>OY756991.1:13100794-14543220 GCA_963580505.1 Ennomos erosarius
TGATATGACAGGTAAAACGAGATAGGTATTGAATTTCATAGGTTTGAATCTTGTAGTGCAACTTTGAAAGAAAAGAATTATGATATTTCAGCATTTTCTAGAAGGTACTTGGCTGTTTACACTAATGTGGTAGTCGTTCATTTCTGACCAATATCCGACTAACATATTCTTGTGTTCACTATGCGTGTACTGTGTAACTCTCAGCTCTCAGGCTTGGCATGCGTGAGAGTGCGATTTAAACTCAATGGCGGCTGTGAATTCGGGGCAACGCTGCGCAGTAGTAAATTAGACGTGAGAAGAGGTAAGCGCTGTGAGCAGCGTGCGGGGAGCTTGCAGCACACTTTACAGCCGTTATTGAGTTCGTTTCACACTCTTGCATTCATCGCATTTCCAAGTTTAATCAGAAACCATCTCTCCAATCCTGACAGTTTACATGGTGATTTTCATTGTAAATCGGAAATGGCGGTGTCTACTAACCGAGGAGGCCACTATTTATGGGTCCCAGTCACATTTGGCATGTGTTTCTGACCGGTAAACTATTCTCCCAGAAGTCCCAGATATGGAGTGCGTGCTGCCGACGCTGTCGCTGGGTCGCACGGGCGTGGATGACGTCATGAGCGCACCACGAGCCCTAGGCATAGCTTACATCTAAGTTTAATCCGAAGCTATCATCCTAATCCTTGCAGCTTATTTTGTGATCTTGACCGTAAATTGGAAATGGGGCTTTAAATTATCCTAGGATGCTATTATTTTTTGTAAAGTCATTTCCGAAATATTCCGATCTGACGCAGGTTGATGGAACTAGTTTAATCCGAAAGTATCATCCCAATCCTGTCAGTTTACCTCGTGAACTTTATTGTGAGTTGGAAATGGGGGTTTCTACTATCCGATTAGACCAGTATTTAAATTCCCAGTAATACCTGCTATATGTATGGTACACTCGGTATACCATACTTACCACCGGTACCTTTTACCTCCCAGACATGGAGTGCGTGCTGACGACGCTGTCGCTGGGCCGCGCGGGGTCGGGCGGGGCCGTGGCGCTGCGCGGGCCCGAGGCCGCGCGCGCCACCTCCATCCTGCAGCGGGCCCTGCGCGCCGAGCGGGGGCTCGCCGCCCTGCACCTCACGCCCGAGCACCCGGACGGCCGTGAGTACCCCCGCCCCCACCTCCATCCTGCAGCGGGCCCTGCGCGCCGAGCGGGGGCTCGCCGCCCTGCACCTCACGCCCGAGCACCCGGACGGCCGTGAGTACCCCCGCCCCCACCTCCATCCTGCAGCGGGCCCTGCGCGCCGAGCGGGGGCTCGCCGCCCTGCACCTCACGCCCGAGCACCCGGACGGCCGTGAGTACCCCCGCCCCCACCTCCATCCTGCAGCGGGCCCTGCGCGCCGAGCGGGGGCTCGCCGCCCTGCACCTCACGCCCGAGCACCCGGACGGCCGTGAGTACCCCCGCCCCCACCTCACGCCCATGAGTATCCCCGTCCCCACTTAACGCCCGTGAGTATCTCCGCCCCCACCTCTTGTCAAGAAGGCTACGTCTTACTGAAAGAGTGGACCCTATGGAAAATCTGCAGGGACCCTGGATTTAGGGATTAACACGTTACGATCCGCCGTTACAGATCGAATGAAGCGACGGATCGTTAATTGGAGATGGCATCAAAAACCTATGCAGTGTTGAAATATATCGTAACGATAATTAAATCGATAGTGTACGGTCGTTGTCATTTAGTTTCAACACTCAGTACGCTCGGGGGTTAGAGTACTTTGTTTGGGCTCCCATATACCGCCAGGGACGTAACACACTGCTCTATCCCCTTGGTGCGTAATCTAATATATTATCTGTGGTAGTGACAGTGTCCCTTATCCACAGTGGACCTGACGCTATACACGGACGAGTCCCAGTTGGACAAGAAGTCCCGAGCGCGGCGCGCTTCCAAAACTACCGCGCAGGACAAACCTGACGCCGCGGACTCGCCTGTAAGTACTACTTCTACTACTATCAACAAGATAACTATGTATGTATTAAGTTCGCCTATGTACTTGATTTACTCTTGTGCAATAAAGCATTCTATCTATCTATCTATCTATGTTTTGTACTAACGATTTTGATTTTTAGCATTTGGACATCTTAGAGTAATCAACAGATCAATTTCTCTATAATAGATGGCGTTGCCAACACGTGAATTGTTTGTTGGTAATTAATACATCGGGCCACTAATCTAATGTCTAATGTCTGCACTAAAATTTGACAGCTCTTAATTTATTTATCAGAATCCCAGATAATATAATACCTACAGTATAAATGCCTCATCACATACAACGGGATAACTCGGGCTATTTTACGAATTATTTTATTTCTGCATAGCGCAAGATTATCAAGCGACATTTATTGCGTGTTGGCGAAGTATTGGGCCAAATGAATACACTGGAAACTAACTAGTAACTCTTTAGACACGATTACTATATTTTTTTTCAAGTTCGGGCTATTTGTCGCTTGTACCAGGTGGGACCCCACGATCAGAATATAGTGCTTAAGTTATTACAATTTTTGTGTTCCAAATGTTCTATCGTTCCTTGTGCACAAATATTGTTTATTGTTATTTTTACAGTAGATACTCCATTTTTTACATAAAAACATTCTCGTAAAATCTAATCATTACAATGCAGAGTAGGTACGCCACAGAGATAAGTGTAGCTGTCAAGTTCACTGCAGGGCTTAAATTACTTTTCCAAAGTAGCTAGGTATAGGGATTTCAAAACATGACCGTGATTGAAAAATTACATATGTATATAATTCCGACGGGCCCGATAGCTCAGTTGATAGTATCCCTGCCTTCTGAACTGAGGGCTGTGGGTTCGATTCCTACCCAGGACAAACATTTGTGTGATGAACATAGATGTTTGTTCTGCGTCTGGGTGTTATATTGTATTCTATGTATGTATTTACAAACAAAAAAGTATATAAGTATTATATCCGTTATCTGGTTCCCATAGTACAAGCTATGCTTAGTTTGGGGCTAGATGGCGATGTGTGAAATGTCCACACATATTTATTTATTTATTATTTATGTTTCTATTGATCACTGTAAAGATCTAGCCTCAGGATGCCGTTTCCATGCAGTGCACTATGAAGCAAAACTTGTTTTAGAGTTTCGAGTTGCACTGCAACTGAGCGACCGTGACTCAGAAAAATATCTTTCAAGGCTCCATTCTGTGCCAGATCACCTCCCACGGATCCGGATGACATCCTAAACCGTTTCACTAACCACTCCCTTTCAGAAGGAAGCGGCAACGCCCGCGAAAAAGGCGCGAACCACCCCCAAACGCAGCCCGAAAAGCTCACGGAAAACCAAAACTCCGTTGAAACCACAGACAAACAATAATAAGAGAAAATCTCCAGGTAGTGTGCCACTCGTGGCCAGCAGCAGTAAGGTAGGCATAGTCCGACGGATTTATAGAAATGTACGTATCGCCATCACCCATTACATTCATTCAGAGTGCCAGAAGTGTGCTGCGTGGATTATCTATTTGGATTGCTAGCTCTATGGTTTTTGGACTAAATTGACAGTAGATTTGTTGGTGAGCCGAATGACTTGGCTTGTGTCAAAAGTTTGAAATGAGATAAAAAAATACGTGATATTTAATCACAGAATTCGCCGTATTTACTATACTCAGTCTATTCTGATAATTATCGCGGTAAATGTGGAACGATAATAATTAAAACTGTCTCAACGATTAGTTTTAATGCTAGAAAATATAATGCTTTATTTTTTTTTTATATGGCATCATGGCAAAAGTAAAGATTGTTACCATTATTATTAACAGCCTGAAGACGTCCACTGCTGAACATAGGCCAGGGGGCACCATTTTGCGTGACTAATGTAGCACTTAAGAGTTAGCAAGTTGTTTAGAATATGCTGACGCTCGTAATACTTGAAGGATGAAAGGTTCTCGAGTGGCGAGCACGAATCGGAAGACGCAGCGTAGGCCGGCCTCCCACTAGGGGGACCAACGATCTGGTGGTGAGGAGCCGTTCAAAAATAAAGATATTTTTCATTAAAAACGTTTTGAAACCATTTTTAGATAAACCCAAACTTTTGACCAAAGCCAATGTTACAAGGCTATGTATAATCCAAACAGATAAAAACGCAGATTTTATAAGTTATTTTCTAGTTAGATATTTTATTTGAGATTGGTATGAATGGTAATATTATACGATTGATTATGATTGTGCATGATAAAAATATAGTTCTCCTCATGATTTTTACAGGTTTAGAAACTTAATACAACTTGATTTTGATAACCTCCAAATACTACGCATAATATTACGCTTATTGGTTGAAATCAGCCATTGGTCAAAAGGCAACCAATAATCGTTCCGTAAATGATGTGCGAGTTTAACAATCGTAAGATAAACCGACGGTTAATTAGACACCACTAAAGATCTTGAGATGAACTAAATTTAATGTTTTTATTATATTCTCAGCATTTTCGGGTACAGGTATTATTTTTTTAATTTTTAATGCACCGTCGTTCATTTGGAAGCCTTTGAACATAATATATGTAATGTAGGAAAACTAACATTGATGGAAAGAGATATTGTGGTGAAAGGGATGCATGATAGCATGATATCAACTTCATTCTATAAATGTAGTTTCACAATCATCTGATATAATTTGTATTTTCACTTATTTGTAGAACAGTTTGAAACCAACAGTGGCAATTTTTTCATTAAAAAATAAGCATTCGGGAAGAAATGTAAAAAAAAACTTCTGCTAAGGTTTCGTTAAAACTTGTGTAACTATTTTCAAATTTATTTATATCGTTTAAAATCTTGAAATCTATCATAGAGCTAGTTTGTGAACTAGCAAAATGCCCCATCACTAAAAGCCCAATGTTTTAGTTTAGCTTCAGACCAAAAGCAAAATAGATCGGGTATTTTGTCAGTTCACATCTAGTATTTCCTGAACTAGCCTGGTTAAATGTACTATGTTCGAAATGATATAGGCATATTATAATTTGAAATAAAACATTAATTTCTACCAGTTGATACGAAAAATTATAATATCAGATGGTTGAAATTAAACACTTCATATTTCTTCAACTTCCGTCTCTATCAACTAAATTCTAATAATTCCAATTTTATTCTATATTCTCTTGTATATTTTTTCTATATTCTATTATATGACGGGCCCGATAGCTCAGTTGGTAGTAACACTGCCTTCTGAACTGAAGGTTGTGGGTTCGATTCCTACCCAGGACAAACATTTTGTGTGATGAGCATGTTTGTTCTGTGTCTGGGTGTTATATTGTATTCTACGTATGTATTTACAAACAAAAAGTATCTTAAGTAATTATATCCGTTATCTGGTTCCCATAGTACAAGCTATGCTTAGTTTGGGGCTAGATGGCGCCGTGTGAAATGTCCACACATATTATATTTATTCTAGTTTAATTTTAAACTAACATTTCTATTAAGCACGTCATCATTCATATTCATTGACCATTGCTTATTGTTCAATTTAACTTTTCCTGGCTAAGTTCTATTATTTGCATTTTAGTCTTTATGCACGCCTTGCATGTGTGTTTCTGATAAATGTATCTTCTTCTATTGTTTGTGTGTGTGAGTGATCTAAATTGTTGTATTTTTAGTGTTAAAATGTTTATTTTTTTAAAATAATAGCCCTATGTTTTTATCTAATCTAGCGGACTTGCTCCCCTGTATCATAGATAAAACAAAAAGATTTTTTTCTGTGTTAATTATTTTTCGATAACACGAACTATTGAAGCATTAGCAGGCATGATACCACCACGTGTTTTAGCTACCCTATGTTTATAGCTAGCTAATATTAACCAGTATTAGTTGGTCGTAAAATGTTAAGGAAAAATTCGGATATGAGACCACGGTAGCTTAAGTAAAGCATATCTCGGCTTGAGGGATGGATGGATGCGGGTTCAAGTCCCGCTCGTGGTTCTAATTTTTTCTTCACAAATTAATCTGTAGAATTACAAAGATATTCCTACAAAATTTTAGCAACTATAACTGTTTGATATGGTTTAATTTTAGTTCCTACCACTGGGCAATGTGTACATAGCTCAGTTGGGAGAGTCTAATCTCTAAAAAAGTCTAGTTGGAGGGTGCAGGTTCAAATCCCGCTGGTTGCTAAAGTTTTAAGGACTAATATATCTTTATAGATATGCCTTTAGTGTGGTTTACACTTTAAAACCGAATTCCATACTAAAAATAGCCCTTTTAATTACATTTTAAAGTCCATTCCAAGTAACAGCCGGTGTTGCCATATATATAACCGGTGAATTCTCCGCAGACCGCGACGGCTGTGAGTGAGAAAGCGAAGGTCCCCGCTAAGAGCACGCCCGCTAAACGGACGCCCGTCAAACAAAAAGTAGAAACCCCAGGCGTCACGCCCGCACGGGGTCGAAGGGCTGCTAAAGGTAAACTAACTTATTAATTATTATTTTATTAATAGAACTTTTATCATTTTACATATTAAGAGCAGGAGAACTAAAGTGACCGATATAGCTCTCAGAATTAGCAAGTTGAAATGGCAATGTGCAGGTCACATCGCTCGTAGAACTGATAACCGATGGGGAAGAAAGGTTCTCGAGTGGCGACCACGAACCGGAAAATGCACTAAGTGGACCGCGGGGAGCCGATGGATGCAGGAGGCGAGTGGCCGCTCAAAGTGGTGCCAATGATCAACAGTGGACGTTTTCAGGCTGTTGATGATGATGATGATTAAAAAAGTTATTTTGTTTAATGGAGACTATTTGTTTTTGACCCTCTGATATATTGCTTTTATTAAAAGTTAGTTAACAAATGACACAATATAATTATTTAATAAATTTATTTTTTATGGCTTAAAATTGATAGAAGTCATTTTTTTATTTAGTAGTAACGTTAAATTATGATTTTAGCTAAAAGCCAGAAAGAAAGACAAGAAAACGGCTTGTTGGAATGTTTTCATTAAGATGTCTACAGGCGTCGTTTATTAATGAAATACTCGCCGTTGTCGCCGTTTTCAATAATGACTCGAAAACACTGAATATAAATACCAGATATTTTTTATATAAGTAATCTGTTTATAGAATAATCTCGAAATGAGTTTCGAGTTTCGCTACTTAAAAACAACTCAATATCCATTATTTTCTTCCACAGATACAAAACCCTCCCCGATAGTGGCGACGCCGTCGACATCGACCGGGAAGGCCACCCGCACCCCACGCAAGCCTCCCTCACGGAAATAGTACCTAAACCGGACAAACCCTGTCGCGAGTGCCTAGTGCGGATATCCACATATTCTCGGAAAAAATATCTTTATGTCGAATAACTTTCATACAAATATCAACGAACAAATGTCTTGCAAACGCCAAATCTCGAGTGAAATTCACGGTTTTATGTACAGACCGTTCACCGTAAGATGCCCCCTGAGAACTGTATATTATTTAATAATATGCAACTTCAACATACATTTATATTGGGCACATACGAGTTTTGATATTGCCACCACCATATCACCAAGAGTGGTAAATGCTACTTTATACAGGTGTAATTTAATTCATTAGCATAAATTGAGCCCATGATAGTACATCATTTATAGATGATTATTAAATGAAAATATTTTTATTGAAAATTATGAAGATTACCGCGGCGCCTAACGCAGTTGGCTCGGATGGCTTTAATACATTTAAATGTTTTTATACCTTGTATGTACTAATTAAAAAACTTACTTCATTATTCCAATTAAATTTTGTATTGTAGCATTGGATTCAGTAAGTTATTCCATTTTTTGGAGTTATTATTACTACCAAACCAATGTGTTAGAATTCAGAAATTTTGACCGGTGACCGGTATCAGGAGTAGGTACCTAATTTCAAAGGATGCTAATGAATTCAATTACACCCAGTATTGTTGATAGCACCGTAGACAATGCTGCAAATTCCCAAGGCAGGGACATCGTACGGTTAACAGTCTGTAACTATAAAATATAGGTGTCATTCGAAATGTGACGTCATATTTGCGTGAACGTCATTCGGCATAGTGACGTGGTTGACGTCGTTTTTCCGAGAATTCCCGTACGGACTTCTGGTGGTGGGTAGTCGACATTAGTTAGATTTTACAGTGCTAATTAGGGTCTTCACAAACACTGCAAGTAACTTAATTGTAGTGTACAGTTGAGGTTGACAGCTATAGTTTTTATGGTATTGCCATTTTATAAAAGAATAACATGAAATCCAAAAATGAAATCCAGAAATAAATAAAGTTTTAATTCAGCATTCATATCTAGATGATTTTTTTAAATATATTTGTCGTGCGGGTTTGTAATCTATAGTTATGGTAACCAATGGATAAGATTCTAATAAAATAAAGATCATTGGTTAGATTTTTTTAAAGAATTGGTTAATTTAACTATGGATTAAAAATCCTAAATTTTATCATGATAAGTTAGTTTCGCAATCATCCTCTTCAACATTATTATGTTGACAATAAATGAAGTTCGGTTTATATAGAATGTTGTGAGAGCAAACTAACTCTTATTCATAGTCGGTTGACAGACCCAACTGTATAGTTAACTTATCAACTGCTTTGTCTCAGCCAATAATAAATGTTTTTACCTAATTATTTATGTTTTAAGTTTGTGTTAAATCTACAAAAAAGTAAACATTTTAAAGAAATCTGAGCCTAACCCTAAAAAATAACATCTGTCTAGAACAAAATGTTATATCATGTTCTCGCCGGCTGGCGTGAAAGACGCCGCGTAAAACCAAGACAAACTACATATTTTAAATCTAAACGTATTTGTGATGCTTGTAATGAGAGAGGACACTATGTGCATAATATTATGTTAAATAAATTAATAACGCCCAACGATCACATAGATCCTGAACCCTAACTAGGATTCCCTGTATCTAGGGACCCAGGAACTACGAGGACCATGGTCCCACAACACCCTAACATTGATTTAATTGATAGAACACTATTTCACACCAAAATATACACAACATAATAATTATACGTATTACACGTGTAGTATATAAAGTTTGACAATTTTTTTTTTTTCAATTTTCAAAATTTTTGCCTAATGTCGGCTACTTACCTAACAGAGCTTAGATGCTCATTGTATGAGTGTAACCTATTGGTTCAATTAGGTACCAGGTTGTAGGATGTTTTATATCATTTATCAGTCTACATTCTGTTTTGATAGAGTTTATATGTAAATTAATAGTATTTTGTGTTAAAAAATGGAAAAATAATTCACCAGCCAAAGTCCAAGTGGCAACACCGCAGAAGCCATTATTTCATACATAATCATAAATTCTACATCAACAGCTTAAAGTTTTCATTTAATTATAATGTAAATTGAGAACTTGAATCACGAACGGGACTAATTAATGTATTGATTAAGATAAGCAGGTGATATCGATATAAATATATAAAAATAATAAAACAAGGCCTCTGGGCCAAGAGGCCTGCACCTAATCATTGCAATGAAATAAAAGAAAAGTAGATACTTACACCTTCCTCATAAACATCCCAAAATACTCGGTGTAATTGAATTCATTAGCATCCTTTGAAACTAGGTACCTACTCCAGATACCGGTCACGTGTGGAGCAAAATTTTTGAATTTTAGCACATTGGTTTGCTAATAATAATAACTCCAAAAATGGAATATGTTACTTAATCAAATGCTACAAAACAAAATTTAATTAAAATAATGAAGTAGGTACTGTTTTTAACTACATATAAGGTATAAAAACTTTTAAATGTATCAAAATCATCCATGACAACTGCGTTAGGCGCCGCGGCAATCTTCATAATTATCAATAAAAATATTTTCATTTACTCTCTTTACTCTTTAATAATCATCTATAAATGATGTACTATCATGGGCTCAATTTTTGCTAATGTATTAATTACATCCTGTATAAGCAGTTTTACATAAATGTAATAGGATCCGATCATTGAGACTTCAATGGATCCGATCATTGAAATGACGATTGATAAATGATGTAAAACTTAGAGATTTGAATCAGCCTATAAATTTTAGTGACTGGTCACTTATATTGCTCTTTTATTTACAATCTACAGTGAAAAGGTAATGAACAACAATTTGTTATATGTGAAATATCTTCATTTCAATTTTGTTTATTTTTTATGAAGTTTAAAATCAGGAATATCATTTGGGAAATGTGTACCCTATTATCTAATATACCTCCATACTAAACTGTAATATATTATACTAAAAAAGGTTCTTACTACATAAAAAGTACATTAGAATATTCAAATAGCACAATGTATTGTAAAAGAACATTTTTATAAATTAAGTTGCTTTATTGTAAGACAAATTGAAATATTAGAGTGTGTTAACGATTTATAACGCGTGTCATTGACGAAAACGAGCAACTATTGTTTTCCCTCTTCCACTATTGTGTTTAAGTGCAGAGGGAGTAAGACAACAATAGAAATGTTTGGCTCTCAAATCTTTATTGTATCGCGTTATACCAACAAACAAATATTAAACGCTTGGGTTGCCAACCGTTCTATGAATTCTAATGAAGTGTTGCCATGTTCTAAATGATTATTTACAACTAAAGCTGCAATGTGAAGCAATAAAAGTTAACATTAGATTTTATTGTAAATGCATTATTCTATGCACTGTGGATGTTCAACCATCAAATGTCGTGCTGATAGTGTTCAGATGCGTGTTTGTAACTGAATTGATAAGTTAACCTAGTTTTACTAACGTGGACTAATTACTAACTTAAGAATTGGTTAATTCATGTAAATATACGATTAATAACAAGTGTTAACATGTTTTGAGAGTAATATCGCATGTGGGGTATTGAATTTATTTGTGATTTGTGTCTATGGCAAGATTAAGGTGACAACACATTTGATAGTTGTAGCATATCGCCTTTGTTTGCTTTGAAATTAGCCTTTGCTGTATTAATTTCTTTATGGTGGTCTCTTGAGAAGTCCTCAAAATTTTCCTAGCTGGTTTTATCACAGTATTTCGTTAACAATTTCATGCGATTTTACATTATTAGGCCTAAAAGCCAACCAATAAAAGTTATGGTGGGTTTTTGATTCATAGTTAAGATAACCAATAGTCAAAACTTTTGTTTGTTTTTAACCATCGGTTATCTTAACTATGGATCAAAAAACCCATCATAAAACGAGATACTTACCAGCATTCTAGTTGTAGCAAATCTAATCTCTATGAACGAAATAGTAGTGTTCATAAATAATTGTGTGAAAAGGTCACTATATCGGTTTATTTTTCAAAGTTCTTAGGATCATATTGCAGAACTACTCTTTGTCATGAATAGTTGGATAAAGCGAGATTTCATTGAAGTAACAATTATTTTACGATAGAAATGCTGACTTGAACACAGACTGATGACCGTGCGTCGTTCTCTGTGTGTATGGTCCTTAGTCTTATCACGATATCAAGATAAATTGAATCACCCCGGGTGCAATTTAGGGAAAATGTTGGAGGATATTTTTTGCCTGCCAACGTTAGGCAATAGTTTTATATTTTCCTTTGTAAGTCTAGGCTAAAATTAAAGTTTGGCAATTGATGCGATGAAAATTTTGTATATCAGTACAAAGAATTTAAAATTTATCAAATAATGTTTTTATTATTGAACTTTTTGCTTCAACATAAGAAATATATTTTGATATGATCAGTGTTTATTTTCGAATTAGTTGTAGTTGTGTCGCAGTGTAAGAACGCAAAACGGTTTATAGCAAACCTATATTATTGAAGATATTTTTAAAATATCTATTGGGTCTTTTTCAATATTCTATTTGGACCAAAATGTTTTGTAAAGTTTAAAATTGTGCATTACTGAAAATTGATGACAAACATTACGCATTTCCCCTTTGTCAAAGGGAGATTCCATCTTTGAAAAATATCTAAGGGAAAATCATGTATCTGCTAATATTTTTAAAAAGCCTCAAGTTAGTTAAGTTTTTTTACTAGACTACCCGACTATAATTTCAATTATGTAACTTAATTTGTCATACTATTGTGTGCTATGTGTATAATTTTAAAATTGTATTCATTTCATTTTGTTACATCACTGTGTTTTATTTAAGGTTGATATAACATGTGGTTGAGCGATGGTGATCCCTAACATTTTGTTGAGTTTTTTTTTTTCAATAAGTAACCCTTATGTTGTTGAAATCATATTGTAACTGAGCTCTTGTGAGCATGATGTGTGTGTGAGACAAGTTTAGATAAATAAGTACCTAAGTTTTAGGTGGTATTTTTAAATAGGTTAATTTCATAAGAGAATATAAGTTAGAATATAAATTATTGTGTGTGTATTTTCTGTTAATAACATGTACCTATGCGGAGTGAATGTTTGTGACTCGAGCAAGGCACCCTGGTACAATAGTTTTAAAACATATTTTAGCGTTTTATACAAAAAGATATCAGTTGGAGAGTACTATTGTAACAGAAAGTCCACAAATTTATATGCAATTCAGAATAAATATAATAATTTAAGAATTATGCTTGTTTTATTTTTTAATTTTAAAACCTCGTGCTACTACTGTTTATACAAGAACATATTTTAGCAAAGGTATATTTTCTGTTTATTACACTGGCTATATAATGCATAACATGACAGCTATACAAGATGACCTTGAATTAGTATGTTATCTCGAAAGGGGGTTAATCTACACCCCAAGGTAGACAATGTTTCTTCTACGACTTTACTATATTAATAGTTTTTCATAGAAAAAACGCCATGTAAAGTTTACGTTTGAAAATAGCCTTAGCGCAGCTGGGTGGTTGAACTTCGTCCTTGACCGAGTGCACATAAATGAGTTTAATGACCTGTGTTTAGAAATGAATTTATAGTATCTTTTAACTCTCGTAGCGATCGCACGTGCATTTTTGCGAGTGGATTTATTTTTTACCATGGAAGTTTGGAAACACCCCGTTTCAAGTAAGGCTCTCACAACTTGTAGTGTATCATGGTCCCAGTCCCCCCATTTCGGGATAACATACCAATTCAAGGTCACCTTGTATATCTACATTGTGAATGTTTTAGAACGATAATTTAGCCCAGGCACCACCAGTATTCAAAAGCTAAAAAAATTAAGTTTAGAATTTATAGTTTTCATTTAGATTTTCTGTTTTTTAGGTGTTTCCCTGTGAGATAAGATCCGAAATGAGCAAGTTGAAATGGCAATGGGCAGGCCACATCGCTCGTAAAACTGACAACCGATGGGGAAGAAAGGTTCTCGAGTGGCGACCACGAACTGGAAGACGTAGCGTAGGCTGGCCCCCCACTAGGTGGACCCACGACCTAGTGAAAGCCGCGGGGAGCCGATGGATGCAGGAGGCGAGCAGCCGCTCTAAGTGATGCTCCCTGGGGAGGCCTATGTTCAGCAGTGGACGTCTTCAGGCTGTTAATGATGATGATTTAGATTTTTGCAATAGCTGACAAACGCATTTTATTTAACTGGATGAAATGAAAGTGGTTGGATAGGGCTGGCTGCCAAATAGCTTGTGTGCAAGCAAACATTTTGTATTGGTTCCTAAACTGTTAAAAATGCTTATGCCTGCATAGAATCAGATTTGAATAGTAACCCTACTTTCATGGTAGACCATCAGCTTTAAACTATGAGGTATAGGTACTGTCATCATCATCACCCCGAAGACATCCACTGCTGACCATAGGCCTCCCCCACAGAGCGACACTGAGTGGCAGCTACTATAGGTGCTGTACTAGATGACAAAATATTTAAATGAGATAAAATAAAAAGCAGTTTAAATACTGATACAAAACTTTAATCATCAACATTTTCCATTGGTTGAGCAGTCATAATCAAACCTCGGCTCCACAATGCATCTGCTAGTTGAATTTTGTCAGCATCGGTGGGCAGGTCCAGCCTCTCAACAGTCACATACTGAGGGTATGCAGTTATTAAAGTTTCAACACCAGGAGCAAACTCCGGTTCAATCTCCAGGAAAGGCAGCTCGCTTCCATGGTACTCCATGGAGTTTTCTACATAATAATATAATCTGATCTTTTCTTCTGAAACCATTCGCAGGATATTCTTACGTAGCAGTCTTATTTCATCATCTAAACTTATCTCTACTCTGTTTGTTACTTTGCCGTTCTCAATCATAACATCAGAGTCACCGAACACAGTGACTGCTTTTTCTAAATCACTTAAAACAGGGGGCAGCGCATCTCGCTGGTAGTTCTTGTTCATTTGATCTACAGCATCATCAATTGGCAAATAAGTCTTGATTTTGTCAAAGAGGGACTCAACTAACGTAGCTATTTCTTTCTTCCGTGGTGTGTTGGAGTCAGAGTGGACAAGGCCAAAGTTGTCATAAATATCAAAGGGCAAGCCGCGCCTCATTTCCACATTTTCATCAATAGCCATTTGCAAAGCTGCAGGCACTAATTTCTCAAACAAATCAGCCCATGAATGTTTTTGGTACATGCTGACTGTAACATGAAGAGAGTGCTCTCCGTCAATAGTCACTCCTTGATGTATGTAGCCTCGCGGGAAATATAACATGTCACCAGCTTCAAGTGTCACCTCCATTATTGGCTCTCCAATATCATCCTGATCAAAGTTCTTCGATGACACCCTCGGTAAGAACTCATTTTCTGAACGAGGTTTGTAAACACGCCATTGCTTTTTGCCTTCTGCTTGTAGAATGAATGCCTCAATGTCATCATAATGCGGAGCAAATCCTTGACTGTCAGGAGGAGTTAAGTAAGCATTTGCTCCAACAAACGAGTTGAAAAATTCCTGTAATGTGGCATTTAGTAAATGTAACTTAGGGATATAGGTTTGCGGGTTTAAGAGCCTGACGCTGCAGCCATTCAAGTAGTAATCCCATACCAAATGTGGATGAGCTCGCCCTTCTGGGTTGTGAGTCTCCCTTTTGCCATCTTCATAAGATGTGATGTCAATATTTTTGGTAAACTGAATATTTTCATTTCTCAGCATATCATCAATAACTGGTGTAGAGATGATTTCTTTATAATATGCTGATTTATTTCTAGAAATGTGTAATGGTTTCTTTTCCCAAATTCTGTTGAGGAATTCGTCAGGGTTGTAAGGAGCAATCATCCATTTGAATACCTTGAGTCCCTCCTCCACACTGTCAGTCTCTACTGTTGTGAAAGGTATTCCATCCTCGTCATTAGAACACTCGCTATGTTCACTAATGTTAGAGGAAAAATTGGCCGGGACTAGCACAGGAACATCTTCTATCTCAACCTTGGAGCTTTTCTTCACTTCCACCTTATCTTTCGGATGCATCTTTAAATTTTTCGATCTCTTTTTCTTGTGAGTCTTTTTTTTAACAATATTTTTCGAAACCTTTGACTTCTGCTGCTTTTTTACTTTTTGAGCTACTTCGATTATAGTATCTTCCGTAAGGTTCTTCACATTAACCAAGTTTGCTGCCGCTGCCCGATTGATTTTCTTTTTACTCTTTTTCTCTTTGTTAGCGTTCTTGTTAGACTTATAAATTGAAAATGCGGATACGGGAGAATCCATTATTTTATGTAAAATATTTTTTTTAATTATTTTTATTAAATCCACACGCCCAAAGAATCCCGAAATATATTTATTGTTTTACTTCTAGGTACTTGCAAAGTGAGTGAATTAAATTACTCATTTAGAAGTTAATAATGTGGTAAACTCAATGGTTGACTGGTAGCAAGAATATATTTATTTGATTGTTTGTTATTTATAAGTTTTAGGAAGTTCTAGTCTAGGACTTTTAGGTTATGTATTTTTTTTTACAATATTTTCCGCGTGATGGATATGGATGGAATGGCTGTCTGTTTGGTTGTCAATGTCATATATAAGTCGTGAATAGCTGTCAAATTAAGTGGAATGGAACGTGGTGGAATTCTTTGATTTCTTTCATTCACTTTGATTTTATGGATTTTATACATTCTAATAAATGGACCCCCCAATTTTTTATTGGTTTTATTAAGAAGACGTCCACTGCTGAACATAGGCCTCCCCCAAAGAGTGCTACCTTGATGTTTGTAACAGATCTACATAATCGCGATAATCGCTTTACATAGCTGCTTGCCTCTTGCATCCATCGGCTCCCCGT
Organism: Ennomos erosarius; assembly: GCA_963580505.1. Lineage (NCBI taxonomy): Eukaryota > Metazoa > Arthropoda > Insecta > Lepidoptera > Geometridae > Ennomos > Ennomos erosarius. The sequence continues at coordinate 13,116,930 of OY756991.1, forward strand.
GGTTCTGAGCACAGACTACTAAGAGATACTACGGTTCTGAAGATCTGAGTTTTTCTAATTCTTAGATTCGTCGCCGTCGGTCCATTCCACCTAGTAGGGAGCCGTCCTACGCTGCGCCTTCCGGTGTGAACCGGAAGACGCATCGTGTCCTGTCCAGTTGTTAAACTTATTAGTTGAAAAATAACAGTTTTGTTCATTTTGCTCTAGTAGTATTTAATAGTAAGTTATTGTATATTTTTGGAAAAGAAAGAAGAAAGTAAAATTGTTTATTTGCAACAGAGCAAAAACAAAACGCACAAACGATTTGGATTTGGCTATTGTGAGGATAAAGATTTTAGCTAGAACCGGCCATACTTACTTATCTAAATTAATCCTTCGTTTCATAAAAATATTGTACCTATATTCGGGTTCGCTTCGCATGTGCTATATAAGTATGTTTCAGTTTCTGCTGCTTTTGACATTCGCTTCTGTAACTAACCATATAGGTCATCAACATAGAATATACCTCCATGATGTAGGTATATTTTTTCTGACAGGACAAAATCGGTTGGGTCTTGTAGAAATAAAACTAAACGAAACAATGTAATGTACTGTTCAAGCTGATTTATTTATATCAATTATATTGTTCTCTGGGTACAGGTTTCTCTCTACATGAATCCTATACTCTCTGTGATGAATTAGAATGTTAGATAGTACTTCTATGCACTACTGTCTATTTTATACATTGATACATTTATTAATATGTTTATGTCACACGTTGGCTCGACACTAATAATTATACTTTTTTAATTAGGTCCTACTTTTACGTCATTTTCTCTACCATTGATATTTTTTTAGATAAATATACACATTTTAATAGAACTAGGTATACTTATCCTATACATTGAACTATACGTTAGATATTTATTCATGAGTAGAAATATGGTTTTGCGAACCTAAATTCTACTACGAAGAATGCAGAAAGTAATTTAATATTTATACATATCACTCGAAATGTCACCTATATCACTCGAAATGTCATAATAATTAATAACATAATTTTATTCTCTGAACAAGCAAGAAATAAAGACACTTACGTACTTAAAATAAAAAAAATATGTGTGTAATTATAATATATATTATGATATTAACAAAATAAAATCACTTGGTATATATTTTAACACTATTTATCATCAGAAATAATTAATTTTATTTATACTTATTATGCTTGCATTTTTTATATGTAATGAAATAATACAAACTGTTTTTATCATGATATAACTTGGCAGTTAGGAATCGCTCACACTGCTGGCACCTTAAACACGCCAAAATAGACCTTTGGATGGTTCAGGGACACATGATTTGATAACTGTATGAGGGATATAATGTAATACAATACAAAACGTTAAAGCCTTAATTATAAAAAAAATATCAGTTAAATTTAAGGAATGCTGTCATCTTCTCACATATGTGAAAACCCATGAGCGAAAAAGAGATAAGCACTTTTAGTTTAAGCATTGGTTAAATTTTACTAACATTTACAAATAGGCTTAAAGTTTGTAACATAAATATTTTATATGATTTATTTAAGTTAGTAATACCTATACATATAAATATATTTTATCATGTATTCAATATGAAAATGAGCAATATTGTTAACCACAGCTACACATTAGATTATATTCTGATAATGCTCTAGTAGTAGTGTGTATTTCTAACGTTAAAGTGCTTTTTCGTTTCCATTAAATATATTATCGACTGTTTTTTTACATTTTATAAATAAAATCTAAGAATTGGTCATCTATCACACATAATTGATACGTACGTACGTGACAACATCTAGGTAAGTATATTACTTATATTATATTGTAATTTTACTTTGTTAGGCACCTACCTAAAGTTTCTCATAAATAAATGTTATAGAAAACAAAGGTAGAGAAAAGATTTTACGACCACAGGTCAGAGAAAAAATAATTGCTCTGTGGATTTCATATGGCAGTTATTAGAGGGTAGACAAGCTTTCTTATGTACAATACATGTTATAGAGCCGTTATAATTTAAAGTCTAAGTGGCTTGAAATACGTATAAAGTTTATAAGATAAGACTTGTCGATATCAGTCTGTCTGGTATTACATTGTCCTAGTCATATTTAAAAAGTTTAGCCCGCCATTTTGCCGCTCACGGTCTATTATTAATTTAAAAAAATATTAGAAAAGTGTGAAAACTTGAAAAACTTCTTCAGTCTTATTTCAAACTTCCTTCACTTGAGTGAACCGCTGCCAGCCAGTTAGAAACATGTTTTGTAATTTTATAAAGAAGCAGTTGGGACGGTTGACAAAGGGAATTATAAAAATCAACACGACAAGTTACCTAAGCACGCGAACTAATTCTAACTTAAACACAGATTAAGTGACTTAACATACTAGATTAATAAACAAACTACCACGTTCTTTTTATTTTCACATCGACACAATTTTCATTAATGAGCCAAATAATAAACCAGCCAAAAAGAGATTCCATAACAACTCTGTACCTACCTACAGCCAACGCAACGCAATCTAGCACCCTCCGTTTCCAACCAATAAAACATGCAAGAATCCTGTCACTGTCTGAACGGAACTCGGACACGGATTTCATACACTTTATTATAGACAATACATAATATAACTTCCTTTATTTTATAAAAATTAATGTGTGCCTGTGCGATAATAGCAAGAACTAAACGCAATTCAAATCGAACGTAGCCTGTGACTGCAATAAACCGTTGTTTTCAAAATGTAAGCAGATTTTTTACTAATAATATATTTCAAACAATTATGAATTGAATTGACTGTTAATCTACTGAAACTAAAACATACATTTACCTCAAAACTTTACCAATTCAAGAATAAAACTCGTGTCCGTATTTCATACAAAAACCAAAAACGAAACGCAATGTTTAATGAACGCGCATATCTCGAGCGTGGACCGGGGTGGTGTCCTCAGGACTGGGGCTATCATCCAAATGCGGCCGAATGTGAACCACAGACCTTCGCTGGTCGTGATGGTTGTAGTCATCGCGCATCACCAGCCCCCCGATACCGTATCCTGGGCCCATGGTGCCGCTGAGACGCATTTTTTCAGGGTCTTCATCGAGCTTCACAGATGAGAAGACGGTGCTAAGGTTCAGTTGCGGAATGTCGTAGAAAACTGTGAGGATCAGCATGAGGAAGGATAAGCCCATTATCAGGTAAACTGGGGAAGAAAAATGTATTGTAAGGTTGATTAAAATTTAAACGAAAAATCTTTTCTTCCTTGTTAATTAACATGATCAACAAGTTCGACAATCGTTTTGCAAAACTCATAGTTTGAAATTTATTTTAATAATGCACCGTGTACGATATTAATTTGATTACATTTTGTACTTAAACGATGTTGATCTTGTAATAATCTTTTTTCCACTCACCGGAAGTCAGTATCTTGTAATACGCCCTGTAAGGCTGGCTAGCCTCCGGGGAATCCCCGGGGATGTAATCTCCCAGTCCGATAGTAGTTAGCGAGATGAAGCAGTAATACACAGAGTCCAGGTAGTCCCACTCCGGTTCCAGGTACGCAAAGACGATGGCCGGGAGGAAGATGAATAGGATGACCAGGACCGCCACTGGAGAAAAGAAGTTTAAAACACGTTAACCAGCTGCCCTTTTGTCATCAAAAACCTAAGATAAACTATACAGTTGCTATTGACTTTTTTTGCTTTTATTGTTCAGGAATTTGAATAAGACATTTACAAATAATTAGTTCACCAATCGCAGCAGTGAGCCGAAGAATCGGAGCAGCGCATTTTAGCCGCTGTCAACCTGTGTGATGTGTCTCAACTCTCAACCTTAATGTTATTCATCAAAACTCAATTATAATAACTGTTAAGAGCGCGAGTATGAATACTAATTTTGAATACCGTTAGCGCTCATAGCGAAGCACGACTAGCCGTTCCTAACCGATCGGTAAAGTTAAGCAGCGCTCGCTGCGGTCACTACTATGATGGGTGACCGGTACAGCAAAAAGTTGGTATTTAGAACGTGCTTCGGAGGGCACGTTAAGCCGTCGGTCCCGGCTGTTGTCGTAAGACAATTAGTCGTTAAGTCAAGTCAGAAGCCTTTGGGCAGCCTAAAAATTCTGACACCAGGGCTGACCACTTGCCTACAGGAGAAGAAAGAAGAAAAATACCATACGGTTTTATTGTACAAAATTGGAAAGTTGCCATAAATATCCAAACCAACTTACCCATGATCGTCAAATGAATCAGCCGTATAGTGAACGGTCGGTACAGATGGCCGAGGCCAGCGTTCAGTGCCCTCAGCATGGCCGTGGTTGGCTCCAGCAGGCGCTCCACCATGGCTGTCAGCAGCACCAGGGTCAGGGGGATGCCGAGTAAAGCGAACATGATGCAGAACATCTTGCCTGGCTTCGAGAGTGGGGTCACGTGACCGTAGCCTTGAAGTGGACGGAATTAATTATGAGACTAAAACTTCGCAAAAGGACTAAAGCGTCCTATATAGCCCTTAGGATTAGCAAGTTGAAATGGCAATGGGCAGGCCACATCGCTCGCAGAAATGACAACCGATGAGGAAGAAAGGTTCTCGAGTGGCGACCACGAACCGGAAGGCGCAGCGTAGGCAGACCCCCCACTAGGTGAACCGACGACCTGGTGAAAACCGTGGGGAGTCGATGGATGCAGGAGGCGAGCAGTCGCTCAAAGTGGCGCTCTCTGGGGGAGGCCTATATTCAGCAGTGGACGTCTACGGGCTGTTGATGATGATGATGATGATGATGGACTGGGTTGTTAGGAAAATAGAAATAGCATATGAAAGGACGAGTGAGAGTGACTAAGAGAGAGACGAGGAAAAATGCGATGAAAGAATTGTGAAAAGGAACTATTAAAACAGATATGAATAAACAATAGTTAAGAATGGAGAGAAGGAGAGAACGCGACTATGACTACGCCTGGATTGAGAGATAAATGTAAAAAAGAACTGAAACAAAGTGAACGAGAAGAAGAAGAAGTAGAAGAAGATTCTCCTTACCAATGGTGGTGACAACAGTGGTGGAAAAGAACACGGACTGGCCGAAGCTCCAGTTAGGACCTGCGCTCACGTTCTTCGAGGCTGACACGCCACGGTTGCTGGCGCGGACCACCTCATCCAGGAGGGCTTCCAGGTCATCATCTGGAAAGGATAGTGAAGTTAAAGCTTCAACCTAATATTTGGAATTGAGTGCATTTTAATGGTCTCCTAGGACTTATTTAGTTGAATCAGGTGAACTGCTCGTTAGAGAAAGGTTTGTAAGCGGTAACCTCAAACTAGAAGCTCAATGAATGGGAAGTAAGCAAAAATGCCAAATAGCATTGAAGAATGTGACGCTTCTATGATGAACTGAAGAATCGGCGATATGTAGATAGGTACTAATAAAGGCTGAAAAAATGACTCCGGGATAGGACCGTAGGTAATCATTAATTGCCATACTTTAAATCTAACTTTAAATACCCTGTCTTATGCATATATATTCATGTTATAACAAAAAAAAGTAACTTGTACCGATGATGACTTTTGCCACAGTGCGCAAGAGCAATAGTTTTTTGCACGGTGTTTTTTTTTTATCTACTTTGTCGTTTGCGTAATTTGATACGTGTTCTATTTTGATGATAAAAAGGTCTATGAACCGAGCCAGTACCTAATGTTTTAGTACAATAAGTCTTGATTCAGTACCTACCCTATTGTTGTTTACGTATAGGTGAATGCAAAGGTCATATAACAGCCAAGTCACGAAACGATCATGGAAATTGGGTTTGTTTTACTTTGCACGAGAATAATTGCCTATGTTCCCGGGTTTTGAAGCCAATTTTCCCCTAGGAATGCCTTCATTAATTTTATTTAACTTACGCATTGTTACATTACGCTGCCACCTGCCGGATACAAAAATGTTGAACAAAGCATTACCTCGCTTACTCTGTGTTTTATGCCTACGCGAAACTGCCCTAATTGACTCAAGAAAATCAAAAGGAAGGCAGATATTATTGATTCCCACAATCGCTAGTACAGTCTAAAGTACCTAAAAACTTAACAAAAAACATTGCCGTGCGCAGATTCACAATGAAGGGTTAATAATAGAATAATAAATACCAAAAATAAAATATATATTATCTATATCCAATGCAAAAAGTAATAAACTGGAAAGGTTTGAAATTGGAACTCCTGACGAGCGGCTCGTCAAGAGTTCCGATTTCCAATTTCAAAGCTTCAAGCAAGACTTAGCACGAAGTCACGAGCAAATTTTACAAACTACACATTTCGCCAGTTTTACTTATGTTATGAATCATGGATGAAATAAAAAAAGAAGGATTGAGTTTTGATTGACATGGAGCTGAAGCCCAAAATGGCGGACATATTACATATGTGTGTCAGATGAAAGCATGGCAACCGGCTGCCTATGATGTGAGTGTGTGCGTGCCCCGCTCATACGTACGAAGCGTTCCGGCTTCCTAAGGGTGCTTCAGTTTCGGGTCAGACGGGATTCCCTCCTTCTTTTTTTATTAGCCACACTATAACAATACAATAACAAATAATAGAGGTATACTAACAAATAACAAGTAGTCATGAGTCCACAATTTAGGTAATTTCATAATTCCTCCCACTCCGAGCAAGTCCCCAGGGTGGGGCAAGCATTTTCCCGCCACAAATATAACGTTCCATTCCACGCACATTACATTATTCATTGGCACCGGTCTCTAGCGAGGCGATGCCGAACTTTGATGCATATTAGAGAGGCTGGTCCATTAGAAAACGTGAAACGTAATCGTTTAATAATAGCTTTACTTTACGACAAAAAGAAAGGTTTTTCAAACAAAAATAAATGCATTTTTATAGGTCTGTACCTATAGTAGGTAGGTATTACCAACTGACCTTAAGTACCAAGAAATAATCACTGCAGTACCGACCTAACTACCCATTCTCAGTCCAAGAATATTTTTATTTCTTATAATTTCCTTCCAGTAATTACCCGACACCCGCAAGTACAATAATATTATTAATTACTTTTGATTAGGTATAATAATTACTCACAAGCGTATACTCGCAGCTAGCAACTGGGGGTAGCTCGCTGATAACCCTCGAACCGAGAGGTCGGTCGATGTGTTGTGTTGTGAGTTGTGACATAATTGATCGAGTAGGTACTAGGTACCCCACAAATGTCACAAAGGGGGTACCTATACGGTTCAAGCATTGAGATAGGATGTTCAAGAGATACAATTGTCAGGATCTGACAGACAGACAGACACTGGAGGCTTAGGTAAGGGCGTCTCGTTTTTACCCTTTGGGCACGGAACCATAAAAATTATACCCCTACCGAATAAGTAACCTTATATTACGAGATTATCTGATACCGTACTCCCGATCGAGTACCTAGGTATGTGGGCGTGCACCGTTAAATACTTATTGGGCGCTGAGCTAGACTTTATACCTATCGTGAAATATTTAAATAACTTGAGTAAGTTACGAGTAGATTAGAGTAATATAATTTTCTTTATTTTTTATGTGAATTCATGAATGACCATGAACCAAGAATGACATGTGCATGTTATAATTCGAATAACTTAGTCGTATTATGGATAGGTCCTGGACAGAATTTAATTTACATAGTAGAAGCATACACATAATTATGGTAAAACATACTTAATTGATAGAAGGCAAGACGGTTCCTAACGTCTTTCGAAAAGACGCGGTCATTGAACCGATCGATGCCGTCCGTTGACTTTCCATAACAAACCATGTTGCAGAGCTGTCTCGATCGAAACTGGTTTCCCCAAATTTATTTTAAGCGATTACAAATAATAAACAACCATTGCCACTAAGCCAGTCAGGATAGGTATAAAGAGCTAATCTGAGAAGGTAGGTAGGTAGGTTAGATTAAAAATATTTTTACGTGTTACTAGTGTGTAAACTTAATGGCGGCTCTGAAGTCGGCGCAAAACGCGCAGTAGCAAAACTTAGATGTGCGCGGGAAGAGGTAAGCGGTGTGTGCAGCGTGGGGGGCCTTGCATTGCAGCACACTTCACAGCCGCCATTGAGTTTGGCGCAGACTATACTAAAAACTTTAAGTAAATAACCACCATGGTCCCACAACAGACTCAGAACAAAAAATTTGCGCTTCTTTACCCTGTGCACAAAAACCTACTTGTCTCGAACCCGCTGCCTCCAATTTATTAGCCGACCTGCTCAATCACCACACCACGGAGGCTGTCTTTTTGTGGCATAAGTTTGGGTAAGTATTAGGTAAATTGAATTTAATTAAAAGCGAAATACTAATTTGGATTATCGGTATTATTATTATTAATAAGTAGGTAAGTACAGTATAGCTATTATCTTGCCTACTTGGCATTTAATATAATAGACTGAGCCTTTATCGTATATCTCAAAAGCCTTGATATGATAACTCTCTAATAACAAACTAGCACTAGAACGTTAAAAACAAATAGGTAGGTACTTTGGAAAGTTTCTAAATCAATATTAATATTAGGTACCTATTTTTTAATGAGAATGAGTGACGTAACGAGGTAGTCGTTCGTCGTTCCATCTTCCATCTTAGCCATCATTCCTCATGACCAATCCAGATTAAGTATCCTCAATGCTGCCAGCATGTTGGGTACGCTGCCTTCCGGCAGTGGGCTGAAGTATTTGGACTGTTTACAGGCCATCCTGGGCGGTTATTCTTTATGGAAACGCAGATTCCACACGATACGAAACCACGTCGTTATCGTGTCTTGTTCAAATCGTGTTACAGCGTTAGGAGTAACTTTACTTTACATAAAGTTATTTTTATTTTGAATAAAAAATTTTGACATAAGTGGTGGTAGCTTTTGATGTGGTTGATGTTTCGGAACGCATCTCTGTAAAACATGTGATTTTTGACAGTTCAAATCACGCCAATTTCGTGCGTGCAGTGGAGGTAGAGGTATTATATTATCTGGGGCTTGAGAAATAAAGGCACATTTGCCCGTTTAAAAAATATCCTCAATAAATAAAAAATGTACAACTTCAGGTTTGTAGACGGCTTTGACGGGCGTAGGTGGTAAGTGGCACGTCCCAAGTCAAGTGAAAAAACCACAATCCCTGGGTGTACCTATACCAAGCTTATAATATCGTACAATATAGTGGTACAGTGATAGCGAGCGAGTACTATTATCCATTCTGTGGAGGGGTCGATGCATTTCCCAACAGATCTGTGCTAACGCTCCCGAGCTGGGTCAAGTAGCTTGCGATACGGTGATAGGCGGAGCGGGTAGCGGGTTGACGAGAAGAGCGGGTAGCGTTTGTATTACTAGTCGTTCTGAGGAATCGAGATGTGGAATTGGTCGTAACATTAGTCTGCCCATTACGACTATTTTTATCAATCAACTTTACAGTTTTTTTAAATTTTGTTAACATAATTTTAGGTCTGAAAATACGAAGCTACCAGTCCCCAAACTAGGTAAAAGTAAAACAAATGTTTCGTGGTGTAACGTTGGCGTCCTCTCCAAGCAATGAACTTGCCAGTTTATTTTTATTAATGGAACAAAGTAGGAATAAGCTACACATTATAGCATAGCTGAAAAGTTTATAGTTCCAAGCTTTTGGTTTCGTCTTATCATCACCAGTAAAATTGAGTAATTTCATTCATGTACTGTGTACGATGCAAGCATCGCACACCAAACGCGCGGTCTTCGTTTTACCCATCCATTTATAGATTTATATATCAAGGATATGCCCGAAGGAACATTTTATTTTGTCAAAATGGCGTGGGAAAAGTCAGCGCCATCTATTAGATTTCGCGTGAACTACGACAAGTTGAGAAAATTAGGTGCCTATCGCTGCCATTATGTCCGTCAATGTTTATGTTTACAATAATTATTCTAAATATAAATTCGATAATTTTGTTACAAAAAAGAGTGTAATATTGAAAATATTGAATTACTTGGTCTTACTTTTTACTGCACTTTTGAGTATAGATTGTGCTACCCTTCACAATAAAACTTGGCATGTTTTGTTTGTGACATTCAATCGATGCTTTCTAACTTCCATCACAGACTGAGCGCTAGTGGATGCCAATCTGTGAAATTGGCTCCCACTTTGAAGCGCCCTCTAACCAGTCATTAGGCCTGTCCTTAATATATATGTCTATGCATCCATTTCATATTTCATATCGCGCGTCACCAGTTCACGATCGGACACCAACCATTCCGCGTGTTCTCATTACCATTAAAACCATTTTAGACCTAGTTTTTGGGAATAAATATACAGTTTTTCTCACTAACTCGGTCTTATCATTTTATGTACACCGCACATACTGATTTTTTTGCCACCATTCGCTTTCGTAAACGATATTTCACAAAATAATTATGTTCCTTCATAAGCAGTAAGGATTGTAAATCGCCCTCGCTTCTCCCATGGCTTGACGCTGCTTTATTTAAACCAAGATAGATCTCGCTCAGCCTATCTATAAAAAGGAGAGGGTGTGTCAGTTGAATGCATGAAATGTTGTTATTATCATTGTTACTACCATTGACTATAGACCAATGATACACCTTCCTCTCATACGAAAATTAGTGGTATATTTCAACCGCTAATCCTATGTAAGGGAACGGGGCACCCAATGTGTCTTTTGTTCCATCCTGCTCTGTTCTTTGTAAAATGGTATGACTTGGTCTCGTTTTGTTACTTTGCCCTCTGCCCGGCCAAGTCGTGTTCGTAGGAGAAATTATGTTCACAAGCTATCAACGGGCATTATAGTCTTTGGTTACTATACACCATCTATACACAGATTAGAGAAAAAAAATTACTATATTACCATAAACACAATATTACGCATATGATATTACTATACTACCTATCCTATTTTTCAATTATACAAAATTAATACGTAGGTACATATAAATGGTGCCAGGTTTTCAATACACACGTACCTATTATTGCCATTATTAGATTACTATAATCATTGGGATATTTTGTCTCAACGGATATTACCTACAACTGCACACTAAATGCCATCTTTTGTTTCAAGACTTACGCCAAGAGTGAAAAAACATACACCTGCTTCGTATAGGTAATTTAAAACAGCAATTGTACCAAAATATTATAGTTGTGCGCATGGATGAAATAAAAAAAGAAGGATTGATTTTTGATTGACATCGAACTGAAGCCCAAAATGGCGGACAAATTACACATGTGTGTCAGATAAAAGTATGGCGGCCGGCTTCATATGATGTGAGTGTGTGCGTGTTCCGCTCGTACGTACGAAGCGTTCCATCTTCCTAAGGGTGCTTCAGTTTCGGATCAGACGGGATTCCCTTCTTCTTTTTTTAATAGCTCCATGGTTGTGCGTATATTTCTTGTAGGGTTGGAACACCTCTCACAAAAGGACGTCCCCAAAACCTTTCATGAAACCTATCTATGCTTACGAGATTCTATATAAGTAGACGTTAAATTAAGGGTCACAAACTGGCACAAAGATCCTGATCCTAAAAGGCCTATTACACTACACGGTATTCAGGGCCCGGTAGTTAGGGAGGGCGTGGCCCCTTGCAAGGGCGTCGATTACTACACTACACTGAATACCGGCTCCCTTACTCTCTGTGTACAGTCTGAAATTGAACCAGCGCGGATGTAGACGTATCATGGCACCTGTTTTATCTAAACCATTAAAAAAAGCTCGGGTTGCCGTGGCTTTGGTATTTGGATCTATGAATATTATAGAAGAAAAAAAAAAAAAGAGGAGAAAGGATCTAGGTCAAGAAATACTTGAAATTAAGAAAAGATCACTCCAATATGAGGATACTCAGTGCTCTAGAACCAGCGGATTTCAAAAATTATTTAAGAATGGGAGAGGAGGAATTTAAATACCTATTAAATTTAGTAGCTCCATATTGTTTCTTTATTATATAAAAAAAGACACCATTTAAGACAGAGTGTCAGTGCTAGACAAAGACTGGTTGTCATATTATCATTACCAACACAAGCGCTCTCCGCGCTAACCACGCGACGACTGAGTTCCCTAACTACCCTAAGTGTTATTACACTAATCGGTTGTAAGGGCGATTAGGGAGCAAGGCTTGCCGGGACCGCCTGGTCGCCCTAGTTAGGGACCCTTACGCTCTAACTCTTATTACACCACCCTTAGTTAGGGTAAGGGTCCCTAAAAATTGGGTAGTGTAATAGGCCTTTAAAGCGTTCTACTTCAGCGAGCACTATAATAGGTACGGCTAACACAGACTATTAATCTGATTAGGAGTCCACTCAATGCTTCACTTGGTCACCAAAAACACGCTATTTGTAGTGTAATTCCCCCGTATTACAGGACCACACCCAGTCGTCTCAAATATTTTTTTTACTCACATACTTATACTTGAGTGTAATCGTTCAGAGTATAGGCCACATTGCTAGATAATTTACCATTTTCGTGTTGAGTCAAGAAGCCATCAATAATAAGTGGGTAGACTAAAAAAATGTTGAAATAGGCCTACCTCTAGAAACATCTCACCCGATGAGAAGTGATGGCTGTCTAAGGTGGATCACGTTTTAGGTAGCTACTTATTTTATGGTCTAGCTAGGTACTCCACTGTTAATATGATACCTATACGTACTTCATGATTATACGTAAGGTTCAACCCCCAAGGAAGATTACCTAGGGCTCCGCATTCAGGGAATTACCACGAGCATGTAATTCCATACCAGATATGAATCGGACGGACCCTCTTCGTCTCGTTCGCCTTTATAAAGGCGATCATGTCTGTACACTACTTATATTGAATTGAATGAGATACCTAATCTAATATTTTGTTTGAGTTAGAGGTTCTATTGATAACTTCAATTAAAATTAAGTCTTTATCTGGTTAAAGGATTGTGTTTAGTCGCTTGGGCAAACCGTAAGTTTTGAAGATATAAAATAATGGTTCTCTATAATAAGTAGCCTGGGAAAAATCGTATGATACGATAAGATAAATATGTAAATATAATATATGAAAAATATAATTATGTTAAGATTGTGTGGGATTGGGTGTCGTAGTTCCCGAGCTCTTAGAGTTAGTTAGACACAGAAAATCTTACGGCCTAATCTTTATGGTACGTTAACGGTGGGCGTTTCTTTATTTTATTTTATTTTGGTAATTATTTAACTAATAAAGACATATAATATCTACGTAATCAAACTAAAACGTAGTATTAAAATACAATCCTTTTTCAAATTTAAAATCAAAATTCCATGCATGAAAGATCCTCATTAGACCTACGCCCTTTCAAAACCATAAAACTTTCTAAAGTTTTTTGAAGGTCTCATTCAAACACTAACATTAGATTAGAACAACCTACATTAAAACTAAATTATTACATCGCTACCCACATTGCTCAATACTTTTGAGGCATCTGCGCCCACGGCCCTTCCATGAACAACATTCCAACAAAAACTGGTTATAAACAAAAAACAAACCTGTCACATTCGGGTACTTCGCCACAAAATCCTGCTTCGCTCTTATAAGTTCCAGACGTATTTCATTTTCCATTGGACTTTCTAATGCGGAAAACACCAATGCTCCAGTTACCAAGTAGCACAGATAGAAAATCACGTAGATCAGCAGTAAGCAGGTGAATCTAGACCTTCCAAAGATTCTGCTTGTAGCAAACAGGGGCTGGAACGGAGGATGCTCTTCCTCATACAGTATTTCTCTGTGCACGACCATCTTCTTCGGATATGGGAACAGTTGGCTGTGTACCGTCATGTCGTCGTCGCTTCTACTGGAAGCTATGCTGCCGTATGAATGGATGCGGCTGTAATTTTGCTTCTCCATCGCGGCAAAATTTAAAAATGTAAGCGTCAAACAGTTCAAATTTTAACGTCCAAATAAATATTTCGAAGTCAAAAGTTCATGGTCAGCTGATTAAAAAGTAATTAAACCGCGATTTCTCCTGAACCGGCTTTTCGAATCCACTCACAATTTCAGAACACAGCCCGAAAATCCCGGAATGGCGGGACTTCGGTCAACTGTACTTGAAGAACCTCTTGGGGTGATTAGGTTCGAAAAACAACGCGAAAATTTCGGTCACTTTAGTTGCACGGCGGCAGTTTTCCAGTTTAAGTATCACCATTTTGATGCATTTTAGTTAAAGTTGGTGAAATGATGACAGAAGCCGTGAGCAGTTAACGAGTCGACTGTCTCCCCGGGACGATAACCGTTTACTGACTGAGTGGTCTGACCGCCACACTTCACTAAGTACCAATGATAGTCGCTATCTCTCCACGGTGTTGTCATTGCTTATTTGTTAATACCCGAGATAAGGCATAGTCCAAGATATAGTCACGATTATATTGTTACCTACTTTTGTTTACCTACATAATTACCTACAATTAATATAGGTTAAATAAACAACTGGAAGACGCAGCGTAGCCCGGCCCCCCACTAGGTGAACCGACGATCTGGTGAAAGCTGCGGGAAGCCGATGGATGCAGGAGGCGAGCAGCCGCTCTAAGTGGCGCTCCCTGGGGGAGGCCTATGTTCAGCAGTAGACGTCTTCAGGCTGTTAATGATGATAATGATGATGATGATGAAATAAACAACGGCCATTTCGTAAAAAAACCTTCGTGCTTCCCTTCTAACTACTATTATTATCTATAGCTACCTCTTATTATATTATTTCTTAATCTTTTCTCTTTCTTTTTTCAACCAAGCGCTACCACTTGTTCCACACTAGGTACAGTTTACCTGGAATATAATGCTAGTGTTCAGAAAACACCTACGCGAAATATCCCCCCTCGAACGTACACAATTGCTATCAAAACTATATAAGGCATGTGCGAAATCAGGTGACAGCAATTATTCACAGCGCCACCTGTCGTACTAAAAAACAGACTTAGGAGAGACGTTCACAATGAAGTTTATTCTGTAACCGACTACCGTCGAATTAACATCACCGTTGCTGGCCAGCAACGCGAACAAAGAAGCACCAGAGTAAAAAACGAACAGCTAGTGCTACGTAGCATTCAGTTTGACTATTTCATCATCATCATCATTAACAGCCTGAAGGCGTCCACTGCTGAACATAGGCCTCCCCCAGGGAGCGCCACTTAGAGCGGCTGCTCGCCTCCCGTCATCCATCGGCTCCCCGCGGCTTTCACCAGGTCGTCGGTCCACCTAGTGGGGGGCCGGCCTACGCTGCGTCTTCCAGTTCGTGGTCGCCACTCGAGAACCTTTCTTCCCCATCGGTTGTCAGTTCTACGAGCGATGTGGCCTGCCCATTGCCATTTCAACTTGCCAATCCTAAGAGCTACATCGGTCACTTTAGTTCTCCTGCGGATCTCCTCATTTCGGATCCTATCTCGCAGGGAAACACCGAGCATTGCTCTCTCCATAGCTCGTTGCGCGACTTTGAGCTTAGTAATGAGGCCAACAGTTAGAGACCACGTCTTGACTATTTAGGTATCTACAATCTACATACGGATACAATTAGCGAATGTAAGTAAGTATTTAGTTATTTTTTGAATTGTTATAGAATGATGTAACGATTGCCAGGCACCCAAAGCAGTTGAAAATTATCATTAAATTATCCTGTGTTGCCTAGTGATTTAAAATGTATTTTTTTATTTTTTAATTAATAATTTAATCCCGTTTCTAAGCGTAGGTAAGTGACGTCAAAAATGTCACTGTCTTAAAGCATCCTTGAAATCAGACTCGAGCATTCTTGCCCTTCAATATCTTAGGTACGCACTTTAAAATATTCTGTCTCATGGCCTCGGTTATTAAAACCTTGAATAGATTCTTAAAAGTCCGAATCTTATAGGCTTAAAGTCCGACAAACAATGAAAATTATTGGAAAATTTATTTAAAGTATTTAAATTTAATAACTTTGAAATATAATTACTTAATATTTTTAGTTAAAGAAAATACAGGTAATAGTTAGGTAACCAATGGTTAACAACCTTGACCATTAGGCCATTAGTTACCTTAGCCGGATTGAAAACCCCACCCTTGAGAAATAGGATCCCGTGCGTCTCTTTGGGATGGAATCCTTAAAAGTTTAAAGAACCTTATATTTTACTATAGGTACTTGATACTTTATATAATCGGCTTACCGAACACCTCTCAAAATATGCAGAGATATTGGATCTCTTTGTATATTTTACCGTATTTACAATGGGGAATGCTCTGAAGACATAAGTGAGACCATCTGCCCCCACGTGGGGGACGTTCGTGGGGGCAGATAGGAATAATCCCATTTTTTGTGTAGGTATCAAATTGGAAGGACTCCATGTATCGAAAACCAACCGATCGAACGACCCTAATTCGAAACATGTAGTTGCGAAGAACGCCGGTGCGACGCACACTGTTGCGAATTTTTTTCTCTCCCAGAGGCGGCCTCGGTGGAGATTTTCGAACGAAGATTTTGGTTGAATCAAAGGTGATGTTCGAAAATCTCCATCGAATTTTGGGGAAAAAGCAACACTTTACCATAGCAACATTACAAATTATCTGGAGTTCAATTTCCCTGTACCAACCTACCCGCATTCATTAGTAAAGTTCAAATAAGTTCATTAAAGACATGTATAAGTAATTAAAATTATCTTTTCGATAACAAATAATTTGTTATGAAGCGAGTGCTTGTCAATAAAAAAAAACTTGAAGATATACCCAAATAGGTATCATTACTTTGTAGATAGTATAGATACCTAAACTTAACGCCTGTTAGGTACGAGTTTATTCAAATATTTACGCTATTGGGAATCAAGTAAATTAGGTATTTAACAACTGCAAATTTTATTTGTTACTAACCTAAACCTGCGACTCCCTTAGTACCGGGTAAACGTATCCTAGCTTAAAGACATTTTTATATATAAGACCTGTGTCGACCTGTACATTAGAGCAGAAATAAATGAATTATGAATTAAGACTATCTTAAAATATTTGTATGGAATCCTTAGTTATGTAATGTTCGTATTGGCTGCTGCTAGTGCCGCTGTTCGGGGTATCTCTTTCTTTAGAAAGACAAATATTTAAGTATTGCATCGTTGCATCAGTTGCATATAATTAAAATAGACCACTTTTGGGAAGGTAGGTAATTATTTTATTAGGGTTCCGTACCCAAAGGGTAATATGGACCCTATTACTAAGGCTCCGCTGTCCGTGTCACCAGGCTGTATTTCGTGTATAAGCCATGATAGTGGACAATTGAAATTTTCACAGGTGATGTACCGATTTCTGATGCCGCTATAACAACATATATTAAAAAACAAAATAAGTAAAATAAATATTTAAGGGTGCTTTCACACAACAAACTTGTATTTTTTGCTCGTATTTATAGATAATGGTATGAAAGAGACGGCTGGTTACTTAGGTAAAATATGCAACTGGATATTTTATTTTAATAGATCCGAAATGAGGAAATCCGCAGGAGAACGAAAGTCACCGATTTAACTTTCAGAATTAGCAGGTTGAAGAGGTAGTGGGCGGGCCACATCGCTCGTATAACTGACAACCGATGGGCAAGAAAGGTTCTCGAGTGGCGACCACGAACCGGAAGACATAGGGGGAGCCGATGGATGCAAGCAGCTGCTCAAATTGGCGCTCTTTGGGGGAGGCCTATGTTCAGCAGTGGACGTCTTCAGGCTGATAATGATGAGATATTTAAAGTTTCATATGAAATAGCTACCAATAATATAATATTACCTATGGGTAGGTATTGGAGTTCACCCACAACCTCAATAGATAAACTATTCTAAATAGATAGACCAGAGAATATAAGAATATGCTGGCGCGCGTAAACCCAGAACATCGAGCGTAGGTTACCAAAAGTACACCACCTAAGTATTTGATACGTACCAACTGGCAATGCCATGGGATGATGAGAGCGTATTATGTCTAATTTTATAGATATATCATTTCTAGGTACCGACGAACTGTTTTTTTTTATTTTTCACAGATTTTGTATTTCTGTTGCCGCTATAGTAACAAAATAAGCTAAATAGCAGACTAAAATAAATTTTTAAGGGGGCTCTCATACAACCAACGTTGTCTTTTGCTCGTTTTTATAGTATATATTATGGTACGGACCCTTCGTGCACGAGCCCGACTCGCATTTGGCCAGTTATTTTTCTGTGTATATCATTATCACAGAATATAGGTTATTATTATAATGGGTAGGTACGTAAGTGTACGTATTACTTTTTTAACAAGGCTTTTTTTGGTTTACGTTACGTGGCCTAATTATTTTATTCTAATTCATCGTCTTCTCTTTTCTTTAGTCTGAGATATAACCTCATTTCCTCGGGTCGTAGTCCGTAAGTATTTCAAAATCGTGGCACGTGAATCAATCACATTTACACTAATGATTTCACTAATGTAGTAGCTAATTAACGAGTTCATTAAAAAAATATTTTTTTTAAATAAATATTGTACTGTAGGTGAGGTATTTTTTAAAGTACATTATTAATAATTTATTACCGTAATGAATGAATGATGTATAAATAGGCAGGCATTAATTTATCATCAACGTAAGTAGTAGGACTTATTGTCGATTTTGTTTCTCCAAAATCATTCCTGTTTTGTAGGTTAGGTACCTATCTAATCTAAATTTATGATTTTTAAAGCAGTATCGCCTGCTCAGCGTAATCTACAGATTAATTTGTAAAGGAAAAATTAGAATCACGAGCGGGGATTGAACCCGCATCCATCCATCCCTCAAGCCGGGATATGCTTTACTTAAGCTACCGTGACAAGTGGTCTCATGTCCGAATTTTTCCTTCACCTTTATAACCAACTTACGGGGTTGGTAGCGCCATCTACTGAGTGATTTAAGAATTGTCACTTGTCACGGTAGCTTAAGTAAAGCATATCCCGGCTTGAGGGATGGATGGATGCGGGTTCAATCCCCGCTCGTGATTCTAATTTTTCCTTTACAAATTAATCTGTATCTAATCTAAGTACTGCTTGCTACACATGATATTCACAACAGAAAATCCGATTCCTTTGATATGTCTTACTAACAGCATTCTATCGCGTCTATAACGCATCGGTTTTCCTTTTGATTATGGCGTTACTAAAATATAAAATCCAATACGATTTTCCTTGTGTGATACCTTTCTCTTTGACTAAAAGTATGGCCTTAAGGTTATGATTATGCTATGTTATGACGAGTTATGGAGAAAGAGATGCTCTGTGTCCCTGCGAGATAAGATCCGTAATGAGGTGATCCACAGGAGAACTAAGTGACCGATATGGCTCTTGGCTATAGTTGAAATGGCAGTGGGCAGCCGGCAGGTCACATCACTTGTATAGAACTGAGAACTGATGGGGCAGAAATATTCTCGAGCGGCGATCACGAACCGGAAGACGCACCGTAAGCCGGCCCCACACTAGGTGGACCGATCTGGTGAAAGCCGCGGCAAGCCGATGGACGCAGGAGGCAAGCAGCCGCTCAGTGGCATTCTCTGAGGGAGACCTATGTGTGGACGTTTTGACGCTGTTGATGATGACGACGATGATGATATTTAAATTAGAAAGTTTATGTTGTTGATTTGTTCTTGGCTTCATTTTTACATAGGCTTGACCATGCTACTTTCTTCTACTTCTATTTGGTTAATAGTAAAAAAACTTATAGCGAAACAGATGGACTGATATATTTTCTAGTTTATAATTAGAGGTACCTATTAATACGGATGTATCGAACTGCGTGTGAAAAGAAACGATCGATTGAGGTCGCATTATCTTCTCATCATACAGGAGTGTAACAATATACCTATTATGTTCGTTTCGCTTAAATAAACTTACTTGAGTTCATTGACCCCACTATTGTATAACGTGTAGTAATGTGTGCCTAATCATACTTTGATCGTTCACAGGGATGTGAGTTTTATTGGGACGCGCTGCGGATTCATACCAACCCTGGCTAAGTACGTAACTCGCAACCAGTTGGCAACAGGCGTTTCGCAATCATTGCTGTCAAACATCACTCCACTCGGCTATTATAGCCTGATTACATCGACCGAGTAGAACGGCGAGTCAGTGCTATCGGCCGAGTACTCGGTATTTGTAAACACACGTCGAGTGCTGGGCCGAGCACCGAACTAGCAACAGACCGAGAGAGCCACTCGGACCCTGTTCTATTTCCTAGGCCGAGTGGGTACTCACCACTTCTCCGCACCGTCTCGCTCGCTCACTCGGTGGGTCTGAACACGCGCACTCGGCGACCACTCGCGAATTTTCACTCGCACGAAACGTAAAACAATGAACGCATCGCCGCAAGTTTAAAAATGTGTGTAAACACTTGCTCGGCCATATCACTGTCTCGGCCCACTGAGATTTTGATGTCTCGCCGTTCTACTCGGTAGATATAATCAGGCTAACAGAGCAGCCCCCTATTACGATTGAGCTAGCAACGCTACGCTGACGCGCGTCTGTCACTCAACTGCTGTCAATGTTCATATGATTTTGACAGCAGTTGTGCGGCAGAAAGCCTTGGAGCGCTAGATCACAGTCTGTCTGACAATCGAAGAACAAGTGCACGCCAAAGTGCATTCAGTGACAGGCTAGCAACAGACGGGCGACTCACGATTTCCAAGGACATCTTGCGACCGAATTCTAAGTGTTTGCTGACGCTTTGCTACTACTGTTGCTTTGCATCGTTGTTGTAAAGGGGTTGTAATATTTTGCCATAGTGATTGGCGGCTATCTTGATTTTTTTTCACATGCGCGGCCAACTTTCAAACCTATGCCAATATGTAGAGGACATTCATACAAGCAATAAATGTTAAGGAAGTAATCTTGTAAAGTGTTGCGGTATCCTGTTTAGAGACAGAAACAAAAATTAATTATTGCAAAAATGTTTAATTCTTTACCTCTTAATTCATGCAAAATAGATCATTTATGTTTAATGTAGAGCACAAAACGATGTAATGATCATTAAATCCATCATCATCATCAGTCAGACGACGTTCACTGCTGAGTGAACATGGGCTTTCCTCTCCTGTTAACCTTCACACTGGTCGAAATTCTGCCATCTACCTCCACTGGATGCCCACGACCTACATATCATTGGTCCATCTACTGGGAGGCCTACCTACCTATATGGTCTTCTAGTTAGTGGTCTCCACTAAAGAACCTTTCTTCCCCATCGGTTGGCGGTTCCGATTCGAGTTCAGTGTGCATTGTCTGCTTTTTTCTTTAATGCCAGGCTCCATACAAAAATGTTACAACCCCTTTACATTATATGGAGGCCGAATTACGAAACCTGCTTTAGTGTGTAGTGCCTTTAAACCATGCGTTTATATGACCCAATCTAGATAGGTATAGACTACTACTAGGTATTAGGTAGTGTAGGTAATATATAATACGCTACGGAAGCACAGAATAGCGGGGTTATGTCTGTGACAGATAGCGTAGAGTACCTACCTTCACAAACAATTTCAATTAAAGTTTATACCTCTCTCAAACAATGTGAAAGAAATAATAATAAAATGTCACAAGCAATAACATCTAGGAATCTCATTCCAACAGGCGGATGACGAGGGTCACGTGACATTAGCGAAATGGATCCACCTGTTACCAGGCCCCTACACTACGGCAAAAAAGGGTAGAAAATACTAGGGTCCATTTATACACAGTAGTTACTTACTATACCAGTGTACCTATGAGTAGGTATGGGTTATGAGCGCAAGATGCCACTGCAGCATATTACCTAAAATCGGATTTGCCTACACTGCATTGTGACAATTTTTTTATGAAAATTACGAGCTAGCCGTTCACCTGATGTTAAGTGACACGGCCGCCCATAACAGTTGCAGTGTCACTCGGAACTTTAAAATGACAAAGTTTCGCGCAACACTGCACTGCGCGTATCACACAGTCTAGTAATCAGGTTACTACACTGTGTAATATAAAATATAAAGTACATAAAGTCTCATTTACCCAGTAATTTCACTGTAAAGACTATAAACCCTTCATGGCTTATAAGAAGCAGAATGTCAAGCTCCTAAAGACTGATGACACAAAATCTGAGATGCCTACAATTCATTGTGACTACCCAGTGTTGTAAGTGAAAAATTTTCCCGTGGGTGCAATAAGGGCCGGCTACATGACAGCTAAGAGAATATCCAGAGAATAGGCAGCGCATTCTTTTCGGTAGGTACATTAAAATCTGCGAACACCAAGCCGCATAAAGCGCGGCGATTATAGCAAATCCTTCTATGATAAGCGTGCAAAGTGACGTCATATGGAGAGGTAGTGGACGTCTTCCATCCGTTGATGTGACTGACCTGTGACACTCTGATGATCATTCAGGAACTTGGCTTTCAGCAGATCCAGTTTGTACTTCGTCTGATGTTCTAACGGCTGCTCGATCTTTGTGAACACCATTGCGCCTGTAACAAAATAATAACAATGTTATTATGACAGCCTCCATGGTGTGGTGGTTGAGCAAGACGGCTCATCACCTGAAAGCTGCGTGTTTGAGTTCCGCGACAGAACAATTATATGAGCACAGAAAACTATCTCGTCACTAGAGCATCTATAAATGGAGATGTTAATGTTATAATCCGCAAGCACCATTTTTCTGCCATGTTCTACGGGGGCCGAGGTAGACACGTACAGCACACGCGCAAACCGCGCGTGTCAACGTACGCCGCATACCATCTTAAAACACGCACACCGTTACATAGAACCAGCGTAGTTACGCAATGTCTACACGCACATTATGATACTGTAGATGACCAAGTAGCGCCATATGACCGGCAGAAGAGAACGGCTTGCCTTGCCACCTCCTTTTCTAAATGCTCTAAGCTCATAGCAGCTGTGGACATCATCTTTATATCTAAATAAAACGAGTGCCTACGTAAATTCTATTTTTATCCATAAGTGAATTGCCTAAGCGTTTTATCTTAACTCGTTTTGCCACTTCAACCATATAATAACTTGAAGCTCAGAACACGGGGAATTATAAGCTCCCATGCATATAACTTAAATTAAATTGAACATACTAAGATCCAATACCATTATGTGGGTCATGTGGGTGCCTGGGTGGGTATAATAGAATAGAATAGAAATCATTTATTCAACACCAAATCAATTGGGTAGTTCTCATCGATGCTCAAATTTGATGGTCACGAGGTTATATTTCCTAAACGGCATAAGATACAAACAAAATTTGTGAATTAAATGATGAAACATCTATTAGGCTATAACAGAATATAAAAATAAATATAAATTAAATTAACACGAAATGGTCAAAAACGGGGTAATTTTTCGTGTTCTCATCGTGTCACACTCTCCGATGCAGTAAAACATTTGCTTACCACTTCACCAAATTTCACTGTATTTGTATGTAACATATACTAAAATTATCGTAATTAAATAAACTTTACACTAAATAGTCTAAAATATATCTTTTCATCATTATTTTCAATTTAAAACAACATACGCGTCGGTCACGCGGATATGGGTTCTTTAAATTCGCGTGATATAACGGCTGCCGGTTAAACAAAACATCAGCAATCAAACACTGAGTGTGGTCCGGTCGAACGTCAGTCGTGTACTGGCATCGCAGACGTAAGACTTGTGGCTCAACGTGCCGGAAAAAAATAATATCGGTAAGCTTGTATTTGTTCACAGGTTTACCGATCACACGTGCACTACATTTTTTGGGCATTGTATTTCAGCAATTGAAATCAAAGTTAGCTCATCGAAACCCTAAAATGTGCGAGATATTTATGTAGTATTTGATTTAAATCGATACACTTAACTTTGCAGCAATTTTACGAAAAAGGGATAATTTCGTCAGTTTCGTGTCATAAACTTCGTGGCATTTTAGTCATGAAACTGATTTTGGTCTATGAAACTGATTTTATGCATTCTTTTATTTAGAAATGTAGCGACTGGTGTGAGTTCATTGAAACAATTCTAGTTATTGTAGTATGACAGATGTAAGATAGTGTTTTGAATAATTATGTAAACGTGTTTTTGTCGAGAAAAGATGGGTCATTTCGAACTCACTCATCATTCATTGTGATTAATAATCATAGCCTAAAAATGGATGAGTTCGAATCGGTAGGTATGTCATGTTATCGCGAAAAGAGGTGATCTGGACCGTGATAGCCTAGTAACTCTCAAGTTGGGAGAACCTTCCTTCGAAACTAGCATTGTATTATGTTTAATAATAGGTACATAAAGGGGAAGAGCTAGTAACAGTACCTACGTTTGGTAGGTAGTAGCTTAAAAGATTATGGTTACATACCATTTTTCTGGTTTCCGGGAGAAGCAGCCTATTGCGAAGATTCCGGTAGGTAGCTAGGTAAAAGGTACCTATAGCCCAAGTTCACATTCTATGAACACTTTTCTCCACACACGTTTACCGTCGGATATTATGTACCTAAAGTATGTAGGTATTAGGAACTATCACCAAAAGGTTCTGAAATTATTAATAACGTCACGTCATATCACAACACTACCTTTTCTTGACGTAAGTACGTATATAGGTACTAGGTAGGGAGGTAGGTACCTACTAGGTACATTTTGGTCCCCCCCTGCCAACATTTCAATCATACTTTAATTATTTTGCTCGTAGGCCCGACTCCGAACACGTAAAGCTCATATTTAAAAGTTTATGAAAAAATCACGAAATCAGGAGTTTCTAATCCAAAAGAGTACCTAAAGATGTGCCAGATATTGTCTTTTGTAGTGAGATTTGTTTTTATAAGTATAGATTATTTCTATTGTAGTGAAGGTTGTTGTTCTATTGAAAAAATAACGCAACTCATAAATAAATACACTTTTTAAATACTCATGATGCTTCTTAATTAATAAAGCTATTAATACGATAACTATCTGTTTTTTGTCAGCAGAGGCTTTTTACCTATAATATGTAGTTAAGTGGATTAGTATTCGTATTTCGTAGGATGAACAAACTCAGGACCGAACTGATGATAATAATATACATAGTTTTGGTTATTAATACCATTTGTTTGCCAGTTTAATTATGAAAACAAGATTACGTTGTTATTTTATGAACATTTAGTCTTATAAACAGTAGCAAAACGTGAGAAAATGATAGCTGTAAAGTTACTGAGTCATTTTCGTGATCCGATGCGTCGCTTTCGTGGCCTCTAAAACTTCAAAACCATTTATCACCCAAACAAGACTTTCTATTTGATTAACTTATATATTAATTTACTCGTCTTATAAAGCGCTATAATTTACTGTACAAAAATATTTGAAATAAGCACAATATAAAATTGTACATGAAACTGACGATGAGAATCGTAAAAATGAGAACGAGCCAATTAAGTCCAACAAATTTACAAAACAATTATTATAACTTGACAATCAGTGTTGAATGGGCGTCGGCTCAGCATATTGCTGAATGTCAGGAACATCCAGCGCTGATTTTCAGCCTAGACCCAGAGGGTGGCGGAGCGAGTGTACTATTCAACGAGAAATGTAACATTTTTAATTATATTGTACACCTTTATTATAATGATTAGAATAAAGATATAAATAATACTGCATAAAAAAACTAAATATAAGTTGGTGGGTGGGTGTCTTTTAAAACTTTAAAGTGAAAAATTCACACTCTAATTTATAAATCAAGGATAGTTTATCTGTATCCTTACTGCTTGTCATGTACCTATCATCATCATCATCATCATCATCATCATCAGCCTGAACACTGCTGAACATAGGCCTCCTCCATAGAGCGCTACTTTGAGCGGCTGTTCGCCTCCTGCATCCATCGACTCATCGCAGTTATGAGCAGTTCGTCGATCCACCTAGAGCCGGCCACATTGCGTTCCCGCAGTTCATTGTCACCACTCGAGAACTTTTCTTTCTCATCGGTTATCGGTATCTATAGCCAAAATATACATAACTACCTACCTATAGTCATGTACCTTTTGTCAAGCCAAAAATAAACCGACAGATAGTGCGCTACGAAGCCTACGAAGTGATTTAGTCCGTAATTTATGTTAAGAGAATATTGAATAGATGTTTATCTATTCTATTCTATTCAACAAAATAGCGGAATACATGAAAACATTAAACACGATTAGTCTTAAGTTTTGTTTGTACAAAATCCTAAGTTACATACAAAAAAACAACCCAAAGTTAGCGCCTTGTTAATTATAATGAGCAGCTTGGTATATTTTCTAAATTTTGCAACACCCAGGCGCTTGTGGCATGCCCTAAGCTTCCAACTTCTAACTTATATTTCTAGTTCTAAGCTGGTAAAGTAGCTTAAAAATTCAGTAGGAACTCGGGGTCGAGTTTTCCTTTTGGGCCAGATTTTAAGCGTTTTAACTACCCCTTACAGCAACTACGATAACACTGCTGAAAAAGTAAAACATCCCAAAACTCCGTAATCTTAGTTCAAGAGCTTCCAACTAAACGGGTCGCAGAAAAAAATTGGAAAACTTTCTCGTTCAGAGACGATTCACAAATTTGAATAGTTCTGAAATCTTTAGGGGGGCAACCACAACGTCTTATAGCATTATTACTTCAATATTACTTCAATCATTTGACAAATGACATAGAATTAAGAATACTTCAATGTTGCAGAGCCAGAGCAGTTTTGATGCACGTAAAATCATTCACTCAAATACAACTGTCATGTCATACCTTTACATCTGACGCGAACTGTGCCAAAATATCGGGAACTCAAAAATGATTCTAATCACGGTAAATATCCCGTAAGTACTATTAAAAACATAATATACGAATACCCACAGATCGGTACGCCTGTGCACAACATACCTACCTACCTAATGTTTGTCTTGCTTGACTTTAGTGTTTATATTTTATGTTTGGCACGAAATTCGACAAGAGTTTCGTCTCTAACGGGGTGCGAGCGTAATTTTTCATCTCGCAGCCGTTGGAGACTTGGAGGCCATTTATCTTTGTAGACTGATTAGGTAATAAGTGACTAAAAGAGGTCTACACCGAAGGAGTGTTGTGTGACGTACCCAAGCAGATGTACAGACACCAGAAGAACAAGATGACGATATTCCTGAGCAGCGGCATCCCTCGCACCGCCTTCACGCACCCTGGAACTACCAGGCGCATCCTGATTGTTCTGAAAACAAACGAACAATTATATAGTATTAAGCTGTATAAACTTTAGATTGGCTTAGTATTTTAAGATGAACCTTGAAGAAAACTAGCTCCCGCAGACTCAGGGTATCCTACCGTGGGAGCTAGTGACTTATAATTTGTTATCTTTTATTTATACAAATAAATAACTTTCTTTCTTTCTTTCTTTCAGAATCTATAAGGCTTCTAGGTCCTACCCTAGGCAACCAATAGGTACGATCGTCATCATCATCATCATCATCATCATCATCATCAGGTGGGTACGAAATGCCATTTTTATCATCAGCCTAATATATTCCCACAGCTGAAACACGGACCTAGGTACTCTCCCTGATGCTGTGGGTATTAGCGAGCTACCCGTTAATGTAGCCGCATAGATCGTCGCAAAACATCGCGTATAGCCGACGAAAATCTTATTGCGCGCTAACGCACCACGAATATTCGCCCGATGTAGCGACATAGAGTGTAGGTAGTAGGTATAGAGTTATAGACCATAATAATCCACCACACACTAGGTGGTAGTACTTTTCTGCAAAGTTCGTCTAGGTAGGTATCACCGCTTTGCCAGTTATTCTGCCGCCAAGCAGTAGCGTGCAACCACTACTGTGTTCCGGTTTGAAGGGCATTGTAGCTAGTGAAATTACTGGGCAAATGAAACTTTATGACCTGATTACACAGTGTAGTAATCTGATTACTAGACTGTGTGATGTCTCAGGATGACGTGCGCAGTGCAGTGTCACGCGAAACTTTATCATTTTAAAGTTCCGAGTGACACTGCAACTGTAATGGGCGGCCGTATTACTTAACATAAGGTGAACGACTAGCTCCACACGTCATTCATTCTCATAAAAAAAAACACTAGCTAGCTAAGTGCGGATTGAAAATATTGAAATGTTGCTAAAACAATATTTTCAGCTGTATTCAGTCTACAGGGACAGATAGCATAAAGTTTACGCTGCTTTTAGCTTGATTAAAAATAACATTCTAATAATAAACTACCCTGGATTAGCGTTTTAATATAGCGCTGTGAATTAAAGGTAATGAGATCATTAATTAACATGGTATTGGTCCATTCTGTAAAATGTTTTCGGTTCTAAAAATGTCTGTGAAATATTTTAGAAAAGTGAGTATGAGAAAAGTGAGTGTCTCGGTAATATATTACATTACAAGGTTACATTACGGAGCTGGTTTTTTGTGGTTTGCTTACTTTGATTATTGGTGTTGAAACCCTGGCTTCGTGGCGACCAGCATCGTGTTTTCAAATTATCAGAGCGCCTGGTCAATAAAGTTTATAAGAGCGCCTAAGTCGATGCAAATGAGATACTTCTTTGGTTCAACTTGTGCCAATTACGTATCGCACGAATCAGCATTTCAATTCAACGAGATAATGCTGCCTGCATGTTGTTTTCCATGGTTACGCCTACTACCTGGAAAGCCTTAAAAAATAGTCGTATATAACGGTGTGTGCATAGGCCCTTAGGAAACTCATAGGTATTTTAATATGCGTAAAATCATTGAATGTTTGGCTTGGCTCTAAACCAAACTAACCTACTTATTATTTAGTTATCTCTGATTGAACTTTACTAGTTCTACATACTAAAAGCAAGTATAACGTAATCTAATAAAATGACACACATATACTACACGCGTAAGAACTACTCATAACGACTCATACTCGTATACAAAATGACCACTATGAAAAGGAGAAAGGAGGTAAAGCACTTTTCTCCAATAATACGAGAATACGAATACATACGAATTTTTTACCTGGAATTAGAGTTGAACTGAGTGAGCTTACATAATTTTTTCAAATTTTCGGACCACAAATACACGTTTATCATTACTTTTTGATCAACCTAGTACTAGGAAATTAGCTATATAACAATTACTTACAACTTCAAAAACTCCCTTTAGTTTGATTTTGAATGGGCGCGTAAATACTTACAAAATCTTTCCTAAAGGTACCTACCTCGGTTAACCGTATAATATTATTCGCGAACTTTTAGATAAGAAAAAGGTTTCATTGCATTTAGAAAATTACATTTTTACTTTGTACGTCCCACGTCCCTACACGTAGATGTTCACTAAATTAAATAAGCCGAGCTCTCTCCGCATCGTACGAAAACGACATGCACAAGAGTATTTGGATACAAATTGAGTGCGCTACAAACGATATTGAGTATTTTGTTTGCGAAGTAATATTACTTTGATACAAAAGATTTGTTTGCTTTTCATACGGCCTGCTTCAGCTTTTTTTTATAACGCCCAACGATTGCGTACATAGATACTGGACCCTAAATAGGATTCCCTGTATCTAGGGAATTACAAGTATCCCAGAACACCCAGACTCACAAGAAGTATTTGCGCTTTTTTTCTGTGTATAAATACTCGTCCTGTCACGAGAATCGAACCCGCAGGATCCAGGCTATGAGCCGACCTGCTCAACCACCACACCACGGAGCATGTCAAGCCTAGTGGTAGCATATAAGTACTTTCTTTTTTCGAATAGCGGATTGGTTCCTCCCCCTTTATGTTGAGGCTGAAAACCAGCACCGGTTGTAGACAGCGACCAGCAATATGCTGAGCCAACGCCAATTTTATACTTTAAGTGCGTTATAATATTCATTTATGTCATGTGCGTAGAACGTAATTGTTGTAATCAAGTATGGAATAAATTTTATTATAGTATAGCATGAAACCTCTACAAAAAAACATGGCATAACGTGACTGAGGTATATGTTGACGTGTCTGATGTGTGTGCAAGTACCCTAAGTGTGCAAGCACTCGCGGAGCGTTTCAGATGCAATCGATTTCAATTTGCGGGGAGTTGATAAAGCACTTTCAAGCGTATTAATAGCCTGCAGGTATGTCTGCGTCGAGTTAATCGAGTACTCGGTCGATGCGCTTATTGGGAGTTATAGCTTTTTTGAGCGAGTTTACTCTATCTTGCTTGACTAATACTTATCTAAAGAGTGCGAGAAGAGTGAGTCTTTATTTTTTATGAACAAATGAGTTTCAACACTGATATTGACACATGAAATGAATTGAATTTATTTCCATAATTAATGCAATAGCTAATATACGGTCTAAGGATTTACGATGTGGCTTTAATATGGCTTTAATATTATGATAATAATTTGTATTTTCGACTATATTTTGACTACTAGCTCCGGCTTCACACTTGCTAACTAGTTAGGGGAAGGAAAAAGAATAAAGATTGGGGACAAAGATGAATGGATAGAATGGCGAAGGGAGGCAGTTTTATAATTTGTTTAGGGAAGATCAATTTTTTGAATATAAGGAATAGTTTCAGACAAACAACCAAATTATGTAAGTAATAGTAGTGGGTGTACCCATAGATATAGGATGTACAACAAAAATTACTGCCCCACAGATCTAAGTATAATAGATCTGTGGGTGTACCTACTAAAGGAAGCCCGCGTTAAGGAATGAGACATAAAAAGCTCACCTAGGTAAGTCTTTTTAATCATCATTATTGATATTTACTTTTTTTTACTTGTTAATAATTTTTCGTGGCATCTAGTAGGGCTACAACATGATACGCGTCACGGTTTTCACTAGTTTTTTTCCCAAATAGTCTGCAATTAGAAATGACATCAGTGAGTAATTTTACTTAAAAAAATAATACAACGACAAAAATTTGAATTTGACAGCCTCCGTGGTGTGGTGGTTGAGCAGGTCAGCTCATAACCCGGAGGTGGCGGGTTCGATTCCCGCGACAGGACAAGTATTTGTGCCAAAAAAAAAGCGCAAATACTTGTTCTGTGTCTGGGCGTTGTGGGACCATGGTCCTCGTAGTTCCTGGGTCCCTAGATACAGGGAATCCTAGTTAGGGTCCAGGATCTATGTATGTGATCGTTGGGCGATATAAAATAAAAAAAAATTTAGTAGCGTCTCGTAGAATGGCTACAACATGCTACGCGTCACGGTTTTTATTACTTTCCCATGTTAATTTGATGCAATAATGTATTTTGAAAGCGCAATAGGTAATAAGAAAAATAAATTTAGATTAAACCATGAAAAATCTCTTTACTAATATAGTACCAAACTGCAGGCTTACCGCAAACTAATATACAAAACCATCATGTTTCATGGCATTATTATTTCAAGGTTACAATAATATTGCTCGAATTCGTACCATGAACTTATAAAGTATTCCTGCGTGTGAACGAGACGTCTACATTTTTATATGGCGTTATCACTGTCGCACGTCAGTGTCAACATGATGTAAAGGTATGACATGACAGTTGTATTTGAGTGAACAATTTAACGTGACGTCATCAAAACTACTCTGGCTCTGCAACATTAAAGTATTCTTACTTTTATGTCATTAGTCAATGTATGATTGAAGTAATAATACTATAAGAGGTTGTGGTAGGCTTGCAGCACTATTAAAAAAAACTTTCTTATGTTTATAGCCTGCTTGAATAAGAAACCTACTTATGTTTTGCTGACCTATTTAAAAAGAAAACGTTTAATAATTTTCCTATTGTATAACCGGTTTAGGAACACATGGGACCGACCCGACCCGGATGTAAGCCCGGGTGATCCGGCCGGAGTTAATATCGGACACGGGTCCACATCCGGAATGGAATTTAGCTTGGGTGTAGGTGTCAGCAATATAAGTTTGTATTAGTTCTATTCTATAATTCTAAAATACTATAAATTTAGTTTTTGTTTAATTCATAGGCATAGCATCCACCACTGTCTCACCTGATGGTGAGCGATGACGGTGCCTACGATGATGCATGCTTGCCTAGAAGTATATATTTGGCAACCCTCCTTGATGCACCTCTTAAAAGGTGCCACGTAATACGGTAATTTTACTCATACTGCTAAAAACCAGTCATTTGAGTTTTACCAAAAAAGTAGCATTGCATGGAAGAGATCGCTTTTAACGATAAGGTCGCCTATGGTTACATCTTTTATGAATGGTCATATTTATTGTACACAATACAGAGCTTATGTATCTATCTATATCTGAGTTCACTAGTCGTAGTCGTGTAATTACAATCAAGCCAGAGCAAGAAAAGAATCCATTAATATTACAGATGGTCCGGGCAGTGATCACCCATCCATGATA
Source organism: Ennomos erosarius (assembly GCA_963580505.1). Classification (NCBI taxonomy): domain Eukaryota; kingdom Metazoa; phylum Arthropoda; class Insecta; order Lepidoptera; family Geometridae; genus Ennomos; species Ennomos erosarius. The sequence continues at coordinate 13,149,131 of OY756991.1, forward strand.
TAGCATATAAAATAAAAAATAGATCGCTAAGTTCCCGAGGTAATGTGATTTCCGCTTTGATATAAAGACATCAGTTAATTAGGTAATCCGCTTAGTGAGGAACGAAATCCGGAAGGACGTAAATCATTTGTAACTAATTATACTCGCATAAGTAGGCCTAAAGTGGAGAGCCACAGCTCGTTGCGCGACTTGAGCTTACGCACCTACGTACTTATGTAAGTTTAATCAGTATGCTAGCTATGCTCGTAGTTTCCTTGCGAGATAAGATCCGAAATGAGGAGATCTGCAGGAGAACTAAGGTTACCGATATGCCTCTTAGAATCAGCAAGATGAAATATCAGTGGGCAGGCCACATCGCTCGCAGAGCTGATAACCTATTGGTTGGTTATGTGGCCTGCTTTGCGATGTGTTGATAATTGGACACACAGATTTTATAATTATTTCATCGAAAGCTGTTTAAAAATTTGTTTTTAGTGTTAACTTTTCGCACCTAAAGCATTACAAAACACTATTATGTTTCAAAATTTTCCGAAAATATAAAATATGATATCATTTGCCAACTGTCAACGCAAGAACCTGCCTTCTGAACTGAGGGCTGTGGGTTCGATTCCTACCCAGGGCAATCATTTGTGTGATGTTTGTTCTGCATCTGGGTGTTATATTGTATTCTATGTAAGTATTTACATAGAACCAAAAATTTATTATTTTTTTACAAAAAAAAAGTATATACGTATTGTATCAGTTATCTGGTTCCCATAGTACAAGGTAGGCTTAGTTTGGGGCTAGATTGCGCTGTGTGAAATGTCCACACATATTTATTTATTTATTATTAAGAGTCAAGCCAGCCATGTCAGCTGTCCAAGAAGTAACTGTCGGTAATCCGTGCGTCCTAAATTCTAAAGTCGGCATAGTTATACATCACGATTCCATACAAATCGGGCAAAGTAGGGAGTTACACAGCACTGGAAGAGACGTTTTTTCTTAAAGAACACACTTTTCTTTCACCTTGAAGATACAAAATAAACTAACTAAAATCAAGTGTGAACTAAGTACTTAAGCAATTAGATTACCTCTGACAACGTTCTTTAACAATGTAATCTATCTGAAAAGCGTTTTACCAAAAAGGAAGCCGGACGGAGGGTAAGTGCCTCTAATTGAACCGAGGGCTACTAACTAATTCAGTTTCACCTACATTCGGACGGGAATAGAAGACCTTTGGTATGACCGGAATATGAAATACATTTTGTGGTATTTTATGTTAAGGTTTAGGTATGAGGAAGATGTGGCTTTAACGTACTAACGTGATTAACCATTCTTTTCACCGCTGTTTTTGGTTTGTGCTCTTCAAATTGAAAGATAGTAAGCGCTAAGTGTTTGCACTGGTTTTGTACTCGAAATCATAAACTAACCCCCGTATTCCAAAACATGTCTACAAAAATCCTTCACTTGACTTTTACTTAACTTTGAGGGAAATTCAAAATACACCGCGACGTACCTTGAGTTGACAGTTGCTTCGCTTCTCTCGTTTGAGAAAAATTGACGCAGAAATGTCAAGTTGATTATTTAATTTTATTGTCAACTAAAAATACCAAAACACAAAAATGAGGTTAATTTGAGGTTGAGTCGAGTGGAGTAATCTCGAGGTAACGTCTTAGAATATGGGGGTAAGTATAGTTTTGTATAAGTCTAAAGACTCAAAATCGAAAGCTACGATTTAAAGAGATAATTGTTCGTATTTATTTAAAACAAAATAATTATATTAGTTAATTGTCCCGAGATACAAAATTACCGTGAACGAAGTCTTTGGTCTACATTGTACATTTTGCGTATTGCACATTCTGCGTATTACATTTTGCGTAAACTTCACTTTGAGTGTCGTGCTCGTTTTGCGTATTGTACATCTATCGAAGCCTATTTGGCTCACGCCACACGGGCAGATCATTGAATGCCTGTACTTGTCCTCGGAACCCATATCCTCGAAAACCCATATCATCGTAACAGGAATAGTGTGTATATGAATATCTGGTAAAGCGGTGGTCCTGAAAAAAAAAGCGTGCTCCATATTTCATTAATACCATTTTTTTTATTGTTGATGGGTTTTCATCTGGCAACATCTCGCCTGATGGTAAGCAAAAAAACGCTTCGGCTCTAGACGAAGTGTCATTTGTTTTAATGCTTTGTGATTAATAACTACTCTTTTGGAGTTTTGGCGGGAACGTGAAAAAGTTCACGTCGTTGCATTGTATTATTTCTCAAAACTTTTGCTTTTTTCAGTGTTAATGTTTAAAATTGGTGGCGTTTTACGCATTAAGTGCTGAATTACGAGCATGAGTGTGGTCAAGTGATATGATGTGGTGAAACGTGATTTTTCGTGTTTCTTCCAAAATTCCATAGAAGCTTCTTGTAAAGTTGCCACCACTTTACTTGAGCATGACTTAGACTGGACTATGACTATGACTTGACTACGTAAAATATTCTAAAACTCGATGAAAATATACAATACTTGACACTGGCTAAATACACTATGTGTGGAGCCAACATATAAAAATAAAAATAAAACTACTCTTTTTAGAAAATATTTTGGTGGAAGCATATTGGAGTTCTACTGGCTATAGTGGTCACACATCCATTTACTTACTATGATGGACCATATCCCGTTTAGATAGGAGCGATGTATTGACGATCTGGTGAAAACCGCGGGGAGCCGAGAAAGACTGAAAGTACTTTGTAAAGTGCTATTTATTCATTTATTTATTTAATTAGGTCCGCCAACAGTTAAAACATGAACTTATGCTAATGAAAGTCACTTAAGATATCTAAACTACATGCTCAACCAATTACAGGCAGACACCGCATACACCTATAACATAACTTGTATAAAGTGTGTAATAATACTGAACTACGTATAGTCATAAAATATAGCACTCATAATAAAGACAAAAGACATATTCTCTCTCTGCTTAACATTCATAAATCTTGCCTCCAAATTAATACACAACCGATTTCCATGAAAATACGATAAAATTACCAGTTCATAACAATTTTGTACACAACAGCTGTATATTTTAACAGCTGTAATAAATTACGATTCATTTACATCCACACGCAGACAGGTCAATCACCTCTGTACTAAATTACACCAAATTAATTTTTATTTAGTCAAAGTAATTTAATAATTAAACGCGTGCACCTAAAATTGCCCAGAATTTTTAAAATCGTACCAACGAAGGTGTGAATGGCATTAATAAATAGTCACAAAATACTGTTATTGCACTAGTAATTTCAAAATAATTTTATTTCAAGCAGTTAATAAACTTTTTTATACAGGTTTTGGTCTACGTAACATTATTACTTCTTATCATTTTAAGTTGATAAAGCGATATTAATCCTAACTTTGTTTTTTAGTTATCTTTATGGTGATAATTAGGTACACATTTTGCAGCCAGTATTTTTTCTATAAATGATATATTCTTTTTGCCTTTTCTAGTGTCGGCTTAATTCAGAGCCTCAAATCTCAACAAGTCTCAACTTTTAAGAACGTAATTTATGTTTATTCATCTAGGTACAAGACCAGAGGCTTTCATAAATATTTTTTTTAGAACTTTCGTAAACTATAAAGATGATGAAATGCTTAGAGATAGATATGTGGTTAGAAGAGTGATATTTGCAGTCCTTACGAGCTAATCGCCTTGTTCACGATTTGAGGTCAGATGGCGAAAGGTAAAGGTTCGAATGAGGTTCGAACGTGCTTCGGAATTCAATCTAATGGAACGAGCCGAAAACATGTCGAATTCGGTTGATTAAAATACCGTAACTTTTACGTATTGGAACGTGACTTTTGTCTCATTTCGTACGGATTATTCCATCTGGTACTAAGGTACCTGGGTCGAATATGGCCAGACGGTAAATATGCCCACATGCCTATATCTAAAGAACGCAACATTTTCTAAAACTAAACGCGTCGGTATATGTTCGCGGCCGAGACCCGTAACCGAATGGCGCATCCGCCACCCCTCTCACGCAGGCGCCAGGAGATCAGATTTCGTGAAAACGGGAGGCAGCATCACTGATACAAAATTCCTAGGTAAGCTTTGCCCTGTAGTTATAGTATTTCTTGATTGCATTCTTTTTTATTTTACGTGGTAATCACGTGTGGCCATTGCATTTTGATATTTCAATTTGTATTCCTCAAATTAATGAGGTGCTTGTGATTCAAGTAAAGCAAAAAGAAAACTGGCGTGCCTGAAAATATGGGCACTGATTGGCCATATTTACCCTAAGGTAATCATAGTATTTCCCAATGACTAATTTCGATTATTTTAATGTTGTATAAACATAATATTGTTTATTTTGTCTTAGACCATGGCGGGATACAAATGTAAAGGAATTCGGGGTAACTGGACAGAGTTGAAGTTTGCGTTATCTGCTGTTAAAAGAGAGGTTATGAAAATTTACACAGCTGCGAAGCATTATAAGGGTAGTTCTCATCGATGCTCAAATTTGATGGTCACGAGGTTATATTTCCTAAACGGCTTAAGATAAAAACAGAATTTGTGAATTAAATGATGAAACATCTATTAGGCTACAACAGAAATAAAGCTTGTCATAATAAAAGCAAAAATAATACCTTAAATTAACACGAAATGGTCAAAAACGGGGTAATTTTTCGTGTTCTCATCGTGTCACACTCTCCGATGCAGTAAAACATTTGCTTACCACTTCACCAAATTTCACTATATTTGTATGTAACATATCCTAAAATCATCGTAATTAAATAAACTTTGCACTAAATAGTCTAAAATAAATCTTTTCATCATTATTTTCAATTTAAAACAACATGCGTGTCGGTCACGCGGATATGGGTTCTTTAAATTCGCGTGATATAACGGCTGCCTGTTAAACAAAATATCAGCTATCAAACACTGAGTGTGGTCTGGTCGAACGTCAGTCGTGTACTGGCATTGCAGACGTAAGAAGAATGGCTCAACGTGCCGGAAAAAAAAAATATCGGTAAGCTTGTATTTGTTCATAGGTTTACCGATCACACGTGCACGACATTTTTTGGGCATTGTATTTCAGCAATTGAAATCAAAGTTAGCTCATCGAAACCCTAAAATGTGCGAGATATTTATGTAGTATTTTATTTAAATTGATACACTTAATTTTGCAGCAATTTCACAAAAAAGGGATAATTTCGTCAGTTTCGTGTCATAAACTTCGTGGCATTTTAGTCATGAAACTGATTTTGGGCCTCGAAACTGATTTTATGCATTCTTTTATTTAGAAATGTGGCGACTGGTGTGAGTTTATTGAAAAAATTCTAGTTATTGTAGTATGACAGATGTAAGATAATGTTTTAAATAATTATGTAAACGTGTTTTCATTCATTGTGATTAATAATCATAGCCTAAAAATGGATGAGTTCGAATTGGTAGGTGTGTCATGTTATCGCGAAAAGGGGTGATCTGGACCGTGGTAGCCTAGTAACTCTCAAGTTGGGAGAACCTTCCTTCGAAACTAGCATTGTATTATGTTTAATAATAGGTACCTAAGGGGTAGAGCTAGTAACAGTACCTACGTTTGGTAGGTAGTAGATTAAAAGATTATGGTTACATACTATTTTTCTGGTTTCCGGGAGAAGCAGCCTATTGCGAAAATTCCTATTGCCCAAGTTCACATTCTATGAACACTTTTCTCCACACACGTTTACCGTCGGATATTATGCACCTAAAGTATGTAGGTATTAGGAACTATCACTAAAGGTTCTGAAATTATTAATAACGTCACGTCATATCACAATACTACCTATTCTTGACGTAAGTACGTATATAAGTACTAGGTAGGGAGGTAGGTACCTACTAGGTACATTTTGGTCCCCTGCCTACATTTCAATCATACTTTAATTATTTTGCTCGTAGGCCCGACTCCGAACACGTAAAGCTCATATTTAAAAGTTTATGGAAAAATCACGAAATCACCAGTTTCTAATCCAAAAGAGAAAGAGGAACTTAGCTTCTGTTTTGACGACGATTCGGATTCGAATTACAATATATTTGAATTACGCAAAAATTTGCGGTCTGCCTTAGACAAAAGTGTTTCTAATCTAAAGAAGAAAGTGGAACGTAAGCTCTGTTTCGATGATGATTCAGATTCGAATAACGATTATATTTGATTAACTCAAAAGCTTAAATATTCGAAGAGGTAGACTATATTTTAAGTATGTTTTTTTGATAGAATAACGTTTTTTGTGTTTTCGTTTTTGAAAAGGAAAATGTGTAATGTCGCATTGTCTAAAGATGTTATAGATGTTTTCTTTTATAGTGGGATATGTTGTTATTATAGAAAATCGTTTCAAAAAAGTTTATAGTACGAACAAATAAGTTGTTATGATGATGATTCACATTCTTATTAAAATTATTATTGTAATTTGATAACTCAAAAGCTTATTATTAGAAGAGGATACTATTTTTTGAAGTAAGATTTGTTGTTATGGATGTTAATTTTTTTATAGAATATTTTTTTTTACATTGTGTTATTTGTTTTTTAAAAGTTAAAACTGCAATTTAGCAAATTAAGTACCTAAAGAAGTGCCAGATATTGTCTTTTGTAGTGAGATTTGTTTTTATATATAAATCGTTATAATATAAGTAAATTCTATTGTAGTGAAGGTTGTTGTTCTATTGAAAAAATAACGCAACTCATAAATAAATTAATAAATTAATACACTTTTTAAATACTCATGATGCTTCTTAATTAATAAAGTTATTAATACGATAACTATCTGTTTTTTGTCAGCAGAGGCTTATTACCTATAATATGTAGTTAAGTGGGTTAGTATTCGTATTTCGTAGGATGAACAAACTCAGGACCGAACTGATAACAATAATATACATAGTTTTGGTTATTAATACCATTTGTTTGCCAGTTTAATTACGAAAACAAGACTACGTTGTTATTTTATGAACATTTAGTCTTATAAACAGTAGGAAAACGTGAGAAAATGATAGCTGTAAAGTTACTGAGTCAGTTTCGTGATCCGATGCGTCGCTTTCGTGGCCTCTAAAACTTCAAAACCATTTATCACCCAAACAAGACTTTCTATTTGATTAACTTATATATTAATTTACTCGTCTTATAAAGCGCTATAATTTACTGTACAAAAATATTTGAAATAAGCACAATATCAAATTGTACATGAAACTGACGATGAGAATCGTAAAAATGAGAACGACCCATAATGTGCCAAGATGGACCCTTAGGCGATATCTCGAAGAGAAAAAGAGTATAAATCTGCTTTGGGTAGGATACCACTCTTTACCGCTGAACAGGAAAAGAGTTTGGCATCACGTTTTATACGCCTGTGCAGCGTGGGGTATCCTTTAACACAACGGTTACAACGTACATGCGTTAAAAGGTTTTGTGATTTAAATAAGTACCTAGTTAGGTACTTAACAAAATTAAAAAAGATAAGTTTAGAAACATATTTGTGTTTTCTTTTTTTTGCTTTGGTTGATTTGATTCTGGAACTTTCCTTTTTGTACAGTAAATACCCGTGGGCATATTTACCTACCCTGTCGAAAATATGGCCAATTTCCCATTTTTTTTAAATGTAGCAATTTACTGTAAACGTTTAATTTAAATAATATTATTTGCTATAATAATGATAGCTTGGTAAGCATTCTTAAGATATATATACCGTGGGTTGCCCTCTTATCACAATAACTATAAAAAAAACAGGAACCAAACGTTAAGGTGGCCATATTCGACCCAGGTACCTAATTCTGACAGTCCTTTTGATTGACGGAATGAGGTAGCGGCTTTCCCGGAATAACAGCGAATTTAGAATTAAATTCAATTTTGCATGGGGTACGTAGACGGTCCCGGTTGACAAAAATTCGTTGTAATATTTTCCCCGTCACTTGATATGCGTAGGTGGCAACGTTATTCATAAAATCTATTTTTGGAATAATAGAAATTGTTATTGTTTACACAGGGCACATTATTTTATTTACCACGATTCGACCAAGTCGCGTTGATCGTGCTCACGGTAGAGATTAATAAGCTAAGAGCGTAAGAAATCATTTCATTAAAACCCTGAAGACGCCTACTGCTGAGCATGCGCATCCTATAGAACGTCTTGAAGAATATAGAAATTCCACTCATTAACTTGGTCACAATGAATCCTTGGTACATGAGTGTAGTGTTTGTTGAGTGTCTCTCCGACACCGGCTTAGAGACACGGACACGTCCACCCCGGTCGACGGCTCCAGTGAGACTGAGCAGTGACGCGTGACACTCGCGCGCTTGAGACGAGTCCCGCTTAGGTCTCTTCGATACCCAAGCAATACAATCAGTATAATGTAGTCTATCATTGGTCCCATACACTACAATGAGCATTGAGCAACTAGCCCTACTAAAAGAGCCGTTGACACGGTCAGAACCGCGGGGAGCCGATGGACGCGGGAGCCAAGCAGTCGCTCAAACTCTTTGTTCGGTGATTCGAAATTCGGCAGATTCTCTATTCGACAGATTCGTAGATTGGGCAGTTTCTTGGATTGGACGGATACGCTATACGACAGAAATGTGTAATGTATTCCGCGGTAGTAGGACAGATAGAGGAATATGAAGCAAAATGTAAACAATAACCTGTGCGATCGATGTATTTTCATTGTATTTCGTTGGGGGATGCCTATGTTCAGCAGTGGACGTATTCAGGCTGATGATGATGGTAGGAGTGAGGTTCGAACCAATATGAGAGAATAGGATTGAAAGACGCACAATTTATAGCGAGCAATGCTCGCTCTCCATGGAAAAATTTAAAAATTTTCAAAATCGAGGAATCCGTTTTAGTAGGCGAGGTACCGTCTATTTGAACTCTGCCTACGGCAATAAATTTTGATACGATCGATCATCGGTAAATAACTTAATACTCCCCTGAGATGTCCCGTTTCATTTCAAAATAAATACCTTAAGGCATTTTGGGCTTGCTCTTAATTTTCTTCGGTAAGTCAAGTTATTTTAAGCTTTAGGCACCTTTGTTGCCTTTGTTGTTATTGTACAATGTTGCCAGAATACTGTCTAATAATCACAGCGTCTATTTATAGAATGGATGTTGCCATTTTGGCTTGAGGCTTAAATATTTTCCTTTGTTATAATAAATTGTAAAACATAGTGGCCAATATTATTGAAATATCATGAGAGATCGTTACAAATAACACTGCGGTAGCAGGTAGTATAAAAAACTTTTATTTATAAATCTGATTGTATTGACTGTTAATACAACTAATACATAGGTACAAGTACATACGAATGCATTTAGGCTATTTTTAGTACTTGTACAAGTCAAAATGAGTAAAAACTTAGTTTAGGCATATAATAAAACAGGCAATATTGCCTGTGTATATCTTACCTACAAAATTATGTGAGTTTGAAAAACATTCCTCTTTCCCCACTCATTAGTGAGCAAAAGAACTTTCTTTCTGGATTGTGCCGTTAAAAACAGAGTACCTATAAGTTAAATAGAACCACATTCAAGAATCACGCTTGTAGCTCGCGAGGGACATAAATTGAATAGCAAACGATATTTTGACGCCATACCGAAATCAATATTTCGAAACAAGATTAACTGAAGGAAACTTCGCGATCTCATTTAAATTTTATTCCTGAGAAGACAGGGTGTTAATCTTATGAATGGATAAAAATGAGTTACGTACCTTACAGAAATAATTACGTACTTACACAAAGAAAAAAATAGAAAACAACTGAAGTCAACAGACATAAATAAAAAGCCAGGAAATAGATCAAAAATAAAAAAAGCAAATGAAAAGAAAATAGTCTGAAAGGAAAACTTTCACCAATGGACGTTTTCATAGATATTCACTTGACATGAGCAGAACTTTGATTAGATGTATAATAATCAAGCCGTTTGAACTATTACCTACAAAACAACAACTCGATTTTACGTTACCCACATAAAAAAAGAAAGAAAAAAGAAAAAACATCGAGGCAAATAAAACACATTATAACATTAAAAATTCATTATGTATGTAATCTGTAATTACGTGAATGTAATATATATATATATTTTTGTGTGGACATTTCACACAGCGCCATCTAGCCCCAAACTAAGCATAGCTTGTACTATGGGAACCAGATAACTGATACAATACTTATATACTTTTTTGTTTGTAAATACATACATAGAATACAATATAACACCCAGACGCAGAACAAACATCTATGTTCATCACACGAATGTTTGTCATGAGTAGGAATCGAACCCACAGCCCTCAGTTCAGAAGGCAGGGATACTACCAACTAAGCTATCCAGCCCGTCGCCAAAATGTTTACATACAACTTTTTACCACACTACACTCGAACACAATATGCTACAGTGTATTGTATTAACCCACTACCCCATTGAGCAACTATGTGGTGACGTGGGTGGCACCTGTCCAAACCCACCACTCTACTATAAATAAACCACTTCTATTATTTCAGAAACAATGCTAATGAAAGCTGAATGTTGGGCATATTTGACGTAGTTTTATCTGTGGTATTAGACAAATTTTGTATTAGAAACTCGATAAACCATTATAAGAAATAGAATTTAAAAATAATAGTAGGTTAAGGGGTGTCGCAAAGATCCCATTCCATTATAGCGTTAACGCTAAACGATAACTCAAGATGTATCAGGTAATGTCATTGTCATACATTTTTAGTTATCATAGAAAGGGATCTTGGCTAAACCCCAAGGAATGGAAGTCTTTATCAGCGTCTGTGTAGCTATAGCTGTAGCTAACGTTTTCCAGAGGAGAGTGAACATGTTTCTGGCGAGCGTGGTACTTACATCGTCGACCACATTGTTGCTTAACATGAGGAGAAAATGTGGTCAAACGCAAGCCTATCTAGTATAAAAAACACATCCCACACAAACTTTATTCAGCACATTTAACAAAAAAAAACCAATAACAAAACCCTATAAGTACGTTTTTAAACAAACAAAATAATAACAAACGTGTAACCAGTCCCTCGTCCCGAAGTTTCCGCGATACAATTAGCGCCATCCATTAGCAGCCATTTCCAGAACTACGTAAATAAGTTCCGATTTCACATTCGTTCCGATTCACGACCACATACACAGAGACTCGTGAATACGTGGGCCACAGTTTATGTGGAACCAGTGGGGAACCTTACTAAAATAATAGGCAAATTAATTAATAATATTCCTCAAAAGAAAAACATTTGTGAAAACAAATATAAAATATCTCAAAAAATTGCAAAGTTACAAGCATTTTAAAAACTGGAATAGAAAGATATAGCCCAAACGGCCAGTGACGTCAGAGCAAGGTCGCTCATAGTACCTCATTACTAAGCTGTGGTAGCTGACGTCACAAGTGGATTTTTCATAGTACCTGCGGAGGCGCTCTATTTCGCGAGAAAGGGACAGGAGATGCCCACTACAGAAACTTTAAAAGCTTATTACTCCGTGATTTATTAACCGATTTTAATTGTTTTTTCAATTATTGCATTCATTTTTAATCTTCTTTATGAAAGTAAGTAATTGTTTATTTTTAATAGTAGTCATCATGCCTATTACCGACCACGTGCGACTCGGACTCGGTTTCCGTACCATTTTTATCTAAAAGCAAACAAAAAAAATCACGTTTGTTGTATGGGAATGGGATTCCCCTTAAATATCTATTTTATTCTGTTTTTTAGTATTTGTTATAGCGGAGATACAGCCAGTGACAGACGGACAGACAGGTACTGAGAATCTTAACAAACTAATATTCTCGAAATTATTTTATACTTATGGGCGGAATATTTGGCGTTGGTTTTATAAAATTTTGGCGACACGTTCCATAATACAATACATGGAAATTTCGCACAGTCCGTTTCTCGAAGTCATTTCTGCCACACACGTGCAAGATGTGGAATGAGCTTCCCTCTGAGGTGTTTCCGCTGAGCTACAACATGGGGCACTTCAAACGACGGGTAAATAGAGTCCTCAAAGGTAGGCAACGCATCGGCAACGCTCCTGGTGTTGCAGGTGTCTATAGGCGACGGTAACTGCTTACCATCAGGCGGGCCGTCTGCTTGTTTGTCTGTCAATATTATAAAAAAAAACATTAATATTTTATTGAACACCAATAAACAAGATGCACATAGATACAAATTTATAAAAGAATGGTAGAGCAACGGGCGGCCTTATCGCATTACGCGATTTCTTCCAGGCTATCATAATCCACTTCTTCCGAACATTCCCTACTGGCATGTTCACACTGTGGGCAAGTGACGCGCTTCAGTGTGCCTGAAGTTTAGCGCTGACGTCATTCGGGCCGCATCGATCTGTCCCAGGCTTAACCGAGAGTACTAAGTATGTGTAGCTATCAATAGCTTTACACGTTGATATAATAATGTTTATTTGTAGCTTTGGGAAATAAATACAAAATATCAGGCTTCCAAGTAATTTAGAGTACGACTGTATAGATATGAAAATATCATTTTGGCTATTGGTGAAAGTACAATATAGTAGTGCCTATTGCAGAAAAGTAAAACTGGGAGCTAAAAATGAATGTTAAGTACTTAGGCATGGAGCTATTAAACAAAGAAGGAGGGAATCCCGTCTGATCCGAAACTGAAGCACCTTTAGGAAGCTGGAACGCTTCGTATGTACGAGCGGAACACGCACACACTCACATCATATGCAGCCGGTCGCCATACTTTCATCCGACACACATATGTAATATGTCCGCCATTTTGAGCTTCACTTCGACGTCAATCAAAACTCAATACTTCTTTTTTTTATTTCATCCATGTACTTTACTTAGGTATAAAGTTAGTCCTCGGCAATAATGGGGGCCCCAATAAAAACGTCATAACTTTCGAGGGCTGAATAAATTAGATTACCCAAGTAAAAGCTGTTATTATTATGCTCTTAACTTATCCACTTCTTTTAAAATAAATCGATTGAAAATTGAAAAAGTATTGGTTTTATTGCTTCATTGAGGACCATTTATGACATAATAATTTGGAATAACCTAAAAATAAGGTTCTATACAAAGAAGCTCCGTACGATATGCCGAAGCATCCCTCACTGATAAAATGCTTCCCCGACTGCACTTTTCATCGAAACATCTTTCGCCATTCAACATTATCTTTTGTTCTTCATCAGAAAAAATGAAGCACTGTTATTTTTGTCATGCTCTGTGTGCGCATTGAAACAATAAACAAAATAAAAACATAAAAGTATCTAAGTATTATATCAGTTATCTGGTTTCCCATTATACAAGCTTTGCTTATAGGCCTAGATGGCGCTGTGTGAAATGTTCACACATATTTATATTTATTTTTATTTAATAGGTACCACAGATCACAAGCGAGTAATCATAGTTTATCACTACATCGCTCAACCGTTAGTAATTAGAAAATACAGCATTTTTATACCCCACAGAACCGGGAAATTAATTACCTACTCTGTCGCCCCAGCGCAAACTTTTTTTTCCCTGCTCAGTGTTATGTAATTGCAATTATTTGCTTAATGAGAAAAATGCCAGTTAAAATGCCAATTGGAAAGATTGTTTTCAGTAACGTAAAGTTGTAATTAAATTTTTATTTTGTACTTTATTCGTTTTAATTTTGTTCCGAACGATGCTAGTACTCTCACGTCCAAAAGTTTTGCTGGTGAAGTTGCTACAATGAACTTTGAGACCTTCATCTGTTTTTAATATTGAACACTAGCGATGGCAATTAATGCTATTTTGCGTAAATTTCATACACATGCTAATTCACGAGTCTTAGCATGCTAATTGCTATTGGTATGCTATTTGCTAAAATGGAATGAAATGGAAATAAAATTAAAATTAAAATGAAAAATTATATGAAAGATGAAATTTAATGAAATATGAAATGAAAGTTTTATATTAAAAACTAAATTCAAAATGAACTAATTTAATTGAACTGCAATTTTCATATTTTACAGAGTTTTGCCACTACATTTCATTTGCGAAATGCTAATTGAGTTTTCACATGCTGAAAATTCACCTATGGCCTATTCTGCTTCTTCCGGTTGGTGATCTGGTGAACGCCGTGCAGAGCCGATGGATGCAGAAAGCGAGCAGCCGCTCAATGTGGGGCTTTCTGGGGCATGCCTATATTTTGTAGTCGACGTCTTCAGGCTGATGATAGTGTGATGAATTACTTACATAAGCTCGACTTACTAACATAAATAGCAAGACAAAATGCAAAACGACAAATTCAGCAAGACCAAAACTCAAATGACAAAACTAAAATGCAGACTAATTAGGCACTACAACGGCCAGATTTACGCAACTTTGTAATTAATCACAAATCTGTTGGCATTTCGTGACTTTGCACAATCGATCAAATAAGTCGGGAGAGTCTATCAACATTAATTATTACTAGTTATAATAATAATGTTTTTTTATGATAATGAAACTTTATACTTAGATGCCGCAACTTACTGCCGTGGGGGCCGGCCTACCCTGCGTCTTCCGGTTCGTGGTCGCCACTCGTGAACCTTTCTTCCCCATCGGTGGTCAGTTCCACGAGTGATTCTGTGGATGTACTTAGTGATGTAACCGTGAAACGCTATTAGGTACTTTCAATGTCATAAGTCGTAACAATAGTATGTGTGTTCCATTTACAAATTATAATAGTTCCATAATCGTGTGTCCATGACTGGTTCGCCCCAGTAGACGCGGTCGTCAGGCGCCCCTGACCTTGCATCGATCCTCTTGGAAAAGGACGCCCCGTTGTTGGCATAGGACGGTAATGGTTCTCGATTTATGATTATTGAAAAAGGATTATGAGAATTGATGGAACCTTACTAGGGCGTATGTAAATATACCAATTTCTTGTAAGGTTGATTAAAATGCGCAAGGGAGGATAATACTAGAAGATATTTTATTGATACCCTATTATGTCACCGTTTTGTAAGAACCGCTTGTTTATAAAAAAAAACGCGGTTATTTATAAACTGTCGAATTATTGCAAACGGGCAATGACTCACAATAAAACGGTCGATTTTTCGGTTATTTATAATTAATCGGTATCACTTTGTTTTATTGTATTGTGTAGGTACTTCTAGTGTGGTCAAAACTAACCTAACACTTCTCCACGCATCGCTCAGCGTCGTAACCTACTAGTTAGCCACTAGTGACTCTAAAAAACAATAAATTACAGCAGAAATTGTTGCATTAATACGGGTTAGTTCAGGATGATTCACATCGTGGTGTGAACCACACGCGGTGTGAAACGTCCCATTACCCATGTTGGTAAGGGGATCAAAAACCAAAGTTTTTTAATGGAAATGCAAAAGATTCTTACTTGACATTAATTTTACTTTTTACTTGTGATGATAAGATTATAAAATTCAAGTGGCAAAATGTAAATAATGAGATTATTGATTCCCGATTCCTTAAATACCACTCCAACTAAAAATAAATAATGGTCCTCCATCCATACGCACGCAATCATTTCGAGTTTACGATGAAGATTGTTCACAAACGGCTTTTTGTGAACGAATCTTATTTATTTTGTGAGATATTTATCGTTTGTATATTAGCGACGATTGCGTTGTACAAAAACTTGATTTGACAGTTCTAAAACACTGTGGTCCTTGTCATTTCAATCTACATAAAAGGGACAACAAAATTATAGACCTTCAAATAAAATTTAGTTTATGATTTTACAGAACCGAAATGACTGCAATATCGAATAATAAACAGATTGGGTTGTCCTTTGATCGAAAGTGGTCGAAAGTGCAAGTTAGAGATGAGCCGTCTAGTGTAACATAGAAGTCCTTGCCTTTGTAAAGTCCATCCCTCCGCTCATACCACACCTATTTCTCCATTTTCAGTTTGTTGTTTTCGGCGGGCTCTAAAAGCTTAACCATAAACTCAATATTTAGGTACTCAATTCATATACGACTCACTTTTGACTATAATAAATGATGAGTCAGGCCAAATTATGTTGTAAAGGTTCCAACTTGGTATTTGAGTTAGAAACTTATATTCAATTACATATTAACCCGAGGTCGCGTCCTCAGAAGTTACAACAACTTAATGTGTCATATTTCAAGCTCGGAGTTATTTACATATTTGGTAAGATGAATGTTTACGATATTTTAATATTTATTAGATAAAAGACTTTTAATCAAATATTTTAACACGTTCTTGGGCTGTTATTTTTCTTCTTCTTCTCGTGTAGGCAAGTGGTCAGCCCTGGTGTCAGAATTTTTAGGCCGCCCATAGGCTTCTGACTTGGCTTAACGACTATTGCCTTACGACAACAACGGGCTGTTATTACAAATCTTAGAACCATTAGATAATAATAAAACTATACTAGGGTTCGGTTCGTATTATCACAAAACAACACTCAATCGTCGATCAGTGCTCAAGTCAAAACAAAATAAAAACTAAGTATGCAATATTAAAATAGTAAACCAATGAGTGTACCAGTACCTTTTTTTTGCTTCTCTCATCAAAACATTCTTTATACTTTTCATTACACTTTGTCTTACATCTATAAAGTAGTTCTGTATGGTTTGGTACAAAACAATACAATGTCAGCCTCCTCCAATACCATGGTTTGTTAGGGATAGGATAAGCAGACGGAATATTGTATTAGCTCATAGAATAAATTCCGGACATATTCCTTCAAAGAAGTTTGGCTACTTGATGAAAAAGGAAAGCTCACCGAACTGCGATATTTGTGGCACAGTAGAAGACATCCACCAGTTGCTGGTAGAATGTGTCCGGAACAAAAACCAAAGGGATGTATTGATGCTTAAACTCGATTTGAACCAATACGATATGGGTGTTTTCACACATATTCTATCGGAACCAGCATCGGAAGCGGCCAAATTGGTATATGAAATGGTTAAGCATCAATAAACCACCTTTTTTATTGAATTTTAGTTGTGTTTACATAGGCTTAGGTTATGATGGGACTGACATACCCTGATGGACAAAAGTCCCTAAATTAAATAAATAATAAAAAAAAACAATGAGTGAAATTTTTTTACAAATAAAGATAATGTAAAAATAATCTTCTCTATATCCGTTATTGTCATTAACTTATAATCATCGTTAGCTACAAAAGTAAGAAACTTAAAATTTTGAATATCTCTCATGGTGCAATCTATACCTCAAAACGAGTAAGAAACTGTTAAAATTTTGAATTTTCTGATTCAGAGTGGAGTAATCTACCCCAAAACGCCACTAGCCCCACAAACTACCCCACCATTTTCAGTTCTATTCACGGTTTCTACTATTTTATTTTATCCGGCAAAAACCTTTTCTTCATGGCTGGTCTTTGAGCGACAGCTAATAACGGTCTTTAATCACTGGACGGGCGCCAATATCCTGTCGCGTCTGCTATTAGTGGCCGATAATGATGTTGGCTACTTGTTAGAGCTTCCATCCGGCACTTTCGTTTCCTCCTTTGATCGGTCATTTCACTTTATATATTCTAGCTTAAGTACCTAGAACAATTCTTATGACCTAGACATCACTAAAAGAAAAGATGTGCCTGTCACAGCTAAAATTTTTCGGACATGAGACCATTTGTCACGGTAGCTTAAGTAAAGCATATCCCGGCTTGAGGGATGGATGGATGCAGGTTCGATTCCCACTCGTGATTCTAATTTTTTCTTATTTATTTTATGTATTTGTTTCGTGAATTCAAACACTTTTTCAGTCATATTGAAATTAAAAGTCTTAAAAACATGTAACAAGCTACACAAAATTAAATTCAGTTGATTATTAAAGGTATTTATATTTTATACGCTTGCTTTTTTACGCCAGTACGCTACGCCTATCGTGATCACCATGAACATCTCCTGTAGGCCTAGCACGAATATTTACGCGCGCGTAAGTGTAACGTTAACGTAAAACTCCCCTATTACGATTGCGTCTGCCGCTCAACTGCTGTCAAAGTTCATACAATTTTGACAGCAGCTCGGATACAGACGCGCGTCAGAAGTGCTGCTAGCTCAATCGTAATAGGGAGGCAGATCAAATGCCATACAACTGCCTTACGTTAACGTTACACTTACGCGCGCGTAAATATTTGTGCTAGGCCTACGGAAGCCGGAACGCTTCGTACGTACGAACGGGGCATGCACACACTCACATCATATGCAGCCTGTCGCCATCAAGGAACTATACGTATAAGTTCCTTGATCGCCCTACTTTTATCTGACACACATATGTAATATGTCCGCCATTTTGTGCTTCAGTTCGACGTCAATCAAAACTCAATCCTTCTTTTTTTATTTCATCCATGCATATACTCATGAAATAAGGTCAACGAGGTGAAATAGTGTGGGTAGCCACAATATAGGCTCCTTTATTCCTCGTTACATTAACAAAGGCATAGTCCACAGTGTTAAGGGTAATTAGAGCGACCACAAACAATCGGTTCGTGGTCTGGCATCTGATTTCAAACGCGCTGGAAGCTTTGTAGTTCGATGAAAGGGTGTCAAATTAAAGCCGTGTTTGCTTTGATTTAATAAATAAGTAAATGGAGAAAAATGGGAGAATCGTATTTCGGGCATGCCTAAAGAAGAAATAAAAAAACTGGGATTTATTTGAGCGAACAATATGACGGGCCGATAGCTCAGTTGGTAGTAGCCCTGCCTCCTGAACTGAGGGGCTGTGGGTTCGATTCCTACCCAGGACAAACATTTGTGTGATGAACATCAATGTTTGTTCTGTGTCTGGCTGTTATATTGTATTCTATGTATGTGTTTACAAACAAAAAAGTATCTAAGTATTGTATCAGTTATCTGGTTCCCATAGTACAAGCTTTGCTTAGTTTGGGGCTAGATGACGCTGTGTGAAATGTCCACACATATTTCTAATTTACAAAATTATTTTTAAAAAATTTACCTGTAAGCACCTAGAGGAACATTTCTAAGAATAAAGTTACAAACATTTACAGATGTTTTCTATTCTAGCTTGTTTGTTTCGTACGCTTGATACGGTTACGGTACTTTTTATATCAAAGGGAAAATAAATTCAAGTTGTAACATTTTCTTCCGATTAATTCCTTCAAGCTTCTGATACTTTGTAATGAACTCAATATCGAAGGCGAAATGTGAAAGATATTTTCGTTAAGTAAATAAGTTAATAGTCATGTTTCGACAAAATACTATCAATACCACTACACCAATACCAATAATACTAGCTATCTATTTGTATTTGACCTATCTTTAATTAATGTAATTGGTAATACCGTGTTAATTAAAGTAAATAAATAAATAAATAAATAAAAATCTAATATCTGAAAATAGAAAACCTGTATTTACGAACGAATGTTCTAATTCTATATTTAATTTATTATGTATTTTAATATATTTTTACCGTCTAGATCTAGCCTGAAGAGGTACACAAATTGCAGTCTACCTATAGGTTGTAGGCAATGTACCCATCATTGTTTTAATCAGTACATACATTCTTTTTGAAATCAACATCCCTCCTCCCTATTCTCTACTAACGTTTAAAACTTAAAATAGACTTAACTTTAGTCATAAATATAGATAGAAGAATGAGGTGAGAATAGATCAATAATTGATTTAATTATTAGGAAAATAATTAAATCAATTATCTTAATTATCAGGAAAATGGGTTATCGTTCTACCTAATAGATAGATAGAGTACAAGCAAGAACACAGATAAGTATACATCGCAGATTTTATAGTACTCATAACAGGACTGGGTTCCACTGTAAAACGAATAGGATCTATTTAAAGAAACTTTTATTTTTAATTGATGGCACAAATCCCAGATAATATAATACCTACAGTACAGATGCCTCATCCCATACAACGGAATAACGCGGGCTATTTTACGAATGATTTTATTTCTGCATAACGCAAGATTATCAAGCGACATTTATTGCGTGTTGGAGAAGTATTGGGCCAAATGAATACACTGGACACTAACTAGTAACTCTCTAGACACGATTACTATTTTTTTTTAAGTTCGGGCTATTTTTTGTTTGTTCGTGATGGGACTCCATGTCACAAATAAAAGACAAAATCAAAAAGAGAGCAAGCGGCGAACAGACCATAAGTAGGTAAATTATCAGGTTATCATAGAATACTTAATATCCAGGTATATTATTTCGAGCTGAGATCAATATAGGATACTTATTATCCCAGAAAATTAATAGTTCCCACAGGAAAATGGGGAAAATGCAGGTCAAACCGCGGGTTACATATATAGTTTATAATACGCGGACAACCGTGAACGCCGGATCAATTTTCATTAAGGTAATGCCCGTTCCTATAGAACTCATTGTGATTGGATGTCTTTTATAGTATCTGTGGTCCATTATCAATTCTAGCCCGTACTCCGTAGGGAGATGTTCATGTTCATTTACTCTCGGTTCAGTTCAATTTGGCTGAGCTTTATTCACAAAGCTTTGGATTCCGATTGAGGTAGATTAAAAGTGATTTATTTGAGAGCTTTTTTGAGTTTGTGTCCCACGTTTCACATTGTTATTCTGTAGTTATAGGCAGGTTAAATATCTATGGTTATAGCATAGATTTTGGATATCGAAGAAATTCTAGGTTGATGGATGTATAGGATATTTTTCATTTATTTTTGTTAATCTAAATTCAAAGTTCCGTGTTATTTTTTTTTGTTTTGTCATGACGCTGGCAAAATGTTTAAAACGAAATAAGTAATAATTTTTCTTGAGGATATTTGAATTTAGGTTTGCCTTTTCTACACTACAGAATTTTTTTATAATTTTTTTTAAATATTATTTTTCTACCTTTGCATATATCATCGATAATAGATTACACTAAATAGAAAAACCTGGCTGTGGCGAGCACTAACGCCCTATATCTGAGCTATTTTTTCATCACAATGTTTTGTTTTACAAACCCAACTTTATTGCAGGTTGTTGAGCTGAGTTCTTCATACGTCATAAAAAAGGTTTCGAACCCGATATATCACGCTGACGTCACTCAATGAACCTCTCGTCAACTCTAAAATAGGTAGTAACTCCTTTCAACCATCATATGAGAAAGGCTCTCATGAAAGTGAAATGCCTTTGAGCCCGTTCACTCTGATATTATTCAGGTACACCAACCGAGAGGACACTTCATTGGCGATTCTTTTTCCAAACGGGTAGTTACTGGTAACTTTTTTCATACTTGTAAGTACAACAAACACTACTTATTATATATAAATAAGGCCCTGCTAATCGTCATTTATTTAATAACCTATGGTTTAGATGGATACAAGTTTGATTTGTTTACCAAGTATCATCTCTTCATAGCTGATATAGCCTAAAATCATTAAATCACCTATGAAATGATCACAAAAACATGAAATATTGTTTTATCAAACCCGTGGGCGCAGCACGGTGGCTCCTAAACCAATATTGATAGGAAGGTGTTTTTACGCCCACTGGAAGGGTGAAATCATTAAAATTCTGGCTTTGAACACACCTGCGGAGTTACAGAAGTACCCACAGATAAAAGCAAATTTCATTTCAACGTTGAAAGAAAGAAAAATGAAGGATGAATTATGAGTCTTGATGGAGTGTCTTCGATGAGTCTCTAATGGAAAATAATGTTTTAAAGTTTAAGCTGATATTGGGTGGGCATTTTACAGCGTTTGTCCCAAAATATCTACTAACTATGCAACAAGGCAGTAGCAATTGGCTGTGCTAATTTGGGTGAGATTTTGTACCAAGGTTGCATATTTTTATTGTAGTTATAGACAGCAGACAAGCATATGGCCCTCCTGATGTGAAGAGGTCTCCGTAGCCTATGGACATCTGTGACACTAGACGTGTTACTGATTATTATTAGATTAGTACCGGAATCAACATAGGATACATTCATAGGATAGATATCCCGAGAATATAAGAGTTACAATAGCTATAATAAGGCAAAAACCAGGAGCAGGAGGCGAGCAGCCGCTCAAGGTGGCGCTCTATAGGGGAGGCCTATGTTCAGGACGTCTTCAGTACCTCTAGAACGAGTTTTTTTTTTATTTTGGCTCCACACATAGTGTATTTAGCCAGTCTCAAGTATTATATTTTCATCGTGTTATAAAATATTTCACGCAAAGTCATGTCCTAGTCATAGTCATAGTCCAGTCTAAGTCAGGTAGTCATAGTCCAGTCTAAGTCATGCTCCAGCAAAGTGGTGGCAACTTTACTAGAAGCTTCTATGGAGTTTTGGAAGCAACACTAAAAGTCACGTTTCACCACATTATATCACTTGCCCACACTCATGCTCGTAATTCAGCACTTAATGCGTAAAACGCCACCAATTTTAAACGTTAACACTGGAAAAAGCAAAAGTTTTGAAAAATAATACAATGCAACGACGTGAACTCTTCCGCGTTCCCGCCAAAACTCTCCTAGAACGAGTTTTCCAATACGTGAATACGCGCTGAAACGAGAGTCTACCTATTCCTTAGTCTTCAATCATATATTTACTAAGTTCCATACGTGGATAAAATCTAAATCTACCTAATTGAGTAGCCTCTGGCATAATTTCAAACTTTCGCTACGTTTTGGCCAAGTGTGATCGTCTAGATATTTTATACTCTTAGGACCCAATTACGTTGTGTATAATTTACGTTGTGTTGTAATGAAGTAAAAGGAATATTTCAATTTATAGAACGTATAAATCACACGTGTAATATGTTCCATAACAAAATGATACATGTCATAAAAAAAATTTAGATTGTAATACGTAATATTCGCACAGCGCACAATGAAATCACAAAATAGAAAAGTATCTATTTAGTAGAGAAATGAAGATTTAAAATAAACACATCAATTTAAAAGCAATAAGAATATCGATTGCAAGAACGTATAAATCACACGTGTAATAAGTCTCATAACAAAATGATACGTGTCATTAAAAAATTAAGATTGTAAATACGTAATATTCGCACAGCGCACAATGAAATCACAAAATAGAAAAGTATCTATTTTGTAGAGAAATGAAGTTTTAAAATAAACACATCAATTCAAAAGAAATAAGAATATCGATTGCAAGTAAAATTGAGCATGCAACTTAGCTGAAACTTCAGGAACCAGCCCGTCTGGAGTTCTTTTCTCTCTTCGTGGCCACAACGCACAAACACTTCACTTTTGCACTTTTAGTAAATACAAAGATTATATAAAATATACATAGATTTTTATAAATAAAACATTTATCATCGAATCAGCAATCTGTACTCTCAGTTGTACCGCTAACGCCAGCAAGCTAAAATTAATAGAGACGGGACATGGAGGTTAGACCTTTGAAGGCCTATAAATAGGATTCCTAACCAAAAGGATTAAAGCAAGGCTCCCTTCCAGCCTAGCACCTTGCACCATATTATATAACCAACAAAGCCGTCGGGGTTCAACCTAACACACCACGAAAGACACTGACTTGCAAACCTTCATCTTTTCCCGATCTTGGTTCATACATCGCACATTTTAGGAATATACATCTCGCTATCATCCAGTTATCTTGTTTAGGACCAGATGGGTCTTCGATTTTGTTTTATGTTGAAACACGCTACTCTAATTTATGACCAATCAATTCCGACAATTCTGCCGTGTGGTCCCGGTTACGAATAGGACCACCCCATCTCTTCCCGTGGGTGCCGTAAAAGTCGGCTAAGGGAACATCCAGGGAATGGGCTGCAGCATTCTCCTTGGTCTCCACCACCATAATCCACTGCGATCACCAAGCCGCCTGCCAAGCGTGGTGATTATGGCAACCCCCCCCCCCCCCCCCTAATGACAAGCACAAACAATAACGGCCCCCAGTCCCCGGCGGCTCTGCTATCCCGTGGCTCCGGTAGCGGTCACGGTAACGGCAGGGCAGGGGGTGCGAAGAATCACCGGAAGACGCCCGGCTACCAACCCCACCAAACACGACCCCTGGCCCTGGCAACTTATAACGTGCGCACGTTGAGGGCTGACGAAAGGATGGTCGAATTGGAGGAGGAGATGAGTAAGTTACGCTGGGATGTAATGGGATTGTCAGAAGTCCGAAGACAGGGACAGGACACGATAATCCTAAATTCCGGTAACTTATTCTTCTACCGGGAGGGAGACCAACTTTCCCAAGGTGGTGTCGGGTTCCTCGTCCGCAAGTCTCTCGTCAACAACGTGATCAAAGTCGACAGTGTGTCGACCAGGGTAGCGTACCTGATACTCAGAATAACCAAACGGTATTCGTTGAAGGTCATCCAGGTATACGCACCGACCTCGGCACACTCCGACGATGAAGTAGAAGCTATGTATGAGGATTTATCCGAAGCCATGCATACTTCCGAAACATACTTCACCGTTGTGATGGGAGATTTTAATGCGAAGTTGGGCACAAGGAATGGCGATGAGCTGAGAGTGGGGCCATTTGGGTACGGGCAGCGGAACCCTCGGGGACAAAGGCTGGCTGACTTCATGGAGAAGGAGGGCCTCTTTATGATGAACTCCTTCTACAAGAAGCGGCCATCCAGGAAGTGGACGTGGATAAGCCCCGACGGTTCCACGAAAAATGAGATAGACTTCATGATGACGACCAAGAAGCGAATATTCGATGATGTCTCTGTGATCAGCAAGGTGAAAACCGGTAGCGATCACCGTATTGTAAGAGGCACATTGAATATCAATGTCAAGCTTGAAAGGTCGCGTCTGGTGAGGTCTACGCTCCGTCCAAACCCTGTCCAAATCCAAAACCCCGAAGGCTTTCAGCTGGAACTCCAAAATCGCTTCCAGTGCCTTGCCGATTGCAACACAGTGGACGAGTTGAACAACGGGTGGGTGGAAACTGTCCAAGCTGTTGGAGCTGAGTTCTTCAAGACCCAACGCCGAAAGAGGACTCAGAAACTCTCAGGAAACACTCTTAAATTAATGGCAGACCGGAGCGAAATGAAACTACAGTCTTCAGTTGATATGTCAGCCTACGGTGAACTCAATAGACGTATCTGGAGTTCCATGCGACACGACTTGCGTGCTTTTAGTACTTCACGTATTGAGGCCGCAATTGAGCGGAACCAAGGCTCTAAGGTGTTCGCAAAAGATTCGTCTATTGGGCAAAGCCAAATGACAAAACTGAAGACCGAGAATGGTAGTGTCATTTCATCCAAGCCTGAGATCCTGAGAGAGATTGAGAACTTCTATGGACAGTTATACACATCGACACGTGAGCCCGCTACTAACACAGCTAAGGACACCAGAGCCAAGTTAGTCCGACACTATACCGAAGATATCCCGGACGTCAGCCTGTACGAGATTAGAATGGCCCTCAAACAGCTTAAAAACAACAAGGCGCCAGGTGAGGATGGAATTACGACCGAACTTCTGAGAGCGGGTGGTAGACCGGTACTTATAGTCCTCCAGAAGTTATTCAATTCTGTCATCCTTGAAGGTACAACGCCGGAGGCATGGCACAAGAGCGTGGTGGTGCTCTTCTTCAAAAAAGGTGATAACACCTTATTGAAGAACTATAGGCCCATCTCGCTCTTGAGTCATGTGTATAAGCTGTTTTCGAGGGTCATTACGAATCGTCTCGCACGCAGGTTTGATGAATTCCAGCCTCCCGAACAAGCCGGTTTCCGAAAAGGCTTTAGCACCATAGACCACATCCATACGCTACGCCAGATTATACAGAAGACCGAAGAGTATAATCGGCCGCTATGCCTAGCGTTTGTGGACTATGAGAAAGCCTTCGATTCAATCGAGACTTGGGCGGTGCTGCAGTCCTTACAGCGATGCCAAATTGACTATAGGTATATCGAAGTGTTGAAGTGTTTGTACAGTAAGGCCACTATGTCAGTCCGACTACAAGACCAGAGTACGGAACAGATCCCATTGCAGAGAGGCGTGAGACAGGGAGACGTTATTTCTCCGAAACTGTTCACAAACGCATTGGAGGATGTTTTCAAGCTCTTGGAGTGGAAAAGATGTGGCATCAACATAAATGGCGAGTATATCACTAACCTTCGTTTTGCCGATGATATAGTCATAATGGCGGAGTCGCTCGATGATCTCAGCACCATGCTCAACGACCTCAGTAGAGTCTCCCGACAGGTTGGTCTTAAGATGAA
Source organism: Ennomos erosarius (assembly GCA_963580505.1). Lineage (NCBI taxonomy): Eukaryota > Metazoa > Arthropoda > Insecta > Lepidoptera > Geometridae > Ennomos > Ennomos erosarius. The sequence continues at coordinate 13,175,239 of OY756991.1, forward strand.
CATGGACAAGACGAAAATCATGTCAAATGCCCATGTTCCACCTATACCGGTAATTGTCGGGAACGATACTCTCGAAGTTGTCGACAAATACGTCTATCTAGGGCAGACTGTCCAATTGGGTAGGTCCAACTTCGACAAAGAGGTCGCCCGAAGAATCCAACTCGGCTGGGCAGCGTTCGGGAAGCTTCGACCTATCTTTTCGTCCAAAATACCACAAAGCCTGAAAACAAAAGTTTTCAATCAATGTGTGTTGCCAGTGATGACTTATGGAACTGAGACGTGGTCTCTAACTGTTGGCCTCATTACTAAGCTCAAAGTCGCGCAACGAGCTATGGAGAGAGCAATGCTCGGTGTTTCCCTGCGAGATAGGATCCGAAATGAGGAGATCCGCAGGAGAACTAAAGTGACCGATGTAGCTCTTAGGATTGGCAAGTTGAAATGGCAATGGGCAGGCCACATCGCTCGTAGAACTGACAACCGATGGGGAAGAAAGGTTCTCGAGTGGCGACCACGAACTGGAAGACGCAGCGTAGGCCGGCCCCCCACTAGGTGGACCGACGACCTGGTGAAAGCCGCGGGGAGCCGATGGATGCAGGAGGCGAGCAGCCGCTCTAAGTGGCGCTCCCTGGGGGAGGCCTATGTTCAGCAGTGGACGTCTTCAGGCTGTTAATGATGATGATGATGATGATCAATTCCGACAAGACTCGCAATTTTCCCTACAGGAATAGATCAGTCCTTGTGTGGTTAAAAGTGTACCTAGTGCATGATCGAATGTCACGCCACGATATAAACCCCTCGATACCGAGTTTCTCAGCTGAAGGCTTATCGACAGAGTGGTTCAACTGGCCTGATCCCTACCGATCTAGCGACCATATTGCCCATCCGTCAAAGTTTAATCCTGACTTGACATTCTGTGTAGACCCACGACCCCTTGGCGCGCGACTTCCCTGCTGATTGAAAGAGTAGTCCAATATGCCCTAATCCCGCAGATCTAGCGGTCATATTGCTCGTCCCTCGGTGAGTAACTAGTGTGTATGTGTGTAACAAATATTATTAATTCTTTCACAGAAGAGAAATACTTTAACAATGTATTTTTCATAAGATTAATTTTAGTAGTTCAAATAAGATGTTGATGCTGAAAAACTCGTGTACTCAACTCCTGGAGGCAGCCGTAATACATGATGTCATTTAGAACAGATGTTTAATAGATGTAGTCATTGTGAAATGTTCTCGTACAGATAAATGCATAGTATTATAATGATAATGATTTCTTTCCAGGAAAGTGTAGGCGCGATCACATAATTTGGTAGAAGTATTAGAACTGGTTCCAGTTGTTGAACAAGTCTTCGCAACATGTAAAGTTATAATTATTTTATTCAAATATAATTATGTATTTGGAAAAGGGGAAAACATCTACAGATCTAGGGTAATAAGTTTTATGTTGTTCAGTTTTATCTCTTCCACGACAAACACATGCATATCATACGCTCGAATACGAATTCCCTACAAAATTAAAATGAGTAATAAACCTACCCCCAACTGACCCGTACACAACGAAGAAAAATGCCGCCACTCTGGAAATTCAAAGGAATAAATCTACCCCTATTAATTATTTACCTAAACATAATATTAAAGGAATACGACAACGAAGTCTAACCGGTGCGCGACGTCACAGATGCACAGCTTAGGTATCTGAGAACTTAACAAACCAAACCGAACCTTGTAAATAAATAATATTATAAATTTGTACCACTAAAATTGTATCACTGATGTTAAAGTTACCAACACTGGCACTAACACAATCACAAATAATCACTAGTTTGAAATATTGCTCACTATGTAATTGAATATTGGTACTTAATTAGTATTTTGAAAATTCTAGCTCGCGATAATAGAGTCAAAGATATTCGTCCTCTCGATTTGACCCGTAATTCCCGACTGCCTATAATTTTTCCCTTCAAATTTGAAGCCCTGTCCGTTCCCACCAGAAATCTAAGTACCTGTCACCTCTTCAAAAATCCATTACGTCCAAAATTTACGATGTTTTGCATTTAGAGGGCAAAAACAAACTTGCACTTGAAATCCCGAATTTTTTACTGAAATTTTAATGGTTTCTTACAACAGTAACTCAACTTCAAGAAAAATATAAACAATAGGTGACATCAAGAGATGTTTCCCTTAGATCAATACTATTATCCTGGTCTTTAATGAAATTTGATATTTTATTCGAATGACTCATTTCCGGACTTGTTAAATTTTAACATTTAATTTCCCTTCTCTTATTTATATAAGATATAGTTGATTTTACTTTCATACAAATTTCACATTTATATCATTAAACATCTACTTCGATGTTTCCCTTTAAAAATGGCGTTAACCATGTTAATCCCATACAAAAAAAAATGTACTATTATCCCTTGCAGAGTTGAGTTACTGGTTCTTACAGTAAGCACGCAACCATATGACGGAGCTTTCTAGGGTTGCATGCTTGTGATTTTCATCTATTATATTTAAATGTTTATGAAAATCAACGAATTAAATATTTGCAATCAAATATATTATGTAAATTGCGTATATAAGTAAGTATAGCTTAAAATTTTGGTGATATTTTATATCAGGTTCCGTAAAACCAAAAGAAACTACATTTTCTCCAGATACTGTTAATTTTGAAACCCCAAAGTTTTATTGAATTTTAATGTAATGTTTTATATTATAATATGTTCTACATTTAAAATACCAAAATACTTTAAAATATGTAATCAGAATAACAAAAAGTCACATGTGCAAAATATCCATGAAAACTATATTTAAATCACTATTCTACATCTTATTTTCAATTACTTTTTATTCAATAAAACACCTAGAATTTTTCATATTTTTATAACGTATTTACAAATCGCATAAGCCTTGCCAACCCTAATCATTATAACTTAACGTCACACTAAATAACTGTTGTCAACAGTTGAGATAACGCATGAAATAATATTTCGTAAAATACATCGTTAAGCCAATTCAAATTTTCTAATTTATCGTCGTACTTGAAAACTATAGATTATCGTGTAAAACCAAATAGTCAAACATTTTACACTCGGCCTATATCGAATTTTAAATACATTAAACCTTATTCTTTAGTGGTCAAGGCTCTAAGCCAAGGTCTTGAGCTGCAAGACCGTCTATGATTTCTGAAAGAAGTTCTCACGGCAAAAGCTGAAAGCAGTTCTTTGAAACCCAAAAAAATGAAATGGGATAGTAGATACACATTTCTTCTACGTCTGAATGAAACAAAAGACCTCACCCTAATTTTAAATAAATCACATATTTTATGTTTCATGGTATCTAAGTACCAATACCTCTATGTAATGGAACACACGCTATGTACACATAAAGTGCGTTACAGATCACCCCTTTGAGTTTAGACGGATTTTAATTTTCTAAAATAAAATCCGGAGAAAATCACATAACAAACGAACTACTCCTAAAATCAATATAATCGCTAAGTAAACATAAAATGTGTTACAAAAGATCACCCCTTTGAGTTTTGCCGGGTTAGAATTTTTTTTTTTTTTTTTCAAAATGATATCTCGCACTTATCCTAATATAGCACCCACGTTACACATTCATTACAAACTATATACATAGTAAATTCAGTTTCTCTAACCACATAAACTGTCATTCTATCTTCACCCCTTAGATTTTAAAAGCGTTCATCAGTTTGGCAAATTGAAGTGAAATGAACAAAACATATCAATCACCCTTTTACTGAAAAAAAAAGGACTGTGGTTATTTGCTTTGAACAAACGTGTTATAGTAAATAAAAACTAATCTGTTAACGCAACCAAAAGGAAAACAATAAACAACTTAAAAGAATACTTCCGGAACCCAATCATCCTTTTTTTTTGTAGTAGGTCAATGGCCTATCGTCGCGACATTGTCTTCCGAAACCGTTACCCAACAGGTGCATACATTTTTTGTTAGCCTAAATCAGATGTTGACATTTTGTAACATTCCCGACTGTTTTTATAAGTGTTGCGCCTAAAATTGGGTGCACAACCTGCTTGTCTCACTAAGTCGCATATAAAATAAAATGTTACCCGAACTGGATGTAAATGTACAGTTAATGCTCGTATTAAAGAAACCCATATCACGTTGTATATTTATATATATATATTTATTTTATGTTTAATAGGTATTTATTTTATTTTATTTATTTATTATTTATATATGATTATGTATAATTAGTAATGTGTAGTTTATGGATTATAAATAGTATTATGAATGCATTATTATTATTATTACTGTTGTTTTTCTTTGTTTGTGTCAGTAATTTATAGTATTATTTATTTTATATCAAATTTGTCTCAAACATACTTATAAAAACTTAATTAATGTATAGGTTCTTATTGTACACCACCGTCCACTCCTACTTCATCCAATACTGTCCATCCAAAGGTTGCCTGGAAGAGATCGCTTTTATTGATAAGGCCGCCGATTGTAATACCTACTATAAGCTGTTAATGTATCATTGATTGTTTCTGTGGTATACAATAAAGAGTTTTTTGTATTGTATTGTATTGTATTGTTGTCTGTAATCCTCGTATGATCAAAATTATATAACCTGTCAAATTGAATCATTACCCTAACGCAATGGAACATATTTGCCATCATCATTAAATTTATTCCGCAGCGTTACTCTCTATTATTTCAGATAATTAAGCAATGAACTTATATTTTTTTTTATCACAATTAAGTTATTTAATGTTGTTTATCTGTAGTTCTAACATAAGTCATTTTCATGTACTACCATACAATAAAACCAATACCTAAATGAGAAAAGGATTGAAAAGGAGCTAATACAAATCAGAACTAAAAATATAAGAATAAATAAAATAGAAGAATAGAGTTATTTAGAAATAAAGAATCACTGAAATCATCTAGACGACGCGATGCAGCAAAGAGTGTTTTTTTTTTATAGATAGTAAAATAGAGGTAACACAGAGAAAAACTAACAACTGAATAAGACAAGTTACAGTTTTCTAAAGAGAACGTTTTAAATGATAAAAGCCGCCTATACTTATAATTAACTAAACATTTTTTTTTTCTATTTTATAGGATGCTGTTGTATTGTGACAGCTTGTTATTCATTTAACTAAATATTTACGAACGGTGAATTTACCTAGTTCTATTTGCAATTTATTGTGAATAGTAAAAGGAAGTCATAACAATAAAAAAAAACAATAATAAATAATGTTAATCTTCTTGATAAAGTGGAATAAAACACACTAGTTACCAATCTCCCTACAGTTTTTTTTTTTTTATAACGATCAGATATTTTATATAATTATCTCTATGTCCTATAATAGCACTACGAAATTTCAGCTCGTTAGTATTTAACCTATACGAAATAAGAATAAGAAATCAAATCCAATAAGAAATCTAATCTGATAAGATTTTTTTTTTTTTCTGTATTTAACTACATAGTAACTCGGGTATCTTTTAATGCGTAATTTAATCAATTTGATTAAATTTTTAATGACGCACATGGCTGGACACGGCACCACTGAAACGAGAGTCTACCTATTCCTTAGTCTTCAATCATATATTTACTAAGTTCCATACGTGGATAAAATCTAAATCTACCTAATTGAGTAGCCTCTGGCATAATTTCAAACTTTCGCTACGTTTTGGCCAAGTGTGATCGTCTAGATATTTTATACTCTTAGGACCCAATTACGTTGTGTATAATTTACGTTGTGTTGTAATGAAGTAAAAGGAATATTTCAATTTATAGAACGTATAAATCACACGTGTAATATGTTCCATAACAAAATGATACATGTCATAAAAAAAATTTAGATTGTAATACGTAATATTCGCACAGCGCACAATGAAATCACAAAATAGAAAAGTATCTATTTAGTAGAGAAATGAAGATTTAAAATAAACACATCAATTTAAAAGCAATAAGAATATCGATTGCAAGAACGTATAAATCACACGTGTAATAAGTCTCATAACAAAATGATACGTGTCATTAAAAAATTAAGATTGTAAATACGTAATATTCGCACAGCGCACAATGAAATCACAAAATAGAAAAGTATCTATTTTGTAGAGAAATGAAGTTTTAAAATAAACACATCAATTCAAAAGAAATAAGAATATCGATTGCAAGTAAAATTGAGCATGCAACTTAGCTGAAACTTCAGGAACCAGCCCGTCTGGAGTTCTTTTCTCTCTTCGTGGCCACAACGCACAAACACTTCACTTTTGCACTTTTAGTAAATACAAAGATTATATAAAATATACATAGATTTTTATAAATAAAACATTTATCATCGAATCAGCAATCTGTACTCTCAGTTGTACCGCTAACGCCAGCAAGCTAAAATTAATAGAGACGGGACATGGAGGTTAGACCTTTGAAGGCCTATAAATAGGATTCCTAACCAAAAGGATTAAAGCAAGGCTCCCTTCCAGCCTAGCACCTTGCACCATATTATATAACCAACAAAGCCGTCGGGGTTCAACCTAACACACCACGAAAGACACTGACTTGCAAACCTTCATCTTTTCCCGATCTTGGTTCATACATCGCACATTTTAGGAATATACATCTCGCTATCATCCAGTTATCTTGTTTAGGACCAGATGGGTCTTCGATTTTGTTTTATGTTGAAACACGCTACTCTAATTTATGACCAATCAATTCCGACAAGACTCGCAATTTTCCCTACAGGAATAGATCAGTCCTTGTGTGGTTAAAAGTGTACCTAGTGCATGATCGAATGTCACGCCACGATATAAACCCCTCGATACCGAGTTTCTCAGCTGAAGGCTTATCGACAGAGTGGTTCAACTGGCCTGATCCCTACCGATCTAGCGACCATATTGCCCATCCGTCAAAGTTTAATCCTGACTTGACATTCTGTGTAGACCCACGACCCCTTGGCGCGCGACTTCCCTGCTGATTGAAAGAGTAGTCCAATATGCCCTAATCCCGCAGATCTAGCGGTCATATTGCTCGTCCCTCGGTGAGTAACTAGTGTGTATGTGTGTAACAAATATTATTAATTCTTTCACAGAAGAGAAATACTTTAACAATGTATTTTTCATAAGATTAATTTTAGTAGTTCAAATAAGATGTTGATGCTGAAAAACTCGTGTACTCAACTCCTGGAGGCAGCCGTAATACATGATGTCATTTAGAACAGATGTTTAATAGATGTAGTCATTGTGAAATGTTCTCGTACAGATAAATGCATAGTATTATAATGATAATGATTTCTTTCCAGGAAAGTGTAGGCGCGATCACATAATTTGGTAGAAGTATTAGAACTGGTTCCAGTTGTTGAACAAGTCTTCGCAACATGTAAAGTTATAATTATTTTATTCAAATATAATTATGTATTTGGAAAAGGGGAAAACATCTACAGATCTAGGGTAATAAGTTTTATGTTGTTCAGTTTTATCTCTTCCACGACAAACACATGCATATCATACGCTCGAATACGAATTCCCTACAAAATTAAAATGAGTAATAAACCTACCCCCAACTGACCCGTACACAACGAAGAAAAATGCCGCCACTCTGGAAATTCAAAGGAATAAATCTACCCCTATTAATTATTTACCTAAACATAATATTAAAGGAATACGACAACGAAGTCTAACCGGTGCGCGACGTCACAGATGCACAGCTTAGGTATCTGAGAACTTAACAAACCAAACCGAACCTTGTAAATAAATAATATTATAAATTTGTACCACTAAAATTGTATCACTGATGTTAAAGTTACCAACACTGGCACTAACACAATCACAAATAATCACTAGTTTGAAATATTGCTCACTATGTAATTGAATATTGGTACTTAATTAGTATTTTGAAAATTCTAGCTCGCGATAATAGAGTCAAAGATATTCGTCCTCTCGATTTGACCCGTAATTCCCGACTGCCTATAATTTTTCCCTTCAAATTTGAAGCCCTGTCCGTTCCCACCAGAAATCTAAGTACCTGTCACCTCTTCAAAAATCCATTACGTCCAAAATTTACGATGTTTTGCATTTAGAGGGCAAAAACAAACTTGCACTTGAAATCCCGAATTTTTTACTGAAATTTTAATGGTTTCTTACAACAGTAACTCAACTTCAAGAAAAATATAAACAATAGGTGACATCAAGAGATGTTTCCCTTAGATCAATACTATTATCCTGGTCTTTAATGAAATTTGATATTTTATTCGAATGACTCATTTCCGGACTTGTTAAATTTTAACATTTAATTTCCCTTCTCTTATTTATATAAGATATAGTTGATTTTACTTTCATACAAATTTCACATTTATATCATTAAACATCTACTTCGATGTTTCCCTTTAAAAATGGCGTTAACCATGTTAATCCCATACAAAAAAAAATGTACTATTATCCCTTGCAGAGTTGAGTTACTGGTTCTTACAGTAAGCACGCAACCATATGACGGAGCTTTCTAGGGTTGCATGCTTGTGATTTTCATCTATTATATTTAAATGTTTATGAAAATCAACGAATTAAATATTTGCAATCAAATATATTATGTAAATTGCGTATATAAGTAAGTATAGCTTAAAATTTTGGTGATATTTTATATCAGGTTCCGTAAAACCAAAAGAAACTACATTTTCTCCAGATACTGTTAATTTTGAAACCCCAAAGTTTTATTGAATTTTAATGTAATGTTTTATATTATAATATGTTCTACATTTAAAATACCAAAATACTTTAAAATATGTAATCAGAATAACAAAAAGTCACATGTGCAAAATATCCATGAAAACTATATTTAAATCACTATTCTACATCTTATTTTCAATTACTTTTTATTCAATAAAACACCTAGAATTTTTCATATTTTTATAACGTATTTACAAATCGCATAAGCCTTGCCAACCCTAATCATTATAACTTAACGTCACACTAAATAACTGTTGTCAACAGTTGAGATAACGCATGAAATAATATTTCGTAAAATACATCGTTAAGCCAATTCAAATTTTCTAATTTATCGTCGTACTTGAAAACTATAGATTATCGTGTAAAACCAAATAGTCAAACATTTTACACTCGGCCTATATCGAATTTTAAATACATTAAACCTTATTCTTTAGTGGTCAAGGCTCTAAGCCAAGGTCTTGAGCTGCAAGACCGTCTATGATTTCTGAAAGAAGTTCTCACGGCAAAAGCTGAAAGCAGTTCTTTGAAACCCAAAAAAATGAAATGGGATAGTAGATACACATTTCTTCTACGTCTGAATGAAACAAAAGACCTCACCCTAATTTTAAATAAATCACATATTTTATGTTTCATGGTATCTAAGTACCAATACCTCTATGTAATGGAACACACGCTATGTACACATAAAGTGCGTTACAGCGCGAATCCATTTAAAATTTGTACTGCCATTTATAGTTCAGCAACGTGTCCGCTAGGGGCGCTGCAGAGAAATGTATGGGAAAAAAGGGAGAAAACATAAACGAATCAAGTTCTAGTAAACTATCGAAACTCGTACTAGGGTTACAGGCTGTTGACGATGAAGGCAAAAACGAAAAGTTACTTTTTTATCTAAATTGAAACACCTAGAATTGTAGAATCTAGAAAATTCACTCACGAACCACCTCCCTAAATAGGGTACATAAAATTAAATGTGGGTCCTTCATATTTCAGTAATGTAACGTCTGCCCACGCTGAACCCAAATATCTGAACACGGTTCAACCTCAGACGTAAATAATTAAGTGTAGAGAGCGCGTCTACACAACCAGGAATTGAAGCCACCTGTATATTAAATGGGAAATACGTAGGTACCATTCCAATCACATAAATCTAAGGTAAGCAAACTATCGGGACTATTAAAAAACCTCAAATGGATTTTTATAGTATACGTAGTTTCGTATCCATAAAAAAAATTATAGATCTTATTCCTTTTCTGAATAGAATAACTTATTTACAATCATAGCCACAAACATAACAGCTAAGCTAGAACAAAAAAACTAAATTATACCCCAGATAATATAATACCTACAGTATAGATGCCTCAACGGAATAACTCGGGCTGTTTTACGAATTATTTTATTTCTGCATAACGCAAGATTATCAAGCGACATTTATTGCGTGTTAGCGAAGTATTGGGCCAAGTGAATACACTGGACACTAACTAGTAATGACACGATCACTAAATTTTTTTCACGTTCGGGCTATTTTTCGTTTGGACCTGAATTACCTGATGAGACCCAATGATTATACGTAAAAACTTGTAATATGTAAAACTTTTGACGTTTACGAGACACGGCAATAACGAAATCCAATTTTTGAAGTTCCTTTATTCTTTAAACTTCAATAATACTATTAGCTACACTGCCTGAAAACATTTGAATTGCTAGCCAACACGATGACCTATAGACAGTCTAAAATGCTCCAGCGTATAGATTGAATAATACCAGTATAAGGTGTTGAATTGCAGCGCTGGGCGGTTATTCTCCATGGAAACAGATTCCACACGATTCGAAACCACGTCGTTATCGTGTCTTGTTCAAATCGTGTCACAGCGTTAGATATACCTTCACGTTTATTATGAAACGAAAACAAAACCGCGAAATCTGACGCTGTGACACGATTTGAACAAGACACGATAACCACGTGGTTTCGCATCGTGTGGAATCTGTGTTTCCATAGAGAATAACCGCCCTGGTATGAAATTGGTTATTTTACATCTCCGCACATTTTTGAGTCCTGTATGTACCTAGCACACGCACCGCAAAACTTGTCATCACTGTTTTTGTTATGATAATGAATGATGTGACAAGCTAGTCGTTCACCTGATGTTAAGTGACACGGCCGCTCATAACAGTTGCAATGTCACTCGAAACTTTAAAATAATAAAGTTTCGCGCCACATTGCACTGCGCATGTTATCCTGTTACATCACACAGTCTAGTAATCAGATTACTACACTGTGTAATCAGGTCACATTTGCCCAGTAATTTCACTAGCTACAATGCCCTTGAAACCGGAACACAGCAGTGCTTGCACACTAGTACTTGGCGGCAGAATAACTGGCAAAGCAGTGGTACCTACCTAGTGGAAGTTTGCAGAAAAGTCCGACCACCTAGTACTGTTAGAGAGACATACTTAGGTGCTACATGAGCGCTACCGCAGTCCTATCACGGTCTTTCACGAGAAAGTGTCGAGAAAACTTTGCCGCGGATAAATTTTAAAATTAGAGAAATTTCTCCTAGCCTGCCAGGCTTAAACCGCAAGCCCGTCTATGTTATTGTTCTAGTCTGTGGTTCAATTAATAACACCTGACGGCGCTGGGATGTGTGAGCCATGTGTGAGGTTAGCCTAGACTCATCTGACATGTCTGAGGACTCTGAGGTAAACACACCATCATATCATAATAAACCTACATTTGATAGCCTCCGTGGTGTGGTGGTTGAGCAGGACGACTGCTGAAGATAGGCCTCCCCCAAGGAGCGCCACTTTGAGCGGCTGCTTGCCTCTTGCATCCATCGGCTCCCCACCATAACCATAATTTACATGATGTAAAGTAATATAAAAACAAATGATAGTGTTATCAAGCTGAAAGTCGATTCTACAAAGCTTCGATAAGATATTGAAGTAAGCTGAATGCTACGAATTCTGTAGCTCGTAGCTTCGTAGCCGCGGCGAGCGCTACGCTTCTACGCTTCGTAGACCGTGAAATGCAAAATTATAAGCCCGTTACATACGAAAACGATTATGATAAAATTATTCACGTAGGTATTAAGAAAAGATATACTGAGTAGGTTTCGATAGATGTCGCCAATAAAACGTATAATTAGAACGATAAAAAAGTTTGTCATCGTAAAAAAACATTTGAGAAATATTTTAAACTTAAAAAGTTATGACGCCCATTTCATTAGCCTATTAGTCAACATTTTCACAACCATAAAATATTATGTAATGTATTTACATACTTAATAATCCGATAAACATACACAACTAATAAAGTACAGATAACTACTATAAAAATAAATGACAAACTTACCAATATTCAAAAACAGAATCCTTTAGCAGCAACACTACAGCCTTATTTAAAAAGTCAAATTAAATAAGTAATCACGTTCGAGATCCAAAAAATAAAGTTGTCAGTTTTCCCGCGCAGCGCGACTCGACCGTCCGTTCGGTGGCAAGGGCGGGTTCTGATATACAGCCAAGTTTATGGCGGGCAGGCTGGAATAGGCTTTCCACAGACAGTGAAGTGCCATTTACACGGTACGATCTCTGAGATTTACGGGAAATTACTTGAGCTTGAGGGTGATGAAACTTTAATGTATTACAATTCGGTGTGTAATGGAAGATGTTAGGTATTCCGTTTAATATTATGCGAATTACGCTATCTATAGCGTTGCGTATAGTACCTACTACCTAGTATGTCAAATTGTATAGTTTAATCATTAATCATTACATAAATACAATCTATTATTTACCTAATGAACTATAGGAATATCTTTACATAGTACACTGGTGATTTCAATTCATTAGATTCAGACATAAAACAATATTTTGCGAGTGTGAGGATGACGCAAGCAATGCTCTGTAAACCATACATAGGTACTCATACACTCTCACTGATACCATACACACACTTAACAGAAGTTTAAATGCGACGAAACAAGCAGGTTAGACTATTCTATTTATTTTTTGCTTAAATACTATGTGACGAAAATGTATTGACGGTATTTTTTACCGTATTAAAAATATCGTTGTATGCAAAGTTTATTTGCATGTATCAATGGCTGTAGTGTAGGTATAGCAACGCGCATGCGCTCTCCGGCCGGGCGAACGCGCCGCCTTTATCAATGGGTCCGCCATTTTGCTGACGTCAGCAACATGGCTACTGAAATGTTTGTTTTCATTCGCGATTTATGACAGCTATTGACCGATGGTTCCCGCTCTTTGTACGGCAAATTGGAACGGGGATCGAGGCCTTTCAACAGAAATTGCTTTTGAGAAATTAAACGCAGTTATTTGGGGAATTAAACAGGTTTTGTAGCTGTTTGTTAAATTAAACGAGATGTTTTGATCTTTTGTTTCGAAAACAAAAACAAACAAGTTCTTTTTGTTGATTTTCCAACTGAAATGTCAAATACAGGATATTAACAGGCTCTTTGTTGATGGAGCACAACAATTACTCTGATTGGTGATTACATAATTCTAATTACATTTTCAGTAGGTACCAGGAGCTATGGATTCGCACCATATTAATTTCATTACAGGAAAGATGTGATTATAGAATATTCTAGAGTTAGGTATAATATACTACAGTAATGTTCTTTATTCTTTTCCCAAAGTTCAAGTTCAAACTATCTCCATACTACTAACCTTAACATGTGAAATGTGAGAGAGTTTTTCCACTGTTGAAATATAAGCCTTCAAAAACATCGACATCTCTGCAAGGTCATGTTATTATGGAAAAGATAGGGGCGTGTGACGACTTATTAGACGCAAAACTCAACAAGTGCTTATACGTAACTTTACTAACTATAAGAAAAAAGAGAAAGAGACAAAAAAGAAGATAATTTAAATATTAATTATCTTTTTTTTAATTTAACTATTATTTGTTCAGCAGTCGACGTCTTCAGGCTGTTGATGATGATTGTTATAATTTTTAGTGCGTATCATATCTAATACCTATCATACTACGTGAAAAAGTATCTAAAAGTAATATAGAAAAAGCAAAACACAAAACTAAAAGTATTTTATGTAGAAGTCTGAGTTGTGACGTCACTAGCGGAGCAGTGCAACTGACGTGGGTAGAGGTGGATGTAGGTATAGTTTATAGGGTTCACTACTTAGTATTTTCATCCAGTGAGGTCTGGATACTAGGTTAGTGGGCGCGGAAGGGTGATGTGATATTTCTGATCTTTATTCCTGATACATTAAAAGCTATTTGTAGAATTATTCAGTTTTTTATATAGCAATCTATTATTTTTTAAATTGGTATTTACCTTAGGTAAAAGCCAAAAAACCAAAGAAGAAAAAACCTATGTTGGCTAGCCCTCTACCTCTACCAAACACCCTGTCTGTGTGTATACCTGTTTGGTCTGGGGGGGTCGTTCTCATCGATGCTCAAATTTGATGGTCACGAGGTTACATTTCCTAAACGGCTCAAGATAGAAACAGAAATTGTAAATTAAATGATGAAACATGTATTAGGCTACAACAGAAATGAAGCTTGTCATAATAAAAGCAAAAATAATACCTTAAATTAACACGAAATGGTCAAAAACGGGGCAATTTTTCGTGTTCTCATCGTGTCACACTCTCCGATGCTGTAAAACATTTGCTTACCACTTCACCAAATTTCACTGTATTTGTATGTAACATATACTAAGATTATCGTAATTAAATACACTTTACACTAAATAGTCTAAAATAAATCTTTTCATCATTATTTTTAATTTAAAACAACATACGCGTCGATCACGCGGATATGGGTTCTTTAAATTCGCGTGATAAAACGGCTGCCTGTTAAACACAACATCAGTAATCAAACACTGAGTGCGGTCCGGTCGAACGTCAGTCGTGTACTGACATCGCAGACATAAGACGTGTGGCTCAACGTGTCGGAAAAAAAAAATATCGGTAAGTTTGTATTTGTTCATAGGTTTACCGATCACATTTGGACAACATGTTTTGGGCATTGTATTTCAGCAATTGAAATCAAAGTTAGCTCATCAAAACCCTAAAATGTGCGAGATATTTATGTAGTATTTGATTTAAATCGATACACTTAACTTTAAAGCAATTTTACAAAAAGGGATAATTTCGTCAGTTTCGTGTCATCAACTTCGTGACATTTTAGTCATGAAGCTGATTTTTAGGCCACGAAAATTATTTTTTGCATTGTTTTACTTAGAAATGTGGCGACTGGTGTGAGTTTATTGAAAAAAATCTAGTTATTGTAGCATGACAGATGTAAGATAGTGTTTTCAATAATTATATAAACGTGTTTTTATCGAGCCAAGATGGTTCAATTCGAACTCACTCATATTCATTGTGATTAATAATCACAGCCTAAAAATGGATGAGTTCGAATTGGTATGTCATATTATCTCGAAAAGGGGCGATCTGGACTGTGGTAGCCTGGTAGCTCTCAAGTTGGGAGAACCTTCCATGGAAACTAGCATTGTATTATGTTTAATAATAGGTACCTAAGGGGTAGAGCTAGTAACAGTATCTACGTTTGGTAGGTAGTAGATTAAAAGATTATGGTTACATACAATTTTTCTGGTTTCTGGGAGAAGCAGCCTATTGCGAAGATTCTGGTAAGTAGCTAGGTAAAAGGTACCTATAGCCCAAGTTCACATTCTATGAACACTTTTCTCCACACACGTTTACCATCGGATATTATGTACCTAATATACGTAGGTATTAGGAACTATCACTAAAGGTTCTAAAATTATTAATAACGTCATATCACAATACTACCGATTCTTGATGTGAAGTACGTAGGTACTAGGTAGGAAGGTACTACTAGGACCTACTAGGTACATTTTAGTATTCGTTTAGTATTCGTATTTTGCAGGATAAACAAACACAGGACCAAACTAATAATAATAATATTAGGTCCTTACATATGAAATTGGCGTTTTGTACGGGAGGACTATAAAGTAATTTTTTTTTGTCAAATATATTTAATGAATCAAAGTATGCACCGTTATTATCTATGCAATTTTGCCATCTTATAGGTAGTTTATTGATCCCTTTACTAAAAAACCATGAGGGCGAGAATCAATATACTCTTTGAAGGCGGTTTGGACTGGCTCATCGGAGATTTCTTTTCTTGTAAGATGTTGTTCGAATTCCGGGAAAAATGGTAATCTGTTGGAGCATGGTCCGGGGAGTACGGTGGATGTCGCAGACATTCCAATTGTAGCTCATCTAACTTAGTTGTTGTGTGTTAAGCAGTGTGTGGTCTTGCGTTGTCGTGAAGCAGTAGTGGCCTAAAGCGATTGACCAATCTCGGTTGTTTAGCAGCTAGTTCTTCCTTCTTGATTTGCAGTTGCTGACAATAGATATCTGCCGTAATCGTTTGGCCAGATTTTAAAAAGCTGTAGTGAACAACACCGACGCGACGCTAGTCCACCAAACACTCACAAGTAACTTTTTCAGAGTCAATTTTCGTTTAGGGCAGGATTTGGCTGGGTTTAGCCATTGCCTCGAGCGCTTCCAATTATCGTACAGTATCCACTTTTCATCACAAGTAATGATTCGATTTAAAACCCCTTCATTATTGTGTCGGTTGAGCAAAGTAACAAAGCAGTTGAGGCGTGTTTGCAAGTTCGATTCACTCAATTTATGAGGTAGCCATCGTTCAAGCTTTTTTACTTTCCCGATTTGCTTCAAGTGAATTAATACAGTTTTATCACTTATCTCGAAGCCTGCAGCTATCTCTGAAGTGCTTTGTGATGAATCCGCTTCCACAATAGCCTTAATTCTTCATTTTCCACTTTGGTCTCCGGCCGTCCACGGGGTTGGTTCTGAAGGTCGAAATTTCCAGAACGAAAACGTTGAAACCAAAAACGTACGCAAAACCAGCGCCGTACACACTATTAATCCTTCGAGCTGCTTATGCAGCAAGGTGCTACGGTAGAACTCGTACTCGTAAATATACCGATATTTCATGTTTTCCATTGTGCGATAATAAGCGATGCCAAAGGAAAAGAAAAGAGGAAGAAGCAAATGAATGAATGTTTTCAAAACTCAAATGTACCAGCTAAATGGATTTATAAATTTTCATTTGGAATTTTTAACTAATGAGGAGATATTTCAGATCAAAGTGGTCAGTACGATAAAACGCTAATTTCGTATGTAATATATATAGTTTTGTTTATTAATACCACTTATTTGCCAGTTTAATTTATGCAAACAAGATTACGTTGTTATTTTATGAACATTTAGTCCTATAAACAGTAGCAAAACGTGAGAAAATGATAGCTGTAAAGTTATTGAGTCATTTTCGTGGCCCGATGCGTCGCTTTCGTGGCATCTAAAACTTCAAAACCACTTATCACCCAAACAAGACTTTCTATTTGATTAACTTATATATTAATTTACTCGTCTTATAAAGCGCTATAAGTTACTGTACAAAAATAGTTGAAATAAGCACAAAATAATCCATGCACAAAATAGTCCATGAAACTGACGATGAGGATCGTAAAAATGAGAACGAGCCGGGGCTTAAAAGAGGTTACTCTTGATACATCTACCTATTAATAACCATCAAAAACTTGACCATAAAGAACAAGCAATAAAAACTAAACACTCGTTCGAAAAAGGAAACTACAACATGAGTCTGTTCTCGTTATCCAAGTCGGAGCCCCATTGTATAATTATGGGCCACCTGTTGCAATGCCGCTCGGAAACTCCACCATATTGTGCTACGGTTGGCACTACCGCAATATTAGTTTGTTTTGTTAACAGGAACAGCTTTTGTTTGTCAACACTTCCATGACTACCCGTTTATACATATTGGCATTTCTATTAATTATTTACAGAATTGACAAAAAGGGTCGCAGGAATAATTGAACCCAGCTGGGCAGTCCACAATACCCACAGAGAAAAAAACGCTTCGTCGCCTAAAAGCACCATTTTTTTTAATTATCTATGACCACAGCCTGTGTTACGTACTTAATAATTAAAGTTATAAATTGCGTTAAATTTCAAGTTCAAGTTGCAGGTGTCGTAGAAAATAACACCAGCATTTTAAAACTTAATAATAATATGGATGTTGTCCATTTCAAAAGAGAAATAACTCAATTTCCCGCCCCCACATTCTGCCCCATTTCTCGGTTCTCCGTCATAGACAATTATGCCGGGAGAAGGTACGTAACGTGTTAATTGCATTATTTTGCGCTGGAAATTTCACGGGAAATATCGATAATTAATTGCACGATATTGACATGACTTTATGACTATGACGTACAAAGGTATCTACGTCATGCCTACTTCATTAAATTATATAATTATGAGAATATGAGGATACATTCATAATGATTAGAATACGAATTTGGCTTTGGCGGGCAAGCCAAAACCGGTGCATTGTGTTGTCTTATTTCTCAAAACTAACTTGAGCTTTTTCCAATGTTAATGTTTAAAATAAGTGTGTTCTAAGTGGCGTTCCCTGGGGGAGGCCTATGTTCAACAGTGGACGTCTTCAGGCTGTTGATGATGATGATGATGAATGTTTAAAATTGGTGGCATTTTACGCATAAGTGCTGAATCACAAGTATGAATGTGGGCAAGTAATACAATGTGGTAATACGTGGTTTTTTGTGTTGCTTCCAAAATTCCATAGTTTTTAGTAAAGTTGCCACCACTTTACTGAGGCATGACTAAATATTACAAAACACAAATACAAATTTATTTATTGACACAAATATGGTTACAGCAATTTATATGGTGAATCCATAGACTCCTGAACTAGTATTCACTGTGACTTAGACTGAACTATGTCTTAGACTGGGCTAAGTTCGCTTTACCCTTTGAGTACGGAACCTTAAAAACTAAGTAGTTATATTTATGTTGGAAACTTCGTATTAGTCTGGCTATTTAATCCGTAAAAGCAATGTTATAGGCTGGGTTTTATTTTATTTATGTCAGAAAAGTCCAACCAATAACAACAAAACTTTTAGAACTATAAATTAAACCTTTCGACCTTTGCAAACTTTGTAATTTGTTACCAACTAAACTTTTAGTGAACTAATAGTCAATAGAACAGATATTTAATTCAATAGAACATAGTTCTAGTTTGAAAGTTTTTAATTAGCCGAAATTCTCGCCGAATTAAGCAATTAAGCATTAAGTACTTATAAAATACCTGCTAAGTTAAAGTTAGTTTTAAGGCATTAATTCTACAAAATCTAACTTTTAGTGTAAAGTCATTCTCATTCGAGTTTGTTCGGTTTTTGGTAATTTTTGGAAAATATTAACACTGGAATTCATAGTCGAGGCGGGGGCTCCTCTAGAGGATGAATCAGGCGCTGTGCGGCAAATTCTAGCTTTATGCATTTTATAAACAAAAGCAGCCCCCAATCTGGCATGATGGGTGACATTTTGGCGCGACTTTTGATAGATCAAAAGACAGAATTTTCAAAGATAACTTGATTGAAATCGTATAGTATTTAATTAAAATGGTTTTCAGTTAGGGGTTTCTCTAGCGATTGTTTATGAAAGTGAAAGAAGAATGATTCAGCATTTCGCCTCTAGGTAAAAGCGGAATGATAGATTTTGTGTGATAATATTATTTTTGTATATTTTGTGTGCCTATTTTGTGTTAAATATATTATTTTAACTGGTAAATGTTGAAGAAACGATACCGATATACGTTATTCGTATGTTAACAATCACGACACTTCACAAACTAATAAAATAACACGATATGAAAGCAAGGAGACCGTTTGGTTGACTAAGCATCCAGCCTCTGACCATGCCAGATTGGAGGCTGCTTTTGTTTATGAAATGCATAAAGCTAGAATTTGCCGCACAGCGCCTGATTCATCCTCTAGAGGAGCCCCCGTCTTAACTATGTTCCAGTGTTAGACAACTAATTAAAGGCTTAGTCGTTGCAAGCGTTTCCAAAAATTCAATCTATCTATACCCTATAAAATATCGTTTAGGTATTATTATTATATTAACAACAAAAGATGGAAATAAAATACTATTCTTTATTCAAATGTTTCTCACCCTAAAATGAGTTAAATGAGGGGTCGCTTCACAAGTTCACATCGCACAACATCGCTATACCTATTATGATAAAAAGTTCACGCGCCTGCGTCAATCAATAATCTACCCCGAACCAAACCCCTAAAAAGTTGTGCACCTATCACTATGGACGTTACCCATTCCTACTTTTGTTTGCTCTCCCTTTTGCATCACTTGCTTTGAAAACAAGCAATGGAATATCCAGTACCACAAATTGTCATCGTGTTTGAAGAGGTTTGTAAAGAGGATGGTACGGAGTCGCGCCTGCGCCCTGCATCCATGGACCATATCAAAGCAAGTGTAATTTGAGATTGAAGCAAAGTGCATCCATTTTGAGTGAAAATTAATAGAAATTACTATAAGGTGAGTATAAAGGTTTAATGAGTAATAAACTTACAAAGACTGTAAAATCTGTAGGTATCTATAGGTATATCAAAAGGAAGAAGTAAATGTTGCTTTAACAAAATTGCTAGTTTGGAAATCGACTAAGATGATAATGGAAACGGCTTTTGTTTTCCTTACGCATTTTTTACACGTCGATTGGTTTTTGCCGTATAACTTCAAAAAATAAAATTGATTAATTTTTAAAAATGGAATGTTTTTGTTGACATATTGTGATATCGACAGTACTTCATTTAGGGTGAGTTTTTCGATCAGTAGTTAAGGTTACCAATGGTTAATAATACCAACAAATTCTAACCAATGGTTAAAATTTGTTCAAACTCGGATCAAAACTCGCATCGATGCACGACGTGAAGCACTAAACCCTGTTTACCTATATTTTTATTTTTAATGAGAGCTTACTGAATTTAGAATAACTACTTAGCTGCTGTCTTCATTCGACGTCGAGAGTTGTTGGCAATGACAATTTCTGGAAAATCCTCCAAAAATGCCCACTTATGCACAACCACGAATGACATAAAGACCTAGTCCCTGATGTTAAGCAACACTGCCGTCCATCGCCCATAACAGTTGCAGTGTCACTCGGAACTTTAAAATAACAAAGTTTATAAATGAGAATAGAGATGTGAGACGTCTTTTTATACCCATACCAGGATGACATGCGGTTCAGAATGCCTGTCCCTGGGCCCGCCACCAGACTCAATCCTTCACATGCCACCGCCGCCGCTGCCAGCGTTCCTTGCCAACGCTGCCAACCTGACGCCACCATGCGGCAGAGCTTCCAAGTGCCCACCACTGCCCAACACGGAAGACAACTCGCTGTTCCCTGGAGTCGAGTACCATGAGTTGCCGAGGCATGGTAAGTTTAGCTATGCGCTGTGTCCCAATATTAATAAGGTACCTTAACCTTATCATAGCGATCCTTCTATTGTTCGAAATTCACCATCTAAAGACCATACGCGTTCTCACAACCTTGCGAATAAAAGGTGTCCAATTGGTTCCAGAACCAGCGTCAACCGATGACACGTGGTTTCTCGTGCTGATCACGTGCTGCATCGCCGTGCTCTGTATCGCAGCCCTACTGGCTCTCTTCCTGCTCAAATGTAGAGAGTAAGTATGAAAACCACCCACAAATACATAGATTTATTGATGTGTGTAGACAGATGTTTGATGTGAATCTTAGCAAAATCTGTCTGGACCCGTGTACCTAATTTTTTAGTAAAGACCAATAATAGCGGAGCTATTTCACTGCAAAATACGTCTGACTGCAAATAGTCGGCATCATCAGTTGTAGGAAATATTCTATATCTAGACGATCTGATATCTTTAGTGATGATTAAGTAGTTATACCCGTGTCTCTCGAATCTCAAGTTATATAGAAAACCATCTTATAGTGTTCCAATTGTGCATGGCGAATCCAGCTCTCATAATAAGCCGAACGTGAAACCATCATTCCTCATTGCACATCAGCACATCATCATCCATAGATCCAAAAACTATCATTTCAGGAACACCATTGACAGCTTACTCAAATTCAACAGCTTTTTCAATGCCTGCAGAGCGCGAGGCGGCTGCAAGAGTAGCACAGGTAAAGCTGGGGGCTCCAACGCACTATACGGGGGCGCAGCCCTGGACTCGCGCGTCCTTTGGGCAGCTCTCACTCCCCGGGGCACGAGGCACTTCGTCGCAGATACGTACCCCCACGATGACACCGAAGACCATCACTACGAATGCGTGGAGCCCCCTCTATATAAGCTTGGACCCCCCGAAGACTTGACTATCACCCGGCATTTTAACGTGGAATACGAGGATCCAGCGCCTTTGATCGAAAGCTACAGCGATAGGACTGAAGAATATTTTAGGAACGGGATGGATACTCTTCGTCGAGGCACGCGTCCCCTTGTATCCTCCCCCACTCGTATCGAAAGACCCAATCTTCCTCCGTTAAACCTCCAGCCCCGTACCCTCCGTCGCGCGCCACACTCGCGGCGAGTGAGTGACGCCAACAATCCGGAGAAATCGACCATCTGAAGCGAGGATGGCGCGGTCTTTTCCGTCGCCGACTCCGCTGACATCGATTGGCAGGCCTTCGACAATTCGAGCGTCCCCGTCGATCGACTTGTTTAAAATCTGTGAATCTGTCTTAGATCTGAACTTTTTGGACGTGTTTTGTCTGGACTCTGTGAACTTTTTAGACTTGACTGTAATTGCAATATTTAATACCGATAGGATAACTATGGGTAGGTACTGTTATAATTTATAACATTACCACTAAAACGAGCCATAGAAAGAAATTAGAAGTGTGAAAGCCATCGCTTGATCTCAAATTTGTGTCAGCTTATAGGATTTATGAGGTGGTAGGTACCTATTAGCCTAACCTATGTTAGATAAAAAAATCTATAGGTAGGTAGTATATACCTAGGTACCTCTAATGGCACATAAGCAAACTATACATATATGTAGGTATACTAAGCTGTATTACACCTGTCTATATCTACCTAAATGTCTGAGTACCTCTTAACGTTAACTCCTATCCTATATTATATAAATTTATATTTAGTTACCTATTGTAATCTAAATAATCAACATAAGGTGTCAACTGTTATGGGTGGCCGTGACTCTATACACCAAACAAACGACTAGCTCGTCACGTCATTTGTTTACATAAAAAAACATATTATTAGTTCACCCGTAGAAGCTTTATTATTGCATAGTTAGATACTACTTAAGTTCTGTAAATGGCATCGAGTGTTCGTGTACCTAAATTATTCTAATCTAGTCACTTTCTAGTCATTTTTCTAGCAGTTTTAGCACAACTAGACCTAGATTTAAAACTGAGTGTCTATTTTATTCTCCGATCTAGGCTATTATTCTCATGGAAAACTTAGGATACGTGTGATTTTTAATTGTACTAGATATTTGATTTCATTGTGTAATAATGCGGTTTTGTATTTTGTATTTATAAATAAATCCGTTTCATTTATCATGTCGATAGAAAAAGACTTGAAATTAATTTTTGACTGGTACATAAGCATTTAAGCTAACCCTACCTTTTGGTTAAAATAAAATAAAAATACAGAAGAGGTAAATAGCCAGTAGGTAGGTACAATGCACTCCTTCAATCTTTTTATCTTCCTCAGAATAAATCCTATGTACCTACAATGCACTCATTAGATCCTTTATTCTTCCGATTCTTTGGTCCTGAAACACACAAGAAGAAGGTGGTCTCTATATTTCTAGACTGCCTACAGCAGATACGAACCCAGATATTTACTATAATTACCTAGATTTCATCCATACGGCCTACTTATTATGGGTAGGAAGCGTTTTGCTGAGTCTTTCATAGTCCGAACGGCCAAGGAATGGTATGCTCTAGGCATGGTCTTCCACCTACAGTATTTCCTCTTAGGTATAGGTAGGTATAATCTGGGTCTATTCGCCCCATCACGGCGGCGCGGCGGCGGACGGATCACGGGGCGCTTTAGTGGGTTCGAGTCCCACATGCACTCGCACTTCCCTGCCATCAACCCAGTGGTGCGAGGCCATTTACCCCCTCAAAAAAAAGATTATTTTTCAAGTTAAGACCACAGAATTCCCCCTATTACATAGCGAGTAGGTACCTATCGAAATGTATGCCGGTCGGCTTGCGCCCCCTAGGACCCTGCGCCCGAGTTACCCAGGTGCCTCGCACCCCTTGAATCCCCGCCGGGTAAAGACGGCCCTAAAACGAAGTGATTATATCGGCCCTGCAACATGCAACGATGTAAACTTTTCCTTTTCCACGTTCCCGCCAAAAAAATAACACGCAAAGAGTATGTAACCTATTGCAACCACGCTCTCTCTAGTTCTGCGTAAAATGGAACACATCGCAAAATTAATGAGACCACAACTTTTTCTCTAATCTGTGACTAACACCCTAACCAAGGAACTTATACATAACACCAACCCACCCATAATTATTGTTTTTTAGAGTTCCGTACCCAAAGGGTAAAGCGAACCCTATTATAGTATAGTGAGTTTCTTGGTGCCTCCCATGGTGCCTAGCCTCCTCTGTGGAAGGAAGTAATTATATACTCTTTGGGAACCATTGGGAACAAAGCAGGGATGTGACCTAACCTACGGGAGTAAAAATCGATTTAATGAAAAAGAAGCGATTAATTAAAATATATTTAATGGAATTATATAAAAAATTGGCCAAACGCAAGAGCAAATTGGCAAAAACCACGTTTATTATATGGGTGCCCCCTTAAATTTTAATATTTATTTTATTCTGGTTTAGTATTTGTTTTTGTGCGCAACGAGCTATGGAGAGAGCAATGCTCGGTGTTTCCCTGCGAGATAAGATCCGAAATGAGGAGATCCGCAGGAGAACTAAAGTGACCGATGTAGCTCTTAGGATTAGCAAGTTGAAATGGCAAAGGGCAGGCCACATCGCTCGTAGAACTGACAACCGATGGGGAAGAAAGGTTCTCGAGTGGCGACCATGAACTGGAAGACCCAGCGTAGGCTGGCCCCCACTAGGTAGACCGATGATCTGGTGAAAGCCGCGGGTAGCCGATGGATGCAGGAGGCGAGCAGCCACTCTAAGTGGCGTTCCCTGGGGGAGGCCTATGTTCAGCAGTGGACGTCTTCAGGCTGTTAATGATGATGATGATTTGTTTTATAGCGGCAACAGAAATACATAATCTGTGTAAATTTGAACTGTGTAAACTAACATGGTTCATGAGATACAGCCTGTTGACAGACGAACAGTGGAGCCTTAGTAATAGGGTTCTCTTTACCCTTTGGGTTTATGTTTTTACACCTGCTTTATTTTCATTATCATCAACAGCCCGTAGATGTCCACGAACCTTTCTTCGTGTTTCTTCCCCATCGGTTGTCAGTTCTGCGACCGATGTGGCCTGCCCATTGCCATTTCAACTTACTAACTTTAAGGGAATTTCTCGCTCACTACTCTTGCGATGTCGTTTAATGAACTTTGCCTGTTTTTCTGATTGTGCTAAATTACATTCTGATTTACACTAAACACCCATGAATTTGGTAGCACTATGTGCTTATTATTTATAATACCAATAGAAAAAAAATCAAATCCCAAATAAAAATAACGATTTATAAATAATCGATTTTTGTATAAATTATAATCGATTATTTTTTAACATCCCTAGAACAAAGACAAGCCAACATAACCTCTCGCATTGTTTATATTTTCGCAAAAATCATAAAAAAATCGGAATTTAATAGTATATTAACGATTACCAGAAAACAAATTCATAGGCATATCAAATACAACGATATAAATAAATATTAAATCGCAAGATGTCAGAAGACGTTATAAAACATTCGGTGCACACTCTTGTATTTAGGTCTCTGAAGAGATCTCACGATATGTTTCTCGCAAACCAAGGGTTGCTGCCGCCTATTGATGAAAAAGCGTAAGTACAAATCACAGACTAGATAGGGGATACTAACAAATATATATAACGGTCACATCACATACAAAGTCAAACCTTATGGATTTCCATAATTCATACATCAGCCAGAAGACGTCCACTGCTGAACATAGGCCTCCCCATAAATTTAGACGCTTATCAGAAAAATTTGCCATAATCACGACGCTTGGAAACCGAGCAGCTGGGTGATCGCAGAAGATTTTAATGTACCTACCGAGGGAATGCTGCTGCTTATTTTCTAGATAGAGATATGGATGTGGCATAGCGCCTACCACGTGGGAAATGAAAGCAGAAAAGCGCTCAGAGTGGAGGCGATCAATCCAGGACAAAGTATACTCATTTGAAATCCAAAGAAGGCGAGAACTGAACATTAAAAGAGACCACGCAAAAAATAAACCGCCTTCAAACATTGTGTATAACTACTCAAACGGTGTCCTCTGTACTCGTACATTCACAGCTAAAATTGGTTACATCAGCTCATCAAACCTGTAGCTAACGAACAGAAAAGGTTGCCGTAGCTGATAACGGCTAGGAATAATAATGATCAGATAGAGATATATAGACCACTTAGCCGCCTCTTACTATTGATGGATTAATTATCATTCGCATTAATTTTTAGCATGCGAAATCTCAATTAGCATTTAGCAAATGAAATGTAGTTGCAAAATCCTATGAAATATGAACTTTCATTTCAATTCAATTGGTTGATTTTGAACTTATTTTTTAAATAAAGTTTCATTTCATTTTTAATTTATGTTTCATTTCATTTTTCATTTCATACTTTATTTCATTTTTAATATCCGTTTTTTTCATTTTAGCAAATAGCATAGCAATTAGCATGCTAAGACTCGTGAATTAGCATGTTTATGAAATTTACGCAAAATCGTATTAATTGCCATTGCTACCTGTTACGTTATCTAGGGAGAGAAATGACGGGGGAAGAGGGGGGGTTCCCAAAATTATTTGTGAGAAGTCTGATCACCGGTTTCTATGTTCCAGTGAGAAAGTACTTAAAAGTGTCAAAGCAAGAGATGGCTATGGCCAAGTGATGGCTGCAGTACAAAGGCAACAAACGGTGAAAGATCTGGAGGTCTTGAGCCGACCTGATACTCCTATGGATTCTACAGGTAATTATACATATTTCTACTTGAGGAACCTTATTTCTGTGACAACAGGGACATGTCCTAACTTTATTATAACTTGAGCTAAATTCTAGAAGATTTGTTTCAGTTTTGTGTAGCATATAGATTGTAGACACTCTTCTACTACTATGTTAGGAATGTAATTGAATAAAAGACTTAACTTTCACACATCAAGGATTTAGTATTGTATACTGAATCCTTTTCCTTTTCCCCTGTTCCTATTTAACTAGTCTTAGTTTTTTTTTGTTGACATTGAGTTGACTGGCACTTTAGGGTCTCATATCTATTATCTCTTGCCCTAGCTGGCCATAAGCTTCATCCAAGGCATAGCACTGAGCATGACCTTCAGCTATTAACAGTAGCTCAATAAAATTGCAGTATGTCCTATCCTTGAACAAATCCACTATGCCTCTTAATGCCTACCTAAGATATCAACCATTAACTGCCTCTTGATTTTTAGTAACTTTTTGACCTCTCCTCCCACCTATTGATGCATTGTGATGTTTTGGATCACCCCACCCCCAATGAGGCATTCAAAGTAAAAATAATTACATGTGATATCTCATTGCACAACCCTCGGGTGATGTTTTGTGATTTTTGTCCGTACCTCCACAGAGATTGCAGAATCAGCAGCACTTGGCTCCGAAGGTGCAATGTTGCCGTATACTGGCCCGTCACCGTCGCCGGCGCCTGCGCCCCCCGCCGGAGCCCTAACCATCCCTCGCAAGCCTCCCACCATGCCCAAGCCCAAGTGGCACGCGCCGTGGAAGCTGTTCAGGGTTATATCAGGCCACTTGGGCTGGGTGAGGTGTGTGGCCGTTGAACCGGGCAACGAGTGGTTTGCAACTGGTAAGATAAAATTAAACAACGAAAATAATGGTAATTCATTATTCTAAATACCTAAAGAAATGTAATGTAACTTCTAATATTTACAAACTAGCTGTATCGGTTGGTAGACTATGTATAGGCTATGCTGGAAGAAATTTAATAGGTATCAGACTGAAGTTTTGGTTGTCAATTCCTAAATTGCTGTTTGATAGCCCATCTCTTGGATTGTACCAGCAGTGATGTGAGGGCTTGGGCAGATCCACTATCGGTACCTATCACAACATAGAATATCATGCCGAAATATTTAGGAAGTTATAGGAAATTGAGGCTTGTGGGCAATAAAAGAACGTGGTTTAAGGATTTGAATGATATGAAACGTGTATTATCCTTATTAATTTGATACTAGGAAGCGATGCGACTGACTCCTATCACAGAGAATGATCGAATAAAAACTAAGATGGCGTTTCTTTTTAATATCAAAATCGATGTTCTGTAATCGAGTTAACAGATTAATTTTTGCAAATCAAATGAAAGAAATCAACAGAAGTTGCAAAAAAAAATCTACTTACTTTCATTTAATTATTTAAACGGGCCCGGGCCCGATAGCTCAGTTGGTAGTATCCCTGCCTTCTGAACTGAGGGCTGTGGGTTCGATTCCTACCCGGGACAAACATTTGTGTGATGAACATAGATGTTTGTTCTACGTCTGGGTGTTATATTGTATTCTATGTATGTATTTACAAACAAAAAGTATATAAGTATTGTATCAGTTATCTGGTTCCCATAGTACAAGCTATGCTTAGTTTGGGGCTAGATGGCGCTGTGTGAAATGTCCACACATATTTATTTATTTATTTTATTTATTTATTGATGAAATTGC
Source organism: Ennomos erosarius (assembly GCA_963580505.1). Taxonomy (NCBI): domain Eukaryota; kingdom Metazoa; phylum Arthropoda; class Insecta; order Lepidoptera; family Geometridae; genus Ennomos; species Ennomos erosarius. Next base: position 13,203,723 of record OY756991.1, read on the forward strand.
AATTTTGTATTTGCAGAGTTTTTATTAAGGATAAGAATAAGAATCATTTATTTGCTTAAATGTAGGTATATGTAAGGTTTAAGTATGTACCAAGATAATGTTAGATGATAGGATCCTAGAAATGGCTAAAACTATTGAAAGGAGCCCTGGAGTCGATGCAAAGTCTTGGGAAAATTGGGAGGTACCTAAGATTCGATGGGTCAACGGGGTTCCTGGGTGTGGGAAGACAACATGGGTGGTCAGACACTTCGACGTGGACAAAGACGTGATCATCACCACAACAACTGAAGCAGCCAAAGACTTGAGGGAGAAGCTAGCGCACCGCATAGGTGACTTGGTGAAAACCAAAGTGCGCACCATGGCTTCTGTACTCGTAAATGGCATCCGAAGAGGTCAGAGCAACGTTCGCCTTATGGTAGACGAAGCTCTTATGAACCACTTTGGGGCCATTGTAATGGCTGCACGGCTGGCTGGTGCTCGCGAGGTAGTCCTTATCGGAGACGTCAACCAGTTACCTTATATCGACAGAGAGAATCCCCTTCTCCCCCGGACCTCTGCTCCCCTTCTCCCCCGGACCTCTGCTCAAAGCAGACGTGTTCAACCAGTCCTCATGTCAATTTTACTAAAATAATACCCAAATTTTACGCGAAACAAAATAGTGCGAAATAATAGGAGCGCGACGCGTGTACGTGTGCATCCATTGCCTGCACCGCTTTACCTTTCTGCTTGCCTGGTTCACAAAATCTAAGCTACTATGCCGCTTAATCATTCCCCGCGTAAGTCGCACGCCCCGCTACCGCCGCTGGCGCATTGCCAGTCGGAGACTAACTTAAGTGGAACCCCATCGATTGCAGCCATCGCGGTGCCTACTATCTCACGGGAGCATGCGTCGAGTGAACCTAACGTCATGATGCGCAAGCGCAAAAGAGAAGACGAGGTTAGCAGGCCAGAAATTATGGAGATGTTGGCTGCCCTACAGAAACAGCAGGATGAGAAATTTGCCGCAATTATGAATAACCAAAAACAGCAGGACGAAAAATTTGCGGCGCTTATGAGTAAAGTACAGGGCGGCATATCTGCGCATACGGAGCAAAATAGGGATATTTCTAGCTCCATTGATTTTATTTGTAAGCAATATGACGAAATGGTCTCAAGAGTTAGTATTTTAGAGCAAGAAAAACTTGCGGACCGAAAATATATAAAATCACTCGAAGCTAAAATGGAACAAATGGACCGCAGCTTGCACAGCTCGAGTATAGAGGTCCGAAATGTACCTAAGAAAAATGGCGAGACCAAAGAGGACTTAATTAATATTGTTAAAAAAGTGGGAAATGCTCTTAGCGTACCGCTGCAGGTCGCAGAGGTCCATGACGTTTATCGTATCAATACAAAGAGCGAAAATAACCAACCAATAGTGGCGCAGCTCTCATCAGTAGTACTGAAGGACAAGATTGTTGGTGCTGTAAAGGCTTACAACAAGAAGTACGTAACTTCAAAGTTCAGTACCACCAATCTAAAGCTTGAGGGTCCTGTTAAACCGATTTTTGTATCCGAAAGCCTCACGGCTCAGACGAAGAAGTTGTTTTTCTTAGCCAGGAAGTTTGCAAAAGGAAACAACTTTAAATATTGTTGGGCATCGCGAGGAAAAATATACTTAAGACGGACAGATGGAGCGCCGCTTATACGCGTCAACACAGATAGCGATTTGAACGACTTAAAAAGTAAATGACTAGATATATTGTACTATTGTGTCTGCTCGCTCTACATATTTCTCTTAGTTCGTACAACTAACGTTTGCCTAAAAAGATTTTTTTAAAGTTTAAAACTTATGTCAACATATCACAAACATATTATTATATACATTACACACATACGCTTATTTACAGTAACAGTATGCATCTTATTTCACTTATACATTATTAAATTACACATATCCACGCACACAAAAACTTTACACTTTTTTCACACACACACACAAATATTATATTAATGATAATAGAGTCTTGCCATATTCATTTAATTGGTATACTATTGCAATACGGTTTCAATCCATTTCATATTAATAAAAAGAAGATGATGTATTCATTACGTTTCCCAGGTCTGGTAGAAATACTCCCGAGTACTATCCTCAAACATAATGGATGAGAACTCTTTCATTAGTAAAGAAGTTGAGAGTACAGATACAATAGAATGTCTCTCACTGAGTGATACAAATGGTTGCTCTCAACTTTTAAATCATGCTAATAATAATAGTTTATCGCTCTCAATAGTAACAGTGAACATTCGTAGTATAAACCGTAATTTGGATCTTTTTATTGCTTTCATGTCTAGCCTCAATATGTCAGTAGACGTTTTTGTATTGACAGAGTGTTGGACAAGTCATCAGAATCCTCCACCAAGCATAGATAATTATAATACGTTCTGGACTAAAAACAGTCTCAACCAAAATGATGAAGTGGTTGCTTACGTACGCCAAGATTTAAGCGCCTCTACATCCGAACCAAAATTTGCTGATGGCAATTGTCTTATTATTTGTATTCCACCAGATTATACAATTATCTGCTCTTACCGTCCACCATGTTTCCGCAATACAAGTAGCTATCTGGACTCTTTAGATAAAGTCATCGGCGGGATAGCTACTAAAACATTATATTTACCGGAGACATAAATATAGATATTTTGCCAGATAATCTAACGGCGTCTTCGCAGGAATATTTAACTTTAATGGCTACTCATGCACTTAGACAAGGATACGAGATTCACTACGTGCATTGACCACTTCATGGTCAAGACCTCAGCGGTATGGAAAACCATTGTTTTTGAACAGCAACTTACGGATCACTGCCCAATTTTGCTTTACATTAAGAATGATAAAATTAATAAAACTTTGATTAAATATAACAAAACAATACTTAATTACGATGGTATAAAAGAGTCGCTTATGAAAGAATCCTGGAATGACCTATTTAAGTTTAATGATGCAAATATGGCAGCTGAACTACTTACTACTAAATTACTTAGTGTCATTAATACCAATATGCAGATAAGGTCTTTTTCAAAAAGGAACATACCATTAAAGCCTTGGATAACTAGAGGCGTTGTTAGGTCTATTAGAAAAAGAGATAAACTACATATGAGGGCGAAAAAGACACCAAATGATGAACAACTCAAAACTAAATACATAAACTATAGAAATTTGTGTAATAAAATTATTAGAAACCTAAAAAGAGATTACTATAAGACTAAATTAATTAAAAATAAAGGAAATGTTAAAGAGACTTGGAAAATCGTAAAAAAGGTATGCAATTTTAATCAAATAAAGGTGCCTTGTCTTGAATTACTTAAAATAGCTAATGATCACACTCAGTCACTTAATGCTGTAAATTCATATTTTACTTCAGTTGGAGAAACACTTGCTAATAAAACTTTGGAAGTGATGAATATTACAGAAAAAGAACTAGCTTCACTGGCTAATACACCAGACTCACCGGCTAACACTATGTCGTTAATGCCCACAGATCCAGTTGAAGTGAGGGGTATAATTTATGGGTTGAAATCTCACAGTGCTCCTGGTTGGGACAAAATTACAGCTAATATACTCAAGAGGTTCAGTGGGTATGTGGCAGAACCTATAGCTTTCGTTTGCAATTTGAGTTTTGAAACTGGCTCTTTTCCGTCAATTTTCAAAAAGGCTATCGTGTGTCCAATCTTTAAGGCCGGTGACAAAAGTAGCCCGTGTAATTATAGACCCATTTCACTGCTATCAACACTTTCAAAAATTCTGGAAAAGCTAATGAAGAAGAGAGTTACGAAGTACTTGGAAAAAAATAACCTTTTGAATAAAAATCAGTATGGATTTAGAGAGAATAAGTCAACAGAGGATGCGGTCTTGGCACTTACTTCATTGATCACATCATACATGGACAGTGGCAACAAGTGTCTAGGAGTCTTCCTGGATCTTCAAAAGGCCTTTGACACTGTTTCGATTCCTATTTTAATAACAAGGCTACAAAATGTCGGAATCAGGGGATTGGCACTCGACTGGTTCTCGGACTATTTAGATAATAGATCCCAATGTGTTCGAGTTGATGGAAATGAAAGTGAGATGGCATCGTGTATGTATGGCGTACCGCAGGGTAGTACACTAGGTCCTACATTATTCCTAATTTATATTAATGATCTGTGTTGTACTGCTTTGCGGGGATTGGATGTATTCATGTTTGCAGATGATACGGTGCTGCTCGTGCATGATAAAACCTGGCAAAAAGTAACAGAACTGGCCGAGAACAGTCTTTCCACTGTAACAAAATGGTTAGAGAACAGCCTGCTGTCATTAAATACATCCAAAACAAAATATATGTGCTATAGTATGACATCTGCTGGAGCCCCTGTTAGTAACATTACTTTAAAAATACACACCTTTCCATGTAACCGCAATAAACATCGATCTACCCTGTGTAATTGTGCTATACTATCTAGAGCTGACTCTGTTAAATATCTCGGGGTATTGATAGATGAAAGACTTAACTGGAGGCCTCATATTCATTCGCTGGCTGCTAGAATCAGAAAACTCATTTATATATTTAAAACGCTAAGATCTGTTGCTGACCCTAAGCTATTAGTTCAAACCTATAAAGCGTTATGTGAGTGCCTAGTTAGGTATTGCATATGTGCTTGGGGAAGTGCAGCTAAAACTCACATCATCACTGCTGAGCGTGCTCAGCGCGCTGTGTTGAAAGTGCTTCTTTACCTGCCATTTAGACACCCTACAACCTCAGTCTATGATAAAGCCAATGTTTTAACGGTGCGTAAAATGTTTATATACGAGAGCCTACGAAGATTTCATAAACATGATGTACCAAACTTACCTAACTGTACTAAAAGGAGAGATCATGTGCCGTTTAAGAACGTTAAAACCAGATTTGCACAAAAAGAATATAAAGTGATGGTTCCGCACCTTTATAACAGTTTAAATAAAAAATATAATGTGAAAAAGTATAGCAAAAATGAATTTAAAAGATTATTTTGGAATGGTTAAAAGATTTTGATTACGAAGGTATTGAAACTATGTTGGCAAGTTATTATTTTTAAATTTTACTTTATTGTTTGTTATAATTAATATATTAGTATATATTAGATTGAATTTAATAAAAAGGCACACCAATACACACATCCATAACATATATGATTATATTATGATATATTACATTATTGTATTTACGTTTATTATTTTTATATTTAGTTTATTATAATAAAAACACTAATACACCCTCTCTCATTCACATACACACATTCACACACACACACATACGCACACACACACCCCCATACTCACATCACTCGCCTATACAAACACACCTGCAGAAACATACAAACTATTATACTCCTAAAATTTTGATTATGTTCTGTTAATTCTTTTCTTTTTACCTACGTAATTTTGTTTTTTGTGTAGCTTTCTGAACTAATCAGTATGGCATAACTTAAGTTAAATGAATAGTGGGAGAAGCCACTGATTCCTGAAACACAGTTTGCAACTAGTTCGGGAGTCTATGGATTCATCATTACTTTGTATTTAATTATGTCAATAAATGAATTTGTATTGGAGCAGAGAAGGTACACAGGTGCGCAAATATCCAGCACCCTCCCCAACACCCTATTCCTAGTACACACTCAGGAAGAAAAGAAGACCCTATCCAACAAGGGTTATGGCGGAGGCACGGGGTCGCGCATCCTCACCATCCATGAAGCACAGGGACTGACATACGAGTCGGTCATCGTCATCAAGACTAAGGGCAAGATGAGACTGCACGAGAGCGTTCCGCACGCGGTGGTTGCAGTCTCGCGGCACACCGGGACTTTCGTTTACTACGCCGACGATGAGGAAGACGCCATCAGCCGTTTCGTGCAGCGTGCGATGGCTGCATCACCGAGGGCCATCCGCGAGTACAACTTGCAGATGGCCATCAAAGATCGAAACGTGGCGGTAACAGAAGTCCTGGTCCGGGAGGAGAAGGCGGATTAACAACGACATGTACGAGCGGGATCATTGACGGACTCAAAAGAGCCAGCCAGTTATCCCGCTCGTATGAACAAAATAGTAGTAGAATGTAAATGATTATTGTGTGTACACCGGGAGCACTCACGCTCACTAAAAAGCTTCTTCTTGCGGCGGCGTCGTGCGTCGGGTCGTCCTCTTCCCTCAAAAATGGTTGAGGAGGGCGATGGCTGGCGCATGCGTCAAGCTCGTGAACGGGCGCTGCTTGTGGTCTGCTCGCCGTGTATGCACAAATCAAAAAAAAAAAAAACCAAAAAAAATAGGTTAAGTATTTAATTATCCTCTCATGTATGATATTTGTTCTATAAAATAAAAAATAAATAACAATAAATGATAAATTAACAAAGAGCACGGACCCAGGATCTGTGGTAAAGCAGATTTAAAAAAAAGAAAAAAAGGTTTAAGTATACAGTATTTATGTTGTTTACCTTTAAGCTATTAATTTTAGTCTATGCCTGGTGCCACCATTAAGTCTAAAGGATTTTTAACACTCGGCTAGCTAAACATCTGCAGACCTTACCTCCAGATAAAAACATTAATATTTGTCATCCACAGGTGCCGCAGACAGAGTAATTAAAATATGGGATTTAGCGAGCGGCAAACTGAAAGTATCTCTCACAGGACATGTCAGTACAGTCAGAGGTAACAGTACAGAACTAACTGAAATTAATCTTACATTTTAATAACCGGCCAAGTGCGGGTCGGACTAGTGCACGAAGTTTTTATAAAAAAAACTATTCCTCTACCTATCGTATAGTGTTTAAGATTCTGTTTATATTATTTTCTGAGAAATAAATATATTCTTATTCTGTTTTTTAGTATTTTCTGTTATAGCAGCGACAGAAATACATCATCTGTGAAAACTTCAACTGTCTCACTATCATGGTTCATGAGATACAGCCTGGTGACAGACAGACCGACAGTGGAGCCTTAGTAATAGGGTTTGCTTTACCCTTTGAGTATGGAACCCTAAAAAATCATTATTTATCACTTTGTAAATTTGCATTGATTTTGTGCCTTTTGTCAGGAATAAATATTTTCTATTCTATTCTATTAGTCTCCGTTGCACTGCCACATAAAAATTTCCATGTTACACTCTGGCTTATTCATTATCATTATTACCAGCCTGAAGACGTCCACTACTGACTATAAGCCTCTTCCAGGGAGCGCAACTTTGAGCGGCTGCTCGCCTCCTGCATCCATCGGCCCCCGCGTTTTTCCCCAGACCGTCCGTCCACCTAGTGGCAGGATAAATCTCTCCATTATAGCCTTTTTACACTTTTTGTGATTTTTCCTTACTTATGGTATTACAATAAAGAGTTGATTTATATATTTTATATATTATAGGTTATAGATTATAGGGGGGAAAATAAATATTACTTTGTTATAAAGCAGTAGGAAAATACCAACATGACTGTAAGTAGGTACTTATACATATGCCTACTTACTTTAATATAAATAAATAAATTCGACGTCATCTTAAACATATAGAAGAAAATCATGTATAAATAGTAATGTTGTAATATTTTTAGGTGCATGTTAATGTTGACAAACTAATGTTAATTATCTATCTTCCTCTCTTCTAATGTTGCGTGCCCGACAGGGCCCATGATGAGCTGTAACCACGTAAACGAACATCTTTAAACAACATTGTGGAATGCAAATAAACAATTGAATTGAATTGAATTGAATTTTTCTACAATTTTGTTATTTTTGCAATAAATCAATTTTTCTGGAATAATTTAGTAACATGCATATTACAGGTTTGGAAGTGTCGGGCAGGCATCCATATTTGTTCAGCTGCGGAGAAGACAGACAAGTAAAATGTTGGGATTTAGAATATAACAAGGTGAGAATATAACAAATTTATAATCTTTTGCTCCTAGTTTATTTATTTATTATTTACTAGCTGAACCGCCTCAGCTTCGCACAGGTAAATTAGTTTTACGCCGTAACCCTGCTTTACGTACACCTTGGGCTATATTATATTATTGAAGTATTCATAAGGATCCCTAGTTTTTTTGAAAACATAATACATTGCCTATGTCACCCTGGGACAGTGTAGCTCCCTCACAGTAAAAGAATTTTTTAACTCGGTTCAGTAGTTTCAGAGCCTATTCAATGCAAACACACAATCTAGTCTTTCTTCTTTATAATATTGTTATAGAAGATAATTAAACCCACAAACAAACAAACCCACCCTTCTCCGCAGGTAATCCGTCACTACCACGGGCACTTATCTGCTGTATACACAATATCCCTGCATCCGACCATCGACGTGCTAGTGACGGCCGGAAGGGACGCGACCGCTCGAGTGTGGGACATGAGGACTAAGGCCAACGTACACACGCTGTCTGGACACACTGATACCATCGCCTCGCTCGCCTGCCAGGCTGCCGAGCCACAGGTTGGTGTAGCTAGTATATGTTGTAGCTAGCGTAGTTAATCTAGCTAAGTGTACGTATACGATTTTGCTCATTATTCATTTTTTCATTCATCTTGTTAAAAATTCAGTACAGAAAACAAGTAAGAAAACCTATCAAAATTGACTGGAAAATGGCAGCTGCAAACGTCTTTTTTTGAGGGAAGTACCACTTCAAACAAAAATCGCCATTGTTAAATATTTATATGAAATTGAAATTGTAGAACCATTATAATTATTGCCTTCCTTCAAGATAAATTAATTAAATCGTTATCATTTTCCATTACAGATCATAACAGGGTCGCACGACTCAACAATCCGTCTCTGGGACTTGGCAGCCGGCAAATCTCTATGCACCCTAACAAACCACAAGAAATCCGTCCGCTCCATAGTGGTTCACCCAACATTGTACACCTTCGCATCAGCTTCCCCGGATAATATCAAGCAGTGGAAATGTCCGGAAGGAAAGTTTATCCAGAACTTGTCCGGACACAATGCGATTGTTAACTGCATGGCTGTCAATCCAGAAGGAGTGTTAGTCAGTGGAGGGGATAATGGTACCATGTACTTTTGGGATTGGAGGACGGGCTATAATTTCCAGAGATTGCAGGTGAGTGTTACAAGTCGATTTTATTTTGTTATTGTGTTCTCTCAAAGTGTTTGTCTAAGAAAAGGCTCTCATCTTTTACGAACAAAGTTAATAAAGGTAAATAAATAGACAAGGCCCAACGAATCTTGGACCTTAACTAAGATTTCGAGTCGAACTAGGACTACATAAAGTTATAAACCATGGACATGGACAACGGGGACACAAAAGAAATATTTGTGCTTTTTTCTGTGCACACCTACCTTCCTGCCATGGCGCGGGAATAGACCCCGCAGCTAGGTTATGAGCCGCCATGCTCACTACAGAGGCTGGCGACTTAGTTCGATGGTTAGGAATTGTTTGCACGTAAATAATACCTCATTCTCCCACTAGGCGGCCGTCCAACCCGGTTCAATGGACTCCGAAGCGGGTATATTCGCGATGACGTACGATCAGTCAGGGTCCCGGCTCATCACCACCGAAGCTGATAAGACCATCAAGATCTACAGGGAAGATGACACCGCCTCAGAAGAAACGCATCCGATCAACTGGAGACCGGAGATATTGAAGAGGAGGAAGTTTTAAATAAGGAATAGTTTTAAACCTAAAATAAATTACTTTTTGGAAGCGTATGTTTTTATTCCACTAGTTGTAGTACTATTGTGTATTCTGTGACAGTATGGTCTATAGGTAGGAAATTATTTATTTCTGAAACAACCTACAGAGCACTGTTTTAGAAATCTGGACATATTCATAATTAAAAGGCTCAAATAATAATTAAATCTTTTATTGTTATGTATAAAAATTAATACAATTTAATTTCAATACTAAATTATCATGAAGCAGAAAATATGTTTGGGTAAACATTTCAGTAATGGCTTACTAAAATTAGGAGTTAGTACTAATCGGTCACAGTTCTGATCGGTCATCCATAAAAAACTAGGGCCGTTCGGTCACACATTCCAAAAATTTAATATATTTTTAAAAATCGTATACCGATCGGTCACACTTTTCCATAAGTCCCAAAAATGAGCAAAAGTACAGTCAGCAACACTAGCTATTTAAATAAGCTAGTTTTTGGCCACTATCAGTAAAATGTAATCGACCTAATATGCAGTTTTGTCAAAGCCCATTTTTATGACTCGCGAAACTCGAGATGTTATGAGCGGCTATTGTTTTTTTAATTCAAGTAAAAGACGCTTTTATAACCACTACAAAAAATGTCCTTGTCCAAGGATCCTTCTATACTAGATCAGAAAGAGAAAACTAATGTCCAGCTATAATCTGATGCTCGGCCCTCGGGCCATATTTTTTTGTTTTAAGCAAAAACAAAAACTTTATAAAAAAATGATAGGACAAAAACAAACATAATCATTACCGATTTTATAATATAGCGTAAGCGGACTTACATAATTATATATAGGTAGGTATAGGTAGCCCAGGTTGCATACATATCTGAAGCGTCTCTTTTGTTAATACAATAATTACGAATTATTATTGCTATATATTATGGCTGTGATTTTATTAATAAGAAATGGTGTAAATAAATCTATAAAAAATCAAGAGCTAGTTCTAGTTGAACTCTAAAATTTAGTGATTTGTGAGGTTTATATTATACATCAAAAACTTGTTATTTATCTTACAAAATATCCATATCGCCTATCATAGAGCACCCCGGCGAACGTCTCCGTCATCGTCGCCGCTGCGGACACGTCTTGAGCGACCCGGACGATCCTATAGCAGCCGTTGTTTTGTCTGCGCTAGGATCACCGGACCAGGCGTCTAGCAAAGATCCCAAACGCCAAACGCTAACTCCAAAAAGGTATTAAAATGACATTAGCTACGGAAAAGTAAGCGTTACCGAAATGTCATTCCAATACATTTTGGGGTTAGCGGTTAGCGTTAGCGCTTGGGATCTTTGCTAGACCCTCAGTCTAGCCCTTCTGGCTCAGGTACTGATTTTAGCACCGGTATAGGATACCGGCGCAACACAATCAGACACAGACCCCACCGGCGAGGTCGACGTACCCCCTGTAGGTTAGCTAGAATGGTCGCGACTTTCCACGCCAGTAGACCCTATGGAAATCCGTAGCCGTAATCGTAGCCTTATCGATCCTCTTATCCCGGCAACGGTCAAAGCCGAGGCTCGCACCCCAGGGGTACCATGGTCTCCCACTTTTGCTGGCTGGGCGCCATAAGCGCCTGTCTTTCCGCCTGGTTTTTACTGACCTTTACAGCGATAAAGGCCATTAAAAACCAACAGATTTAACCCTTCAAAAAAAAAAGAAGCGAGATTTTCTTGATTTAAATTACATAATCTTGAGTGATCAAGGCTTATGTAATTTAATATAGGACTGATGTGAAAGAATTTTTCATCTGACTGTACTTTTAAACGAGTGATTAAAAAAGTGTGACCGATGCGGATATGAAAAAATGGAATAAACATATTTATTTTGAATGTGTGACCGATCTGGACTCGTTGTATGGGTTTGCAAAACTGTGACAGAAAGAGACTGTGACCGATCGGTACTAACTCAAAATTAGATAGGTAATAACATTTTCGCATCTGTGGAATGTGATGCAACATAAATCGCTTGCATGTGCAATAAATATAACTTAATTTTAGTATAATTTCAACAAAAATCTATCAAAAATTGCCGAGGCTTATGCGAGATCATTTCCAATGTTCATTCCCTTCCTCTACACAAAACCCAACAAACTAACATGACATGATTCAGTTCCATAAAATATTGAGTAAATATAGTATTAGTATGCCTGCCAGCAACCTATACATTCTTTCATATCATGCAAAAATATAGCAATCACGTCATCCATCCATAAGTCTTTGTAGCTCTGTCATTCCTCCCACGAATCAGAGATGTTCACCCTCAGTTCAATCCTTTACCATTATAATATCATTTAAAATGAAAACTGATATTATTCAATACTTAAGTTAAGACTTCTATGGAAAATGTGACCGGAATATTGCCAACCGATAAACCAACAAAAGGAAATTATTTGAGGAATTAAAAACTGATTAGATTCCTGTAAAAAATCAAATACCAAGTCAGTAGTTATTTTGACGCTTATTGAAATTATAAATTGTCCTCAATCATTATTATCATAAGAGGTTTTATAGAATCATAATAAAAGTTAAGTTTGATTTTATAACCTTCTTAGCTTGGCCGGTTTGTACCCCCGTAACATGGAGAGTAATGCCATAAGTGTGCCTGGCTGGCCTGTGGCTAGGTCCCGAATGGACAGACAGACATATATCCTATTTTTTAAATTATAAAACATCATCATCACAGAGTTACAGGTTCAGGTTTTTTTTTTAGTTGTTACAAACTATGGCAGTACACCAGAGTAATTTTAAGTGCAGTCGCACACTATACATTAAAGCAGGTCAGCGGGTGAACGTTAAGCGCGGGAGGCGATCACATCTCGTCGTCGAGATCGAACTCCTCGACGGGGAAGTCTCCGACCGTGATGTAGACCGGCTTCACGAACCCGCCATACTTCGGGGCGCATTGGAAGTATCGCTTGCCGTTTACCCTGGAATTACAACAACTGACTGAAAACACGATCAATAATTATTCTGTAGAAAGAAAGGGAAGTGATTTTACTAGGTGGTAAAACTTTTTCAAAGCAAAGTGCAAAGTTCGTCTATGTAGGTACGGTGGTAACTTTTTAGAAAAAGAAACTGACAAAAAGCCTCGCCAATTATTCTGCCACCAAGCAGTGCTACTGCATGCACTACTGTGTTTCGATTTGAAGTTTTAGATAATGAAATTACTCGGAAAATAAAATGGAACTTTAAAAAAACGACGCCCGTTTTCATTACCGATCTAATATTCAAAAAAAGTAAGTAAATTAAAATAAATCATCGTCATCATCATAAACAGCCTGTAAACGTCCACTGCTGAAAATAGGCCTCCCCCAGAGAGCGCCACATTGAGCGGCGGCTCCTGCATTTTTTAATAATTTATTAATAAAATTTTAAAATAAATTTCTTGTAAACGTAATAAAAATGGCCTATTTGCAATAAAATTGCTGACTTTTTTTTTATTTTTTTTATTATATATTGTTTTCTATGCAATAAACAACAAACAAATACTCACGACCCATCATTCTTCCCCCTGGGCTCGTCGTACTCAACCCCGATCCATAGTCCCCGCGCGCCCCCCAGCGGCCCGTTGTAGCGCACGGTGGCGCGCCGCGCCGGCTGCTGCGGGACTCGAACCTCGCACCGCGCGCCCACCAACACCGCACCCGCTAGCCTGCCGAGTACACATGCAGGGTTATGGCCTGATTACACCTGCCGAGTAAAACGGCGACTACTCGAGGTATACACGTCGAGTGGAACACAGAGTACTCGGCGACAGCACTGACTCGACGTTTTACTTGGCAGGTGTAATCTGGCTATTACTATCATGAACGATCGGATTACTCATGTATTGTTTATTAACGGGATATTTACAATGTAATTTATTTGTTTTCGAGTTGCAGATATTTCGGTACTGTTGCAAGCACCATGATTACGGATGAACTGGGCCCGCAGTCTGCAATTTTGTGCCATGTGTAATTGTGTCATAATGGTCCATGAATGGTACCATAATGACAAATTCTGAGACTAATAGTAGCCTACAAACCATAAGTAGACTACCCCTAATGTCAAAATCTGTCATTATGGCACCATTCATGAACCATTAGCAGACGTCAGGCCCTGAAGATCTTGCAGGTAAAAAAAATGCCCTTTGGATATGGAACACTCTAATCCAGAGTGCTTTACAATATCAGCTTAGAAGGACAATTGTAATGTGTTTAACACATATTATATTTTATGTTGTACATACTTAAACACAGCTTCACCTAGTTTGCGTGCTAATGTGTTCCAAACAGGATTAAATAATTTAGATTTATTGATGACTATATCATGTTGAAGCGATGTTTGTAAACATTTAACCTCTGTAATATCAGCATTTGAGATAACAGTAAAATAACAATGAATGTGTACAATATTTAGTTGGTGGGAGTTTAATAATCTATAAACTATTTTATACTATCATAAAAGGCTTCTTGGTGAACTAACTTTAGCTTTAGCTTTATAGATCAAGTAGAAAAAGCACAATGGGAGTTTTTATTTATCTGTGGATGTAGACAGTGACTTGTCAAATGAATTGGAGTCACATTATATTTTTGTTTAAGAGTGGAACATTCTTATACTAGTTATCCCTTATTTCTTACAATTCCTTGCTCTTGTTTTTCTTGGCTTGTACTCTACTCACTTAGCCTCGTCTTCCATCTCTTTCTGCTGCTGTTCTTTCATCTTGCTCATCTCTTCTTCATTGTACTTGCCGAGTCGGTTCCGCTGCAGGAATGAACGGAGTGTGTCACCTTTCTTCTCATACTCCTCTTCAGATAACATGAACCTGGAATGTTCATTTTTAGAATTTTATCTGTATGCAACTCACTTGTTGCAGTTTTTGAGTAGCAACACAAGCTGGTAGACGCAGCATAGCCCAACCCCTTTATAGATGAATCGCATGTGGACCGATATCTGGTTAAAACTGAAGGAAGCCAATGCATGCAGGAGCCAAGCAGCCACTCAAAGTGGTGTTCTATGGGGGATGCCTATGTTCAGCAGTGGACATATTCAGGCTGTTGATGAATTGTTTTATAGTGCCAGCTTTTGCTCTTCAGTGTCAGGTCCAGTCTTACATTTCACTACACAACATTTTTTGTGGTGTTCAAAGGTATCTGTATAAAAATAGTTTTTTTTTGTGTCTTCCAGCTGTGCTCATGATGATGAATAATTAGTATTTCGCAACCCTGGAGCTAACAATGTTGCTACATGTCTATTTACCTTTCTGCAGCATCTGTCGATGCAAAGTCCTTCACAAGAGCAAACTTATCAATAACATGTATTCTCATTCCATCATCAATGGGGTATGAACCAAGCAGTGCTTCATCATTGTCTATGTCGCACAGGTAGTTGTTCTTGTTGTCATATACCTTCAGCTTCATTGTGGCTGCGGAGCCACCAGTAACCAACTCAAGTTTAGTCTGTAACAAATTATGTTATACATAGCATATTGTCATAATGTGATTCACTTTTAAAAGCAAATTTTGTCATTTTTTGATCATGTAGGCCGTTTGAGTAGCATATTTTGTTGAGATTTTTCTGTCAGTAGTCATTGCTCTGAAACTGTAATGACATAGTGAAATTTTGCACCTGCAGGACTAGTTTGAGAAAATTTACATAATACCTCTGCACTCGAGACAGTTTGACCGATAAAACCTAAAATACTTAGTTTTTAATTAGCATGATTAAGTCTTGTGACTAAAACAAACCAAAAATTAAGTACAATTTAAAATAGTTTCTAACATTGATTTTATTTAGTGCCAATCTGGCTATAAAAATCATGGCCCTACGAGAATGAGAATTCAGCCAGAAGTAAGCGAGATTTGACAGCCTCAATGGTTTGGTGGTTGACCCAGGTCGGCTCATAACCTGGAGGCGGCGGGTTCGATTTCCGCACCAGGGCAATTATTTGTACAGGGAAAAACACAATTATAATACATGTTCTGTGTCTGAGTGTTGATGGACCATGGTCCTCGTAGTCCCTGGGTCCCTAAATGCAGGCAATCCTAGTTAGGGTCCAGGATTTAATTATGTGATCGTTGGGAGTTAATAAATTTTCATTGTAACGTTTCTGGAAATATGGAAGATATAAAAAACGATAACCTGTTGTTTTTTCAACGATGTGTTATTTCTAGACATTGCCGCACAATAATAGAGCCATAATAAATATAAATTTCGTGAAAGAAAGTAAATGTGTGAATCATTCTAACCTTAAAATCTAGAACAGTTATTCCTTTATTGAATCGTCTTTCCACGGGTGCGGCATCTTCGGCATCAGATTTTGTTATATGTACATTAATAAACTCTTGAGTTACCACTTGAATGCCTTCCATTCTTGTAGAACAATGTTTTTCAAAGTTCTTAAATATTTTTATTTATTTACTTTGTTCTGGTTTTTTTTTTTCGAACTGCCAGTGTGCCCCTCTGTAAATTGTAGTTTCTGCCCTAAATAGCTAAAAATATCAGAAACCTGCCAAAGTTGAGGCTTTTTATTAAAAAAAACTGTAATTTTGTAAAGGCCCGATAGATGGCGCTAAAGTGGGGGTTTACGTGCTGTCATTATCAAGATAATTATGTATCAGGTTAAGTATCCTTTGCTTATTTTATGGAAGGAATAATCAAATTATGCTCTAATGGCTTTCTATCGACCAATTGACAATGTACTCTGATCCACTCCTCAACTGAAATTGCCATTTCCTTGTACTCTGTGGTTTGAAAGCTTTGAAATATTTACGTAGTTTTAGATATAGATAGATAGTTATTTTTGAATTAGTATTATGCCATAGTTTATAAGTATCATTTTGCATGTAAATGGTATGATTTTATATTTATATTTTTTTATTGTGATTTGGATAAATAAATAAATTATCTTATCTTATTATAGTTACTACGCCATCTAGTAGCAAAAGCGGAACTAGTTTTTTTAAAATATAAATCACTTATTTTCCGTACTAAATACTTTATTTTAATTATATTTTTCGTATGTTCTTATTTTATTCAAGAAATCCTGGCGTCATTCAACATTCAAACTGTCAAATACTCCCAGTGTCACTTTTATTGCTAATGGAACGACTTTTGTGAAGCCCGTTCGGATTGGTCACAGATGGCAAAATTAACAGTTAAAAATGCCAAAAATGATCACATGCAGCGTTCGCTTTGGAAAGGTGTTAGCAAAAGTTGCATTTTTAACTGTTTTCGTTCACCGTTCGGATAGCTCAAAAATATCATTGTGAACGGAGAACTGCCAATTTTGACTCGTGGGCAAAAATATCAAAATTGCCATTATTGGTAAAATATCCAAAACGAACGCTTGACATCATCGCTAATTATTTTGCAAATGCCAAAAATGCTACGGATTCTAGAGCGATCGAAAATAACAATCATCTGGAACGTACCCTATAACTACCTCCTGACCTCATATAGGACAGTTATTATACTCTTTGCTCCTGACTTAGACTGGACTAAGGAACTTATACGTATACTATACCTCACTTAAAAATTCCTTGGACTTTACGTGAAATATACTTGACACTGGCTAAATACACTGTGTGGAACCAAAACATAGAATAAAACGTTATTTTAATTGGCTTCACGGAATTAGATTATTTAGCCAGGATAAATGGTCTCCTAATTAGGTTTCCTTACCTTACCCAAACCGAACCCTATTACTAAGGCTGCGCTGTCCGGCTGTCACATTTCTGTATCTCATGAACCGTGAGGCGTGATCATTGATGAGAGAAGTAAGACCGTGATAGTTAGACAATGGTTAGCAATTGAAATTTTTACAGATCTATGATGTATTTCTACTGTTGCCGCTGTACATAACAAATACTAAAAAACTTTTTCGCTCTTTTTTATAGATTTCTTCGTGCGCGAGTCCGACAAGCACTTGGCCGGTTATTTGGTAAAAAAAAAAGCACGATGCACAATGCACGCTCACGATACGACACCAAATTGGAAATAGACTTGACTGCAGGCCGCTCAACCGACCGAGGGAAGTTATAATAGCGAGAGGCACACACAACACAACACCATCAATCGCCGTCCAGTCATCATCATCAACAGCCTGAAGACGTCCACTGCTGAACATAGGCCTCCCCCAGGGAACGCCACTTAGAGCGGCTGTTCGCCTCCTGCATCCAGTCCTGCCGTCCAGTAGTAGAATACCATTACCATTATTGACTTCGTCTCTTTAGATTCGACGCTGTGCAATCTCTGTCAACTCAGGGGGTCTAGCAAAGATCACCTTTCATCAGCGTTAAAGTCAAACGATAACTCAAAATGTATTGGAATGACAGCCCCTGCGTAAAACTTTTCCGCAACTAATGTCATTCTCCATACATTTTGGGGCTATCGTTTGGCGTTAACGCTAGTGGACCGTGGATTTTCTCCACGAAGAGAAAAAAAATCAGAGAGCATTCATTTCCCAGAGACCCTTTCTAAATGCTCTAAGCCCTAGCCCTTCTCACCTACTCTTATTACTTTACATCGGACACCGGTACTGTACCGTGCGGTAACACACTGTAAAGGTCGGTAGAGACCAACAGCATTAGCCCGTTCAAACGCTACTTAATTCATGGAAACACTAATTTTAAGATTTTTAAGCCAGTCGTGGTGACATCTAATAATAGAAGCTGTTAGTCATTTTTATGACTATTAAATAATAATAAAGAAAGTGATTTAGTTATATTTATCTAAGTATTCTATCAGTTATATCTAGTTCCCATTATTATACAAGATATGCTTAGCACCGACTACTCTGCGCCAAATGCTTAGTTTGGCGCTAGATGGCGCTGTGTGTAATGTGCCCACACGTTCAATTTAACTCTTGAGCAGTGTGAGAGAGTAGGTAGGTAGGTCAATCAGACTTGCCAAGTGCGTGCTGGATTGACAGACATGTCATGCCCTCAAATGCCATTCATGGCTTTATATAATCGGTGGCCATGCCATTTCATAACGAAGTTTTTCTTTACAGTGGTAAAGACTAGTGTACCTAATCGTGTAAGCAATTTAAAGCAATATACCTAGTTTTTTATTATTGTAGTAGTTAGCTTGAGTAATATATAATAATAATAAGGCACATTTCCCGCCTAAATGCTGAATATTAATAACTTCTACGAAATGTGTATTTTCCCATATCTTACAAGATACACTGTAATTGAAAAATCAGGAATGGGTAATAGAAACAATGGGTTAGATTTTCCAAATAGTTCACACGGTACAGCCAAGTAATTTCAAAGTTTCAATTAAAAATATGGATGGTATGATGTTGACATCTGCTATTTTCCAGTCAATTTAATATCAGCATTCGATTTCTATCATCGGTTTCGTAGATCGGAGTATGGCGATGGGTGACGGGGTACTGCTGAAAAATCAGACAAAAGGCACAAACTAGACAATGTGTGCAAAACGGACTCCAGATGACTGAGCACCAATCTGTTTTCGCAAGCACTGAAATCGCCTAACTCCTGAGAATTCTAAGCAAAACTATCTTCAATGGATTTTATAAATTTTTATTCAAGCACAAATATGACAAACTTTGAAGCATGCAATAAAAGTAAACCACTAACTACACAGCTACATGTGTAGGTATCAATCTAATTTATAATAATCACGGATCGAGTATCCCAATAACTCTCCGATCGTAAATAGTTGTCGATTAATTATCAAGAAATTAATAAATGATTACTTTACATTTATACAATTATTAATCATGGCAACACATGAACGCCACGCATATTATCAAAATGTTTATAAACATCTACACATTCTATCGTGATGGAATATTATTTTGTCCTACAGATATATTTAAATATCATGTCATTATATTACTTTTTAATTTGATCTATTAAATAGATTTGAATTATTATTTAAAAAATCCATTTCCAACCTCCACCGAATTAATTAGACATTAATCACTTTCTAGAATTAACTCGAATGCAAAAACGAATCAGGTGGATTTTAGTTATATTGTAAAACACACAAGAAGAATAATTAAAGAAGTTATTGAAATGGTACTACTACATAAAATAAAAGAAACCTTACAATAAAGTGTTTGTCTGTCGACATAACAAAGATTAGATACAAGTATGTATAAGAGTATTTAATAGTAAATGTGATCGTAGGTCCGGCAGCTCCTCGTTGGTGATTCCAGGGTAGATTCGGGTGACACGGCCGTCGCAGAGGTATTTTGCACACATTGCTAGCGATATTATAATATGTCGGAATGTTGATCTATCATTATTCATGAACAGCATTTACATTAATACACGTTAATTAAAAAAGTAAAAAAAGGTTAGATCACATTCCGACATGCGAAATAACAAACAGATAACGCCCGCCGAGTACAATTGTGTAGTTAATTGAAAATGCACTAAAAATCGGTTAACTGAACGTTGCAACGGAAATGAATTGAGGTAAAAATTTACTCAATATGTAGTTAGATTTGAGAATAGTCGCGTAGTGAAGTGCTAATCGAATGCAACGTTACGCGACTATAATAGTGATGAGGTGCAATTGTTCTAGACTTGCGTAGTATATCAGTTAGCAACCGTACCTTGCCCGGATCACTCGACTTGAGCGTCCAGGCGCGTTCCTCTTCCTTGCAGCACTGCGCGTGGCGAAAACAAAACACCATGTTCGGTAACAAATAAGGCACTTGTATATTTCTCTTTTCGTTTGTATAAAAAAATACTAAAAACTTTGGCGTTATGCAGTATCGATGCGAGTTGCGGCCGCGCTGTCCTAACGCAAAATTATACTATTCGAAATGAGTAGCAACTAGGCTATTTAACTGTTAATAAAAATCAACATGATCAATTCAAAGCGTCATCCTTTCTCGCAAAGCTTCAATTTACTGTTACAAAGTTACTTTCACTGCGTTGACCTGACTGTCTATTCTAGCATCATAAAATGCTCTAACTTCACGACAGTCTCAGTTTAGAGGAATGTAAAAAAAAGGTAGTCAAATACCCTAGTAAATCGCGTACAAAAGTGCCTCAAAAGTTTAGTTCGGTCCGGTCCCGCGGATAGCGCAGCCGACTCACGTCGCGTCACCCGAATCATTTCCACTGGAAATATCCAACTTTCCATCGGCGCCGGTGTCAAGCGGGCCCGTCCGTGGCTTCCGGGGGCGCAGCCTCCGTGCGCTCGAATATGTCTTCCGAGGCCGTAGCGGAGGCCGAGGGCTCCGACGCCGGTTTAGGCTCACTCGGAGCGTCTGCGAAGCTCGTGTCTATCACTTCTCCTGCTTCATATAAATCCGCCACCGGATTTGCCGATTCCGAAATCAGTTCGCTTTCAGATGCGTTGTTTCCGATTCGTTCACTCTCACTTGCTTCTTCTCTTTTAGGGATCTCATCTGGAGTTACGTTTTTCGGAAAATTCTCGTCACTATTTTCGGTTAGTTTAGGGATGTCTTCCCGTGGTTTATCCGCGATCTGCATTGGAACGTCATCGAATTTCGGCTCGGGAGCACTTTGTTCGACACTTATTGGGTTAACACTTTCACTGGTTTCTGTAGGTTCCGTCTCCATGGACTGTGTTTCTATGGGAGACTGCGATTGTATTGCGGATTGCGTTTCCACAGCCGATGACAATTCCATAGAGGATTGCGTTTCAATACGAGATTGCGATTCATTGGCCGATTGCGATTCCATAGCAGATTGCGATTCCATAGCGGATTGTGATTCCATAGCGGATTGTGATTCCATAGCGGATTGAGTTTCCATTGCACACTGCGCTTCCATGGCAGCTTGTACATCCGCCATCAAGCTGGTTTCTAGCGCGTCCAAGCCCGCAGCGTTTGCGATAATATCAGCTATGTTAAGTTCCTCCGGCACTATTTCCTCCGGAGCACCCCATCGAGACTTCCTATCCTTGTCTCTTCTAGAGGAGCGCTCTTCGCGCGGTTTATCATCTCTGGATCGTTCATCTCGCGATCTATCGTCTCGCGGTCTATCATCTCTTGGTCTTTCATCTCGTGGTTTATCATCTCTTGACCTCTCGTCTTTTGGCTTATCCTCGCGCGGTTTATCATCCCTCGACCTCTCATCTCTAAATTTATCATCCCTTGGCCTCTCATCCCTCAATTTATCATCTCTTGGCCTCTCATCCCTCAATTTATCATCTCTCGGTCGCTCATCCCTTGGCTTATCATCTCTCGATCGCTCATCCCTAGGCTTATCATCTCTTGATCGCTCGTCCCTCGGTTTATCATCCCTAGGTCTGTCATCACGCGGCTTATCATCCCTGGCGCGTTCATCCCTCGGGCGGTCATTATTCCTTTCATTCCTGCGTTCATCAAAATTCCTCCTTGGTGGTCGGTCAGGCCTGTCCTCCCGGGTCCTGTTAAACCGGTCCTCGTGGTCCCTGGCCCGGCGGTCCCGGCGGTCCCAGTCCCCGCGGTCCCGGCGGTCCCACTCGGGTCCCCGCTCGCGATCCCCGCTCCATCCTCTCTCGTTAAACGGCGGCTCTCTATCATCGAACCGTCTGTTGTTTCTATCGAAGAACTCCGGTGGAGCGTCGAACCGCGGCGGTCCGTCGAACGGACGCTCTCCCTCGAACGGCGGACCGTCGAACGGGCGCGGTCCGTCGAAAGGCGGTCTCGGACCGTCGAAGGGGGGCCTTGGACCATCGAAGGCAGGTCTGGGACCATCGAAGGGTGGTCTGGGACCGTCAAATGGTGGTCTCGGTCCGTCAAACGGCGGTCTCGGTCCTTCGAACGGCGGTCTCGGTCCATCGAAAGGCGGTCTCGGTCCATCGAACGGTGGACGGTTCATATCGAACGGCATCCTGTTGAAAGGTGGCCGTTCGAATCGCGGCGGACCGTCAAACATCGGTCCATCGAATGGAGGCCTCTCGAATGGGGGTCGGTTAAACGGTGGTCCCATTCCGTTGAACCGTGGTCCGAACGGTCCGGGACCGGGCGGGCCGTCCATCCACGGTCCGGGTCCTGTAATTCAATAGTAACAATAAGATTTTGAAAAACATCTGAGTAAATACGAGTTTGTGTCGTTTGACCCGTACCTGCCATCGGTTGCCTAGGCGGACCTCTCATTCTTAACCTTACGTCTGTAAATTAAAAGAGTCTTTTATTTCGTTGACTTGTTTTCGTTTACTTTAAATTATGTGCAACGTTAAATATAATTGAGGTAAAGAGGTTGAAATGAAATAAGAAATGTGAAAAAAACAATGAAATCAAGAAAAACCGATATAAGAGAAAGATTAAGGAGAGGGCAGGGTTTTAATACTGAAAACTTAGTTGATAGATAGGTTCAAATAAACTATTATTCTAAGTAAAATTGCCTATAGTTTATATTGTGATTTTTTTATTTAGACCAATATTAATTGATCAAGATTAATAATTAATAATTTAAATTTTACTACATCAAGTCACAGTTTGGTTTTAAAAGGTTAACTAACATTTCACCTGATTTTTAACGATTATAATCGCTACGTTACGCTTTAGATAGCCTGTGACAGATTCTTAACTTAGCAGGACTGGCTCATTCCATTTAGGTACAAAAAAAGTACGGAAGACTCAACCAGGTAACGCACGAGGAGAGGCATGCGATAGAATGTGAGGCAGCATGAAATTTTTTGGCTTGCACTGTTTTGAAAAAAAGACTGATACTAAACACTCAAAACATCCATCTATGTTCAATGCTCATCAAGCAAGTTCAAATAGGTAGGAGTTGCTGACTGAGCTGTATTATCAGTTTTAAGGGCCGATCTTTCAATTGCAGGATAAAAGTTAACAGTTAGATATTTCTACACGGTGCAATTGAATTCATTAGGTTGTATTAAGGACACGATTGTACATTATTTGTAATGTAATAAACTTATTTGTTGATGGTCATTAAATAGCAGAGTGCACAAAAAAATATTTTGTTTAAGAGTGGACTTGACCTAGTTTCAAAAGTTACTAATGATTTTATTAGACGTTTTATTAAAAAAAAAAAAACTAGTTCCGCTTCTATTACTACATGGCGTAGTAACGACGCACAGTGTGGTATTCGACCTCAAAACCTGGCCAAAAATATTTTATAGCACTAACAGCTTAGATTTACAGTTAATGGAGTGAAAAATAGTAAAACAACCAGTTATAATTGAAAACATACTTTATTACTCACTATCTTCTAAAACATTGGTATTTGTTAAATCGCTTTCTGACAACAAATTTAATACATCCGCTGATAATGGTTTTCTTTTCTTACTTGAAGATGAACGCATTCCTGTTATTAATGGATCTGAAGTTAATAGAAGCCTATTCAAAACATCTCGGTTGCAAGTCACACGTGAAAATTTTCTTGTATAATTTAATCTGTATGACTTGATGTGTTTGTTTCTGGCTTCCGCAGCTTCTTCAGATAACTGACCTATAGGAAGTAATACTTCCTTAATGACTTCGGCCCCATGTCGTAGTACCTTGTGCAAGGTTGGGGACATAGGATAGAAACTATATAGTCTTACATATAGTTCAGCTGTCTCTTGACAATATTTTTCGAATGCGTCTGTGTTGATATTAAACCCGGAACATAATGTATCCAAGATGACCTTGAATCTATAAATCAAAGTTTTATCTACTCCTGTTATGGCTGCCGATATTTCATATTCCTCGAAGAATCGCCTACTAGTGTTGCCATCATTTGTATTACCGAAATTGGCTTTCGGAATATCTACTAAAAGCCCAAGCTGGTGTTTGAAATTATCTTGGATTTCTTTCTTTTTGTTTTGCACCAGTTGTCTTTCCTCATCAGTAAGACGGACATTCCATTTTTTTACAGGCAGCTTATATGCTACATGTAAAATGGTCTCGAAAAATCTTATGCGAGCATGTAGTAAGGACAGACCAAAGCTCAAATTTTCTTTTTTACATGGCCTTGTTTTTGTTAAGTCGTTGAACTCTGATGAAGTGGCATCACATAAATAACACCTCATTGTAGATTTCGTATGGGTAGCGGCATTGCATACCTTTCCATCTACCATAGTAAAACACATTTTATGTTTAATGGATATATTGTCAATTTCGGTGCTACAAAGTGCTGTGATCTGTGATTTTATGAAATCTATTTCCTCGTTTGTTATGTCTGTTGTCTCTTTGACAAACCTTATCCTTATAGGGTGATGATGGTGTTGGATTCTGCCACATTATTTTATTTTCTCTTCCATATATTAACTGCAGTGGAACTACTGAGCTTTAAAACATATTAGCGTCCGAATCATCTTCATTTTCAAATTTCATTTTATATTGTACTTGCTGGGAGCCATCACAACCCCATTTACTAATTAATATTAATGATTGTTTTTCTTCTTCACTCAAAACTTCAACGGCTTCTCTGAGATCTTGAATAAGTCGTATGGCCGTGTGGTCCATTAACTTTTGGACTTTTATTTCTGCACATGTTTCGGTTACCGTGTGGATTTCGGGGTAACATTTTTTCTTTTCCTTCTGGATGATGGAATAACAAGGAAAGAAGCTTTTGTTGGTTTCTCTTATTACTTCATACTGGGCTTTAGTAAGTCCTGCTTCCGTAAACATAGACAAAGCACGTAAAGGCGACAAATGCTGAGGTTGCTCTGGTTCTTCAATACTCTTTTTCATCGTTTTTACATATTTTGTAGCTTTTCTAGGACTTTTAGTCACATCTCTTACAACTTTCGAAGCATCGACTTCACCTGATTCCCGCAATTTCATTTGCGTAGCATATGTCAACTCTTCCACTTCTTTTGATCGAAGCTCTTGGGTTTTCCGCCTCTTGCTTCTTTCACTTGAGTCTATAAAAGACTTCTGAGGACGACCAGGACTGAATCCTATAACAATAAAAATAATAATAAATACATAACTATCTATGTGTATAATCACAAATAACTGTGCCTATGCACTGTGTACAAAAGCATAAAATATGAAAAAGAATAATAATAATAACGGGTTTGCTTTCATTGTGTTTTACGTACCTATACTCGGTAAGCAGATTGTGCCGTTTAGCCAATCAGCATTGCTCTCTTCAAATCTTGCTTTTATTTTATGAGCAGCTACCCATTTTTGTTTGAAATTGTGCTTTATTTTGGAGAGCTTTTGCTTCACATCAGGTAGCAGTAGTTTATTTTCAGCGTAATGACTTAAAATATCTTGCTCCATAAATGTAAGTTTTCCTTCAAATGTTTCTTCATCTGAGCTTTGCATGATGGTATATAGCTGATTTCGAGTCATAGACGTGAATCCAAAAGGCCCTGTAAAAAAAATTCACAAAAAAAATAAAAAATAAAAAATTTCGTACTAAAGTAGGAAATGAAAAAAAAATCGTTAAAAAAAAAGGGGCGATTTCGGGCGGCTACTTTTTGTGTAACTAGGTTATACATTATACCCTTCATGTCATGCAATAGTTTTCATAGCTGGATAATGCGGAGAAGTATAACAAAACCCTTAATTAATATTTTAATATACACATTTATCAAGCAGTTGAACCCATCTAAGTTATCAAGCCATAATGACTAAATATCGTTAAATTTTTATTAAAAAAAGTAGTGTTACATAAAATACATACCTGGATCAGAATATTCCATCACAAAAACCAAGTAAATTGCTTATGTACGAAATCACAAGAATTTATAAAGATCACTAAAATCTGAGCACATCGACAAATCACACAACACTCTAAGCGAACGGTAACTTCCGACTGAGAGCGTAACGCGTCCAATCATGCTAGCGCTTTGCGGGATGTGTCCTTCGATGCAGCAGGTACCTAGCTTTTCGAAGAAACCGCATAAAGGGGTAGGAACCCGTTTTTGAAAAAGTGATTTATGGCCAGGTTTTGAGGTCAAATACCACACCGTGCGACGTCCAAAACATGGTCGTAGTCTCAAACCACAGAGTACAAGGAAATTTCAAATTCAGTTAATTGGATTGTGATCCACTAGGTAAGTATTAAGTACGTTGTCGATTTGTCGATAGAAAGCCACTAGAGTATATGCCTTCCATAAAATAAGGATAGAACACTAATCTCGATACATAATTATCTTAACAATGACAGAACGTAAAACCCCCATTTTAACGCCATCTATCGGGTCTATATAAAATTAAAGCTTTTTTTAAATAAAACGCCTCATTACACAAGTATAATAACTTTTTAACCGTTTATAAAAAGAACATTATCTAACAGTTAATAGATCGACCCTAAATACAAGTTTTCATTATTTGTGTGCATGTATGTGTATAAACTCACCAGATCGGAAGGGCGCTCCAAGCAAGGGTTGTCTAGGCTGCGGCGTCCATCCCTCGCCACCCGGGCCTTGGCCGGCCTCCGCTTCAGGACCTGCTAATGTTCAGTTTTAGTGACGTAAGAATTAATATCCTGGTCACGGCACCATATTTATCATCCTAATCATTACCATGGGGTCTCATCAGGGTCACAAACAAAAAATAGCCCAAACGTGAAAAAATGTAGTGACCATGTCGTGAGCGTTACTAGTTAGTGTCCAGTCTATTCATTTGGCCCAATAATTCGCCAACACGCAATAAATATCGCTTGATAACCTTGCGTTATGCAGAAATAAAATAATTAAAAAAATAGCCCGCGTTATTCCATTGTATGGGATGAGGCATCTGTACTGTAGGTATTATAGTATCTGGGCCATTACTAAAATAGACGTATATAATTCGTAATAACGATTCGTAGTTTCGTATCGCTTAAATCCTGTTATAGTATGGTATCGTATGCAGTGGTTCAGTGATGTTATATTAAAAACAGTATATTTATAACTATTATAGTAAAAGTAATTCTAAAAACCATAGACCGTGTTTCGTTTACCTTCGTGTTTTTGCTCAATCATCTGACTACCAGATTGATTAGCCAAAGGCCCTGAACTAAGAACAGCTTCTACTATAGAAACCAGACAACTGATAGAATAGTTAACATACCTCTATGTTCGGAAACATAAATAATATACAAAGATTATAAAGCCACTTAATAGCTCGTGAACATAATCTCTCGTACATACACGACTCACTTGCAAAGTAATAAAACGAGACCGTCATCAAAAATTACAAAGAACAGAGCGGCTGGAACAAGACACATTGCTTGTCCCGTTTCCTCTCATAGGATTAGCGGTTGAAGTACGTCACTAATTTTCGTATGAAGGGAAGTTGTCAAGTTGTTAACTGAATTTATGATTTTGAAACAACTCCGACAAATGTTTCTCTGCCGGAGAAGCCGCCGACTATAGTCAATGATAAGACACAATATAACACCCAGACACAGAACAAACATGATCATCATCACACAATGGCGGAGCTATTACCAACTGCGCTGTGCAGCCAATATTCTCCATAGATGTACTCACTAGCGATTGCAATTAATGCATGCTAATTGCTATTGCTATGCTATTTGTTAAAATGAAATGAAAAATGTAAATAATGATATGAAACTAAAAATTTAAAAAAATATATTAAAAAATTAAATTAAAATCGAAACGAATGTTTTATATTTCACAGAATTCCGCAGCTACATTGGAAAATGCGATATGCTAATTGTGTTTCCGCATGCTAAAAATGAATGCAAATGCTAAATAATCCATCACTAGTACTCACCATTATCCTCGGGCGGGGGTCCCGCGGCGCGGTCCCCGGGGTCCCGCGCGGCGCGGTCCCCCGGGTCCCCACGGTCCCCCGGGTCCCCGCGGTCCCCCGGCTCCGCGCGCGCACCGTTGGCCATCTCCCACAGCCGCTCCTGCAGAGACTTCTCCGGCGTCTCCGGGTTGCCCGCTTGCCGAGGGGACCTCTCCCGGCTTGATCTGTGCGGACAATATTTATATTGTTGTAAACTAAACAGGAGAATCACGGGAACAATTTATTTTTAAAGTACAGATTGGTTTTTAATTATTTACAGATATACAGCCTCGATTGGCGAACACGAATTGGAAGACGCAGCGTAGGCCGGCCCCCTACTAGGTGGACCTGGTGGACTGGTCAGAACCGTGGGGAGCCGATGGATGCAAGAGGCAAGCAGCCGCTCAAAGTGGCGCTTTTTAGGGGAGGCCTATGTTCAGCAGTGGACGTCTTCAGGCTGTTGATGATGATGATGATGACAGGCTCGATTACACTCGGGGACAAATGGAGCGACATGATGTGGAACACGTTGCTCAACAACTACGTGAATGTCTCGAGATACATATTGCGAAACATTTTGCAGGCCACACTAGTCAGTGTTTATAGAAGGCGGGAGCAAGGACAGGTCCCGCATCACGTGAATGTCCCGCAACATGTTTTGCGGGACACTAAGCAACGTTGCAGCGTCACATAGATTCAGTGTTTCAGGTCGTGTTGCGGGACAAAATGTCCCCTAGTATATACGGGCTTACATATAACAAATATTTCTGCTGTCCCGAACCATATCTTGACAACCTCTTGCCCATTTTTTTAAATTTAATTTTCAATCGCCCATCGTTCACATTGTTGCTCATTTCTAAAATATCTGCTTGTTTGGAATAGATAAATGCCTGCTATTGAGGCATGTTCCCAAAGTCGATGCGCTAAGTAGCCACAGTCTTCAAAAAAACATGCCAGAGTAAAATTTCTCTTATTGGATTGCTTCTACACTCCTATACCTCTCAATAAAAAAAAATGCCCGCTATAAAAATGAACAAGTAAATATTATTTCCATAAAGAAGGTCCACGCAACATTACATATCGTACGATAGCACCTTACCTACCCATTATTTTTGTTCTGTGTTTTATTTTCACGTTGTATGTAATGTTGTGTGATGTCCTGAATAAATACAATACAATACAATAACTCTTTATTGACACCAATATCATAAAAACATGTAGATATGAGAATTACATATAAAATAGGTACAATGGGCGGTCTTAAATGTCTTTTCTTTCTTTCTTTCTTTTCAATAATTGAAAAACTAAGTAAAATCGGTAAATAAATTATGGAGTAATAAGCTTTTAAAGTTTTTGGAGGGGGCATCACCTGTCTCTATCTCGCAAAACAGAGTTACCCCACAGTCGCAAATTTTTTCTTGCAGTTGGAAATTCGACCGTACCCACGGGATAATAAGGGTGTAATAGGTCACACAGGCAATAAACAGTTGAATAAGTGACGTCACCTATTGTTCCCGTCTCGGTTGGGACCGAACCTGTCCCGGTCCCGGTCCCCGCGGTCCCGGTCCCGGCGCCCACCCCGGTCCCGATCGCCTCTGTCCCGGCGCTCATCTCCCCTTCCGTCCCTGCTATAAATCAATACATGCTACACTACTTGGAAAAAATTTCAATATTATAAATTATTATTTCATGCCATCTATTCGCTTAGAGGCGAACAAATCCTCGTAAGTCCGCCTAAAATGGGTTAATTAGGCGCACTTAGCGCACCTGTAATTTTAATTTAATTTTTTAATATCTTCAAAAATGCCGCAGTGAGGTTAAATGGTATTAAATATGGTGGATAAAAGTTATAATGGAAGAATCATTTGCTGATTTATCTTTGCAATTTCGTAACCCAAAATTCTAGGAAATATACAAGGTGAGTTTGAATTATAAGTATGTTATCCCGAAAAGGGGGAACTGGGACTATGATAGCCCACAAGTTGTGAGAGCCTTACTTAAAACTGCATGTTTCCAAACCTCCATGGTAAAAAAATAAATCCACTCACAATATTGCACGTGCGATCGCTACGAGAGTTAACAAGATACTATAAATTCATTTCAAAACACAGGTCGTTACACTCATTTATGTGCATTCGGTCAAGGACGAAGTTCAACCACCCAGCTGCGCTAAGGCTATCTTCGAACGTAAACTTTACAAGGCATTTCTTCAATGAAAAACTATTAATTTAGGAAAGATTTAGAAGAAACATTGTCTACCTTGGGGAGTAGATTTAGCCCCTTTCGGGATAACTTACCAATTCAAACTCAGATAGTATAATTACATATCATTTCAAAAATGTTACACAAAATAAAAACTTACTTGTCTCTGTCACCCCTGCCGCCTCTTTCATTGCCCCTTTCATTCCCCCTCTCCCTATCCCGCCTGTTATCTCTATCCCTGTCCCGGCCCCGGTCTCTATCCCGCCTGTCCCCACGGTCTCTGTCCCGGTCCCTCCTATCCCTGTCCCTGTCCTTCCTCTCATCGTCTTGTTTCTCGTCTCCCGGTAACGGTTGCGTGAAGGGAGGCGGTTCGTTTGCGTTGAATCCGGGCGGAGGTTCGCTTGCGTTGAACGCAGGCGGCGGTTTGGTTAGCAGCGCTTGTATCTGTAGAAGTTATATTCTTGGTAAAAATTAAAAAAGAACTTGTTAGAATGTTCGTCTTATTGTTATGTTCGCAGAATAATAGGCAAAGCGGTGGTACCTACACCACCTGTAAACTACAGATGCAGGTTCTTGAGGATATGAAGAAAACAGTGGGCTTTTTGGACTCTGAAGGTGCTTTGAAGACACGTACTATATGCGGGTAGGTATGTAGCAGCGCACCGATCGGCGTTTGCTTGGCGACTGGAGAACCGGCGGTAGCTTTCTCTGTGTGCGTCACACACGCACACAGTCATACCACATACATATACGTGTCTTCGCCGCTGCCTGCATTGTTTATTTAAGGTAAGTACATTTAGTAATTACATAATAACTATTTAGCTTATATTTAATTCTGTTTTCTTTCTGTTTCAGGTGCAGAGCTTCGCGTCGTCTACACCACCGCTTTGCCAGTTATTCTGCGGCCAAGCAGTAGTGTGCGAGAACTACTGTGTTTCGGTTTGAAGGGCACTGTAGCTAGTGAAATTACTGGGCAAATGAGACTTGAACACACATTCTAGTAATCTGATTACTAGGATGTGTAATGTCTCAGGATAACGTGCGCAGTGCAGTGTCATGAAAAACTTTATTATTTTAAAGTTCCGACTGACACTGCAACTGTTATGGGCGGCCGTGTCGCTTAACGTCAGGTGAACCACTAGCTCGTCACGTCATTCATTATCATAAAAAAAGGTTAATTTTAGTCGGTTTATAGTTTATTAGTCGGATAACCTTTATCCAGTCATTGAAAAATCACCCCTTAGAAATTTAAGTCGTCTAAGTACCACCACTTTGCCAGTTATTCTGCCGCCAAGCAGTACTGTGTTCCGGTTTGAAACGCAGTGTAGCCAGTGTAACTATTGAAATTACTGGGAAAATGAGACTTTATAGTGATCTCACAGTCTAGTAATCTTAGTACTAGAATGTGTGATGGATGTCTCAGAATGACGTGCGCAGTGCAGTGTCACGCGAAAATTTAATTTATGTGGGTGATCAAAATCATGTTACAAATTAAGTATATGATTTAAACAAAATACAGAAAAACACAGATTAACCAAACAAAAAAATAGAAGATACAATTACATACAACATAAATGTTATAATTATAATGAAGATAATAAAATGTAAAGAGTATCTAATTGAGTACCTACGGAAAAAAATTACCAATTTTAATTTGTAGTAAGTAATGTTATTAATACATGTTAGAAAGAAAGTTATTTGTAATTGTGTATTTTTGTCAATTATTCTCACAACATTAATCATAATAGAATCAACAATCTACGGATAGACACAAACGGTAACATACTTGTTCTATCAACAAATCCCTTTGTCTTCCCTCACGGGTTAGCTGCAAGGAAAATTGTTACATCAAGCTGACGTCAAGAATCGCGACCTTTTCTTTTATAGGTCGAACAAGGCACTCTTAGGTCTTTTTTTGGAGAATACTGCATTTTTACATTTATGAAAGACATCCTGAAAATAAGCTTATAATGTTTGCATACTTTTAAGTTTAAATATACCGATCTGGGGCCGTACTGTGAGCTCTTAGCGCGATCCAAAACAGAGCGTATATTGGATAGCTTGTCAAAATCTTCATACAAAAAAAACAAAGCGATCCAAGATAGGCTCCGTTTTGAATCGCGTTAAGAGCTCACAGTACGGCCTCTGTAATGTAATCACTATCACTCCTGTGACAAATATATATATTTAGCAAATAAATTATTTGATTAATTGATTGATTAGCATGTGTTAAAAACACACTGATCTTGTCTAATTCTATTTTCCACCAGGAAAACTTTTTCAAAAAAAACTAATATAAAATGGAGGAGGAAAACATTTATTTAATGTGTGTACAGTGAACACTGTAACCCATGAATAGTAAATATTTCTCATCAGGGTTTTTTTAAACCAGTTAATCTCTTGTTACTCTATTTTCCACTAGGAAAACATTTCAAAAAAAATGTTGATCTTGTCTAACATTATTTTCCACTAGGAAAACATTTCAAAAAACAGGTTGATCCCGTCTAACTCTATTTTCCACTAGGAAAACATTTCAAAAACATGTTGATCCCGTCTAACTCTATTTTCTATTAGGAAAACATTTCAAAAACATGTTGATCCCGTCTAACTCTATTTTCTATTAGGAAAACATTTCAAAAACATGTTGATCCCGTCTAACTCTTACTAGGAAAACATTTCAAAAAACATTTTACTCCCGTCTAACTCTTTTCTATTAGGAAAACATTTCAAAAAATATATTCATCCCGTCTAATTCTACTTCCCACTAGGAAAACATTTCAAAAAACACGTTGAATTTGTCTAACTCTATTTTTCCACCAGGAAAGAAATCTTTTACAAAAACATGTTCTATATTCCACATCTCTCAAACTAGTTCATTAACCAATTTACCAACTTACAACCTACTTTCGAGCTTGAATTGATTTTTACGTCCTTTATAATTAACTACCAACGCAGCACAACGAAAAAAAAGTAAGCTACAAAATAAAAAAATTAATTAGCATTTGAATTTACGTGATATGATGACCTATAAAACAAAACCAGTTAAAGGTAGAAAAATACAAACAAGAAAAAAAAACAAAAGAAGAAGAATTATGTACACCATCATAGTGTAAAACTTACCTGATCAGGCAACAGAGCAGGTGGTGCGGAATCCTTCCCATCTCCGTTGTTGGCTTCATCCACGTGAGCCATGTCTTCAGTGTCTAGGTCCATTGCGTCGTCACTCTGATTGGTTTCGTTCGGACGCTGCAAACAGATTTAGCTTATAGGATTTTTTTTGTAACTGCATAGGCCCGCATTTGATCGCAATCTCACCCGATGGAAAGTGACGATACGGTCTACGGTGGTACAAGCTTGCCTAGAAGATACCTATTCACTCGCGACTTGCTCCAGATTGTACTTATCGGGAAACAAAGACGCTGGTAATGTGTTTTATTCTTTCGCTGCTCGGATTATAAATGTCGAGTCGAACCGCTTTGTACGAATTGAAGGAATATATCAACCATAAATGGATGGCGTGTAGCTGTACGTGTTGTCGCTTTAACCTTACCATCTTCTTTCCATCTAAATTTAAAAAAAACCAGCCAAATGCGAGTCGGACTTACCGCAGCTAACGTCAAAGCTAATGTTAGTCACCATACATTTTGGGGCTATCGTTTGCCGGTAACGCTAATGGGATGGAATCTTTGCTAGACCCCATAGGTAATATATTATCTGGGGTTTTTAAAATTTTCCACCAACATTTGTACAGGGGGCATCGCTTGTCCCTTTGTGACGTCACATGCTCAAGAGATTATAAGTAGAGCTGTCACAGTTTATAGTCTGCCTCAAACTTAACGGCGGCTGTGAAGTCATCACGAAACGCTGCGCGGTAGCAAAAATGAGACCTGCGCGGTCAGATGTAAGCGGGGGCTCGCAGCGCACTTGACAGCCGCCATAAAGTTTGTCGCGGTGTACCCACCGGGAGCGGGCGCGGGGCGCGCGGCGGCGGGCCGGCGGGCGGCAGGTGCAGCACGGGCACGCCGCCCAGCATGCCGCCCACGCCCAGCATCCCGCCCAGGAACCCGCCCACCATGCCTACGGACATTGTATATACCATGTACATGTAAAACAAGGTACACTCTTTACTGGTTACGTAAAATGGAGGATGCAGAGGAGAAATTAAAATTATAATTTCTACGGGAATGTTGATAACTAATACGAATGAGGATTCGGCGGGAACGCGGATAAGTTCACGTCATTAAATTATATTATTTCTCGAAACTCTTGCTTTTCCAGTGTTAACGTAAAAAATTGATGGCCTGCGAGAAAGGGATCAAATGTGGTGAAACATGGTTTTTCCTGGTGCTTTCAAAATGCCATAGTAGCTTCTAGTACAGTTGCCACCACTCTATTAGGGTATGACTTGGACAGAACTATAACTACTTGACTCGTACTGCACAATGACTTGACTTTACGTGAAATATTGTATAACGCGATAAAGAATTACAATACTTGACATTGACTAAATACACTATATACAAGGTGACCTTGAATTGGTATGTTATCCCGAAATGGGGGAGACCGGGACCATGATACCCTACAAATTGTGAGAGCCTTACTTGAAACTGGGTGTTACCAAACTTTCATGGTAAAAAAATTGCACGTGCGATCGCTACGAGAGTTAACAAGATACTATAAAATCATTTCTAAACACAGGTCGTTAAACTCATTTATGTGCACTCGGTCAAGGACGAAGTTCAACCACCCAGCTGCGCTAAGACTATTTTCGAACGTAAACTTTACATGGCATTCCTTCAATGAAAAACTATTAATTTAGTAAAGTCATAGAAGAAACATTGTCTACCTTGGGGTGTAGATTTACCCCCTTTCGGGATAACATACCAATTCAAGGTCACCTTGTATAATACCCAGTTTATGGGTAAAGGTAGAGTGAGCTTACCGGGTTGCGGCGGCATGCCGGGCGGGAACCGCAGCATGGGCGCGCCGGGCGGCATGCCCTCCGCGCCCGGCATGCCCGGCGGCCGCAGGCCCGGCGGCATGCCGCCCGGCATACCCACTGGCATTCTACAAACAATGGAGAACACAAATGAGTCAAAATATCACTATTAGATACATCTTAACTCGGAGCATAGATCATGTACATTACATTAGTTTTTATTTCGCTTCAATACATGCAGTATTTCCGAAGGTATAACGACGAGGAGTTTAAGCCCTTGTTGAATTTCCGTGTTTACGCCGCGCTCATTATGACGTCATTCCTGTGCTTGGTCCGGTCATCCGCGAATGACCTCAGGAGTCATCGCCTGCCCGCGTTTTTAAAAACCTTCGGCCGAAAATACGCACTTTGATCGTAAATATCGCAGCCATTTTTGAAGATATAAAAAATATAAAAACACAGTTTTCTCGTATTTTTTTGTAGATTAATGTGGCATGTAAATTAAAAAAACGTTTGTCAGGTCCATTACACCATATTTATCTCGGATCATCAACACAATGAGCGGAGTTTTGGCGGGAACGCGGAAAAGTTCACGTTGATGCATTGTATTATTTCTCAAAACATGTGCTTTTCCAGTGTTAATGTTTAAAATTGGTGGAGTTTTACGCATTATGTGCTGAATTACGAGCATGAGTGTGGGCAAGTGATATACACCCAGTTGCAGAAACGATCATTAACTTTTAAAGTCGACTTTAAACCTCAATCTTTCATTAAACTGTTGTCCTCCATACAGTTTAAGGACTCCATTAAGAATAATGGTCGTTTCTGCAACTGAATGAAAAAGTGCTTTTTCGTGTTACTTCCAAAATTCCATAGAAGCTTCTAGTAAAGTTGCCACAACCTTACTATGACTATCTGACTTAGACTGGACTATGACTAACACTTGACTTTACGTGAAATATTCTTAACACGATGAAAAATTACAATACTTGACACTGGCTAAATACACTATGTGTGGAGCCAAAATATAAGAAAAAAAAACACAATATACGCTCCGAAACGCAAGTGATACGTGCTACCTTCTAGCATTTAACCAATGGAGATGTTAACGTTATAATTTTACAACATTATTTTCTGCCGATTTATACGAGGGATGAGGTAAACACACGCGCAAATCAGCTTTTCATAATCATCATTAACAGCCTGAAGACGTCCACTGCTGAACATAGGCCTCCCCCAAGGAGCGCCACTTAGAGCGGCTGCTCGCCTCCTGCATCCATCGGCTCCCCGCGGCTTTCACCAGGTCGTCGAACCACCTAGTGGGGGGCCGGCCTACGCTGCGTCTTCCAGTTCGTGGTCGCCACTCGATAACCTTTCTTCCCCATCGGTTGTCAGTTCTACGAGCGATGTGGCCTGCCCATTGCCATTTCAACTTGCTAATCCTAAAGAGCTACATCGGTCACTTTAGTTCTCCTGCGGATCTCCTCATTTCGGATCTCATCTCGCAGGGAAACACCGAGCATTGCTCTCTCCATAGCTCGTTGCGCGACTCTGAGCTTAGTAATGAGGCCAACAGTTAGAGACCACGTCTCAGTTCCATAAGTCATCACTGGCAACACACATTGATTGAAAACTTTTGTTCAGCTTTTACTGATTGCCATTTTGTTTGTGCATATGAACTAGCAAGCTGTTTAAAAAATAGTGTAAATGAACATATTAATTACCTAAACACCATGATTTACAGTTCTACACAATATTCTATGTATGCATAGCAAAGAATAGTATAAAAGAGTTCTATCAGTTATTGATATCCACAGTGCAAGCTTTGCTTATCTTCCGGCTAGATGTGATAAGAGTGTTTTGAAATAAAATGCGGGTTTAAAATCACCTTAAAATACAAAATTAAAAAGTACATAACACAATTTACTTTTATTGAAACAAGCACAATGTAATACTAGTAAATAGTTCTCACCCTGGCGGAGGCATCCTAGGCATGGGCATGTTGGGCATGTTAGGCATATTGGGCATGTTGGGCATGTTGGGCATGTTGGGCATGTTGGGCATGTTGGGCATGTTGGGCATGTTGGGCATACTAGTCATGTTCGGCATGCCACCAGCGGGCGGCGGCATGCTCAGGTTGCCGCCGGGTAGTGGAGAACTGATCGCTCCGCCTGATAGATCTGGGAACAGAAGAATATTTCAATTAGCATGTGAAATCCTTTTTAAAACAAAAAATTGTGACAAGACTTTCAAAATGAATCATTATTGACTATCCTATATGAATAATATACATAGATCAGGGAATTGTCGAATAAGTTACACAAATGCATGGTTTATGCTCACCAGGCGCCGGCGGGGCCCGCATGGGCGGCATCGGCAGCATGCCCACTCCCAGCATCGACATGTTGTCCAACACCGACTTCGGTACTATCTGTGGTAATACATTACATACATGGTATACACATTCAAGTACCAACATCTTATTGAAATATCATCGTTTAATATTTTGGTTTAAATATAATCGACTGACGATCTGGTGAAAGCCGCGGAGAGCCGATGGATGCAGGAGGCCAGCAGACGCTCAAGATGGTACTCTGTAGGGAATATAGCAGGGAAGTTTGGTGAGGTACCGTTTACCAGAGGATTTAATAATATTCGTTCAGCATCAGCTGCCTGAAGACGTCCACTGCTGAACCTATGTTCAGCTGTAGGCGCTCACTGGGGAGGCCTGTGCCAGAGACGCCACATGCGGCTACTCGCCTGCATACAACGCCGACCGTAATTTTCACCAGATCGTCGGTCCACCTAGTGGAGGGCGCGGGATATTTACTATTAAATACTAAACAAGTAATTCAAATATAGAGGTGGCGAGGTGTACCGTCCGCAAAGCTGCAAGTATAATACAGAGTTTTGGCGGGAACGCGGAAATGTTCACGTTGTTTATTTATTTATTTATTAATTGTGTTGCTTCCAAAATTCCATAGAAGCTTCTAGTAAAGTTGCCGCCACTTTACTAGAGCATGACATAGACTGGACTATGACTACTTGACTTAGACTGGACTATGACTATGACTAAGACTTGACTACGTAAAATATCCTAAAACTCGATGAAAATATCCAACAATACTTGACACTAGCTAAATACAGTATGTGTGGAGCCAAAGAAAGTATAAGACACGCCCCACTGACCCGCGGCGGCAGCCACGGCGGCAGCGAGTCCTCGTCGCACGCGCCGCCGTCCTCGAGCGCGTCGAGCGACAGCGCGCCCAGCGACCAGCGCGCGTGCAGCGCGGCCCACGGCAGGTAGGACACGCCCGCCTCCGCCTCCCAGTAGTCCTTCCACTCGCGACCCTTCACGCCCTTGCCCGGCGCCCATGCCACCTGTACAGGGTATTACGTATTTTACAGTAACACCCAAAACAACAACTTTTTAGGCATTACCCGGCGTCCATGCCACCTAACCAGGGCCCTAGTCGCGCTAAGAAGCCACCGTCTTCTAAAAACATGCCAGAGTGACATTGACATCCTCTTATTAGGTTGCTTCTTTTATAAATGATGTAAATAACATATTCCCTCCCCTCCCTTCATTCCCACTCCCATCCACCTTCCATACGGTGGGGGAAAAAGTATACCCCCCCATCGAACCCCCACACTACGCATAGTTCCCACTCCTATTCCTTTCAATAAAATAAAAAAACCAGGGCCCGAAGTCTGCTATTTCAATTGTGTCATAATGATTCATGAATGTTACCATAATGACAGATTTTGACACTAATGATAATCTACAAACAATAAGTAGATATCTCGTCATCCATTTTAATTCGACCTTTATAATGACAGCCAAAGATTAGAACTCTTTACCAGCATCTGTGTGTCCGAATAGTTTTGGTTAGCCTTTATAAAAATTTTTAAAATCTGTAGGCCTAGCACGT
The DNA here is from genome assembly GCA_963580505.1 of Ennomos erosarius. Lineage (NCBI taxonomy): Eukaryota > Metazoa > Arthropoda > Insecta > Lepidoptera > Geometridae > Ennomos > Ennomos erosarius. Next base: position 13,243,112 of record OY756991.1, read on the forward strand.
ATGTTTACGCGCGCGTAAGTATAACGTTAACGTAAGCCAGTTGTATGGCATTTGATCTGCTGCTGACGCACGTCTGCCGCTCAACTGCTGTCAAAATTGTATGAACTTTGACAGCAGTTGAGCGGCAGACGCAGTCATAATAGGGGGGGTTTTACGTTAACGTTACACTTACGCGCGCGTAAATATTCGTGCTAGGCCTACAGAAGAATGTGATCAATCGCAAGCCTATCAAAAAGTATTAAACAAATCTTGTTCTTAAATTCTATCACCAAATATTTGTATCCGAATGAGAGAGATAATTTCAGACATAATATTTAACATAGTACTATGAAATTAAATCATTTTGAGCTTCAGACGTTACAGTTTCAATTACAATGAGAAAAATACGTTTAGTGACGGGGTACTTTTAGATTAGATTGTAACGAACCGGACATACATACCGTGATCTCCTTAGAATGCAGCTTATGTTTGTTGAGTTTATTCTTGGCTTTGTAAGCATCCCTCCTGCGCTCCATGACAACGAAGGCGCAACCCCGTGGCGCCACCACATCTATGGAGGCCACCCCTCCCACGGCACCGAACAGGTCGGATAGTTCCTCCGGAGTGGCCAGCTTGGATAGGTGACCCACCCACAGGGTTGTACTGCACACTGCAGGTCGGACACTTTATTTTATACTAGTTGACCCGCCCCGGTTTCGCACGGGATAATTAGTTTTATGTCTTTAAAAACCTGTTTGTAAACGTGCTATGAATAGCCTATTAGCAATAAAACAGTTTGTCTTTGTTTATGGGTAATAGGGAAGGGAAAGAGAAAACCAGCGATGGCAAACTTCTATTGCCATCCCATCCATTCATCCTTTTCCCTTTCCCTTCTCTCTTCCCATCGATAGGATAAGCATCAATAAAAAAAATAATATACAACCAAAACTCTTAGGTAAGCATTACATACTTATTGCTTCGTGCAACTCGCACTTTCCTGTTTTAGAAAACACAAACTATCCTAAATGTTATTCTGAAAAATTTGCTATAACCATACCAAACTGCGAATTCCGTTCAGTGGCTTCAGCGTGATGCGTGTTCAAAGGGACAAAAAAAATTGTTTCCACTACGATATCGATAAAGAATTGTAATGCAATCAAAATGTTCATAATCTATTCAATGTACAGACTTAGCGCAGTTACATTTTTATCATATGTTTAGAAACGTAGGCGCAACTTGTTTACCTACTGCTATCATCCTTAATCCTTAGTGTGTTCAAGTTGAGAGTGAACATATCTATTTACTCTTGACTCTATGGGCAAGCCTGCCCTATCTTAGACCTCGTCATTGCTTAAAGGGTGGGAAAACAAGGTGGTTTTGGTATGTTTCCTGACGAAATTAGACCATGTGAGGTTTAATATGTGGGGTTGAATATCTGCCGAATACAACGACTATAACACAAAAATAAGTGTCTCACTTGCAGTATTTAAACGTAAAATATTCATTTCTTCACAAACGCATAGTTCTCCGTGTAAATTGTAATTTTCTTTATTTTTCAATTTTGTATCTGTTTTTTTTTTAATATGTTTTTATGTTTTATTTCATGAGTACATGTGGCCAAAGCTATGCACGCCGTACTTGTCACATATATCAGTCCTATTTGTATTAATATTGTATGTGTAGTTTTAAGTTAATATATGTGATGTGGCTGTGCTATTTATAAATAAATAAATATTCGGTTATTCTACACAATGAAAATTTTTGTATGGAGCCAGGCGTATTGCCTTGTTACTACAATGAGTAGAATAACCGAATGTTAAACGCCACATCCCACATGCTCTAATTTCGTCAGGAAACGTGCCAAAAAACACCTTGTTTGACCTACCCTTTAAGAAATGAGGTGGTCTAAGATTCCAATTCAAAATTGTTTATTTTGTATAAAGTACATCAAGCAGCACTAAGATGGGGCAAGCTTGTCTAAAAGATACCTGATCACTCTTGACTTCAACGTGACCTTAACGTGACCATAACATTTCACTTAAATTTTTTTAAGAGAATTATTTTTTTTTATGAGAATGATGAACGTGACGAGCTAGTCATTCACCTGATGTTAAGCGACACGGCTGCCCATAACCAGTTGCAGTGTCACTCGGAACATAAAATTATAGTTTAGCGTGACACTGCACTGCGCACGTCATCACAGTCTAGTAATCAGATTACTAGACTGTGTGTAATTTCACTAGCGACGATACCCTTCAAACCGGAACACAGTAGTGCTTGGCGGCAGAATAACTGAACAAAGCGGTGGTAACTACCTAGACGAACTTTGCAGAAAAGTCCTACCACCTAGTGAAATGTGTATTAGGTCACGTGGAACCTCTCCAAGTGTCGATCGATTTGCCTACTATGCAAGACTTACCGCTCAAGTTCTCCTTCTTGATAGGAGGCAACCCCTTCTTCTCTCGTTCTCTTTGCTTCTCCCGATCCACTTCCCGTTCTTTGTAGTTCTTCTCTCGTTCCCGTTCTTTCTCTTTCTCGCGCTCTCTGCAAACGTTACTCTGATTTTAGACGAGTTTACAAGCATTTAGACGGGCAATTATTATCCATTGAATATTTTAATACAGAACCACTATAGTGGTTTACCTGTGGAAGTGTTATTACTGTATCGCCAAAGTAATGTATCCTAATAGATGATTAAACGAAAGAGATTGTTGATAAACTGTTTCATTATATTTCATTGTGGTTATGTGTGTCAAGACAATATCAGTATTTTTGGTTCACATACTACAAAATTTAATACAATATTTATGTGAGTAAAAAATGTTGACTCATCCAAAATAGAGTACGGTGGGACAGGCAGCAGGTAGAGTACGGTGGGACAGGCTGCAGGTAGAGTACGGTGGGACAGGCAGCAGGTAGAGTACGGTGGGACAGGCTGCAGGTAGAGTACGGTGGGACAGGCTGCAGGTAGAGTACGGTGGGACAGGCAGCAGGTAGAGTACGGTGGGACAGGCTGCAGGTAGAGTACGGTGGGACAGGCAGCAGGTAGAGTACGGTGGGACAGGCTGCAGGTAGAGTACGGTGGGACAGGCTGCAGGTAGAGTACGGTGGGACAGGCAGCAGGTAGAGTACGGTGGGACAGGCTGCAGGTAGAGTACGGTGGGACAGGCTGCAGGTAGAGTACGGTGGGACAGGCAGCAGGTAGTACGGTGGGACAGGCAGCAGGTAGAGTACGGTGGGACAGGCAGCAGGTAGTACGGTGGGACAGGCAGCAGGTAGAGTACGGTGGGACAGGCAGCAGGTAGTACGGTGGGACAGGCAGCAGGTAGTACGGTGGGACAGGCAGCAGGTAGTACGGTGGGACAGGCAGCAGGTAGAGTACGGTGGGACAGGCAGCAGGTAGTACGGTGGGACAGGCAGCAGGTAGAGTACGGTGGGACAGGCAGCAGGTAGTACGGTGGGACAGGCAGCAGGTAGTACGGTGGGACAGGCAGCAGGTAGTACGGTGGGACAGGCAGCAGGTAGTACGGTGGGACAGGCAGCAGGTAGAGTACGGTGGGACAGGCAGCAGGTAGTACGGTGGGACAGGCAGCAGGTAGAGTACGGTGGGACAGGCAGCAGGTAGTACGGTGGGACAGGCAGCAGGTAGTACGGTGGGACAGGCAGCAGGTAGAGTACGGTGGGACAGGCAGCAGGTAGTACTGTGGGACAGGCAGCAGGTAGTACGGTGGGACAGGCAGCAGGTAGTACGGTGGGACAGGCAGCAGGTAGAGTACGGTGGGACAGGCAGCAGGTAGTACGGTGGGACAGGCAGCAGGTAGTACGGTGGGACAGGCAGCAGGTAGTACGGTGGGACAGGCAGCAGGTAGAGTACGGTGGGACAGGCAGCAGGTAGTACGGTGGGACAGGCAGCAGGTAGAGTACGGTGGGACAGGCAGCAGGTAGTACGGTGGGACAGGCAGCAGGTAGTACGGTGGGACAGGCAGCAGGTAGAGTACGGTGGGACAGGCAGCAGGTAGTACGGTGGGACAGGCAGCAGGTAGTACGGTGGGACAGGCAGCAGGTAGAGTACGGTGGGACAGGCAGCAGGTAGTACGGTGGGACAGGCAGCAGGTAGTACGGTGGGACAGGCAGCAGGTAGTACGGTGGGACAGGCAGCAGGTAGTACGGTGGGACAGGCAGCAGGTAGAGTACGGTGGGACAGGCAGCAGGTAGTACGGTGGGACAGGCAGCAGGTAGTACGGTGGGACAGGCAGCAGGTAGAGTACGGTGGGACAGGCAGCAGGTAGTACGGTGGGACAGGCAGCAGGTAGTACGGTGGGACAGGCAGCAGGTAGTACGGTGGGCCAGGCAGCAGGTACCTGTCGCGGCGGCGGCGCGGGGAGCGGTCGGGCGGGGAGCCCCGGCGCCGGCGCCGCGGGGACCGCGACCGGCGCCGCGCGGGGGACGGGCTCCTGCACACAGCGTGTTACACCAATCATACATTATACCACAACCAACCAATACAGAGCTTCATGTAAATAGATACAGTTTCATTCTTGGTATTATCATTAGTTGATAGACGAGCAGCATGACTGCTGGACCTGAGGTCTGCTATTTCAATTGTGTCATAATGGTCCATGATTCGTACCATAATGACGGATTTTGACACTAATGGTAGTCTAAAAACCATAAGTAGACTACCAATAGGGTCAAAATTTATCATTATGATAGATTTTGAAACTAATGTAATTTACAGCCCATTAGTAGACAGCCATAAATGTCAAAATCTGTCATTATATGGTACCATTCATGAACCATCATGATAATTGAAATACCAGACATTGGGCCCTGATGTGTCTATCTATATCCACAGTGTTGGATTCACTGCTAAAGTTCATTTTTGGAACAGTGATAGTTTGTTAGCTTGTAACCAGTTGTCGAGTTTGTTCTTAAAGTTGTTCACGGTGGTGGCAGCAATGACCTCTTCAGGCAGCCTGTCCCAGTAGTGAACCACTCTATTACTCACACACTGTTAGGAGCCGAAACTCGAAAACCATCAACTGATCGCTATCTGTAAGCCTAGCTCGAATCTTAACGCGAAAGTGTAACGTTAACGTAAGTCAGTTGTATGGGCCGCTGATCAAAACTGACTTACGTTAACGTTACACTTACTTTCGCCACAGGGTCCCATCAGGTACAAATGAAAAATAGCTCAAACGTGAAAAAATGCAGTGATCGTATCGTGGGCGTTACTAATTAGTGTCCAGTGTATTCACTTGGCCCAATACTTAGCAAAAATGCAATAAATGTCGCTTGATAATCTTGCGTTATGCAAAAATAAATTATTTCGTGAAATAGCTCAAGTTATTCCGTTGTATAGGACTGTATGTCTGTACTCTGTACTGTAGATATTATATCTGGGCTTTCGCGTAAAGATTCTTGCTAGGCCTACTGCATCCATCGGCTCGCCGCGGTTTTCACCAGATCATCGGTCCACCTAGTGGGGGGGACTAAGCTGCGTCTTCCGGTTCCAAGTCGCTATTTGAGAATCTTTCTTGCCCATCGCTTGTGAGAGTTCTACGAGCGATGTGCCCATTGCCATTTCAACTAGCTTATTCTAATCGGCAACTGTAGATCTCCTCATTTCGGATCTTATCTCCACTTGTATACCATGTAGATAAGGTAGTCTTACCTAGAATCATTAGCATCAGGTATCTCTATAACGGTTGGCCCGGCATCCACAAACTCTATGTCAGACTCATTATTCCCGGGGTCATCTTTGGCATCATTCTGCTTCTGCTGGTCTTGGGAACTCTGGAAACACGATTGCTTTAGTTACTATTGTTTTCGGATTGTGAATAGGTTATTAACTGTTTTTGCTGGCAACACTAGTTGTTGGCAAGACCTTGGTTGTGTTAGGCCTACTAACCAAAAATGGTAGATTTTGTTGATTTTGGTTTTGTTGCATTTGCTGCATATCAGACATCATGGGCATGAGATTCTGAAAGTAAAAAAAAATTATTTAAACTTCTGTATCAAAATACTTATGCACATCAAAAATACAAATTTATCTAGGATAGGCCTCAATTCTTCCTTTCATACCTGCCAAAAGAGACTGTATGTACTTAAAAGGGAAAATAAAAATTAGGGGCAAGCAGCACAACCCTTCTTTTCTTAAACCTGTCATAAGGGACATAATTTTAAACATAAAATAGGCCTGGTTTCACTTACATCCATACAATCTTTAAAGCCTCTTATGACCGCTTGAATTTATACATTTAGGCTACATTTGACTGGCAGTCAGTCCCTTTGGACAAAGCCGTCTATTAATATATGTCTCAATATAACAAACATTTATCAATATACTCACAGGTATCTGCATGCCAGTCATCATCTGCATTTGCGCTTGCAAGCTGTGCAGCTGTCTCATGATCTCTGGATTTGTTAGTATGCTGGAACAGAGCAATAACTTCACTAAAATGTGGTTTGATTCGTTTTTAACCACATATTTTATTTTCGGGTATGAATTAAGTAGCCTGTAATGGTGTTAGTAATGTAGATAACAAATAAGCAATATTTTATATGAATTGTTTCAACTTTATCTAAAGTCTTTAATAGGTACTCCATTAAAGTTATGCATTACACTGCACTGGACATCATCTGGAGACGATGACAGTCTAGGAATAAAATATACACCAAAAAAACGTCCCAGTTTAGTACATAATAAGAATTCTAGATAGATCAGATCATAAATCCGCATTTGCCCAGTAATTTCACTAACTATAATGCCTTTCAAACCAACTGAATAACTGGGAAAGCAGTAGTTCCTATCTAGACAAAATTTGCTGAAAACTCCTAGTAATCCTAATGAAAGCCACAAAAAATACGTGTTTATAAATACTTTCTAGGTTCTGTTAAATATAGGTTCATGTTAAATGTAGGTGGCATTATTTATTACTATTATTATTATTATTGGTTGATAGACGAGCAGCATGACTGCTGATTTATATGTAAAAAGCATAAAAGAAATTTGATAAGAACATACCTAGCCATTGCATCTGCAGGGTTCTGACTAGGTTGCTGCTGTTGCTGACTCTGCCCATGATTCTGTGAGGTATATGCATTACTTGTGTAAGTCGCATGACTCATGGAATGGCTTGTATGCGTGTGACTCGAGTGTGGAGGTAGCGGGACTGCATCCATCATCTGTTCATCCTCGCTGTCATACTCAAAGTCGTTTAGAAGCTTCCGATTAAACTTGAGATTGGGTGGGCCTGATGGCTCATCTTGGAACTGGAAATAGGAAAAAGGTACTGTTAATTTGATTTTTACTATTTATTCTTTTTGACAAAAAAAATGCCATAGCGTGCCTTGCGTAGAGGCATCCATTAGTGGACTAGTGATTAGGCTAATCAAGAAACTCTTTTTCAACTACAATTTCTTGTTTTCTTTTGAGATTTGTCTACTGCAGTGCAATACAATACAATAAAATAATACTTTATTGAACACCAATAAACAAGAATGCCCATAGATACATTTTTATAAAAGAATGGTAGAACAACAGGCGGCCTTATCACATTAAGCGATTTCTCTATATAATATAATAAGTTTAAGAGAAATTCCTAATACTGTGTATCATCAACTTGTAAGTTATTTATTTATACACAAATTTTATCCACATCTATTCTTGAATAGCCAATCTTATTCAGCTTCTCGAGAAGAAGAAGAACAATAATGGCCAATAATACTTTGACATAGTTAATTACCTGATCCCCTCCCATGGGAGAGCCTGCATTTGGTGAATGAAGTGGGGCGGGCGACATCTTGCTGTCAGATGTATTGTGGCTCACATTTAAACTGCTCCCTGTAATGTTATAAAAGAAACACATTTACCCCTTAATAATAGACATTTTGTAGCAAAAGAATAGATTTTTGTGTTCTGTTTCTCTCTATCAAGTCTGAAATAGGGAAAGATAAAACATTGAGTAACTATTCCCTTGTTATGCAGTGTTTATTAGTAAGAGAGATATTGTATAGTCATTCTCACTACTATCAGCTGAATTTATCGGTGTGGATGGAGAAACTCTATGTATACTTAAAGCTTGTTTAAAAGGTTTTTACAAAACAGTCAATTTCAGCTTTTATTTCATGGCTATTGCAGCAATTTCACTAAAAAAGCTCACTAGTAAGAACTGTAACTGTAAGAAGAAACAAAAAACTTCAACTATTCAGAGATTTTAAGTTTCTATAATTTAGAATAATTCAGTCATGAGTTGTAGCTTACCATTAGCAGCAATCTGCTGCTGCTGTATTTCCTGATGCAGCGGATGGCTCGGGTCTGCCATGTCCATCAGCGGCTGAATCACTTGTGTAGTGAATACATTGTTCTTTTGCCAGAGATTCAAGACTCGGATTATGTTACGCTGAAATATTGAGAGTTCAAATAATGAGCTGCTATCATAAGTATAATGAACGTTGGTTAAATTTTGGCATTAATGATATTTATACTATTCCACTATACTAGGCCACATCGCTCGTAGAACTGACAACCGATGGGGAAGAAAGGTTCTCGAGTGGCGACCACGAACTGGAAGACGCAGCGTAGGCCGGCCCCCCACTAGGTGGACCGACGACCTGGTGAAAGCCGCGGGGAGCCGATGGATGCAGGAGGCGAGTAGCCGCTCTAAGTGGCGCTCCCTGGGGGAGGCCTATGTTCAGCAGTGGACGTCTTCAGACTGTTAATGATGATGATGATGATACTATTCCACCTTATACCAACATTTAAGAAAATAAGTGATGGCGATTCATCTATTTACTAGTACACATTACATTACTATCTTACTACACTTCAACAAAACATGGATAAGATCATAGAACCAAAATTTTTAGAGTATATGAATCTTGTTAGAAAGATGGCCTTTATCAGGCCTAAATTAATATGCTTCATAATATTAACTACGAAATGATATAGAATATTATCTAGTATATTATTTTGTATGTAAAATGGACTTCTACAAAGTCATGCGCGAGTCAATTGAATTATACCATATAATTATTTTAACCATTTGGGGAATCTTCTATCAAGTGCGCAAGATAACAAATTGTTTGCCGTTATCCAGTGCACTGATAAGAACGAGACAGGCTATAACCTAAAACAAATTTTACATAACTAACCTTATCTTCAGGGGGGCATCTGAAAAGGTTCGCGAAGGTCTGCTGCATGTTCTTTGCAAACCTTGGCGCGAACACATCCTTGTCTTGTCCAAACTGGTGCCGCGACTGCCGTACTATCGAGTCTATCACGTAAAGACCTGGAACCTTGTACTCAGGTTTGCATTTTTGAATAAACTTTTCCACGCTATGCACAACATGCTTATAAAACTTTATGGCTTTTATTGCACCTTTTGTGATAGCACTCATCTTCGCCTTTGATATAGGTGGTTTGTTGTCGTACAACCCGGATAACTGAAACAAGAAAATAGCAAATGATGCCACGGAACATCTTCAGCTACGAGCCTATTATTTCACGAAATTCACCTCCGCGTTGAACGATTTAACCTCCGGCATTTCCATTTTGTTATTATCACACAATATTGCGAAAAAATTACTATATTACACAGTCAATGAAGCTAAAATGCAAAATTGAAGTCATTTTCGCAGCGAATCAACATGCTGAGAAATACAAAATGGCGAAATTAACAGTGTTACCACCAGTAAGTTGCAGATTCTGTCTTAAATAGGCACGAAACTGGCCCGACGTCTGTTATAACCTAACTTAGGAAATGAGAAAAAATATAAATATTTTAATAGTAAATAATTCCATAATCATGGAATTGATTTTGTTCTTAATAAACCCATATATCTTTATTTCCTTAATCATTAAAAAATCTAGTGATTATTTTATTATTAATAGAATCAGTTTTTTTTTATTAGCACAATCAACAGCTTTAGTTGAGATTAGATTATAGACAACTAGCTGTGCCCCGCGGCTTCGCCCGCGGAGTTACTGATTTGTTTCACGTGTAGAACAATATCAAGGTATCAAAGATGGCAATTCAGATGTTTTTTGCTTCGTATCACATTCACTGCACAATGTCAACACCATGGGACCTCCTATTTTACTTTCTGTTCTCATAATTATTATCCATGCGATGCTTTGTGTGTGTGTAAATGTTTGTTAGATACCTTACATATCTGTAACTAACACTAAATCGAGTTTGATGGAACTTTTACATACAACATTTAGAACTTTATTGTAGGGGGGTTGGGAGAGGCCCAGGTTTAGTGTTAAGAAATAAAAAAGTAATTTGATTATTTTATTTTTAGGTTTATTTATACCGAGTTTTGAGTCAGTCTTAAGACTAATAAAATTACGAGAATTAAGTATGTAAACGTCATAGATATGAGATGGGCACAATATATAATGCACTACACGCGATTGTAATAAAATTGTTTCAATTGTCCTCGGTCGCCCCTACATATTTGTTTATTTATTATTATTTATTTATATTAGTTTTTTAGCAGTTGTTTTCTCGGGAAAGGGTTAATTCTCCGGGATAAAAAGTATTCCTGTGTTAATCCAGTATTAGCTATCTAGATTCCAAATCTCATGAAAACTAGTTTGGTAGTTACAAAGATTAAGGCAACGTGATTAAAAACTTTCCATACAAACTTTAGAACTCCATTTTACACACCCTAGGTTTTGTTTTGAGAAAATTAAAAATACGTGTTTCATTATTTATTTTTAAGTATGTTATCATCACTGGCATCTGTACCCAAATAATATAACCTACAGTACAGCCCCCCTATTACGACCGAGCTAGCAGCGCTGCTGACGAGCGTCTGGCACTCAACTGCTGTCAATTTTAATACAATTTGGTAACAGTTTTTATAAACAGTTGGAGCCCAACGGTGAGTTTATAAAAAACGGGTAGGTTACGATGACGAGCAAAGCGAGGAGGAGTGTCAGGTTAGCTTTGACCACACTAAAAGTATACATAATTACGAAAAAAAGGAAGTGATGCCGATTAATTATAAATAACCAAAATATCGACCGTTTTGTTGTGAGACACATTGCCCGTTTGCAATAAATCGACAGTTCGGGACGGGATTACAGCCTAGGGAGCTGCACATGAGACACAGTTAATAAGAGTTGAACGAGCTCAAAGTGCTGTATTGAAAGTAGCTTATAAAAAACCATTTCGTTATCCAACTGATGATTTATACGAAGCAACAAAATTTTTGCGAGTTTATCAATTATTACCGGTAATTGTTGGGAACGATACTCTCGAAGTTGTCGACAAATACGTCTATCTAGGGCAGACTGTCCAATTGGGTAGGTCCAACTTCGACAAAGAGGTCGCCCGAAGAATCTAACTCGGCTGGGCAGCGTTCGGGAAGCTTCGACCTATCTTTTCGTCCAAAATACCACAAAGCCTGAAAACAAAAGTTTTTAATCAATGTGTGTTGCCAGTGATGACTTATGGAACTGAGACGTGGTCTCTAACTGTTGGCCTCATTACTAAGCTCAAAGTCGCGCAACGAGCTATGGAGAGAGCAATGCTCGGTGTTTCCTTGCGAGATAGGATCCGAAATGAGATCCGCAGGAGAACTAAAGTGACCGATGTAGCTCTTAGGATTGGCAAGTTGAAATGGCAATGGGCAGGCCACATCACCACTAAGATTTCATAAAACTGCACACCTTTCTATTATTAGCCTCGGTTCTAGACGTTTAAAATGCTTAGCACAAAGAACTAGAACAAGCTTTGCACAGTGTTTCTTTAAACATTTGGGTCCTTATCTTTATGATAAAATAAATATATATACTAATATAGATCAACTAACTCGATTTGAATGTAAAACAAAAGTAACAGAATGGATATGTAAAAAAACTTATAAAGAGACGGAATATTTGTTGATACCACTTACTTAACAGCAAACAATAATGTTTTATGATGTTTTTATATCCCTAAATATAATGTTTACACATCGTACCTAACACTAACACGTTTTACACGCACACCTATACCTAAATAACTTTGTTCATTGATAAGAATGTTCGGAAGAGAAATAGTCTCCCTGAGCCAAGGAATCCTAGTAGGGAGGCTATTGTATCAACAAGTTTACATGATTGTAACAAGGCACATTTGTTGGAACAATAAATTATTATTATTATTTCTTCTCTATCTTGAGACTCTCGGTTCTAGCCCGGGCATTTGGAAGGCATTGGTGGGGCCGAGGCTAACACCCAGAGGCCCCTTTGAATATAATATTAATTGTTTTAACTGACAAGGGATGGTGTTGCCTATTATAAACTATTTTTTGTAAATACAGGTAAAAAAAACTGGGCTATTGTGGTGAACTTTTGATGAAATGTGACATTGAATTATGGAATGAGAAAACGGCATCTGCCAATTCTGTCTCATATCAAAATGTTTGAGGCAGGTGATGACTTGCCACCCATTAAATGGGCCTCCTGTAGTGGCTACCGCATATTGGTGCCGAGGAAGCAACATTGGTGTGGGTGGCTTAGGGTGTCCAGAGGTGTGCTGCAGTTTCACTGAACGCTACTTGCGGCGTTATGCCCTTTAACACTTCCACCCTCAAGCTTAGGTTCTTAGCTCTTGCGACTTCCACCCCCAGACAGCCGGTTAAGGCAAGCCAGAGTTTAGGGGTCTCATTTAGCCCCTTGGAATCAGGGTACGCGGTGTCACCACTCTCCGACGGCTTGCCACAAAGCCGCCCCTGCGTTATTATTATATCTTTTATGTCTTTATTATCATTAGTTCATAAATAACCGCGTTTTTTATGTACACACAGTTGTTGCAAAAAGACGGTGACAACTCCACACCATAGCAACCATTGAGTTTGAATCACACTTTAACTCCTTATTCTAGGATTTGCTGAACTCACTCTGTGACTAAAACTTAAGGTTTAATATAATTTCAGATAATATACCTACACTCATGGCGTCCCATCAGGTACAAACAAAAAAAAGCCCGAACTTGAATAAAGGTCGTAATCGTGTCTAGAGAGTTACTAGTTAGTGTCCAGTGTATTCATTTGGCCTAATACTTCGCCAACACGCAATAAATGTCGCTCGAAAATCTTGCGTTATGCAGAAATAAAATAATACATAGAATAGCCCGCGTTACTTCGTTGTGTGGGATGAGGTATCTGCCCCCCTATTACGAAGTAGTTAGCAGCGCTGCTGACGCGCGTCTGCTACTCAACTGCTATCAAAATTGTATGAAAATTGACAGCAGTTGAGCGACAGACTCTCGTCAGCAGCGCTGCTAGCTCGTTCGTAATAGGGGGGCTGTACTGTAGGTATTATATTATTTGGGCCTTCAGTACAGATGCCAGTGATGATAACATACTTAAAAATAAACAATGAAACACGTATTCGTCTCTCTCGGTTCTTGCCAAGACCGGTGGTGCGGTCTTGCTATTTGGCCACTGTCCACTCCCTGCTGCTGTACGGGGCGGAGTTGTGAGCTCGTGCAGCAGACTGGGAAAGGGCATTCCTGCTCCAGAAGCGCGCAGTGCGAGCTATTGTGAGGGTGCCGCAAGACACATCCGCCAGACCACACTTTAAACTACTTGGAATTCTCACATTGCCATCAATCTACCAAGTCGCGGTATTTGTGAGATTTAATGCAGCTAGGTACCTACGTAAAAATAGGTGAATGTCACAAATACAGCACTCGTAACAGGGGTGAGCTGGCACCCATACAACGATCGCTTGCTAGGTCTGACAAGTTGACGCATGTCATGGGGCCGACGGTCTATAATCTTTTACCAGATGAAGTTAAAGTAGCATCAAGTTTGGAATCTTTTAAATCTAAGCTTAAACAGTGGTTTATCAACCAAACTTTCTTTAGCTATGCTGAATTTTTACAATGGAATAAATGATATTTTAATTTGGGGTGACATTGCAATATTTCTATTTTTAATTTCAGTTATTAGGAAGTAGGTATATTGTTCTGACATTTCTAATTATTTTATTGACATTTTTTTTAGTTTTGTATATATTTATGACATTATGTAATTATTACGTTTTATTTTTGTATTTTTGACATCAAATAGTCATAGAACCGGAATTGTTTAACCTGTACCTGTTGTATCTATTTTATTTGTTTTTGACGTGTATTTCTTATATTAATAAATTACTATGACTATGACTATTTTTATTTTCTCAAAACAAAACCTAGGGTGTGTAATATGGAGTCCTAAAGTTTGTATGGAAAGTTTTTAATCACGTTGCCTTAATCTTTGTAACTACCAAACTAATTTTCATGAGATTTAGAATCTAGATAGCTAATACTGGATTGACCCAGGGATACTTTTTATGCCAGTGAATTAACCCTTCCCCGAGGAAACAACTTAACTGCTAAAAAACTATTATAAATAAATAATAATAAATAAAGAAATATGTAGGGGAAACGAGGACAACTGAAACAATTTTTCTACAATCGCGTGTAGTGCATTATATATTGTGCCCACACATCTCATATCTATAAATAAATAATTAAATAAATATGTTTGGACATTTCACACAGCGCCATCTAGCCCCAAACTAAGCATAGCTTGTACTTTGGGAACCAGATGACTGATACAATACTTATATACTTTTTTGTTTAAAAATACATACATAGAATACAATATAACACCCAGACGCAGAACAAACATCTTTGTTCATCACACAAATGTTTGTCCCGGGTAGGAATCGAACACACAGCCCTCAGTTCAGAAGGCAGGGATACTACCAACTGAGCTATCGGGCCCGTCGACTATGACGTTTACATACTTAATTTTCGTAATTTTATTAGTCTTAAGACTGACTCAAAACTCGGTATAAATAAATCTAAAAATAAAATAATCAAATTACTTTTTTATTTCTTAACACTAAACCTGGGGCCTCTCCCAACCCCCATCTGCCACAGTGTAAATTTGAGGGTCAGATCTAGCAACATGGCAGAATTCTGCCACAAATGGTCACACTGTTTTTGGAACGGTACTATACCAAAGAGTATATAATCACTTCAATTCATCAACATAGTACATGCTTCATGCTTCGAGTTGTAACCCAATCTTCTAAAGGGGCGTTCGGAAGTTCGGATTATTAGCATTTGCAAAATAATTAGTGTTGATATAAAACGTTCGTTTTGAGAATTTTACCAATAATGGCACTTATATTAGTTTTGCTCACGACCCAAAATGAACGCAACATAACCAAATGCAGTGCCTTAAGGCGAGCTTGGAGAGCCTACCGGTGGCATAATTAATAGTTAAACGCATATTTTATCAAACACAAAGTAGGGGTTTTGGCGAGAACGCGGAAAAGCTTACGTCGTTGCATTGTATTATTTCTCCAAACTTGTGCTTTTTCTAGAGTTTAAAAATTGGTGGCGTTTTACGCATTAAGTGCTGAATTATGAGCATGAATGTGGGCAAGTGATATAATGTGGTGAAACGTGTGGTTTTTCGTGTTGCTTCTAAAATTCCATAGAAACTTCTAGTAAAGTTATATATTCTAAAATTCGATGAAAATAACTGGCTAAATACACCATGTGTGGAGCCAAAATATAAGAAAAAAAAACGAAGTAGGCATGGAAATGATTGCTACTTTAAAATCATAATCATATTATCAAATGATTTGTTTTAGTTACTGTGATTTCACCTGCTACTTTTCACAGGCTGTGATTTTTCTTAGACTGTGATTTTTCATGCCCAATGAATTTATGATCCATGGTGATTGGCTGTGCTTTATGAATAGGAACACAGAAGTGATTTAGGAGCAACCCAGCGAAGTTGCGACCTGCTACTACTGGTTACTAAGAAATATAATGCAGTTTTTATAAAATTATACATTACTGTTTTCAGTTTGTTTTGAAGAATGAAATAGTTTACATGATTTGATATACTCTGCTACTAATCTAAGTGTGAATAATCACACTGTGATCAGTAGCAGAGTATGTTCCAAAAAGTAGCAGAATGATTTATGATTAAAAAATCATATGATTCACCTGCTCATTGTGAAATTATCCATGTCTAAAACAGCCTAAAACGAAGCTGTTAACCACTAAAACTGGTGGTTTTGACCCTTTGTTTAGTGGTGAAAAATTCATTTTTCCAATAAAACGCCTCATTAAAGAAAGGAGCGGTTGCTGGAAAACATTGACGAATTCATTAATTTTATTAACGCAAAACAATGTAGATTCAAAATTTCAAAGGCTGTTCAATATACTGAAAATCAAAAAGATTGCGCAATATATTTGATCGCGTGGGTGCCGCCTTACCATTTACTATATTATATATGTCACCGTCTTATTGTATGAACCGTTAGTTATAACTGTAGGTTATAACTGTCAATTTATTGCAAACGGGCAATGCGTCTCACAATAAAACGGTCGAGATTTCGGTTTGTTTATAATTAATTGACATCACTACGTTTTATTGTAATTGTAAAAAATAAAATAATTAAAATAAATATGTGTTGACATTTCACACAGCGCCATCTAGCCCCAAACTAAGCATAGCTTATACTATGGGAACCAGATAACTGATACAATAATTATATATACTTTTTTGTTTGTAAATACATACATAGAATACAATATAACACCCAGACGCAGAGCAAACATCTATGTTACAAATGTTTGTCCTGGGTAAGGATCGAACCCACAGCCCTCAGTTCAGAAGGCAGGGATACTACCAACTGAGCTATCGGGCCCGTCTTTAATTGTGTACTTCTAGTGTGGTCAAAATAAACCAAACTCTTAAAAGCAATAAATTACGGGTTAGTTCTCAATTAAACGCTACCAAAACCCGTTTTTATATAAACTCACCGCCAGGCAACGACTGTTTATAAATAATCAAAATATCATCCGTGTTATTGTAAGACAGATTGTCAGTTTGCAATAAATCGACAGTTTATAAATAACCGGTTTATTTTCTTTTTTTATTAAACAAACGGTTTTACAATAAGACGGTTTTACAATTTACATATATACTATGTTCATATGTTTTAATACGTAATAGTATAAGAAACAAATTACTATTTACACATTTTTTCTTCGGTTAAAACACAGAATTCCCCCATGGAATTCCCCCTATTACATAGATAAAAAGTCTTTGGGTTAAAACTAAAAAAAAGTTTAGAGGAAAATTTAGTGGTTTTAGAGAATGGAGCCGTTTTTGTTAGTGGTTTTCTGTTGGTTTTGGAAGCTGAATCTGTGAGGTAGTTAAACCGTTGGCAGCACTGATTATTTTATTTTTCTCTGTTACGAACACAGAGTACATTGGTAAAAAGTGAAAGTTACAAAGTAATACCTTTTCATCAACATAGAATTAGTCATAGAGTAGTATAAGTATCGGGGAATTAGTACTCTTTGGTTACTAATTGAAATTGTTGTTTTTTTAAATAATTATTTATTATTAATGGCTAAATTATTGCAAAAAAAGAGTACATTGGCTAGGCTTTGATAGCATTATTATTCCGTGCGGCTATGATGTGATGTGAGGACCTGCTGCAGTACTACAGTATATTGTTATATTGTATTCATACGCACACACAGGCTGCCTGTAAGGTGTAATTTATTTCAAACTATGGCTGATGAGTACGCTGCCGTTAAACGTGGAAAGTTAATACTAAAAGGAGACAAACCCAAGTATGTTATTCATCCAGTTAAGTTATTAGGCCAAATTCTGATGTTATTTATTATGTTCGTAAACAAGGAAAGTCATTGCCGATCACTTTCTTCACTATCTCCTTACTTTACATTATCAGCCTGAAGACGTCCACTGCTCACCATAGGCCTCTCCCATTTGCCAAGATTTGCTATAATCACCATGCTGACAAGTGGCTTGGTGATCGCCCTGAAGAACCCTTAATAATGTACAGAGGAAATTGCTGCTGCCCAATCCCCTGGATATCCAGGGAGGAATATTCCCTATACCGGCTCTTCTTCTTCTTCTTTAATGGCTTTCTATTGCTTTTTTGCAATAATTCTACCAATGTATACCGGCTCTTGCACCACCCACAGGAAGAAATGGGGTGGTACAATTTGCAACCACACAGCCTGTACTAAACTACTTTGACGTAGGGATGAGGAATAGAGAGAACTCATCATCACCAACATTTTATCAATGCTCACCTCCTCAACCTCTGTTCTTTCCATATCAGTTGGTACCTATAATAATAACAAAATTTTTACTTTACTTTTTTATTACAGAGCAAAAAAACGCAAGCATAAAAGGAAGGAGCATTCTGAAGATTCCAAAGTTGATACAGACTCAATGAAACACGGTGGCTGGTGGTGTGTTGAGAAGATTGAAGATATCACCGGTTCTGTATCCATCGAGTTTGGGAATGGGTCCTATGTATCTGCACTTGACAATGGTTTATTCACTATTGGAGCACCACACGGAGATGGTGAAAGCCCAGCACCTGAAGAGATCTTCACAGCATTCCCAGCTGGAGATAGCAAGTTTGCGCTGAAATCTGGCTATGGGAAGTATGTGGGGATATCTAAAGATGGAGTTGTGACGGGAAGATCAGATGCAGTAGGTCCTATGGAGCAGTGGGAACCAGTTTGGGAGGATGGTATGCCATTATGTAAACTTTATTGCATTAACTTTAAATACTATATTTTTTATTATTTGTGGCTTGTGGTAAATGATGCAAGAGGCAAGCTGCTCAAAGTGGCACTCTTTGGGGGAGGCCTATGTTCAGCAGTGGATGTCTTCAGGCTGTTGATGATTATGATGACTCATGGCAAAATTGTAACATTAAATAATAAATAAATAATGCCCAACAATCACATACATAGATAGTGGACGCTACACCAAGACTAAATACTTGTCCTGCCACCTCTGGGTTATGCTCAACCATCACTGTATGGAGGCTGTTATGATGAAAATGGTTTTGAAACTATAATAATTTCCCTATGATCATATCTGCAATCTCACATGTTTATTGTAACAATATCAACATATGATAATTCCAGGGAAAACAGCAATACTAAGCTCCCTAAACAAGTTTATGTCGGTAAATCCTGAAGATGACTCTCTCGTTGCCCAGAGCACCACAGCAGGTGACCATGCATTTTGCAACATTCGGAGTAACAAGAGTAAAGAAGTCAGCAAGTTTGTGGTCGCAGAGGAAGAAGGGGACTTGGCTGAAGTGGAAGTCAATTATGTGTAAGTTCTCTCATTCTAGATCTCATCAACAGCCTCAAGACATCCATTGCTGAACTTAAGCCTCCCTCAGAGAGTGCCACTTTGAGCAGCTGCTCATACTGCATCTTGGCTACCCAGTTTTTATTTTTACCAGTTTTTTTTAATGAGAACGAATGATGCGACCAGCTAGTCGTTCACCTGATGTTAAGCAATACGGCCGCCCATAACAGTTGCAGTGTCACTCGGAACTTTAAAATAATAAAGTTTCGCGTGACACTGCACCGCACATGTCATCCTGAGACATCACACAGTCTAGTAATCAGATTACTACACTGTGTAATCAGGTCATAGTCTCATTTGCCCAGTAATTTCACTAGCTACAATGGCCTTCAAACTGGAACACAATAGTGCTTGCACACTACTGCTTGGCGGCAGAATAACTGGCAAAGCGGTGGTACCAGATCGCCGGTCCACCTAGTGGTTGGTTGATTCTAGATCTCAGATATCATTAATTCCAATTGCATAGGCCAACATACCACACTTTCAATTGCATTGTTGTTTACCATCATGTGTGATGTAGTCGAAATTAGCATGTAAAAAAAACAAGTTCTTGTTTTTTTGGATAAATTGAGAATGATTGATGTTTGTTAAAAGCAATTGGTTTGTGTTGGGCAGTTAAAGTAGGAATCTTATTTACCAGTTTTTGGTTTTACCAAGCATCTACAAGATATGTAATCAGCACAGCACTCTTCTCGAATTGGTCAAAGGTCACTGTCCACTAGTTCTCCAAAAGTGATCACCAATGACTAGACAGTACTTGTCCAAAAAATTCGTGGTGATAACTAAGGTACTGATTTTAGTAATCATAATCAACATGCGTTTTTTGAATGCCAGTCATTAATTTTGGAACAACACTATACAATCACAATACACAACAGGGTACAGTACAATAGATATAGAAGTATTTCAAGCTAAAATGTTTATTACCAATATTCTGTCATTTTACACTACAGGAGAAAGTTCCAGAAGTTCCAAGATAAGAAGCTCCGGATTAATGAAGATAGTGTGCATGATCTCAAGAAGGCCAAATGTGAGGGCAACCTTCACGAGACACTACTTGATCGCAGAAGTAAAATGAAGGCGGATAGATATTGTAAATAATCGTAATTCGTATTCTATTCTTCATTAATATTTATTAGTGTAATAAAACTAGTAAAACCAAGATTTTACTTTACTTTAATTTTTTTTCTATTCTAGCGGCTCTACTTGATAATAGTTAAAACAAAATTTAGATTAGATGATTTGTGGCAACAGGCAGTTCTATAGCCACAAAGTGTGCTATAAACTATATGTATAGCTAATAAATACAAAAATAATAATTTACTTATTGTTATTTATGAAAGTTATTAATCAAATAAGGTATAAACAAAATAAAACAAATCGCGCAGTATTTGAAAATTTAATCAGAGCAGAATTACAGACGAAAATTACAATTCCCAATCGAAATTATAAATAAACAAACAAAACCGATTTCGATAATGTCTCGATTACTTCTTGTAACAATAACATTAATGGCCTAATCTTTATTTGAATAATTTAATTTTGTATACATAGAAAATAATGTTGGGTGATTCCATTGTAAGAAGGTTCAGGCATTCAAGATAGGTATTAGCAACTCTTGGTTTCTTTACAATTTTGTTTAAAAAAATCGTAAATTACATCATCATTCAGCGTTGATTTTTTTACATGTCAGTAAGGCTTTTAGAGTGTATTCTTTTAATCCAATAATACTTTAAATAACAAGTACTTTTTTTCTATTAGCTTGCATCCCTTCTCACCATGAGCGCACCCACAAAATCAGATAATTTGAATATCTACCTACACATCTTATACAAAACTATATCTACATCTAACCCTAATGTGTAGACTAGATAGGAGACCTAGTCTATTGGAACATGATTCAGATAGTTGCCTCGGCGGTCTAGTCCTAGACCCAGCCTAGCTGTGTAAGTACCTACTGAAAGGGATAGTCATATTTATTCGCCTTATTATTTGTTTTAATTTTTTTGGATATATTTAAATATTGACTGCATTTCGATTCTGTTCGCGCCTACAAGTCAACAACACGTTTTTAGCGCCCTGCACGCGCAACACTAGCTTGGGCGCCAAAGAGTATTAGGTAACATTCACTAGGTACGGCGCGTAGTGATGGATTAATTAGCATTCGCATTAATTTTAAGCATGTGAAAACTCAATTAGCATTTCGCAAATGAAATGTGGTTGCGAAATTCTGTGAAATATGAAATTTCATTTCAATTAATTTAGTTCACTTTGAATTTAATTTTAAAAATATTATTTCATTTGATTTTTCATTTCATTTTGTCATTTCCATTTTCAATTTTAATTTCATTTATAATTATTTAGTTGATCCATAGGTCGCTGGTTCATATCCGGATCGAAGGACCACAACTAGCCTGTTGAATAAATGAAAAGGCTAGTTGAATTGATTATACGATTTATTGAATCGTATAAAGGAAAACTTGTGTGCAGCAAATACATTTCATTTTAGCAAATAGCATAGCAATAGCAATTAGCATGACTCGTGAATTAGCATGTTTATGAAATTTACGCAAAATAGCATTAATTCCCATCGCTAACGGTGGCGGCGCGTGAGAAAAAAAACGAGGGCGCCATTTTTACAAAACTTCTTTCTTCACAAGTGTGATGAAAAACGTCGTATGGAATGCGTGTGCGTTGACCATTACACTCTAGGCTCCCTTATGGATGAACCGCCTCGAGTGCAAATTTATAGAAAACACCAATTATAAGCTCTCGGAGACAAGGCTCGTACTACAGAACTACGCCCAGTTGTAAAACGATGCTCAATTCGAGATTTTATTCATAATTTATTGATCAATTTGTCCATTAAATCTCGAATTTGGCACCAATTCACTACTAAACGTAGTTCTATAATATAGGCCTCGCAGTCCATCCAGCAAGCTCAAGTTATCAATACTGGTCAGATGGTCAGACTAGTCAAACCACCAATCTGATCACTAGGAATCTATGTAATAAATATACAACAATAATTTTTGTCACTTATGTTTTGTATAGCCAAAGGAATAATAGTAATTATAACAAATTTTTTCCTGAGTTCTTACACAGTTAGACCCAAATAGACTAAGTACTAGACGAGTCGGCGTTGGAAATTTTCAGAGGCCATATTGGTTTTATAAAAGCTTACTTACAAACTGTTATACGATACATAATGCACAATATCCTATCAAAAACTATAAAAAAAATGAAACAAATTTTTTGACGAATTGAACTACACAAATCTGCTTCAGTTTGTGATAATTTAAAATCTACCTCTTGTAGTACTGCCGTGAACCGTAAAATATTGTGCACTACTCGTACGACATACATAAAACTTCTTGACATTAAGATACACATTTCTAGCCCCGGCCCGGTTCAACAAAATACACCTGGTTCAACACCTCATCAACAGGTAATGCTAGAAATATTTACCGTGCCTAGTATTGCAATACGTGTACAAAATCAGTCGCAAGGCCATTGGAAACTTTAATAATACCAGAATGATACAAACGGATTATTTTGAGTCATACACATTTCTATATTACATATTTCGCTACCACACAACCCCACCAAATCTTCCTTTCAGTGATAAATAATGTACTGCACGCGCCCTAAAGTATGTAGCCACTAACTTTCGTAATATATTAATGTGAAAAACTAATAAAACAGCTCGGTGGGCAAAATAACAATAAACTTTGATTCATGAGCCTGAGATTGCATAATTTTTACATAAACTTAAATTGCAATAAAGAGGAGCGTCGAGCGGTGGCAATCATAATATACATACTTACATACATCTAAAATAAATGCTAAAATATACATTATAACTTATTATCTAACAAGGTAATGCGACAAAAATATATAAAATACAATATCTTGTATATTTACTGACCCTTATATTTATTTTATGCTATGAATGTATGCATAGATATTGGAGTCTAAATAAGAAAGATTATGTTTTGTGAGTAATAAAAATATGTATTAAGAAATAATAAAACCGCAAGCACTAGCAGAAATATGCACTGAAGCAGAGAAAAAGATTTATTATCACAAAAATTGTGTGCACAATCAACAATCCGATTAAGCATCAACATTCCAATCACAATAATTTTATTTTTGGTGTGAATATTATAAACGTATCATGTAACTAAAGAGCTATTATGGCCCAGTTGTAGAAATTCAGGCAGCCCTCAAATATGCTAAAGCCCGCTATCAGCTTTCAAGGAACTAATTATTTATTGTAAGTGTTCAACTTTGGCAATACCCAAAGACAATAATATTTTTGAGGATATAATAAGCCCTGTATATTTATGACCTATGTAGTTACATTTTCTAGTAAACGCCATATAATTCCATACATAGATAAAGCGTCGTAGATAAGAAAAAAATAATTTACAAGTTTTGAAAATAATAAACATCAAAATTTAAAAATAAACCTAACCGATCTTGCTACCCGATTCTCAATAATAAGTAGCTTTATTAATTTATGAAAGTTTGAGCTAGTTTTTATAACAGAGCTAAAAACATGCGCCGACGCCATGCCTGAAAAGGTCAAAAGATGAAAATTTTTAAATCTTTTCTAATATTAATACATAGACCGATCATTCACTGCACTGGAATATTAGCTGTAAAACTGAAAAAAAAAAGAATAGGTAAACCAATCACAACCCAGTATCACTTTGAACCACTTCGAAAACGTTTTTATGAAAAATGTATATAAACAAAAATTATGTTACCTTATGTGTTATGTCACCAATAGAGATTTTTTAAAATTGAACAATAAGTAAATCAATGAGGAGAGCGAGAGAAACAGATAAACATTACTGGAATAAAGTAAGTTTCACAAGTAAAATAATAAAACATGAGTTTTATATGCTAGCCGACCAGTGGTTGGTCTATCCTACAGATGAGAAAACCAGTGGTTTATCATAAGCTTTTCATAGCATACTTCTGTCCTTCTTGTTTGTAATTGGAAGAAATTCCACGAATGAACCAATCGCGGAATTTCGACATGTCTAATAGCAATTACACCTTCCTTGCCCACATGCAATTAATAATGTAAATAATGACTTTATGAAAAGCAATCAACTGGTTTTCTAATCTGTAGCGTATCTCTAGACAAACTTAAATTATTTCAAATTAAAGCCAAAAATAACGTCAAATTTCAAAATTGCATCGAGTAGCAAGAT
This sequence comes from Ennomos erosarius, assembly GCA_963580505.1. Classification (NCBI taxonomy): domain Eukaryota; kingdom Metazoa; phylum Arthropoda; class Insecta; order Lepidoptera; family Geometridae; genus Ennomos; species Ennomos erosarius. The sequence goes on from OY756991.1 coordinate 13,267,540, forward strand.
CTGTTAACAACCTGAAATGAAGGCATATTACTTTATTTCCTGAAGTGAAGTGTGCAGTGTTTACCGGATGCGCGGCGTGGGCGTGTCGCGCGACATGTGGCGGCTTGTCGCGCGACATGTCGCGTCGTGTCGCGCGACATGTCGCGTCGTGTCGTGTTGTCGCGCGCCTCAGCTGGCGGGCGGCATGGCGGCGTCCCCGGCTCGCTCGCTCCGCAACCATTCTACAAACTCATCCAGCATCACGGGCCCTGGAATATTATGGTATTTATTATACTTTTAATGGCGGTAGTAGATACTTTTGTTGAAGAAGAAGAAAGATATATATTTGTTCAAACAAATGGTAAACAGGTCAGTCACTAGTTTCATTGATAACAAATTATATAAATATTTAAGTAGTTTTAAAGCAGAGAATCATCATCGTCATCATTAATAGCATGAAGACGTCTACTACTGAACATAGGCCTCTCCGGGGAGCGCCACTTTGAGCGGCTGCTCGCCGCTTGCATCCATCGGCTCCCAGCATCTTTTACCAGATCGTCGGTCCATCTAGTGGGGGGCTGGATTACTGAATCTTACGGTTCATGGTCGCCACTCGAGATTCGAGAACCTTTCTTCCCCATTGGTTGTCAGTAAAGTCAGTCAGCTCTAGTATGATGCAAATCTTAAAACTAGTTTGTTCAGATTTTACATGTTACATTTTGTCCTAAATGTTACCAAAAACGGTGCAATTTTGTCACAATAGTTAGAACTTGATGATCTCGAACCACTGGTGATCTAATGTTGCACCACACGTAAACTAATGTTGCACCATAGGTGAACTAATGTTACACCACAGGTGCTCTAACGTTGCACCACAGATAAACTAACGTTGCACCACTGGTAAACTAATGTTACACCACAGGTGCTCTAACGTTGCACCACAGATAAACTAACGTTGCACCACTGGTAAATTAATGTTACACCACAGGTGCTCTAACGTTGCACCACAGATAAACTAACGATGCACCACTGGTAAACTAACGTTACACCACAGATAAACTAACGTTGCACCACTGGTAAATTAACGTTGCACCAGTGGTTAACTACTGTAGCACCACTGGTGTAATGTTGCACCAGTGGTACATTATTGTGGAGTGTTCAGTACCACGGGGTCCCATCAGGTACAAATAAAAAATAGCCCGAACGTGAAAAAAACGTGATCGTGTCGTGAGCGTTACTAATTAGCGTCCAGTGTATTCACTTGGCCCAATACTTCACCAACACGCAATAAATGTCGCTTGATAAACTTGCGTTATGAAGAAACAAAATAATTCGTAAAACAGCCCGAGTTATTCCGTTGTATGGGATGAGGCCTGCACTGTAGGTGTTGTATTATCTGGGGCAGTACTAACACGCGCCGTCGGCATCGTACGCGGAGAGCTGGTGGTCGACGGTGCGCGAGAACTCGAGGATGTTGCACCACTGGTCGCGGTTGAGCACGCGGTACCGGTCGCGCGCGAGGAAGGCCCCGAGCGCGGCGCGCAGCCCCCAGCGCGGCAGCAGCACGCCCAGCAGCGCGCGCGCCGTGCCCGTCTCCAGCGACCGCTGCTCCTTGTCCTGGAATGTACCGTTCACATCATCAATCACTACATCATCACCCCGCTGCTCCTTGTCCTGGAATGTACCGTTCACATCATCAATCACTACATCATCACCCCGCTGCTCCTTGTCCTGGAATGTACCGTTCACATCATCAATCACTACATCATCACCCCGCTGCTCCTTGTCCTGGAATGTACCGTTCACATCATCAATCACTACATCATCACCCCGCTGCTCCTTGTCCTGGAATGTACCGTTCAAAAATCAAATCAAAATGTTTTATTGCAAATAGGCTATTCATAGCACTTTTACAAGTCAAATGTCGTTCTATCTATCTATCTATCTTTATTATATAGAGCAGATAAAATCACAAAGTGCACAATGTCAAATATTATAGCAAGCCTATTACAGTAAGTATTTGAAAAAAAAGAAGTCCTCTCTTCCACTACAGGTATGTAGTATGTATGTATGCTGGGTATATTGGTATATTGTATTCTATGTATGTATTTACAAACAAAAAAGTATATAAATATTGTATTAGTTATCTGGTTTCCATACAAGCTATGCTTACAGTGGTATTCATAAACAAAGGTTGAAAGACCCCCAAAATCTATCATTCCACTTTTACGTAGAGGTGAAAAGCTGAATCATTCTTCTTTCACTTTCATAAACAATCGCTGGAGAAACCCCTAACTGAAAAGCATTTTAATTAAATACTCTACGATTTCAATCAAGTTGTCTTTGAAAATTCTGTCGAGTGTCATTTTGACGCGACTTTTGAACTATCAAAAGTCGCGCCAAAATGTCACCCATCATGCCAGATTCGGGGCTGCTTTTGTTTATAAAATGCATAAAGCTAGAATTTGCCGCACAGCGCCTGATTCATCCTCTAGAGGAGCCCCCGTCTCGACTATAAATTCCAGTGTTAGTTTGGGGCTAGAAGGCGATGTGCGAATTGTCCACACATATTTATTATTTATTTATCACAGGTACAAGCAATCCGATACAATGAATAGACAACTTCGATCTGTAGGTTAAAGAAGCTACAAGAAACTTTAGTGACGTCATTTTTTGTTTAATATTTTTTTATATTGTATTTTACAATAGATTACTTAAAATTATTACAATGAAACATACTACAAAGTGCCTACAAACACTGATCAATCACAAGTGACAACGTGACCCATCCTTTCTTGTTATTCTCTGATGAAGATCGTATGTTCAAAAGCCCTCCAATTAGTCCGGTCTTGTGCCAGCGATCATCCATAGTTTCTCCTGTTGCTGAACATAGTATGCATCCCTCATGACATGCCTTCTTGGACAATATCAACGTCCGGTCGGTTTGGCCCACTTCCTAAGTTGCAATTTCTAAAATCGTTCTCCTAATTTGCCCACTCTACGCTTTTTTCTAGATTATCATCTTCAAATCCTAATTTGTCCACTTACAAAACTATCCGTTCCCCATTCGTCTGTTTCTTATTTGGTTCATTCCTATTTCGTCCACTCCATTATTATGGGGGTAATTATAAATCTATATAAAGGACAATATGAATGGCATCTATTCACAAGGCCAATGATGAATTCAAAATCAATGATGAGATACACAAGGACAAGAGAACCAGGAATGGAGTAAAAGAAACCAGGAAAAATTGGGGGTCAGTTACAATAAACCTAGTTGTAGACAAAAAAAATAATTGTGTGAGGATAACATTTACAAGACCAAACCTTGCTTCCTATTACGTAGACAACCTAGCATGCATGTCTATCGCCCGCACCGCTAACAGAAGGACAAAGTATTTATTACTACTTGAGGGTCAAAGTATGGGGACAGATAGGAATAATTGATAATAAAAATAAATCTGTGTGGACATTTCACACAGCGCCATCTAGCCTCAAACTAAGCATAGCTTGTACTATGGGAACCAGATGACTGATACAATACTTATATACTTTTTTGTTTGTAAATACATACATAGAATACAATATAACACCCAGACGCAGAATAAACATCACACACATGTTCATCACACAAAATGTTTGTCCCGGGTAGGAATCGAACCCACAGCCCTCAGTTCAGAAGGCAGGGATATTACCAACTGAGCTATCGGGCCCGTCAACAAAACATAAATCAAAAACTAACTTACCCTTGCAAAATCATACGAATATCTGTAAATAGCCTTGAATATGTGTGGATCGTTGAGTAAATTGCGTAAATACTCTAATTTGTTCTGGAGTTTGTGTACACTGTCGCACTGTAGCTCTGTGAGGCCTGAAACATTTTTAAAGAACAATGCATTAGTTTAATAATCTTTTTTGACACATATCTACTTTTTTACATTATATACGCTTGCGTTGGACCACATTTCTCTTGTAATAAATTAAAACTGTTTTAAGTATAACGAGTTCCAAGTTTGCATTATAATAGCCGAATCAAATCGCTTAGTTTGAATAGGAAAGATGGCAACCATCTATGGCGATGGACCTTTATTCATCATCATCATCATCATTAACAGCCTGAAGACGTCCACTGCTGAACATAGGCCTCCCCCAGGGAGCACCACTTTGAGCAGCTGCTCGCCTCCTGCATCCATCGGCTCCCCCCGGCCACCGTCGCGACGCGGATCGTCGGTGCATCTAGTGGAGGGCCTACACTGCGTCTTCTGGTTCGTGGTCTTTCTTCCCTATCAGAGTCCCTGTCAGAGTTGATCTTTATTCAATCATTTTATAATATAAAGATTTAATGTGATGGTACATAAAATAAAATACACTCCTAAATATACAATTAAAATAATAGTTCACAATCGCATGCAATCATTTTGAAACTCAAATCGCAGTTGTATATAAAATTATTAAAGAAACCATTCTGAAGTAAGTAGTAAAATATATACATCTCACTCATACCACTCTGTTAAAAAGTGTAGTGGGAGAGAGAATGCAATAGAAATGTCAAACCTTTTTATATTGTTAAATCTCACCTTTTGTCCATTCATCTTGTGTGAAATAGCCCATTTGTTTCGCGCCCATTTTGTAAGCAATGACCAACATAACTACATTCTCCGGATCAACTCCTAAGTCTTCGCAGAACTTCTCCATTCCTTCTGGACCTGCAATACACCGGGAAATCATGTTAGAAGATTGCTTTTTTGGATTTCTTATTCCAAAATGGGTATCTTTGAAACGTCCATTTTTGTACATAGTACAAATAGTAGGTAGTGTAAGTTAATCAAAAAATAATATTCATCTCAAGGTAGTTTTTTTGGGAATTTTCTTTGAAGTCCTGAAGATTTTTTGGACAATTTTCTACCTGACAAATCTATGAGAATTTAGGATTCAATGTGGAGCAGAAACAGTATACGTTTAATCCAGCTGTTGCCACCAATGTTTAGTAGGTCATCCATCTGGCTGCAGACTGGAAAGCACTAGCCTCACCTTAGCCTTTTAACATCCTCAAATTGTCAGGTCAAAGTGAGTATGGAACTAGTGAGATTACGCAGATCTACTAAGATTTGTTCTTCATTATCCGAGAGCCTGTTACAATAGGCATGATGAATACTATTAAAAATGAACAAGTAAATATTACTTTCATAAAGAAGATTGAAAATGAATGCAATAATTGAAAAAATAAGTAAAATCGGAAAATAAGTCGCGGAGTAATAAGCTTTTAAAGTTTCTATAGCAGGCATCTCCTGTCCCTTTTTCGTGAAACAGAGCGCCTCCACATTTACTATGGAAAATCCCCTAATGTTTATCTTTTGAGGAATATTTTTATTTTATGCAAAAAAAAAATTGTCATCATGCCTATTCATAGTCCTTATAAATAATTCCTTACCTAAAATATCTGGCTCTGTTACTGTAGTATATTGTTTAAACCATGTAAGACATTTTTTTGCACTGAAACTAGTATCTTCTGCTTTGGAATGTCGACGTGAACTGAAAACGACAATTTCAGCATAAATAGGGATTTTTAAAAGGTATTCAAGTGACCAAAATACAAGTTGTAAGTTGGACTTGGCAAAACTTTTGGTGGAGACGACTGGGGACCAGAAGGCTGGCTCGTATTGGGCCAAAAAATCAGCATTGCCATTCAGCAACGCGCATTTTTTTTTTGCGTGGCGTGGCGTGGCGTGGCGTGGTGGTATGTAGTCTATGTAGGTAATTAGTATAATATTTCTTTGTAAGGTAACACCAAAATACAAATAGTAACGAAAATAAAAAAGTAGTTGTAAGTTATTGGAATATTGGCAAGTAACATGTAAACAAAGCAGGCCAGTTTCAATAAGCTATAATAGAACGTCTATCAAAAGATCACTTGTTGATATCTAGCCACTCTGATTCGTTATAATTTAATTACTGTTCCAGCCAAATAAAAATGGCTGATTTCAAAAAGGTATCATCATCATCAACAACAAAGACATCCGCTGCTGAACATAGGCCTCCCCCACAGAGCGTCACTGACGACGATCTGGATGTAATCCGCGGGAAGCCAATGGATGCAAGAGGCGAGCAGCCGCTCAAAGTGGCCTCCTGTGGAGGATGCTTGTGTTCAAAAACTTATGCTGTTATAAATATATACTAGTCCGATGATTTTCAGTTGTGTGTTTCAGCCCAGTCTTCCCATTAACATAATTCGTTTTTTACGTATTATGAAACAGGACCCTCACAATCAACTGTGTCCCTAGGAAGTTCTGACCTGGTGTTCCGGGACCGTTTGTGATGGTGGTGCTCCTCTATTTGCGTGGTACCTTGCAGCACCTCGCCCGCGGGGGGCGGGGCGCCGCTCCGCGTTCGTTTACTGCAGCGAGGCATCGTTCCACCACCCTAAAACAGTTTAACATTCCTTAACTTCTGGAATGTTTGTAAGTGTATAAAAAAATCATTCGTTTTATTGTAAGAGAAATTGTCAGTTTACAATAAATCAACGGTTAATTAATAACAGTTTTTTTTTAAACAAATGGTTATTACAAAACGATGGTGACATATACATTCTACACTGCATCGTCTCTTCCCATCAGGTGTGAAAGTGGCAAGTAACAAGTTTCAACTTCAACGCTAGGTTCAAACACAAAAAACTGGCATGAAAGTACGGCAATCTTATTGTTATGCATGAGCTGGTTATGCGTTTTTCCTTAGTGTCCCGTTATGTACATAGTGACCACAGATTGTTCAATCTATGATCAGACCCTGCCGGATATCAAAAGTAAACAAAACACTTTGATTTGAACTCGTCATTCTAGTATAGCATGTCACACTATGTTCCGTCTGAGGTCATAATCAAGTCAAGTCACAATTTGAGGATTACCATTAGAATAATACTTTAAATATACTAATCAGTAATCACATATTGATTACACAAACACAAAATCTATAGAGGCATGAATCCACTGTCAAGATTTTAATAAGGAATGACGTGACGTGCTAGTCGTTCACCTGATGTTAAGATTTGAATGACACTGCACTGCATGTCATGAGTGCAGTGCCACAGTGTGTTATCGACACTGGATTCATGTCAAATGTGGTCCTCACTCATCAACATTCTTACATCTACATGATACCACGTAACGCATGTTTGTATACTACCTATACTTATGTAAAATTTATAAAAAAATAAAAATATAAAAAATAAATACTAATAAATGAAAAGCATTATGAGAAGAATCGCTTGATGTGATAAGGCCGATTGTTGTTGTTGTTGTTGTTGGTGGTCAGGTATTGTGGCATGTGCATTGTTATAATTTGGTGTTCAGTAAGGTATAATTATTTGTATTGTATTTGAAAAGCTACCCAAGGAATTGTTTCAGTGAGAATAATGTTATTTCAGTAAGGAGTTGTACTAACGGAGTTGGCATTAACAAAGGGGTGACTTTGCAACAGAAAGACAAGTATACACAACATGAATGTATATGGATAAAAAAAGTATAAACTAGATAATAGATAATGTTTAACCTTCATCAATGAAAGTGGGATAAAGACTGTTTATTGTTTGTTTATTATATTGTTTCTACTGTTATGCAGTGTTTATTATGAAGGGGGTTATTGTTTAAGATAATACACATCTGGATTCTAGATTTCTAGAGGTATTGGTATATCAAAATAATTATTTGAAACTCCCATTCCAATGTTACTGTATATTTTTGGTAGATTGGCATTTTACATTCATATAATAATCCAATATTTCATGTACTGTACAACCAATGTGATTTAGCTATTTTATATTGTTGAAAAATTTATTTCAAGCAATGAATTTAAGTTACCAATTTTGTATCAATGTCAGACGACTCTTATTCTATTTGTAAGCCTGCTCTGATGTCCTGCATGGGGTGTATTGTCCATTTCCCCCACCAGCATTTACCCAAGTGAGCCCATCTCCTTTATGTATCAGAGCACGGCACTGGGTCGCTGGCACAACTGTTCCAGTGATGTTACATTAGATGGTTCCTTGCAGACGATTCATTTTGCCTATTTATTACGTTTCAAAACATTTTGCTTTACTTTCTAAATGATAGTTTAAAGCTCTGAAGTAAAATAATCCATGATTAGGTAATTGTTAGGTTTCAGTTGCACATATTGAACATTCAATTCTTATGTATTATGTCACCCTGAACCATGAATTTGGTTACCTAACTGGCGAACTGACTGGCATATTCAGAACCTGCGAGATCATTGGAAATTAATCATATTAAATAATAAATAAATAAATAAATATGTGTGGACATTTCACACAGCGCCATCTAGCCCCAAACTAAGCATAGCTTGTACTATGGGAACCAGATAACTGATATAATACTTATATACTTTTTTGTTTGTAAATACATACATAGAATACAATAAAACACCCAGACGCAGAACAAACATCTATGTTCATCACACAAATGTTTGTCATTGAACCCACAGCCCTGAGTTCAGAAGGCAGGGATACTACCAACTGAGCCATCGGGCCCGTCAAAAAACTAAATATTAAACTGTTCTCCAATACAATCTACTACTTTCAGCTCTATAAAGTTTCCTTACATCAACTGCAAGTGAAATGACCACAAAACTAGGTAGCACTCTAGCTTGCTGTTTTTTAAGTAGTACAAAGTAATGAGAATAGCTGCCATTTCAAATATTTATGTCATAATTAGTGCAAATGAATAGTTGTTATAAATAAAAACAGAGTGCTAAACATTAGATCAGCTGAATGTGACAGGTGCAAATAATAGTTTTACAATGTAACTTGAAGAGGTTACATTCAACTATTGAAGTGCTAAACTGTGCCAATATTTATATAATAGTTTTAAAGTAGGTTAGGTTAGGCTTTATATGCTTGAAATAGCGATATTTTATAAATATCTTATTGAAAATATCACCTATAATTGGTTCTTTTTTTTAACTCAAGTCAACATTATAAAACAACGATATGAAATGAATACTGGTTAACTTACTATAGGTGGTAGGTTCGATATGAAATTGGAAAACTTGAAAGGATTATCGTCTCCTATTTTGCAAATTTTGCAAGTACAGCCTGGCGAAAAAATGTCCTCTTGACAGGTCGATAATAACCTGAAATATAAAATATTATAAATCAATAGAACACAAACGCACACGTTAAACAAGTTAATTGTCAACTAGATCCACTTGTGATTTTTATTTATGATAATTTGCACAAACAAATCCATGAGAATCTAGAAAAACTTGTGTTCAAGAAAAAAAAAACATTCAGTTGATTTTATTATGTTGTTACCTTTTCAGAATTTTATTGACAATAAATTACGATATAAAACAGTCTTTATATGAATACGGGCCGCCTAATTTAACATCCTAAAACCCGAAATGGAATAAGTTGATAAAATTAAACAGCAGACAGGCACAGAGGCTCAGAGGCTGGGAAAAACGAAACACTCAAAATGAAATTGACGTTTCGATATTGTGTTCTTGCATTCATCACATTCATGCATTTATGTCTTGAATTGGTACAAAAGAATTTTTTACGTTTTAAACTACACTCAGAAATAAAATAAAGATCCCTTAAAAATATTTTATAATTATTATGTGTGTAGCTCAAAGTCGCGCAGCGAGCTATAGAGAACTTGGAGAGAACTATGCTCGGTGTTTCCTTGCGAGATGGGCCGTAAAATGCTTGAACAAAACGCACATTTTTTTGTCTAATCTGTGGATTTAAACTACAGGTTAGAGGAAAAAAAATACTGTACTTTTTTTTCTTTTTTTGGCTACTGTTTCCGCCATGGAGGTGGAGAGATAAAAGGATTACATTTTTTTGTCTAATCTGTGGATTTAAACTACAGGTTAGAGAAAAAAAATTAACTGTACTTTTTTTTTCTTCTTTTTTTGGCTACTGTTTCCGTCATGGATGTATAAGGAGAGAGCTAATGCGAGACTTATTTGTGAATGTCAAGGAAGTTATACGTAGTGTATAGCATTATACGTAATAGGTTCCTTGTTGTGGATAAATTAGTGAATTCATAATATTATATAATCTGTTATTTAACTGTAGGTTTCATTACATAAAAATTTACTTAATTCTTTTATTATTGGGGTGCATTATTTTCAGTTCCCTGCCAAAACTGATAAAATTGATAAGGTATTTTAACCTGTGGTGACCTGTAATACAGGTTTTCAAAACCTAAATTAGGCACCAGCCTCTCACAAAGGAGGTTTTTAATTTTAAAATTAATTACTTACATTTATTATAGTTAAAACACCCTAAGGATTGTTAACGTGTTTTGTGACTGAGAAATAAATGATTATGTTATGTTATGTTTATCTTCATCCAAACAAGGCCCGCTTCCGGTCTTCAAGCAAACAAGGCCCACTTCCGGGTCTTCAAACAAACAAGGCCCACTTCCGGGTCTTTATTCAAACAAGGCCAACAGTCGTAAAAGAGATTGAAGAATTCGTTGCCTTTAGTTTGGCCGACTTCCAGAGTTCAGCGGCTAGCTCATTCAGTTATTAGCTTCTAAGATTCTCGTCTTTCCACCGTCGATGAAGTATTATTACGTAACCCAGATTCAAGATGCCGGAGACTCGCAGGTATCAGTCGTCACAGCTTCGTCGGACGACCGGCCGGAACCTGGCGATGAGGTTAAATTGCCACTCAATGTTTGAAGAAGGCAAACGGGTCGTCTCACTGACCGTGATAGTACCTATACCACTGTAGCGGATGTAGCTCGGCGATCGGCAATTAGACAATAGTTATGTCGTAGCGCGGTAACTGACGTAGACGACAAAGATGCACTTTTCAAATTTTGGTGTTAGACAGCCAGACAGGTTTAAAGGCGTTCTTGAGTTGGCCTTAATCCTTATATCAATTTAGTGTTCCTCGTTCGAGGAGTAAATTGAGACTGCCATTCCATAGCGACAGCTTTTCTAAAGAAACCTCGCCAGCATTCCAAGATACTAGATTTGTTGTAGTTTTGTTTTAAATTTTGAATACAGAATAGTAAAAAAAAACAATCTAGAGTCGAAATACATACAAACTATATATGGTCAAACTATGAGATACTTCTCTGAAATTGACAGAGAAAAAGAAAAATAGGAGTTTTGGCGGGAACGCGGAAAAGTTCACGTCGTTGCATTGTATTATTTTTCAAAACTTTTGCTTTTTGCCAGTGTTAATGTTTAAAATTGGTGGCGTCTTACGCATTAAGTGCTGAATTACGAGCATGAGTGAGGGCAAGAGATATAATGTGGTGAATTTGATTTTTCGTGTTGCTTCCAAAACTCCTTAGAAGCTTCTAGTAAAGTTGCCACCACTTTGCTGAAGTATGACTTATACTGGACTATGACTATGACTAGGACATGACTGTGTGAAATATTTTATAACACGATGCAAATATGACACTGGCTAAATACACTATGTGTGGAGCCCAAAAAAAAGAAAAAAAAAAAAAAGAAAAAGAAAAATATCGATTTGAAGCGAAACAAAATTCAAAACAAAAAAGCAGTTTTAAAACAACTGCCATCTGAGCAGTCGTGTTCTCAGTGAAAAATCAATAAAACGATATAAAATTTTGTGTTAAATTAGATTTTTTGTGCTTCAATTACTACAAGACGCCACCAATTTTAAACATTACACTGAAAAAAGCACAAGTTTTGAAAAATAATAAAATGCAACGACGTGAACTTTTCTGCGTTCCCGCCAAAACTCTTGGCTTAACATTGATCGTGATAACAAGTAATCAAGTATTTTACTTGGATGATTTCGTGGGGGTAGACATCTTTGGTTGTGAATATCTTTGGAATCCATGAATATTTTTTGATAAATGGTACTTATCTCATTACAAAGCCGTTGAAAAGTATTACATTTTTTTAAATTTACCGAAAAGATTCAATCAACTTTTGAGATAAATCTACTTATTTTGTTTTTTATTCGTTTTCTGGAAAAAACGTTGTTTCACGTTGAAGCACGGTTTTCATAAACTGTGGTGATACATATTAATGATGAAATTTAAGTGACAGTAGAGTCATTGAGGTTTCTTTTATGTAATTGAAATCCAAACAACCAACATACAGCTGCATTTGATCAGCGCCCCATACTGCTTTACGTTAACGTTACCAGTAATCTGTGACGTTGCACTTACCTACTTTGCGCGTAAATACTTATTCGTGCTAGGCCTACAGTAAGTAAAATGCCGTCACCTCGCCATTGGTCTCACACAGACAGCAAAAATAAAACTCTTCCTTAGGCGAAGCGTCATTTGTTTCATAGCTCTGTGGTCTCACATTAGGTACGAAACAGAGAACTAATCCATGAGGGTGCGAGCGAAGCTACCGGCTACCCTCCGTACCCTCTTAGTGCGAGATCCCACAGTAGGAATACCTACGTCATCGAGTACCTCAATAGGCTATCTGTAGATCGTTAACCGACACATAAACGTGTAAAAAAACCAGGTCTGCCAATTCCAATCCTGCCGCGGGTCATAGAAATCCGTGAAAATTTATGACGTTTTTTTATTTTAAAAATTACGTCATAGGGTACCCGAATGCAAATGCTGGCAACAGTTAACCATTGATTAATTACGTAAAAAAAAAAATTGGTCTGCCATCGCACATCCTGACGGAAGTACCTGGCAGACCTTATGAAGTGCCCTTCACCTTCACACCATTTACCTACCACAACGAGTACCCCAATAAAACTTATGCCATTAATATGCGAAGGTGACTCTGATAATAGACTAAAAGGTCTGCCAGGTCTAAACTTGCTGGAACTTAGTGTTCATAGCATTTGAAGTTGGATGTCCATGACCCGGCAGGACCAGAATTGGCAGACTTAATTTTTTTTACATGTTTAAGTGTCAGCCAACGATGATAAAGATAGCTTATTGAGGTGGTCGAAGACGTAGTTATTTGTATGTATTTGTGCTGTCGGATCTCGCACTATCTATGGCTCGCGCCCCTACCAACTCTTTACAGTGAACTCATTATCTATTTAAATATGCAAGTGACAACTGTCTTAAAATACTGATCGATCGATTGACGAGTTAGTATTTGTTGAGAGGTAAATTTATAGACGCGCAATACTTATAAGTATGTCGGACGAGCTAAGCCTATAAATTAATAGAATAGAAATAACGGCTGAGCCCTTAGACTCTTACACTATAATAAGGTCAATGGCTGAACCAATTCGGAAAGCATTTTTTTTTGCAAATTTATTACCTGCCGCGGTAATAATAAGACACTTATACCCTTACTTTAATCCTGAAAAGTCAAGATTTTCCGCGGGTAAGTTCCCAGGGAGCCGATGGATGCAGGAGGCGATCTTCAGGCTATTAATGATGATGATGATGATGATTAAGTTCCCGGTGAAACCACACGAGATACCTCTAGTCATCTAAACAACACGATCAAACATTTCTAGCGTGTGCCTGGTATAAGCCCATCATCGCGAAAGAAGTGTTCCTTGTGCTCGCCTGGACCTGCTATTTCAGCACCGGTCACGGTGCAGTAGTGCGAATATTTTTTACAAGTAGGTATAAGATATTTTGCCTAGTAATAATAATTACTTATGTACTTATTTCCATGCCAAGAAGACTCAAGACAAGACCTATTTGCTACTGATAACCCTCGACACCAGCATAGATAACCGGTAAATAAACTAGCAGTTCTGCGAATTGTAAGTAGACCTCTCGAAACGGTTTTTCAATCACGCGCCATGATATTGTACTTAGTACGTCCCAAACTCAGAACTCATGAGCTTATTATCTCGACAACCTCTAGACTGATACTGCTCATATTTGAAACACTTGTTTAAAATTGAGTACCCAATGCTTCCGCCACCAAATATTATCTAAATTGGCTGGTAAATGCGACCAGCACGTACGCGAGTAGGTAGGTACATCCAGACCGACGAAAGCCAATTTTGGCAAGTTGAACCAGACTTTCACTCACTTCGTTTGCTCGGTTGTAATATTCCGGATAAAGTGACCGATGTAGCTCTTAGGATTAGCAAGTTGAAATGGCAATGGGCAGGCCACATCGCTCGTAGAACTGACAACCGATGGGGAATAAAGGTTCTCGAGTAGCGACCACGAAATGGAAGACGCAGCGTAGGCCGGCTTTCCACTAGATGGACCGACGATCTGGTGAAAGCTGCGGGGAGCCGATGGATGTAGGAGGCGAGCAGCCGCTCTAAGTGTCGCTCTCTGGGGGAGGCCTGCATCTTCAGCAGTGGACGTCTTCAGGCTGTTAATGATGATGATGATGATGATGATGGATATTCCGGAGTCCCTGATAGGTACCTTATATAGGTATAGGACCATTATACTGCATGATAATTATTATAATAACTTCACCACTTACAATGGCGACCTACAGCTTAAAATTACAAAATAGAATCTAGATCTAGGGCAAAGTTTTACTGGAATTCTCTCCTTCCAAAGGGTATACATAAAAATAAGTGTAAAGTTCCTTCAACAAATGTTTTCGTTTACAAAATGAACCTCAATTTCTTGTAAAGCTCCACAATCCTGTGTCCAAGAAATACTTAGCCATCTTGTACCGCGTCTAGTTCGAAGCGCAATAATTAGAGCAACATTGAGTGAAGCGAGGGTGCGCCACTGCTGTGCTGTGATCGCTTGGAACCTTGCGTTGCGTAGCCGTCCATTCACACCCCCGCTGTCTACCTACCAACCCCATTTCCACCCTACGTGGTACGAACGGTTTATCCCTCCTCGGTCCCTCAGTCCGTGTTTCATCGCGCAGAGGGCACTCGCCTCGCGCTCCCTCCGTGCGAAAACCGCGATCTTTCGCAAACTATTCCAGTGCAATAATCTACCATTTCAGTTTTCGAACGTGTTATTTTATACTTCCTTTGTAAACCTTTTTCGGCGTTACGTTTTACCGGCCAGTGTTGCTTTTATATTTTAATTGCGTTATTTCAGCCAGTGTTGTTTTGCCGACAGTTATCTGGAGCCAGCCGCGTTTGCCAAACTTACGTAAGTGATATTTACTGCATTGCGTTTTAAATTAAGATTCTATCGCACAATCGAAACTAAATAAGTACTTATAGGCTTTTTCCTAGATATAATTTGTATTAGGAGCCCTGAGGGTTCTAGAAACTCTACCGGTTGAGGATTGTTGTTTTTATCTGTTCACCTACGTTATCTCTAGCAAAACAAAAAAAAAATGAAGTAGGTAAGTACCTACTATTTTATCTATGTACATTACCTACTATATTCATTATTATTCTTTTAACATTTACCCAAAAATAAGACCTTGGCTTGCAATTCCCTGAAAGAAGGAAGGCCGGCACGAAGGAGATTCAATTAGGGATTGATTCACGACGGCGAAGTGGCATACTTAAATCTAGTTTCATGCAATACAGCTAAACTATAGGTAGGTATAAATCATAAGTATCGTTATATACTCACCCATATAATAATAAATGTAACCTACTTAGTAATAACTTTGTGATAGTATTTGTATTAAGTAAAAACCTTATATACTTACATGTGCAGTACAGCCTAGCGGGTACCTATACCACAAAACAAATTGCCTAAATTCTCTTTTAGATTCGTGTCGACTGCTACATGACTGTGCTACGAAGGTGCTACGCATAAGCGTTTCGGCTACGGCTACGATTCAGAGTCAATAAGTTATTAAGTTATAGTGGCCGCGGGGAGCCGATGAATGCGGGAGGCGAGCAGCCGCTCTGAGTGGCGCTCCCGGGGGGAGGCCTATGTTCAGCAGTGGACGTCTTCAGGCTGTTAATGATGATGATGATGAAGTTATAGTTACACCGCCACCGCCGCGCCGCCAGGTAGTAGTTAGTACTATCATGGGGTCCCATCAGGTACAAACGAAAAATAGCCCGAACTTGAAAAAATGTAGTAATTGTGTCTAGGGAGTTACTAGTTAGTGTCCAGTGTATTCATTTGGCCCAATACTTCGCCAACACGCAATAAATGTCTCTTGATAATCTTGGGTTATGCAGAAATAAAATAATTCGTAAAATAGCCCGCGTTATTCCGTTGTATGGTTGTACGAGGCATCTGTACTGTAGGTATTATATTATCTGGGGTACTATATAGATATCTATTCTGTGATTACATCTAAGTAATGGTTTTAATGGTTTTAATTTACGGTTTCAGAAGCCATGCTGGAAATTCCTCGAAATCGCAAATATGGCCCAAAATATACTACAAAACAAAATTTATATGAAAAGAAAGATATATTATAATACTCAGAGTGTGCAAGTGGTTTATAAAACAATTTTAATTATTGAATGTATTTAGGGTGTATTCGTAATGAATTGGTTGTTGCGGGAAGTAGGTGGAGACTTTATTGGGATTTATGTTTATGGTGTTTTAGATTTATGCGATCGGGAAACAAGCCATGGATAGCTTTCCATTACTTTGTTACGTTTTGTGACCGCTGTTTCCACTTATACGGTTTTACATCATTAGTTATAGGGACGGATGGATGCGGGTTCAAAGCTCGCTCGTGAAATACTTACATACCTATCATAAATATTCGTAAGTAACTACTACTATTAATTAAAAAGAGAATAAATAACCTACGACTAAAATATAGCTAAACTGAATTTTTGCTCACAAAATTTACAAAAACCTTTCGGAAAGACTGATCGAGGCAACACGTGACCAAAATGCTGGTCTCTATATGGCGCAAAGACTAAGCATTGCCATACAGCAACGGGGCAATGCCGCCAGCATTTTGGGCACATTGCCCAACCACTGGTAGCGGCTTCTTAGATTAAGTTTATTTACTTTAGTTTTAGATAGTTCATTTTAGTTTAGATTAAATTTAGTTTTAATCCTTTTTTTAAGTAGGTATTATTAATCTTTTTTGTTATTTATTATTTCAATTTTAATGACCTTGAAATATTAAATAAATTAGATAAAAAAAAAACTGGGCACTACCTTACGTGGACTGTCCATTGCCATTTCAACTTGCTAATTCTATGGGTTACATCCGGTGACTTTAGTCCTCCTGCGGATCTCCTCATTTCGGATCTTATCTCGTATTAGGGAAACACAAGATATACCAGCACTCTTTATATTTCTACCCTGCGGCTTCGCCTGCGAGGAATATCCCTCAGGAAACCAAAAATTCTTGAGACCCATATTTGTTTATTTGAATTATCTGAATGGATGAAGGTAAAGGAGGGAGGTGCAGCATCTGCCTCCATTCACCGATTCATTCGTTCATCCTTTTCCATTATCTTTTTCCCTAACTTTAGACTGTGATAAGGCGTAAAACTAATAAACCCATGCGAACCCGGGGCGCGTCAGCTAGTAATAAAATACTATACTAGTACCCCTATTCCCAACCTATCGGAAACGTTTCGATTCGAAATCTACACTCTCCGTCTCTTTCATTCTAAATGTACATGAAGAAGATGGAGAGTGTAGATTTCGAATCGAAAGGTTTCCGATAGGTTGGGAATAGGGGTGCAGATTAGCCAGCAGCACGACACAAACAAAATAATCGATCCGAATTTAAACGCGACGATTTATTTCGTTAATTATCCATTTGAATCAAACCAATCAAATCACGAAAACATCCGCAATTCATGTTCCTCAATGCTTTTCAATACAATTAATTTGATTTGACTAATATTTGTTGGAGGACGGTCTCGCAATCAACAAATTAATATCGGCTTTACATCGGTAACAAGATGTGCCGGGGGCTTGATAAATGGAGTTTCATTAAATATTCCGTGGGTACTACTTATATAACTTTGCTAAGTCTCGTATACCTGTATCACAGCGTAGATTAAATTACAGTAGGTATAGTAGGTGTACTCCGCTCCTAAGTTAAGATTTACCTGTGCCTTAACTTAGGTAGAGTTTGTGTAGAACGGGCCGTAAAAGGATTTTCATTTCATTATAGGACCTGTGCCATAGCTGAATGAAGGCTCTAACATAGTCTGTGTGTTGTTGTTCATTTTAAGTGTCGTGCTCATAGATTTATATATCAGGATATGCCCGAAGGAACATTTTATTTTGTCAAAATGGCGTGGGAAAAGTCAGCGCCATTTATTAGATTTCACGTGAACTACGACAAGTTGAGAAAATTAGGTGCCTATGGCTGCCATTATGTCCGTCAATGTTTAAGTTTACAATGATTAATCCAAATATAAATTCGATTATTTTGTTACAAAACAGAGTGTAATATTGAAAATATTGAATTACTTGAGGTAAGAAACTTGGTCTTTCTTTTTACTGCACTTTTGAGTATAGATTGTGCAACCCTTCACAATACAACTTGGCATATTTTGTTAGTGACATTCGACCGATGCCTTCTAACTTCCATCACAGACTGAGTGCTAGTGGATGCCAATCTGTGAAATTGACTCCCACTATGAAGCGACCTATAACCAGTCATTAGGCCTGTCCTTAATATATATGTCTATAGACGTGCTCATTTTGCGTATGTACACTTTATGCTTCGAAGCGGTTACTTTATACATATCATACCTAGGTACTTACTTGATATAGGTTTACTTACTTAGTTGATATACTTACATTATCCATAGAGCTGGCGTCACAGCGCACTGACAGCTATGAAACACCCACATCGATTTAAAAGAACACTGCCATGTTTTCTTTATAAGCTATACTCACTACTTCTTCAAAACCTTTACCTTTATTAAAAAACTTTTCCACAAAAAATATGATAAAAATTTAACTAAAAGCCTGTTTATTAAAAGTCGGTGAAAATGGAAGAATGTTATAAGTAGGTATGTATAAGAAATATCATAGTATAAGAATATAGCAGTGCAGTGCAGGCGATATCAGATAGATCCAGTCTAAGCTCGCATACTAATCAATACGAGGTTACATTACCTTCAAGTATTCCAACTCGAACTTTTTTAACCTGTGCCCACATCATGAAGCTACGTAAATACTTAAGTAAATTGTCGAGGAAAATCTGTTGCTAATAGGTTAATAGGTCAACTTAATGGGGACTCGTGTGATTTCTTTGATGCTTAATTGGCGTAACGATCAAGCTAGATACCTTTTACTTAAATGAGTCTCTGATTCTCTTTTTACAGAGCTTTTGGAGAATTTGATTAACATTTTGTAATAATCCTCATTATCTTGCCGAGCCCGATAGCTCAGTTGGTAGTATCCCTGCCTTCTGAACTGAGGGCTGTGGGTTCGATTCTTACCCAGAACAAACATTTGTGCGATGAACATAGATGTTTGTTCTGTGTCTGGGTGTTATATTGTATTCTATGTATGTATTAACGAACAAAAAAGTAACTAAGTATTGTATCAGTTATCTGGTTCCCATAGTACAAGCTATGCTTAGTTTGGGGCTAGATGGCGCTGTATGAAATGTCCACACATATTTATTTATTTTATTTATCTTTGTGTTGAAAAGAAACTATCAGAATCATTAATAAAAAATTACTTGTCTACTTAGAAAAGTGACTGGGTATCTTTTCGTCGTTACTTTCTCTCTTTTCGACATCCATTGTCTCGAATCAAAAACGAGCTTTTATTTTCTTCAGTCGTCAGGTGTCTTTTCATTTTTAATAACAGTTCCGTTTCACCGAAATGTTGGCACGGAATAAAACGTTGCAATTTATAAAGTGTGAAGCCGATGTCACCCGAGTTTTAAGGATTGCCATCCTCATTTTTCAAGTACGGTTCGGTACCGGGATTTCTGATAATGTGTTTTTTCATTTTCAGCGTTTTGATTAATGAAAACGTACCTGAGCGGTGCTGAGTGGAATGAAACTTATTTTACTTTTTCTTGGTTTGAAATGCCGATTTCCAGGGCGTGAATCGCTCTGTGGAAATTTATCTTTGTTTTGTGTTGTTCCAATCTCCTAGGGCTTGCTCAGGCTTTGGGAGATTTATTTAAACAGCCGGCGGAGCTGTGATTTCTCTTCTCAGTTATTCATTGATCAAGGTTTTTACAACGGTGATTCTATAGCTTTAGAGTGGATTTATGGGTTTAGTTTAAACCCGGAACAATCAGACAAAAGCATCTAAGTACTAAAAACGAAATCAGCATCAGCCGCCACTGGTTTTTAGTAAGGTAGGTGACCCAAATAAGGCATGATATAGCGATCTCAATGGATACCACCCCGCGCGCCCCGCTTTCCCCAGTTCCGTGTCGGCGCTCAAGCCGCGTGCGGGAGCGGCGCCGTCGTCAAAACAGTCAGCCCTGTACTGTGGCCGCGAGCGCATGCGACCTGCGCACCGACAGATCCGCTCTATCGCGCGTATAAGTTGATTGCTGTGTTTTCATAATATACCTAAGTTTTATTCATTTTCGTATTAAATTCGATTGGTTTATAGTGGTTGTGCATTTTTTTTCTTGGCCCCCACTATAAGTGGCGCCCAACGTGGGGCAGGAACAATATTTGAAACGTTTAGCATACGCGAGTGTCGGTTCGCATTTTGGCGGGCCGCTGAGTTCCCGAAGTAGGTACTAGGTACCTATACCTATAGCGGCGCGGGCGCGGGACGCGCGGAGCGGAAGCTCGGGCAGTACAGGCGTCCTGGCTCTCGTGTTCGACGAACGAGCGTTTTCTGTATACCGAACTTGAGTTTAGTTTTGTTGCGGTAGAAAGACGAGGACGTTTTAAAATCCGAACACTAAAGTGCACCTATTTTAAGTGTGTAGGCAAGGGCCTATTGTTACGCACGGTGAACTTTGTTGTTGTTGAACATTTTTCTGTGGAGTGTTGCAGTAAAAAGACGTGGACGTTTTAAATAAATCCGAACACTATAGTGCACCTATTTTAAGTGCGTAGGCAAGGACCTATTGTTTCGCACGGTGAACTTTGTTGTTGTTGTTGAACAATTTGCTGTGTAGTACCGTAAGCTGCGGCTACGGTATTTGTTTCGCATAGTGAATTTGTGCAGTGAACATTAAATGGTGAATACGAGATCGCACGCCCCCGCGAGCGTGCCATGCGCTGGGGTTGCACCGCCAGCGTCGCCGCTTGCGCAGGACAGTCCTGGGACTGGTCCGCGCGACGATTTCTCCAGGGAGACATACCAAAGCGCTCCGTCGACACCACCTCCGATGGACAGTCTGGGGACTAGTCCGTGCGGGGACCACGGAGCTGCTGCCACTGCTGCGGTTATGGCGGGCGTACCGCCTGTTGCGGGTGCACCTGCTGCCGCTCCAGCCGTGTTAATGACGAATGATCAGCTGATGCTACTTCTAAACAGGCTAAGTAGAGAGCCTTCGGTGAGTACATTACATTCTCACAATATCTCCGCGAGTTTTGCGAAATGTACTTCACGCTTCGACGGAGAAGAATCTTCGGATGTTGTCGCATTCATAGATGCTATTGAGACATACAAACAGTGTACTGGGGTGGAAGATGACATCGCGTTGAGAGGATTGTCCATGCTTTTGACCGGACTGGCCGCGACCTGGTGGCAGGGGGTAAAGGCTACCACTGCTACATGGCCAGAAGCGATTGCATCTTTAAAGTGTACGTTTGGACCGCGACTCCCACCTCACCTTATTTACCGAAAAATATTTGAGAGAGAACAACGTGATCAGGAATCTACGGATTTGTTTGTGTGTCACCTCCGTGCGTTAATTGCTCAGTTGCCACCGTCTTCATTGTCAGAGAGCGTACAACTGGATATGGTGTATGGCCTATTACATCTTAGCATTCGCGAAAGGGTACCACGCACACAGTTTTCCTCCTTTGGAGATCTGCTCACATGTGCTAGAAGGGTGGAAGACGTTATAAAAGAAAGTCGTCCCAGCGTCTCCGCGTCGACTACGACATCAATAACACCAGCGAGTAACCCTAATAAGAGACGAGCTCAGTGTGCGTATTGCAAGAAATTTGGCCATCTAAGAGATGAATGTCAGCGACTGAAGGATAAGGCTACTAAGGACGACAGTGGAAATGCAAGCGAAAGGAAGCCATTGGTTACGTGTTTCGGGTGTGGAGCACCCGGCGTAATCCGTTCGAACTGCCCGACATGTAAAGTGAAGAAAACGGTTGCGTCTACGTTTCAATCGGTGTCCGCAAGTTCCGTTAAATTAGATCCGCGAGTGAGACCAGTGATAGACGTTTCTATTTATGGTGAACACGGACGACTTTTGATAGATACCGGAGCGAAACATTCGATAGGCAGCGTTAGCTTAAAGGCACATTTAGTTAAGCACGGTCACAAATTTGAAAATGTATTCACGGAATTGAAATATGCTGACGGACGGGTCTGCGCTCAATATTGTCCCGTAGCGCACGTCGATGTAAGGGTGCGAGGGGTGGTACTTAGTATTAGTTTCATTATGTTACCGCAGGCCTCGGATACCTTATTGGGAATGAATTTCATTCAAGAAGCAGGCGTGGTACTGGACTTTGATGCAGGAACGTGGTCTTTGAGAGGTGATCGGACACCTCAACCTATATGCTTTGAGCAGTTGACTCAACAGGTATCTGTAGTTTGTGCGTCAGTGGGACTCCGCGAGGACGAAGGCTCCCACTTGGCTCCGGAGGAGCGAAGCCGACTGTCCCAACTCCTGGATACTCATCAGGATGTCTTCGCGCTAGGGGGAGGTCCTACTCCATTCGCGGTACACCGCATCGATACGGGAACTGCTGCTCCAATTGCAGGACCTCCGTACCGCGTTTCACCAGCCAAAAAGGAAATTATTCGTAAAGAGCTGGACAAGATGCTCGAGGAAGGAGTCATTGAAGAAGCTGACTCCGAGTGGGCTGCACCTGTTGTTTTGATCCCCAAAAAGGGGGACGAATATAGATTTTGTGTAGATTATCGAAAACTGAATAATATTACCAAGACTGATAAATATCCTTTACCGGTTATTGACGAGCTTCTGAAGGCCACTAAGCCTAACTGCGTGATGTCTACTATTGATTTAAAAGCAGGCTATTGGCAGTTGCAAGTTCATCCAGATGATCGCCCCAAGACAGCTTTCACCTCGCCGTTTGGAACATTTCAATTTTGCCGTATGCCCTTTGGCTTAAAAAATGCGCCGGCGACATTTCAACGGCTGATGGACAGGATGAGAGCAGGTCTAAAGGACGTGTGCGTTCTGGCTTATCTCGATGATATTCTGGTAATATCTGAAGACCTGGATCACCACCTGGAAGATCTGCAACAGGTCTTTGATCGTCTCCGCCTATTTAAGCTGCGTGCCAATAGAGAAAAATGTGTCTTCGCGAGGGAGAAGGTCACATACTTGGGACACGTTGTTACAGCTCAAGGGATTGAACCAGACCCTTCGAAGGTAGAGGCAATCGTGAACATGAAACCTCCGACCAATGTAAAGGAGTTGAAGACTTTTTTGCAAACCTGTTCCTGGTTCCGCAAATTCATCGATCGGTTTTCGGCTGTTGCCCGACCTTTGACAGATTTGACAAAAAAGAACCGACGATGGATATGGGGGGAGGAAGAAAACAAGGCTTTCGACGAATTGAAGTTACGACTATCGACGAGTCCCGTACTCCGCCAACCGTCTTTTAATGAACCATTCATCCTTCGTACTGATGCTAGTGCGTTTGCGTTGGGAGCCGTTTTAATGCAAGGACCGAGCCCTACGGAAGAAAGACCTATTGAATACGCCAGCAGGTTGTTGACTCCAGCTGAACGTAATTACCATACCACTGAGCGAGAAGCTTTAGCGGTGGTATGGGCACTGGAGAAGTTTCGTGGGTACGTTGAGGGTTCACGCGTTCAGATTGCCACGGATCATCAGCCTCTGAAGTGGCTGCTTTCATTGAAGACACCCAGTGGCCGCTTAGCCCGATGGGCGATGAAAATACAATCCTATGATCTTGATATTGGATACACTCCTGGCCGTATCAATGTAGTCGCAGATACGCTCAGTCGCCCAGTCATTGACGAAGAAACGGACCAAACCACGGAGCCTTGTGCTATCTGCCCTGTGGTAGTTGACTTGCCGCGACGAGGGCCTGCAGAGATCCGGGACGCCCAGATGGCTGACCCGGAATTAAGCCAGATAATAAAAGATTTTGAGGACACCGATAACTCTGAATCTGCCATTCGTTGGGCGGACCGAGGTTACTACCTGTCGCAAGGTGTCCTATACCGCTGCGATGCAGATGGAGAGTTTGAAGAGCCCCAACTGGTTATACCGGAATCCCTTCGCGACGAATTAATGAAGGAGCTCCATGATGCACCAACTGCTGGACACCTGGGTCTGGAGCGAACTTTAAAGAAAATCAAAAGTAGATACTATTTTAAGAATATGAGATCGTATGTTGCTCATTATCTAAAAACTTGCGATGAATGCCAAAGGTATAAAGCTACGAATTTAAAGCCTGCAGGGCTGCTTCAGACCCCGGTGCCGCATCAGCGATTTGAGGTCCTAGCGATGGACTTGTTCGGTCCCCTGCCGGAAGGACCTAATGGTGAAAAATGGATCCTACTCGTGGAAGATACTACGAGCCGTTGGGTAGAGTTGTTCTCGTTGCGTGATGCTAGTGCAGAGGTCTGTGCGAAGATACTTATAGAGGAGATTTTCCTCCGTTACGGATTGCCCCGTCGCGTTATTTCTGATAACGGGAGTCAGTTTGTATCTGCGGTGATGCAGAAGGCAATGTTCGTGTTTGGGGTCCAGCAGTCGCTAACCCCCGTATACCACCCTGAATCTAATCCAGCTGAGCGCAAGAACCGAGAGTTGAAACAGCTCCTTGCCATATTAGTTGGATCTGAGCATCGTTGCTGGCCAGAGCTATTGCCGTCGGTCAGATTCGCACTCAACAGCGCACACAACATCGGGACAGGACATTCTGCTGCGTATCTGACGTTTGCACGTGAGATGCGATGTCCATTAGACGTGCACACTGATTTAAGAGCTGTAGTAGTGGAAGAGAATTTCATACCACAGATCACTCCTTACTTGAAGGATTTTGCCCGGATTCTTGTATCTGTTAAAAGACGAGTGGAAGAGCAGCAAGACATACGTAAGGCTGCCGGAGATCAGCATCGCCGTGATGTGTCTCCGTACAAGCAGGGAGACTTGGTTCTCGTGGATACCCATTTTTCGAGCAACTCAGCTAGAGGTTTCACCAAAAAGTTTGCTCCACGTCGGGAGGGTCCGTATCGCGTTTCAAAGGCTATCACTCCCACAACCTTCGAGGTAGTTGATTCCGAAGGAGTCGTTCGAGGAAAGTACCACGCCAGTGCTTTGACCCCGTACAAGGGAGGGGATAGTGTTATTAGGCATCCGCGACGACGAGGGCGACCAGCCAAGTCACGGCCGAGTCGACCTGGTGACTTGGAGGGGGAGGATATAGCGATCTCAATGGATACCACCCCGCGCGCCCCGCTTTCCCCAGTTCCGTGTCGGCGCTCAAGCCGCGTGCGGGAGCGGCGCCGTCGTCAAAACAGTCAGCCCTGTACTGTGGCCGCGAGCGCATGCGACCTGCGCACCGACAGATCCGCTCTATCGCGCGTATAAGTTGATTGCTGTGTTTTCATAATATACCTAAGTTTTATTCATTTTCGTATTAAATTCGATTGGTTTATAGTGGTTGTGCATTTTTTTTCTTGGCCCCCACTATAATATGTCCTAATAAGGCCTATTTTCAAAATTTCCCGCTTCGCGGTTTCAAATGGCCGCCAATGTTTGTAGAAGTGTTCGTATACATTAACTAACGCACACAAGCACAGCAATTGGCCCGTGATGTAAGTGTGTTGGAACCTGCATTCGAAAACAACCACGACGCGGAGCGCAAGCTTATTTTTATAAAATTCTGGCAGAATAAACGGTAAGTATTTTTATTTTTTTTCGTAAACGGTGTGCTGTGTTTTATCTATAGGATAATTATACGTTTACTCATCTTCTCACATAAGTGAAATAGCTGTAATATCGGTGTATTCCATATAACTGTTGTTTTGTTTACCCATGTGCCATGCCCTAATAAAGCCTATTAAAAAAATGTATAGGCCTTATTAGGACAATGTTTTAAGTTTTTTTTTATGTAATGAGTTGTAATGCAAACAAGCTGGCGGCTCACCTGATGGTAAGTGGTCACCGCCGCCTATGGACATCTGCAACACCAAGGGCATTGCCGGTGCGTTGCCTACCCTCAGAGAGGACTCAATTGAAAGAGTCCTCTCTCTCCTTTCTTGAAGCTCCCCATACTGTAGTTATGCGGAATAACCTCAGGAGGAAGATCATTCTACATCTTGCAGGTTCGTGGAAGAAACGCAACCATCTAGCGAGTGGATCGACTACACGAGAGCTAGGTCGGTCGGCTGTATTCACTACACAACAAGAAGCTAGGCTTGACAGAAGAATCATACGTCTGCCTGATGTTTGATTGCCGATGACTTCAAAGATGTTGCTCGCACAGACTTTTACATGATGAGAAACTCGTTAAGTCTGATCTAAAATGACCGAAGGTAATTAATAGAATCTCATTAGATTTAATATTAGTTTTGACGACGTTTTGTATTGATTAAGAAGTTGATGGTTACTTGTTTTTATTAGGGCTTTATTAAGACACAGGGTTCCCAATAAGGCCAAAGTGACATTTTAGTTGTTTGTGTTCACAAAAAGTGTAATTTTTGTTTCTAAAGCAATTTTATTTCATTTATTACAAAGTTTAATAAATAAATATATGTATTTCAAATTTCCAGTGCATTTTTATTAAAAACCTGCAAGTTAGGTAATAAAAAAGTTAAGGTAGGCCTTATTTGGTGATCTTACCTTACTCAATTTCTACAGCAGCTTACCATTTTCCTCGCCTCCAAAACACGAAGACACCTGGATACAAATATCACAGGTTCAGATAAAACATAAAGCCCCAGTTTTGCAATATGATAAGTTAAGTAAAGGCCATGCGGAGCCACGTCCGCTCCGCTGGCTGCGTGGCCAGCGGAGCGGAAACAGCCCGGATTAATTGGACACCAACCTGGAATGGCTGTGACTGGACTACATACTAACTAAATTGTTATAGACTCTTTAGTTGAGCTGAAGAAGACTATGATTTGTTGTAGGTGGCCAAGGTTGTCTTTTACTTAATGTTACTCGAGGCGTTATTACTGAGTCGATTGTACAATCTCATCATCATCACCACCACCATCATCATCGCCATCATCATCGTCATCATCAACAACAGCCTGAAGACGTCCACTGCTAAATATAGACCTCTCTCAAACAGAATTCCACTTTCATTGCCGTAAATACAGCTGACATTCCAGTGGCACCCTATAGCGACCAAAAAATTTTTTTTTATGAGAATGATCGACTTGACGAGCTAGTCGTTCACCTAATGTTAAGAGACACAGCTGCCCATAACAGTTGCAGTGTTACTCGGAACTTTAAAATAATAAAGTTCCGCGTGACACTGCACTGCGCACTGTGCTGCTAATAAGTATTTTTCTGAAAATCTGAACATTTATTGAATCAAAATTGATGTTGAATTCAAATACAATCATCATCACGATACAATAAGCGGTGTTAGTTGCTGATAAGTATAGACTTTATAGACTTGCTAATAAAATAAATAAATATGTGTGGACATTTCACACAGCGCCATCTAGCCCCAAACTAAGCATAGCTTGTACAATGGGAACCGGATAACTGATACAATACTTATATACTTTTTTGTTTGTAAATACATACATAGAATACAATATAACACCCAGACGCAGAACAAACATCTATGTTCATCACACAAATGTTTGCCCCGGGTAGGAATCGAACCCACAGCCCTCAGTTCAGAAGGCAGGGATACTACCAACTGAGCTATCGGGCCCGTATAATAGATCATAAGATCATGTAAGTATATTTATCGCCTGTTTATATTTACACAGATACACACAAACATACACCCGTGATGATTTAACAAGATTATCCCTCAACGGAAGCCCTCATGCCCTACGTAATATTATTATCCCACTGCCACAAGGTCGTAATTTCCTTTCTAGACTTGCGTGGGTTTCAGAAACCCAGACCTATTTGTATTAATCCGAATCCATGTGCTATGTCATGCGTATTATAATATGTCTGTCGTTCTTCGCATCGCATCTTTTCACGTTGGCACGTCTGCCATTTTAGGCTGGCTGTGATAATAAAATAACCGAAATTATGATACTAAATGTTCAAAATCGCCCTTGAAAACTTAACTGGGAATTTTAATCACAGTTCTTGAGAGACAGCCTGGTGACAGACGGGCAGACCGACAGAAAGACACAGACAGCCAGACAGGCGGACGGCAGAGCCTTTGTAATAGGGTTCGCTTTACCCCTTGGGTACAGAACCCTAAAAACCAACCCGATCATGTTATAACAGCTGCCTGTGACGAGCTAAATAACACCCAGTTGCAGAAACGATCATTTACTTTTAAAATCGTCTTTAAACTAAGGTTTAAAGTCGACTTCGATCTTCCATTAAACTGTTGTCCTCCCTACATTTTAAGAACTCCATTATCGTTAATGCCGCCATTATGATTAATGGGTGCATGCTATTTACATAGCCCGCACGGTATGATCTATTATTTCTTGTTTTCGTTCTTCAATATTTTTACACTTTTGCTTTTTTATGAAATGTGAGATGAATAGTTTCAACAGCCTGAATACGTCTGCTGTTTAATATAGGCCACCCCCAGAGAGCGCCACTTTGTGCGGCTGTTCGCCTCCTGCATCCATCGGCCCCCGCGGCTTTCACCAGATCGTTGGTTCACCTAGTAGAAGTAGTAGTAGTAGTAGTAGTGTAGTGCATATTATATTATGTAACCAGTAACAAATATTTTATTGGATCTGATTTTTAGGTCAATTTTCAGCATTCAACAAACTCGAACAAAAAACTGTAAAAACAAAGGAAATCTCTGCAAATACAACGCGAAATAAATTTAATCTGCAGCTCTACAGTCCCATTTAAAGTTTCAGAGTTACCAACAAACTTCCATATTTTCTTTGCGTTTTTCATCCGTCGTATACCGGAGGCGTGAGAAATACTTTGCGATGCTTCTTCTGGAAAATGTTCATTTGGATAACTCTAGTGAAACGCAGTGGTGTTGCCTTGGCATGTCGAGAATAAGAAAGTTTTATTTTACTGATGCATGTTGTTTCTTCTTAGAACTTACAAAAAGTTTTTAGAGTAGTGTATGTATTTCAATTCCTGTAATCTCTCTGTTGTTGCTTACAACTGGTTGTCATAATATGAAAACACATAGTTGCGACGTCTCAACTCAACTATAATTATTATTAATAAACTGTCATAACATTTTCGACTTATTTCAGTATTTGCTAGATGGCAAGTTGACCAAAGCAAACATTATCTGTATCCACTGCGTACGGCCCTGAGCGTGCTGAGTTGGGAAAGTCTAATCGCTACAGACCTACTTCAAATCCGTGCAGAGTTGGGATACTGTTGAGCTAGGATATAGCCACTTAGCCACATGTAGGCCTTCCTCACAGCGCGCCACCTTGAGCGGCTTCTCGCCTCCTGCATCTATCGGCTCCCCGCGGCTTACGCCAATGACTACAGCCTAATATAGGCAACCACCTCTGTGGATCTAATTATCAAATAATTCTCATACTTATCAAACGTACCTTAACGTAAACCATTATTATAAACAACAATTTGTAAGTATTTGAATCAACGCAGACTATACAGGCAACTACCGCGATATAGGTATGGTATAGGTGTAACGCGATTCAATAAAAAAAATATCTGAAACATTTCTATTGCTGTCTCACACCCTCTGCTCTTAAACACATCAGTGGAAGAGGGAAAATAAGAGTTTCATGTTTGCGTCAGATTCGTTTCTTTAATGGCACACGTTATACTGTCATACATTAGTATCTAAACGTAGCGATTTTTATAAACCACACAATATATAATTCCATCAATGCTCTCGTCCCATTATCCTTTAATACAAGAACGTGACTCAGAATTAAACGATTTTTTCTCCTGTTTGCTCTACCATACGATTTAACGACCCTTCACAACGGAGAAAGTTTTATAAAAGGGAAATTTACGAGTTTTTGTGTTCTTGCTTTACTTAGATGTATTGTAAATAAAATCAGGAGCACCTGTTAAACTTCTGTTTTTCCTTCGTATTTCTAACGAGTAATATACCTGCATATTTAAGTACCTACCTACGCCTTAGGCATAGTTTTTCACTAGGAAACCTAAAACATAATACCTACTACTATAGTCCATATCAAAGACTAGTTATCTACGGTTGTTCTTTATCAACTCCACCACGAGAATCTTTAATCTGTGGTAGATCCTCTGACTCCATCTCGCAACCAGTCAACAACCAGTCAGCACCAGACATCAGCAAAGTGGCTGGCAATAGTTGGATGAAAAGAGCTGAAGATCAGTTAGCGTTTTTTGGGAGGGGGATACGTGTAGCAGTTTACTACTTGATACAGGCTAATTTTGATGATGATGATAAAAATGATGATGACGATGATAACGATGATGACGATGGCAATGATGATGACGATGATAGTGATGGTTATTACGATACCATTAAATATTTTCTATTTGCTCTGTATCATCAAGCCATCGTTCGTCTAGTTAAGCAAACTGACAAGACAGTCTCTAAAGTTTGTAACTAGATTCACAAGGAACCCACCAAATTATAGGATACGGCGTTAGGCAACCATATAGGTGAGGGGAAAATTACAAGGGGTGCCGTTAGGGTCCTCATAAACGATCAGTTTGCCTAGACTGAACTACCTACGTCAAAACTATAAACACATTTTGTATAAGGCTGGATAGTAAAGTTACTTACTAGAAAATTTTGAGATCGGTCTATCAGACCACGGTCGGACACTTCTTGCAGAAGTTATCTTGCAGGTGGAAACAAGGCCTAACACTTTTTAAACTTTCACGACTTGTATTGAATTCATACCTTCTGTGCGCGGAGTTAGTCCCGTTGGGTCACAGATCTATAATAACGTCTATAAAAAACTAGTACCGTTCGGTCACACTTTTCCATTAGTACCAAAAGTACAGTCAACGACACTAGCTTTTTAAATAAGCTATTAATAGGTGCATTTTACCTTTTATTTATATCATCTTGCTAATGCAAGATGTTGAAGATTTTTGAAGGTTGAAGATTTTTATTGAACTTTTAGCTCGTATTTGGTGGCGAGCGTGGTGAGGATTCTGGGTGTAGTCCGTCGGTAGTAAAACTGCAGTTGTTGAGTTCACGAACAGTCTTGTATTTGCTGTTATATACACGACTTATTGCAACTACACAAAAAGGGCATCCACGGCCACACGAACTGTTTTACAATTTAATTATAAATTATTCGCGGAACGACATGCGCGCTCGCGACGATGAGGAACCAGAAGAGAGGTTATTCTCTGTGGCGCCAGAGGGCGCTGCCGAACTATGGAATCCGTTCCATAGTTCGTTCTTAATATTACGCTTAAGCTACATACACATTTACACATGGAAACAGAGAATATAAATCAATGCAATATAGTGGCGCGTACACACGCCACATCACCCCCCTACGGAGAAAAATACAGCCGGAGTAAAAAAAAAATATAACAAGTGTAAAATTATATACATTTAACATTATAGATCCAGGATGTCACGGAACCTGACTCTGCGACCGGTGCGGGTGACGACTGCGGGAGTAGGGGAGGGGACGGATTGTGGGTGGGCGGAGGGTGCGGGGGACGGAGGCTGTGGAGCAGGAGGCGGCGTGCTGACCGGAGCGGGTGCGGAAGGAGCTGCGCTAGACGCTCGTGCGTCTTGCTCGACTTCCAGGTGCGCCGGTTTGACGCGGTCGACGCTGACCTCGTGTCTCTTGCCTGCAACATCCAGTGTGACGGTCTTGGGACTTCTGGCCAAGATCTTGTAAGGACCGGTGTATGGTGGTTGGAGCGGTCTCCTTACAGTATCGTCGCGCAGGAAAGCGTGCGTAGCAGACGGCAGGTCTTTGAAGACGAATGTCGACTGCTGTGAGTGCCGCGATGCAGGAATGGCGCGAAGACTGACCATCTTGGAGCGAAGCCGGGCCACGAAGTCCTCCGTGCTGGTGTCGCTGTGGTCTGCCGATGCCGGTACGACGAGCTCTCCGGGTAACCGCAGAGGTTCTCCGTACACGATCTCGGCAGAGGAACACTGAAGGTCTTCCTTCAATGCTGTGCGGATGCCAAGCAGGACGAGTGGTAGGGCTTTGCTCCAAGTTTCAGCGTGGCACATCAAGGCTGCCTTAAGTTGCCGATGGAGGCGCTCTACCATGCCGTTCGCTTGCGGGTGGTAGCTCGTTGTGCGGATGCGCTTAGTGGCACACACTTGCAACAAGCGGCTGAACAAGGCAGATTCGAACTGCCTGCCCTGGTCGGTCGTAACGACAAGTGGAACCCCAAAGCGGGAGATCCATCCGTTAACGAAGGTGTCGGCTACTTGTTCAGCAGTGATGCACGTCATTGGCCATACCTCCGGCCAACGCGAAAATCTGTCGACGGCTGTCAGACAATATGAGTAGCCGTCGGAGGAAGGAAGCGGGCCAATGATGTCCAGGTGGACGTGCTGGAAGCGTCCAGAGGTACTTGTAAAACTACCCAGAGGTGCGGTAATATGCCGGGTAACCTTGCTGCGTTGGCACGCGACGCAGGCGCGCGCCCAGGAGCTGCAGTCCTTGCGGATGTGAGGCCACACGTAGCGGTCAGCCGCCAGGCGGGCGCTGGCGCGCGCGCTGGGGTGGCTGAGGTTGTGGAGCCTCTGAAATGCAGCACGACGGAAGGAAGCCGGAAGGTAAGGTCGCGGCTTTCCCGTTGAGGTGTCGCACATGATGGTGGTGTCGGTGCCTGGAATATGAGTAGGCACTAGTATGAGGGATGAGTCGGTCTGCAACTTAACAAGTTCGTCGTCGACAGCTTGAGCTTGTGCGAGAGCGGCGTAGTCGTCGGTGAGAGAGACGGCTTCAATGCGGGACATCGCATCTGCTACTACGTTGTCCTCGCCTTTGATGTGCACAATGTCAGTGCTGAACTGACTTATAAAGCTAAGCTGGTTTAGCTGTGCGGGCGGAAGCTTTTCTCGCCGTTGCTGAAAAGCGTACATAAGTGGCTTGTGGTCGGTGTAGATGGTCACGTGTTGGACCTCTAACAAGTGCCTGAAGTGCTGTACGCTATCATAAACGGCGAGGAGCTCTCGGTAGTAAGTAGGCCACTCAGACTGTTTAGTCGTCAGCTTACGACTAAAATAAGCCAGAGGTTGCCAGGGCGCCGTGTTGTCGCGGCGTTGTTGTAAGCATGAACCAACGTGCGTACCTGAGGCGTCCGTGAACAGGGCAAGTTGTGCGCTACTGTCCGGGTGTGCCAGCATAGTAGCAGATGCGAGGCTCGTCCTGCATGCGTCGAAGCTCGCTTCAAGCTCAGGTGTCCACGGAAACGGTTTAGGTCCCTTGCTGTGCGTGGCGGCTACGGCGTCGATCAGCGGTGCCTGAAACTTAGCAGCGTTGGGTAGGTATCTACGGTAGAAGTTAATCATTCCTAGAAACCTACGCATGCCTTGCACGGTTTTAGGAGGGGGGAAATCACGCAGTGCTTGGATGCGGTCTTCGGGTGGGTGGGTGCCTTGAGCGTTAATGCGGTAGCCCAAGAACGACACTTCCGCTGCCCCAAAAACACATTTAGCTGGGTTGACCATCACCCCGTACTGGTGCAGGCGGTCGAAAAGCAGCCTGAGGTGCTGGATATGCTGGGTACTGTCCACTGAGTGTACCAGGATATCATCCACATAGGCATAACAGAAGTCAAGGCCGCGCACCACCTCGTCGATGAACCTTTGAAAGGTTTGACCGGCGTTCCGCAATCCGAAGGTCATATAGGGAAATTCGTAAAGGCCAAAAGGTGTGATGATGGCGGTTTTACAAATATCTGCACTACTTACGGGAATTTGTTGGTACGCTTTGACTAAATCGATTGTTGAGTAGATGGAGGAGCCAGCCAAATTTTGAGAAAAGTCCCCTATATGACGCACCGGATATCGGTCCGGGATGGTGCGGGCGTTGAGCGTTCTGTAATCGCCGCACGGGCGCCATGTCGCATCCTTCTTGGGCGCGAGGTGTAGGGGGGACGACCACGAGCTGCTCGAGGGTCTGGCAGTACCGGCGCGGACCATCGCATCGAACTCCTGCTGCGCGATGCGTAGTTTGTCTGGTGCTAGGCGGCGGGGACGGCAGGTGACCGGTGGACCATCAGTAGTGTTGATGTGGTGGACAGTAGAATGCTTGATCACTCTGTCGATGCCCGGGGGGCGCGTGACGTCAGGGTACTCAGCGAGCAGTCGCTCGAAGGGTGAGTTCCCGCCTGTCACGGCTTTGATGCTGTCCTGGGCGGTCTGTGCTGCGGCAGCTGGTATCCACAGTTTGGTGGTGCCATCGATCACCCGTTCATGCCTGCAATCAGGTAAGAGATTGTAAAAACTCAGGAAGTCTGATCCGATAATAGGGGTACTAACATCAGCTATTACAAAGTTCCACACAAAGTCACGGCGTAGCCCTATGTTTAAATTTAGGGAAATACTGCCATAAGTTTTTATGGATGTGCCGTTTGCAGCGCTGAGGTCATAACCACTGCTAGTAAGGCGGCCTCTAGCTAGTCTTCGGGGAAAGCAACAGATGTCTGAACCGGTGTCTACCAAAAATTTTTGGTTCGTACCCCGATCCTGAACAAAGAGGCGACGACTTGCGTGTGGGCGGTCGGTACTCGCCACTACCGACCGCTCGTCATGTTTCCCGAACTATTGTTCCAGGTACATGGCTGAGTACATTTTTGTGCTCGAGCCCCAAAACAGTCATGGTACCAGCATAGGTCAGGGTTACGCGGACGTGAGCGACTACGGCTGCGCGAACGGTTCGCGCTGCGACCATGTGACCTGTTGGTAGATGGCCCTCCAGTGGCTGAGAGGGCAGCAACAACACGTGTCAATTCTGCTACTTGATTTTGTAGCGCAAGTATGGTGTTCTGTTCCGGCAGTGGGGGGGTATGTAATGCAGTTGTAGTACATACCTCTGGTGGCTGGGACTGAATGTCCATGAGCGTATCTGCTAGCTCGGCTAGCTCACCAAGTTGATCTAGGCGTTGTGCGGCCAGAACTATTTGCAGCTGTCGGGGAAGTCGGCTGGACCAGATGGACTTCAGTAGCCTGTCCGGAAATGCAGGTCCTGCAAGTGACCGGAGGTGACGGAGGAATGATGACGGCCTCCTGTCGCCCATCTGTTCGTTATCTAGGAGTTGCCTGGTCTTCTCCTCATACGACTGCGAAAACCTAGAAATTATTGTTGATTTAAGTGCCGTATATGGATCAGTCTGCGGGGGAGAAATGATCAAATCCTCAACCTCAACGGCGCAGTTGGTATCCAGCATTGATACTGCGTAGCTGAATTTAGTTGCTTCCCTGGTAATTTGGTTGATAGCAAACTGTGCCTCTAAGCTGGCAAACCAGAGTGCGGGTCTGTCTTTACAGAAGGGAGGGGTGCGGATTGATATGCGGTGCACTTCTTGCGGCGGGTCTTGCATGCTGTTACAGCTAGCACTGTCAAGTGACCCCTTGTTATCACTTTCAGCCATTTTAAAGTGCAAAAGTTAGTGATAGGCGATAACAAACACAAAAAACACAAAGAAAACGCTTAATTTTTCTCCGTATGAGGGTTAGAATAGCTACCACACACACCCTTAAAACTAATGCAAAAACGCACTTAAAACTAGGCAACACAAAACAAAAGTAAATATGCGCAAAAATAAACATAAACAAAAGTGTATAAGTACCCAAGCAGTCGTAAAAACCACGTGCAATCACACAAAAAATGCAATTGGGTTAATGAACGCAATTTTCTTATAACTAAACACAATATTGCAGCAATAAACTGTCCAAAAACACAATAAAACAAATGAAAACAAACAAAGAATTTACAATTACGAATAATAAAAACACAGAGTAAATAACAAGTCACAGCTGATTATGACAGTTCGGAGACTTGACGTGAGTGATTCTGACAGTTCGTTGACGTTGACACTCACGGTTCGTGTCGTGCAGACGAATGAACGTTCAACTGAACTGCACGACTGCACGAAACACACCACACAAATTCAAATGTTAGTGCACCAAAGCGTCCGATATGTTTGGTGGCGCCACTATCAACGCGATTTGCGCACGAGTTTATGACTCGGTGTAAGCAAAGAATGGCGGAATTATGTACAAAAAGATGAATGAAAATATAAAAGGCTGCACAAACTGATCTGGTGCGTATGCGGGAAAGGTGCCTCCGCATACGACACGATGCTGCAGGCTCCTTGGCGGTCCTCAGGGACACTTTTAGCTCCGTCGCGGCGCATGCGTGGTAGAGCTTCGCCCCGTCGAGTTTGCTGCGAGGCTGGTCGGAGAGCGTGCGGGCATGGGCCTCCACACGCGTAGCTTCCGATGGCAGCTCTGATCGAAGCTGCGCGTTGCTCAGCGTCGGTGGTCACCAATTTAGCTCGTATTTGGTGGCGAGCGTGGTGAGGATTCTGGGTGTAGTCCGTCGGTAGTAAAACTGCAGTTGTTGAGTTCACGAACAGTCTTGTATTTGCTGTTATATACACGACTTATTGCAACTACACAAAAAGGGCCTCCACGGCCACACGAACTGTTTTACAATTTAATTATAAATTATTCGCGGAACGACATGCGCGCTCGCGACGATGAGGAACCAGAAGAGAGGTTATTCTCTGTGGCGCCAGAGGGCGCTGCCGAACTATGGAATCCGTTCCATAGTTCGTTCTTAATATTACGCTTAAGCTACATACACATTTACACATGGAAACAGAGAATATAAATCAATGCAATATAGTGGCGCGTACACACGCCACAAACTGATTGTTTTAACCTTTAAAATAATAAAATAGGTGCAGTATCCAGTAGTATTTTTTCTTCTTATTATGTCGGCCTGGTTCTTGTCGGTGTAGTAATCGCCATCGTCTCCGTCTTCAGCCAATGTCTACCCCAAACGACATGATATGTAGATAATAGGTACCTATATTTTTTTGATCTGATACTAATGAGTATGTAATTTCTGGGAGATTTTCAGTCAATATAGAACAGATATCTTCTAAACATGCCAGCACATCATAGACATCACATCAGGCAAAATGCGGTTAATTTCTTTACTAAACAAGAAAACGAGAATATTATTTTAAAGGCCATAGCAGACGAATTTATGTAATGAACGCGCCTTGAGAATAACGAGGCATCCCTATTATTGAAGGAATTTAATAAATTTTAGTAAGTCAGCATCTCATCAATCTCCAGATTGAGGAAAGGACCTTAAAATAAATTCTCCAAAATATAACAACAACAGGAAAATTTCAGTATATTGACATTATCTTGAAAAATAGCATGCGCTTAATATGTTGGCTGCTGTAATATTTATTAATTAAATCGATAAAAATGCTATAAACCGTGCCCGTAACACGCAATAAAAGCACCATCAATGAAATTAAAAGTGTACCTTCTACCTCAGTGATACTGAGCCGCCCTACATGCTTGACCGTGTGTAGCGACCCTTAAGTTAGGATGAATCAATAAATTCGCCCTACGGTTTTC
Organism: Ennomos erosarius; assembly: GCA_963580505.1. Classification (NCBI taxonomy): domain Eukaryota; kingdom Metazoa; phylum Arthropoda; class Insecta; order Lepidoptera; family Geometridae; genus Ennomos; species Ennomos erosarius. Next base: position 13,305,128 of record OY756991.1, read on the forward strand.
GTACTACCACTCCTGTTTATACTTTACATACACACATAATGTATGCATGTGTGTATTATCTGTCTGTATAATAAGGGCGTGTAATTTTAGTTTTTTTTGGCGGTGTTGTGTTAGGTTAGGGCTTTTATTGATCTCGTGATGACGTCATAGGTCATGAAAGTGTGAATTACGCAGTCACTATTAGCTAATCTGCGATGTCAGAGCTTTATGAGAGAATTTTCCAATGTTAGTTCACTTTTTTCATTCTGTTACCAAATAAATACCTAAATAAAAATTCTAACCAGGTGGAAATAATTTCTCTGAAACGTGTCTGACTTAGGTATCTTACATGATAAGTTTAAGTTTGTAGGCATACATTCAAATTAACTTAAGATTATAATTTAGTAATTATACGCTTCAATCTTTCTAAACATTTATTATTCAAAGATCTCTCCTTATCCAGCTTTTGAAGTCTATGAAGTTTCCTTAGACTTCAAAAACAAGTTGCAATCGCTGGGTATAACACGATTTTCTATTCATAAAGTTTTCTGAGCCTATCAGGCTTTATTTATTTTAAAGGCCAACGAGACTTAGTTATTATTATAATTTTGGTCCAATAGATTTTTGACTTAAAATGAGTACCTACCCCAGATAAAATAATACCTACAGGTACCTACTTATGTCTTAGTATAGAAATGTGATTGAGGCTTAAAAATCAAAACACAATCTACAATCAGTCAACCTTCCTCATATCTTCAACAAAAACGATCTCTAATAAAATCAGCCTGTACTCAACTAAAACTTAGGGGACACCGGACACCCCTGAACGCCCCACGTAGGGCTGCCTCGCGTGACTAATGCGTTTTTATTTAATACGGCCACAGCCGAGACAAGATTACGGCTAATTTCACATATCCATTATAATTTGGAGCGTGTGTGCGAGCCATCAAGTTTTTGTAATACTATGACGTCATATTTTGACGACGCCATTTCCGTGTTTGTTTTGTAATTGCTCTAGCATAGTTATTACTCAAAAAGGGCAATTTCTTCGCGTAACTACTAATTAATTAGCGAGCGGTACATAACTGTCTTTTCTCACGTGACGACAACAAAGCGAGAAAGCTCTATTGCTATTTGCTGTGGCTAGACTTGCAACAACCTAGAGGTATAGCGTCATCATGTAATGAAGTTTAAAGGTAATTTTGTTAACCCACATCGGTCCACTTAGTTATTGAAACAATCAATTACTAAATATAAAATCGATATTTAATGCAGACGGTGATGGTACGCGGCGGGCGCGGCGGCGGCGCGGCGTACTGACTAAACAAACCATTTTGTGAGGCTGCTTCGTGCTCATAAGAAAAATTCATTTGCTATGGACGAGGCGCGTACTGACTGAGCGAGCACATGCCCCGACAGTCTCGTAACTGTTTTGCAAAAGAATAGAATATAACATATCTACAGTTTATCTACAAACTGTATTTCTGAACTTGCATTCTTTACCGCAGTCGGTATAAATAAAACAAGCAACCAGACAGATATTAAATCAGTTTGCTAAAACAAAGCTGTGCTAACCCTATCACCGGCGCCTTTATAATTTACGCGCGACATCCCCCGCCGCGCCTCTCGGTAGGGTTGTCGCAGCGCTTTCAACTTCATTATAAAAGGTGAACGGTGAACGGTGGGCCCCCGAGCGTTGCAGAATTGTGAAGGGAAATGATGGAGGTGGTTTGAAAAAATGCACAAAAAGGACTCTGAATAGCAATTTCAGGTTTTTCTGTTTTTGCAGGTAAAGCTTAGGTGACATTTTCAATTCAATGCAAATCTGCCGAAGAGTAAATAGGTATTTTAAAACTATAATTAAATCTTTACTGCCATTAAAGAAAAAGTTATAACGAAAATTGTTAATTAATTTATGTTTCGTAATATTCTATCAAAGGTGTGTTTTGGAAGCGAGAATAAAATAATAATACTGATTCGATTCTTAGCTCAGAATAAACAATACAAAACAATATTAAATTATACCATACCTACTTATTACCTACGTACTACCATATAGCCTTAAAGTATGTTAGTATGGATATAACTACATGGCGGTCAAACAAGAGTGAGAACTATTACTACTTGATTATGATTGAAGCAGCAAAGGTCTATAACTATACTTAGGTACGACCCTATAACTCGATTACAATAATGATTCGATTATAACAATAATGCAATAATAATATTTCGATTAACATAATCACGATAGACTGGCTGTCAAAGATTATAGTCAATGCTGGCTGTAGATTGCAGAATTTGCAGGAACTAATAATAACAATTATTACTACTAGCAGGCACTGCAACCATAAAACCCTATTATTTCATGGACGGTGGACTAATAACCGATTATTTCGATTGACAATCATGAATGGATGGTATCGGCAACTCCATAAAACTTCCATCGACATACCTCATTCAAATACTGCATAAACTACGTCACAGTGATGACGTCACAATATTTTAATATCCATGACCTCATTAATAGAGCCAGGAAGACAGTAGAAAAGCAGTAGAAGCTTGGTCTGTGAGGTATATGGTAGAGATTGGTAGAGACAAACTACTAAGTACAAAATAATCTCATTTAGTATCTCAGTGGATACAATGAACCACAAAAATGTTTTAAAACAATTTTAAATGTAGCTACTGAATACTGATAAATCGCGGAGAAACGCTAAGAAAGATATAAAATATATGCACTACGTCCACTCTTTTGCGCCACGTGAGTCACGTGACTCATGACACTGCGCATACAAAGGTGGTCTAGAAGAGATCCCTGTTAGCGATAGGACCGCCTATGTAACCCTACTATATAAAGTTATTAATACTTGTGTGTGTGATATTTCATTGCTGAGACAATGATGAGTTCTTTTTGTATCTATTTATTCTGTGCCTGTGTCAATCCTTAATGTAGGTATACGCAATTATTGAACTAATGTTCAATGTTCATATTACAAATGTTCCTAAACGACACTAAATAAGGCCACAAAAATTTCTCGATCTACACTAATCAACGAAAAGAAATGGGGTCTTAGCTTTGACTATTGAGTAGTCAAAAGGCTCTCAGGGTTCTCATGGCGTTTCCTTTTTTAAATAATCCAATATTGTCTTTTCCCGGTTACTATACTTGTTAACAAGGACACTCCGTAACCGGATTTCGAGCTCACGAGGATCAGTTAAACCGCGGTCAGATCCACCTAAAAGAAATCCCATTAAACTAGGTCATAAATGTACGAATCATGGCGTCACGAATTTGTAGCGGGGCATAGCGTCCCCGGGGACCATTTATGCCTCTATCTTTATTGCCAATTTATTACGTTTCCCCCACAAATATGGCGGCAAAATAATGTGATCTTTATAGCTTGATTATTATTGAAATTGTACTTATTTTGTGACATATACATACCCACTTATTTTATGTTTCAGATGACTAATAACATAAGCATAGTTAAAACGCTGAAAGAAAGTTTTGTACTTAACAAAACACGATTACAGTCATTTTCAAGTCAATTTAACTCACGACACAAACAAAGGGATGTTATAAGTTTAGCGTGTCTATTTGTGTATTTGGATAGTGTAATTTTTTGTTGTTGTGTTATTTGTTTTGTAGTTACAATAAAGAGTGTATTATTTTTCTCTATCTTAAGTTACATCGATAGTTCCCATGCACACGCATGAAACAAATTGCATTTTTTTTTCGATTTCCAGGTGATTTGTAAATCATGTGTTCGTTTGATTTATTTTTGATAACAGTCCAGGGAGTATTAATTATAATGGATTGGAATCTTAATGGAAAACTTTCGCTTAAAAACATAACAATCGAGTACATCGCAAACAAAGAATGAAGGCACAACTTATCCTTGTAAACGAAATTAAATGACTTTACAAAACGAAACATCTAACCCGTGTTTCCCTTGCAAGAGACACAAAAGACAAAAGAAGCGGGACGCCTTTCATAATGTTATTAGCAACAAGACGCATTGCTATTTACTGCCGTCAGGCGCTTCGAAATGAGCTAACAAAGCGAAGATCGCTAAATTGTCTCACAAAGGTTACTCGGTCGACTTAATCCATCGGCTTGAACCCGTAATATGTTAAGACGTCGCAGACAGACGCTGCTTCCATTTACTTATGCTTTGAAGGAAGTTCTTTGCTTACTGGGCGGTTATTCTCTATCGATTCCTTACTTCGAAACCACGCGAACTCCTTGTCTTACATAAGAAATCTGAAAAACTCTATTCTCTATGAAACGAAAACAAAACCACGCAAAATGAATTTGGAATTGGCGCGATTAGAACTGCCAAAAACCACATGTTTTACCGAGATGCGTTCCAAAACATCAATACATCTAAATTTACTACCTACTATGTCAATATATTTTATTCAAAATAAAAATAACTTAATGTAAAGTAAACCTAACGCTGTGGCACGATTTGAACAAGACACGATAACGACATGGTTTCGTATCGTGTGGACTGTGTTTCCATAGAGAATAATCGCCCTGAAGAAAGTAAATTCCATAGATATAGGTAGTTTAAGATGACATAAAGATACAATTTGACAGCCTCCGTGGTGTGGTGGTTGAATAGGCCGGCTCATAACCCGGATCAGGCGGGTTCAATTCCCGCGATAGGACAAGTAGTATTATTTGTGCACAGAAAAAAAAGCGCAAATATTTGTTCTGTGTCTGGGTATTGTGGGACCATGGTCCTTGTAGTTCCTGGGTCCCTAGATACACGGAATTCTATTTAGGCTCCAGGATCTATGCTATGTGATCGTTAGGTGTTATTTATTTCTTTATTCAATGATTATCGACCTTAGCGGATTAAGGTGGTGAAAACTTGAAAAGGGCATTCCGTGCTAGACAAGATTGCGCCACAAATGGCCGTATTTTACTTGCAAGTGGAAGGTTTCCGAGACCGATCCATCAGGGAGATTTAGGACCCAGTAAAAGCTAAATGTCGGAAGAATAATCGATTTCGATGGAATAATGATAGCATGGAGTGATCTAATGCTCTAGTCTAGATTTCTATAGCTTGGTACAGTTTTCCTAATGAATAATTAACTTTGCGGCCTCGGCACGAAGACGGTGCGTTAATAATGAATATGGGTCACCGGATAGACTAGGCGGCTTTTTAGTCAAAACATCGTTCTTTGATTAAATAGACGTAGTATTTAATTGGGGGTTTGAGTAACAATAAGCCCCCGGGGCTTGAAATTACTGGACTTTATTAAAAGTGTGTACCTTAGATTGTTATGAGCCTCCTACATTTTTAGGTACGTACACCCTTTTTAGGATTCCGTACCCAAAGAGTAAAGTGAACCCTATTACTAAGGCTCCGCTGTCCGTCTGTCTGCCCGTCCGTCGCCAGGCTGTATCACATGAACCGTGATAGTTAGACAGTTGAAATTTTCACAGATGATGTATTTCTATTTCCGCTATAACAACAAATACTTACTAAAAACCAGAATAGAATAAATATTTAAGGGGCTTCCATACAACATACGTGATTTTTTGCTCTTTTTTTATAGATACCTAATGCCTAATAGCTAATACCTCATTAACATTAACTAATGAACGATTGTAAGAAAACGCTTGCATGTCAGAACGATGGAACTAGAGATACGAATACGATGTTACTTTTAAGACCACAAATTATTGTTCACCTATGTTCGCAAGTAAATAAATTGAATTGAATTGAATTGAACTAATTTTTAAATATTAATGAATTTACGTCAAGTCAGTCAAATAACCATTTGATTTGTGTATTTATAAGTACTTGATAAACAAAATAATCTTAATCATAAAAAATATGGCAAAAACTAATAAAAACCTCGTTGCCAAAACAGCAAAAGCTATACACTTGTTAAAGCATTAACAAGCCAGATTATAAAAATTCCTAAACTACACGAATCTAGTATGTACAAGAGTAGCTATCTAAGTAATCCAAGCATTTCCAGTAGAGTTCCTGGAACCGTGAGCGCCGTGCTCATGACCTCAGCTCGCGTGATCCTCGACGTGGTTTCGTGTAAACGCGCTCATAATTCATCGCCGACCGCGGCACGGCATGTTTACTCTTATATTGTGTTTTCATAAGAAAAATGAACGTAAAATATAAGAGTACACCTATTTTCTACTCTGTTTATACCTGGATAAGTCAAACATTGACAAAAGGAACACTATTTCGTAAGTTAGAGCGAATAAAACCAGTTCTTTAATGATCGATCTTTTAAGAAAACGCCTAGGTAACCATACTGAACGGAAGTAGTGTTTTCGTAGAAATGTCCTGAAGAACCTTTCTATTCATTAGGAAGTCTTTTGAATACAAGGGTATCATCTTTGTAGACCCTTCTTGTCCTACTTATATAGAGGAGAGGCGGTTTATATCGCGTTAAAATATTTTTTCTTCTACCTGTTTTCCAAAGCATAACCCTGCATAGTCCTGCATAGCGATTAAGGAGACTTCAGCACTGAGGCTCAGCGCTGAGGCCTCGATTTAACCAACTTTTATTTGAAAATAGAACGGAAGTAGCGTCATCGTTTCTGCAAAAGGCATGAGCTAGGGGAGAGCTTTCCGTTCTATTATCAAATAAAAGTTGGTTGAATCGAGACCTCAGCGCTGAGCCTCAGTGCTGAAGTCTCCTTAATCGCTATGCAGGACTATGCAGGGTTATGCTTTGGAAAACAGGAGACCTCAGCGCTGAGGCTCAGCGCTGAGGTCTCCTGAATCGCTATGCTGAGCTTTAGGTTTTAAAGACAAAGAAAGAGAAAAATTTAATTGAGTACTTATTGAGTATGTATTGAAAACGTATCGAAGCTATGGCTTTGCTGATGGTTTTAATTTTTGACGCCTTCTGTACTAACCAATCCAATCCACACATAACAGGTAGGTCAAGACAAAAAAAGCTGGTGATGAGAGAGGCCATGTTCAGAAATGGGCCTAAAAGGCTGTCGAAGAAGAAGAGATAAGGAACACCGAAAAGGAATAAAAAATGGTGGTGGTCAACTTTTTTGCTCCTTTAGTTTTGCGCAGCGCCCATGTACTGATTTATCCACAGAGCAGAAAAAAACAATAGGCGAAGCGTTTATTTGTTCTGTGGATTTATCAGAAACGACCAATAAATTCTTTGAGGAATATCTAATCTCTGTATTAAATTGTTTTTCCCTAATCTGTGGATGACAATCTGATAGAAAAAGGAACAAAATTTATTTCTAATTCCTGGTAGCCACAGCTCGATCTGTGTTGGAATGATATAGCTTTTGTAGAGTAGGTACCTAACTACATGTAGTGGGTGATATTTTTTATCTTTATTGAAACGTTTTCTATACCTTCAGAAGTTATTCAGTCTAGTCTAGAAAGAAAACTTTTCATTTACGAGTGAAGTAATAACTTCTTTTATGGTTTCATATAAAAGCTTTTAGTGTTCAAACCAAAGAACTTATTCTTAGAATTTTGGTTGTAAAGTCTGTACCTACTTAGATCTTTTATAGTCCTTGAATGTCACTAGAATATTGTAAATAGAGTACTTACTTAATGACTTTTAGTATTACAATTGAAGTTAGTATAACAATAATAGGTAAAACGAAACCTTATTTGACTTCAACGATATCTCTATAAAAAAAGTAGTAAGTACCTATTAGACTTAGGAATAAAATGAACTTCAAAAAAATAATAATATTTCCTCGTCAAAGTTAAAACAAACTGATTCAATTATGTGGATGGGGCTTTAATCAAATTATTTGACAAAACGTTACTGCCTACAATCAAAGTATAATAGTAATAGGTTATATACCTACATAAATAAATAAAAAACCTACTGCAGACAGTAATAAAATCCTCAACTGATATGGATAATGCTGGCTTTTAGGCAAAGTACTTTAGAGTACTGACAGCCGATGGGGAAGGAAGGTTATCGAGTGGCGACCACGAACGGGAAGGCGCAGCGTAGGCCGGCCCCCCACTAGGTGGACCGACGTCTTTGGTCTGTTAACGATGATGATGATGATGATGACTTTAGAGTTACTGGGGATTAAAACCTATCCTTAGCCTTAGTCAAAGGATGATAGTAATATCTACAATATAACTTAAGAAATTAGACAAGTCAATAAGTTATTAGAGTAGAAAAACCTTTTCTGCTGTTCCTGCTGCTGCTGCTGCTGATGATGATGATGATGATGATGATGATGACAATTTATGTTGCTCAAAACAAAGATAGATGATTTTTAAAACATAATTAAGAATCTCTTTTTGTTATCATCAAAAGTAGCGAATCAATACTACATGCTAACTAATCTTTCCTATGGCTTCTTCGGCTTAAGGGCTTATATGACCTTACTTCGCGAGGTTGTCGACACCTACCCTCTTTATCAACCCTCGATCATTATTCCATTATGCAGTTTTCTTGGAAAATTTTAAACATAGTTCTAGGGGTTTCTATTGAAATTCTTTTTCCAAAATGGGTTTCAAACGAATAAAATGGGTTTAGTAATTTGTAATTTATTTTGATACAATCAGCATGGCGATTGAATTTAAAATGATGTATGTAACTAAACTATTCCTTGTTGCCCCAGTCTTTGCCATCGCGCAAGCAACTAATTTTCTTGTCTTTCCCTAAAGCCCTAAAGCAAATGAGGATATGGAGTAATCTTTTTAAATTACTGTCAACATTAACCTCCAAATGGTAATTCGTAACAATAAGGGGACGGTATGTTCTAAAAATAATATTCTGCTTTGATAACCCTACTTAATCAAGTTTAGGAGTTATCTACATCGTAGTGTTAGAACACCTTGAAATATAAATAACTCCGAACCCGTATTTAGGTATAAAGCCTTCCACGAACCCTTTTTTAATTACCTTTTCCTAGCCATTCATTATGCTCATCAAACCTGAAGAGGACCCTTAAAATTTCAGCATTAGGAAATGCTTTCTAAACGAAAATGGACGTAAAATTAATTCGACCATTGAATTCTTCATAATGGTATTACTCAGTGTCCAGTCCCGCCTAGGGGTGCCACCTGAGCAAAATAAATTTGAAGGAATTAAAAACCTTCAAAAGTAGCAGCATGAGTCAAAAGCCTCCTTCATTATTTAATAGTACAGTACAGTGTTACAAGGATCTTCTGGCGCGTGGATGACAATGTCAAGGGGGCGTGGCCGCGTGCACCTTTTAGGGTTACCAGTCAATATTTCCCTAAAAACAAGGACATAAACTGTCCTTATTTTTAGGGAAATATAACGATTAATAACACAACGACACTTTTTTGTCTAATTTTGACGACGTCTTTCATTTACATGAACAATTTGTAGGTAAAATAAACGATTCCTCAGGGGTAGTCCACGCGGGCGGAGCCGCAGGCATAACCTAGTTTTATTACCAGGAAAATGACCAGCTGCTGCGAAGTAGGTATACATATACACCTAAACAACCGTATTTACATGGTCACCCACTGTCCACCGTCGATGAGACCCATTAATCATGACGATGGAGCCCCACCGTTTATCATATTCGGACCTCCCGCCGACGCCTATTTACATATAAAATATTTTTTGTAACGTTTTTGAAAAATCTGCTTTTTATTACTCTGTGGTGATGCGGCGGTTTTTATAGTGATAATAACTCTTTTAGGGCGAGACTCTGGATTAAATTGTAGGAGATAAAGTTTTTGGTGAAAAGATTTTGTATTGAGCATGAAATGAGCAACCCAGAATGTTGCATGCACCTAATTTAAGCGGATTTTTAATACCTTAGAATAATCGGACCACTTTCATAAAGATAACCCCATATCCTCCTTTTTTACTTAGGTATTATCTGTGACTTTACTTAGGTTACGTTTTTACTTGGGTTTACTTATCTCTATCGTTTTGCCACTTTCCCACTACTTGTTTTGTCAGTGTTAAGTCGCACTGTATTATGAAATGCTATAGTGCGAGTAACCCACTACCTATTTTAAAATGGAGTAAACTCGCACTAGTGCCACATTTTTAACGTCCCACTTACCACCTATACCTACGCCATGGAAGACACTGAAAGTTTAGAACACTTTTAGGTATACATATACATACATATACGTAATGTAATGGATACTATGGCAGCATGTCTAATTATAGTATAGTATCTACAGTATCTATCTCCATAAACAGAACCCACAACAACATGATAAACAAGAATTTAATTTAGGAATAGAAAAAAGCAATTACTATTTCTTCTCTGAGACTCATCAAGCTAAATCCACTTCCATTTGCTAAAAATCCTCATTTTCAACCCGTTTGAAACCTAACCGCATTTGCAATGAGCAAAGAGTGGAGCAAAGACTGGGTTCAAAAGCAAACAAACACCGCATAGACTGGCATGTAGATGTACTGTTGTATACCACGGAAACTTAATCACATTTGCGGTTTTATTCTCTGAAAAAGGCCTACATGGAAAAGACTGGTTTGGAGCCTTCAAAAACAGGTGCATGTTGTGTTTCTACTTCGTTAATGCCAATAGTTTTTGGTAATTATAGGTTATCACAAAGTATTGGCACAGAATTCGCCCTATTTACATTATTGGTTTGAATCTGTATTATTTTGGTATTGCAGTTCAATATTTATGTTTAGCCGCACTTTAAAATTGTGAGCGTACCGAGTGCTGGCTAAATTTTCTTTTAGCCTGAGGACTGAGGACCAAGTTTTCCCGTTTACATTTCCGCACAAAGGGGATACCGGGGTAAGACAGGGCCGTCGAGTTTAAATAATTGGAAGCGAGTGGACGCACACGAGGCGACTGGCCTTTTCTATACTACAGGGTAGGTACAGGACACGAGATACAATGGAGTGGGTATTGTAGCGTGTCATCGTGTAGAGCTCGCTTTGTTTCACGGGGACAGTGTGGCTTGTCAGGTACACTGGGCACTGGATATTGTTTCTAGGAAGGTAGTAGTTAGAATAAAGATAGAAACATTATACAACATATATTGTTTTCTGTATCAAAGAGTTGTCAACTCTAATAATTACCAATGAACTTCATTATACCCGTGCCGTGCACATGGCCGTGTCACTTAACATCAGATGAACGACTAGCACGTTAATTCATTTTTTCTCATATAAAAAAATTAAATAAATTATAGCGCCCAGCGACGGTAATCACATAGGGACCCAACTAATCTAGTCACGGACGAACTAGGATTCTCTAGCAAAACCTAGGAATACCCAGACATAGAATACCTACTTTACGTGTGCACGACCTTATTTATTTTGCAGCTCCAGCAGTCATTTAAAGCTTTGTCCCACAGACCCAGGAAGAGTTAAGTCAATTCAGTAACCTACTAAATCAAATACAACTCAATTCAGCAACTAAATGAACTCATTCAAGAGCTAAATCCACACGTTTTACTAATACAAGTTCTAATCTATTGGATCAAATACGAACTTGAAGTGTACCTAATTTAAATGGGCATAAGTATTCGAAGCAACGTTTTTGCCGCACATTTGCAAAATGTGGAATGAGCTTTCAGCAGCCTTTCCGCAGAGCCACAACATGGAACATTCTCTGATTCGCATATCGATGTTTTAAATACCCACTCATGAATGACTCGCCCTCATAACAAAAATCTTACAGAATTTCGTAGTTATCGCGTTAGCGGATCTAACACAATTCCATCTTAATAACGTCTCTACTTGATCGTAAAGAGCAACATCCAACCTTTACATCCAGCACTTAACACGGAGCAGCGTAATAACGATGTTAACTAACTCAATATAGAAAATCAGCTGCCGTCCACCGATCAGCCTGGCCGTGGGTACACCTGACTAGGTATACTACCTTTTTTAATTAACGCAAAGCACCAACAGTCCCGTAGAATGTGCTCAACTTCGATTAGTGGTCAGCCCAGTACGGACTATGTAGACGTGTACGCACTGCAACCGATCCGATATTCCGACTCATGTGTTCTAATAGATGCGTCTCTTATAAATGTGTTTTGGCATCCATAAAGCTAAATCAGAGATGAGATGTTTAGACATTATTTTAACGTGAAGTGGGTTATGTGAATTTATACGTCGTCATGCCATGGGACGTGTTTTCCAATGTACAGCAATATGTTGCATAGCTCAAGACTCCAAAGCAATATTATGTTGATGAATATAAGTTGTTTTACAGCTGAATATCATGTTCATTGAAACACGTTGTCTCGTGCGCATTCACTTGATGCGTTAGGGTGACCCGTTGTACTGTACTTTGGTCTGTGTATCCATTATAAGTATTATTTATTAGTGTTCAATAATGTTTGATTGTATTTATTGTATGGAAACGTCAGAATGTTGCTACTACCAGGGTCTTTATTCCGTATCGATTCTTTACTTCGAAACCACGCGAATTCCTTGTCTTACATAAGAAATCTGGAAAAGTCTATTCTCTATGAAAAGAAAACAAAACCACACGAAATAAATTTGAAATTGGCGCTATTTGAACTATCAAAAATCATATGTTTACCGAGACGCGTTCCGAAACATCAACACATCAAAAGGTATGACCACTTATGTCAATATATTTTACTTATTCATAAAAGTTAATGTAAAGTGAAGGTATATCTAACGCTGTTACACGATTTGAACAAGACACGATAACGACGTGGTTTCGTATCGTGTGGAATCTGTGTTTCCATAGAGAATAACCACCCAGCTATGAATAAGCAAACATGAATTATCAATTTATTTACCCATTTCGATCGTTATTACATGCATTCTATCTATACCAATATATAAAGAGGAAAGATTTGATTATTTGTTTGTTTGCACTGAAAAGGCTCCGAAACTACTGAACCGATTTGAAAAATTCTTTCACTAATGGGAAGCTACATTATCTCCGAGTGACATAGGCTATCTTGTATTTTATAAGACGCGATTTAGGATCGTGTCGGACTCGTTCCAGATCCAGTAAGTGTACACCATACGTCCGGTGTCCTCTATCAGCAACCCTCTGTATTGCTCGAGCTACCTGTAAGTGTAAGGTCACCTGTAATGTGAGACCCTCGCATTTTGTGGCTGGTATTCGGCACGTGGATTGGACTATTGGTTGATTGAGATGTTTTTGGTAAATATTTGAGAAACTTTTATTTTAAGAGGCATTTGAACGGTTTTTTGTACTTACTTGAAATTTTTTTTTATAAGTAATACTGTTTCTATAAGTTTTAAACGGTCTTATTCCCCGTATGATCACCTTAATCATAGGCAACTTTTTAGTGTCATTTGATCACCCGTGAATGTTCACCTATAAGGTGATCATAGTCGACTCCATTCGATGCATATTATGTGAATTTATCATAACAGAAAAGCATGGTTTTCGTTGTACTTATCTATCGACAGTAGGTACGAAACTTCAACTCTACAACTACCTAAGTTTTACTGTACCGCTATCTAAGCACCTCGCATTAAGTTAAGACCGTTATCAACTCATAAATGTACCTATCCGAAGTGCATCGCTCCAGGCTGGAGTGGGATATAATATTTCATATCCAGATATTGTATTCCAGCTTCCTTTGTTCAGTGAAAACCTGGAGATACTCGTTTCGTTTCGAAATGGTTTCGTGATTCGATGTGCAATGGATGTACCTATGTAGAGCTCATGTGAGAGATTGCAGAAAAAAAACAAACGTTGAAATAGTACATGATATTTTTATGCTATAAGTACCAACGTAGCAAATAAGGGTAGGTACGAATACGATACGAATCTCATGGGAAAAGGTCACGTAGCATTTATGGACGTTTGTAACAACGTGTATGTAATGCATTGCTTACCCTAAACTGTTATGGGCAGCCGTGTCGCTTAACATCAGGTGAACGACTAGCTCGTCACGTCATTAATTCTCATAAAAATAAAAGACACGCTAGTACTCCGTACGTGACAGTATTGATAATGTTAATTTGTTTTTAATATTTAAATTAAAACAGGGAATCTCGGTTTGGTATCGTTGATTTAGGTGACTCTAGAGGTACTTACTGAATTAATGAATGAGGTCTAACAGTTAGCATTGCATTGATAGTCTTCCAGCATCACCATTACAAAGACTAAGTGATAAAATTCCATAAGTTATTTATAGAATTAGTTATAGAACAATCCATTTTACAATCGCATCAAAAAACTTATAATGAAAGTCGTAACAATTAAAAATTAAAAGCAAACGCTCACAATACCATACCGTATATTTCATGAATTTGGATGAGACTATGCAAAAATAACGATCACGCGACGAACGAAATTAACTGTTTTTCATTCGAGGCCCTTTGTACGGTGGGGGGAAACAGGGGGAAGTAGGGCGGTTACCTTGGGATACGTTTTATAGCGTGGTTGATGAAGTGGGATTAAAGTTTTAGAGGCTTTGTCGGGTTTTGTTGCATGTTTTATTGGCTAGGATGGTTTCGGGATTAGTGATCGACTTGCCGAATTACAATTTTATCGTATTTTTTGATGGGAATGTTATATTATAAAACTTTGTTAACGCTATAGAAACTGAGTATTTTGTTATAGTTTCGTCTGTTAGTCAAGTGTCTAACAGTCACAAAATACGAGACGAGACAAGTAACATTAATTATACGTAAGTTATAATATCGCTAAACTCAGGTAAAAGGTCGTTCTGTCGCGGTCAAATAACAATGAAGAGTACATTGACCCCACAAAGTCGACGACGGAACATTTATCCAAGACGAGTCAATCACCAACTTACTCTGAAACATTCAGCATTTTAAAAATGACTCTTAACACTAAGCTTTAAGGATAGGAATGTAGTTCGAAAGGTGTTACAAAATTGTAACGCATCTCTTGAGAACAGGGGGGTATAAATTGAACAAACAATGTATTGCAAAATGGCAATGGAATAGGCCATGGCGGACGATACACGATGGATCTCAAACTTTGGGCCAACCCAAAATGTAAGTAAACGTAATATTACTCAAATAATTTATTGTAAACTTACTACTCAGTACACGAATAAATTATGTACAGTTATGAATAATTAAAATATAAAACCCTTTACAAAAAAAAATATATTCGTATCTATCTATCGAGAAGTATATTAATCAAAGGATATGTCTTGAGTAGCTGAGAAGAAACGTACCAACAGTCCAACTCCAAACCACTGGACGAAACATAATATTTGGCAAGTGTTTCCTTTGTACGTCAGAGGAACCAAGGAAGAGCTTTTGAAAACTCAACCTCAAAGTCATATGGGATATAAAAGGTTGTGTGAAAAAATTGCGGGTAATGCTTCCCTCTAGTTCTTACTATAAAACAATTACATTCTTATTGTCTTTAATAGTAATCCTCGTGAAACTATTAAATCTAAAGCAATGCCTTGTAAAGACAATGCTTTTAACGAGTAAACTAAATGTAGCTTCCATGTTTTACTCACCGCTTGCTAAAACTTCTTACGATTCCCGACACATCCAAGACTGTGAAACTATGTCGTCGTCACACCCCCCACCTCCCCTTTTAGTCCTTGTTGGTTCTCATTTAAATGGACGTTGGGATTAAAATTTAATTAAAAGCAGTTGAAGTTACTCCGTCGTTAGTAAGTATGAAGATGTTGGAAGCTGCGAAAATGAAGAGCTCGGCGATGTGCTTCCACTTGTCACTTTAGGTAGGTAACCTAGTGCAATGAGGTCAATATTATGAGTAGCCTCAACGGACTCGGATACCTCAAAACGGATCTTTATCGTAGGCACCGAAGATACAGGCTTAGCCTAGTTTGGGGCCCGTTGTAACTATTCATATTACAGTAGCAGTCAATCTGTTAATTGATATTGTATGTACATTTAATTATGATTCATTGTAATGTAAATGGTTCTGGAAATAAAATTTTTCTTATTCTTATTCTTAAATACGTAATTATTTCAAAAAATTGCCATCTGATCCCAAAAATCAATTAATCACAGTCTTATGGGATCAAGTCTTACATCAAATTTATTTATTGTACAATCATTCAGTTGCTATTGACTCTAGATTTTTAAGTAGGGCAACTGTTTCTAGCTTAAAATTACAGCACGAAAAGTATCGAACCTGTTATAAACCACAGTTAGTAGTTGAGACGAAAAACAAAGAAATGTTAAATCCATTAAAACACTGCCTGAACTGAAAAGCTTAAATAAAGCTCTGCGGTTAAAGCTCAACGAAAATATTGGTTAAGCTCATAAAATGTTGCCAGCGCAATAACATTGGAGTACTCTCGAAAACAGTGTCGAATGAGTGTGTGTTGCCAGTACCATAACTAGCATAGCAGCTGTCAGTATTTATTCAGCTCCGCAAATGTGGCCGAGGTGTCTAAACAAGTGGTGTTTGTCTTAGGATGACCTTTTACCACCGAATAAATGTTGCTTTTAAGTGACTGTAGTTACAAAATACTGTCAGGGCCAACGTAATATGAGGTGTTTCTAAAAGAAGAACTATTACAAAAGTGTTTACCTCATTTGCAATAAAGCGAGAGGCTGGAAACTTAAAGTATCAGAATGCAGGACAAAAATAAAAAAGCCGTACGTGAAGTTTTGCATTATTGTCTTATTAATTAGTAAAGGACATGTAATGGTTTTATTTGGGAGTTGGTACTTGGTAACTAACCACAGAGAGTGACTTGTATTATTGTGTAGTGTAATTATTGTAGATAATGTTCGGCGCAAAGAATGATTTTATAACACAGCCGTTTAATTATTAAATAAATTATATTTACTGGCATCACTAAGTGATGCATGGCAGCCCTACAGAAATCGAGCACCAAGGATGGGAATCAAGAATCGAAAAATCGATGAATCAGATACATTTTAAAATTGTGAATCGATTTGAATAATTATATTTTTAATCGCCTCTTAAACCCTATTGCCATTTTCTCATGTAAAATAAATAGTGCCGGAGGACATTGACTCATTTCAGTTTAAAGATCTATTTTATGGTTTTGTATTCTTCTAACCACTTCTTAAAATCGTAATTACTGCCTAATTTGTGATCAAATTGTTTACCTGTAAATAATATAATAAAAATAAAAATAGCGAGATTAACAGAATACAACAAGTTTATATAATTGTTTATTACTTAATGTCATCACTGACTGCTACATTTTTAAAACCTATCTGTGACACTATCTGCTTGTTGTTCTAGATGGCACGGCACTACTATCTTATTTACTTAATATTTTTGAATATAGTACCGCTCTTTTGAACTGCAAAGAGCTTATGCAAAACAATCACTATGATTTAGAAGCTGGCAGTATTATTTCGACAAGTAACATTACGATCTGTCATTTTACTCCTTCTAAATTAAAAAATATACTGTAGCGAGTACTTAGTTTACGTTACCCTTTCTCCAACGGTTCTTATCGCACTCAATGAGCTCCATAGGCATAAACATGGTATGATGGTATTCATGAATACCTACGATGCATCAGGCTAATTTAAAATAAAGGTAGAGGTAGATTTAAACTAAAATCTATGAATCGATTTAAAATGTATGTTAAGTACCTAACTGTGTTTCTAATCGCGAGTGTTTTAAGTCTGCTTTGTTTTGAGTATAAATTAACTTTAGCATTTTATTCCGAATCGATAATAATAAAAGCATACAAGCCTCTCAAATAATACGAAATAAAAGAAATACGATCTAAAAAGTCAATAGATCGTATTCAATTAAATGATTTTCATACAAATGATATAATCGTAAACGTGTGAAGCACGTCCCTAACCCTCCTCACTGGCACTGCGCTGCCACTCATTCTTCTTCTTCTTCATAAATGGCCTTCTATCGCTTTTTAGCAATAATTCTGCCAATTTCAAGTGAGTATAATTTGTACGGTTATGTCCAAGTGTCATGCCAAGTCAAAGTCCTATTTCGTCCACAGAGTAACGGTTTTTTTCTCTAATCTGTGATTTCGTCAGTCAAAACGTAGATTTTTTTCTCTAATCTGTGGTCAAAACGGAAGTACACAGTTTTTTTTGTGTCGTCACATTGTTTTGGCTTAGCGCGAACCATTTATTTTCCCATTTTTTAAATGCAAATATAATAAAATCGGGGGTATAACAAAATATTTAATGTACATATTCGAGAATCCCATTAAATAAGCTTTCCATTGATATGTATTTTGTACCGGTTGGATGCCGAGTACCGTTAATGAACATGTCTTTTTAAACAATACATCACAGTAATTTTTTTTATCCAATTTGCTTTGGAATATAGAGTTTGAGCATCTCTGTCAAAATGACCCTCTCAATATTTCACGGTACATCGCATCCCCTCCAATATCTCCGCCCCCTTGCATTTCGCTCCCCCGGCAGTTTGATACTACCTAGCTAGTAGCGTCAGCAGAAAAGTTGCTTGCTATCTTGAAAGTTATTTTAAACTTTACTTGAAAGGAACTTAGTTGATGTTGCTGTCAATTTTCGTGATGGATTTTCGCTGTATTATCGCAAAAAAGTAGTTTGTATCTGTTTTATATGTGACACAAATTACGCGATGAGCTAGATTCTCCTGATGTTAAGTATTCACGGCCACCCATAATAGTTGCAGTCCAGTTGAGATTCTAAATTGAGTTATAAAGTTTCGCGTGCATTCTATAAAGTCATTCTGTATACCTACTTACATTACTATGATTTCTAGACTGTGGATTGGGTCACGAAGTGTTATTTGCTCAAAAATATAACGCTTCAATGGTCAGGCTATAAAGTACAAGAAGTGTTTCACATCAAATCCGCAGAAGATCAAGGGTTTGTGTTTTTTGAGTTGACATACTTGACTAGGTAGAACTGAATTCCTATATCAGTTTAATGTAAAGAAAGAAAAAAAAACCCCAAATGGTATGTACTATTAAATTCCTAATCTGTGATAGGATTTTCTTTGCAGGCATTATGTGGGTTACAAATCATAAAGCCTTAAGTCAGTTTTTAAAGGACGTTGGTTACGTCGTCGTTCTCCTCATTATAAGTACTCCTAACACAGTCATGTGCCCGTTTAAAATCTACTTTCTATGCAGACCTTACATTCAAACATGGATGTTTTTTGCCTTTTTTGTTCAGTTTTATGAAGATATCTGGATTGATGGGTATTTTCTCATCTATTAGAAAGTAAGTCGTGAACATAAAATTGCTAACTAGGTAGTCGTGGAGAACTTTATGCCTACCTATTTGTTTTTGTTTTAGTTATCTCAGTTTAATACATGATTAATTTCTAGTAAAAGCTGTGATTTAGGTTCGTTGTGTGGGGAACCCTCCCACATTATCTATAATTTACATAATATTATACAAACAACATTAAACAACATCAACAATTTTTTTTTATTATTGTTTATTTTTTTATTATTTTTTGTTTATTGTAAACAGCTTTAATAATGTCATAAGAAGTGCAGAAACAAATTAAATAATGTTATAGTATAAAATACCTTACCTATAATGCCCTAAGAACGTTAGCGTATCGCACGCTCATACAAAGTGGCGTACTAAAATAAAATCGCTCATTAAAATGTTATCTATGGGCCGAGACATAAAAGGATCGTCTAATCGCTCCTATGTAAATATTACTCGACCTATACCTACTTAGATATAATTTTTATTCTGAATGCTGTGTATAGGTAGGTACTTACTTATATTAGATACTTGTGTCGGGGTGAGAGTTACTGTTATCGATAATGATTCATCATTATCATCATCGTCACCATCATCGGCCTGATGATGGTGACGATGACTCCCCACATAGAGCGTCACTTTGACCGGATGCTTGCCTCCTGCACCCATCCGCTCCACGAGAACCTGAAAGAACTTAAAATTACGGAAATAAAATATCGGCTAGCCTTGGTGTTGAAGTTATGGGATAATAAATAACCCCCATGACGACAACACGCGTATTCATAATTTCATACAATGGGTCGTTTAAGGTTGAAGAAAATAGTTTTCCAATAGCAAAACGTTATGTCATGACAGACCTCTTTGAAGAAAATTAATTAAGAAAAGTACGTGCGTAACCTAAGGATGCTGTTAATCTTCCACGGGCTAGCATGCGCACCGCGACTAAATTTTCTTTTCTCGTGAGAGACAGTGACAAGACTATGGGAGCGCCTGAGCGTGTCTCGTTCTAACAGCGACGACAAGTTTTCTCGCCGTGCGCATGCTAGGTGCACAAGTTAAATATGTGAGCTTTACGCTAAAATGTAAATTTACCCGACTACGGCGAAGCCATAAGGAAGGTTATGATTTTGTTTTAATGTACAAAGTTTTACTCCACGGTTTGTGTAATAAGCCCGTAATATTCTTAGTAAGTAAGAATTCCACTGCTAAACATAGACCTCCCCCAAAGAGCGCCACTTTGAGCGGCTGCTTGTCTCCTCCATCCATCAGGCTGATGATGAATATAGAATTACGGACACTGATCTTTATTGTACAAAGGGTCTAGCAAAGATACCAACCACTAACGCTAACGCCAAACGCTAACTCCAAAATGTACTGAAATGACATTTCTGAAATCGCTTACTTTTCCGCAGCAAATGTCATTTCAATACAGTTTTAGAGTTAGCGTTTGGCGTTAGCGTTAGTGGTTGGTATCTTTGCTAGACCCCCTGTAGTATAAAATGGAAATCAATGATTACGGAAGAAAACCTAGGTCTATTTACACGCTAGAGAGTAAAACAAGAAACACAAAACTAGAGCAAAAAGCTTCCTGTTCACGAAGTTGTGAGCGAACAGTCCCCTGCCGATTGCGGCTGCCGTAGTGCCATAATTGTATTAGCGGCGGACAGTGTTACGGTTGACGGTTGCTGCTCGCGATTGCTTTGTGTTATGTATTGATTCATGTTTCATGCCCTGCCCGACACGGTTTGTTTACTACGTTTGGGATTTATGAGGGAGTGAGTGAAAACTCTGACCAGGTCACTCCAGCTGGAACAGCTATTTCTGACACCCTCTGTAGTGTGTGTGGTGGTTGAACAGGTCGGCTCAGAGGCGGCGGGGTCGATTTCCGCGACAGGACAAGTATTACTGCACAGGAAAATGCGCATATACTTGTCCTGGGACTGGTATTGTGGGACCATGGTCTTCGTAGTTCCTGGGTATAGATACAGGGAATCCTAGTTTTCTAGGGTCCAGGTTCTATATCTATGTGACCGTTGGGCGTTTATTTATGGGCGCTTTGGTGCGAGTAAAATGCAGTGTTTTTTTACATCAAACGTGGTTTTAGACCCCAAAAACGATTCTGAGAAGACGATGCCAGTGCCACGTTCTGGCTGGATTTGGAACTGACTACTTTTTAGAACATTATCGTGACTGCCTGATAGTTACTGGACACTAAACAGGCGAGCACTAGGGTATGATAAGGTAAATGTTTAGGCAAAGCGCAAAAGTCATCGAACTAATAAATTTAGTAGAAATTGGTTGACCGGGATGCTGACAAAGCTGCGTGATGTTGACTTTTGGCACAGTTGCCGAACTAAATGTCCCCAGCCAATTGTGGCTCCCGAAGTGGCTATAATTTCGTCAGCTTCGGATAGTGTGTAGATCTGTACTTATTATGTATTTATGATAGTTATGGTTGTGCTAGATTCCTTTTTTTTCTATACATCAGCTAACATCAACTCATCCCTGGGTATTAATGATGTAGCGTAATTAGTTATCGATTTATTTTTGCAAGGCTTAATTTGTTATACTAAGAAACACACAGAATATAGAATAGTACCTAGACACTTATTGAACTACTAAAGAATTAGTAGTTAATTCCTAGAAGCTAGTTTAATATCCAATGGAAGACAAACATTTTTATGAATCTCTTTTGTTTCAGGAACTGTATTAGCAAAAGACGTCAGAGGTAAGCAATCATCAACCTAAGGACAATGGAACAACGAAACAAAATGAATTTTCATGACCATCTATAAAATTCTGAACAGAATAAAGAACATCATTCAGTTTGATGATCCAAAAACTTAAAGCCGGTAGTATAACCCCTCTAGGCTTCTACTAAAACGTGCCTCATGCTTTATGCCAACTAAAGAATTTCATCAGTCTTAACCCCGGGTAGTAGCTTCCTCGCGATCCGCAGTATACCTACGTCATGTCAAGCGATATTAGGTAAAGCACCTGATATTGCTACCACCAGATTATGAGCACAGTACTGGTAGCCTGGCAGTAAGGAGAGTCAATGCATATTCGCCAAGAGTCGGCCAAAATGACATAACTGTAGAAGGTATACAAAAAAGCCGGAGGTAGCGTGCTTTAAAAAGGTATGATTTTATGGTTTGGTAATTATGAAGTGCTGAAAAGTTTGAGTTGACCCATAGAGTTAGGGTTACGAAATTCTGATTTCATAGTCAATGTCATTTTACTATTATATACTAGTTTACCCATTGATCCGCCTTGTTTTCTAGGGATTATTAGTTTTACGCCCTAACCCTGTCCGAAAGAGGGTAGGAAAGGGAAAAGTTAGGAAAAAAGGATGCAGCCCATCTATTTATCTTTTTCCCTATCTCTCTCTTCCTTCTTGACCTATTAGATTTTATACAAGAATTTTAAACCCCAAAGATCACATACATAGATCCTGGACTCTAACTAGGTTTCTCTGTATCTAGGGACCCAGGAACTACGAGGACCATGGTCGCACAACACCCAAACACAAAACAAGTGCTTGCGCTTTTTTTTTCGTGCACAAATACTTTTCCTTTTGCGGGAATCGAACCCGCCACCTCCGGGTTATAAGCCGACCTGCTCAACCACCACACCACGGAGGCTGTCAAGTATTTAAAAGGATGCGTTTTGAAGTCGGATGTAGAACCCATACTGCCACATGCCTGAGAAGTTTATGATTATGCAAGCCGCTTTTATTACGTTTTTACGCTGTATTATGGAAATTTGCGTAGATTTTGGGGATGTGAGCGAGACAAATAAAGGTTTTATTTCCACTTTGAAATATTCATAAGTACTTAGGCATATTTACGTTGTAATTCTCGACACGGACCTACATTTAAGGTGAGTTGGTTGTAATTGTTGCAATATTTTCCCACTGCTGGGACACTAGCCTTCTCTTACTGTATAAGAAAGAGCTTCGGTTATAATCTACTCGTTGGCCAAGTGCGGGTTAGTGATGACACAATCATCAACATTATCATGAAATTATTGAACGTTTGTGTGACCACATACAATTGTTTATTTATATTATTCTCCCTTGCTATTGAGTTTGGCTCCTATAGAATGTCATTTTATGTTCCCTTGTCTACAAAATAAACAGTGTAAATTACGTGCACAGCAGGTAGTATTGCCTCCAGGCAGCCGATATGAGACGTTTTTACGACTAAGATGGAGGAGCGTTGCGGCTTAACACGTTGTTTTAAATTAAATTTAGAAGCCAGTGTTGTCACGTCATATCAAAGTAAATATGCTGAAAGATTTCGGTGGAATTTGGTACTAAAAAGATAATATTCCTGATATAAAAAAGGTAGGTAACATGAAACATAACAAACATACAATCAAACGTTTTATTAAGAGCACCGTTACCTATTTTGTTACATTATAAATGAAATTCCCTGGTAATTATTATCTACAGTATATCTTTTTATTAGTCGGAGTAAACTGACAGATCGCAATGCCACTTATCGAAATAATGCAGCTTCTAAATCGTAGTGGTTGAACTGTATCAGCTCTTTATAGTTCAAAAGATCGGATCTATTTTAAATGAATAAAATTAGCTAGAAAACCTTTATATATATTGTTTTATTAAGAGGACCATCCTGGTATTTAAAAATGTTATCACCGTCGCTCTGCTCACGCAGGATACAGATAGATAAAAGTACCTAATTAATTAATTTAAATTAATTTCGCTATTTTTATTTTTGTTACATTTTTTTACAGGGAAACAAATAATTTGAATCATAAATTAGGCAGCAATTACGATTTTAGGAAGTGGTTCAAAGAATACAAAACCATAAAATAGATCTTTAAACTGAAACGATTCAGTGAACTATATCCCCTTTACCACGGCACTATTTATTTTACACGAGAAAGTGCTAACGTCGGTAATGCCAGTTTACTCCGTTTAATTAGAAAATAGGGTACTCTTCCGCAGACGTGCTACAGAAATCGTAACAAACTTACGGCTTAGCAGTATTTCCCGCGCGTTTTTTATTCACTTTAGTATTGATTCCCTGTACCTATATTTAAGCAGCATAACTTGGGAGGTATTTCTTAAAGATTTCGTTCCAAAAGACGTCCTCTTCATCATTGGGGTTAGTTGTAGCTACCATCTGGTTTCCCAAATCCATGTAATCCTTCTTACCCGTTGTGTAGAGTGGCCATTCTGCACCCAGCCTGTCGTCTACAGTTGGGGTACTGTAAAACAAGATGACGTTTGGAAAATTTAAAATGAAACGTGATTTATTGACCACAATCACAACTTTTATGAAATCAAAATTGCAAAGTTTTTAATGTTTATTACAAAATAAAATTAAGAGTGAGAGCGAGTCTTGTATTGTTTTTAAATTCGACTACACTTTTTAAATAATAAATAACATTAAAGATTAATAATACCTACTAAAACTAAGATACCAAATACAATTAAACTATTTTATAAAACTAAACTACTACCAAATTTAAACTATAAAATTAACAATACCTATAATACAAAACTAATCTAACAAACCACTACCAGTAGGTAAAGTGCCCAAAATGCTGGCAGCATTGCCACGTTGAATGGCAATGCTCAACCTTTGGGCCAAGTAGAGCATTTTGGTCACGAGTTGCTTCGACCAGGCGTTTGGATAGCTCTTTAAAAATCTTCATAAATTAAATAACAACTACTTATGAGGAAACAAAATTTTGTAAACATAAATCTTACCCGAACTTAGCGAAGTTGGTCCAAATCTTTAACATTCTGTTAATGTAGCCATAAGTTTCTGAATTTTGATCCACTTTCAAATTGGCTATTTTGAACGGAAACAGATAGAATAGGTCATCAACATGGCATACCACTTGCTTTCCTTTTATAAATTCTGACAAGCCAATATAATGAGCAAACATATTTCTTTCAGATTTGCACGTAAATTTATACAAATAAACATCATTCTTAGCTGAAAGTAGTTTGGCAAAGAGTAGGGAGCCATTTATGAACATTTCATAGCTAAAGAATTTCACCAAGTGATCACTGTTTTCTTTGCTGATAATATCTTTTTTAAAATAAAATTCTTTTATCATTCTTCCCACTTCTAATTGATCTTTTATGGAACAATTTAACTGAATATGTTTTGGAACGAAGAATTCTTTATACTCATTGGCCTCGGATATATATTCGTCTAAACTGACACCGAGACCCAACATTAGGAGACCCTCATCTGCAGTATAACCTGTCATTACTTGTACGTCTTCATGGATCCCATTTTTGAGCGCATCAATTGGGTCTCCATAAAAGAATCTCTCACTATCACCAAATTCTTTTTCACTGTTGATGGCGAAGCTTAATTCATACGGATTTTTAGATCGTGTTACGGGAAGAGATAGTTGGACAAGCTTTTCAGCAGGCACGCTCCTGAAGATCTTGGCTAATTCTTTGTCATCTTCTGAATTGAACCCAAGTTGCTTGGCGAGTTTTAAGGCCCTTTCACGTGGTTCAAAAGCTTGCGCCCACCAGCATGAAAGTGCTCCACTCATAACGATGGCCCGTTTGAAAAGGCCCTTAGTCATCGGTGACACCAGATGATAGCTCACGCTTGCTGCTCCTGCACTCTCGCCGAAAATTGTTATATTTTCTGGATCTCCACCGAAGCTTTTAATATTTTCTTTGACCCACCTTAGTGCGGCCACTTGGTCTTTCATGCCAGCATTACCAGGAATTTCCTCGGTATCCAAAGAAAGAAACCCAAGAGCTTCAAGTCTGTAGTTTATAGTAACGAGGACGACTCTATGTTTGACAAGGAACTCAGGCCCGTAGAAGTCATCGTTACCACTCCCACAACTAAAAGCATAACAATTAATAAAATACTAAAGTAAAATCTTAGTACCAACTATGACGGAAAATATAAGCATTAAAAATTGTTCTTACGTAAAACCTCCTCCATGTATCCAGAACATGACTGGGAGTGCTTTCTTAGGTTTTAAGTCTGGCGTGTAAACGTTAAGGAATAGGCAGTCTTCGTCGCCGAAGGGAGCGCCTGATTCGGAAAATAATTGGTCGTATTGGTAGCACACTGATCCAAATTCCTTGGCGCTTCGAACTCCTTCCCAAGGTTTTTTAGGTTGTGGCGCCTGAGGGATATTAAAAATTAATTCATTATTAATAGATTTAGCTTACAGAAGCCGCTGTGATAATCGTATAAGATATACAAATTATTATCGAGTTTTATTTTTAAAACGTTTCGTCATTATCCGCCGAATGACGACCACTGTTGAATAATTCATTACATTTTATAGGTACTTACAATTTACTATTTACACGGGAATTTGATTATGTCTTTTTGTTATTTGGTCGTTTTTGTGTTTTGTTGTATTTTTTTCTGAGCAACGTATTATTGTCCTTTTGTTCTTTTGTCATACTGTTCTTAATAAGTTTAGTTGACATAATAAATTACAGGACCAAGGATTATAGTCATAACTTCGCACTAATTCACGCTACGCAAAATACAATCAACATTATTATTTGTGTAGCTACTTACATAACTATTTTCACACTATTCATTGACTCAACACTCGTTACGTATAACGCGATGATCAAAAACTGGTTTCTATAAATCGTTTTTGTTTTTACATATTCAATTTGTTGACGGATAAAAACTAATTCTTTGGCCTCTTCACAGAAGTATAATTATATTAACCAGTTCATATTTTTGGAATACAGGTTTGAGTAACAGTGAAGTTTGTACCGATATTAACTAGTGTTAATAGTTATTTTACTAACATTTTCTAAAATCTCTTATGATATTAACAATGGTACTGTAGGTATTATATTATTTGGGACCATGATTACCTTGAACCTCAAATTTCCCACCGGTGGTTCAGCGTAAGGTATTCCCTTGAAGCTGCAGAACTGTCCGCCAAACTCATTTTGGACCACTTCTCCTTCCAGGACACCCTCATTCACCTTCACTTGTACCATGGTTTTAGTTCTATCAGTTCCTATTACTGAAGTAAGTGCCAACTACTAGTTTGTAATTCAAATAATATGATGTAATGTTTCTCTTCTATATATTTTGGATGGACGACCGCTAAGCTGTATATTGCTTGGTATACTGTCTAGATACTGTTCGAAATAATCCTATTTCTTTATACAAGTGTTTTTGGCAACTTTGTTCGAAAAGTTGCCGTATCTTATCATGATATTTGATGTCATAATACATTGGAACATGTTATAATTAAATAATAGGTCTGAATTTGTGATAAGGTTATTTGAGTTATCATCGTCTAATAAGAACACAGAGTTCGATAGTGTTTTTTTACGATAATGAAATAAAAAAATAAAATGTGTTTTTTGATAGATCTTGTTTACCTGACGCTGCAACTAAGATGCTGAATGCTTACGGAACAGAAAGTTTCACATTCAGCGTTTCATGTATCGTATAGTTTGACTTCAAGTTGATTCAAAAATATTTATTCAGTTGTTAAGAGATAGGTAGGTATTTCATATTAATATGTTTGTAATTTACTTGTGTACACTCACCTCCGAAACGGCAATTCTTGGAGCTTAGTGGTGTGATAAGATAGTTTACCACTTACTCCATGGAAGGATCGGGTGCGGTACTGGCAGAGGTAAACGCACATCACTACACCTTGGGTGAAATGCCTTCGCCTAGATTTGTGTAAACAAAAATGATATCTATAAATCCTCAGGTAAACCGCATGCTCACGGTACCTATTATTTTATTCAGTTACATTGTTATTGGAGTAGCAGAAAACCAATTGCCTTCTCAGCCGGTATCGGAGTAAACTGAGCCTAGTTAAATATTGAAATTGTATTGACTTACGATATTGATTTAATGGCTTTGCGATTCAATACCGAATTTATATTCCTGAGAGTAGGCGTCCCAAAAAAAATTCTGACATCTAAGTATATAATTATGTTCTACAAACTTTAAGGTGTTATACAACTCCTAAATCTCAAAACCAGCATTGTTAAAGACCCCTTTCCAGAAATCTCTCTCGTCAGCCTTGTAGTTGGCTTCAATCTTCAGCTCGTCTCCTATGTCCACATACTTCTTGTCTTTGCAGTCGTACTCGGGCCAGGTGATGCCTAGAGACTTGTCTGGGGTGGGAGTCCTGAAAATTAAAACATTTAAAAAGGATTTTTGACTTAGGTATGGAATTTTTGTTTGGCCGTGTGGACCCGGTGGTATTCGAACAAGACCACCCGATCTATTTCCATGGGTGCCGTAAGAGCCTGCTAAGGGAATACCCAGAGAATAGGCAGCAACATTAGACAGCAACATTTTAATATTCTCCTCGGTACATTAAAATCTTATGCAATCACCCAAAAATTCAAAGCAATCACCATTGCTTTGAATTTTTGGGCAGCTTGGGTACTAGAAAGAAAAGAAAGAATGAAATATAGTTAGTTAGTTAGAATAGTTTTATGACAATAAGCGTCCAAAGTGGCGTTTCATGCTGGAAGAACCCATGTCCAGCAGTGGATGTCTTCCGGCTGTTGATGATGGAATTTCAATTTTCATGTAAACGGTAAAATACTAACAACAGCAAAATACAAAAATAATACAAAACATTTGGACTGTTTATAAAACCTACGGACATTCAATAAAATACAATCAGTTTTATCATTATAGAATTCCGTCAGCATCAACAACTCGTAGGCCAACAATATAACAACAACTTACCCGTATTTGGCAAAGTTAGTAAACACAGTGTTGACAAGCTGCACTAGCTTGTACTCCTTGCTGCTTTTGTCAATACCCATGTTCAAGCATTTAGCGTCGAATAAATAAAGCAAGTCGTCCAAGTGAGAAGCTCCATACAATCCATACTTTGCTCCTCTGTTTCCGTAGAAATTTCTTTTGGACAAGCATGAGAATATGTACAAAAATCTTTTAGTACATCCAACTTTTGGCAATTTATCAACGAATCCATGTATATCGTACAAAAAACATGATTCACTGATATATTTGGCAAAACATTTGCTAGATTCTTCACCGATCGGTCTTTTGTTAAAATAATATTCATTAATACTTTCCGATGCTTTCAGAATAGTATCAGGGGTGCACTGCATCAAAAGTTTTCTAGGCACTAACATCTCCGGATAGCGGTTGTATATTTTAGAAAATGATTCTGCAAGTTGGTCTATTGCAAACAATGATTCTTCGCTGGTGTTACCAATAAGCACATCTACTTCGTTGATATATCCTTTTTTGAGTACTTCGAGCGGATATTCCGTCAGGAAATGCTCCTGACCAAAATTTTTCTCGACGACTGGGGTAAAGTGAAACATCTTGAATATAATATTTGTTATGTCTTCCGATGTAAACAGAGTAGGATTAGTGCCTACTAACTTTTCGGCAGGAACACTTTGAAGAAATTCGAAAAGCTCTTTTGCGTCCTCGGTCTCTTTACCTAGCAGTTTACCGAGTACAAAGGCTCTTTTCTTCGGGTGATGAGGTAGCGACCAGTCACAAGTAGGAACTCCACTCATTGCTATAGCTCTCTTAAACAAACTTTTAGACATCGGGGATAACACATGGAGAGCTGTAGAAGCACCACCAGCACTTTCTCCGATAATTGTTACATTATCTGGATCACCTCCAAAGTTTTTAATATTTTCTTTTACCCATCTGAGTGCTGCCACCTGGTCTTTTAATCCAGCGTTACCTGGAACGTCCTCTGTGTCGAGGCAGAGGAACCCTAATGCGTCGAGTCTGTAGTTGATAGTGACAAGCAGTACCCCGTGGTTGACGAGGAAGTCTGGGCCATAGTTCTTGTCGTTTCCAGAACCACTCTGGTAGCCGCCGCCGTGGATGAAGAACATGACTGGCAGCGGGGTTTTGGGCGTGAGTTCTCGAGTGTAGACGTTTAAGAACAGGCAGTCTTCGCTTCCCAGGATCATCTCATTAGTGAAAACGTCCTTTTGGGTGCACTCCTGTCCATGCGTTAAGGCTTTTTTGATGCCATCCCATGGTAACGGTGGTTGAGGGGCCTGCAGTCAAGCAAAAGATACGTTGGAAGTTGGAATGAAACGTATTGGTGACTTGATGATTATAACAATGCTGCATACGTTGAATATAAAATGATAAAACCTTCCAGGTATAAGTACCTACTTTCATAGAGTAGGTAGGTTGCACCTACCTACTCTATGAAAGTTTAAAGTTACAGTAGGTAGTCTATTGTTTTTCTCTATTCTGTGCATAAAGTGTGACCTTTCTTTTTGTTATAATGTTTTTAAGTTAATTTCTAGTATATTTTTTTAATTTTGTAACAATTTTATAAATTATTTTAACAAGTAACTAATGCAGCTTTCTCTAATGTGTATTTTTATTTTATTCTGTGCATTTTATTTTAGTACTTTACTTACCTATACGCAATAATCATTGATCTTCGTCACAGGGATCGTGAAAATCGTAACCACAAAAAAATCCCTGAACTTGCAAAACCTGTAGATACGAGTATATTGTGTTTCGTCAAGATTTGTTGACAAATATTGCCTGCCGCGAGTACGTAGGTACCTACATACCAACGTACGGACAGGCGAAAGCGGAAGTTGAAGCAGAGACCTTTCTTATTCCTTCGCTTGGTCAAAAATTCAGTTAATTATATAATTGCTAAATACAATAATAAAAAAAAAACAAACCTTGAACCTGAGTTTCCCCACCGGAGGCGCTGCATACGGGATCCCCTTGAAGCTGTAGTACTGCCCGTCTCCCGTCACCAGGTCCAGGAGCTCTCCTTCTAGCCATCCTTGTGATACTTGCACTTTTGCCATAATGGATAGCGCGACACTTCAAGATTAATTTTTCGGAAACGATAATTAATTAAAAAATAAAATCCCGTGACTTTTACTAACACAAATAATCAAAAGATGTTAAGTAAGAAATCTGTGAAAACTTCACTTACGCTATTTTCCAACAGGGCCCAACCCTTCGTTTTTGAATTTGCTAGGTGAGCGAAGTTTAAAAATATTCTATGCTAGTTTATTTTGTTGCGTCCATTCAATCCGAACGGTCAAGAAGAACTAGTTTATTGTACGCGCGTGATTGAATGGGCCTACAAGCATTATCAGAGAAACAGCACTATCTATATCTAAACATTGTATTAAAAACTCGCGATAAAGTCCCTAGTTTTATTGTAAGAAAATCACAAAGCGGTGCAAAATAAAGCCAGTACTAAACACTTTTTTCTGTTTATTTTGTTCATTCGTATAAACTGACAAATTACTAAACGGATTTTCGTGCAAATTCAACAATCGAAAATAACCAGGGCTTTAAACATAAACATAAATATATATACACATAGAGCATAGCTTGTACTATGGGATACAGATAACTGATAGAATAGTTAGATACATTTTATGTGTATAGACATAGTTACACGTAGGTAACAACTATTATAATATGTGGTTACACAGAATCATATGTGTAATACAGTATACAGTATACCTAATTACCTAGCACCCTGACATCGAATAAACACATCACTGAAAATGTTTGTCATAGGTGGAAATTAAACCCACAACCTATAAATAAATCATTGGGCAGAGCTAATATAAACTGAGCTATCAGGCCAGTCACAATCACAACCAGTAAATAAGATATTGATTAAAATGATATATTTGAAATGTCTTTTTTGGAAAATCAAAAAGGTATTTCATTAAAAAATTAAACGGAATTTTGAAAAACATGGCTCAGCTTTATGATCATAACTCTAAAGAGAAGGTGTGAATATGATAGCAACGCGACGGGTGAGGTTGAACTGCTACATGTCAACACCAGCATTTTCAAAGACCCCTTTCCAGAAATCTCTCTCGTCAGTCTTGTAGTTGGCTTCAATCTTCAGCTCGTCTCCTATGTCCACGTACTTCTTGTCTTTGCAGTCGTACTCGGGCCAGGTGATGCCTAGAGACTTATCTGGAGTTGGAGTTCTGAAAAATAAAACATTCTGAATGGATTTTTTGACGTATGTATCTATGCTGTTTCATTTTTCATATACCAGTCAAAGTGATTTTATTCTAGACTTACTAATACCCCAGCTAATACTACACTCATACATAACTATTGCTACATACAACTGACTACAAAATACAGTTGTTTTTACTACTTAGTTATTAACCTATAGACATTTAGATTAGGTAGACACAGACAGTCCAAATGCTGCAGCCTCAACAAGTCAACACACTAAAGACATCTGACTGCTTTCTTGAATAGAAATGCTATTGGTAGTGCCAGTCGTATTTTTATCTAACGTCACACGCACGAACCAGGCGCTTTGATAAACTTTGGAAGACACGATGAGTTTTATCTGTAGAGAACTGTTAGCATCAATGCCTTTTTATCAATTTAAAGTAAGTATTAGAAACCACCGATTCGATAACAATTAAAAATAAAGAATTTGAATAATTCTAATAAACTTTGGAGAGGCTCTGAGTTTTACAAACTGACGCAACCAATTAAAAAATACTGAGCTTCTAAGAACTCAACTTTCAATAGTGTAGAACAATACATCAAAAGATCGTATTTGCAACTTACCCGTATTTGGCAAAGTTAGTAAACACAGTGTTGACAAGCTGCACTAGCTTGTACTCCTTGCTGCTTTTGTCAATACCCATGTTCAAGCATTTAGCGTCGAATAAATAAAGCAAGTCGTCCAAGTGAGATGCTCCATACAATCCATACTTTGCTCCTCTGCTTCCGTAGAAATTTCTTTCGGATAAGCATGAGAATAGGTACAAAAATATTTTAGCATTTCCAACTTTTGGTAGTTTATCCACGAATCCATGTACGTCGTAAAGGAATGTTGATTCACTGATATATTTGGCGAAATGCTTCACTGTTTCTTCACTGATCGGTCTCTTGTCAAAGTAATATTCATGAATAGTTTCCGATGCTTTTAGAATGGCGTCGGGGGTACACTGCATCAAAAGTTTTCTAGGCACTACCATTTCTGGGTAGCGGTTGTATGTTTCACCAAGTAATTTTATAAAAAGGTCTATTGCAACCAGTGATTCTTCGCTGGTGTTACCAATAAGCACATCTACTTCGTTGACATATCCTTTTTTGAGTACTTCGAGCGGAGATTCCGTCAGGAAATGTTCCTGACCAATATGTTTCTCTACAACTGGCGTAAAGTGATACATCTTTAAAATATTATTGGATATTTCTTCTGATGTGAACAGAGTCGGATTAGTGCCTACTAACTTTTCGGCAGGAACACTTTGAAGAAATTCGAAAAGCTCTTTTGGGTCATCTGTCACTTTACCTAGCAGTTTGCCAAGCACAAAGGCTCGTTTCCTCGGGTGATGAGGTAGCGACCAGTCACAAGTAGGAACTCCACTCATTGCTATGGCTCTCTTAAACAAACCTTTAGACATCGGCGATAACACATGGAGAGCTGTAGAAGCACCACCAGCACTTTCTCCGATAATCGTTACATTATCTGGATCACCTCCAAAGTTTTTAATATTTTCTTTAACCCATCTAAGTGCTGCCACCTGATCTTTTAATCCAGCGTTACCTGGAACGTCCTCTGTGTCGAGGCAGAGGAACCCTAATGCGTCGAGCCTGTAGTTGATAGTGACGAGCAGCACCCCGTGGTTGACGAGGAAGTCTGGGCCATAGTTCTTGTCGTTTCCAGAACCGCTTTGGTATCCGCCGCCGTGGATGAAGAACATGACTGGCAGCGGGGTTTTGGGAGTGAGGTCACGAGTGTAGACGTTTAAAAACAGGCAGTCTTCGCTTCCCGGGATCATCTCATTAGTGAAAATGTCCTTTTGGGTGCACTCTGATCCATGCGTTAAGGCTTTTCTGACGCCATTCCATGGTAAAGGTGGTTGGGGGGCCTACAAATAAGCAAATGATAAATGTTAGACTGTATTGATGATTTGATGATTAGGATATTCTTTGCAACGTTGAGCATTTCAATCATTATGATAAAAACTCAACATTGGAAAGTTTGAGTCAAACTAAAACATTTTTATAGCAAATAGGCTTTTTTTGCACGTTTATAAGTTTTGAAATAGATTATTTGGGTTGTTATAAAAAATACTTACACCAAGGAAATAACCTTACCGTGTAAAAATTTTTTTTTAATTGGAGCCAGTTGAATGAAGCATTATTAATTCTATAATTAATTATTAACTAGTTTTCCTTAAATGTGTTATGCTGTTTACGCTGCGGTCATTAATTAAGGATATAGGTACCTAACTTATTATTGACCTACATTGCAGCGGGATACCATAGAACCTGTTTCCTGCAAGTTTATCTCTCTATGCAAGTACTTAGCTGCATCATACCCTACATAGGTGGTATAAAGAAATGTTCTGTTCTGCGAGAAAAGGGCAGGCGATGCCCCCCCCCCCCCCCCCAGAAACTTTAAAAGCTTATTACTCCGTGATTTATTTACCGATTTCATTAATTCTTTAAATTATTGCATTAATCTTTAACCTATATTAAAATTATATTAACTTGTAAATTTTTAAAAGCAAGACACAAACCTATTTAGTAAAAAAAAACAAACAAACCTTGAACCGGAGTTTCCCCACCGGAGGCGCTGCATACGGGATCCCCTTGAAGCTGTAGTACTGCCCGTCTCCCGTCACCAGGTCCAGGAGCTCTCCTTCTAGCCATCCTTGTGATACTTTCACTTTTGCCATGGTCTTTCAGACTTCACTCCTTCTGCCAACCAAAGTTTTTATGTTTACTAATGGAAACTAATAATTTATAATTTGGGATATATGATAATAATCGTCGTAATGGTTTTCAACCAGTGTGTGTTGCTAGTGATGACTTATGGCACTGAGGCGTGGTACCTTACTGTTGGCCTGATGAGTAAGCTCAAAGTCGCACAGCGAGCTATGGAGATAGCTATGCTTGGTATTTCCTTGCGAGACAAGATCCGAAATGAGGACATCCGGAAGACAACTAAAGTAACCGATATAGCTTTCAGAATTAGCAAGTTGAAGTGGCAGTGGGCGGGCCACATCACTCGTAGAACTGACAACCGTTAGGGAAGAAAGGTTCTCGAGTGGCGACCACGAACTCGAAGATGCAGAGTAGGCCAGCGCCCTACTAGGTGGACCGACGACGGTCAGAACCGTGGGGAGCCGATGGATGCAAGAGGCAATCAGCCGCTCAAAGGGGCGCTTTTTGGGGGAGGCCTATGTTCAGCAGTGGACGTCTTCAGGCTGATGATGATGATAATGATGATGATAATAATCGCACGAGTTTGGCTTTACATATACGGATAGACTATAAACCCAGTTGACCATAGTCTACGCCCTACCCAACACCTACACAGATTTTTCATTACGGCAAATAGTGGATTACCTAACCAACGTCTTTATTTCCTGAAAATTGGGGAGGAAGTAAACGGGTATTTTCTAAGAAAGCTGTAGCATGTACATACATTCATCGACCGCGGCATCACTTACCTCTACCATCAGGTGAGACATAATAGTCAACGCAGGCCTATCTGAGGTGATAAAAAGATAACCTACAGTTTGTCTGGCATAATTTCAATAAAGTTTGTCGGTTCCAATCAGCTAAAGTTATCTGGCCTTGTAGGAGTTACTAAGTGCCTACATTGCTAAATTGACGGCGCGGAACTTGCGCATGCAGAACAAAATATAAAAATTTTAAAAGATAAAGGTGATATTTATTTATTTATTTATTTATTTAATTCTTTATGCACAAAATGTGTACAAAGGCGGACTTAATGCTAACAGCATTTTCTACCAGTCAACCAAGGTGTGAAGAAAAGGAAGTAGATTAGGCGTGCACAAACGGATATGAGCAAAATGCAGATCATACTAAATATAAATAATATAAAGTATTAACTATTAAGATACAAGACAGTATATACATATAATTTTATGAATTTAATAAAATACTGACTAAAATAACCGGTAATGTTTAATTAAATAACTAATACTAATATAGATATACTACATAATAATAAATAAATACAAATTCCTATATTCAGCTTTATCAAGTTTAGAGACTTAAGTAAATGTTCTTTTACCTGGTGTTTAAAACTGTCCTTTACGTTACACCTCTGAATCTCTTCTGGTAACGAGTTCCAAAGGTGCACTGCTGTGACTTGAAAGGAGTTGTCTAAGAAAGATGTTGTATGTCGTGGAGTTGCGAGTATAAGGGTGTTTGAAGAGCGGAGTTGTCTAGAGATATTAATGAAATAGTTATTATATAATAGGTATGTAGTTTTAGGGTCCCGTCCGTTTAAGGGCGAACCCTATTACTGAGGCTCCACTGTCCGTCTGTCTGTCTGTCTGTCTATCCATCTGTCACCAAGCTGTATCTCAGGAATCAAGAAGGATGTGATTATTTTGCTCGTTTTTTAAGATAATGGTACGGAACCGTAGTGCGCGAGTCCGACTCGGACTTAGCCTGTAACATATATTTTAACGCCGATTAATCAAAAATAACTTATATACATTTCGTCTTTCGTACTTTTAGTTCTTGGAACATAGCAAATGTTGCTCGAATTGATGTTTGAAGGACCCCTTTTTTTATCATCGACTAGGCCAGCGTTTGACCACAATTTCACCTGATGGAAAGTGACGTAGTGGTCTAAGGTATAACACGCTGGTCTAGACCTATCACTATCAGTGCTCACCGAAGATGTTCACTGCTGAACATAATAATAATAAGTAATAACCCGGGCCCGATAGTTTAGTTGGTAGTATCCCTGCCTTCTGAATTGAGGGCTGTGGGTTCGATTCCTACCCAGGGCAAACATTTGTGTGATGAACATAGATATTTATTCTGCGTCTGGGTGTTATATTGTATTCTATGTATGTATTTACAAACAAAAACGTATCTAAGTATTGTATCAGTTAATGGTTTCCATAGTACAAGCTATGCTTAGTTTGGGGCTAGATGGCGCTGTGTGAGTTGTCCACACATATTTATTTATTTATTGTATTTATTTATTATATGTAATTTATTTGCCATAATAATAAGATTTACAATCTTATGCAGGTATACTTATGTGGTAGGTATGTTAATTAACCAGGTAACTAAATTACAATACTTACATAAGAAATCTAAAAGTACTTTAGCATCCGTACTAGGTTACCCTGTGTTACGTTTGCCAAGCTTCCGAAAACAATGTGAGGGGTGACTGAGTAATTAAATAATGAAAATGAACTAACATCACACAAATAAGTCATATAAATAGCCAAATTTTTCATAGAGGATTGAGCTACCTAACATGTGTATGGCTGCTTATAGTATATCTACCCTATGCAAGAAATGATTTAGAACATAGGCCACATAAAACGTTACTTTGGACGCGTACCATAAGGGGATTATGGTAACTAACAAACGCTTGGCAGGCGGCTAGGTGATCGCTGATTAGGAGAATGCTCAGCAGCTGCATTCCCCTGGGTGTTCTCTAAACTGGTATTAACGGCACCCACGGGAAGAGATGGGGTTGTACTTTTCTTAAATCATGAGCTACAGTGATGCCAAACTCGTACGCCTCGTAACTCTTACGCCTAGGACGCCAACGTCTGTCCACCACATACCCATTTTTCTTAAGAACAGCCTGAACATGCCTTACTTCCGCCTCTAAATGCTCAGGGTCGCAGAGATCGTAGGACCTATCAAAAAGCAATCTGGCAACAGATTGCAAATAACGCGGGTGGTGATGGGACATAGCGTTCAAGTATCTTTCTGTGTTGTGTCGGTTTTCTGTACACAGAGTGAGACAAAGAGCCATCCGGTCTCACCATTACCTTCACGTCCAGGAAAGCTAAGGTTCTGTCCACTTCCAGCTTACACGTAAATCTTATGTTGTTATGGACAGAGTTCAAGAGGTCCAAGAAACGTACAACTGCCTGTTCATCACCCTTTATAATACAGAATACGTCATCTACATAACGCTTCCACAACTTCACCGCCGAGGACTGTAGGATCTATACTTTCCTCAAAATGTTCCGTCCAAATGTTGGCCAGGACGCCAACAACAGGAGGCCAGGAGGCTGTGTGAAACGTAAAACTATGTGTCCAAATCGCGAAAATCTAAGAAATACTAATCTATATGGAATTCATAAGAAGTAGCGTATATGTGTATTGTGTATGTATTGAAACTGAGATCACAGGAAATACCTACCTGTTAATACTTATATCGTAAGTAGAACCTAATGCCTAATATTCTTTCAACAAAGCTTTGAAGATACCATGGAACATGCTGCACCTACTTCCTAAAGAGAGGGAGATATCTTTACCCTACATAAAACTATACAGTTGCTACGTAAACCCCTTTCTAAAAAGGAATTATTATAAAATAAATAAATATGTGTGGACATTTCACACAGCGCCATCTAGCCCCAAACTAAGCATAGCTTGAACTATGGGAACCAGATAACTGATACAATACTTATATGCATTTTTGTTTGTAAATACATACATAGAATACAATAGAACCCTCAGACTCAGAACAAACATCTATGTTCATCACACAAATGTTTGTCCTGGGTAGGAATCGTACCCACAGCCCACAGCTCAGAGGGCAGGGATAATACCAACTGAGTTATAATACTAATTACAGACTCCCAAGTACAAACTGTTGGAATTAATAAATAAATAATTGATAAATAAACATATGTTTGTGGACATTTCATACAGCGCCATCTAGCCCCGAACTAAGCATAATTAACTTGTACTATATAGGAACCAGATAATTGATAGAAAAAAAGTTTTGTAAATACATACATTTAGAATACAATAGAACCCTCAGACTCAGAACAAACATCTATATGTTCATCACACAAATGTTTGCGCTGGGTGAGAAATTGAGAATCAAACCCACAACAAACAATTCAGAAGGCGGAACTACTAAGTACCGAGTAAGCTACCAGGCGAGTCAATAATAACCAGTACTTAAATAAATGAAACGAGATGGTAAAATAAAATTATAAATTAATAAACACTAGAAACACAGCGGTGAATTTTGAAAAGAATATTACCTACATTTTCTTAAGCATTAGTGTTTACTTACGTGACACTTCAACTTCGCTGCCGCCGAAGTCGTAATAACAATATTTTCATTAAATTCTGCTTAAACTTTGCACGCCTGAGCGCGCACTCGCCCGAGACGCTTTAATGAATGACATTTGTATGCGCAGACCACAGATTAGTAATATGTAGCTAGCTAGCACAGACTCTCTAGGTAACTATAAATATAAGGCTACTTATAATAATAATTATGATATCTACGAGTATCCTCAACAGTTTTTGTTTCGCCACCTAAATGTAGTCTACCTATTCCAATATCACCTGAGGACCAATTGCTTTTTCTGCCAGTACAATATTGTCATTGAAAAATTAAATGTACCTATACATTACACCGCAAGACACAGCGTGCGCCAGCCCTCCATACTAGTGATGGATTAATTAGCTAATATATTTAGAATGTGAAAACTCAATTAGCATATCGCAAATGAAATGTAGTTGCAAAATTCTGTGAAATATGAAACATTTCAATTCTGTTGAATTCTGACAGGCCCGATAGCTCAGTTGGTAGTAACCCTGCCCTCTGAACTGAGGGCTGTGGGTTCGATTCCCACGCAGCACAAACATTTGTGCAATGAACATAGATGTTTGTTCTGTGTCTGGGTGTTATATTTTATTCTATGTATGTATTTACAAACAAAAAAGTATCTAAGTATTATATCAGTTATCTGGTTCCCATAGTACAAGCTATGCTTAGTTTGGGGCTAGATAGCGCTGTGTGAAATGTCCGCACATATTTATTTATTTATTTATTTAGTTCATTTTGAATTTAAATTTTAATACTTATACAGTTTCAGTTCATTTTATTTCATGTTTAATTCCATTTTTCATTTATTTTTCATATAAGTTTTCATTTCCATTTCATTTCGTTTTAGCAAATAGCATAGCAATAGCAATTAGCATGCTAAGACTCGTGAATTAGCATGTTTATGAAAATTAAAATCGCATTAATTTCCATCGCTACTCCATACTGCGAAAAATCGCAGGTAGCCGATGGATGCAAGAAGCAAGCAACAGCCGCTCAAAGTACTTAGCGCTCTATGGGGGAGGTATGTTCAGCAGTAAGCTTCTTCAGGCTGATGATGATGAGATCTTTAATTCTCCTGAAACAAAGTGTATCCTATGCTGAGTTATGTTTACGGTACTAACACTATGGGTGAACAACCTAAAACAATTTTATTTATTTTAATTTTTTTAGTCACAAAACAGATTACTTATTTGTTTTGTGGTATGGTTCGGTAATACCACAGATATTAAAATAGTAGTAGGTAATTCTAAGTAGTTTGTTGATGAAGCAATGACCTGTCTCAAATATTGAATTTGATCTGTGTGCAAAACTTCTTTTAACTCGCTACAGCCGTTCAAAATGTCTTAAACAAACATACAACCTTATTGGGTTTATTATTGGTGTTATAATCATTTTTGTAAAATTATTCAAGATTAAAATAAATTAAAAATTATAGAAAGAATTATTCATAATTAATGTGGATGTATAATAGGTATGTAATAATAGTGAATTAATTAGCGTCTAGCGCATAGCCAATGTCTTTGTATCTATCATGTTTAACCTGTTTTATTTGCCGTTTCGTGGCAAAAAAATATGAATAGGTAGGACGTTTAGAGTAGAGTATCAGTGTATGTCTACTCCGTGACTTCACTAAGCGGTCCCAACGGAAGACCAGCGCCGGTTCGTAAGAACTAGCATCATGCTGAGTTGGGGCCGATTTGTGACGGATTATTTAAAGTGTATTTCTTTTGTGCCTTTTGTGTTTTTTTTTTCTCTGTTGCAAATAAATAATTTTTCTTTCTTTCTTTTTTCTTTCTTTAGAGTAACCTTGACGAGCTTGACATGAAATTACGAAATTAGTAAGTATCTATAGGTAAGATTCTAGGCTCTATAAAATGAAATATGTTTATCATCATCATCATAATCATCATCATCATTAACAGCCTGAATACGTCCACTGCTGAACATAGGCCTCCCCCAGGGAGCGCCACTTAGAGCGGCTGCTCGCCTCCTGCATCCATCGGCTCCCCGCGGCTTTCACCAGGTCGTCGGTCCACTTAGTAGGGGGCCGGCCTACGCTGCGTCTTCCGTTTCGTGGTCGCCACTCGAGAACGTTTCTTCCCCATCGGTTGTCAGTTCTACTAGCGATGTGGCTTGCCCACTGCCATTTCAACTTGCTAATCCTAAGAGCCACATCGGTCGCTTTAGTTCTCCTGCGGATCTCCTCATTTCGGATCTTATCTCGCAGGGAGAACTCTCTCCATAGCTCGTTGCGCGACTTTGAGCTAAGTAATGTGGCCAACAGTTACAGACCACGTCTCAGTTCCATAAGTCATCACTGGCAACACACATTGATTGAAAACTGATTGAAATACAATACAATTGAAATATAATACATTGATAGAA
The DNA here is from genome assembly GCA_963580505.1 of Ennomos erosarius. Classification (NCBI taxonomy): domain Eukaryota; kingdom Metazoa; phylum Arthropoda; class Insecta; order Lepidoptera; family Geometridae; genus Ennomos; species Ennomos erosarius. The sequence goes on from OY756991.1 coordinate 13,346,711, forward strand.
TATATTTATATTATACCGGAACCGTTTCGTACCCGCTCAACCCGTAGGTAAGAAGGAATACAGGAATAGATGAAGACAAAAGTTCATTAGAAACATAATTAAAACATATTATTATTATTATAACCGGCCAAGTGCAAGTCGCAGTCGTGCACGAAGGGTTCCGTACCATAACTTATAATATTCGGCCAAGTGCGAGTCGGACACGCGCATACGAAAGATCCCGTACCATAATGAACCAAAAATCACGTTAATTGTATGGAAGCCCTCTTAAATATTTATTTTATTCTGTTTAGTATTTGGTGTTTTACAGGCAACAGAAATACAACACCTGTGAAAATTTACCCTTTACCCTTTGGGTACGCCCTAAAAATGATAACAATCTTAAAATTCGACGCCAGCGTCTTCGAAGATGCTCCTCCAGAAATCAAACTCTTTTGACTTGTAGTTGGCGCCAATCGTCAGGGTGTCTCTGATGTCCACATATAACTTGGTCCTATTGTTGTATTGTGGCCAGATGATGCCCAGGGTATCGTCCGGTGTAGGAGTACTAAAAAGGAAAGGTGTATACATACAGCAGATTTACGGTTTGCTTTTGCTTATAAGTACCATAGAAAACGAAGATGAAAGTGGCAAAATTGACATACCATATTCCCTGATCATCTTAATTCCAGTGATGTTGGGCTGAGTATGAAAGTGGCAAAATTAAATGCTAATGTGGAAATCTTAAATACAGAAGTCTGTTCAACTGAATTATCGCAAGACAAAGATAATTTAGTTATCGTCATTAATTTTTTTACTTTATTTTGCACCAGGCAAACACGTAACGTAAAGTTATCAGTACAATAAAGAGTAGCTGTTGTAGCAGTACTGTTTTTATCAAAGGCCTTTTGGCTAATTGATAACAAAGACCACAACTCATAGTGAAGCCGCTACTATTTACTTTAAGTTAATCAAGTGTCTTCAACGGCCTTTATAAGGCTTCAAACAATTACAGAATATAAGAGTGTTTACGTGAACCCTACAACCACTTACCCGTATTTAGCAAAATTTGTGAATACAGTGTTAACCAGCTCGATGAGCTTGTGTTCTCTACTGCTCTTATCGTATTTCTGGCCCAAGAACTTAGCATCAAATAAATACATCAGGTCATCCAAATGAGACGCTCCATGCAGTCCCAATACAGCTCCATTATTCCCGTAAAAATTTCTTTCAGACACGCAAGAAAACACATAGTAAAACCTTTTGGTATTTTCTGAATTTTTCAATTTGCTCACAAATCTATGAATATTGTAAAGAAAAGATGCATCACTTATGTGTGTGATCATTTTTTGAAGAGTGTGCTCGCCGATTGTACTGTTTCCAAAATAAAAATTGTAAATTTTATCTGCAGTTTCTGAGATCGTCGCAGAATTACTCTGGATGGCAATTTCCCTCGGTACGAGCATCTCATGATACCGATTATACTGTTTCAAAATATTGTCTTTATCAAGGCTTGCAATTAAACCTTCTTCGCTGGTGTTCCCAATTAGCAAATCGACTTGATTGGCTTTTCCTTTCTTTAATATTTCGAACGGATTTTCAGTTATTAAATGTTCCTGCCCAAAATCTTTTTCATCAACGGGCGTAAAGTAATTGAACTTAAATCCAGGTATTGTCCACTCTTCTAAAGTTAACAGATTAGGTCTCGTATTGACCAGTTTTTCAGCAGGGATGCTTTGAAGAAATTTGAGAAGCTCTTGAGGATCGTCAGTTTCTTTGCCCAGTAATTTGCCGAGTACGAAAGCTCGCTTTGCTGGCATAAAAGGATACGCCCAATCGTAGCTTGGCACTCCACTCATTTATATGGCCCTCTTGAACAAACCGTTGGACAACGGGGATACTACATGGTAAGCTGTGGAAGTGCCTCCAGCACTCTCCCCAAACACTGTTATATTATCTGGGTCACCACCAAAGTTTTTAATATTTTCTTTCACCCATCGAAGAGCTGCGACTTGGTCTTTGAGGCCAGCATTACCGGGAACCTCTTCCGTGTCAAGACAAAGAAAACCTAAAGCTTCGAGTCTGTAGTTCATCGTCACAAGAATGACACCGTGGTTAACGAGAAAATCAGGTCCGTAATGCGTTACGTTGGCAGAGCCACTTTGGAAGCCACCACCGTGGATGAAAGTCATGACTGGTATAGGTGCCTCAGGGTTAAGGTCACGAGTATAGACGTTGAGGAACAGACAGTCCTCGCTGCCAGGGATAATAGTTTGTGTGAACATGTCCATCTGTGTGCACTCAAATCCATGAGCGATTGCTTTTCGAACTCCATTCCACGGCAAAGGCGGCTCTGGGGCCTAGAGTGGAATAAAATTGTAGTAAGTACCTAATTATTTTTGGAAGTAACCTCTAGTGAGATTGCCTTATTTCTAAAAACCCACATAGTACCTTGAACCTGAGTTTCCCCACCGGAGGCGCAGCATACGGGATCCCCTTGAAGCTGTAGTACTGTCCGTCTCCTGTCACCAGGTCCAGGAGCTCTCCTTCTAGCCATCCCTGTGCTACTTTCACTTTAGCCATAATGGATACGACACTTGTAGTTTTTTTTCTGAAACATACATATTTCAATAAGTGCCTTATTTTTTGGTAACATGAGTACCTGCATTGTAGGATTTGTAGGTGTGAATTATATATTTTCCAATTTTATGAAAGCGCCATCACCATTTTTGAAACGCTGGATACGTTAGAATTTATGACTACAAATGTTAGAAAACTTTACTTACCTACATCAAAATTCCATATGACTCTTGTTTGTTCTATTTGTTTAAGTGTAGGTTTAAATATACATTTTTCCTTATTTATTGCGTTCATTCAATCCAAACGGTCAATTAAAAACTAGTTTATACTACGCGAGTAACTGGTATAATATTGGCCTACAATCATAAAAACAGCATTAAATAACATAGGCACTACTATATAAGTAATTTAGTACCTAAATAGGTACGTTACGTAGTGAATTATGCTCTACAATTAAAAATTATTTGTTAAAATAAATAACTTATTATCATTGATAGGTACGGGTAATCACCAATACAGTGATGATGATATCAATGATAACATTAATTACACTTTAACATACTTCTATATCAACAAAGAATATGACGTCACTTCACAAAGCACTTGGTTAACTTATTTAGTAATCTGTGATTTAAATTTGAAATAGTGAATGTGAATAAGTAGACTAAGGGTCTAGTCCGAGTTTTGCGCATGATTGTTCTCGAAAAATGTCGATCCTCATGGCCGAGCTGCTCACTGGGCGCTCATTGGCGTCATTTGTGTCAGTTTTTCGCAGAGTATAATAATATTCTGACGTTTTTGTATGGTTTCACGAAAAGTGCCCCTAGCGAGCGAATTGAAAATCACAGAATACTTATAATCATCATCATCAGCCTGCAGACGTCCCCTGCCCAGCATCCGGTGAGCAGCTCGGCCGTGAGATCGAAACTTTTCGGGCTAGGCTCCATTTTTAATAACGTGCAGGTTAGTGTTAATTCATAATAGGTTTATTAATTGCCTGACTGACTGACAACGTACAACCTGCGTACAGCCCAAACCACTGGATCCAAATAATTGTTACTTGGAGACTTTTTTTTATGAGAATCACAGAGCTATGAATAATATCACGTGTTAAGCGACACGGCCACTCATAACAGTTGCAGTGTCACTCGGAACTTTTAAAATAAAAGTTTCACGTGACACTGCACTGCGCACGTCATCCTGAGACATCACACAGTCTAGTAATCAGATTACTAGACTGTGAGATCAGGTCATAAAGTCTCATTTGCCTAGTAATTTTACTGTCTTCCCTAGGGGTGTCCTACCAAGAATACCTGAATTACTGACTTCAAAAACTGTAATATAGGGTTCCATCAGGGTGTAAAATTTGGATCTCTATAATTAAAGCTGAGGCAACCCTAATCCAATGAGATTTTGCCCAAATTCTAAAACTTGATAAACCGAGTATAAGTAAGGTTCATACGAGTTTAAATATCCTAACTACAGCTTGTTTATTTACTTACTTGGGTGGCTTAACTTAGTCTAAGTGAGAGAAGGCGGCACGTGTAATTACTTGCTATTACTTCTAGCTAAATGTTATTAACGTTTTTAGTAAGTAATTAGCGGTGTCACTTGCTAAGCGAGATCAAATCTATACGTCCCTATCAACTTTAGGTGCATCATCATCATCGTCATCATTAACAGCCTGAAGACGTCCACTGCTGAACATAGACTTTCCCCAAATAGCACCACTTTGAGCAGCTGCTCGCCTACCAGATTGTCAGTCCACCCAGTTGTGGTCGCCACTCGAGAACCTTTCTTCTCTATCGGTTGTCTTAAGGTGTAAAGAGGATGACAACATTCAAATAAACTTAACCATAAAGGTAATGTCGATTTATACTAACATAGTATGTTGTGAGATTTATCAATAAAAAATAACTTCTTAGAATTCTACTCCAGCACCTTCGAAGACACTCTTCCAAAATGCTACCTCATCAGCCAGATTGTCGGCTCCAAGTTTGAGGTCATCACCGATGTCTACGAACTGTTTCGTACTGCTGTTGTATTCAGGCCAAGAAATGCCCAAGGACTTATCAGGAGTTGGGGTTCTGAAAAACAAGAAACCAATAAATTAATAAAAATATTCTTTGAAATTTTCACACTTATTATCTAGGCTCAAACTAAGCAATGCTTGTTCTATGAAACTAAAGGCTGATTCTTTCAATGACTGAATAAAGGTTATCCGACTGATAAACTAAAAATCGACTATAACCAAATACATAAGTCATTCAGTATACGGTTTAAAAAGATCACATTTCTTTTCACTGTGTTTTGTTTTATCCAATGAAATAGCTTTTATCGATTATTGCAAAATCTCACTTAAGATAACTTAAAATTATTGCTGTTTTTGATGGCTTTTTGTAGGTATAAAATTTATAAAAGAAATAGCATTTTAGTTCGAAAGTTCACTTCAGTAAAGAAAATCACTTATTGGCATGGTATACTAATGATACTTACCCATATTTAGCAAAATTGGTGAAGACAGTGTTCACTAAGTGGATTAGTTTGTATTCTCTGCTATTTTTATCGATCTTCATGTTCATCTCTTTGGGGTCGAATAGATAGAAGATGTCGTCAAAATGGGCTGCTTTATATAAATTGTGCTGCGCGCCTTTATTCCCGTAAAAGTTCCTCTCAGACAAGCAAGAAAATACGTAGAAAAATCTTTTACAATTTCCAATGTTAGGTAACTTGTTAATAAATCTATAGATATCGTAGACAAAACAAGCTTCACTCATATACTTAGCAAACTCCTTAACAGTTTCCTGGCCGATTGGTTTTTTACCAAAGTAGTATTTGTGAATTTTTTTCGCAGTTTCTAGCACGGTATCCGGAGCGCACTCATACAAAAGTTCTCTGGGCACGACCATCTCAGGGTACCGGTTATAAGATTTAGCCAAAGTATCTACAAGATTATCAGCAGCTATCAATGATTCTTCAGACGTGTGGCCAACAAATAGATCTGCATCGTTAAATGTACCGTTTTTCATAACTTCCCATGTAGATTCTGTTAGAAAATGTTCCTGGCCAAAATCTGTTTCAATGACAGGCGTAAAATGATACATTTTTATAATGTGGTTTGATATTAGTTCCGAGCTTATTACTGTGGGATCTGTGTTGACAATTTTCTCTATTGGAATATCTTGGAGGAATTCAAGTAGCACTTTAGGATCATCGGTTTCTAGTCCTAGTTGTTTACCGAGTATGAAAGCTCGTTCGCGAGATCTGTATGACAGCGACCAGTCGCAGCTTGGAACTCCACTCATTGATATAGCCCTCTTAAATAGCCCTTTTGATAATGGAGACATAAGATGAAATACAGTGGCAGCACCTCCGGCACTTTCTCCAAAAATGGTTATGTTATCTGGATCACCACCAAAGCTTTTTATGTTTTCTTTTACCCATTTGAAAGCGGCTACTTGGTCTTTCAAACCGGCATTGCCGGGGACTTCTTCTGTATCTAAGCAAAGGAAACCTAGAACTTCTAGTCTATAGTTGATGGTCACCAGTAATACTCCATGATCGACAAGAAAGTCTGGTCCGTACTTTTTTACATTTCCGGAACCACTTTTGTAGGCGCCTCCATGTATGAAGACCATTACTGGTAGAGGAGTTTCAGGTTTGAGGTCACGAGTGTAGACGTTTAAGAACAAGCAGTCTTCGCTTCCATTGATGTAGCTATTGCTAATGATGTCATATTGCGTGCACTCTGATCCATGTGCTGTGGCCTGTCGCACGCCAGTCCAAGGAAGAGGTGGCTGTGGTGCCTGAAATTTTTCATTGAAATGTTACTTGGAACGGTTAGATATAAAACGTAGTTGTTTTATCATCTAATGTCACTGAACTCATGCTTATCTAAGTTAATCTTTTTACTGTGGTTTTTATACCTACTATAGTATACAAAAAACCAAACAAAGATTATTTCGTATTTTATTTGAGTTATCGTGTTTGTGATAATGATTATGATAACAAGCGTAATGTCACAAGACTAACTTCCATTTTTTTTGGATACTTTATCTGTATTGAATTGAGACTAGTTTAGAATAGCGATTTATTTTTCGGTAACGTTATGCACCTATGACGATGGCTTTAGTAACTACTAATCCAGACTAACAAAAACATTTACCATATTTTATCAAAAATCTATCATAATAATAGCATGGTTGGTTTATTTCTCGCTCATTTTTGTAGGACATGAAACATTGAGGCCAACAATAACACAAACCTTGAACCGGAGTTTCCCCACCGGAGGCGCTGCATACGGGATCCCCTTGAAGCTGTAGTACTGTCCGTCTCCCGTCACCAGGTCCAGGAGCTCTCCTTCTAGCCATCCTTGTGATACTTTCACTTTAGCCATGTTTTCCTTAGGAACTTCTTTAAAAAGAAAAAGTTGACACACTAATTAATATAACGTTGGTGAGTACGGTTAAATTGACCAACTTACTTCTGAGTATTTTTTTCAACGATAGGCTAACATTTGACCACGGTCTCACCTGATGGTTAGTGACGACGCGGTCGACGATGAAGCATGCTTGCCTAGAAAATACCGTCTTAAAAACGCCCAGATTATATTTGTCAGGAAACAACGAAGCCGGTAAGATGTTCCATTCTTTAGCTGTCCGAATTATAAACGCTGTTTCTGATGATTTACTAAATTTGAATGATAGAAAATACATTTATTCAATTTATTCAATTTGTTTTGTTAATAGTTGTACTATCATTGAAGAATGGAATTTGAAGTCTTTGGACAATGGTCATTGCTATTTTAATAACTAATACAAAACAAGCAAATCTTCAGATTCAGATTTTCATTTTTATTGCTTCCATAGTGTATTATATAGTAGATGGTATAGATATAGATATAGATATATAATAACAATTAATTAAGTAAGGAACCTTCTTAAGCTTATAGGCACCTAGATAAGTACTCATTTTGAACGTAAAATTGTCGATGTCATTGTTATAACAATTATATTACTAGCCCAGATAATATAATAGATACATTACTAGGTATTTTAAGGTACTTACATTATGTCTTCCAAGTCCAACGAATAATTTTGGAGATAATACAGAAACGAAAGTTATTTTTGTTATTATCAGCTTGATGTGAACACAAGGTTACGTTGTGTTTGTTGCCCGAATACTAAATGATCAAGCTGTGTCTGGATCGGACAATATATTGCTGTTTCAATTGCTAGTCATCACTCTCACATTGTTTTTATGAAAATAACGCACCATTGTCATGATAAAATTGTAAATATCATTCATTACATTGATAATTTATTATCACTTCCATTTCTTGCAGCTATAATCGCGTTTATACGTAGACAAAATATTAAGCAGCACCGTGAAGCTGCATGATTCACTGTGTTCAGTGGATTGATGACAGGAATAAACTCATCTATTTTCTAATCAAGGACAGCGTGCAGTTTTTACACCTTTTCTTTATATTAAATGTAACATCCTACGGCCTGTTTTTCTTCTTTTGTAAGACTCTTGTCTGCGTAACTCATGCCAGCCTTCCACTTCATGCTCTAAGGGGATGAATTTTTAAAAACGCTTTCTTCATCATCAACTTATACTGGTTTACTGCTGTACATAAGCCTCTCCCAAGGCGTACCACTGAGCCCGGTCTTTGCCTCTACTCTTCCATTACTTGCAGCTGCAACCATGTGTATGTGATCGTTCTATCTCATCTCACCGTAGGGCGTAGCGTAGAAGGTCCACGTTTAGGCTGTACATTGTCTGTCACTTTATTGATATGGATGACAGAATAGACCTTTGTTTGTACTTTAGTTATTGACGAGCAGACTCAAGATCTTGTACCTCCACTTACAATGCTATGACAAAACTACCAGGCATTTTCTAATACTTATTGTCTAGAAAGCAAAATTATTTGATAAAATCAAACAGGGGCAGAGGTTCTTCAAGATATCGGCAATAGTTTATTAAAGATCAAAAGTAATAGGTAACTACATACTAACGATTTGATCACACAAAGAAACAGATTGTCCTCGCTTCCCCTGGATATGTCGTCAGTAAATCGCCACAGGCAAGGAACATAACTAATTTGTTCTTGTGCTCCAGTTAATGGCTTTCTATCGCTTTTTAGTGATAATTCTGCCAGAATTATCACTAAAAAGCGTTTACCGCAAAAGCAGTTACCGCAAAAATTTAAGAGATAATAAAGAATGGTTAACAAATATGACTGATGAGTATTGCTATTGTCTTTAAAAAGGTGAAGTTGGATCCTTTTCAACATGACTGTGTACCTACTATATTCAACTTCGAAGGGTTAACGGATGACGATCAGTTCATTATTATAGCAATAGATGTTTCTTTATTCTTTGAAAATAAAAGCGGGTATGTACATGTCTATTTAATAATAAATAATTATAGCAAAATTTATTTTGGTTATAATAGTAATTTACAAAATGTGTTTTAAGTACTTACCTAACAACATCTTAATTAAAGGTAATGAACACAAGTAATGAACTGTGGCAAAATAAAAGAATAATAATAAGTACGTCTTTTATTGAAATCGTCTTTACGTGAATCCTTTTCGCCAATGCTTCCATGATCTTAAAGATCAATTCCGGTACTCAAGTATAGCTGACGCCAAAACCCAACAGAAGTTTTAGGATCGTAGGTAATGTTTAAAGTACTAAACTTTCCTGTCTCACCTATGACTACGGCAGTTTTGTACGGTTCATACTCTGGCCAGATGAAGCCCAGAGACCCGTCTGGAGTTGGAGTCCTGAGGAGCAGAAGATAAGAAGATCAGATCCTGCTGATTTGGCATGACTTACCATGTTCATCGTTGTTTTAAGATTGAAAAGGCCCTTCGTCACAATAAATATTATACTGGTAAACTGATTAACAAGTCAAACACCTGGGACCTCTTCTTGAAGAAACCTCTTCATACACATAAAGAAGTATTGAGGTGCGATTTAATTGTTTGAAATTCTATGTAGTTGATTGTAGACACTTAATATCTATTTCGAATACAAAGAGAAGATTTCAGATGATCTCAAAGATGAAGATGATTTTGTTTTTAAAACAGTCATATTTTTAAATTACACTCACCCGTATTTCGCAAAATTAGTATACAGTGTACACATTAACTGTACATATTTAAATGCTTGCTCATTCACGTCCACAGTAAGGTTGTAGCTAGTCCCAGAAAACAAATATGGAAGATCGTCTTTATGTGTTGCCTTTTTTATTCCATACTTTCTGGCACCGGGCTTCGAATAAACGTTTCTTGACGAGTAAATTCCGAACTCAAAAAGAAATCGCCTTTTACAAGATAAGTTAGGCAGCTTCTCGATGTAAGCGTGGATATCGTAAACGAAATGTGAATAGGTGTAATAATTTATAAAATCTCGGATTGTCTCCAAACTTATCGACTGGTTCCCGAAATAAAAGCTTTCCACTTGTTCAGCAAGCTCTATGACTTTTACTGGACTTCTGTAGTAGGACATTTTTAGTGGCACCAGTAGCTGCTTGTATTTTGGATAATACTTCAAAATTTCGTTCTCAACTAAAGCCGTGGCGCGTAAACCTTCTAGGGCGGTGTGACTCATCATGACGTCCACGTGGTTGATTTGGCAATCCCTCATCAAAGTAAGCGCTTGTTCTGTAAGATATTGACCATCGCCATTTCCAAATTTCTTTTCGACAACTGGTGTGAAGTAGATTGTAGTCAATACGCTTTCTGATACTGAATCTGATAAAAGTACTTCAGGACATTTCTTCATTAGTATCTCTGGAGGCACTCTTCGGAGGTATTGTACTAGCTTATGAGGATTATTGGTTTCAGAGCCCAATTGCCGACCAAGAGCAAATGCACGATTTTTCGGCTTGAATTCTATGTACATATCATTCAAAAAGACACCGCTCATAGCAGCCGCTCTATGGAACAAACCTTTTGCCGCTGGCGATACGATATGTAATGACACAGAGCTTGCTCCAGAGCTTTGTCCAAAAATGGTAACTGAGTTAGGATCTCCGCCGAAATTGACGATGTTTTTTTGTATCCATTTTAAGGCTGCTATTTGATCTTTGAGTCCAGCATTACCAGGAACGTCCTCTGTATCGACAGACAAAAATCCAAAAACACCAAGTCTATAATTAATAGTAACCAAAACGACATCATGAGCTACAAGGAAATCTGGTGCATATACATCGGAGTTTCCCGATCCTGTGGCGAAATAGCCTCCATGAATGAAGAACATGACTGGCAGAGGAGTAGAAGGATGAAGATTTGGAGAGTAGACATTGAGAAATAGACAGTCTTCATTGCCAATGATGTTATTTTTGCTTGTATATGTTTCATACTGAACACAAACAGAGCCATGTTCTGAGGCATTCCTAGTGCCTTCCCAATTGATTGGTGATTGAGGAGCCTGAATAGTAATAAAAAAGAGTTTGTTTTATTAGAAATATGAAATAGTTAATCATCATCATCATCAGCCTGAAGACGTCCACTGCTGAACATAGGCATCCCCCAAAGAGCGTCACTTTGAGTGGCTGCTTGCCTCTTGCATCCATCGATTCTGACCAGGTCGTCGGTCCACCAAGAGGGGGGCTGGCCTACGATGCGTCTTCCAGTTCGTGGTCACCACTCGAGAACCTTTCTTCCTTTCTTCCCCAACGGTTGTCAGTACTACGAGCAATGTTGCCCACCCACTGCCACTTCAACTTGCTAATTCTAATGAGACACTCACCCTAAACCGTAAGTCTCCAACAGGCGGTGCGGCATATGGTATGCCCTTGAAGCTGTGGTACTCTCCGCTTCCTGTAGTAGTCACCAAGGTCTGCCCATCCAGCCATCCTTGCTCTATTTTAACCTGCACTGAAGCTACGTCATCAAAGCCCCACTGGAAATTAAAAAAAATGTATAGGAAGATGCAAAAAAAAGGTTATAAAATAAAAAGAATAATATGTATAATGAGGACATTTCACACAGCGCCAGCGCCGCGCCGTAGCTATGCATGGTTTTTTTTTTTTATAACATGGACAGACAAACAAGCAGACGGCCCGCCTGATGGTAAGCAGTTACCGTCGCCTATAGACACCTGCAACAACAGGGGCGTTGCCGATGCGTTGCCTAAAATTGTAAAATTGTGATTTGTGTGGTAGCTAACATGGCCATCATACAAGAAACCGTGCAGACCCTATTACAAACGAGCTAGCTACGCTGCTGACGCGCGTCTGCCGCTCAACTGCTGTCAATTTCATACAATTTTGACAGCAGTTGAGCGGCAGCTAGGAGCTAGCAGCGCTGCTGCAGCGCTGTTAACTCCTTCGTAATAGGGAGCCCAGGAACAATAACTCTACCAAGAGCAGCTGGCATAATCGCCAAGCTATTCAAGGTACCTAACAAATCACGTATAGTATTAGATGTCTGTGTAACAAATACAAGATTTTTTTCGACGGGCCTGATAGTAGATATCTCATTTGGTAGTATCCCTGAATTCTGAACTGAGGGCTGTGGGTTCGATTCCTACCCAGGACAAACATTTGTGTGATGAACATAGATGTTTGTTCTGTGTCTGGGTGTTATATATTGTGTATGTATTCTATGTATGTATTTACAAACAAAAAGTATATAAGTATTTCTACCAGTTATATAGTTCCCATAGTACAAGCCTTGCTTAGTTTGGGGCTAAATGGCGCTGTGTGAAATGTCCACAAATATTTATTATGATTTTTTTATTATTTAAACATCCTATTCACACAACTTACCAACAGAAAAAACAAAACAAATGGCTGACAGTTCATAACTATTAGGACTTTATGGATGTGTTCGGTCTAAAATACGAATAAAATAAATGAAATTCGTTGGATCTTGCTATATATAATATATTCGAAGGTAATGGCTTTAACGGTATTCTATTTAATTCGGTGCCGTTTAGATAAGAAAGTAGCTAAGACAAGAATAACAAGACAATCTAATTAGGCGTTTACTCTAATTAGTTTTAATTCCATAAAACTTATACTTAACATACTTAATACTACAACAATAAAATACAACAAGTCTTTCTTGATACCAAAATCATGAGAAACATGTAGAAATGAGAATTACATAATTGTAAGTTCAGTTCAATGAGCAGTCTTATCGCTAAGAGCGATCTCTTCCAGACAACCTTTGGATGGATATACATAGATAATTATCTTAAGTTTTGCACGGTACGTACATTAGGTTTAAGTGTGTTTAACCCTTAATTACTCGCGTGGGGTGTTTAACACCCCAGGGATTGATTGATCTTGGTCGTCTCTAGATAATGGAGTTTTAAATTTACAGCGCTAATTTTTTTCTAGCTCCTAAAACGAGCGAAACATTGTTATTTACTCACAAAAAACACTCTGTGGCGTAAGGTTGAGGCAGTAGAGTGCGGTTGGGGTGTAAAGTACCCTAGGCAAGCGTTTACGTAGTTCAGTTTTACGTAGATTTGTACTTCATATTCAGTAGATCATTATTTTTTCAATGCAAATTTTACATATTTGTCTACATGGCGACCTTGAATTTATTTATTTATTTTATTTTCTTTATTTATTTATTCCACAGCTCTTATCTTAATAAACACAATAAACCAAATTCTTACTTAAGTTTACAGCCAAAAAAAAGGAATAACATTTTTTAACATTTTTTTGAATATGTATGATATCCCGAAATTGGGGGACTGGGACCATGATACCCTACAAGTTGTGAGAGCCTTACTTGAAACTGGGTGTTTCCAAACAACTATGGTAAAAAATAAATCCACTCGCAAAATTGCACGTGTGATCGCTACGAGAGTTAACATTGCCTGAACTATAAATTCATGTCTCAACACAGGTCGTTAAACTCATTTATGTGCACTCGGTCAAGGACGAAGTTCAACCATCCAGCTGCGCTAAGGCTATTTTCGAACGTAAACTTTACATGGCAATTCTTCAATGAAAAACTATAAATCTAGTAAAGTCGTAGAAGTAACATTGTCTACCTTGGGGTGTAGATTTACCCCCTTTCGGGATAACATACTAATTCAAGGTCACCTTGTATATTTGTCCAAGAACAAAGGACCGAAAATCCAAAATATTATGTTATAAATGCCATTAACATGTGTGTAGTGACCGTTTTATTCCGACATGTCAGGAATGCAATGAAGAAAATCAGTTTCTATTGTGAGTTGATTAAAGAAGATGTTTATGGCACGATCTGTTTTTGAAAGTGATTATCTGTTAATTAAACGTTAAGTCAAAAGATTGTCTTAAATAATTTGCATGTATTTGGTTGTTTTCTAATTCTAAAACTGGGGTGTAAAGCACCCCACGCGAGTACTTACGTGAGTTTTTAGGCGCGAGTAACTAAGGGTTAAGAGAGGAGGATGTAGAAAAAAAAATGCTACCTTACGTTATCGGCACTGCAATTTAATTTGAAAATTAGTATAAATAAATGTGTAATGGCACCTATTGTGACAATGGCGAATAATATGACGGAAAGGTGAATAACCGATAGTAAAGATGCGTACCTACTGCTACAACTTTTGGGCGACATGATTATGTCCTCACGTCAGCCTATATAGTCGGAGCCAAACTCAATGGCGGCTGTGAAGTCGGCACGAAACACCGCGCAGTAGCAAAAATTGGGTGTGCGCGGGAAGAGGTAGCGGTGTGCGCAGCTTGCGAAGCCGCCATCAAGTTTGATTCAGTGGTAGTAATCAGCTGTGACCTTAAATGCTATTTAGTAGTACCCCCAAATATCCATGTACACTTTTGTGAAACTCCGTTAAAATAAAGAAAAAATATTTTGATGTGTGAATGTGAAACATCGGTCCCAGACACAAACCTTTTTAAGAAGACCTTTTACACTAGATAAATGAATAAATAAATATGTGCAGACATTTCACACAGTGCCATCTAGCCCCAAACTAAACATAGCTTCATCATCATCATCATCATCATCATCATCATTATTTGTAAATACATACATAAAATACAATATAACACCCAGACACAGAACAAACATCACACAAATGTTTGTCCTGGGTAGGCATCGAACCCACAGCCCTCAGTTTAGAAGGCAGGGTTATTACCAACTGAGCTATATCGGGCCCGTCAACAATGAAGTAATTTGAATAGAACAGCTCACAAATTGATTCTCAAACTACCAAATTCGCCGTCTTCTCCATACCTATGTTTCCATTCATAATAATAAAAGCCTGTACCTAAACTTACCTGTTCTTTATAACAGGCAGGTACTTACGAGCGGCAAGAATTTAATAACAGAGACCTACAAAAATATGGAATGTTTCAATGAAAGTACGCAGTTATAACAACATGTAAAATATCAATTTCGTATTATTGGTTCGTATGTTGGCGAACCCTGAGACCTTGGACGCGCCATGACAAAGGTTAGCCCCAGGGGCGGCCAACCTCCGGCCCTAAACTTGGGAAAATAATAATTTATGAAAGCTGTGTAAAGTTTTGTGTAGGCTTTGTATGAAGTATTTTGAAATCTTTTGTGTTCACACCCGTTTCCCTTTTTGGCCTTTCCAACATGACCACTATATTACTACTTATTATATCTAAATAACATAAAAATAATCATAAAATTAACTCATGAAGTTTCATATTATTTTTATCCTCATAATAAACTAAAATCTGCATAACAGTGAAATAGGTACTGGAACTACATACATTAATAATATTTATATTATCTATTTGTCCCTTCACAAAGTAATAGAAGAGTAATAAGTACTTAGTTCTCAAGATGAAAGTGAACAGGTTTAGAGCATGCTTATCGTCGACCATTATCACTAAATACCGAAATACAGACCTATCAGGCAAAATATGGTCAAACCGGACCTATAGAATCCCCAGTACATTAGCGAAATATAAGCCGTTGAATTAGTGCCTTAAATTATATATGGCAACGTACGACGTTCGCGCGGTCAGTGATCTGTGTGAAAAAGAAAAATTCCTAGATATTTATTTAGAATAATAATTTGCGCGGTAAAATCGTTCCAAAATACATTAGGGAAGACGCATTCTAGAGTTCTAGTATGACATTTCACTGGTAAGCTATTAATTCTCTTGTTTGAATCATCTGAAATACCAAAAATAATCTAAACATTATTCACTCATGTTTGCGCCTGTGTGTGTGACGAGGCAGGTAAGCACAGCATACATGGTGATTTTGAAGCGTGCGTTTTGAAAAGGCGTTGTTTGGAAACTTACCTTCTATTGTTCTAAAGGTCAAACATAAGAAGGTATGTTATGAAAAGAAAGCCAAGAAGCTTGCAAAAACCACTAGCACTTTTAAGCTTCACTTGGCGATGTTTCTATGATTACGTGGCACCTGGGGCTGCCAGCGGGAATTAGCGAGAAAGCATCCTTCAAGACTACGGCCATATAAGTCAGTGTAAATCATCCCCAATACTTCTTGAAGCAACTTGGAGTGTTGGAACTGTTTCAGCGATTTTAGATGCCGAATGTGGGTAAAATTACCTATTAGTGTAAAGCTCAAAGCACATAATCCTCTACTTATAGTTTGTGGTTTAGAATCAAAGTCAGTCAGCCAGTCAGGATTAAGGTGAAGAGAGTAAAATCCAGTCTTGTCCTGTTTTTAGGCAACCACTGTCGGCCGCGTCATCACTTACCATCCACTACCACCTGTTGATACAGTGGTCAAATGCAGGCCTATCTTATGTAAAAAAAGTCAAAACTAACTGATGACCGAAAATCCAAAGTGTTTTTTACTAGTAGTTTTTTACTATTGTATAATGGATTATAGTAGGTATACTACTATAATCCATTATACAATAGTTAATCTAGTTTATCAATGGTTTATGTATGTATAAACTTTGTTGACTACATATTGACCATAATATATCCACTACCTAATTAAGAAAACAGAATAGCCTGACAACACACTCCATTACACAGAAAATGCCAAAAAACACGATTCTCTCAAACTACGCTAACAGGGTGGAGGGATGTTATCTCAGAAAATAATTACGAGACAGGTGCGAGCATGTGCGAAAACGCCATCTCTACATTTGTACAGCTTCTCGTATTTTTGTAACACCAAATGTAAGGGCCCAAACAAACATAATCGCATGGTTACATTAACACTAAACTATTGTCATAGTTACAATAGTGACTTGAAATCGACGGTTGAAAACACAGGACATAACATTTAACGGTTTTCCTAACATATCTACTACTCTTAACCGTTGGGAGAAGCGCGGCCCAATAGGCATGATGACTACTATTAAAAATGAACAAGTAAATATACTTTCACAAAGAAGATTAAAAACGAATGCAATAATTAAGTAAAATTAAGTAAAAACGGTAAATAAATCACGGAGTAATAGGCTTTTCAAGTTTCTACAGAGAGCATCTCCTGTCCCTTTCTCGCGAAACAGAGCGCCCCCACAGTTACTATGAAAAACCCACTCGTGACGTCACATGCCAAAGAGATTGTATGAAAACTACCACAGCCATCGAATGGATTTCGATGACCACAGCTTAGTAATGAGTGAGGTACTACAACGACATTCCTCTGACGTCACTGGCCGTTTGAGCTATCTCTTTCTATTCCGGTTTTTAAAATGCTTGTAACTTGGTCATTTTTTGAGATATTTAATTTTTGTTTTCACAAATGTTTATCTTTTGAGGAATATAATTAATTTATCCAAAAAAAAATTAGTCTTTATGCCTATTCAGCTAAGAAATTCTAGGCTGCCTAAACACGGCCAGACACGGATAGTCTCAAAATATCAGCTTCACTATTCAGCCAATTTACCTATAATTATCCACACATATTTATTATTATTTATTAAATTATAAGTATGTACGTAAAGCCATATTGTAAACGCTACTTTAGCTATATTTTTACATAAAATAAGGTGTGTCAAAAGCGAAATATTGCAAACTATTGCAAATTCGGTGGAAACTGGGTAAACTAGAGTTAAATACCTACGACTCGATAACGACTTAGAAAAACAACCGTAATCTCGGCGTTGTTTGAACACAAAGTCGGAGCTGCATACATTAGCATTCATCTGCAGTTTACAGTTTAAACGGCACAGTTCAAACTCGCCTGCGCATTCACGTGCGACTGTCAGAGCCCTAAAAGAATTTAGCCTCTTGTTACAGCAAATGTGAGGGAATTTCCTTATTTCGCTGAGATTTGCAGAGGCCCAACGTTTGTTGTCAAATTGAATTTTTACGACAAGAGGCTCATTACTCACGTTTTCATGAAGAAACGAGAGAAAAAATCTGGTATTTCGAAGCTGATTTTGTATACTTTGCTGCCCTTGCATAACCACACGTGCTGTACCAAGATCTGCTAGCCTCCAGTGCCCCGGTGTGGGGGCTGTGTGATCGGAGTGGGTGCGACAATATATTGGCGATGTGTTAAATATTGCTTGTCCGTGCAGTTCCGTGCTTCAATAAAATGTTAGAGTTAGCACTTTGACGCTAGATTAAAATAATGTAATCTTTTTAGCTACAAAGGCAAAAAAATCGCTATGTTCCACAAAGTCCATCACTTCTCTAATTTAGATACCATATCCGATCAATCGTACAATACAATACAATACAATAATACTTTATTGAACACCAATAAACAAGAATGCACACAGATACAAATTTATAAAAGAATGGTAGAACAACGGGCGGCCTTATCGTACCTTCATAATATCACCTACTTCCATACTATCTATATTTATATATTTCATACTCAATTTATTACGACAATAATTTGGTTTTTATAAATTTGCTATCGGGACAGAAATCTTTCCCAGTATTGAATAAAAAAAAATAATAAAAAAAACACTAAATCGAATGCTGGGTTGATTCGTCCAATTTCCTTTTATATCAATTCGTAGTCGAAAGGTAGAGGCGATTAAATGCGGGTGCAATTGATTTGAATTTTTATTTCGACCATGTTTACGATGAGCTTTAGAAAATCGGACATCAATCGAATTGCAAACGATCGCAGCTTGTTTATATTACGCCCCTGTTCAGTAGGATCTCGATCTACGATTTGTTTGGTTGGTAATTGAGATTCCTTTACTTTTGCCTCTTGGTACAGTATTACAAAACGGATATGTATCTACCTGTATTTCAATTGAAAGCCATAGTGCTGTATAATAATATATAAATAATAATCACGGACAGGACTATTATAGCCAATAAGCCTGATATCGTGCTGATAGACCTATCCCAACGCCGGGAAGTGCTCGTTGACTCACCATTGACCATCCCTCATGACGAGAACCTCATGTAAGCTGAGAAGGACAAACTCAGCAAGTACCTTGACTTGGCTCACCTTGAGGCTGTTGCTGATATTGATGATGATCGTGCATCGTGAGGAAACTGGCGTGTTCAAGAATCACAAAAGCCTAGAACATAATGATATAATATGTTACCAAACTATAGCCAAAAACGTCGATGCTCATCACACAAATGTTTGTCCTAGGTGGGAATTGGACCAACAAACTGCAGTTCAGAAGGCAGGATTACTACCAACTGAGCTATCAGGCCAGTCTATCGTGGTGGATTATTATAGTCTACACTCTCCAAACCATTTGAGAGAAGTTTTGTCCCGTGTACCAGTAGTGTAAAAAGTTGGGATAGTGACGTCCCATCACATAACTTGGGCACATTAAAATGTAACCATCACGTTTTGCATGCTAATGGGGTTCCCGTGGTAGCTCGTGTTAGTTATAACGAGGTTTGTCCGGATCGACGGATCCCTAATTAATTGGTACGTCCGGAACCCTTCTTTGTTCGCTGTCACACGTTATACCAATTTTGGCAAATAACCGGTTTTAACTTGATAATGGGATGTGATATAATATACAATAGGTATCTACGAACGGGTATTTGGATGGAAATGTGTCCCGTTATCAGAAGATAGGATTGTTGGCAGTGTGCGATAAACAAATTCAATTTTGTAAATTAGTTATATTCGGGAATCTCTCGTTTGGATGGCCGGAACACTTTGAGTGGCATAATATAATTACAAAGTACCTACCTATAACTTACATTAAAAATTTGTGTGAAATGAACAAATTGTGATATCTTTCACTTAGTTATCACATCGCAGTCATTTCGTCTAATGAAAGCTTGAAATACTGTGAGTAAACTTTGTTCATAATGATTGAAAAATAAAAGTTATGTCTATAAAATTATAAGATGCTAAATCTAAGCTTTGAGCTAACAAAAGGGGTAGAGGGTAAGATATTTTTAAAAGTTAATTGAAATTGATGTAAATTTTTTATATCATCATCATCATCATCATCATCATTGTCCACAGCCTTTTTCATCCCATTGACGAAGAGAGACTTATTGGCTTCTCTTGGGTTATGCTATTTGCTTCGGTGCTGTGCAAATCTAGTCCAGTAGGCCTAGCACGAATAAAACCTTTCAATGTTTGAGCCGAACCATTAAAATACAATATGATACATCTTGTAACTTCCGCTAGGTCACATCTCCGATATGACGGAGTCGACGACTTTGTCAAAGTAGTGGAATCAGTGGGCCTAGCAAAAATTTTTACGCGCGCGTAAGTGTAACGTTAGCGTAAGGCAGTTGTATGGGGCGCCCCATACAACTGCCTTACGCTTCCGTCATATCGGAGATGTGACCTAGCGGAAGTTACAAGATGTATCATATTGTATTTTTATGGTCCGGCTCAAACATTGAATGGTTCTTTAATCAATAGCTTGTTAGGATTTTGTAAAGCCCTTCCGCTACAAATTCATTGTCTGAGAGAAACATAGCCAGGTTTTCGTTCGATAATAAGTACTTACCTGCATACATTATGTATATTTACTCTACTGTACGTTTTCTAAAAGATAACAATTTTGGTTTGCATTAATTATAATTTAGTTCCAATTATTAGTCTAAATACCTCTATTCTTAAGTATAAGAAATTTGTATCAACAATCAAAATAATTAGGTATTGATTAGAAAAATGGCTTCTCAGTATCTACAGTTTTTGAAACACCCTGATAACTCTCAAACTGTTCGAACTCTCTCGTTGATATTAACCAATTATTTACTAGCGTACATCCTATAAATTACCACCATAAACTCCTATGTAACATGTAACAAAACCGAACCTTCGCAAATTACCTAGCACGTCTCAAAGGGATGAATGTGGTTTGATACATTTCCATCAATTAATTAATTAAATTAATTAGACGCACGTCTGTTCACCACCTTGGTGTCGGATGACGGGGTCCTGAGAACGTGAGACCTTGCCACACCGAAACAAGAACCATTCCATCTAGCATTTATTATTAGAACTGAGTTAAAATGTTTCTTGTGTGTCCAAATCGATTTATAACCCAAGACTGAAAATAAAGCTATAGAGTGAATGAGTGGATAGCACTTTCGGTGATTACTTCCAAATATCGCTCGTTCTATCCTAGGCTGTGGTGCGTAAAACCTAGTGACGCGCGCGGGGTCATTGCCAGCCACTACCTACGTGCCGCGCTTATCAAGCTACAATATCCTCTGCAACGGCCTCAACACATACCTTTTATGATAACACAAAGCACCATAAAATATGATCCATAGTATAAATTAGACAACCATCATCAAACCAGCATCAGTTACCGAACTAATCATGAAGTTCATAGTCCTGTCTTGTGTGATCGTCTGTGCCTTGTCTGCTGAGCTGCCTCGCTTCAGGCCAGCGAGGTTCAGGCCTGCGCCTGCAAGGTTCCAGCGGATAGAACTGGTTCCGACGACCACTGACATGCCAACGGAGACTACTGAAGCTTCCGGACCGTACCCTGCATCAGGATGGAAGCCTGCTGGAGAACCGTTCAACCTACCCAACGAACAACCCACTGACACGTACGGACCTCCAGAAGAAAGCGGTCCCTATCCTCCATCGGGATGGAAGCCCAACCAGCCTTTCGAGCTTCCTCAACCTGACAACAGTTATGGAGCGCCAGACAACACTTATGGAGCACCTGATGCGGCTACCACGGACGCTCCGACGGCGACTGACAACCCCCAAGCTGAAAAACTGGAAGGCCCTATAGATGTACAGAAAGCTATTGGAACCTACTATGTGTTACTGCCGAATGGAGAGCTCCAAAAAGTGGACTTTTCTACTGAGAACGACATCCAAAATATGAGATACACAGCGAAGCTTCAGTTGAGAGAGCGCGCACCGCTCCTTCTTTTCCGTCCTTAAAGACAGCATACGGTTTACGGTCAACTAATTGTTGTTAGCCCTAATAAATATAGCATAACTGCACGAAGTGATTTTGTTATTATTACAGTTTTCATTGATATCACAGAACACTATACCTATGACAATATAATTATCATCTACAAATACCCACTATTTACCTACAATTAAAGCGAACCAAACAAAATAATTCATTAACAAGTCGCAAGATGTTTGTATCCGAGGAAGATCGTCCTTATTCCGCTCCGAGGATTGTAATTGTTCGAATTGTCTAATTTAGCTCAGTTTCTTCAGATTGTTCGTTGTTGTTTGTTGAAATAACGCCGACGCCGCATTATTGGCTTTGAAATTCATTGTAAACGGAACGGACTTGTCTACTTTGAGAACAATTTACTTTGCATTAACGTTGAATCTCTCCAGAATCTATCATACTAAAATCCTATATTTATTTTGTTCTATCAAACCAAACCACCAAGCCCACTCAACCCACGACAACCCAAAACTACAACCAATCAACAACCAATCAACCAATCAACCAACCAACTAACCAACCAAACAACCAACCAATATACAATATCAACGTCTTCTAGCAAAAACTTTTTCATAGAGTTATAAGTACCTACACAGTGGGAAAAATTTCGCAGTAAATCGTATTATTGATTCATCTAGCTTCTAAAGAGAGCCGCTTCTAAATAACACAGATAGTATTCATTAGTAGCGGCATGACATGATCGGGACCGGTCACAGAATATAGGTATTCAGAAGAACAACTTCCTTGGTTAGGCAACAAAATGTAAAAAATTATGACTCTTTCTATCTCTATTAACATAATTCAAAAAATGGATTTAAATACATAATAATCATAATTGGCAGCGATATCGCATAACATACATGCATTAGATCTTGTGGAAATAATCTAATAATATTGCGTGAAGCCTACATACCGTCATAATTATTTTACACTGTAGTGCCGCGATACGGATACGGTGGCGGAGTTTTCACGATAATTATGTCATTCATAATGAAGCGCACTTTAATTGCTGCCACCCATTCGGAGGGTTCCGGAGTAGGAATTTCACGTTTTCGTTCTTCTGAATAACCTCTGAAAGTCGTTTCATGTCTGAGAAATGTAAAAACTTATAGGTTCCTTTGGATAAGATGTTGATAGACCTATAACTATTTTTATAGAATCCTAGGTGGCTGAATAGGATTTAAGTTGACGAATGGGACTTAAGCTTTATAAATACTTTTAAATATTACTCATCACGTTTAGGCTACGCAGTTTTTCATGCTTTAGAGAGGAGTAAACTATACATATTGGCTTTACGGTAGGTAGGTACATGTCCATTAGGTGGACCGACGATCTGGTGAAAGCCGCGGGGAGCCGATGGATGCAGGAGGCGAGTAGCTGCTCTAAGTGGCGCTCCCTGGGGGAGGCCTATATTCAGCAGTGGACGCCTTCAAGCCTGACAACATCCACGAAAGTTAATGTTCGTGTATCTTCATACCTAAATATACGGTAGCCGCGACACTATTTAAAAAACAAACATTAGGTAACGTTTTTGTCGCAACGATATCAGAACCATAAATGAAAATGAATATAATAAGTCAATGGAGAGCTTATACTAAGTATGAATTTGAATAGCGTTGGTTGTTTTAAGATCCAGATATTTTCATGAAATAATCAGATATGAACTTTTTACAATTCTAAAAAATTATGGATTTGAATAACAAAATCTAGCGTTCGTGTTCGTGTATTCAAGCACCCAACTTTAGAGGAACTTCAACATAATTTGTCTCCTCCAATTTTTACATCCTGTTAAATTTGAATTTGGAGTGTTCTCAACAATAATTAACGGCTGACAGGTTTCCCTAACGAGGGTCGAAGGTCGACTGAAACGCTGCTACTTCAGAATCCTAAGTTTATTAGAGTTGTATAATTGGTATCACGGATGATTGCTTTACACGCGAATATGGTATTGAACGCTTTTTCCTCGCGATCTTCCTTTTTTGGACATTTGGTGGAGACGACCTGAAAATGAAACACGAATTTGAGTTGTTACTCGTAACTGTTTGGTTCAATTAGGTGGTACGAGTATAAAATTGATAAAAGCTTAATATTGTGCTAAAAAACTCATGTGTGACGGAATGGGATGGACTAGCAATTCCTCTCTCGGGATTAGTTTCTCGATGATAAAAAGCTTGGATAGGATCACCAAAAGCAGTAATAGTAACTAGTGCCCAAATCATCATCATCATTATCATGTCTCCGAGTTTCGCAAAAAGCTGAAGTGGTTAACCATTCGATCTCGCCGGAATGCTCGCATTCTATCTCTCCTCTACACTATTCTGTTTATTCCATCCACGCCCTCATATCTCAAAGAACGCTTTAAGTTCTTACACCAGACCCACCCTTTGTCCCTGCGTTCCTCCAAAACCCTCCAGCTCATGCCTCCCGTCCATACCTCCCAGTTCTACGACAAATCCTTCACGGTGCAAGCCGTTCGGCTGTGGAATGCGCTTCCCACAGAAATTAGGCATGCTAAGTCCCTGACTATATTTAAAAGTATGGTGCAGAATTATTATCTGTCATTGTGAACTGCTGCTATTTATTTTTTACTGTTACTATTCCATCCTTTTTAAATTATGTATTAGTCTATTGTATTATAATGTATATACGTATTCGGATGTAGGTATATTTATTAGTACCAAGTTAGGTAATAGTATTTTATTCTATTTATTTATCTGTATTTACTTCATCTATTAAATTGTTTTGCACCGCCGTTTATTCTCTCTCTACTGATACTGTCCATCCAAAGGTTGTCTGTAAGAGATCGCTGTCAGCGATAAGACCGCCCATTGTTGCACTAGTTCGTAAGATTTATTTTATTCCTGTGTGTATTTATTTGTGAAACAATAAAGAGTTCTCTATCTATCTATCTATCTATTATCAGCCGAAAGACATCTACTTCTGTACATACAGTAGGTCAACCTAGTGGGTCTCTAGATTTGGTCCAATCGCAAGACTAGCAAAAGTTCTACCAATATAAAAATTTACTCTATGGGTCAAGGTAAACATTGGTACTTACGGTAGATACCCAGCCCGTTGAAGTAACTGTCTTTCACGATCCAGAAATTGATGATCCACTGCACCACGCCACGGAGGCTGCAGTAGGCCAGCATCAGTGCAATCCAGGAAGTATCCTCGATGTTGGCAGTCTGATGGAGAGTGATGTTGATGCTGTGCATGTTGCCCTTGTCAGAGTTAATGTAGTCGAGGATGGCGGCTAGGGAGAGCAGGATAGACAGATATAGAGGAGAGGAGCTGCATTTTTTTGGGCAGGCTACATTGCTTTCAGACAACCGATAGGAAAGAAAATGTTCTTGAGTGGCTACCACGAATCGAAAGACTCAGCCGTCCTTACTAGATGGACCAGCTACCTAGTCAAATCTGTGGGTAGCCGTTAGATGCAAGAGGAAAGTAGCCGGTCAAAGTGGAGCTCTATGGGATAGGCTTATGGGATGTGGAAGTCTTCCAGCTCATTTCTTTACATCAACCTTATCTGAACTCTAGCATTTAACCAGTTTTACCTGATAGGAAATGATAATGCGATCGAAGATGTAGAATGCTAGTTAAGTATTAGCATGGGGTCCCATCAGGTACAAACGAAAAATAGCCCGAACTTCAACAAAATGTAGTAATCGTGTCTGTAAAACAATACTGCTGTGTAGTGTCACTTGATAGTCTTGCGTTATGCAGGAATAAAATATTTCGTAAAATAGCCCGCGTTATTCCGTTGTATGGGATGAGGCATCTGTACTATAGGTATTATATTATCTGGGGTATAGGTAATGATTGGTCACTTTTCTATCGAACACACTCGAGTCATCCCAAATCTCTTCCATATATAAGTTAACGTTATTAGTAAGCGTTAATAACCTGAAGACGTCCACTGCTGAACATAGGCCTCCCCTACAGAGCTTCACTTTGAGCGGCTGCTCGCCTTCTGCATCCATCGGCTCCCCGCGGTTGTACCAGTACGTCGGTCCAGCTAGTGGGGAGCCGGCCTACGCTGCGTCTTTCGGTTCGTGGTTGTCACTCGAGAACCATTCTTCCCTATCGGTTGTCAGTTCTATAAGTGGCGTGGCCTGCCCAATGCCCATTGCCATTTCAACATTTTGATTCTAAGAGCTATAATAGGTATCGGTCACCGCGAAAGGTCGCGTTTGAATGTCTTCTTTTACTTTTAAATTAATATATTGATTACGCTAAGCAGACGTAAATCTTTTAACATTTGCAATCTTCAGATCCCAGATAAATGATTGCAGTTACCACCAAATAAGAAGCGTTCAATACAGTTCCGTCAATATCCTGATTCCTACGGCAAACAGCAATTAATCTTCATCAACCTACCACTAATCCCGACACCCTACTGTACAGAGGTAGCCCTTACCAGCTGTGTTTAATATTTATGTATGTATGTTCCATTCAAACATCGGGTAACAAGCATTTGTCTAACTGCATTGAATTGAAAGTGGATATCAAGGCATTAGGCAATGTCGACGTCTTGAGTGAGTATGGGTTAATGGTTACTTGGTTAACCCCGACGTATCCAGGTTCAAATTTTCAAATTCCGCTTGGAACTGTACTAATGATTTTTCTCAAGTATCTGTTAGTAGTGATACAATACAATACAATACAATACAATACAATAATACTTTATTGAACACCAATAAACAAGAATGCACACAGATACAAATTTATAAAAGAATGTTTGTTTGTGATAGTTTCTGATGAGTATTTTTCTATGCGATTGTAACATGAAAAGTTGTTTTATGTTTACAGGAAGGTTGTACCTCCTGAGCTTCTTTGAATAAATAAAAGATCTGGCATAACCTAAATGCAGAAAGATTGAGAAGGCGCAAACATCCAGAAACGAAGATGATAATGATGATGGCGATGGACTTGACAATTTTAAGTGCTAAAAACTTTGGTCACCATTGATTAACTTGATGTTCGTAGTTGAACCAGAAATCGGGAATCCCGAATAGTTCATCGAAACTACAATCACATGCAGCGAGTTATCGACCGTAGCGTTTGTTGCATAGAAAAAACGAAGTCTGAATCCAATACGAGCACTTTTGTATTGGTACCAGTCTGCTGCCAGCGCAGCACGCGCATAGATATTTGAAATATTAACAAACGAACGTGAATTTTTATTGGGTTTGTTAAGGCTTGGTTCGATGGCAAAATTGGCCCAATTTTTTGCTGCCAATTTTTTGCCAGGTGATTTAATTTTTATACGATCTGTTCCGATGGAAATTATTATTTTATACTGATCCTACTTTTTTGTATGCTAATGGGACAGCGGCGCGTGTCAAATGAATATGAGATTACGCAGAGTGGAAAACGTTTTGCATAAAATTGTAGCTTTCATTAAACTGTCTCTGTGATCTGTGTAATGTCTGTCTCCGCAGAGAAACAGAAATATTTTGCCGTTTCTCTCTCATATGTGTTTAATTATTCACGCGAAGATGAAGCTACTGTACTGAAGATGTCTCAGTAATTTATTATGAATTTGGTGACATTTTACTTCGATACACGAACACAAATGTACCTCACCCTTTAGGTTTTTTGTTGGTTATGAATATAAATGTTTAAAATATACAATTACACATAAAAGGCTAGTTCTTACAAAAGCAAATTCTATTAGTTCAATAAAATAATCAGAACTAACACAACTTCCTTTTAACATCACTTAACATCTGGAGAAATGTGGTCAATCGCAAGGCTATATAGAATTCAAAAGAAACTTACACTCAGAGCTAGTGCCAACAACATCGACCAGGAATAACCCACAGAAGACCAGATCCACTACCAAGATGGACACACCAGTCAGGGTAAAGGGAAGAAGGGTCACGTAAAACCCACAAGGCCGGTTCCCTTGACTGGCGTTAACTACCGCCAGTGTCAACCAGATTATGTGAAGAGCAAGCCATACTTGCATTTTACTGAAAAAAAAATGACCAGGCTTAACGTAGGTAGGTAATCTAATGAAGATCACGTCACTAATCAGTAGATCCTCTCCTCTTTCCTTGCGAAAAGTCTACCTAGAATCTCTCAGCAGCCGCAGATACCTAGTAAAGTCCAAACTAGACCCTAGATTGAAGTTACTCGTATCTTGAGAATAAAAATATCTCAAAACTACCCCAACTTGTGCAGGCTAATTACATTCCATAGTAGTTTGCTAGAGTTATAACACAACCATATTCTAGGAATAGAGTCACGCCTCAGAATTTAGAACATGTGGTGTCTAGACCTACTGCGACATCCTGGCAGCAAAATATACCTCCGAAACATACTAGCCACTTCATTCTTCACCGGCCAGATCACCGCCGTCCCTGTACCCGTGATGCGGTCCACTGAAGTGAAGTTGTAGAAATGAATCCTTCCACAGGCCTCAGGGTCATAAAGGTAGAGCAATTTCATGAGCGTCACTTCAGCCAGCTCTGTGGCATCCGGGGACAGCTTGCAGCTCAGGGTGTACCAGCTGATTATGACGCAGAGGAATGCTGGTAGAATTTAATGTTCAAGTATTCTATCAATAACTATGCAGTTCCCATAGTATCTTTGCTTAGTTTGGGGCTAGATTGAGCTGTGTGAAAAGTCCCCAACCATTTATCTATTGATATTATCATTTACGATCTAGATTTGGTTTTATCATTGTCTCATTGGGTAAAATTTGGGGTGTGCATTGGAGTAGGGATACAATAATGACTTGTGTGCTTAGTTTACATTAAAATGAACTAACAAAATATGATAACTCTTTGGCAATCAATTACCAAATAAAGAGATCGTTACATTTATAAAGCTCTAGGTTTTTTACGGAGTATACAGGGTTACAGGAAAAATTGTGCTAGATCCGTTAAGGGCGTGGAGTACCCATCATTTCTGACTTATTTCACTATGAAACACCCTAGGCTAAACTAATAATATTTTTGTAGATATCCCTTAGGAAACAATACAGTTTCTAATATTTTTTTTATATCTTAACTTTCACTTGTCTACTACGGTCTATTCAATTAACTTATGTACTATTTTAATGATTGACGTCCTAAAGCATCTTATTACACATGTAAAAATGCAATAATAATAATAATAAGAAGACACAAAATATTTCAATAAAAAAATTAAAAATTGAATATCTCGAAAAGGGTAAAGTTTAGCCTAGGGTGTTTCATAGTGAAATAAGTCAGAAGTGATGGGTACTCCACGCTCTTAACGGATCTAGCACGATTTTTCCTGTAACCCTGTATATTAGGTAATACCATGGTAATACTATGGCATCAATGACGCTTTGAAAAGCGATATTCAATTTTTAGTTTCTCATGTAAATCCAAGTATGCGTCCTAACTAGAAGAGAATTGAATAGTAACCTTACTTTGATAAAATATGGCGAGCATGCTCCAAACGCCAAGCGGTCCCATTTCCGTTTTATTTACTTCAGCAGCAATAAAATACTTTAATTAAAGACTGATCCCTCAATCTTGGAATCATTGCAATCGATTCAAGCACCATTCAGTCGGTGCAAACAAATTTCAAGTAGGCCGTGGAGCAATTTGTACCCAGTAAATTGGCCAGGCCGTGTTGTGATCGCAGGTAAAGTCCCAAATTAATGGCCCGTCGTCGAGACTGGGTGATAATGAAAAATTTAATGGCGTCCCCCGTCCGAAGTAAATTGAATTTCCTTAAGAATAGAAAACGTTTTATTTCATTCAACTAACTTAAGCTTTGTAAAATAGAGATTAAAAAATTAAAAATAGTAAGGTTTCTGTTCGCTAGCCCTGAAGTACAGAGTGCCCGGCTCTAAGTTCTCTTCATGCTTCGCATTGGGTAAAGGCATCTGGCATTTCGATGTCATGCGTGTCATGTAGGCCTTTTTCTTCATCTTGATACGAATGTCATTGATAATCTTGCAGCTGTAGATGTTAAGGGCAAGTATGACGATACCTCTCATCCAACACGCTGAGGCTATAATAGGCAGGTATCCGCTAAAGTCATCGTAGCTTTCCAGTTTCAGCTCGACGCTCCAGCCACTATACCTAACAACCATGCCCTTAGTTAGGCTTCGCTTGATATGAGTGATATACACGATACCCATTGACAAGTCGAAGATTATGACGAAAATAAACGTAAAGAAATAAATTTTTATCGCCCAGTTTAGGAGTTGAGGATTGAGATTCTTCCTGACGATGATTTTGAAGGCGATCGTCAGAATCATCCAGATTGTGTGTAAAGCGATGCTTACTTCTATGTACCTGCAATAGAGTAGAGCTTGTGTGTGATTATGTAAATATGTTTTATAAAATCACACACAGACGGCTAACATAAAACAGGAAAGTGACACTACCTAAAGTGATACGAAATAGCAAATTCGTGCCTTTTCAGCTGCAGTGATCTAAAGCGTGCGGAAAATAGAATTCAATCCCAATCGCTGTCAGAAATCACGCGGAAGGGTATATAGTTTCGCAATCTATAGAGAAACTTTAGAGTGCCGTCGGCAGCGGGACAGGATCCAAGCTACCGGTGGTTAGGGATGCAGAGTGAGGAACCTCCAGACAATAAGTGCCGTATCAAGGAGTACTGGCTTCTGATTATGTGACAAAACTTCATTACATATAGCGCCTATACTTATGTAATGAAGTCTGAAGATGATAATAATTATGGGTATCTAATTAATTTGATCAGGTATGATTGACTTACGTCCTCGTCTTCTGAGAAAGTCTAGTAGTAACAGCCACCATCGCTGGCATCCACTTTATTGGTCGTACATTAAGCCCCCTGGTGTCGTTACTCAGTTTCAGATTGGCCAATCCTTTCACTATTTGTCCGGAGTAACCACAAGCCTGCTTGTCGTACAAGTACATGACACTGGCCAGCTTGTACGGGTCAAAGGAGATCCGGTGAGGATACCAGGTGCATTGAAGGACTGTGGCAGCAGCCACGAAGACTACGATACCTGTAATTGGAAGGATTTCTGTCTCAGAGGCTTGAAGGAATGATGGGTTAGGTCCAACAAAAAGAACAATATCTGTGGAAGATAGAATTTTGATAACCAATTACGTGCTAGACGATAGAGCATAGAAACTCTGGAAGTCGGACCGATAACCTAATTACAGGTATGGAAACTTGGAAAGCCATATATGAACGCCAAGGCTGCGATTGAATGCAAGAGATGGAAGCAAATGGCTTCATAATATAACCAACGCTCCTGCTCTACCCCTCTCAACACCATCATTGTGGCTTTATCGCAAAATGTGAAAAAAAGGTGTGTCACCTTATCCAGGGGAATATGTTACAAGAACAGCGGTTTTACCTGAAGTCTATTTGTGTCATCATCATCATCATCATCATTGGCCTGAAGACGTCCACTGCTGAACATAGGCCTCCCCCAAAGAGCGCCACTTAGAGTGGCTGCTTGCCTCTTGCATCCATCGGCTCCCCATGGTTCTGACCAGGTCGTCGGTCTACCTAGTGGGGGGGCCGGCCTACGCTGCGCCTTCCAGTTCGTGGTCGCCACTCGAGAACCTTTCTTCCCCATCGGTTGTCAGTTCTACGAGCGATGTGGCGCGCCCACTGCCATTTCAACTTGCTAATTCTGAAAACTATATCGGTGACTTTAGTTCTCTTGCGGATTTCCTTATTTCGAATCCTGTCTCGCAAGGAAACACCCAGCTTAGCTCTATTTTTGTATGTGCAGATTAATACAATGCTATAAAACTGCAGTGCGCGCGTAGAGCTACTTTTTTTTCATACAAGCCGGGTATCGCGTTGCATGGCTTTGTTCTGAGATGATGCGACTAGCGGCTAACAGTGGTTCGCACAAACCAAGCCGCGATACCATTTAGAGGTCTATTCCGAATACCATGTGTACTCACACTGCATCAAGACGAAGGTTCCAATGCAAGAGCATTTTCGTTTTTCATTTGGCATCAAGAATGTGGGTGGATGCGCTTCTAAACTTTTCCTTATCATATTATCTTAATAACGTTTTACTTTATATCGTTTCTATTGTAATTTTTATTTTGATCTCTGAGTTTTTGTTGGATTACCAAGACTCTACGTTAGTCACAGAGTACATTGGTACAGTGACTATGTTAGTAAATTACAAAGAGTATATAATACCTAAAAGAGTATATAATTTACTACGTTTATATACCATTTATTTTTTTTCTCTAATCTGTGCCATTTTCTCTATGTTATATACTCTTTGACAACGACATTAGACCGAAGACTATATAATATTACAGAGTACATTGGTAAAAACTGAAAATATAATATATAAATAAATAAATAAAATAAATAATATGTGTGGACATTTCACACAGCGCCATCTAGCCCCAAACTAAGCATAGCTTGTACTATGGGAACCAGATAACTGGTACAATACTAATATACTTTTTTGTTTGTAAATACATACATACATAGAATACAATATAACACCCAGACGTAGAACTAACATCTATGTTCATCACACAAATGTTTGTCCTCGGTAGGAATCGAACCCACAGCCCTCAGTTCAGAAGGCAGGGCTACTACCAACTGAGCTATCGAGCCCGTCAATACTAGTCTATTGTAAAATAATAAAATAATAATAATAAATAAATTTATTTCATCTCAAGAATACAACATGTTCGGTACATTTTAGGTGGTAACGTGTGAAACAATTTAGTTTTAAAATAGTTATACATTATAACCGTACCCTTGGGAACCCTGCAAACCCGCACTAGGTCTCTGATGAGCCTGTACAGCGGGCTTCCAGTGAATCACCTCAGTCACGTCAATGTGCAGGTTAGTACTTTTTATAAGTACTATATAGGTATTAACGTGTTACACAATATTATGTAATATAATGGAACAAGCTATCGAGCCCGTCAATACTAGTCTATGGTATAATTATTATTATTTACTAACCACAGAGTAGGTATACAAGGTGAACTTGAATTGGTATGTTATTATCCCGCAAGGGGGGAACTGGGACCATGATGTAGCCCACAAGTTGTGAGAGCTTTACTAGAAACTGGGTTTTTCCAAACCTCCAAAAATTGTACGTGCGATCGCTACGACAGTTAACAAGATACTATAAAAAAAATCATTTCTAAACACAGGTTGTT
This sequence comes from Ennomos erosarius, assembly GCA_963580505.1. NCBI lineage: Eukaryota > Metazoa > Arthropoda > Insecta > Lepidoptera > Geometridae > Ennomos > Ennomos erosarius. The sequence continues at coordinate 13,379,694 of OY756991.1, forward strand.
AAATGTGCACTTGGTCAAGGATGAAGTTCAACCACCCAGCTGCGCTGAGGCTATCTTCGAACGTAAACTTTACATGGTATTAAAACTATTAATTTAGAAAAGTCGTAGAAGAAACATTGTCTCTCTTGGGGTATAGATTTACCCCCTTTCGGGATATTATACGAATTCAACATCAGGTAGTATTATACATTGTAATTGAATACCCTGTACTGAACAAAGTGTAAATATAGGGCGAATTCTGATGATGTTTCAATCCTACTTGATTGTACCTAGTACTATATAATAGATAATTTGCGTAACCAAATCAAATAACGGCAACAGCATCAGAAATCAAAGCGAAGAATACACAGCACTCAGAGAAATACGGAATACGTATCAGATATCAGGTGGGCATCGTCGATCACATCTTGTTGAGTATAGGTACTTCAACTTGTCCCACTGCTTCTGTTATTAGAGATGATGCTGATGGAAATATCGACGACTTATCGATAACTTTTAAATGGCGAAAAAAATCCTGAGTGGTTGACGGACTGACATAATGTTGAACCCAAATCACTGCTGGAAAGTGTGTTCATTTTATAGCTTTAAAATTTCGAAGACAGCTGCCAAAATAAATTCACTCATAAAATATTCCTATTAATTTTCATGTGATCAATACATACCTAAAACATGAAATGAAAATACACGTAGAATCATGAACAGTCTGAAGACGTCAACTGTTGAACATAGGCCTCTCCCAGAGAGCGCTACCTCGAGTCATCGGCTCCCCGATATGTGGAATGTTAATTCAAAATTACTTCAATTTAGAGCATAAAATCAACCTTACATCGATATCGATATTACCGCTGCCTATCACTAAGCAAAGTAAATGTTTGTTTGTCCACGCGGTTGTGGGCATACGTAGGTAGAGTAGGGGAGGGAAGGCATCTGTAAGCTTGTTCAAATTTGATTAATTGAAGCTACTGTTGGGGCTTCACTGGAGTCCTGATCGATGTTGGAGCGTACTGTAGGTATTGTCCATCAAGTGGCTACTTGGTTAGATAAGGGTAGGAAATGGCTTTGAAGCGCTATGCCGAAAAGTAAAATTTAGGTAAGAGTGTTTTTGATTTTTAAGTAAAGCGTAATATCACTGCTGTTGGACGGCTTTAAGAGATGATGTCACAGTAATTAGGCATCTTAGGTACATATTCTTTAGAATCATATTATATGAATTGATTTGTTAACTTGTGTACATTCGTATTGAAATATTCGTAAATTCAGGCCAAATGTATTGAAAAAAAGATCACTAAACTTACAGATGAAAAATTACTGTAATATATGATCATTTTAAAAACCTGTGTTAAAAACCTACAGAATCCGTGAGAAATGGAGGAAAAAAAGTAGCAAAGCCACAAAGTAGGTAGCGGCCGGCAATCGCCTTTCTTTGTCTTTACTAATGGAAATGCTTGTCCACGATGTGACCTTTTCCGTTTCACAACAACGAAACAAGCAAAAATAAATAATAAAAACCTGTTGGAAATTACCAAACTTGTGCCTTAACTCCACTTGTGATGTAAATCTCTCCGCGAGATAACAAAAGGATGTGTGATGTGCGTTAACTTTTGTTGACAGGCTTCACAACTCAACCTTACAATGCAAAAAGACAAGTAGTATGTTTGACATTTTATTGCCTTGACCTAAATAACTTACATTTTTGGTACAACACGCAAGTCGATAATCTCGTTTTGAATGACAAGCTCGTTTTATCACAATTTGAATAGAGCTACGCTCCGGATTAGAGTAAACGCTAACGTCTAAAATCCTCCCAAATTTTTAAGAACTCAATGCATAAAATTCACAATAACTTGCACACTTATATGTTGCACACGCTTTGCATTTTATACCAATTTATTAATCACGTACTAGGCACTCAAGATGTTATAAATCGAACGTTTACCCCCTTATCTCATTAGGCTTCATGAATTCAAATTGCACTGTTTTGAGGGCTAGTTGAGGGTTACCAGGGTTGTCCATACGCGGTGAAGGGCTGGGTGTAAGCGACTGATGGCGTTACGTAGGAACTAGGGGCCTGGTACGCAGTTGAAGGCTGGACTAAAGCACCAGAGACCTGAACTATGGCAGCAGACGACTGGTATTGTGGCGCGGCGGTATAGACGTACAGTGGTGCGCGGTTCTCGTCCTTGTACTGCAGACGGGCAGTGTACGCCATGTTCCTAAGGTCGTTCTCCGTCTGGAACTCCACTCGCTGCAGCTGAGACCCTGGTAGAAGCACATAGTAGGTACCCTGGTTGCTGATCACCTCAGCTTCTTCTTTCGGCGCCTCTTCAATTTTTTCCTTCGTCAGACCCTCAACTTGAAGACTCTCTGTAGTTTCCGTCTCAGAATCTGCGGGAATTTCAGTAGTTGGGCTTTCTGGGGGTCCGTATTCAAAGGCAGGAGGTCCATAGCTAGTGTCAGGGAGTCCGTATGTCGTTGAAATAGGAGCCGTTTCTTGTTTGGTTGGCAGCTTGAACTCGATATCAGGCCTGAATCCTGCCGCAGGATAAGGAGCGTCGGCTGGGCTTGCTGTGGTAGGTTCGACTTCTTGTCTAGCTACTCGGTAGTTCTGTGCGAACCAAGCAGGCTCAGCAACCACCACCGTCGCGACAAGTAAAACACAAGCGAATGCCTTCATTGTTGTTTGCTCGACTGACTAAAGACGAATGATGCTGTGAACAGCAAGTGGTGCGCTTTTATACCGAATCCCGAGTTTCCTGTGGAGTTTCCGTTTTGTCCGGACGTGGCGCTAAGGTAAATTCGAGGTGTTCTCCGTCATAATCGATATTCTGTGTGAGCGGGCCGCGACATTGGCCGCCCCGAGCGAGGATCAGCGGTTGTGTAACGGATGCCGATTAGGACCTGTCATTGTGGTATGCGAACGTGCCTCGACTACCGATGGTGAGAGGTGGCAAACTTACGAAAATGAGCAGCTCAATATTCATGAGTCTGGGGGAAATCGCTTTCTTTCAGCCACTAATTAGGGATTCCACCGTTTGTGGTAAATGCGAGCAAGCTATGGTGCAGCGGGGTCACGTGGTTTGGCAGCGTCAGACAATGTCATTAAGTGCCAAGATTGTACGGTGGGGGTGATGCATTATTTATATTGCAGTGCTCCTTGGCGGTTATGGAGTTCGTTGGGACATGAACCAAGTTATTAAGTATGCGGCCCCGTAACCGAGTTGTGGGTGATTCATTTTCCTTCTTATTACATCACATCTGTATTAGCATATTCATAGTTTTAGCTTCTATCATGGTGCTGTCGCGGTGTCTAGACTACTGGTATAGGCAAGAATATACTATCACCCACAAAAAATTTCAAAGCCAACTCGCCAGATTACGCAGTGTAGTAATCTGATAACTAGACTATGTGATGTCTCAGGATGACGTGCACAGTGCAGTGTCACGCGAAACTGTATTATTTCAAAGTTCCGAGTGACACTGCAACAAAATAAATCTTTGTTAATTAAACCCGAACACGTTTTAAGTCACGTCATTAATAAAGTAAAACGAATATGTCCCATAAAACGTGTTACAAGTTACGATCATAAAACCGAAGGTACTTAAGGACCGTTTTAAAAAGTTAAATTGAGTCAGTATTAAATATTATACCCGTGGCACGTGACGAATACAGCATGGCGTTGCTCATACATGTTTATTTTGCAAAATGGTTGCTTGACGTTTAATTACGCGGCAAAATGGTAAAATGGCGGCTGTGAGGTGGCGGCGCGGCGCGACGATGGAAAATACCGAATTAAAATGGTTATGATCAAACTTACTGGTTTTCATAAGCAACTAGAAGCTCCCCCTGGTTTAACTTGCGGTTTTTCATACAAGCTTTTTATCACAGCATATCATCCACTTACTGGTTAAAAACAAAATCTATCCATAGTACCTAGCTACAGTCCTTTTACGTGCCTACGATTTAAAAGAACTTTCCAGATTATGATCAGTGAGCACGATGTATTCTAGTATATGAAAGGAACGCCCTTCAAGCATCAAATCTCATTGCGGTAAGCAGTTTGGGCTGTAGGTAGGTACGGTTGTCTCGTCTCCCAGTCAGTCACACAGGACAAGGGTAGTTCTCATCGATGCTCAAATTTGATGGTCACGAGGTTATATTTCCTAAACGGCTTAAGATACAAACAAAATTTGTGAATTAAATGATGAAACATCTATTAGGCTACCACAGAAATAAAGCTTGTCATAATAAAAGCAAAAATAATACCTTAAATTAACACGAAATGGTAAAAAACGGGGTAATTTTTCGTGTTCTCATCGTGTCACACTCTCCGATGCAGTAAAACATTTGCTTACCACTTCACCAAATTTCACTGTATTTGTATGTAACATATACTAAAATTATCGTAATTAAATAAACTTTACACTAAATAGTCTAAAATATATCTTTTCATCATTATTTTTAATTTAAAACAACATACGCGTCGGTCACGCGGATATGGGTTCTTTAAATTCGCGTGATATAACGGCTGCCTGTTAAACAAAACATCAGCAATCAAACACTGAGTGTGGTCCGGTCGAACGTCAGTCGTGTACTGGCATCGCAGACGTAAGACTTGTGGCTCAACGTGCCGGAAAAAAATAATATCGGTAAGCTTGTATTTGTTCACAGGTTTACCGATCACACGCGCACTACATTTTTTGGGCATTGTATTTCAGCAATTGAAATCAAAGTTAGCTCATCGAAACCCTAAAATGTGCGAGATATTTATGTAGTATTTGATTTAAATCGATACACTTAACTTTGCAGCAATTTTACAAAAAAGGGATAATTTCGTCAGTTTCGTGTCATAAACTTCGTGGCATTTTAGTCATGAAACTGATTTTGGTCTATGAAACTGATTTTATGCATTCTTTTATTTAGAAATGTAGCGACTGGTGTGAGTTCATTGAAACAATTCTAGTTATTGTAGTATGACAGATGTAAGATAGTGTTTTGAATAATTATGTAAACGTGTTTTTATCGAGAAAAGATGGGTCATTTCGAACTCACTCACCATTCATTGTGATTAATAATCATAGCCTAAAAATGGATGAGTTCGAATTGGTAGGTATGTCATGTTATCGCGAAAAGGGGTGATATGGACCGTGATAGCCTAGTAACTCTCAAGTTGGGAGAACCTTCCTTCGAAACTAGCATTGTATTATGTTTAATAATAGGTACATAAAGGGGAAGAGCTAGTAACAGTACCTACGTTTGGTAGGTAGTAGATTAAAAGATTATGGTTACATACCATTTTTCTGGTTTCCGGGAGAAGCAGCCTATTGCGAAGATTCCGGTAGGTAGCAAGGTAAAAGGTACCTATAGCCCAAGTTCACATTCTATGAACACTTTTCTCCACACACGTTTACCGTCGGATATTATGTACCTAAAGTATGTAGGTATTAGGAACTATCACCAAAATGTTCTGAAATTATTAATAACGTCACGTCATATCACAACACTATTCTTGACGTAAGTACGTATATAGGTACTTGGTAGGGAGGTAGGTACCTACTAGGTACATTTTGGTCCCCCCCTGCCAACATTTCAATCATACTTTAATTATTTTGCTCGTAGGCCCGACTCCGAACACGTAAAGCTCATATTTAAAAGTTTATGGAAAAATCACGAAATCAGGAGTTTCTAATCCAAAAGAGTACCTAAAGATGTGCCAGATATTATCTTTTGTAGTGAGATTTGTTTTTATATATAAATCGTTATAATATAAGTATAGATTATTTATATTGTAGTGAAGGTTGTTTTTCTATTGAAAAATTAACGCAACTCATAAATAAATACACTTTTTAAATACTCATGATGCTTCTTAATTAATAAAGCTATTAATACGATAACTATCTGTTTTTTGTCAGCAGAGGCTTATTACCTATAATATGTAGTTAAGTGGATTAGTATTCATATTTTGTAGGATGAACAAACTCAGGACCGAACTGATAATAATAATATACATAGTTTTGGTTATTAATACCATTTGTTTGCCAGTTTAATTATGAAAACAAGATTACGTTGTTATTTTATGAACATTTAGTCTTATAAACAGTAGCAAAACGTGAGAATATGATAGCTGTAAAGTTACTGAGTCATTTTCGTGATCCGATGCGTCGCTTTCGTGGCCTCTAAAACTTCAAAACCATTTATCACCCAAACAAGACTTTCTATTTGATTAACTTATATATTAATTTACTCGTCTTATAAAGCGCTATAATTTACTGTACAAAAATATTTGAAATAAGCATAATGTAAAATTGTACATGAAACTGACGATGAGAATCGTAAAAATGAGAACGAGCCACAAAGCCTTTTATTTATTTTTGCCGTGATAGTTTGATTACGATAATTATTTAAGTAGGTAAAATGAGGAGTTCCACACTTAATTTGCTTACCATTAATTATAATGAATTAATTACACTATCCAAAAACTATACTATAGGGATAGGGCTATAGTAGTTTTAAGATCCTGTTATCGTTTAACCCTTGAACTTAAATTTTATACGTAAGTCATCCAAAAAATAATATTTTTTCACCGTGTTAATTTTAACGAGTCCATAATATAACACCGTTCGCCATACATTAGCTTTGAAATTACCCACCAAGGCATTCAACTTTCTGCACCAATTTCTATCCAATCGAAACTCTTTATATCGCGGGTGAGAACCCAATTGTTTATTGCTTTTTTGCTCCATCTCTAATATAATTTCGCTTTCATCCATTTGGGGATAGTAAATTGAGTTTTTGGGCGCTGGATACATTTTATTGTTTTGATTGTTTTTGTGAAGGTCGTCTAAAGGCGATAGGTATCGTTCTTTGTTAAGCTTTATGTTCATTTTTGGTTTCGATTAATTAAATATGAGCTCGCATTTTTTAAATGAATGAATTTTTATGGAAATCTGTTGTAGATGTTGCTCAGCAACAAAAAGCCCGTTGATAGCTCGTGAACATAATTTCTCCTACGAACACGACTCACTTGCGGGGGCAGGGGGCGAAATAACAAAACGAGACAAAGTCATACGAAATTACAAAGAATAGAGCAGGATGGAACAAAAGACACATTGGGTGTCTTGTTTCCTCTCATAGGATGAGCGGTTGAAATACATCACTATATTTCGTATGAGGGGAAGTTGTATCATTGGTCAACTGGATTTATAGTCAATGCTCAGCAGTAAGGTAAAATATCATTGTTGTTCGGCGGATATTTTACGTCTATTCCTTTCTCAATCTCATCACCACCTCTTTGACAGCAATGGACGTAACTTTGTCAGCATTAAGATTGTAATATTTTACCAAAATAAAATAAGGTATATGACCAACCAAGCTAACTGATTTGATTGGACCAAAACGCTTCATCGAATACCATTTCGAACAACTGATTGGTCTGTTGTTCAGCTCACTGAATATTTTTGCATCAAGTCTATGGTTCAGCTAGTTCTAGTGCAATAACTGCAATATTCAACCATATTGCAATGGTATAGTCATCATCATCAGCCTGAAGACGTCCACTGCTGAACATAGGCCTCCCAAAAGAGCGCCAGTTTGAGTGGCTGCTTGCCGCTTGCATCCACCGGCTTCCCACGGTTCTAATGGTATAGTACCTATATAATATTGATTCTCAGACAAGCATGTTCGTGTTCATTGTATACTATGCCATCAAAATAGCTATTATTATTACTAATAATTTTCGTTGAATTTTACGTATTTGTTGCCAGTTGCGTGAATCAGATTTATTTCATTAGTTTGACCTTTCCTCTATACCTGTAAGCAAAGGAAGTATACGAATCCTTCGCACAGAAGGTACACCTTCAACCTTCGTACGTGATGGTAATTGCGTGATTAGATTTTAATTATGCAGGACATAGAGACAAAACATAGGGACAGTCAGATGCTAAACCAAATCACCCGATTGAATAACCTCCACAAAATCAGAATTATTTTTGTATCCATTAGGTAGGTACAAGGTACTTTTAACTTTTTTGGGTTTTATTTAATTTTGACAAACTTTTTTATTTACTTTTGGTATAGACAAAAGGAACAGGCCAGTATTTGAATAATTTATTGTTATTTTTATTCATCATCACATCATTAACAGCCTAAAGACGTCCACTGCTGAACATAGGCCTCCCCGAGGGAGCGCTACTTTGAGCGGCTGCTCGCCGCGGCTTTCATTAAATCGTCAGTCGACCTAGTGGGAGGCCGGCCTACGCTGCGTCTTCCGGTTCGTGGTCGCCACTCGATAGCCTTTCTTCCCTATCAATTTTTTTTATGAATACATGTTAATTAATATAGAAGATTTATGAATAGAGGATGAAGCACTACGTAATATTGGGCATTGAAGACTTTTTATTTAAGACGAATGGTGGGACCAGATAAGCAAGTCGAAATTCATTCAAAGAAACATCGACCTTAACGTCATAGAGTTAAATTATATCAATTCAGTCTGAACTTCCGCGTGGCGCTTACGACAAAGACAAGACAACGCCCGAAATTACTGATTTTAGAGGTTTTTATTTAATATCTATTTTTGTATAGTATTTTTCAAAATTATGAATTCATCACATTATGTAAATGTTTGTTATTCATACCCTGTTATATTTCTTATAAAAATATTTTCGATAGAATCTGTATAAAATGGGTACAACCAAATTTTTTAAGGTATGTTTGTGATTTTTTTTCTATAGAGCTGAATTTATTTATCTTGTATATAAGGTCATTGCTTTTCGTCTCTTTCAAATCACAATAAAAATCTGGCAAACGCATAGAAAAGTAAATATTATTAATAAAAAAATCTCTAATAATAGCCTCTTTATCAAGTGAACTAGAAAGGTCTATAACTTTTGTGAATAATAAAACTTCCAAGGAATAAAGAACATATTGTTATGGGAAGCGCAGAATAATTTAATTATTTTTTTCTATAAATCATTTGGTATTTTGAATTTACATTCAAATTCAAATTAATTTATTTGTTAGGATGTAGCTATTTACAGAAAAGATATTAATAAGTGCAAAAATTAGTTTGTTCTGTGTAATATTTACGTGTGTGTGTGTATAACTTTGATAGTTTTCATTTGAGAATAAAATAAATAAATTATAATAGGCCACCACAACACTAGCGAACACTGACCTACAAATAATGCGACAGCATTTATATTTGCGTAAGAACAACAACATTTAACTAAGTACCTATCCACGCATAAGCTTCCAAATTATTACCCATAATAAGAGGTTAATGAGCCCTACGCAAGCTAACATCACGAGTAGCTCATGTGTGAAGCAATGGCCATCCCTTTCGGCCATCGAATTCAAAAGATATCATAGAGGAGCGCATCAAAGCGTTGTAGAGTAGTAACCTTTACTAGTGTTAATTTACACTATGCTGATAACTGCTACACTTACTTTTTTAAATCAGTAATGACATTAGATGATGATCCTTATTAGTATCCCTGTTTATGGGAATTTTAAAATTACTAGAACCCCGTTATAGGAATAAAAGTGTGATCGATTGTGTGTGTGTGTGTAAATTGATTGGTAGTCAGTTTTTTTCTGCGCACAAGCATTTATTTATATCCTCCACGTAATAAAGAAAAAATATCAACGAGTACAAAACGTAATTGGACTCTCCTGGATTTTAGCTTCAACAGTTGCGGCCACTTGTCGAGTCTATAATACGATATCGATGCTCTGCATGCCTATTAAGACTCCCTTATGCCACAAATGGTTACTTTGCATAGTGCCGCTCTTAGGGCAAATTTATGGTCTCATTTCCGTATATCAGAAATCATACGCATTTACTTAGGTACTGAGCTTGTGTGTCGCTGAGTTGAGATTTCAGTTCGAGCTAGTCTGTACTTTTTGCTGTTGTTATCAAAGACAATAGCCGATTTTTTTAAAGAAGGTGAAGGAAAATAATCTTAATCACACACGATTGTACATAGTCGTAGTCATCTTAAAACTCTTACTTAATTTCTGAACTGTAGCACAAATAGTAGCTACGTTACACAAATAGAAAGAATGATATTCAATGAATATTCTTTCTTTTTGTGTAAATAAGCGAGAAAACTACAAAACCATAATCTCAAGTAAATTCGTTGCATTTGAACCACATATCGCAGCAGTTCAAGCTATATGGATATTTAAATCCAGATTAGTAATTTGAACTGCTTGTCGGTCATTTAACCGACTCATGCCTGACATACACACGCTTATTAATGAACTAAATGTTATTTGTTTTCATCCAAAAATGATTGATCGTCAAAACGGCCACAGGTCATTGCTCTTCGAACAGCCCAGTAAGTATTGTGCCAGTTCAAAATCATCAATTAATCAAACTGAACCTTAGTCACAAGCAGGACACTCGGTCAGTATCACACACCATACTAACTACATTAAATAACTTTGAGATTGAGATATATTTGAGTATAAAAGATACTAAATACATGATTTCAAGTTTAAAAGAGGGTTATGTAATAATTTTTTTTTGCTCTTCATAACTTAACCTGCTACTGGGTCAGGTTATCGGGTAAAAACCTTATTTAAGGTATATAAATACCATAAGTACAAAAACAGGACTTGACAAATGTGGAATTTGACGAAAACAGGACTTGATGAGTCAAAGATTTGATCAAAAACTAATAAGACGAATGTAGAGCCTGGCTACTCCCGTCATGGCTACCCCGTTAAAATACCTACATGTTCAATAATTTTATGAAAATAAACTGATCATTTGGCAAACCCGCTAAATAAAGCGGTAAACACAGAATTCGCCCTATAAGCCTATGGCGGCAGGCTATCAACTGCATCAACCAGTTGACAAAATAACTCACTTGATTTTTCACTGAGCTAATATAAACAAAAACAAAGCCAGCAGTATTCCCGTCAGACTTCGTAAGCCAGACCCAATCAAACGAAAGCAAAAAATAGTTTTACGCTTACAGCCAGCAATGTTTCCGTATTCTCCGTGTATCTTCGTGTCCACAGTTCCTTCACGGTCTAACTAGTCCCTCCGTCATACGGACGGATAAAGAATCACAATAATCGGCTCAGTGAAAGGTCATCGCGTAAATCGCGCGTCATTGAGCCGCTTTTCGTACGTTTCGTACATAGTGCGCCTTGGGCAACGTTAGACAGTATAAGGTCTTCAGTAACTCAACTTTACGTTTATGACTCGCTCCTTCTGGCTAGCGCAACTTATAAACGAAACATCATCGTCGTCACCATCAACAGCCTGAATACGTCGACTGCAGAACATAATCTGCCCCAAGGAGCGCCACTTTCAGTGGCTGCTCGCCTCCTGCATCCATCGGCTCTCAGCGGTTTTCACCAGATCCCCCCCGGTCTACCTAGTGGGGCCCAGCCCACGCTGCGTCTATCAGTTCGTGGTCGCCACTCGAGAGCCTTTCTTCCCCATCGGTTGTCAGTTCTACGAGCGATGTGGCCTGTCCATTGCCATTTCAACTTGCTAATCCTAAGTGCTGTACTACATTACTCTACAGAGTGATACCTCAATAATAATGGGCAGGACAATGTCCAGCAGTGTTTGTCTGATGATCGTTCGGCAGGGCCACTGAGTTTGGGCATGTTTCCGTTTAATAAACCTCATTGAATCTATTACCGTAAAATGCTATTCCAAATAGGTACCTTGCGTGTCACGCGTCCGTAAATCCTGTCGATTTTCTTTACTGACTATTCTTGTCAATTGTGCCTCCAGTGATTCATTTGAAAGTCAAAAAGGCCGGAAATATGTTCATTGATCCTCGATATGTTTGCAAATCGCTCTGGAAACTGGGCCGGGCGTATCGTTAGCCCTATTGTGTTGAATCAACTGGTTTTATGTTCTTGGGAGGTTGGTAAGAGCTGGCAGTTGAAATTTCAGGCTATATCCCTTTGATGAGGGAAGTAAGCTAAATCCTCGTGTTTCAATTGTTTCATTGGGGCCTTTTGCCAAAATGTAGAAGGAGAATGACGTGTAACTGTAAGGCTAACCTAGGGTTAATATCTCTTTATCAGACTATGAGTTAATATTTTCAGTTGAACCTTGGGGTTGATATCTTTCGCGTTCATTTTTGCCCAACGATAATTCTCGTTGACTAGAAACTTTTATCCAGCACTTAAAAATAATAATATAAATAAGAGATAACTAAAACGTTATCTCTGCATTATTCTAAGTAATCATCCTTTTCGTGTGCCTAATTGTATAATAAAATGTTAATAAATACTATATATAGCTGAAAAATAATAAAATTAAAGCATATCTAATACTTCCCCAATAAGCGCAATTGAATAAACATTTATTTTAAACCATGTCCATTCACTACAACCAAATCTTTAAATCCTTCCATAAAAAACCCTTCACAAAAACTAATAAAACCCAACAACACGTAAAAAAGTGTGGCAAAACAGCAAAGTGTCAATAAATCCGAACCAAGTGCCACCTGCTCTGGCGATGAGCAGAACAAATCGTCCTTTTTAATTTGTCACGAGCCGAATGTCCAGGAGTGTCCGAGAGCTCTGGCGAAGTGTCTGTAAGTAATGGAGTGTCCGGGCAGACACGGGACGGATTGGGTTCCAGTTCTATCCCGTTTTGTTTTAGTGACGTTCTGTGATGCTTGATTGGATCATGTACATTGAAGTTTTCCGTCCGTCTATCGAAACTAGGGTTTCGTAAATGGTATCGTAGAGGGGGTTATTTTCACTTGTAGATACGACATTATTGTTTACAGAGGAATTATTTTTGTTCGTAGAGGTACATTACTACTTTCTTCGATGCATTACCTATTTTTATTTGTACGTAACAATTGACTGGAATTAGTTAGAAGTTAGAAAGACTAGTTAACACTTTATTTCGCTATCATGTGTATCCGAAGCTAAGGATCGGAGTTGTCTATTCTGCATTGTGCCGTATTGCTTGCACCTATAGTGGAAGAGAGAACTTCTTTTTTTTTTCAAACAGGCTTGCTATAAATAGTTATATTATAACTATTTGACATTGTACACTTTGTGATTTTACCTGCTCAGTAATTATAATAATTTAATTTAAGTACCTAAAGACATTTGACTTGTAAAAATGCTATGAATAGCCTATTTGCAATAAAACATTTTGATTATGATTTTGAATGCTAAATACATTTTTGGCACAGAATTTCCAAGTTAAAATATTCATACTGAGACAGACTTTTTATATAGTACAATTCAATAAATGCTTATTTTACCATGCCACATTTCGCGTCTACCCGATTATATCCACAAGTTCGACTCTGAATGGATTCACTGGTACACCCTCATTATAAGCACTATTATAATGCTCCAAAAGTTACTATGGTAGGAAACATTATTATCCAATTACATGGTAGGAAATTGTGATTTTTCCAAGCGTACGGTATGTACGGTCTACGTTTATTTCAATAAAGATTTGATGCCGAAATAACGGAGAAGTAGAGAGACCATTGCATCAACATGGTGCTGGTCTTAAGATAAAAACCTATAGTTATATAAAATTTAGTGTGCGAAGAAAACAGTTAGGCAATTAATTACTTTACCTATGCATCTTGAACCTCTACTTGGTTTGTGTGTTAAATGAAATAAAGAGCAAAGCAGTGCCCTTGACTGAGCGGTGGGAAGTCCATATTCCTCTTAAAAGTTATAATGGCACCAAGAACTCTATTTATTCTTTACAGAAAACCTCTTTAGCACACACGGTTTCAAGTAGCCTTCTCTTCACCCAATTAATTCCGCCTGAAAAGCCGGAAAAACTAACTAAAATTTCTTTTTACTCGTAAATCAAGAATTCAAGATGTTTAATTACCCGTAGCGTATGAGATTGTGGTCTGAGATGTAGCGAGTAGCGGGAACTGACAAGAAAACCAACTTGTAGTTTTAAATGTATTATAATGAAAACAATTAACTGATAGACGCGTGGTGTTTCGTTCAAATGTTTATAATGTTTTTGAATTTCCGTATATTCAGAACCCAATAGTTTTATATATCTAGCATGTGGTAGCAAAGCGCTTTGTACTTCGAAATATTATTTACTGCAATAATTACAGCTCCCTTTACTAGTTGCTACTAGATATACGGATCCACTAAGAAATACATTTGGACTGTAAGTATACTGGCTGCGCTGAACTTACCTAGACGATCCAAATGCTCAGCTGACTACAGCAGGTAGCGCTGGCAGCATTGCCCCGTTACATTGGTAGAACGCTGTTTTTTTGTGCCAAATAAGTGACAGTAATGTGAGTGTAATGTTATGGCTATTGTTAACGCGGCAGCTAAGCTTTATAGCTGTGCGCGTCTCCAAATTGCGGGGGTAGGATGGCTGGTGAATTAAGCGGATTTGATGATGACTAACCTGGTCTCCTACTGGCAAAACACTCGACAAGCTACGATCACCTCAGTGCGGGCTCCGATCCTGTAGCTCGTATCCAGTAGAAGAGTCCAGCCTTGCAGCGCTGCTTCTAGGCTTCTTCAGGGTGTCAATCACGAGCGGCCGTCGATATTTTAACGTAGTAAAAAGTGGACTGTTTTAGCGGCGCGGTAGAAGTGTTAGTGCACAACTCCTTCAGCTGATCAGCCCAAAGTATGGACGATCAGGATACACTCCGAGTACAGAGCGAGTAGCGGCAGCCGCGATGGACGAGGGTCGATCGCAGACTGCTTGTCCAATGACAAGCAAATTGTCTCGTGCATTCGCGACGTGGGTGACAGAGATAGTCATCGAAAATTATAAGGTTTGGAGGGTAGAAAAATAATAAGCGCAGTATGACTGGCGCGAACATTGCCCCCGGCCTAAAAACTATTGGTTTTTAAAAGAGAGAGCGGAAAAAATATTATTTAAAAGTTGCGGGTTGATATATAGAGTAGAGGGTTGTGAGCGGGTGGCCGGGTAGCAAGCGGTTACCTTATTGCGTAGGTAAAACGCATAACCGAACAACTGGTCTTTTATAAACACCAGCCGCGGTTTTTATAGAGGCGACTCTACAAATGCCATCGTTGCCAGGATAGGTGGCAATAACGACACCGAGAGGCCAAGAGAGCGGTGAAATATTATCAGTAATGATAAGAACGATAGAGCCTACCGTGATGGGATTCGAAGGTGTATTCCATTTTGCTCTAGATTGAAGCAGGTGAAGATATTCTAACTTCCATCGTTTAGAAAGTGATTGGATCATTTGATCCAGTAAAGCGTAACGTTTTAACAAGTGTGCGGGTTCATCAGTGACCACGCACGCAGGTAAGTGCTTAAGCGGTGCAGTCATTAAAAAATGCGCGGGAGTTAATGCAGTGGGCTCAGAGGGATCCTCACTCAATAACGTTAGCGGTCGTGAATTGATCACACTTTCAATTTGCGTGAGTACGGTTAACAACTCCTCGTAAGTGAGTAACTGTGAACCGAGCGATTTATGTAGATGACCTTTAAATGCCTTTACAAAAATTTCATAGTGTCCACCGAAGTGGGGACTTCGCGGTGGATTGAATTTCCAAAGAATGCGGTTTGCTGCTAATTCATCTGAGAAAGACTTATTAAATTCAGCAGAATTTGTAAGCGAGTAAACATCCGATAAAGCGTTTTTCGCGCCTAAGAACGTCCTACCGTTGTCCGAATACATAACGGAACCTCGGCGTGCGAGAAATCGTTTAAAAGCGGAGAGAAATGAGCTTGTGCTCAGATCTGTGGTTAGTTCGACGTGCACAGCGCGTACTACCATACATACAAAAATACAGAGATAAGCCTTTATGGAACGGACTCCACGTTTTCTGAATGGAATTATCGAAATTGGGCCAGCATAGTCGACCGCAGTATGGACGAACGCGCTAGCCTCGTTAACGCGGCAAGCGGGTAAATCGCCCATTAAAGGGAAGCTAGGTTTAGGTTTAGCTTTAAAACAAAAGTTACACTTGTGTATAACCGAGCGGACAATGTTTCGGCAGGAAAGTATCCAGTACCTTTGTCTAAGAATTGACATTAGAGCGAGCGGGCCTGTATGTAAGTTTTTGCGGTGGTAATAAGAAATTATCATCTCGACTATGCGATCCTTTCGGGGTAATAAAATGGGATGCTGTTGACTATAAGACAGATCCGCATTTCTAAGTCGACCTCCGACTCGTATGAGTCCGTCGGCGTCTAAGAACGGCACGAGCCGTTGTACTGCACGTGAACAGCGGTCATTGGATTTTAAATTTTTTATTATGTCAGGAAAGTAGAGATTTTGTAAGGCTTTAAGAATTTGCAATTCAGCGAAATTAAGGTCATCAGCGGTAAAATAATTAGAGCGCGGTAGTCTTTTGATAAAACGATAAATTAAAACGACTGTGCGTAGGAGCAGCAGCCAGGAAGAAACGCGGGTGGAAAGGTCTAACAGTGGGTTAGATACCTCGTTGTTTGTATGCGTAGCGGGAAGAGACGAAATAGTTTTCTTTGCCTCTGGTAAGTCAGCGTCCATTTTAGCGGGAGCGACTGACGTAACCGGCCATTTACTTGGTTCTTGACATAACCAAGAGGGACCAGTGAACCACAGCGGGTGGTTCAGTAGTTGAGCGGGTGACAGTCCGCGGGATAAGCAGTCGCTGGGATTCTGAGATCCAGAAACATGCCGGAAGCTGCCAGCGGGAATAGCGGAAACGATTTTTGTTATGCGCGTGGCAATAAATGTTTTAAATCTATGCGGGGAAGCGGTAATCCATTGTAAGGCTACCATGGAATCAGTAAAACAATATACTTGGTCAATGGTATGGCGCTTACCGTACGTATCAATCACGCGGCGTACTAATTTTGCCATAAGCAAACACGCGCACAGTTCTAGTCTGGCAATAGAAATAGTTTTAAGCGGGGCTACTTTTGATTTAGCACAAACTAAGCGGGTGACTGGAGAAGAGTCTGGGTTGGTTTGAGTTCGAATGTAAACTACCGAACCGTATCCGCGTTCGCTTGCGTCGGCGAACGACACGATGGAAATTGTCGAATTTTCCTCTACGCCTAAGTGACGGGGGAAGCGAAGTTGTTGAAGACAAGGTAGCTCGTGAGTATAATTTTGCCAAATATGAGTTATAT
Source organism: Ennomos erosarius (assembly GCA_963580505.1). Classification (NCBI taxonomy): domain Eukaryota; kingdom Metazoa; phylum Arthropoda; class Insecta; order Lepidoptera; family Geometridae; genus Ennomos; species Ennomos erosarius. The sequence goes on from OY756991.1 coordinate 13,396,790, forward strand.
CTGACGGCGGTTGTTCATCCCAGTCGAGCTTCAATAAGTGAAGTTTTTGTAAAATCAATTTAGCGTAAAATATAACCGGTGCGATTAATCCGAGTATGTCAAATTGACGCGCGATTAAAGAAAGAATATTGCGTTTAGTAACTGGACGATCTTCGATGTTCACGGTGAACATGAATTCGTCGCAAGCGGGTGACCACTGCAGGCCTAGAACCTTTAAATTAGTGTCAGGCTCGTCGAAGTTTATATTCGCGGTATGGCGATCCGACACTGGCAGAGACTCGACTAGCGCGGGCGCATTGCTGGCCCACTTGACGAGCTCAAAGCCCCCGGCCGTGAGGAGCTCGCGGAGATCATCTCTAAGTTGCAAGCAGCCAGGCAACAACGGCATGGAGTAGCACACGTCGTCCATGAAAGTATTGTTCTCTATTACGTCTGCGGCGAGCGGAAAGCGGGCGCGCTCATCAGCGCACAGCTGCCGTAGCACTCTCATAGCGAGAAAGGGACTGCTACGCAGACCAAAACAAACGCGATTGAATCGGTAGGTATCTAGCGGTGAAGCGGGATCGAATCGATATAAAAACTTTTGGAAGTTGCGGTCGTCTTCATTGACTAATATCTGAAGATACATCTGTTTGATGTCAGACGTAAAGGCGATTGCATACAGGCGGAAATCCAAGAGGATTATGAAAAGATCATTTTGTAAATTATCACCCGCATATAAAATGTCATTAAGTGACAGAGACTCATTTTGAGCATTTTTAGTTTGGGCACTAGCGTCCATGACCATACGCCAACGGGTGGTTGTCTTATCCAACCTGGCGATGGCTTGGTGCGGTATGTAAAATCCAGTGAAATGATCAGCATTGTCAACTAGTGAAATATATCCCTTCTGTATGTACTCTTTTATTATAGCATCGTACTCCACCCGCAGGGGGGGTGAAGCGACGAGCTTGCGTTCGAGATACGTAAAGCGTTTTTTAGCGGTGGTAAAAGAATTACCGAGAGCGGTCGCGGGATCACGGGAGAAAGGTAACGCCACAGAATAGCGTCCCGTTGAATCGCGTGAGACATTATTTGTGAAAATACGTTCATTTTCGAGAGCGGCTGGGCTCAAGGACGGCGTGCACTGCACCTCCTCGAGTTGCCAGAATTTTTGGACAATATTATCCAAGCGCGGTCCTTCAGTGAAGGTACAGAGTGAAATATGCGAGCGGGGATTATCATCGATAGCAGCTGTATCGGTATAAGCGGTAGCGGTTTCAATATGAGCGGTAGCGGTTTCAATATGAGCGGGCGCAACGGGTGCGGTCCCTATCACAATATATCCGAAAATAGTTTCGAAAGCGGTAGGTGTTCCAGGCGGACCAGCGGCGCGGCCTGATAACAATATATCAGCGAAGAGCGGTGCCCCAATAAGAATATCTATCTCAGAAGGCGCGGAGAAATTGTCGTCTGCCATATGCAGGCAGTTTAGGTATGACAGACAGGTCAGGTCAACCCGCACAGAAGGTAGGTTGTCCGTAATGCGGTCGATAACAAAGGCGTCAATGTGAATAAAATTATCATTAAGTCGCGAAGATAAAATAGCAGAAGTTGCACCCTTAATCGGATTAGATGCGGAACCTATACCCTTGACCACTGTGTTCGAAATATTGTTGCATTTTAAGTTTAATTTTTTACAACAGTTCGAAGTTAAGAAGTTACTTTGAGAAGCCGAATCGATCAATGCGCGTACTACATGACGGCGACCATTTAAATCGGTAGCATAAACTTGCACCGTTCCTAGTAAACAAGTCGTATCCGTAGACTGAGATATATCTATAGGACGTACATTGCATAACGATACGTTCTGTTGTGCGATCGGATAAGCGGCAGTGGTAGGTATATCGGTCAGCTGACCGCAGGCGGCAGCAGGACGTGCATTATATTGCGGCGGGTGAGCCGAACGTGGTGCCAGCGCGGAGGGTGCTACGGGGGCGCCGGGCGCGGCGCGGATTGAAGGCTCACGCGCTGGCTGCGCGGGGGTGCGCGGCGGCGGCGCGGTGCGCGGGAGCGAGCGGGGGTCTTCGCGAGGGGAAGACCCTGTCTTGCGACACAATAATGAATGATGTTTACATCCACAATAACGGCAATTAAATTTAGAATTGCAAGCGGTATTAATATGCGTAACACTTAAACAATTAGTGCAACCTTTGTTACGTTTTATAAAGAAAAACCTGTCATCAATAGAAAGTTTATTAAATGCAGGACATTTATACAAATAGGCATGATCAGTTTGTTTACATAGCGGACACTGAGTTACGCATGATGCAGCGAAAGAATGCGTTGATTTTGCGGTAACCATAACCGGTTTGTTATTGTCATACACTCGGTTATGGGAAGCGGACGTAGTGCGTTCCAATATTTTACTTTGTTCACGCACGAACTTTACAAACTCATTATAAGTAGGCATAGATTTACCTCGCATATGCATTTCGAACGAACGTGCGGTGCTCGAGTCTACCTTCTTCAATGCGAGTTGCAACAGAATAAAATCAGGCAAGTTTTCAAGCTTGAGTGAGTTCAAGCTGGACACTGCCGTACAGAATTTATCGAGAAATAATTCTAAGTTCTTATTCGTCGCGGTATTAAAAGATTTAAATTCAAGCAGTTGATCTAAATATGCGGAGGCAAGATTACGCTTGTCATCGAATTTTTCGACGAGCGTCTGCCATATAATGCGGTAGTTATCACCATTCGGAGTGATTCCGGAACAAGCAGAAAGTGCCCGGCCTGACAGTTTATTTATTAAATATTGAACGCGGTCGTGATCTGTGAGATCAGGATTTTCGTGAATTGTCCGCTTATAAGACTCATAAAAAATCCTCCAAGACATAGGATCTCCGTTAAAACTCATTAATTCGAGCTCAGGGAGTCGAAAAGATTTACGTGGCGGTGCAACATATGAAACAGCGGTTTCAACTTTTGTCGCGGGCGGGGTGAGTTTATCGTAAACAAACTTACAGCGGCAGTACATATCTTCGAAAACGTTTACAGACTGATAATTAACGGTATACGCAGGGTTGATAGACAACTCGACGACATTAATTTTGTTCAAAATTTCCGAAAAATCCGTACGTAAGCGGTCTAATGACAACATTCCACATAGAAATAAATCTTTCTCGGTATCATCAGTAAAAGCCTTTAAAGAGCGGTTATAAACTTGTTGTAAGCGGGCGAATATTGCATCACGTTGACCAACTAAAGTCAAGCGTTGGACTTCCAAAGTACTGAGAGCCTTTGGTAACTCGGCTACTTCCTTTTCAGAACTAGTAGTAGGCATTTTGTCAGAATATAAAATGACTTAGGCAAATCAAAAGATGACCAATTTCGTACAATGCCTGCAACACTCAGTGGGCGCGGCTTAGTAAGAATGACGCGGTAACTATTGTATACGGACACGAAGTCGCAAGAATACCTTCACTTTGCACTTTATAAATATTATTGTAGTAAAATGTTATTTAATGCAATTTTGGATGGTGGAATACACGAAGTATATATGCAGGAGCGTATAGGTAACTCAGGGGTACCAAATAAGCGGTAATATAGCGGGCGGAACACAATATTTATGAGAAATATTGCTATAAAAATGCGGTAGGTCACGGCAGCTAACAAGAAATTAACTAAACCGTAGAATCTACGTAAATTACGTAGATTTGTGGGATCACAAGAAAGATTTGGATAGGATCACAAGAGATGATCCAGCGGTGGAGGAACCACAAGAAATGGTCTGGAGGTGAATCACAAGAAATGATCCGGCGCTGGAGGACCAGAAGAAATGTTAACGCGGCAGCTAAGCTTTATAGCTGTGCGCGTCTCCAAATTGCGGGGGTAGGATGGCTGGTGAATTAAGCGGATTTGATGATGACTAACCTGGTCTCCTACTGGCAAAACACTCGACAAGCTACGATCACCTCAGTGCGGGCTCCGATCCTGTAGCTCGTATCCAGTAGAAGAGTCCAGCCTTGCAGCGCTGCTTCTAGGTTTCTTCAGGGTGTCAATCACGAGCGGCCGTCGATATTTTAACGTAGTAAAAAGTGGACTGTTTTAGCGGCGCGGTAGAAGTGTTAGTGCACAACTCCTTCAGCTGATCAGCCCAAAGTATGGACGATCAGGATACACTCCGAGTACAGAGCGAGTAGCGGCAGCCGCGATGGACGAGGGTCGATCGCAGACTGCTTGTCCAATGACAAGCAAATTGTCTCGTGCATTCGCGACGTGGGTGACAGAGATAGTCATCGAAAATTATAAGGTTTGGAGGGTAGAAAAATAATAAGCGCAGTATGACTGGCGCGAACAGCTATTATACGGAAAATAATAAAACTAAAATTATTCCATTATTGGATGTCAGTCAGCCTCAAAAATCAGTAAAGAGTAAAATTTATTTTGCCGTCGGTTAAGCAAAGCGCAGTCGCTGTCAAACGGACCATATTACCCCATAGAGTACGGTGCGCAAATTAAAATAGCTTATTATAGAAAAACGTGAAACGGGACGCGACGAGTCGACGACGTATTGCATTCTTCGTGCGCTTAAGGCTTGTCTTAAGGTACTGTCGGAAAAACAGGAAGGTTTTCTATTTTAAAGGTATGTTTCGTATATAATAAATATATAAATTTATTTATTTACACCAACAGTACGTGTATTAAATATTATCAGTAGTGAATATACATCTTAATAATTAATTAAATAAATAATAAGTTATAAATAAATAAATATGTGTGGATATTTCACACAGTACCATCTAGCCCCAAACTAAGCAAAGCTTGTACTATGGGAACCCGATAACTGATATAATATTTAGATACTTTTTTGTTTTGTAAATACATACATAGAATACAATATAACACCCAGACGCATGTTACACAACCACATACGCAAGGAATCGCCGATGCAGCAGCCACCTAGTTACAACATGCAGGGTACATCGGTCATCGTATCTTGCATATTCAGCGCAACGTGACTGCAGTGGGGCAATGCATCGAACACGAGGCGCCTACACAGCGCTTTCCACCGGACACCGGACGAAGCACCGTGGGACCGCGTCCCTCTTTGTTCTAGCATCGGACAATTGTCACGTTTTAACTTGTAATTTTTAATGAAATAAATTTAAGTTTTTGAAATAGTTTTTGTATTTTTTTGGATTCTCCGGCTGTGGCCTTCGTAATTGGCGCAGACGGTAGGATGTCAAATTAGAGTCAGTGAATCGATCAACGACTTTGGCATCCGAATCTACAAGAGTTGCGGCCGGGAGAAGTATCCAGACATTGACACGACCAGAGAAATACAAATGTATTGGTAAGTACCTAGATCTTACTAGAGTTGCTTTCCTTGTGTCCTTTTATGTGTCCTTTTGTGTGTCCTTTTTATGTGTCCTTTTTTTTCGTGTTTCTTATGTGTGCCTATTTTTACCGTATCTCTTTTAAAGTGTTTATTTTAACGTGTCTATTATAAGTGTCCAAGATTTTTCATCCAAGAAATTCGCGGTCTCCTAGGTTAGATAATGTTCGTAGAGCATTGCAATTAGATGCTAGTAGAGATTTAGAAATAATTTTAGAAGATACAGAAGACATAGATTTGACCAATTCAGATTTAGATACCTCACTGGCGTCAGAATCTGTTAAAATGAGTGAGATACTTGTAGATCAGATATATAAAGCCTTGAGGCTGCTTCCCGAGTTTGATGGGAACCCGAACGTTCTCACTCGTTTTATTAATTTGTGTGACCAATTAGTAGCGCAGTATATGCAAACAGATGCCACTTTTGCACTGAGTAACTTGGCCCTGTTAAACGGGATCCTTAATAAAGTGACAGGGCCCGCCGCCCGAACCATCAATTCAAATGGTATCCCAGAGAACTGGCTTGGGATACGTAGCGCTCTCATTAACAATTTCGCAGACCAACGCGATGAGACCTCTCTATATAATGACTTGTCGCTCTTAACCCAGGGTTCCGCAACCCCGCAGGAATTTTACGAAAAATGCCAAAATCTTTTTAGCATAATTATGACCTATATCAGCTTGCATGAAAGTATACCGAGCACCATTGAAGCAAAACGAGAACTTTATAAAAAGTTAACCCTTCAGTCATACCTGCGCGGTCTACGCGACCCACTAGGTTCTCGTATACGTTGCATGCGACCTGATACAATAGAAAAGGCCTTAGAGTTCGTTCATGAGGAAATGAACACGCTATATTTGCAGCAGCGTAATGATCACCTGCCTGAGAGAAAGATGCAGTCTACGTCTTCGTTTAATATGCATAAACCTTCTTTCAGCTTTCAACCACCAGTTGCATTACCACCCCCGCGCGCATTTACGTTTCCACCTGCGATTAATATGCCAGGCCCCTCTAAGCCTATAAACTATCAGCCACCGAGGCCAATGCCAATTTGGAGACCCCAAATGCCTCTGAACCGTGGCCCCACGCGAACTCAACAGATGTTTAGCGCACCTCCACCAAACTATAGACCCCAAAGTACGTCTTTAGAATGCCTCAACAACGGCCAGGTTTTCAACCCGCACATAACACAGGCCCGCAGCCCATGAGCGGCGTAAGCCATTACGTAGCGAAACCCTTTCCATCAAGACCATTGACAGGACATGACTGGACTAAGCATGGCAACCCGCCTCCGTCTAACTATTTCAAGTCGCGAGAGATGAACTTTAACGAGTTTTATGACCAACAATACGACTATTACGATCCCTACGGTGACTATTACAACGACTATTACTACGTCGACTACGGCGAGCAGTCATACCCTGACCAGACTTACACGGGACAGACATACGACCCGACATCCGAGCAACAGACTAACAATCCCGAGTACGTACCCGCGTATGTCGAAGAGACCCGCGACGAAGCCCCTACTGAAAATCAGGATTTTCAGGCGGCCCCGAAATCAGAAAGACGAAAATAGAAATTAACCTACAGACACAACGGCAACTACCTTTCATACAAATAGCAGATCCGCCACTAAAATTATTAATTGACACCGGCGCTAATCAGTCGTTCATTAGCCCCGAATCAGTAGATAAATTCTTTGCCCACATACCTTGTAATTACGACCCCTTTGAGGTAACGAACATTCACGCTACGACTCGGAACGACTACTCTATCACCTTACCGTGTTTTAAAGAATTTAATGAAGACAGCGAGATAACTCTCTTCATATATAAATTCCATGACTACTTTGACGGTTTGATTGGTTATGATCTGTTAGAAAAGTTAGAGTCAAGTATCGATCTGAAAAATAAAGTATTAGTCACGCGGCAATCCACCAATCCCCTGCGTATGTACGACTCGCGGAATTGCAATCTATATGAAGAGATAATACCGGCTAATACATCTCAAATGATTCGAGTCCCGATTAATTTTCATGACGGCGATGCATTAGTGACAGAACAGACTATATCCAACTGCACTATACGTGATTGCGTCACCACAGTAAAGAATAGTCGCGGTATCGTCGAGGTCATTAACCCTACTAGACATGACATAGTGTTCTCTATGGACCGACCGATTAGCGCGGAGCTTTTTAACATAAATTGCACGCGCGCGGATCAACCAGTGGATCGCGCGGCCGAAGTACTTTCGCGTTTACGAACTGACCATCTGAATCCTGAAGAACGAGCCAATTTAGAATCTCTTTGCGCTCAATACGCTGATGTCTTTTATATCGAAGGTGAACCCCTAACATTCACCAATAAAGTTAAACATAGCATTCGTACCACTGATGAAGTACCTGTCTATACTAAAAGCTATAGGTACCCTTTCATTCACAGACAGGAGGTTCAGGAACAAATCTCAAAAATGTTAGATCAGGGAATTATTCGACCTTCCCAATCAGCATGGAGCTCACCCATCTGGGTAGTTCCCAAGAAGGGTGATGCCTCGGGAAAAGCCAAGTGGCGTATAGTCGTCGACTTTAGGAAAGTAAACGAAAAAACAGTAGATGACAAATACCCCATCCCTAACATCAGCGACGTACTAGACAAACTAGGTAACTGTCACTACTTTACAACGCTAGATCTTGCCAGCGGATTCCACCAAGTGGAGATGAATCCAGAGGACATCCACAAAACCGCTTTTACCATCGAGCATGGTCACTTTGAATTCTTAAGAATGCCGATGGGACTTAAGAATTCTCCGTCAACTTTCCAACGGGTTATGGACAACCTCCTTAGAGACCTTCAAAACGTGGTATGTCTAGTCTATCTCGATGACATCATCGTGTTCAGCGTCTCATTACAAGAACATATGGTAAATTTAGAGAAAGTCTTTAAAAGATTGAGGGAATCAAACTTCAAGATTCAGATGAATAAGTCGGAGTTTCTTAAGCTAGAGACCGCCTATCTAGGTCACATCATTAGTAAAGACGGTATCAAACCAAACCCCGACAAAATAGCTGCCATTCAAAAATTCCCGCTGCCGAAAACCGCCACCGAGATAAAACGTTTTCTCGGCTTGTTAGGTTATTATAGGAAATTTATCCCGGACTTTGCTCGTATAACAAAACCAATGACGCAATGTTTGAAGAAAGGCTCCAAAATTACGTACGACGACACTAACTACATTAACTGCTTTGAAAAATGTAAAGTACTATTGACAAACGACCCAATACTGCAGTACCCTGACTTTACGAAGGACTTTATACTGACGACCGACGCATCCAACTTTGCCATAGGCGCCGTTCTATCACAAGGCACTATAGGTAGTGACAAACCAATCGCTTACGCGTCTAGGACTTTGAACTCGAGTGAGATAAATTACAGTACAATAGAAAAGGAACTTTTAGCTATCGTCTGGGCTACCAAATATTTCCGACCTTACTTATTTGGTAGAAAGTTTAAAATTGTCACGGACCATAAACCACTCCAGTGGGTTATGAACCTAAAAGAGCCAGGCTCTAGACTTACGCGTTGGAGGCTTAAATTGAGCGAATACAACTTCACCACCGTTTATAAGCAGGGTAAAAACAACACCAACGCTGATGCCTTGTCCCGCATCGAAATTAATAATGAGGACATAAGCTCTATCGTTGTTAATCCATCTGAACGACCTCCTTCAGAGGCAGGTTCTACAACTGTAACTGCTCATACGAATGTCGAGAACCCCGAGTCAGGTTCCTCTACTGCTACCGCCCATACTAGTGCTGAAAATCCAATTCTGGAAGTGCCCATCTCAGACGACCCCCTCAATAGGTTCAGTAGACAGATTTGCTTTGTACTAGTAGGTGACATTAAAAAACGACCGACTGTGACAAAGCCTTTCGAAACTCACACGAGAACGACTATCCAACTTACTGAATCAAACTTGACTAATGACGTCATCAACGCTATAAAAGAATTCGTGAATCCCAAAGTTAAAACCGGTATAATCATTCATCCACCTTTGGCCATGTTTAAAATCATTCCGATTATTCAAGATAATTTCAAGAGCTCTTCTATGAACCTCACTTTAACTAAAGTCGAACTAGAAAATGTGAAAGAATACCTGCGTCAACAAGAAATTATACAAAAATACCACGAGGGCAAAACAAATCACCGTGGTATAACTGAATGCTACTTAGCTTTATCTTCCAAGTACTATTGGCCTAAAATGAAAGAATGTATTACAAAGTACATAAATGAATGTAATATATGCGGCCAGGCTAAATACGATCGTAGTCCTATCAAACAAAGATTCTCAGTTGTTCCACCGCCATCGAAACCATTCGAGATAGTGCATCTTGACCTTTTCACAGCCCAGAACGAAAAATACCTTACAATAGTAGACGCATTCTCTAAGTACGCCCAAGCATATCACCTCAGAGACGGCACCGCTCTCAGTGTCGTTCAAGCTCTTTTAATATTCTGTACTCATCACGGCGTCCCAATCACCATAGTAACTGACCAAGGCCCCGAATTCACCAATCAAATATTCTCCGAATTTACTAGACTTCACAAAGTTCAACATCATAAGATTCTCGCTCACTCTCCCAACGACAACGGCATAGTAGAGAGATTTCACTCTACAATCCTCGAGCACCTAAGAATATTAAAACTCGAGAAACGTAATGAGCCCGTAGTTAACTTAATGCCTTACGCGGTATTAGCGTACAATAGTTCCATTCATAGTTTTACCAAATGCCGACCTTTAGACTTAATAACCGGACACTTTGACCCACGTGACCCGCTAGACATCGACTTATCCGAACACTTACTACAACAGTACCTACAAGACCATAGACAACGAATGAATCAAGTATACGACCTAATTAATGAGACATCTTTACACGACAGAACCCAACTGACCGAAAACCGAAATAAAGACAGAGAACCCGAAAAAGACTATGTCCCTGACCAACAAGTATTTGTACGGAACCCTATGGCGGCACGACAAAAGTTAGCCCCGCGTTACACACAAGACACCGTACTAGCCGATCTCCCAATCCACATTTATACTAAAAAGAAACGCGGCCCAGTCGCTAAGTCACGCCTTAAGCGAAGTCCTAAGAATCCCACATTGTTGCAGGACACTATTGTTGGCGTTTCTACTGCAACCGACCCGCGGACAAGATGTAACGATTGACTCCCTCGACAATGGACCCGGACTACTACCCTTTAAACTAGGGGCGACGAAAATAATCACTCATTACCATTCCTTCCTGAACTACGTAGATTTAGACAGCATCCACTCGCAGATAGAATCTGTGGAATCTCAGATAAGTGACCTGCGGCCTCAATTGAACAATAAGACCTTGTTTCTTTTCGATCCTCATATCGAACATCTAAGTAATAAACTCGCGAAAATCTCAAGTCAAATAGAGACTTTCAAATCAAGTCGTAATAAGAGAGGACTCATTGACGGCCTCGGATCGGTAATCAAAAGCATATCCGGTAACTTAGATTACACCGACGCGATCAAATATGAAAACGCGATTAAAATATTGCAAAATAACGAACAAAAGATAGAGACAGAATTTAATAATCATGTCAGTTTAAATAAAGATTGGATTACGCATAGCTCCAAATTGATTGATAGTATAGTATCGAACCAAGATAAGATAGGTAAAGCATTAAATTTAATTATGAAAAGCGATGCCGCTAGGGAAACCGATTTAATTAAATATGCTCATTTAGCACAGCATTTCCTCATTTTAGGAGATAATATAGAAGATTTATCTGAGGAATTAAATAACTTAGAAAATACGTTATCGTTTATTCGTGCATCGAGCACCCCATACTCGATAGTTAGTTTAGAAGAAATTAAGAATATAATAGGTAAACTGAATACGCTATATTCTAAGGAAGAAATCGTTGATATAGAATTCAGAAACTTTTACGAAATAATTAAGCTAGGTTATTTTTATTTAGATAAGCAGATAGTAATAGTTATAAAGGTCCCAATTATCAGCCCCGTAACCTACGAACTGTATAGACTAGCAATCGTTCCTAATAAGAAACACGAAGTCCTCATCCCTTCCTCACCTTTCGTAGCAATCTCTGGGACAGATTCTAGGTACATGGAGGCAGAATGCCCGAAGGTAAATTCATGGTTTCTCTGTGAGTCGAAGCCCAACTACAAGACGCAAGACAAGCCTGATTGCGTCCAGCATCTGATAGCCCAGCAAGAACTCCAACCACTCTGCAAACTGACTCAAGTGATCCTGACGAATGAAGCCCTGGAGGTACTGGACGAAAAACATTACACGCTTAACTTCCCTACTCCGACCAAAATTAGCACCTCCTGCGGACAAGAACAGTACCAGACGCTTCAGGGAAGCTACCTAATAATCATCCCACTTAACTGCAACCTGAAGACACCCAGATTCACCATATCCAACACAAACGACCGGATCAAAGGACGTGTACTAAGGATCATGGAAATGCCTCAGTATGACGAGTCGAGGCCCACAGATTATCCACCCACCGTCCTCAACGCACCAAACTTAGAAAAACTTCATTCACTAAATACAAGAATAACACTCGAGACTCCGGCTCACCTCCAGAAAATCACCGACCCAGCTATATACCACACCACTATTCCAGTTTACCTAATGATAGCAGGTGCAAGTGCCCTCGGTACTGTACTAGCGTACCGCCGACTACGAGCGAGATTCGCAAAGAAAACGAGCCAAACTGCAGAAGTCGACAACGACGTGCCTGAAATACTGTATGCGACCCCATCGCCGAGACGTATCAACCCTAATCAAATAAGGGTTGACCACAAGAACATTTCAGCAACCCTCTCGAACAAGATTCTCGATTAGTCGCTGATCTACGGGGGGAGATGTTACACAACCACATACGCAAGGAATCGCCGATGCAGCAGCCACCTAGTTACAACATGCAGGGTACATCGGTCATCGTATCTTGCATATTCAGCGCAACGTGACTGCAGTGGGGCAATGCATCGAACACGAGGCGCCTACACAGCGCTTTCCACCGGACACCGGACGAAGCACCGTGGGACCGCGTCACTCTTTGTTCTAGCATCGGACAATTGTCACGTTTTAACTTGTAATTTTTAATGAAATAAATTTAAGTTTTTGAAATAGTTTTTGTATTTTTTTGGATTCTCCGGCTGTGGCCTTCGTAATTCGCAAAACAAATATCTATGTTCATCACACAGATATTTGTCCTGGGTAGGAATCGAACCCACAGCCCTCAGTTCAGAAGGCAGGGCTACTACCAACTGAGCTATCATACCTAGTGGTTTGTTTTAGTAATTTACCAGCTTTTCTTTCTTAAAACAGAGTGTAGCGCTCATAACAAAGCTCAACTAGCCGTCCTTAACCCATCGGTTAAGTAAAGCAACATTCGCTGCGGTAACTACATCTACCATGCTTCGGAGGACAGATTAAGTTAAGCCATCGGCCCCGGCTGTTGTCCTAACAATAGTCGTTAAGCCAACTGACACGCTTTCAATGCAAGCCGGTCTAAATCTGACACCAAAACTGACCACTTACCTACACGAGAAGAGAAGGAAGGAAAACTTCATAAAGTCACCTTCTTAAAGATACAAATTTTTTTGCCATCACTACATTTCCACTGAAAAGAAACCATTTAAGCTGCTGCCAGTGGCACCCTTTGTCTGAGTGAAATGTGTCGCACATGGGGCTTCACTTTCTGTGCGCTTGAGGTTTTAGCAAGCTACTTTTTGTAAGAACACGGCACAGAAAAGTAGCCACTTGTAAAGCACACAGCTAGATGTAACATCGAAAATTTCCAGCTCAATATAGAGGCATAATTAAAGGCATTTTGTCTCTTTTCAACCTATGATTAAGATAAACAAAGTAACACAAGGACGCCGATCGATCTCCTCGCGATGAAGTACCTAAAACGTCCAAGAGCGTGAAACGTCTAATAATTAGTACCTAGTAAATACATATTATAATATTATGAAATGACCAAAATCAGACGATCTTTAAAGCAGATCGTCTATTTCTTTAAATTCTTTGTAGCCAAAGCATTATCAGGAAGTAAACAAGTTTGGAAGTGACGTTTTTGGAAATTAACATCTTAGGATCAAGACAAATTAGGAAGATGACCAATTTTGGAAATGGACAATTTTAAGAAGTGGACTAAACCGACCGGAGGGATTTGACCACTGTCTCACCTGATGGAAGGTAATTACGTAGTTTACGATGGTGCATGTTTGTCTAGAAGACACATTTCCCTATTTAAGAAACCATAGGTAATTTTTTTCAACTCATGATCATTATTACCCGGCGTCCAATATTTTAGGCCTCAGTAATAATAAAGGAAGATTTATATTTGAATAACTGTTATGATAAAGATCTACGAACAAAACAATAAGTAATTTTATTTAACTTCAACAATCCGTTTTCGTGATTACAAAGTATTTGTTTGACTTTTCTCGCATTAAATAGGCATAAAATTTAATTAAATTGAAATTTATGAATGGGTATAATATATTTTAGTGCTGTTATTAAATTAACACGAAGCCGGAACAAACAGAAATTTAATAAGACTCTGTTCATACTAAAATTACCACGTCGAAGTCGTGTTAGTTGTCTATCTTGAAGATAATATACGAATTCAAGTTCAAACTGTATAGGTCACTTTAGTTCTTCTGCGAATCTCTTTTTTACGGATCTTATCTCGCAGGGAAACACCAAGCATAGCTCGTTGACTTTACTAATGAGGCTAACAGTAAGAGACTACCCCCCGTATTCTAAAACATTTTACCAGAAATCCTTCACTTAACTTCCACTTAACTTTGAGGTAAACTCAAGGTACATCGCGACGTACCTTGAGTTGACAATTGCTTCGCTTCCCTCGTTTGAGAAAAATTTACGCAGAAACGTCTAGTTGATTATTATTGTCATTTAAAAATACCAAAACACAAAAATGAGGTTAATGCGAGGTTGAGTGGAGTGGAGTAATCTCGTGGTAACGACTTAGAATATGGGGGTAAGTCTCAGTTCCATAACTCATCACTGGCAACACACATTGATTGAAAACCTTCGTTTTCAGGCTCTGCGGATATGATCGCGCGTTATGAAGTATTATTTTATTATTCACTTGTCCTACTATCCTACAGCTTAAGAATTGTCTGTAAGTAAACATCTCACAGCATTAACGTCTACTTAAAATTCCCTTGCACAAGTTTAACGAGGCAGTCGCTTCATAAGTTGACTTTACTCGAGTCTCTATTCCTTAACTTATGCGCATACCGCTCTAGTTTCAATTTAGTTTGTATTTTTACATAACAATTTATAGGAGGTAGCGGAGAATTAAATATTACTGTTAGGTTCGTATAAAAGTCAATATTTTAATGCACATAAGTTATTATTGTTTTAGAACTTTTACATAGTAAAATCAGAACTACAATAATAATATAATGCAATACTAAAAAGAATATAAATTATTTTTCTAAGTAAATAAATAAATAATAAATAAATATGTGTGGACATTTCACATAGCGCCATCTAGCCCCAAACTAAGCATAGCTTGTACTATGGGAACCAGATAACTGATATAATACTTATATACTTTTTGTTTGTAAATACATATATAGAATACAATATAAACACCCAGACGCAGAACAAACATCTATGTTCATCACACAAAAGTTTGTCCTGGGTAGGAATCGAACCCGCAGCCCTCAGTTCAGAAGGCTATACTACCAACTGAGCTATCGGGCCCATCAATAAATGAAACACTTAACGTCACTTAAATTGTATTTGTGAGTAGTATATTTTGCTTTAATTTTATGAATATTTATTGCTTTGACCTTTAAAAGAAGAAGAGGCTGATCGATAAATACTTCGTATGCCTACCTCATCCAACAGTAGTAGGTATAAGTATATATGCGTATGCGTAGATTATGAGACATTTTCTTAATCTTACATGGATCTTTTCTGAAAAAATATTAGGTAGCTTTCTTATATCATATACATTTTTTAAAGTATTTTTAAATTTAAACTGTCATTATTCTCGGAGGTAATTAAAAATATTATGTTGTAAACAGTAGTATAATTATTCTCTTTAGAATTGGACCACAACCAAGTTAAACTAATTCCTTCCACTTGATGACTGCGAAGTGAGCATTGTGCATGCATTCTCTTTGTCGTCACTTAAAGCTAACTTATGCATAAAATGGAGGACTTTATCTAACTTAGTGGGGGAAAGAAGGTAAATAATCTTTAAAACGTCTAGCTCTCTAGAAAATATGGGTTCGCTAGCGGCTACCCGTGGCTTGCTGCATTTAGTTTCCGAGAGCCGTGGAGCAGTCCCATTTCGGAGATAATTCTGGTAATGTCAGATATTTCTCGAAGTCATGTGATCCATCCCTATACAGCCTCATACCCGATGTTTACTCACCACTTCAATCAGCCAGTCAGTATCTGCTTGGGTGTAATGTTTTTTTTTATGAGAATGAATGCCGACGAGAGGGCGGTTATTCTCTATGGAAACACAGATTCCACACGATACGAAACCACGTCGTTATAGTGTCTTGTTCAAATCGTGTCACAGCGTTAGATATACATACCTTTATTTTACATTAAAGTTATCTTTATTTTGAATAAAATATATTGACATAAGTGGTCATATCTTTTGATGTGTTGATGTTTCGGAACGCGTCTCAGTAAAACATGATTTTTGACAGTTCAAATCGCGCCAATTCCAAATTCATTTCTCGCAGTTTTGTTTTCGTTTCATAGAGAATAGAATTTTGCAGATTTCTTATGTAAGACAAGGAATTCGCGTGGTTTCGAAGTAAGGAATCGTTACGGAATAAAGGCCCTGGTCGTCACTCGGAACTTTAAAATAATAATGTTCCGCGTGACACTAAACTGCGCACGTCACCCTGAGACAACACACAGTCTAGTAATCAGATTACATAAAGTCATAAAGTCTCATTTGCCCAGTAACTTCACTAGATACAATGTAATATTTGCTTTATGTTATTGACTGTATAAATGGAAAGACGTAGGAGTAGTTTGACGATCGGAAGACTTGACGAAAAGAGGATTTGGCAAAAACTGAAATTGGTCGAAAAAAGGACTTCACGTAATAACAACTTGACTTGCAGCGAGTTTGACCTAATCGACCCATTCTAAACTAGTTTAATACGATAAAAAGTATTCCATGTCTTTTCTTAGCGTATAAATTATCTATTTACAAATAGTATTCTAAATCATCATCTGGCTGAAGACGCCCACTGTTAAATATAGGCCTCCCATAGAGCACCACTTTGAGGGGTTTTTGCCTCCTGCATGCATCGGCTTCCCGTGGTCGTCGGTACATCTAGTGAAGGCCCACCGCTGTGTCTTCCGGTGCATGATCGCCACTCGAGAACCTTTCTTTGCCAATCTACAAGCGATGTGTCCTGCCCGTTTCCATTTCAACGTGCTAATTTTAAGAGCTGTGTCGGTGACTTTAGTCGTCTTGCAGATCTTCTCATTCCGGATCTTATCCAAGGAAACTTCGAGCATAGATTTATCAATAGCTAGTTGCGCGACTTTGAACTTCATCATCATCATCATCATCATCATCACCAATAGCTTGAAGACATCCACTGCTGAACATAGGCCTCCCCCAAAGAGCGCCACCTGGAGCGGCTGCTCGCCTCCTGCATCCATCGGCTCGCTGTGGTTTTCACCAGATCGTCGGCCCACCTAGTACTGCCTACGCTGCGTCTTCCGGTTCGTGTCGCGACTCGAGAACCTTTCTTCCCCATCGGTTGTCAGTTCTACGAGCAATGTGCCCACACTTTGCTGCCACTTTGAGCATACTAACTTATTAACTATTCTTTAGTTAAACCAAAATCTCCAAATAGGTATGTTTACGTTTTCGCGGATACCTCTACCTGACACTACCTGATTCACCAGACATTGACGTCTGCTGTCACTGTTACTGAGCGGTTTAATCAATAATTAATATTCCAAGAGGATAGTAGACATGGTACGCCGGTACCTGTGTTGTGTTCGGCTTTGAAGCATTCGCTTAGACGTGAAGTGGAGCTCGAGTTATAGCGAGCTGTTAAGCGTTAGCGGTAGCGTGTTTATTTAGTTTATTGGTACATAATATCACTTAGGTACCTACTTATTCACTTATTTTTCCTAAAGCTTACTGGATACTAATTAATTAATCAATTATTTTCCTTCATTTTTGGTCTTCTTCTCTCATAACTGTGGTGCTACATGAACCATGTGTTTCAATAACTGTGTGTATACAGTATATTTCAAGAAATTAGCATTCGATAATTATATCGTTACGATACCGCGTTTATCTTTCTAATTTTTGAACCCTAGTTCTTAAGTCACTAACACTATTTTAATGACTACTATGGAAATACACCTATAATAATAAGAGTACCAATTAAGAGTAGAAGGTACGCAATTAATCGCTCCCACTCGCACCAAATCCTTACGAACTCTAGCTAAACGTCGCTTCCATATCGACAACACGATCAAGTCGTTAGTCTCAGCCGTCGCTTCCGACAATCGGCCGATAATGCCACCTGCCGATATTTTGTCGAACGCCAATTTTTCATCGGAGACTTTTGATCGGATATCGGTAATTGAGCTTTCAGATTTGTTTAGAAGTTTTAAAAAGAAAAGATAAGACAAATTGGAGTACGTTTTTTGGTTTCGGCTCAATTGAGTTCGGATGGGAAATAATGATTAACGATTTTCACTTTCAAAGTCGTATAAGATTAAAATCACATTCTTTTAAACTGGTTTTGTTTGAAAACGAGTACTTAAGTACCTATATTATTAGAAAATCTTCGATGTGCATAGGAAAACGAAGAATAAGCGGAAGTTTAAGAGGTGTTCCTGTTTTTATTTACTATATTTATCTCTCCAATAAAAAAACAAAATAAGGGCATATCCACAAGCACGTTCCAAATCCCTAGACCCTAAAGTAAATAAATGAGTTCGTAGCTCCGTAGCGGCGTAGCCTCGTAGCACCGTAGACAATAAATTGTAGCGCGGACGCTGAGACATGTCGCGCATTCAATTAAACACATTCTAGAACTCGTCTGACCTTATTTTGTGTCGCTGTGATGTTGTCACAGTTGAGATAAACCAGTAGGTCATGTGGCTTGAAAGACAGAGTTGGAAAAATTATACTCACCCGGATAGAGATGCCTTTCGCAACACTTTTTATACAATTCAGTGATTGCTTGAATGTATTTTTGTAATGATAATTTACTGTGCGTTGGTGTCTGTGGTGTTATCTAATGGTATCACGTCTTGTCACGGTAGCTTAAGTAAAGCATGTCCCGGTTACATGGACGGATGGACGCGGGATCAATCTTTTTTTTTATTTCTTTTTTTTTAGTTTACTAATTAATCGATACCTAATATAGCCAAACAATGTCGTATTTTTCTTTTAAACTCAAACTTTTAAAATCGGTTGTGAAATGACATCGACCAAGTTATAACTTTATACTCACATCTCATGATATTATAAATAATAATCATAGTCTACATTTTTGTGAGTTTTATTTCATTAACCAGGAGTTCCCTCACTGTGTTGATAACACTGTGTACCGCCACAAGTTCATTACGCAGAGCGCAGAGACTGCCACTAATGCTAACACATGTTTGAGCACTAACATGTTTGTACTGCTCGCTCCTGTATAGATACAGACACGATTTACATGCTGTCATATACCTACTAATATTTTAAAAATTAAACTCTGTGCGTGCATATCTACGTCTATTTGTTTGTAATTTTTAAGAGAATTGGTTTGTGATCCCAATTTGTCTTTACAAAAGTGATTAATAACATTATTAGCTTTTTGTTTATTGAATCTATGAAGCAGGTTAAGTTTTTTTTGGCATTGACTTAAGCCTAACACATTTTTTCATTACAACTATTTTTATTTTTTTTAATGAGAATGAAAGACATGAGCTGATCGTTTGCCTGATGTTAAGCGACACGGCCACCCATAACAGTTATAGTGTCACTCGGAACTTTGTGATAATAAAGTTTTGCGTGACACTGCACTGCGCACGTCAAAGGTAGCCTGGAAGAAATCGCTTTATGCGATACGGCCGCCCATTGTTCTACCATTCTTTATGTTGTATCAGTTGTGTTTTTTTTTGGTGTTCAATAAAGTATTTTTGTATTGTATTGTATTGTCATCCTGAGACATCACACAGTCTAGTAATCAGATTACCAGACTGTGAGATCAGGTCATATAGTCTCATTTACCCAGTAACTTCACTAGCTACGGCTAGTCTATACATATAATAAAACTGTAGAGATAAAAAAATCTGTAAATGCAAGATATCGAAAAAAAAATGACACAGGTTGGCTTGAAATTTTTCGCTGATCACGTTAAGCTACTTTTTAGACATTTTGTCTGTTTGTTTGTTTGTTTGTTTGTTTGTTTGTTTGTTTGTTACGGCACAAGTCCGAAAATACTGAACGGATTTTCATGCGGTTTTCACTAATAAGCTTAGAAAAACCCGGCGCAAAAAATAGGATATATTAAATTTTAAATATCGTTAATATTTTTTTTGGTGAAAATGATTAAGATTTCATTATGAAACGGAACGGGATTTTAACAAGATGGCCGCTTCAAGGCCTCAAGGTAAGTTTTTTTTTCTTATATTTTGGCTCCACACATAGTGTAGGTATTTAGCCAGTGTCAAAGGGTAAGTTATATTTTGGCTACTAACCGTAGATGAGAGAAAGCGGAGGTTTGAGTACCCTTTGAGTACGGAACCCCAGTCATTTTTATTTCATTCTGAACAATCCCCACTGCACTAAGCAATAAGGAAGTAATTTAATGCATGTTTTTATTTATAACTTAAAAGACAAAAAACAGTAAATAACAATTGGCGCGCCTGCATTACCCTTTTCGGGCTACGGCGAAATACATCGCGCGATAACTTCGTCTGCGCTCGATGCAATGCAGATTAGAAAAAAACCATGTGTTCATTACGTAAGTACCTATACCCAAGGAAGTCATATGTATTTACATATAGATAAGTTTTTAGTTAATCTGTGGTCCAAACTAAAAAAGAGGATAGCTATGAGAACCTTCTTGAATATGAGCACGACACAGAGAACAAGGAATTTAGAAAACTAAAAACATCTTAGACTTTTTTTTATAAGATTTAAGGCTTCACCAGATATCATATTTAGCCAATATTGAAACATAACTAAATTATTATTCATGTTTTCGATTTATTGGGTTCTGGCGAGGGCAAAATTCTTTATTGGCGATCTGGTATTATGTATTAGTTTTCAAAAATCTACTACGCGTTACCATTCGAAATAAGTATTTAAAATTATATTTATAGTACCTATAGCTTAACCTTTAGTAGTAACATATTCAGTAATCTGTGCCCATTGACCCTTGCTTTTGCTATGCATTGTAAACCCTTTTTTATTTTGGCATTAGACAAAATTTGTATTTAGCCAATAGGAAGTATTTTATGAAAACTATTTAAAAGGGTAGGTACACAGAGCAAAAAAAAACGCTTCCTATATAGGCGAAGCGTCATTTGTTTTATAGCTCTGTGGGTACTTAGAGTTTTTATAATTATTCATAAGGCTTCACGCGATTATCATACTTAGCCAATATTGAAGCTTACATTTTTAATCAAATTTTCGATTTATAGGGTTTTGGCGGGAGCAATGGAGCACTTTTTTTTCATTCAAGTTTGATTAATATGTAGAAACTTTATTGGTTTAAGTGTAAGAAAGATTAGTTAATTAAGCTAAATATTGTACTGTTTGTTTCTCTTAAACATTAATAAAATAAAAATAAAATAAATGTTCTTTATTGGCGATCTGGTAAAATGTATTATTTACATAAACTTCTACACGTTACCATTCTAATTAGGTAGATAAAATTATTTTTGCGCTACTGCTATATTCTTGATCGACCCCAAGGAAGTTTTAAGGTACCTGGGGGTCTAGCAAAGATAACCAACCACTAACGCTAACTCCAAAATGTACTAGGATGAAATTTTGGAAATCGCTTCCTTTTCCACAGCTAATGTCTGTTCAATACAGTTTTGGAGTTAGCGTTTGGCGTTAGCGTTAGTGATTGGTATCTTTGCTAGACCCCCTGTAGTACTTATAGCTACTTAAGTTATATACCCTTACCATTGCTACGCATTTTAAAACCTTTTTTATTTTGGCATTAAAGTAAGCCGGAGGTGCTATTATTTGTATTTAGTCAATGATACGAAATATTTGATGAAAAATGTTTAAAAAGGGTAGGTACCTACTTAGATATAATAATATGTAGGTATTCATTATGGCAATAAAATTGTATCCTCGAATTAACAACAT
This sequence comes from Ennomos erosarius, assembly GCA_963580505.1. Lineage (NCBI taxonomy): Eukaryota > Metazoa > Arthropoda > Insecta > Lepidoptera > Geometridae > Ennomos > Ennomos erosarius. Next base: position 13,418,604 of record OY756991.1, read on the forward strand.
GGCGCGTAACGTTCGTTGTTGACTGTTTTTGATTTGTTCTTCTTCTTGCATGTTGAAATAAGTTTTTAATAGTTAAAATATTTTAGATCTGTGGGTTTTTAAATAAACCACGGGAGCAGAAAATGATTGATTACTCGGTTACTTCAAGAAGGTTATAGTTATAGTAGGTAAGTAACTATCTTATGTGTAGGTAGTTAAGTACTCAATTCGTATGGAACCAAACTTAAGAAGGTAAAAAAAATGTGGTAAATGGAACAAAAAGCGCGCGGATAATATGTAAATCTGAGCAAAACAGGATCACCGTGTGATCACTGCCTGCTTAGGTAACTACTACCTAGACAAAATTTACTGAAACTTCTGTTAAAAACCTGAGTGAAGTGATGATGATTTCTTTTTGTTGTAATATGAAGAGGTACTTATATAATTGTAGTTTTTTGTTTGAAACTTCTTTTACTGTTATAAATCTATATTAGACTCAAAACATTTAATTTTAGGTAATGGCTTAAATAGCTTCCACTCACGGCTATGCTTGCGTTATACCTATGCTAATACAGGTTACTGTGCTCAGCTTCGAAAAGATTTAGTGGATTTTGTTGTTTGGTACGAAATGCATGATCTATTATTAGACTATAACGTAAAAATAACATAACACAAGCGTGCGAAGCCGCGGGCAAAAGCTAGTATATAATAATAGATAAACTACTCTACTTTACATAACAATATACACCTTCTCTTCCTTAGCAAAATAGTTCAAGGTCTCTCATCCATCCTTCTACAGCACAACGCCGACCACGTTAACCGGAGTGGTTTCGGCGTGACAAATCTGCGACGGCACTAATGGAAACCTATCCTACGATATTAGGACATTAATCAAGCTAGCGTTCTGTTTGACGGTCGGCTTGCACTTACGGTTAGGTTATTGTAAATTCGCCACAATATAAATTCTTTGGTGGTATTTAGTTACTCAGACTCGGTCGGTCCGTTTGTACCAAGACAATTGATTATTACGATAACTTGTAGCATGCTCACTTCCACCGCCATTCCAAATCATCATCATCAACCATCCTTCCTTATACTGTCTGTATTTATTACCTCCTTTACAGCTACGTACCTATAGAAAGAAAAAAAGAAAAAGACTTGCGGTTGACAGCTGGGGGACGAAAAAAATGAGAGCTTGTGGACGAGGGAGAGATCTGGAGAAAAAGCGAGAGAAGGTGTCCTGTTGGCAGCACAGAGTACATGTTGGCAGTCTGAAGACCTCGATCTTCACTCGGAGGCATATCCTGCTCCATCATAAAGTGGATTAAGTACCACCTTCCCACCTACCTCATATTGAGACACTGAAGCTGTGCTACCTGAATCTAGCCGCTCCCTCTGACGTAGAGGTCGTAGAGCCATCATACCAGCTCAAGACCTGGACGAGAAACCGGCCTTTCCGCTTGTCTTCACTCCACCGGTTACGTAACCTATCCCTTGTCTACCTACTTCCTCCCTCCCTGGTGTTCAACTAACATACCATACCTGTGCCGTGCTAGCCATTAGAGACTTTAAACTATTCTTCCGTATCTCTTTATATTTATTATATCTTACTGTTTACTCTAACGTGCTCTTTCTTTCAGTCCCACTCTACTCTCCTATGTACCTACCTCATGTCGCCGTCTCCCTCCAGGGTCTGATTAGGTAGGATTAGGACCTAGTCAGGCATCCTAGGACCCTGGGCGGAGCCGTAACGTGACAAACTATGCTGCGTATTCCGGTTTGAGGTCGCCACTCGAAAACCTATCTTCCCCATAGTTCTTATTATTCTTTTCTTATGTAATGCGGCAGTAATGCACTTGTGCATTTTTCCCGCCCAATTTCATCAACCCGCGACTGCCAAAAGCACTGTCTTAGAACAGCTGTTATAGTGTAATTTCTACTGGCGATGTAGGTAATTTGGGCCCGGTATTAGTTAGGTGATTATAATTATCACTTTTCGCGGCGGTCACTCATCTAATTAATGGCTGCGACGAACGATCATTAATTTTACCGAGCTTCGCAAGCGCTACGCCATCGGCGATATATGTATATGCAAGTAAAAAGTTTAAATGTTTGAGTCTGTGTAGCTTCCACGAAACAAACATCGCCTTTCGAAGTCTACTGTTTACTCACATTTGTTTACTTGCTTAATGCATGCAGTCTTCGCCAATAATTGTAATGACACTTAGCCCTTATAAAATAATGTTTTTATATATTGTAACAGTGTACATTATGCTGGTGTTCAATAAATAAATAAATATTTAAATAAATACAAAACAATACCAGTGATTTTATTCATCCGCTCTCACTTCAAAACATGTAACTACGGAATTAGTAACACCGAGTAAACTTGCTTAGAACACTGTAGCTTGCAGCAGACAGCTCACTGAAGTACAGACTTGTTTCGTGACTCATGACCCCATGTCATGGTTATGACGTGGGTAACAGCGGTTGATCGGTCCAGGTTATATCGGTTGACGTCACATTTGTTCGATCAAACGAACGAATCAAGATCGTAAATGAGAATGTCGATCAAAGTATCAAATTATGTCGGGCGTTTCACAAAATTGACTGACAAGTTCACTACTAAGATTTGATTAAATACTGTCTACGTTTTTCGTATCTTCAACGAAATAATCTTGAATTAGCAACGTAGCGTTTGGTTTATTTTATTTCACCAGGTTTTAATTGAAAATACAAAATAGGCTTGGTTTGGGAACTGGCTCTAATACAGATAAATAAAATAAATAATAATAAATAAATAAATAACGACCAACGATCACATACATAGATCCTGGACCCTAACTAGGATTCCCTGTATCTAGGGACCCAGGAACTACGAGGACCATGGTCCCACAACACCCAGACACAGAACAAGTATTTGCGCTTTTTTTTTCGGGCACAAATACTTGTCCTGTCGCGGGAATCGAACCCGCCACCTCCGGGTTATGAGCCGACCTGCTCAACCACCACACCGCGGAGGCTGTCAAAATGAGTGTGAGGAGGCTGTGATGACGGCGACAGATTCATAACTTAAGGGAAAGCATAGCGAACTCTAGAAACTGCGGTGGATATTACTGCCTTACCAACCTATGATTTCTTCGTGGATTTATTCTTCACCGGAAGCACCAACTTATAGGTCACGGAATCATGGTCACAAGTCCACGAGTTCAAGTTATGAATCTCTTTACGGTCTGCTGGGCTACCACAAGCTAATACAAAACCATCATGTTTCATGGCATTATTATTTCAAGGTTACAATAATATTGTTTGAATTCGTACCAAGAACATAAAGCATTCCTGCCTGTGAACGAGACGTCTACATTTTTATATGGCGATATCACTGTCGCACGTCAGTGTCAACGTGATGTAAAGGTATGACATGACAGTTATATTTGAGTGAACGATTTAACGTGACGTCATAAAAACTGCTTTGGTTCTGCAACATTAAAGTATTCTTACTTTTATGTCATTTGTCAATGTATGATTGAAGTAATATTGAAGTAATAATGCTATAAGACGTTGTGGTTGCCCCCCTGTTCTATATTTTGTAAGTCTTTGACATTGCAAGAGAGTTCAATGATTTTTAATAATTTTGATTTCTGAGTAACACCGTGACGCTTATTACCAGATGAATGAATAGCTCTTAATGACATTAGTATAAATAAAAAAATGTGTATTCGTGATTTTATAATTTAAACTTCGTGAAAATTGAATCTCGTCCATTATAGGTACCTATTTAACATATTAATAACGAATTAATTTTTTGTTTCAGGGCGTTAATATTCCAGTCTTCAGAATTAGGTGAGTTATTACAAATAAATATTTTAAGTTGGTATTGATTTCGACGAATATTGAGAACGAACGAATCAACTATACCTTTAACAGAACATTATCATTATATTATGTATTATTATATATTATGTTGTAATATGTACACGAAACTAACTTGCTAAAAAAACAAAAATATTTTGTGGTTAATGATATCAATTATCATCTGGATTTGTATAGGTAATTATAAATACAAATAACCAAATAATTTCTGGCAACCATAGACGCGTCTATGCTGGCAACATAATATATTACTTTTATCTGAAAAGTTGGGTCTCCTATTATGAGATAGAAACATAAAATCGATAAACAAATAAAAAATGGCTATAAGCTTAAAAAAACACGGAAGAAATGCAAAAGAAGTAGCAGATTGCCACCTCCGGTGTTAAACAATACTTTTGGTAGTCGTTCTCAACATATCAAATAATCTCACAAAGAAGCTGTAGATTTCCATGTCTCTCGAATGATTGCTTCGAATTTTGTCGCATTTTGTTTGAAAACAACAGACAAAGGGCGGGCGGCCTCTTTCTACGAGCCGCGCCCTTTGAACACTACCGACTAGAAATAGTGAAGACTCTTCACACGTGAAAGTGAAGGCATTGAGGAATCTCTCAAAGTAAAAAATGTATTGATTGTGTCTGATCTTTTATTCGATTGCGGAGATATAATTTTTGTTGCTCTTTAAAATCATTCATTCAGGCCTTTATTATTTAAAATTCATTTCATTATACAAAATAATTGATCGTAATAATAATATGGAAAGTTCACCATAATAGCCTAGATTTATTTTATACTTATACAAGGTGACCTTGAATTGGTATGTTATCCCGAAATGGGGGGACTGGGACCATGATACCCAACAAGTTGTAAGAGCCTACAAACTTCTATGGTAAAAAATAAATCCACTCGCAAAATTGCATGTGCGATCGCTACGAGAGTTAACAAGATACTATAAAACCATTTCTAAACACAGGTCGTTAAACTCATTTATGTGCACTCGGCCAAGGATGAAGTTCAACCACTAAGGCTATTTTCGAACGTAAACTTTACATGGCATTTCTTCATTGAAAAACCATTAATTTAGTAAAGTCATAGAAGAAACATAGTCTACCTTGGGGTGTAGATTTACCCCATTTCGGGATAACATATCAATTCAAGGTCACCTTGTATACGAAAAATAGTCTATAATAATGCCATACCATGGCTTGTCTGTTATGTAATAATTAATCATGTATTCAAAAGGGCCTCTTGGTGTTAGCTTCGGCCCCACCAATGCCTTCCAAATGTCCGGGCTAGATCCGAGAGTCTATAAAGACTATAAAGACATAAAAGATATGCAATATTACAAGAATCATTTTCAGCACGATAAATATTTTCATTTTATCAAATGCAACCTAATTCTCAACGGAAATTCAATTTAAATCAGCAAGCGGCATTTATGTAATCACAAACATCAATGTCTTGATGATTTAAATTCAATATAAGCTCTACGAAATGCAAATTCAACCATCTTAATCATCATAAGTGAATCTTTTAAAATTTAGTAGATTAATTTAGTGGATTAAGTATAATATACCATCAACATGGATTAATCTAGTACCAACCTACCATCATCAATCTTCATAAGTCCCACAACCTACTGACACGTCCTACCATAAACCATCTACAGCCAAAGTTTATGACCCGACCACAGCGCGGAGAGTGCCGGTCAGTGACGTCACACGTGCGCATAATGACGACATGCGGCTGGCGACTGGCCAAGGGTGCCAGGGTCACTGCCGGCCTACTGCGGCACTCGTGCTGTGAGGTTACCGGAACGGAAGCGCTGTTAGGCACTTTAATCAAGTAATGAATGACTCTGGCCTTCCATTGCACCCTTTATTGGCGAACCTGAACGGCAGATTCAAATTAAATTGTATTGAAATCAATAAGTTTGTATCATATTTATGTGTTGCGATCAAAAACCACCTGCCTGTAGGTGATACTACTTATGCACAGCGTTTTTAGGGTTTCGTACCCAAAGGGTAAAACAGATCCTACCTATTACCTACTAAGCTTTGCTGTCCATCCGACTGTCCGTCTGTCACCAGACTGTATTTGATGAACCGTTATAGATAATGGTACGGAACCCTTCGTGCAGGAGTCCTACTCGCACTTGAACGGTTATTAAAGTATTTGTGATGTGGTGTTATAATAAAGAGTGTTTAGGATGCTAAATAAAATCCTATTTTAACACAAGACGTTTTATTGTTATGTATTACAACAAATATAATTAATATTAGATGCGTACACGACTGCATTACTCGAATGAATGGGCGGAACGAACAGAGCGAACACTACAGATTGAACGAATAAGATGAACGAACTGATTAAAGTGATAGGGGTAAAATCAATTGATTGGCTAGTGCTGTGAATGACTTGAACATCATGCCAGGGGGGCAGAATAAGCAAACTTATTAATGGAACTTAAATTATTAAATTAGACTGAATATAATAAAAGGCCGAATAAAATTATTTTTTACTGATTTTAAATTAAATACAATTTCCCATCACTAGTGACACGTAATATCCTAAATATCTAGACCTGAAGGGTATCTAATGCAAAATGTTAAATAGGAATTTAAATTTCTAAACATTATTATAAAAAATTCTAAGTTAATGAAACTTCTAAAGTTATGGCCGAGTGCCTTTACAATCATGTAACGCAATAAGAAAAACGACTATCAAACAAAAAATTAACTTCTAACTTTCATTTTGCTACGATAGCACTTAAACATAATCATAATAATATCTAGTTATGCTAGGTATAATATTGGGTCATAAACTAAGTATGCTAAATGACCAACTTAAAAAATGAAACTTAGGATTCTAAATGAACTAACTTAACTAACAAAACGCAAAGTAAGCAGCTGTTATAAATTAAGGTAAGTTTACAATAATAATTTGCAAGCTATATGTGCATTGCGCACTAACATGATCTAGGTTTTTGAAAATACCTAATTTAAAGCTTAAGACGCAAAGATCACTTAGATCTAGACCAGATATGCATATTTAGCTTGAAAATTGACGTTTGTATTATACTATTACATTTTAAACTAAAGATGACTAAGTACTTAAATAAACTAGACATAAAAAAAACCACTTAAATAACTATTTTACAATATTTTGTTATAGGAGAACCCAAACAGCTGTATAGCATATGAGGTATATCTAGGATTGCTGATCATAGATAGGTAGGACCACAATTTTAGATATAGCTCTGCGATGTGAGCCCCTAGTGGTTCGCACCTGGACAACTCTTACCCTCTGATCAGGCCCAGCAAAGACCTTATCTATTCTGGCCATTGGCCATTTGAGGGGAGGGGTGTTGTCATCCTTGAGTAACACGAGCATGCCCTCTTTCAAGTTTGGATATTCTTTATACCATTTAGTACGATCATTGAGCAGAGAGAGATACATTTTGTGCCAAACTTGCCAAAAGTGCTGCCGTACCTGCATGCATCGCTTCCACAGACGTAGGCGGTCACATGGAATGGAGGTGACATCGGGCTCGGGAATGGCAGTTGAGGTGCAGCCGGTAAGAAAGTGAGCTGGTGTTAAGAATGAAAAATCATTTGGATCTTGTGATGTTGGAGTGATAGGCCTAGAGTTGAGGATGCCCTCAATCTCTATAATGATTGTATTGAGCTGCTCATAAGTCAGACTAGTGAGACCTATCACCTTTTTAAAGAGCTGTTTGGCAGATTTTACTGATGCCTCCCAGAGGCCTCCAAAATTGGGGCTATATGCAGGGGCAAAATGAAATTGAATACCATTGTTGGCTCCATAGTCAGATAACTCATCATTTTTGAATAAATCCTTAAGCTGATTGTTAGCGCCCTTGAATGTGCCTGCGTTGTCGCAATACACATCGGTAGGACGGGCTCTACGGGATACAAATCGCTTGAATGCGGCGAGAAAGCATTCAGTGGTCAAGTCCGATGTAACCTCCATGTGGACGGCCTTGGTAACGAAGCACACAAACACGGCTACATACCCTTTTGTGACTACAGACCGACGCAAGGAAGATTGCTTGACGCTGACAGGGCCAAAGAAATCCACCCCTACCCTGATGAAGGCTCTTGCTGGGGTGACTCGATCAGGAGGAAGAGATCCCATCAGCTGCTTGGTGTCTCGGGTCTTGACTCTGAAACATGTTACACAATGGTGTATTACACTTTTAATTTCTCTTACTGCATTGACAATCCAGTATTTTTGTATGAGACTGCTCATGGTGAGCTTTAAGCCAGAGTGCAACAAGCATATGTGCTCGTTGCGAATGATAATAGTAGTAACATGACATTTTTTAGGCAAAATTATAGGAAACTTTTTTGAATATGTGAGCTGTGCCTGCTGAAGACGACCACCAACCCTCAAAATGTTGTTTTTATCAATAAAGGGATGCAATGATTTTAAATTAGACTTTATTTCTTGACCATTATTTAAACATTGAATTTCTTCACTGAAATGATGATGTTGAATGATTTGTATTACTTTTAAGGTGGCATCCTTAATTTCTTGGGCGGACAAAGCTCCATCTTCAGTGCATGACCTTTTACATTTTGAAGTGAATCTTTGAACGTAAGCTATAATTCTTACCAATTTTTGAAAGCTAGAAATGCTATTTAGCATAGGCAAAGGTAATGCTGTATTATTTACAGAGTGACAATTCACATGAGTTTCATTGTTATCCAAGGCATAATGATTTTCGGAATTTAAATGACATAATGGTGACTCTATTTCTGTCAAGTATAAATTTAATTGACTGCCAGCCAGATAGTCCGGGCCATGCCACCACAGGTCACTCAGCTGCTCTGGATCTGCGCCTCTAGACAAAATGTCGGCAGGGTTGAGTGATCCAGGTGTATGGCGCTAGCTACACTGATTGGTGTGCTTACATATTTCGCTTACTCGGTTCGCCACATAGGCAGGCAATTTGACAGATGGAGTATTTAACCAACCTAGAACAATCTTTGAATCAGAAAATAAATAGCAATCTTTCCATTGAGGCAATATTGCCATGATGGCACGTGCCAGCTTAGCCAGTAATAGTGCACTGTTTAATTCAAGCTTGGGAATGGTAAGCCTTTTATCGCTTGGTGCAATGCGTGATTTGGCACAAAGCAGGGTAATCTGGCTCGTGCCTCCATGCACAGCCTTTACATATAGGCAGCATCCATATGCATAGGAGGAAGAATCACAATAACCAATCATATATATAGCATCGGCATTAGATATGTGCACATTACGCTGCATAAAAATAGTAGGCATGTTAATTAACCGCTTATGAAAGTCTAGCCACAAGTCATTCAGGTCGGGTGGGAGAGGTGTATCCCATCCTAAGTTGCATTGCCATAATTTTTGAAGCAAGGTTTTGGCTTTCACAAATATAGGACATAGAAGGCCCAATGGATCAAAGGATTTGGCCATAAAGCGGAGGACACTGCGCTTGGTAGGTGACTCTAATACAGTCTCAGCTGGAGCTGCAAATTTAAACCTGTCACCCTGAACCTCATAGGTGATGCCCAGCGTTTTTGTTGTATATGAATCTTTATCCAAATTAACATCATCAAAATGTCTTTTTTCAATTGGAATGTCACTGATAACATTCGCATTGCTGGAGCACCACTTATGAAGGTCAAAGCTGCCCAATTTTAGCAGGTCAATAAGCTCTTCCTTCAACCTAGCAGCTTCAGAAGCAGAGGGAGCCCCGGATAGTATGTCATCGACATAGGTATTATTTTTCAAAGCTGCTGCTGCGAGTGGGAATTTATCACCATGAATCTTTGCAAGTTCCTTGAGACAGCGGGTTGCTATGAAAGCGGAGCTGGTGAGCCCATAGGTAATGGTTTGAAGCTGAAGGCATTGTAAGGCATCACAAGCATTTTCACGCCATAGAATATTTTGTAGCACCCTGTGCTCAGGAGCCACAGTTATCTGGCGATACATATGTCTTATATCACACATAAGCACAACATTAAAAGTCCTAAATAATATTAGAATTTCAAATAAGGACCTTTGCACTACACCCCCGTTGCATAAAATATCATTTAGACTGTAGTCTGCATTTTTTGGTTTCGCTGAACCATCAAAAACAACTCTCAATTTGTTGGATTTTTTGTCATGGCGCACTACAGCATGGTGGGGTAAAAATAGTTTGGGTAATGTAGTATTATCACATTGTTGCAGATCAATGACCTTTGCATGACCTAGCCTGAGATATTCTTGTATGAACCTTTTGTATAAATCATAATAAAAGGGATCTTTCTGAAAGCGCCTTTCTAAATTATAAAATCTTTGCAGTGCTAAGGCAAAAGAGTCAGTGGGGTCAAGTGTATTAATGTCAATTTTCAAAGGCAAGTTAACTTGAAACCTATCATTGTATAATTTGACTGTATTATTGAAAACCTCCTCGCTGACCTCATGTTCTTGCAAAGATTCATTGTATATCTGAGGAACCTGCTCGGTCTCCCAGAACCTTTTGACCAGCTCGTCAATGTATAAAGGCTCGGGGCATTCTATGGAATGCATTGTAATTGCAGAATGTATCAAAGAAACTGGATTAAAATCACCTGATACAATGTATCCAAGCCGCGTGTTGATCAGCACCGGATCCAGTGGGCCTCCTTCAATCTTGCCATCTTGTATGATTTTAAAGAAAACATTGGCAGCAAGCAGCAGGGACACCTCTCCTGGAATGTAAAAGTCAGGGTCTGAGAACACTACATTTGATGGAATTGTCAGTTTGTTTAGGTGTAACTTGTTTTGGGGTAACAAAGAAGTGATTTTATCAACTACCGAGCATGAGACATTAATTTGAAAATCTTCAGTAAGTGATTCTAAACAAAGATCAACAGCCTTATGTACCTTGTTGCTATTTTGCCACATAGTAACAATTTTTTTTGAATTATGATAGCTGTTCGCACCCAACTTGTCAACTAAATCTTGCGTACAAAATGATGTCTGACTGCCAGAGTCAACCATGGCTCGAGCTATAATATTTTTATTATTTTTGCCTTTTATAAGTACCTTGACTGTGGGCAGTAAGACATCACCTTCCGCGGCTGTGGATTTGGTGTTATGCATGTTGACTGTGGAGCCTGACATTGGCGTCTGGTCCTGTAACGTTTCATGCAACAATGAATTATGTTCTTTACTTTTGCATACAGTACAATTGAAATTATATCTGCATTTACTGTTGTGTGAATTGAGGCATACCTTGCATAATTGCTTGGTATTTACATGCTTAATCCTATCAGACACAGACATAAGCTGGAATTTAGGACATTTGAATAACTTGTGTGCTTGACTACATAAATTACATTTTGGCTCTGGTGCGGAGCCCTTGGATTTGATTACATGGAAAGATTTAGCATTTTTTTCGTTTAGAGTGGCAGCAGAGGGGCTAGCTTCAAGTGCAGTAGCTCTCCTTTCAAGGAAGGTGAGCAATTCATTTAATGTAGGCATGGTTGGAATGTCACGTTCAGAATGATACAGTCTGGCTGATAATGTATCCAGCTTGCGAGTAATAATGCATACTAGAATGGAGTCGCACCCCACCGCTTCACCTAGATTATTCAAGGCGGCTACTTGTTGCCGAACCTGAGAGACTAAATTCCGCAGCTGAGCGGCTGTCCCTTTGACAGATGGCAGGTCAAGCAAACATGCGATGTGATTGTTAACTATCATTGATTTATTATTGTATCTTTTGTTGAGCAAATCTAATGCATTACTGTATGATTCATTGACTAAAGGCAAACTTTCTATGAGAGCTAGCGCCTCCCCTTTAAGATACTTTTTAAGATAGAACAGTTTTTGTACATTGGACAAATCTCTATTATCATGTATTAGAGCGGTGAATAAGTCTATGAAGGGACGGTACTGACCGATATTTCCATTGAAGTCTGGCATGTTGATGGGCTCCAACCTCGCTGCAACTGAACGCACGTGGCTCTCCGCTTGCGATCTGGCCGGTGACAAGAATATGGGCGTCGCAGCTTCTTCACCCGCTCCTACGCCGTGCCTCGTGTGCTTGCGCTCGAGGTCGACCAGCCGAGCTGATAGCTCAAGGAATCGTTCCTCAAACCCATCATCATCTTCAATGTCTCCCACATGGACTCCTATTTCCGCCTGGATATCCTGAAATTTGTTGTACGCGCCGTCGACAACGCGCTTGCGCACCTCGATATCGGCAGCATTTGGCGCCGGGTGTCGTTGAAGAAAGGCTTCCACGCCGGTAATGGTGCGCTTGCATATGCCACGCGCATGTTTCAATTTCGTTAACTTGGCCTCTACAGAAGAATTGGCTTCGTCTTCTGTGCTTTTTGTCTTCGATGTCGATGTACCAGCAGCAACAGCGGTGGCCATTTTGATAGGACCGCATGTGCCGGTGTCGCCTTCCATGAAATGAATCCAACTGCAGCTTTATACAAATCCTCCGCTTGGTTCTGATTAAATGAATTTCGGCACCACTTTTGTGTTTAGGATGCTAAATAAAATCCTATTTTAACACAAGACGTTTTATTGTTATGTATTACAACAAATATAATTAATATTAGATGCGTACACGACTGCATTACTCGAATGAATGGGCGGAACGAACAGAGCGAACACTACAGATTGAACGAATAAGATGAACGAACTGATTAAAGTGATAGGGGTAAAATCAATTGATTGGCTAGTGCTGTGAATGACTTGAACAAAGAGTATATCTATCTATATATACATAAATAAATAAATATGTGTGTGTGGACATTTCACACAACGCCATCTAGCCCCAAACTAAGCATAGCTTGTACTATGGGAACCAGATGACTGATACAATACTTATATACTTTTTTGTTTGTAAATACATACATAGAATACAATATAACACCCAGACGCAGAGCAAACATCTATGTTCATCACACAAATGTTTGTCCCGGGTAGAAATCAAACCTACGGCCCTCAGTTCAGAAGGCAGGGATATTACCAACTGAGCTATCGGGCCCGTCATACGAACCTACATAAAAATAAATGTATTTGAATCCAGCACAATGATTGCTTTGCAACTCGCGTTAGTCTTTTCATGCTCAACTTTACGGGAAAATAATGCCTGATTTATGCAAACACGGCGTAAATCCGCGACGGCACTGCAAGTGACGGCAAAGCAGCATTCTGCCGTTGGCTGCCGTCCAAACCATCGCACGATTGGGCATGCCAATATTTTCTAGGAACATTTCGAACATGAAAGCATTCTAAATATTAAACGCGACTGTAAAAGACGGCGTTAGTAATGCGCGTATTTTTTGCAAGTTTTTTTTGGATTGGAACTGCGGCAGAATAATTCCCTAAAATAGCGTAATCTGGCATTTGATTACAGCAATTTTCGTTGCTAATTAGAAATTGTGTAAATTAAGGCTAATTAGGTAATAACCAACGTTTGTTCTGGCGCGATTAGCTAGCCAGCTCACTGTTTACACTGCCAAAATAAGCTAGGATTATCACCAACCTACAATTTGGCATTAGCTGCGTTAAACTTTTGTTACCTTCATGTTAAAGTCTTTTACTTGAACAGTTCAGTCAAATTATTTCGTTGAACTTGTGAGACTACAAATTTCACTAGTCCAGTCAATTGATCTACTGAGAATTTATAGTATCTTGTTAACTCTCGTATCGATCGCAAGTGCAATTTTGCGATTGGACTTATTTTTTACCATGGAGGTTTGGAAACACCCCGTTTCAAGTAAGGCTCTCACAACTTGTTTGGTATCATGGTCCCAGTCCCCCCATTTCGGGACAACATAGCACTTCAAGGTCACCTTGTATACTATGTAACTACTATTTTAATATCTGTGATACGTCTATTACTATTTTGTCTTATACGTATACTTGTCTTACGGTCTCTGAAAGAATATCCATAAAAAAAAGATTTTTATGTTCGCTTTTTAAATGATGGAGATATGAGGTAACAAACATAAAAAAGGTCAAAATATAAACATTGATTACAACCAAATTGAGAATGGCTTTCTTTTTATGTCGGGTGAAAAAGTTGGGGGTTTCCGCAAACAAAATGTCTGATGACAATTTGTTGCTGTCGCGGGTATCGTTGCTATCGGGTAACGTTGTAAGAAGCTTATCGCTTTACTGGCATCGGTCACGAAGGACGGTCACTAACAAAACCTTCGGGTGTAGTAGAGTGCCAGCGGGTAGCGATAAGCGTCATAAGCAGATTAAGTGATAATTTGTTGTGAGCATCAGTGATTTTTAATATCAAGCGAGAAAGAAATACAAAGGATTGTTGTAATTTATTTACTACCGTAGAAGCATTTTGATTGTTTCGAGACTAGCGTTTGCACTGCGAGCGCGTTTTAATTATAAACCATTGATTTGATTAGAATACTACCATTCTACTCAAGTTAGTTATAATATTATAAATGTTTATTAAGGTGTTTTGGTTAACATTTTAAGGAGCTGCGTTATGACTAATTTTGGGTCATTTTAAGTAGACGTCAATGAACTTCATCATCAGCCATAAATTCTACAATCTATACTTTAAACTCGTTACGTTATATTTTCTTTAGCATGTGAAAATATGAATTGGTATTTATGCCTAAAGATTCTTGCTTCTTACTGTAGATATAGGTGAAGGGGTGTGTAAATAGCCCACTTCACCTCAAATTCCAAAATCAGTGTCCTATTTAGCCTATGATAGAATTAAATATGGCCGAGCACTAAAAGGCGAAAATCAAGAGACGTGAAGGTTTTGAAGAACGACCAAAATTAACACCAAAAATGAAGCATTCCACGTACCTTGACCAACCAGCCCTCACCAAAGAACCAGCAGATGCGAATTTACAGCAGAACACCGTCCAGAGCCCAAACTCGCGGAGACACCGGCCGGCGTTTTTGGCTATCCGAATTAATCCTGGTTATCCTGAGAGTTCAATGGTCACTGCGCATACACAAACACTGCAGTATCGTCTAGTACTTAGTTCACCACAATTTTATCATTAATCTCAGATTCTATGTCATAAAAACAGTTTTTTCACATAAAACAGCGTCTTGATTTCGCGTGATTTGGAACGAGAAGGACGCCATTATCTCAATTGACATTAGGGCAGCCTCATGGACCAATCAGAGGTTTCTTGCTAATTGCGAGTTAGCGGTACTGCTAACGCCATCTATGTCATCCAGATGAGTAACTCGACGGTTTCGGATAATGGCGCGACATTTCAATATTAATCTTAGTTCGTTCATCATAGAAATTAAACTAATAAGTATCAGAAATAAATACCATTCATTAGAGAAAATGGAGAATTAATATTAGTAACTAAATATAATAAATGTTGTCTTTGAAAGCCTTAGCGCTTAACCAATAGGTATATTATATTATCTGGGCTTGAGTCATCTAACCACCACCACCTACCATCCCTGAATCTATTTGCTACGAAATCCCACTACATTTTGTAGCAAATAGATTCAGCCCGCTACGCTTCCCGCTATATCTATGCCCAACCCATTACTAGTTTCAAACAGGGGTCAACGCCTTCTATTCGCTTCACAGTCATCTTTATTGAGGCGCAGGTAATCATGTAAGTGCGATACTGTGTACTTATGTATGTGTGAGTGTGGCATGGGTGCCATGGGTGCACCATGCGATAGTAGATACACCTGGTTAATTCACACAGTAAGGGGGAGGTGGGGAGGCTTGAAACTTGCGTGCTGGTAAAATTGTTTTGTTTTTGAAATTGGATTTATTTTTGTTATAAGTTTAGATTGATTAAAAGTTTGTTGAAAATTCTAAGTAGGTTGTTTTAGAACGTAGTCTTTGAATTACATCTGTTTATTATTGTGAAGTCATTTTTGATTAATTTGAACCCGGAGGCAGCGCAAGCAAGTATTTGTGGAGAAAAAAAAGCTCAAATACTTGTTCTGTGTCTGGGTGTTGTGGGATCATGGTTTAGTAGTTCCTGGGTCCCTAGACACAGGGAGTCCTTGGCGGGATTTATGTATGTGATCCTTGGGCGTTATTTATTTATTTATGACGCCTTTATCTTTTCTGCGATGTGTTGATAAATTTACTTATGCTGTTAGTCTCTACCTCCCTTTACAGCGTATCTTGGCTAGACCACTATATTATTACGCTAACCATCCTAAGCAGTAATATATATAATTGTGGTATGATCATGTAATGTAATGCAATGTTAAAAATATGACGTCACTGTGAAGTTTCCTGTAGCTTCTTCTTTACAGGTGTAATCGAAGCTACGGATCGGAGTTGTCTATTCGGCATTGTGCCAGATTACTTGCACCTGTCGTGGAAGAAAGAACTTCTTTTTTTTTTGTCAAACACTTATTGTAATAGGTTAGCTATTATATATGTAGTAATAATAATTGACATTGTGCACGTTGTGATTTTATATGCTTAATAATTATAACAACTTGATTAAATTTGACTTGTAAAAGTGCTATGAAAAGCCTAATTGCAATAAAACTCTTTGACTTTTACTTTTGTATGTTGTTTTGTATGATATTACAACATAATATTACTCATGTATAAGTAACAAAATAGGTATCCTCAAAACAAGTATTAATTAAGTACTTATTTAAAGTAATCATGTACTTAAAGTTAACTGATAACTTGATAATATTGGGTTTTATTATTTGTAATTAATTTAATTGGTCATCATAAATGGTATTAATCTGTTGATTTATTTGTTCATTTACGAGCTAATAGCTTTTGAACGGCTTTTATTTTTCGTCTCCAAAGATACATGGAAGAATTTATGACATTCTCTATGAGTGAATTTTTTCAATGCTCAAACCGTATTTTTGTAATCAAACTGGAGTGATGCTTAAAAATATGCCTAATTTCAATGGTCTGAATTTAAATTCACAGTTATTCCTGAAACGTAAAATTATATTTACCAATATCAATGAGTATTTCCCTAAAATAAAAGTTAATAAGTGACTTCATAAATTACGGTTTTATTAATTTGCTTTAGATTCGTTTCTCCTAATTTGCTTTTTCTATTATATTTAGTACTAGCTGAATACGCAAGCAAACTGCGGGACGCCAAAATAATATTATTCGCTCCACCCTTCACTAAAAGTTCATAAAAATCTGTGACTTTCGCGCTCTAAACGCCACCATGTAGCAGCAGTAAAGAAACGAAGTTCCAGCCACGTTTCGTATTCTAACACTTCCTCCCCGTTTCCTGAACCTTTTATAAACTTGGCCCATATTATTTTCGTTTAACATTGTTTCAATTTCCCCGGCGCTCCCCGGGTGATCCGGTTTGTACCGGAAAACTGATCCCGTATTTACCAGTTTAGGGGAATATTAATATATTTCTTTCTTTTAACTTCTTTTATTGCTTTTTTAACTTTCTGGTAGAACCTTTGCGGTAGAGCTTAGACCTTTGTTCTTTTCAATTGAAGTTCGAAATTGATGGATTTGCGTGAGTATTATTTTGGGAATTTCATAGTTATACTCTCACAACGAATGGGCTACTTTCTTCTCGTTGACTTGAACTACAATTTTTCCAAGAAAGGACTATTATAGTAGGTAAATTTGTTTCTGAAAGTTTGGTTTTTTATAGGCAAAGCTACGAAACTCAAAATGTACAACACATGCAGAATCTACAAACGCTAAATGTACCTGCCATCAGGCGAAATGTGGTCGACGTAATCTGGAAAGTTAATGTAAATTTGGTGTAAAGTAAACATATTCTTCGGAATATCAAAGTCAGAATATCCAGTAGCTATTCCAACATGCGATATTCAGTATACTTTATAGGACTATAAGACCGTCTTAACATCAGACCACAATATTATAACTTCACCGTATTTCCAGTAATCCTAGGAACAAGTTTTAAGATAGAATCAGTCGATTCAATCTATACTCTATTTTCTAACCTTTAAAGATTATTTTAGACTAAAATTTAATAAACTGAATGCAACCACATTTGCTGTTGAAGTTAAGATTCTATTCTATGAAGTTGAAAGATAATTTTAGAATGGTAATCAATTTTTGTAAGGTAACAGATGCCTTACTCGTTGAACCAGGTTTTGTTGGAAATTAAATGTTCAAAACTTATTGAGCTTTCAGCGGTTTAACTGCAATGTAGAAGAGATAATTCCTTTAGGCTCAAAGGTAACCAATCTCTTAGGAAGTTAATGGCCATCATGACTTAGTGGTGAAGAGTACCTTTGGAGGATACCGATTCATTTCACATTGGTTGAGAGCTGTCTCTGTCTCATCTGTCCCACTGAGGTCAGGCAGAAATATTCTATTTGTTTCCTTTTTTAGATAGTCATCATTGACTGTTGCCCATCTGTCCCATTCGAGAACCTGGGGGCGCCACAAGTTTCTGTGGAACCTCCATGGGAGTCTTGGGTCCGGAATGGATTTGATGAAGACTAGAGCATTCATTCACCGCACCTTCACCGTTGTGATGGGAGACTTTAATGCGAAGTTGGGCACAAGGAATGGCGATGAGCTGAGAGTGGGGCCATTTGGATACGGGCAGCGGAACCCTCGGGGACAAAGGCTGGCTGACTTCATGGAGAAGGATGGCCTCTTTATGATGAACTCCTTCTACAAGAAGCGGCCATCCAGGAAGTGGACGTGGATAAGCCCCGACGGTTGCACGAAAAATGAGATAGATTTCATGATGACGACCAAGAAGCGAATATTCGATGATGTCTCTGTGATCAGCAAGGTGAAAACCGGTAGCGATCACTGTATTGTAAGAGGCACATTGAATATCAATGTCAAGCTTGAAAGGTCGCGTCTGGTGAGGTCTACGCTCCGTCCAAACCCTGTCCAAATCCAAAACCCCGAAGGCTTTCAGCTGGAACTCCAAAATCGCTTCCAGTGTCTTGCCGATTGCAACACAGTGGACGAGTTGAACAATGGGTTGGTGGAAACTGTCCAAGCTGTTGGAGCTGAGTTCTTCAAGACCCAACGCCGAAAGAGGACTCAGAAACTTTCAGGAAACACTCTTAAATTAATGGCAGACCGGAGCGAAATGAAACTACAGTCTTCAGTTGATATGTCAGCCTACGGTAAACTCAATAGACGTATCTGGAGTTCCATGCGACACGACTTGCGTGCTTTTAGTACTTTACGTATTGAGGCCGCAATTGAGCGGAACCAAGGCTCTAAGGTGTTCGCAAAAGATTCGTCTATTGGGCAAAGCCAAATGACAAAACTGAAGACCGAGAATGGTAGTATCATTTCATCCAAGCCTGAGATCCTGAGAGAGATTGAGAACTTCTATGGACAGTTATACACCTCGACACGTGAGCCCGCTACTAACACAGCTAAGGACACCAGAGCCAAGTTAGTCCGACACTATACCGAAGATATCCCGGACGTCAGCCTGTACGAGATTAGAATGGCCCTCAAACAGCTTAAAAACAACAAGGCGCCAGGTGAGG
The DNA here is from genome assembly GCA_963580505.1 of Ennomos erosarius. Lineage (NCBI taxonomy): Eukaryota > Metazoa > Arthropoda > Insecta > Lepidoptera > Geometridae > Ennomos > Ennomos erosarius. The sequence continues at coordinate 13,437,918 of OY756991.1, forward strand.
ATGGAATTACGACCGAACTTCTGAGAGCGAGTGGTAGACCGGTACTTATAGTCCTCCAGAAGTTATTCAATTCTGTCATCCTTGAAGGTACAACGCCGGAGGCATGGCACAAGAGCGTGGTGGTGCTCTTCTTCAAAAAAGGTGATAACACCTTATTGAAGAACTATAGGCCCATCTCGCTCTTGAGTCATGTGTATAAGCTGTTTTCGAGGGTCATTACGAATCGTCTCGCACGCAGGTTTGATGAATTCCAGCCTCCCGAACAAGCCAGTTTCCGAAAAGGCTTTAGCACCATAGACCACATCCATACGCTACGCCAGATTATACAGAAGACCGAAGAGTATAATCGGCCGCTATGCCTAGCGTTTGTGGAATATGAGAAAGCCTTCGATTCAAACGAGACTTGGGCGGTGCTGCAGTCCTTACAGCGATGCCAAATTGACTATAGGTATATCGAAGTGTTGAAGTGTTTGTACAGTAAGGCCACTATGTCAGTCCGACTACAGGACCAGAGTACGGAACAGATCCCATTGCAGAGAGGCGTGAGACAGGGAGACGTTATTTCTCCGAAACTGTTCACAAACGCATTGGAGGATGTTTTCAAGCTCTTGGAGTGGAAAAGATGTGGCATCAACATAAATGGCGAGTATATCACTAACCTTCGTTTTGCCGATGATATAGTCATAATGGCGGAGTCGCTCGATGATCTCAGCACCATGCTCAACGACCTCAGTAGAGTCTCCCGACAGGTTGGTCTTAAGATGAACATGGACAAGACGAAAATCATGTCAAATGCCCATGTTCCACCTATACCGGTAATTGTTGGGAACGATACTCTCGAAGTTGTCGACAAATACGTCTATCTAGGGCAGACTGTCCAATTGGGTAGGTCCAACTTCGACAAAGAGGTCGCCCGAAGAATCCAACTCGGCTGGGCAGCGTTCGGGAAGCTTCGACCTATCTTTTCGTCCAAAATACCACAAAGCCTGAAAACAAAAGTTTTCAATCAATGTGTGTTGCCAGTGATGACTTATAGAACTGAGACGTGGTCTCTAACTGTTGGCCTCATTACTAAGCTCAAAGTCGCGCAACGAGCTATGGAGAGAGCAATGCTCGGTGTTTCCCTGCGAGATAGGATCCGAAATGAGGAGATCCGCAGGAGAACTAAAGTGACCGATGTAGCTCTTAGGATTGGCAAGTTGAAATGGCAATGGGCAGGCCACATCGCTCGTAGAACTGACAACCGATGGGGAAGAAAGGTTCTCGAGTGGCGACCACGAACTGGAAGACGCAGCGTAGGCCGGCCCCCCACTAGGTGGACCGACGACCTGGTGAAAGCCGCGGGGAGCCGATGGATGCAGAAGGCGAGCAGCCGCTCTAAGTGGCGCTCCCTGGGGGAGGCCTATGTTCAGCAGTGGACGTCTATAGGCTGTTAATGATGATGATGATGAGAGCATTCATTCCCAAGAGGCAGGAGGCGAGCGGCCGCTCAAAGTGGCGCTCTCTGGAGGAGGCTTATGTTCAGCAGGGGACGACTTTAAGCAGGCTGTTAATGATGATAAAACATTAATTAAGATTTTTACTACCCACGGATGACAATGGGTTTTCTATTGTTTGGGGGTCATGCTAACAGCATGCAATGTTACTAAAACAAAAAAAGACCTAACTAGTAAGTATAGGTAATAATATAATTAACCCTCACGTGCAGACGGCATCGATCGAGGGTTCATTAAGTAATTCATGGCGGTATTTTCCATGTGGTTGTGGTGTATTTTCCATTGACTCAGGGCTGGTATAGCCATTGGCTGTCGGGTTGCGTCTGGTCTGTGACCTTTCTTTGTTTGGCTTTTGACAAGATGATATTTCACAGACACATTTTAGGGGGAAGGGAACGAAAATGAGAAAAGAGCAAAAATTTTTAAGTGCAGTTTTAGAGATCTATAGATGCGATTTTCATTGATGCTCTACAATTTAGTTATAGATTGAGGATAAGAAAGAAAAGCTTTGGCAAGTAAGTAGTAAAAATACTCAAATACTTATTATTTATACAAAGTTAGCATAAACTTTTGGGACCAAACGATATCAAAATTAAAGCTGATAATTAACTGTAACTAAACAAAACATTTGACCATCCTCGCCCGGAGTCGACAAAAGTCGGTATAGACCAAACAGCATCAGCCCGTTCAAATAGGCATCTTTATTGCCCGATCACCGGTCGGGTTATTCGGCGTGATTTGTACTTAATGTAAGTCGGATTATGTGCTATTATAAAAGCATCTATTCGTGCCCCTATAGGTATTAGGATTTTAGGTGCTTTTATGGAAGTTCTTTGGTTCCTTTCATTGAAGCTTCTATACCTAATCGTTGCATTTTTGAGAATATTTATCATAATCATTTCAAGCATTGACAAACAATAAAAACAACAAAGATAAAAAAGAAAGACTCGTGTAGGCAAGTGGTTAGCCCTGGTGTCAGAATTTTTAGGCCGCCTGAAGGCTTCTGACTTGGCTTAACGACTATTGTCTTACGACAACAGCCGGTACCGACGGCTTAACGTGCCTTCCGAAGCACGGTAGCGCTAAATACCAACTTTTTGCTGTAGCGGTCACCCATCATAGTAGTGACCGCAGCGACCGTTGCTTAACTTTACCGATCGGTTAGGAACGGCTAGTCGTGCTTTGCTATGAGCGCTACAAAAAAAAAACAAAGATAAACTGCTTAAAATGAATACAGCGTCTTTAATTCCAAGGATTTAATAAAAAATATACGATAAAACGAACCTCCTAGATTCTCACGTAATTTTTCATCCCAAATTAACTTTAACAGGCTCTGCTTTCCCCAAAAATTAAGTATGTTTTAAATTCTACCCGCATTTTACCTCAAACCTCCACCTTAGCACCTTTGTGCTGAGCTGAAAGTTTATACAGAACCGTCGGATTACGTGTTGTAACCTTTTTTTATCCAAGGTTTAAAGACTGCCATGCAATTATTATTATCTTGGAGTTAAAAACGAGTGTGCATAACGTGATTTTTAAGCGGTCAATGTGCTTTTATTTCATCAACTAACTACTATAAAAATAACAAGTATAGGTACTACCTACATAATACTAATAAGCATGATGAATAAAATTTTTTTTTGGATAAATTAATTTTTTTCTCAAAAGATAAACATTTGTGAAAACAAAAATTAAATATCTCAAACAATGACCAAGTTACAAGCATTTTAAAAACCGGAATAGAAAGAGATAGCTCAAACGGCCAGTGACGTCAGAGGTAGGTCGTTATAGTACCTCATTACTAAGCTGTGGTAGCTTTTCATACAATCTCTTTGGCACGTCACGCACGAGTAGATTTTTCATAGTAACTGTGGGGGTGCTCTGTTTCGCGAGAAAGGGACAGAATATGCCTTCTGTAGAAACTTTAAAAGCTTATTACTCCGTGATTTATTTACCGAATTTGCTTATTTTTCAATTATTGCATTCATTTCTAATCTTCTCTATGTGTGCTGAACGCACCTCTTTTTTATAGAAGTTTGTTTTTTTACTATTTTTAAATGTTTTTCTTATTGTTTTGTTTTTGATACGTCTTGTCAGTTATTATAGATCTATCACCAGAGTACCAGCGATTTCCTTATTTTCCCTCGTTTTAGTGAATCTAAGTTAGTAATAAGCTTCAGTGGCTTATATTTTGGTCCTTTTACCGTGAATAGTAAGTATGGTGGTAGAAACCCGTTCGGGTTCAAGGAAGGGTGAAGAAGGTAAGACCGTTTCGGTGAGGGAGGAACAACCGTCCGCGCAGTGCGGCCCTCATGCCCCGTGGGCAGCCGTATCCCAGGCGCCTTCTCGCCCTGCAAGCTGCACTTCGTTAGCGTCCTCTGCCACTGTGGCAGCTAGACGGTTGGCAGCGGAGGCGCAACACGCGCGCCACCTAGCCAACCTTGAAGGCGAAGCTAACGAGGCTGTGACTCGCCGCTTACAGCTCGAACGCGAAGCTGCAGATCTAGAGCTCCGCGCGGAACTCGCCGCCATCGAGGCAGACGCGAGTCAGCGTGGCTCGAATTGTAGTGGTACTAATGTTCAGCATTGGTTGAAAAATGAGGTCCCAACTACTAGTACCCACGTAACATTTAAAGAAAATAATATGTTTTCAGCTCCTGGTTTTGCGCCTACGACGGCGCCTAACGACAGCGGTAACGGAGTGCCGCAACTAATAAAGTCCATGGAGGTTTTGATTGAAAACGTGAATAGAAGTTGCCGTCCTCAAGCGGCGTCCGTAAGTTTGCCTCAATTTGATGGTAGGTCAGTTTTAGATTGGTTAGGATTAAAACGAGTGTTCGAAGATATAGAACATTTACACTCGAATATAGAAAACCTAGCTCGTCTAAACGCTGCACTGCGCGGCGCCGCGCGTGAATCTGTGGCAGCGGTACTGGTGTCGGCGCGCGACCCCGGAGTTGTAGTCCGCGCGCTAGACGTACGCTTCGGTCGGCCTGAGCTCATAGTGCTCCAAGAGGTGACAGCACTCCGCGCGCTACCTAGAGTTGCCGCCGAAGGTAAAGACCTTGCTATTTTTTCATCTCGTGTACGTAACTGCATCGAGATCGTTCGGCTACTAAACCAACCTGACTATTTACGTTCGCCCGAGCTATTAACAGAACTTTCTACAGCACCGGCTACATCACATGCCACGTATAATTCAGGACGGGCGAAGGACAGGGTCCATGCTGTTACGGAGGACCGCGAAGCACCTGCAGCAGCAATAAATAAAAATTCATCGGCGGCAGCATTAACCCATGTTCGGTGTATTGTTTGTCAGAAGATACATAGCATATGTCAGTGTGACATATTTTCTTCGTTGTCAGTTGATGAAAGATGGCAGATAATAAAGAAAGAAAAAATCTGTCATAGATGTTTAAAAGTAGGTTGGCACAGGCTTAATACTTGTAAGGTAAAAAGTTTGTGTGGAATTGATGGTTGCACTTACCGTCATCATGCTTTGCTTCACAACCCAAACTACGAGCGTACCGCAGCTGCGCATGTCGACGTAGAAGAATATGACGAGCTGGCAGAGGAGGACGAGCACGCGCCGGCCTCGCCAAGCGTCGTGATTGCCGTGGCCACGCCGCAAGTCGATCATCCAAATGAAATCCTTACTCATGCTTCGACTTCTGTAACTGCTGAATGCAACTTTAGTTCTAAGCCAGCATTTCTCCGGCCATTATTGAAGGTAGTAGCTGTGACGGTGTCTGGTCCTTCAGGCAGTGTTGACACTTATGCCCTTTTGGATGATGATTCCACAGCTACCTTTATTGATGCTGACATAACTGCCAAGTTAGGAGTTACCGGGCCCGAGAGTCGTATCCATATTAGGTAAGGAAACGAAGGTGCAGTATGTAGACTTCAATATCAAGGGTTTACATTCAAAAGAATCATTCGTGATTCATAAGGCTAGGTCGATTGACGGTTTAGGTGCCGCACGTCAGTCAGTTCAAAAACAAAACGTGTGTAAGTACCCTTATCTTGCGGATATTGCTGATCAATTTTGTTATGATGACGTGAAGCCGATGATTATTATAGGGATTGACAACTGGCATCTTAGCGTTTCTAAGACTACGCGTAAGGGCACCAAAACGCAACCGGTTGCGATTCGCACAGCTTTAGGTTGGGTTCTTTTTGGTTTTGGGTGTAACGCAACCACCCCAGTAGAAGTGGTCAATCATACCACCGTTCACGAACGTGATAGTTTTTGCGATCGCTCGAACCTAGAGCAATTAATTAGAGAACAATATAAATTAGTCTCAATTGGAATTAATAAATGCGAAAAACGTAGTACAGACGACGAGCGAGCCGTCCAAACACTCGAACGTACGGTACGCCGTCTGCCAAGTGGCCGATTTGAAGTAGGACTGCTTTAGAAGTCGGACAACCTATCGTTGCCCGACAGCTATAAGCTAGCTCTGTCTAGGTTTTTGAGTTTAGAGAGAAAGATGAAACAAGATCAAAATTATGCAGCAAAATACCGTCAAAACATTGATGACATGGTTAGGAAAAATTATGCGGAGTTGTGCACAGAAACTCACACCGGTTCAGCACCTATGCGGTACTTGCCACATTTCGGCGTAGTAAACCCAAACAAACCCGAAAAACTTCGTGTTGTCCATGACGCCGCTGCAAAATCACAGAACGTTTCTTTGAATTCGCTACTTCTGACAGGTCCAGACATTTTAGAACCTTTGTTAGGTATTTTGCTACGGTTTCGTGAAGGCAAGGTTGCTCTAACAGCTGATATACGCGAAATGTTTCCTCAAGTCAAAGTAAGGAAGGATGATCGTAACGCTCAAAGATATCTCTGGCGCGATCATCCCAATGAGCCTATCAAGACTTATCGCATGGCATCCATGATATTCGGTGCAGCATCAAGTCCCTTTACAGCCTTGTACATTAAAAACAAAAATGCCATTGAATATCAGGACTGTTATCCGAAAGCGGTTTCTGCTATAATTTCTGATCATTATATGGACGATTATATTGGTTCTGTGGACACAACCGAGCAGGCGGCTCAGCTAGCTGCTGATGTGTACACCGTCCATAAGAAAGGTGGCTTTGAAATGCGCGGTTGGGTTTCAAACGATCCGAAGGCACTGTCATTGTTGCCGAAGGAGACTTTGCTAGAATCACCTGTAGTAAACCCCAACGTAGATGTAGATCTAGGTAGACTTGTAACACCTGTCCGCACATTGGTCCTAATCTGGCAGCCCGTCACAGACTCAATAAGTTTCAATACTGGTGTTAAGGATGAACAGGTGCTACCAGTAAAATTAACCAAACGAGTAGCATTATCTCACGTAATGCGTATTTTTGACCCACTTGGAATCCTTGCGCCCATTGTTGTTAGAGGTAGGATCATGTTCCAGAATGCATGGCGTAAGGGTCTCGAATAGGACGAGGAGTTTTCTCAAAGTGACGATGTTGCATGGAGGCTTTGGTTCGATGACTTAATTTCCGTGTCACAATTTCAGATCGCACGGCAATATTGCGTGAGTGATTGTGAAGTAGTTGAGTGTGAGCTTCATGTTCTTTGTGATGCTAGCGAGTCTGCTTATGCCGCAGTTGCATATTGGCGGTTTATATTAAGTAACGGCAACGTCAAGCTCGCTCTCATTTGTAGTAAGGTTCGCGTAGCTCCACTAAAGCCGGTTTCCATTCCAAGGTTAGAGCTTCAAGGCGCTCTTGTTGCAGCTCGTTTAGCTTTATCGATCTGTGAAGCCCACAGACTAAAAGTCACAAGACGTTTCTTTTGGTGCGACTCGATGACTGTCCTCGGTTGGCTTCGCAGTGACGCTAGATCATTCAAACCGTTTGTGTCACATAGAGTAGGCGAGATATTAGAGCTTTCAAGCGTTAATGAATGGCGCTGGGTGCCGAGTGATTTAAACGTAGCGGATGATGCAACACGTTTGAAACGCTTGGTACTGTCTCAGGAATCGCGCTGGTTCGTAGGACCTCATTATTTATTTTCATCTGATTGGCCTTGTGAACCATGTGATATCAAAATGAAAGGGCAAGAAGAGTTGAAACCATCTTCACGTATCGCAGTTCATCTCATTACTGAAGTAGAGAAGCCAATGCCAATCTCAGCTAATCCAAAGCGTTTTAACTCTTGGCTTAGGTTGGTGCGTGCAACAGCTATCGCACATAAGTACATCACCTTGTTGCGCATACGTAGTTTACATCGCCGGGGATTGGATGTAGCTCATTTAGTACGTTTTGAGGGGGGTCTCTGTACATTTATGTTTCAGCCGGTCAACGCCTTCTTCCTTTTTCACTCATCATCATTAAAACGTGAGGCGGTTACCGCGGAAGATCTACGCCTGGCAGAGGCGCACATAATGCACCAATCACAGCTAGACTCGTTTCAAGATGAAGTAGCGCGGCTTCGTTGTGAACAACCTCTGCAGCGTACCAGTCGCCTATACAAAATATCCGCTATTGTTGCTACTGATGGCTTGCTTCGTGTGTCCAGCCGCATTTCTTCAGCGTCAGGAGTCCGAGAGGAAACGAAGCACCCCATTATACTCGACGGAAGAAAGAAAGAAAGAAAGAAAGAAAATACATTTATTCAGGACATCACACAACACTACATTACAATACACAATAAAAATAACATAAGAAAATAGAAAATTCAAACATACAATATTAGCACATATTGGTAACAAATGTAATATTGTGTGATGTCATGCCTAGGGCCCGACTCAGCATGCAATTAAGGTCAAGAAGTGACCTTAATAACTGATTTTCAATCGGAACCTACTTCATGACATCACGAACCTCTGAGACAAAGACAGACTTAACACCTACATATATACATATATAATATACAAATAACTAATTAAAGGTATATATTATAAAAATAGCAGATACACAGGTACAGATAAAAAACAACAAAAACAACACGAAAAACAACAATGCACTCTTATCTAAATATGACAAAAAATTACCACTGGCTAAATACCGCAGACGTATGGAGCCATAAACCGTGTCAAAGTCATCCAACCAACACAGTGACAACATGCCAATGCCAACACAATCGATCAATCATTGTCATTATCAATAAATCAATTATCACTTTATGATTTATGTTAAAATGTCGATGAGGCGTACTGCAGGATGTCTTCCGACATCCTGCAGTACGCCTCTTCGCCTCTTGGTAGAACGATATCATCAGAAAGCTGCCCACGGCTATACAGAAGCAGTAGTAAATGAGCTACGGCAAGACTTCTTCATATTGAGTCTCAGGAGCACCGTACGAAATGTCGCATACAACTGCCAAGGATGCCGTATACGTCGAGCCGTCCCGTTTGCACCACCAACTGGTGACTTACCTGAAGCCCGTCTGGCGCACCACCAACGCCCGTTTTCCTATGTAGGGCTGGATTATTTCGGACCAGTACACGTAGCTATTGGCAGGAGGCGAGAAAAAAGATGGATTGCTTTGTACACATGCTTAGTCGTCCGTGCCGTCCACTTGGAAGTCGTTGGAAATCTATCCGCTGATGCAGCTATCATGAGCCTTCGCAGATTCATAGCGCGGCGAGGTACACCCACAGAGCTGTGGTCAGATAACGGAACATCATTTGTGGGTGCCAACAGAGAACTGCGAGTTCTTTACGACAACGCAACTTCCGAATTTGCTTCAAGTGAGAAGATTAATTGGAGGTTTATTCCTCCAGCGGCTCCTTTTATGGGCGGAGCGTGGGAACGCCTAGTGAGAAGTGTAAAATCTGCCCTTAAAATCACACTCAAGGAACGAGCTCCGTCGGAAGAAGTTTTGCGAACATTGCTGGCGGAAGCAGAGGCGCTAGTGAACACACGTCCACTCACGCATGTCTCAGTTGAGGTGGACAGCGATGAGGCACTCACACCCATGCACTTTTTGATTGGTGCTTCTTCAGGTCGTCCAATCCCAGGAGTTTTATGTGAGGCTGATCTGATGAGCAGGAGTAGTTGGCGAAGAGCCGTCAGGTTATCTGACCACTTCTGGCAGCGTTGGGTCAAAGAATACCTGCCTACCCTTGTACCGAGACGAGGTCAGGGTACTACTCCCAATATTGCCGTGGGAGAAGTAGTGCTTATAGCCGATCGGAATCTGCCAAGAGGATCGTGGCCCCGAGGACTAATAAAAGCGGTATTTCCCGGAAAAGATGGCATTATACGCGTCGCTGATGTTGCGACTGCTACTGGGGTGCTTCAGAGGCCTGTCAAGAAGCTGGTTCCCTTATCAAAAGGGGGAGAAATGTGCTGAACGCACCTCCTTTTTATAGAAGTTTGTTTTTTTACTATTTTTAAATGTTTTTCTTATTGTTTTGTTTTTGATACGTCTTGTCAGTTATTATAGATCTACCACCAGAGTACCAGTGATTTCCTTATTTTCCCTCGTTTTAGTGAATCTAAGTTAGTAATTAGCTTCAGTGGCTTATACTATGAAAGTAATATTGACTTGTTCATTTTTAATAGTAGTCATCATGCCTATATACTACTTATTACAAAAAAAAAATTTAAAGACTGGATACTAGCCACGTTGACCTATGCCTAAATATATAGACAGAGAGTTCTAAGGCCTACATGTCTGTGCCACTACCAGGATATAGGTAGCGTAAGTACTAAGTACCTATCCTTTATTACTGGAAGTATTACCCATTTGAATTGCAATGCTGTTATTTTAAAGACGGCACATTGCTCATTAAAAAAAAATGGTAACTGCTTTCATCAATTTTACACTCTTGCCTCATAAGACTTTTACTATTCATCATCATCATCATCATCATCATTAACAGCCTGAAGACGTCCACCGCTGAACATAGGCCTCCCCCCGGGAGCGCCACTTAGAGCGGCTGCTCGCCTCCTGCATCCATCGGCTCCCCGCGGCTTTCAACAGGTCGTCGGTCCAGTTTGTGGTCGCCACTCGAGAACCTTTCTTCCCCATCGGTTGTCAGTTCTGCGAGCGATGTGGCCTGCCCATTGCCATTTCAACTTGCTAATCCTAAGAGCTACATCGGTCACTTTAGTTCTCCTGCGGATTTCCTCATTTCGGATCTTATCTCGCAGGGAAACACCGAGCATTGCTCTCTCCATAGCTCATTGCGCGACTCTGAGCTTAGTAATCAGGCCAACAGTTAGAGACCACGTCTCAGTTCCATAAGTCATCACTGGCAACACACATTAATTGAAAACTTTTGTTTTCAGGCTTTGTGGTATTTTGGACGAAAAGATAGGTCGAAGCTTCCCGAACGTTTCCCAGCCGAGTTGGATTCTTCGGGCGACCTCTACTACCTCTCTACTTTACTATTACACAACGAAAATATTCTCTAAGTCAAAATCAGAGCCTATGTTATACCTGCTACTCAGATACAACCCGTGTTGTTTATACCTGTAATATCATGGATTTTTTATCGCCCGTAGTAGGTACTACCCATGTCCAAGCTTTTAATTAACCCAAAAGTTCCACCGTGGAATTCGAAACCTTTTTATCTCATTTTTATCACTGAATTAGGTATACGGGCGCTTTGTTCTAAACGGCCGTGTTGTTTTAGGTGGAGTATAACTTTCGGAAAGTTACACGCGTTGGGAATTGTGCTCATTGTCAGCATGTGTTGGTGATGTTCAATTTCAGGTGAGAGTGTTTTGGTAAGAAACCTCTATTTCTTTTCCCATTCTATGCGGCGGCCCTACCCGCTCAGGCGCTTCAACCACATGTGCGGCCGGCATCGCGCAACGTGGACCGCTCCCCACCACAATTGTGGCTTACAGCTGATTGCGCTACTAGGGATGGCAATCAATTTTTAGAGGTGTCACTCGTTATAAATCGACTAAAATTGAAACTAGTTGAACATCACCATAGAATAAAGTAACAGCCTCTATAGTTCAGGAGAAAAAAAAACGCCTCAGTCTAAATTGCATCTCGCGCCGAGCCGGCGCGCGCCGGCGACGGAGTAATTTCCTTTAGTTACGGCGAAGCGTCAATTATTATGTGTAATGTTGTTGTGTGTGTTTTTTATACTGCAACACACGTAAAAATGCATTTGTTTAGATAGCGCTACTTATGAAAACTAGTTTTGAAATTTTAAAACACTGCTTAGTTTATTCGTATAAACCGTAAATATGCAAAACCATACCGCGCTATTTGAGGAGCGCTTTTGGACCTACCTACGCCCGCCGCACCGCGCCTGAGTGGTTATATTTCTATCGGTTTTTTTTTCGTATATTTTGGGTCCACACATAGTGTATTTAGCCAGTGTCAAGTATTATATTTTCATCGTGTGGTTATATATATTTCACGAAAAGTCATGTCCTAGTCATAGTCATAGTCCAGTCTAAGTCAGGTAGTCATAGTCCAGTCTAAGTCATGCTCCAGCAAAGTGGTGGCAACTTTACTAGAAGCTTCTATGGAGTTTTGGAAGCAACACGAAAAATCTCGTTTCACCACATTATATCACTTGCCCTCACACATGCTCGTAATTCAGCACTTAATGCGTAAAACGCCACCAATTTTAAACATTAACACTGGAAAAAGCAAAAGTTTTGAAAAATAATACAATGCAAAGACGTGAACTTTTCCGAGTTCCCGCCAAAACTCATTTCTATCGGTTGTGCAATAAAGCATTTTTGTCCTATGTATGTATATAAAGGCAGCACAGGAGCCAACTCTACAACATAATAGAGGCTAATGCTAAAAACCCTGTGAACAAACAATTCAATTCCATGCCACATGAATCATCCGCAGACTCTGACGGCAATTCCCTTGTTTCTTGCAGTTGTAAGATTTAAAGAAATTATGACTAGCTTGTCGGAATCAGTTTTAGGTGAATCTTTCTGTAACAATTTCAAAGCAAAATTTCCAAACACCATGCCATTATAATATTTTATTTTTATGTCCTGCCTTTAGTGCCGACGAATATCATACAAACGAGGCCGTTACAATCGCGTCGACATTACACACTTAACGACGGTTTTATGATTTTTTCATAACGATACGAGGACACACCCCTCACCCTCTTCCAACCCCCTTTTACACCCTCCTGTAATAATTTCAGTACGCCCTGAAACAGGCACTCGTTTTGATAATGTTGTATACTTAAGTAATAATGGTAATGAATGGAATATACCTACTCGAGTGAACCATACACGACGTCACAGTCATGTACTAGTTGCGGTGGAAATTGGAAAAGGGTCGATCAAAATTCCAATTAGATTTATTTTAGTTTCGTAGACCGAGGAAATGTTTAGCAGATCACCAATACCATAAAATTGTAATTATCAAAACAAGACGTAAAGCGAGATGGATGATGAGGTTTGGCTTTCATACATTCATACTATTTCCTATGACTCATTTTGCGGTATTTCGGTATACTTATAATGAATGAACACTGCAAAAAACAGTATATATTCTTATCGAGATCGAGATTTACTTTATCCTGCTTTTAGGTATTTATATAGGTATTTGTAGTTATAGAGGCAACAGAAATACATCATCTGTAAAAGTTGCAACTGTCTAACTATCACGGTTGATGAGATACAGCCTGGTGAGACGGACAGACAGACAGACGGACAGCGAACCTTAGTAATAGCATCCGTTTTACCCATTGGGTACGGAACCCTAAAATAATAATAAAAAGTATTATTTATTCATATTGTAGAACTAGTCAAATAATATTGAACAGACTTGACTTCCTAAAACAGCCATTTTGAAATTGCACTCCGTTTACATTACCACTCGAAGTACAATCAAGCGCAAAATTCTCGAGAGGTCGCAGGGTGATTGCCGTCCTACTTATTTAAAGCTTTTTACCGAATTCAAACTGATTTTCAACCCGTTTTCCGATCGCTTAAACCGATTTGCCGTAGCTTTATATTTTATGTGCATATTTATTTGTGAGCTTAATTCTGAAATGTCTGGATTTAATGTTCGATTGTAGTATATTATTTATTTTGGCAGTTCGAATTGGAGTATGGTATATTAGTTCCGTTATTATTCATTAAAACTAAATTAAATCCGAAAGTTTTATGCTGTCTTAAAGCTATTTTAAAGCTCTGAAGTGCACGATAAGCTATACAGTTTGTAATAGTTGCGTTTTTTATTATCAGCTGGAAGACGTCCACTGGTGAACATAGGCCACCCCCAAAGAGCACTACTTCGAGCGGCTGCTTGCCTCTTGCATCCATCGGCTCCCCACGGTTTTGACCAGGTCGTCGGTCCACCTAGTAGGGGGCCGGCCTACGCTGCGTCTTCCGGTTCGTGGTCGCCACTCGAGAACTTTCCTTCCCCGTGGGAACAAACATAATTATTAAGAAATATTTTTTGATCGCTAAAGAAAGTACCTATATCTAGTGTGGATTATAAAGACCAAACAGCACAAAATTTATACAAACACAAAAAGTATTCTTATAGAATATTTTAAGAATTTCCTTATCAGATCAGTAAGCTTTTTCCGCTCACATTTAAGGGACAAAACTGCCAGTTTCCTGTGGTAAATACCTTTTATGTGTGTGTTTTTCGTGTTTTGTTTTTGCTCTGCTAGATGGCTGTGATGAACGAGTGACGGCACGTCATACAGAGGGAGGGTCTAAATAATTGATAAACGCTTTTTACTACTACGTAAGCTGTTTTTTTATTTCATTGAACAATTAACATACACGAGAGGAAAATTAAATACTTAACCATTTTTTTTTGTTTTTTTTTTTGTTTTTATTATATTTTGGATTTCGATTTGTGCATATACCGCGAGCAGACCTCCCGCAAGCAGCGCCCGTTCACGAGCTTGACGCATACGCCAGCTATCGACCTCCTCAACCATTTTTGAGGGAAGAGGACGACCCGACGCACCAAGAAGAAGCTTTTTAGACATTTTATTGCTTTAATTATGGTCAGAAAGGGCAGCCTATCTCCGCTGTAAATCCTTTTAGTTACTGCTTTTTTATTTTTAAATGTTATATATTTGTTTTTGTACATAGAATTTGGATTCTTACTTGTCAGATGGGATTACACTTTTACAACGGCTACGCGCAGATGGTTTTTATTTCTATATTTCTTAACATGGAGCTAATAAAAATTAAAAATATTAAGGTATTACTGCTAGTATTAGCGAAGTTGTGCTCATTAGTCGTATTTACATATTAATATTATATTCATCGATCTAATTGTATATTTTCATTAGAAATGGATAGAACTACATTTAAAAGCTAGCAGAAGTAAAAATAAGAGCTACTCTTAGCAGCTGGTCAATAGTGATAGTAAAGTAAGTAAATATTTAATTTCTTCTAGCACTAACCTAACGCTAAGTGAGTCGGGGTAATGCAGACCACTAGCAAAAAGTCGATCAATCTTATCGTTTTTTCCCGTTTGACAGGAAACCACGTCGGACTCATTCTGGTAAGTTTTTCCTTTCGCTGCCATAAGTCATTTCCCGGTCGCGCATAATGCCCTAAACACACTGAATAATATGTTTATTTTCCACCAAGTCCTTTTTTTGGTTTTAATATTAAAAGTTCATTAAATATTAAATATGCGCATTGTTGCTTATTTTAGAATTGACAAAATGATAGAATGATAGAATGGGTATTAAAATTTTATCAAAGCGATGTAAAATGAACTTGAGAAGTGCTTGAGACATTAAAGGTACAAGAAGCTGAAGTCTAGTGGGTGCTCTGTAGTATTTTGCAGCAGTCACTTTCACTCGCATGAAGGTTTTAACAAAATGTTAAAAGCTAAAAGTGGCATTAGGATTATCAAAGATTAAATTTTGTATCATTCTAAGTAGAATGGTACAAAATTTAATCAAATTATATAGGGTGCATAATATGTAATACTATAAGAAAATTGCAACGAAAATACATTAAAAAAAAACACATGCCAAACCTGTGTTTTTTTATAAATTCAAATTCAAATATTTTTAGTTCAGTCTATAACATATATCATAAATTATATGATAGTCCATATGTTCTTATTATTACATTAAAATAATTGAATTATTAAATTAAATTATTACTAGTTATTAATTAAAATTATAAAAACCACACAATGCAGCGCCGCCGACTTAAATTTTAAACCGGCACTCAATTTCTCGCAAATTATTATAATAGTCACTTCTCGTCACGTAGAGATTGCACAGTCGATATGTGTACAAGTTCAGAAATTTCTCGTTTTCAGTGTTCACTTTAGCATATTTGATCCAACATCAATGTTGGTCTGTATTATGTGCTTATTATCATTAGATATTATCATTATTATTTAAGTGTGAGTTCACTCAGTAGTGCACAAACCTAAAATAATAAATAGCAAAAATATGCGTCAACTTGTGCCCTGTGTAAACTAACCTTTCACATCCCTGTTCTTTGTTATACTGCTTCCAGAGAATGTGATATTTGTGTAGGTATTTCTTATTTCTGCGCGGTTTCCGCATGGGTATGACTTTATCTGTATTCACATGTCAGAAGCACGAGTGCGGCTTTGTTTGCTGATGTGCGAGTTATTTTCGATCAAGTAAGGGAAAAACTCTGACTAGAAAAGCAAAATGGACGGAGCACTCAACGTACCTATGAAAAGGCGCTTTCATATTAGACGATAATGTCATCTAAACGCTACCGACACGATGTCGGCAGACATTCAGTAATTTCATTTGCTACTAAATATTAGGACACTGTACAACAATTCTGTCACGAGGCGTAAAGTTCGGCACTGATAACAATATCTCAGGCTGACCTAACTTTGACGGCTGAAATATTTGGTATGTAAGTGACGTAAGCATCAATCTGTCACCCATCTATCATACACCTATCATTGATTTTCATCACTCACACATAATATAAGTCTATTCTCAGTAGTCACCAATTTAAGTCAATAAGTCCAAATAAGCTCAAATTATACATAAGCACAAGGTACCTATTCCTCTTCTATTATTTTCATGATTACAGAGCCTTGCATAGCTACACTCTCTTTCATTACAAAAAAGGTATGAATTCACCGAAATTGCAAACAAATTGTGAGTGCGTTTCCCCGGTAACTACCCCATTTGTTCCCCAAAACAACTTAGACTTAGAATATGTCCATCAGTTTGCTGTCGCCCTACAGTCGCCCCACTGTCGCCGACTCTCTCTTACTTCCCCTTGCTTTTATAAGTGACAAAAATATTAATAAAACAAATGAAATTGTTGGTTAGGGCGTGGAACTCGACGGAGTTTGCCACCCTGCTTTTTTTACCGTAGTTTCTAAAATCTATTTAGAACTCTGCCGTAATAACAATAAGATGTTTGGTTTTGGTCGTGTGCCAGAGCAGCATTGGTGGCAATGACATCGCGAGTGGTTCATAATTTACCACAAATATAAAATTAAAAAGTTGTTTTGATAATAGTTTTGGAAAGTTTGCATTAAACAGTTAATTTGTTTGTTTGAGTAAAATGTTCTATAATTTGATTCTATTCTGAATTGTTAATTGAAAGCTGTTTTAGAATGGTCTATTATTGTTTAGGCTAGACCGGCGAGCTTGAGACTAGGTTAATAATATATTTTTCTAATATAATAAGAACTGACAACCGATGGGGAAGAAAGGTTCTCGAGTGGCGACCACGAACTGGAAGACGCAGCGTAGGCCGGCCCCCCACTAGGAGGACCGACGACCTGGTGAAAGCCGCGGGGAGCCGATGGATGCAGGAGGCGAGCAGCCGCTCTAAGTGGCGCTCCCTGGGGGAGGCCTATATTCAGCAGTTGACGTCTTCAAGCTATTGACGATGATGATGATGATGATGATGATGATGATGATGATGATGAGACAATAAAGCGGTATGTACCTAGGTATTTCCATTTCGAAACAGAAAATCGCTGTTTCAAAATAACAAGGGAGGGGTATGTGCAAACATTTTAAGTTAATACAAAGAGCTCAAGTGGTTAATTCTGCTCGGTGCATTCTTCATCAATTTTGCCTCAGTACTTTATAATCTCTCATGGTGTGGCATGTGTGTAAAGCTAGGGCGATTTGCAAGAAAATACGATCAACGAATTTCATAGAGCCCTAAACTACCTAGGTAAACTACCTACAACTACTACAACTTTTACTAGGTGGTAGGACTTTTCTGCAAAGTTCGTCTAGGTAGGTACCACCGCTTTGCCAGTTATTCTGCCGCCAAGCAGTAGTGTGCAACCACTACTGTGTTCCGGTTTGAAGGGCATTGTAGCTAGTGAAATTACTGGGCAAATGAGACTTTATGACCTGATTACACAGTGTAGTAATCTGATTACTAGACTGCGTGATGTCTCAGGATGACGTGCGCAGTGCAATGTCGCGCGAAACTTTATTATTTTAAAGTTCCGAGTGACACTGCAACTGTTATGGGCGGCCGTATTGCTTAACATCAAGTGAACGACCAGCTCGTCACATCATTTATTCTCATAAAAAAAAAAAAAACTAAAAAAAAACTAGAAAAGTAGGTAATATTAATAAAAAAAAATTAAACATTCGGTTAGAAAATGGGCTCATGCCTTATTTAATTTTTAATGTGACTTCAACAAAGGGAGAACGGTTTTCAATTCGACCGTATTTTTATGCGTTTACGAAATTAATGATAATACTCGTACAGAGCATTATTAAGGCACCAGGCGCTTACATTAAACATAAAATCTATCACACCTACAACCTACCTACTTTATTATTATGTCAAAGTCTCCTAAACTGTGTCATTTTTGAATAGTATGAAAAGTTTTAACAAAGGCGCCTCTAGCCGGGTGCGAGCGTAACTTTTCCCTGTCCTGTGGTGACTGCAGTGAGTTTATAACTTGTACCACTACAAATCCACGGGGGATCTCTCCACTCTCCGCTATACACTCCACACTGCACGGCTGTATTTACTGAACTTTAATTAATTACTGTGAGTTAGTGTGCAGGTGAACGCAGAGCATTAAATATAATACTATACTTGTACCAGTACGCCTAGCACACTGTAGGCCTAGCACGCATCTTTACGCGAAAGTAAGTGAAACGTTAACGTAAGTCGCGCGATAGTGTAGCCTAATAACCATAAATAATTTGTCTGAAACTTTAGAGGAATAATGGGCGACTTATGGGCGAAAGCTACCACCGACTGGGTTCCTTTGGGAGTTAAACGGCCCCAAAGCTGGGGGGACGAGTTGGACGCCTAAGTATGCGAAGGATTGGCCCACGCAAACATTAGACTGTAAAAATTGGAAATTGGAAAATTGGAAAGAGGTAAGGGAGGCCTTTACCTAGCAGTGGGATAATATAGGCTAATAGTATAATAATAATTTAGAGAAATTATATTATTTCTATGTCAGCATTCTGTAGGTAGGTACCTATTTCAACTTGATCCAAGCAATGTGTGAATGTCCATCCTATGATAAAAAAAATCAATAATAAACAACCTTTAAATTGGATTTTAATTATTATTAGTAGTAGTAATGGTATTGTCAATTAAATATATGACAAATATTAGCTGATAACTTGCAAACGATATAAACGAATGCTATTATAAGGATATAACAGATCCGTGGGCTGGCTATTCAAAGTAAGTTGTCGCTAACAAAACAGTTTTTTATTAGCTAAGTAATAGTTACGATATCGAAATAATCTGCCCAGGAAAAAAAGACAGAAATGACAAAATTCGGTATCATAATACCGGTTATTATTTATACCGGAATCTCTGTTCGTATTTTTAGTTATAACGGCAATATGTGGTAAAATTTAAAGTCAACTAATTTACTGCAAATAAGTTATTTTTTTTGCACTTTTACATGTCCAAAGTCCAAATTAGAATAGGCCTAATTAATACCTATTCTAATTCGTGTTATTGTTTTTAACATATAATATAACATTTCAAAGTGTTTAATATAAAATATGACGAGCCTATTAAAAAAAATGAGTTTACGTATTTGTGCGGCAGTTCATTGAACTAATTGAGTAATTGAATTTTCATAAATAATTATGTTCTTTGTCTTCTCTTTAGTATCTACTTCAAATCAAAATCACATTTCTTCTAAGTCTCGCGAACAAAAAATAAAAAACCAACAAGGTCAATTGCTGATTAGCGCCCGGTGATTAACATTACTCACTGGGGCTTGGCTTGGATTCTTTTAATTCGGACTAAGTACACTTGGCGTTTGTGTTGGGGCTTTCTACGCCCTTAATAATGTTCTGTTTATTTTTAATTTGGCTTCCTAAACGTACCTCGAAGAAAAGATAATAAGAAAAGAAGTCAGGTGTTTTGTACCTAATTGGCACGGGACTTAAAATTGATTACCTAACATTATTTCTTAATACTTAGAACATTGATAACAACAAAATTATAGAAATTTCAAAATTACTAATGTTGCTATATGTATAAGCTCTTCGAATGGTATTTTTATGTTCATAGTTGTAAGAATTTTTTTTAAAACGTCGCGCGCACAGTACTTCAGCACATATTCGGACAGAGAACATTCACTGCTGGGCATAGCCATCTCCTATTAGTTGTGATAATCACCACGTTGTGCAGGCATCTTGGGGAATGCAGCAGGTTTGGAGAAAATGCAAATAAAATGCTCAACGAATGTTGCTGGACACTGAACAGTAAAAGACGTAGTCCTATTTTCATGCTGACACCGCATGGTTCAATAAAAAAAAATATATTCCTAATTTCCAAAAGCAAAACGTGTAATGTAAAAGGTAATCGTTTCTTACTGGCCGAGATACAAATATAACTCAATCGTGTAGAATTTCATAAAAGTCCGTTATCGATTTCAGATGAAAGTCATCCTACTGACACTCTGCTTTGCATTTGTCACATGCAACGTCCATTGGGATACAAACGGCATGTACCGAATAATAGTTGAAGAACCGGTGAATTTAGTGCAGCAGGCACCAGCTGATTACCTTGAATCGAAACCTGGCTACCCTTACTACCCATACTACATCAATGGCTACCCCATTGCATACAGGTATATACCAACAGGGATATCCAGATATATACGCGTCGGGATACCCATACCCACTCAGAATAGCCGGTTTTAATACCGACTATCAGCACTCGGATATCATTGGCCCTGAAAGAGTACAAACCTTTTGGTTTTGATTACATGAAACTGAAAAGTTTAGAGTGAATTAGATTGGAATAAAACACATAGTTACCTTCATTCTATTGTATTATTTTCTGTTTCTTTTTAGGTAGTAAAATTGTTAAAAAATCTGATATTAAAAGTAAAGTAGAACGACGCGTGAAACGAAACGCGATTCTGATAAACAAGGTATTGTAGTTATCTAGACAAAGAACAAAAACCTTGTGAAACGAAACGTGACACGAGAATAAAATTTGTGCGTGTACTAGTGCAATAAATTTTATTTCAATTTCTTATTTATACTATATTGGAATTCTCTCCTAATTAGATTCCTAAAAAAATTTTGAACTTGGATTTCTTATTGAATATAAATGGTCACATTCATAAACTAAACTAGATAGTTCGTCCTAGATAATGTACCACCGCCCGCTTTGACCAATATTTGGCAATCAAGTATACAAGCGCTACTTATTTTTTATCCCAAAACTGCGGGTTACTTCTTGTACCTACAATATATCTTTAAGTTTATTAATACTCAATTTAAATTTAATTTTTTGAAACTGTTATCAATATCTGATATAATAATTACCTTTCCTCAAACCAGTAGGTAAATATTTTATTAAATATTTAGAGTCTAAATAGGAAAGAAAACCTTTTTGATTGAAGCTTCTATTTAGCCAGTAATTGGAATATTAATGAGTTTTAGGAAAGGAAACCCGCAACGAAATTATGTTATTTTCTATTTCGGCGTACGATATAAAAAGAAGCATTGAGATCACTCTATTCCAAAAATTTTGTTATTATAGTTAGCGTTCAAACGGCTAAATTCTCTTATACAGCCAGACCAGACATAAAACAAACAAAGCTATGTCGAGGTCGGGTGGGAACCGAACCCAGAATCTACAGTTCAGATGCCAGATCTGTTACCTACTCACACTGAGCTGTGAGTTCATATTACATCAACTTGCTTCATTGCAATCTTTTATGGGCGGCCGTCATTCATTTACACAACAAAATGAAACAAGAATAATTATCTAGTGTAATTCCGCTAAAACACACATTACACACAAACACACACAATAATAAACACAACTAAACAACACACACAATACAACACTATCACAATAACAATCTAACTACACTAGATATTCTTATTACCCGACTACCAAAAAAGAGGGTTATGAGTTTGACTGTCTATGTATGTATGTATGTATGTATGTATGTACGTATGTATGTATGTATGTATGTATGTATGTATGTATGTATGTATGTATGTATGTATGTATGTATGTATGTATGTATGTATGTATGTATATATGTATATATGTATGTATGTATGTTCATATGTTCCCTTGTATCTCCTAAATTACTTATTCTATTTCAAACAGCAAGGTGTAAATTCAATATGGCGGATTATATTAAAAAAATTCGCGGACGAAAAAATATATTTTTTCGATAAACATGTCATGTTTGGTATCAAATGAAAGGTCATTATAAGTACATTTAGAAAATGTATAATTTGTATATGTATGTATAACTATGTATAGTCTACGTATAAAAACAGGCGCCAATTTTCTCGTTTTGTTGTTCCCTGGTTTTGCCTACTCATCATATTTTATCAAATTTGATACCAATCGATGCGTATTGATACTCTCGGTGATATAGGGTAAATTAAATTATACTAAACCCAATAAAGCGGATTTTATGACCTATCCATTCCACCACATAATAAGAAAATTCGCTAAACATTAGGAAAACAGCCGAAAACATTCGTGTAGTCTTAAAAATAGGCACAGTTATACTTTGAAGTGTACTGATGAATATACTAAAAATTTCCGAGGGTGGGGTGTAAGTAGAGGGAGGAGGAAGTGTTTGGCTATCACTTTTTTCGTATATTTGCTTATATCTCAGAAACCTTTAGGATTAGTATTACAATTGTGAAATTAAATCACATTACATCCGTCATAAAAAGATATTATTTATTTTTACTGTAGGATCAATACTTTAGGAATTAAACGATGTTGGAATTTGAAAAAGTAGCTTCCTCCCACCTCGTTATAACGCGCAACTGCATAACGCTTGTAAAGTTGTAGCATAGATGATAGAAGTAGGTACCTACTTAAAAGTATAATTAACAAAAAAAAAACGAGATCTCTAGTCATGTACTTAAACACACATTTTTGCCCATAGGTAAGTGTAACCATTAGTTATACAATACAACGCCCCTTCATTTGGACGGAGGGAAAAATGCCATCACAAATAATAAGGTAGTCGGGTATTAGTTTTTGAACTCTATCTTGTTTCATTTTGTATTTAAGATGAACTTCCGCGACGACACGCCTGATTCATTCAATTATTTTTAAAACAAAATTGTTTTTACAATAGTATAAATATTTGTGGTTTTTACTAATGACCACAAAATGATGTTTGGAATATTTACATAATTAAAATGTCATAATGGTAATATCAGTTATGTTTTTTTATTACGATAATATTACATCAAATTAATGTTATCAGTTAGTAGTTAATTTAGTTTAATAATTAATCGGTATATAAAATACTGCACTGTCATTTTAAAACTATAAATAATTAGAACGCGGGAGAGTAACCACTTATTGAGGTTTGTTCTTTGAGTGATTGTGATATGAATTTGTAAATCTTACTTTTTTAAGGGCAATATGCCTTTATTACTCAAGCTAACTACTACAATAATAAACTTACTTACCTACTGATACTTATGTCATAAATTAATTTAAAACAAGAAAATTATCGGTTTTATTTGAGCGCTTATCAACAGTAGGGAAAAAATTTACTGTTGTTTACTGTGATATTAAAAACATGGAATAGATTTTAAAGTGTAAAATCACTTAAGGTAAATCTAAAAAGTAATTATAATAAGTTCTGAAGGGTTTTCCCAGCCACTGCACATGCGACCATAGCTCATTTGGGAGAGCTTAATCCAGACAGTTGAAAAAGCGATGGTTCAAATCTCGCTGGTTGCTAAACTTTTTACGAACTGCTTACAATGATATGTAATTTAAATATGAATAAGTATTATAAGTTCATCAATAAGTTTGAATGTAAACCCAAAAATAATTATACATTGATGTTTATTTTAGATGAAGTTGTCCACCTTTCTAGTGCTGGCCACGATCGCGTGCACGTTCGCTCTAGAAGAAAAAAAGCAGCCTGCACTGGAATCGAAAGCTATAAATGGGAAATACGGTATTAAACGTATTCCCATCGAATACCGGTTATCACTATACCGGTCTCCTTACCCAATGGTTTATTCAGTCCCTGCGACATTGAAGATATCCTACGATCCGGAGTATTTCAATAAATTGTACGGATTTTATCCTAGTTATTAAACCTCTTATAATAAAAAATCTGAAAAGGTACACAATTATGTTATTATTATTAATACTAGGGCCAGCCCGCAGTTTAACTACTATTTTATAAGCCCATTTGTCCTCTTAAGGGGCTTAATTTTCAAAAACTCATAATAAATTCGTACGTCGCTAAAAGACATCATCTAAATATTATGTGATAGGATATTTCTGCAAAGTTCGTCTAGGCTTTGTGGGTTATTTTGGCGCAAACCATTTCAACAGATTGTGAATTGGTGTGCAAGTAACAATACCTGTGCCGAAGGCATTTACACTTACCTAACATCTACGAGTCTGTTTTTCGTTCAAATAATTCTGTATGAATCTGCTCAAAATATTCGTGCAAATAACTCTTTCCAAGATAAACCCCTGTCGCCACATTTTATATAGATAAGAACTGAGACACAATTCTAGGTGAAGTGAATAAATTCTATTCTAGATTGGAGCAGTCTTACAGCTTGCTGGCGTGTTGTGAAGATTTCTTTCTCCGTTACTTGAGAGAACCATAATAGATGGTGCTGTCAGAATAAGAAAATGAAGCCTGAAAAGGGCAAAACTTTCAAAAAAAAATATTAATGCATCTCTGCGCCACAATTAAAATCAAAATATCGTCTAAATATCAAATACTTACCTACGAACGGTCAGCGATTTTGGCTGATATATTTTGTATGTCAGTCAATCAGTCAGTCGCTCAAGGGTGCATGATATACCCATCTGAACTAAAGTTTAACAGCCTTACTTATCTCTTACGCTGCAGTAGGTACGGATATATTTAAAATGCTGATGTTACGTGGTTAGGTATTGCTTTTGTGGCTTCACTTTCTAGTTTGTAGTGCGCAGTCTAGATTGTTTTACACTCTGAGGTCTAAACTTAAAGTTTGAACATTAAACTACGATATGTAGGTACCATCTGTAACATGGAATTGCGCAAAGCATCTTGTTTGTTACCAGAGAGAACGTCTCATAGAAATAATGTCCAAACTTTTCCCATGAAAACATGAATATAAAGTTTACACATTTACGTAATAAGGTAATTTTCTAAAATTGTCTTTGTAACAATGATACTAAGCACCCTAGTTTTACCCAATTTACCCGGCAAATTCTTAATCTTCCCTAATAAAAATCACCGGCACTTTAGAAAGCAATCAGCAACGTATGCCCATAATCTTTGTTCGTAACAAATGAAATAAAACTCAAATTACAAATAAAACTCTATTTTATTCATTAACCTTAATACGTGAAATAGAGCCGACGCCCGTACGGGTACGGGTACGATGCAGTGTGGTCACTAGTGTAGTAGTACGTAGGAGAGCTTCCGTAACTGTACAACCGGTAGTACGGCAGCGTGTAGCCACCTGTGTAGTAGAGTCCACGTTTAGTCCTCTTGGAACCGCTGGGAACAGCCAGAGTCATCGCTACGAGCGCCACGAGGACAAACAGGAACAGTTTCATCTGTAACATAAATTATGTTTACCTGGTAGTAGTCCCAAATTCAATTAATTAATTTTTTATTTCCTCTCCATCACAAGGTTGTCTGGAAGAGATTGATTTAAGCGATAAGACCCCTAATGTTGCATTATTCTTAAGTCTACTGAGTTTCTTTGTATATTGCGGTAAGTGAACTGAAAAAACCACATGTGTTCCAGAAGCCTCGCTGGATAGCCTCTCGGCCTATTCAGGTGCAGCCTAGATATTAGATATATTCAGCCTTCAGCCATACAAAACAGTCTACTACAAATGTCAGTCGGATACCCTAAACCTGTTTCATAATTATAACAAAAACCTATATTGTACGTAAACACATAGTCCTTAAGATTTTCGCAGCTAGCGGTCAGGTAACCATGGCTCAGTTGATAGAGCGTCCAATCCGCATGTTGCTAAAATTTTAAGGTAGTAAAAATATAACCGTTAGTTTTTAGTTTAGCAAACTAATATGAAGAGCCTTACTTACCTTTTACTTTTTGTCGTGCACAGAAGGAACTGAATTCGATTTTGACCTTCCTCTCTTATATACTAAAAGGTATCGTTGTAAAGCAATTAATAACGGTTATTTACTAATTGAAAATGCAATTAATGCACCACCTTCTGTTTTGATGTTAAATGATAGAGTGTTCATACGGGGGAGTCATTTCTCGGAAAATCTTTAGTTAGGTAGGTACTTAGATAAACTTTGAAACACCCCATTGCAGAACAATTGGTTATCAAAAACGTGTCAACGTGTGTACAGAAATTAAATAACAAAACAGTTTAATACCTTCACTCCCAAAGAAAAAAAAGAACGCTTCTCTAGATGCGATGCGTCATTTGTTTCAAAGCTCTGTGCCTTCACTTATTGGCTACATGGCTTATTGGTATACAATTTTAATAGTTTTACGGGATCTTTACTGTGATTTTTTCAGAATTCCCGTTATTTTATATAGGTATTAGTTGGTACGTTCTGGAGTAGACTGAAAAAAAAAAACAAAGCTATATAAATAATGTTACTTCAGAAACTTGAAACCTATTTTGCAAAGTTCCAAAAAGTTGGGAACTGGAGCCAATCCTAACCAAGCGAACTGTCTAGACACAATCCACCACAAAGCGGTGTTGAAATTTTTCCTTCAACTTAATAAACTTTGCAACAATAAAAACAGATGAAACTCAAGCTGAGTTCCTTCAAAAACAACCGTTTTTCCCTTTCTTTCACCAATCAAATTTATTTCTACATTCGTTTATTTTCCCCAAGTTTCACAACTGTTACTTGCCAATCTTCTAAAAGCCTATCCACAGATCTCGGAACTCGTGAAACATAACGTTTTGTGAAACTTATTTAATCTTAATCCAAGCGTCAGGTGTTCGATCGATCCATCGAAATATGTCGGCACGCTCGGAGGAAAAATGCTAGAGACCACCCAAAGTAAGCCGGTCTAGATTCTCAAAATACAAATTTAATGGGGATTCCATATTCAAAAAAATGTACTACTTAATAGAAAAATAAATAATGTGAACTTACCACTGCCTTGAGCGATGTCAGCTACGGCTATTTATACGACATGAAGGGTTTGCTGACTACGGCACAAGATTATTCTTAGCGTAGGTTAAGCACGAAATAAAATGGTGCATTAATACAAGCTATAGCTGTCTAAGTAACTTTTGTACATGTAATTACCCTTATGATTGTATATTTATGTTTATGTTTAAATAATTATTAGATATGCAGGTTCAGGTGGACCTATTTCCAAATAGCTAAAAGCTATTTGGAAAAAAAAAAGTTTGCAAAAAGTATTTGTATTATAATATCATCCAAGTAGATATTTTATTTTCCCGATGGGGAAGAAAGGTTCTCGAGTGGCGACCACGAACCGAAAGACGCAGCGTAGGCCGGCCCCCCAGGTGGACCGACGATCTGGTGAAAGCCACAGGGAGGCGATGGAAGCAGGATGCGATCAGCTGCTCAAGGTGCCCCTCTGTGGGGGAAGCCTATATTCAGCAGTGGACGATTTCAGGCTGTTGATGATGACAATGATGAGGTATTTCTCAGTACGAAATGAAGAAGATTAAAGTCAGTTAAAATATATAGCCCCTTTGTTAACCTTATTTAGTGCTTCAGTGATTCTGTAACGTACGAAGTCCGTTTAATTTTTACTCCAAGCCGAGATACAATGTTTTCAAACTTGCAATTTGAGTTACAGCAAGAGTTTTCAGCTTTAAACGTAACGACAGTTCGATGTTTAAACAATTTTCGTTTGAAGGCAAATCGTGAAAAGTTTAGTTGCGTTTCGGTGCCAGCATTTAGGTACAGTTATAGCCAGCGTTTCGATATTGCGGTTTGTTTTACCTGTTATATTTTAGCATTAAAAATATTTAGTCCTGACTAAAGGCACAGCAACAATTCAATCTATAAAATTATAATTATATTATAACAAAAAATTATAAGACACTGAATAATAGTGTTGTTAATTATGAAAACGAATACCATACCTTTTCTAAATGCTCTCAGTAACTACCTAATGCAACTTTGATAGTTAGGGTTCCGTACAGGTTTTCAAAGATTTAGCAATTCACGGGTCCACTATACATCGTGTACCCACCTAAATATGTAAACGTATACCTTCATTAGGTAAGTACATATACATATGAAAACATGATTATGTCCAATCCCTAATTAATCTAACAGAACCTTCGAGCAACTGCCGATGGACTGAGCTGAACTCATAACCATTTCCCTTTTGGATATCCCTGTTTAGGGATACAGCGATATAATAAAGACAAAGCCTAGAGAGATCTAAACTAAATCCGACACCCTTTCCATAATTCCTTCTACAAACGGAGTTTATTCGTAGGCCTACATTAGTATACCTACATTGTGTAAAATGTCATAGTATTTTATATATGCATGGAGCTATTAAAAAAAGAAGGAGGGAATCCCGTCTGGTCCGAAACTGAAGCACCCTTAGGAAGCCGGAACGCTTCGTACGTACGAGCGGAACACGCACACACTCACATCATATGCAGCCGATCGCCCTACTTTCAGCTGACACACATATGTAATATGTCCGCCATTTTGGGCTTCAGTTAAATGTTAATCAAAACTCAATCCTTCTTTTATTTCATCCATGTATATATGTTAGTTTGTCAATTGTTTTTGGAACTCATCTGTTGATATCAGCTAGGCGATTATGTAACTTGATTGCAACCAATAGAAACAGAAAAATGTATGGATTTGACAGTTTCAATACGCAGTTTATGTGCATAGTTACTACGAAAATTTTCATATTCGGAATGAAATTTCTCCTGTTGCATTGCTGTCAAAGTTACGTAATCACCCCGCAGATAGGCAGGACAGACAGAGAGCCGCGGGGTGCCGATGGATGCAGGAGGCGAGCAGCCGCGCAAAGTGGCGCTTCATGGGGGAGGCCTATGTTCAGCAGTGGACGTCTTCAGGCTGTTAATGATGATGATGACCTAACTGCTTCCTAACGAGCTGTATGTAAAGCAATCTTTAACATACAAATAATCTCAAAAGAGCATTCCATTTTTGGTGATTTTTTGAGGTCAAGTAAAGTCACTGAACGTTGATGTGTATGCGAGAGTCTAGTAACAAACCCTCATTTTAGCTGACTTCAGCTTAGGACTCAAGAGGGCTATCTCCCGGGCTTCTAACGTCAGACAAATACAGAATATGTTGAGGGTTTGAGAGCTTCAACGGCGTAAAGAGGGTTTAGTAAGACATTTTGTACGTATCACATGGATTTAGTACTAAATTACTATGTTATTGTTTAAATGTTAATTGTTTAGCCTTTCTACAAGTAGATACCTAATATCTCAGACATATTACCTACAGTACAAATGCCTAATCCTATTTTACGTATTATTTTATTTCTGCATAACGCAAGATTATCAAACGACATTTATTGCGTGTTGGCGAAGTATTGGGCCAAATTAATACACTGGACACTTACTAGTAACGCTCACGACACGATCACCACATTTTTTCACATTCGGGCTATTGGACAGCCTCCTTGGTGTGGTGGTTGAGTAGGTCGGCTCATAACCCGGAGGCGGCGAGTTCGATTCCCGTGACCGGACACGTATATGTGCACAGAAAAACAAAAAGTGCATTTTTCTGTGTCTGGGTGTTGTGGGACCATGGTCCTCGTAGTTCCTGGGTCCCTAGATACAGGGAATTCTAGTTAGGGGGGAACCACAACGTCTTATAGCATTAGTACTTCAAGCTTACATCGACAAATGACATAAAAGTAAAAATACTATATTGTTGCAGAGCCAGAGCAGTTTTGATGACGTCACGTTAGATCGTCCACTCAAATACATCTGTCATGTCATACCTTTACATCATGTTGACCCTGACGTGCGACAGTGATAACGCCATATAAAAATGCGCACACGCAGGAATAATTTATAAGTTCATGGTACGAATTCTAACAATATTATAGTAACCTTGAAATATTAATGCCAAGGAACATGACGGTTTTGTATTTGTTTGTGGTAAGCCTGCTGGATCTATGCATGTGATTGTTGGGCGTTATTTATTTTTCGTTTGTATCTGATGGAAGTATTTTTAACTGGTTGGTTAATTAAGTGGACAGTATCGGCATTCAGCAATCCAGTTCCCAATCAAAACGGTAAACATCATTATTGGCCATAACTGTCGTCATTTTGGTAATTATGTCGACATGTTGTGGTCAAAGAGTAGGTAACTGTGTCTGGTGTAAAACGATTTAAAAATAATAATACTTGGAGAATTTTTTAATGGTCCTTAATGTTGGTTGTAGGTTTCCAAGTAAGGCGTTTAAGATTTTCAAACTGAACTTTTTTTATTTATTTTAATAATACTAGGCTTACTAGGCTATGATATCAGATAGGTCATAAAGTCTTATTAAATTTTCTCAGTAACTCAGATTTAAGATTTCGTTCTTGTTGGCGTCAGAATAATTGGCAAGTACCACGACTAACAGTAACTGTACACAGAGAGACTCAGTCCAAGTTAATTCGATAGTTTTCACGTTTCACGGTGTATGGTGAGTGATGGGTTTTTGTACGGTTTCACGATAAGCGCCCCTAGTGAGCGAATTGTGAATCACAGATTCTCCATACAAGAACAAATCACTCACGAACGCCATTCACCGTGAGACGTGAAAACTTTCAAATAAACTTGGAGTAGGCTCTCAGAAAGCCCTACCATATCATCCTATAGGTATAATAGAACGAACAACCCATTCAACTATTTCACATTTCTTTCCGAAACCCAGTAGTTAGCATATAAGTGCCAACTAATACGCTAACGACACATATTTGGGACTCAGATTACATTTAGGGTGTCTACAGGGATTCGGAAAGGGTCAGGTACCTATTGTGATCTGTTTGAGGCGGCATCTGGGGCAGATCGATCCTTTGAACGTGTTAACTTTTATTTGTGGAAAGGTTTTCGATTTGGGAGAATATTTGAAACTTTTAGATCACATTCCTAGCCCATGAGGAGTTACTATATTAATAAAAGAAAAAAAAACCCTTTAATTGGATGTATCGGGTTATAATAATAGTAAATTTTGTTGATGAATGCAGGGAATTAGTTTTGAATTGTTATGCAGGAAGGGGTGAAGTAGTTACTTAAAATTATGCATTCCAAACGTTTACCTACATATAAAATTATGGACATAGCAAGTCGTATTGATAATTTCCATAAATTATATTATGCGTAGGTACCTATAGGTCCAAAATACCGCAGAGCCTGAAACAAAGGTTTTCGATTAGTGTGTGTTGCCAGTGATGACTTATGGAACTGACACATGGTCTTTTACTGTTGGAACGATCTATGGAAAGAGCTATGCGCGGTGTTTCGCTGCAAGATAAGATCCGCAATGAGGAGATCCGCCGGAGAACTAAAGTGACCGATATAACTCCGACGATCTGGTGAAAGCTGCGGGGAGCCGATGGATGCAGGAGGCGAGTAGCCGCTCAAGGTGGCGCTCTTTGGGGGAGGCCTATGTTCAGCAGTGGACGTCTTCGGTCTGTTAATGATGATGATGACCTATAGCTAGAGTTATGGTGGTACAGTAAAAATTCAAAACTAATTAAGTAATTATTGATTGCAAAAATCAGTCAAAACAATTTGACTAAAAACGTCGCTCAAAACCAATTTTGCTTATTTTTAAAAAAGACTATGAAGCTGTTTTCCCAGCTTTCTCTCAGACACGACTTCCTCTACCTTATTCTGAAGGCACGTCAGTATCCTCACCACATGAACCGCCGCTGGCCTTCAAAGGATTCAAAGTATTCCTCAGAAGTCAAAACTATGACGAACTTTGCTAATACCGAGAGGTCAATTCCGTAGCGCAATAGTGGTACAAGATGATGAAGATAGCGGGTTAAAAAAATGGCTGGCAAATGCGGGACAAAACATTAGCCAGAAAACGTATGCCTCACACATACAGCTCCTCTTTGAGCCGCTTGCCTCTAAAAATTCTGACACCAGGTTTGACCACTTGCCTACATGAGAAGAAGAAGCAACATAAAATTATCTAATAATCATTTTGACGAAAGTTAAAATGTATTTTTTTGAGAATACCGCGAACCGTCCGGCGAGTATTTTTTTTTAAAGATGGTTTTAAAATAAACTATAAGTACCTGAAATTATCTTAATTCTTTTATAAGATAGTTGACTTTAACGCTTTCTGTAATAACCATTGTATAAACGGCTGATGTTTTTATAAATAAATATTTCTTTTAAATCACTAAACTTTTCAACTCTAAAGCTTATCTCTCGCGCCAACCCTATGAGTTATGACGCCCACAAATCAGGAGCTCGACTGTAGGGCTGCCACTAACTTCAACAATTACTCAACATAACAACCATCAATAACTGCAGCGTACTCCTTACTTGGACTTACTTTACCGCATACTATAAATTAAGAAAGTTATTATTTCTATATTATAATCAGTATTTCTTAAAAAAAACTTTAAATTACCCCTTACAACATTAGCAATATAACCTCTAGGTACATCTTTTTAATTATGATCTTAATTACAATAAAATAAGATCATGATATAAGCGGCTACAGCAACGCCCACGTCGAGTTAATCCGTAATCCGTACCCAACATTCATTACTACCCGATTATGTCCGGATCTAGACACACCCGAATAAACAATAGTGAAACGTGTGTAATAATATCCTAGCCTTAGAATAAGTACCTATTATAGAACAATGGATTTTTTTTTCCTTTTCCTACTCTCAATAGAAAAGTGACGAACAACTTATTACGGCTTACGCGGCATGACCTCTGCCTAATCACAGGCCTTATTACGGGTCATTGCAACTTAAATTATCATTTTAAAACTCGAGCAACAGACAGTCCGCTTTGTAGGGGCTGCCTGCAGGAGGACGAGACCGTAGAGCATGTGATGTTTCACTGCGAGGCCACGGAAGAGATAAGAATTAAAACCGGAATGCGTGAACAAGCGTATAAGCCTTGTAACCACTCATCAGCGTCACCATCTGCGACGCCAACACTGGAGCAGTTATGCCAGCACCCCAAAGCCGCACTCCGTTACTTCAAGGAGCTGGGCTGGCTTGGGTAGATGCTGGAGGGGGAAATGCACAATACGCCGCAAGCGGGACGTCAGTGCATGCCTTACCGCCCCCATTCCAAATTAGAATTAGAATTAGAGAACCCTGGTATATTCGCGAAATTAAAGCCATTTTATTGGTGCCATACGGAACTTCGTGTGATCAAAATATATATCCGTGTGAAAATTACCCAGAAAATTATTTTGAATGAAAAATTACGCGGTGATTAACCTATCAGAAAAGTGTCTTTGTGTTAAACAAAACAGCTTTGTGAGCCTGACCTTGTGTGTTGTGTTCGTCCTTATAAACGTCTAAAATACCAAAAAGTACGTAGCCTATGTTATGAGACGGTATTGTTTGGATATATAACTTCTGTAGGTACTTATTCTAAGATATAGCATCACAAATGATCCACAAGACATGCCCGAATTGTTTCACGTGTGGAAAGCAATTTGCGTGGCCACTAAACAAGCGAACAGTAAGCGGAAACTGTAGCATAAGCGTTTTGTGAAACGTTTTAAAAAAAATTTGTAAGGATTCACCGGCTAGATGGAGCGACCAACGAGAAGCTGGTGGAATATGCATAAGTTCCGGAGATTGGGCTCAGTTGCGTTCAGCAACTAGTCCTAATACGTTCAGCTGTGGACTGATATAGATTGTTGATGATGATGATGATTAAAGTATCCGACGTCCTTTCCCAGGGTTCAAAAGAGGTAGACCTAAGGCGACAGTCCATTAAAAAAAAATTACCTACCCAGAGTACTGATGCTCAAAAGTCTCAGTAATTCAAACAAAATAAGCACAGATTCTGTTTTTATCATTATTATTGGGTGAACATAGGCCGCCAGGGTAGAGCACTACGGAACGGCTCCCTACGATTGAGAGCAAATAAAATAGTTCACTATTCACGTGTGGCAAACGCAAATCTCATAGCTTCCGACCAAAGATATTTTACTTTCGACCTAAATTCCTATCGCATACCAGTTTAGCCTATTCCCACATTGTCCAAATAGTTCCATGCGCGAATAGTGGTCACCTGTCACCATGAAGATGTATAGGTACCTAACTAAAATGGAGTCCGCGTTTACCAATCTTACCATACCACAATCTTCTCAATCTTCTTCTTCTTCTTATCTTATCTTATCTTACCTTATTAATATATAGCTATTTGATCCAAATTCTTCTGTCATTCTTTTCTAATATTAAAAAAGTCATGTCATAGAAATTACAAGTCAATATACAAATATAAAGAAAAACAATAACAATATAAAAAAAAAAACCTATTCGAATAACCCACCCCGAATTGTACCCGGTGCAAAAGTGCCCATAACACTGGCTGCATTGCCGCGCTGGATGGCTATGGCCAACCGTTGCACCAGGTACGAGCCGGAGCGGGAGTCACGGGTTTTCTCCCTGATTCTGCGCCCTATCTCCACCACCAGACTCTTGGCCTCAGCACCCCAACAACCCATAGTCTCCACTCCACTTTTCTAATTGAATTTAGTTAATTTTTTTATGACTGAATAAGACCGCATTTTCTTTCTCTGTTTGTTTCACTCGATTATGCCTCTTTCTCTATTAAAATTTTAAATACCTACCTATCAATACCACAAATTTTAATTATGAGAATAATCCCCTATGAATCTAGGGGGTTCGCAGATAAAAACCGTTTAGAATATTTTACCTATCACCAGGAGATCCTGGATGAAACCCACCGCGCGGAATAACGTTACAAAAGTTCGCTACGAATCGGTATTTGCAGTAATAACAGTGTTGTCTCCACCTTTACCGCATATACTATTAACTTCATGGTGGTCGCCTGTCCTGTGCCGTGACGCGGGTCAGGCCGTCGCGCCGATAATGGTGACGTCACGGTGACGTTTTGACACGCAAAGGTAAGATAGGCGGCATGACAAATTAAAATACAACCTTTGTTGGTTCCAGTGCAAACATTAGGTATTATTAGGTTGAGTTTTCATTAACTTTTAGCACTAAATAATAACTAAATAATCTAAATATACCTAAATTTATTAATTAGCTGCTCGGCTAAATCCATGCATGGTATAACGTCGCATTTTTTTAAATAAAATTAAGTAAGAACTACGTAATAATGATTTGATTTGATTTTGAACTTTCTTTATTGACGCAACAATACATTATTGGAGGACTTACCTATGTCCGTATTCACTAAGCTTAACAAATCCTAAGTTCGTACTTATATCGATCTATAATGCAACCTACTGCAATGCATCTGGGTATAGATAGGTACGTTCTTCAGTACATGGCAATAAACAATACTTCTTATTGGCTAACGTGTCCCTTCGTGTTATCATCGTAAAAGCTGTGTAATGTATGGCTTGATGCTATTCGTGATATAAACATGAGACGTAGGCCTCTCACGCGAGAGACAAGTCGCCACTGAAAAAGCCACAGAGCAAGTGTAATTTTAGAAAATCTGTGCTGTACCCACTTTAATGAACATTTTTACCTGGGATTTTTACTAAGGTTCATTATTTGCTGCTCGTATTTATCTTAAACTCCAGTATCTAGTATTATGCATCTCAACTTCCTCCACATTTTAAAACGAATTTTGCTAAAGAAGCTTTAGTTATGCCCTGGCCTCAATTTCTAAACTTGTAATGTGACAGTTTTAAATTATTTTCGCTGTCCTTCTCATAGCTGTCTATAAGAAAAGGGCGGCGTCGTTTTTCAAACTGCCAAATTGTATTTGTACGACGGAATCTACAATGGTGCCTTTGCTCTATCGATTATTCTGCCCTGCCAGAACAAATAAGTACCTACCAACAGTATATAAGTAGGTATATACATCATGCCTTCGATTATTTACAAGCATCATGCGTTCCAATAGAAAGAGGCCGTTATTCAAATACTCTTTGACAAAACGCAAATACACAAAGCCTCCCCCAAAACATTTCCATTGATAAAATATTATTTTCAAGTTTACAATTTCGTACTTACCTAGTGTAATTAAGCAGTAGGATAATTCAAAAAGTCAGAAAGATTTACCTATACTTTATACACGTGGAAATCTTTGAATAACATATGTATGTATACAATGTTCTTATAAATAAATGCTCAAATTTTATTCATTCATTCATAGATAGAGATAGGGTGCAAATCTTATCCTGAAATTAAATTATTAGTTTTAAATGAATTTCTCTCTTTTAAACTAAGTACTATTTAGTATACTATGCTGTTGCTAACTTACAAAATGAAAAATGGCGGGATGCTAAGAAAATTTCGAGTTTTGTTAACTGTATTATTGACTGTGTCGCGCTGTCACTGAGGGGAGCAGAGTAACGAGCAAACTCAAGAAATAAAGTCTCATCTTTCGAGAACTTTCCTTTTGTTTATTAACAGAAATCAATGGCGACGTTTCGCCGGAGCAATGATCAAAGAATATGGATTTTCTCTCTGTTGACTTTTCATTGTAATAATATGGTGATACATTTGAATCGGTAGCAAATGGTTTTGTATTTAGCCTTTATTGGAAATCTTATTCTTCATGCCATATTATCAAAAAGTAATAAAGAACCATAAATATAACATCATTTTTGATACCTATATTGTTATAGGCAAGTATAATATGAAATATTTTGTAGGAAATCACAATGAGCCTTATTAGAGGAGCTTTATTCACAAAGGAGGAGCAATATTTATTCTGTGGTTACCTACAGGTTCATTAAATCATTAGAGTCTAAACTATTGTACTTTTGTGCTGTGTAGTCGAAGAGTTTATTAAAGTACAACTTAGTTAAGCAACACTTTTCCCCAGGTTCAGGTTTCTCAGGTCCTAGGTAATGAAGTGTCAATTTGGAAAACCAAATACTAAAGCTGTCAAATGTCTGTTGTTCATGGCCTAATTTCAATCAATGAGCAATACAATATTTGATTTTAACATGAATTATAAGAGTATGTATTTGATTTGCTGATATGGCGCAAGTTTGACTCATCATCATCATCATAAGCCTGAAGACGGCCATTGCTGAACATAGACATCTCCCAACGAGCGCTACTATGAGCGGCTGCTCGCCTCTTGCATCCATCAGCTCTCCGCGGTTTCACCAGGTCGTTGGTCTACCTAGTGGAAGGCCGGACTACGCTGCGTCTTCCAATTCGTTGTCGTCACTCGAGAATCTTTCTTCTCCATCGGTAGTTTGACTAACGTACGAGAAACCTATTATCCTATCTCTAGATAAGCGCAAAATTAGGAGTTGGCAAATAGTGCTGACGGGCATTGGGTTGTAAGATATGATATGGGTACTCACTACTCAACGCAACGAGGTCGCGGTATGCATTTAAAATGAAAGGAGTTAAACTACTGTATAGTCTATAGTGAAGGTAGTTGATCCCCTCAAAATCCCTCCCTAGACGGTTAACAAGAACAAGACAGACAAACGTACGAACAAGCCAAGCTATAAACGGCGAGGGATTTGTCACCATCACAGCATTTGACTGACTTCCTGTTTACAGTGCACGCCAACTTTTAACTGGTTTTAAACTAATTTCAAACACGATTCTAACTCTAAATGGCTATAACATGGCTCGTTGAACCTGAAGTGCTGACAATATTGAGATATCAATCTTGTACTTTTTTGCACCTTATGGGAATCAGAAAAATTATAGATGTCAGAATTTTTAGGCTACCTTAAGGCCTGACTTGGCTTGAGGACTATTATCTTTCAACAAGCCACCAGGACCAACGTGCCCTCCAAAGCACGGTAACGCTCGATTGGATTTAGGGGCCTAACTTATAAACGTGTGTAAAAAATGCCCGGACTCGTTTTTGCTCGTAATATTCTACGTCAGCGCCAAGTTTTTTACTATCTAGTAAGTAGTGTAAAAAGGCAAAAATATTCCCTCTACACTGGTAGCAAGAACTGGAAGATGCAACGTAGGCCGGTCCCATTAGGCGAACCGCAGTTAACGCCGCGGGAAGCTGATGGACGCCTGCTCCAAGTAGCGCTCTATGAGGAAGCCTATGCTCAGCAGTGGACGTCTACAGGCTGTTGATAATCATGATGGCACTGGTAGTCCAGCTTGGAAGCACCTTGGAGAATGATTGGTCTTAAATGTTCACGTTTGTTTCGGTTGTTACAGGTACGGCGAAGAGGGCGGTGGGCGGGCGGCATTAATGGCGCGGTGACGCAGCATGCGCCGCGTGCCGCTCGCCGCGCTCCTGCGGCTTCTCTTTATAGCAGGTGACGATTTATCTTCCGACATAGCACTGCAGTTCAAACAGTCAATGCCATCCATAACTTCTATATTATAAAGATGGTTGTCAGTACCTGTCTACCACTGGTGGTAGACAGGGGTAGCACGGTGAGTAAAAAGAAGCCGTAGTACCACTGGTTGTAGAAAGGAGTACCACGATTACTAAACGGTTTTACAAGCGAGTAGCCTGCACATCGCCAATTAAAAAAATGTGATTCAAATAGCTTCGAGCTTCAAAAGATAGCATGAACCGCGCTTTCATCTTAGGGAATGAGTACCTATAAGACTCAATGGCTGACCCGTTTTATATAAAGTTCCCAAGCTACTAAGATATATTCCCACATCACTCCTTGTACTAAATACAAAAATACAATTACTAAAAACTAAATTAAATTTAAACTAAGTAGGTACTTATCTAAAACTAAGTCTACACGCAGACAGCGACTTAAACGCGGTTTTTTATTTATAAGTGTAGCTCTAAGTACATTTGAAAATATTCTTCAGCTAGGAATTTTTCAGCCTATAATTGCATACGTTATAGAAGGATCTACTAAATTACTTAAAGGGTTCTCGTACTAAGCTTTCTCTCGAAATTAAACTAAAACTCCTTACTGCTCCAGATTTCGCACCCAAAGACTTCCACATGGACGGCTACAATCTAATTTCATTAAATTTGAAAACGTATTAAGTTTTCAAGTATTTTACTCAGTTGAGTAATCGAAATTGACTGAGCAAGGATCTTTAAGTCAAAGTTTTTCAAATTCAAAGAGATGCAAAGCTGTAAAGTTGATTTGGAACTCGGTGGCTTGGTGGGTTGAGATAATTTGTTTTGCCAGAAGTACCTCCAGCTAGTTTACGATAGGAAAAATAGGGAAACTATTTTCTGAAAATCAATTTCTCAATATATCATTTCACTGGAGGTATAATCCGAGTAATCCCCTTTGTCCGTATAGAGCCTGAAAACAAAGGTTTTGGATCAGTGTGTTTTGCCAGTGATGACTTATGGAACCGAAACGTGGTCTTTTACTGTTGGCCACATAAGTAAGCGCAAAGTCGCGCAACGAGCTATGGAGATGGAGAGAGCTAGCTTGCTGTTTCCCTGCGAGATAAGATCCACAATGAGGAGATCCGCAGGAGAACTAAAGTGACTGATATAGCTCTTAGAATTAGCAATTTGTAATGCCAATGGGCAGGCCACATCGCTCGCAGAACTGACAACTGATGGGAAAGAAAGGTTTTCGAGTGGTGTCCACAAACCGGAAGACGAAGTGTAGGCCGGCCCCCCACTAGGTGGACCAACGTTCTGGTGAAAACCGCAGAGAGCCGATGGATGAAGGAGGCAAGCAGCCGCTCAAAGTGGAGGCATATGTTCAATCGTTAGGCTGATGATGACCATAGTACTGAAAAAAAAAGTTGACTTAGGTAATTTCAACTTCTTTCTATTTTCTTCTTTGTAGAGTTCGTGTTCGTTGGCGAAGATATTCCTAAACGATACCATTTTGGTAAAATCGTTCAAGGTCAAAAACAATGAACAAACAAACTAATAATTCAAGGAAATCCATCCTCGAATGTCTTTTTGCCGCCATTTACAGAGGCGATAGGTAATATCATTAAATTAACAACAATGCTAATTTATCTTAGCTTTTTGCGAGCATTAATGCTGGAACCTCTAATTTATGTAAACGGCCTCCAACCAAGCTGGCCAGATAAGTAAGACCTCTCACTTTTCATCGTTACTTTAAACGTTGTCCAAATTTCTCAGTGGTGGTAAAACGGCACGAGTCAAGGTATGATGGGCGTGCTCGCGCAGCAGACATCTATTTAGGTGATTCTGTGGAATAGCATTTTCTTAAAACCTAGGAATGCTCATTCTGTATTGCTGTGGGATTCTAGAGATATCTCAAAAGATAATTGAATTAAGGCAAGAAAATACTAGAATAATGTTATTGTCTCAATAAGCGTTAAATTTGAGAGTACTCAGATTGTTTCATTTCATCCCCTAAGCTAATTCTTAGATGCAAATTAAATTTGTAGTAAGTATTTTTTCACTCGGAAAACTGACAACCGTTGGGGACGAAAGATTCTCGAGTGGCAACCACGAACTGGAAGATGCAGCGTAGGCTGGCCCCCACTAGGTGGACCGACGATCTGGTGAAAGCTGCGGGGAGCCGATGGATGTAGGAGGCGAGCAGCCGCTCAATGTGGCGCTCTCAGGGTTCAGCAGTGGACGTTTTCGGGCTGTTGATGGTAGTAAATGGTATAACAATACGTTGTCTATTTGAGACACTAAACTGTTTATACTGAGGAGCGCGATGACACAACGGTTCGCTTTCGCATGCCGGCCGCCGCACGACCGATGGCAATACATTTCAGATACGTTTAAGGTAATTTCCCCATTCGACACTGGAGGCGCTTGTTTCCACGTAAACGCCCATAATCTCTTTATTTGCGCCTCCGTAAGATTGAGTACGAACGCGATGTACTGTCTCCAGCACATTATT
This sequence comes from Ennomos erosarius, assembly GCA_963580505.1. Taxonomy (NCBI): domain Eukaryota; kingdom Metazoa; phylum Arthropoda; class Insecta; order Lepidoptera; family Geometridae; genus Ennomos; species Ennomos erosarius. The sequence continues at coordinate 13,478,698 of OY756991.1, forward strand.
CAAGGAAATCTCGAAATTTCCCTCAGGAACCGTTCGTTTGAACACAACAAATTCTCGTCATTTTTTCTGTTCTGAATTTGAACCATCAATTCCACTTGATGCCTGCGTTTTATTATCACAGCGGCCTTGTAAAGTTTACGGTTTGGATATAATGTTTTTGGTTGAGAGTAACGAATTCTAGCTCTGTGGTTTTTGGCCGCGTGTAGTAGTGTATCAAGCTTAATAAATAATGATAATAACGTAGACCTATCTATTATATATAAATATAGGCAAATAAAATGAAATAATGTTTGTTGACCTAAGCGCTTCACTTAAGAACGGATAAATTCAAATTAGTTTTTAATGTAGTTTAATTTAATATTAATTTTATAAGTAAATAGGGTTGAAAAAAAAAATTGTTGTTTTTAATAAACTAAAATAACTGCAAAGGTATTTAAGTATTATGATATCATCCAAGTATATTTTCTGTAAGAAATTAAGGCGATTGAATTTTTTTATGAGAATGAATGACGTGACGAGCTAGTCGTTCACCTGATGTTAAGCGACACGGCCGCCCATAGCTAAATAAATAAATAAATTACAATAATAATAACGCCCAATGATTTCACAAATAGATCCTGGACCCTACCTAGTATTTCCTGTATCTTGGGACCCAGGAACTACGAGGACCTTGCTCCCACAACGCCCAGATACAGAACAAGCATTTGCTCTTTTTTCCTGTGTAACTTACTGAACCTGCCTCTTCCAGGTTATGAGCCGTCTTGGTCAACAACCACACCACAGAGCATGTCTAAAGAGTAGCAAACATTTTAGGTATAAGTGTTCGTAGCTTTCATAATAAGATCCTTAGATAAGCAGAAGCACGTGTCCCGGATAGTAATTTGATCTGATCGCCTCAGTGATGGCAATACAAACAAACTCGGCAAATGTTTGCTACCCTTTTGGCGATGTGGCCCTTTACACCCTGAAAGGATTCCATCCATAACTTTCTCACTAAATATTATCCGCTATTATAGCTTATGTACAGCACAGCACAGATTAACAAAAAAAAAATAAGTACCCACATTTTTAATGAAAAAAAAAAATTAGCGATTTTAGTTTTTTTTTTACATCTGTAAAATCGGTCAAAACTCGGCGAAAAGCTTAATAACAAATCTGGAAAAACTCCACGACCACCAACCAATCTAGTGTCTTTATTTTTCGAAAATATTACCAAATTCTACTATGCCCAAAGGAAACAGTAAAAAAGATTGGCAATTGAAATCTTGTACCTAAAAAAAAACACACTGATAGCCTTGAAATTCATTCTAAAGAGCACACTCACAAAATGTGAACGCGCACGAACTTACTTTCAAAGACATTAAACTTTATAACAACGAACTTTATAACTCAATAAAAGTGATAATTTTATAGTCTATGAAACGGGTTACTAAAATATTCATTTAGGGTCGAGAGACCACCAACAGTTTTCCACACCATTACCCATCATTCGTTATTACAAAGGCCCTTAATTAGCGCTCTTACGCGCATAATTCAGCGGAAAAGCGCCGGTTCCATACCATAGCCCACATTTGCATTTAATTTTAATGTGTAAGAACATTAGCGTGACAAAGAACAGGTTTTTGTCGATCATTTTGTATGCAGTGTAAGTTACAGTCTAGTTTTTAAGCCTTTGTGGGGCGTAGTGTCATTATAATACCTACCTATACCGCAAAGATTTTTGCTTTTATTTTTATTCAGGCTATGTGGTAAGAACACAAATTAGAGAAAACAATCTACTATGGGTAAGAATGTGCTTGTTTATGTAGGTGCCAAAGTGTATTTTCTGGTTGAGAGTTAAAAGATTTTGATGCAATAAAGACTCTGTTGGTTTGTTAGTGATTTCTACATAGTCATCGCAAGAAAGCACTAACAAACCAACTTCAAACAGTCTTGATATTGATCAAACGGTACCCTGTCTCCTCATCATCATCATCCCACAGACGTTCACTGGCGAAGATAGGTCTCCACAGAGTGCCACATTAAGCGACTGCTTGCCTTCTACATCCATCGTCGGTCCACCCAGCCCTGCCCTACGCTGCATCTTCGGCTTCGTGGTCACCACTCGTGAACCTGTGCCTTGTCTTATTAAAATAAAAAGAAAAAAATAACAAATTATATCTATCAAATACGTCTATCAAGACCCATGTTTCCGGAAACATGGTCGCCATATTGTTAATTATTCCGATTCATGTGTCTTCACCTATAATACCAATCAATACCAAACTGCGTAACCTATTTGTACCAATTAAAATTAACCTAAAACAGGCAGGTATGTATGCCATCAAATTAGCGTTGTAATTTCCGGAGGCGGCCATGCGATTGATTCCTCTGATCTTATCCAATTACCTATCTACCTATCTGAGAGGTTGACAAATTGAATACAGTCTCGGGATATTGTAATAGAGATAGGTGGAGTGCCATATTGATTTGAAGTACTATACCGAGTATTTTATGTACCTACTAACTTATAAAGCGAATTCATTTTTTTTGAATATCGGTTACAGCGTCCAATAAATAATAAATAGGTATAGGTAAGCATGAATGGTGGATTTTTCCTAAAAATGGTTATAAAGCCCCCTAATTAGTCTCTAGGAGAAAACATATCTGAAAAACAGCCACCTACGCAAGAAGCCTAACCGAATGTAAGGCTAAATGTTGTCATGACAACATGCTCTCTTCATTGTACCGGAAACAACTGCTCAATTACCGTAGCATTTCACAGACCTATTGATTTCTGAGAGAGCTCAGTGGTTGGGTCCCAGAGTGATCTATTTGAGGTCACCGCTCGACAATTGCTAAGGTCTATCTATCAGCTTTACCACAAATCGTACTGTGGATTTTCTACTAAATACACCTACATTGCTTTCGTGAATCTCCCACATAATTTAAATGCTGGCCGAAGCGAATATACTAAGAAATATAGCATGCTCTATAGCCCTTCGTGCTGCCTTAATCTAAATGCAAATTTTATGTAAATTGCTCGTGAGTTCCTTGACCAGACACCACAAATGTATACCTAACGCAAATGGTGAACTGAAGCGAAGCATTTAAACGAAAACTAATAAAAAAATTGATTCTAAAAGACAAAAAATGCAAGACTCAAATATAGGGAAATCTGGTCAGACTAGGTACACAATCCCGTGATGCTACACACCAACAGAAAGTCTTCTTACTTTACTACCTCAAATTGACTTCGTAAATTTGTAAGACGATTCCATTTGTAATGAGATTTCCTTGTCCACAGGCGGCGCTAACTTCGTAAACCCGTACGCGAGTGACGATCGCACAGATCTCAACCAAGTATGGGTGGATATTCCTTCCACCGTCGTGGCCCTGGGCGGGGATGTCCACATTCAGGTCCACGGCGTCATCGGGCCCGGATTAAGGGTCCGCATCGCCAGAGAAGACGACGACGGCCGGGCATTACTAGCAACCATGCCTTTAGCTCTCGACACTGAAAGCAGGGTGACTCTACCCTGCGGCTACTTCTCCAGAGGTGGCACCTACTATCTGGAACTCATCGCCGATAAAGACAACTTCTTGACGGACTACGATAACAATACAGACAATTTTGATGACAAAGACAATTTTGAGAGGCGTGATGTGAGTGCAACGGAAAATGTGAGAGCGAAACGGGAGGACGAAGGTAGTATTATGGAAACTGGTGATAGTGTAGTGAAATCTTGGAAGTTCGATGTGTTATGGCCGTCTGCTAACCTGGACGTGACTCCGGAACAGATTGCAACGTACCCTGAGAGGCCGGTGACGGCGATATTGAATTTTCCGAGGGTGGTATGCTCTCCAGTGGAATCTGGTGCAGATTTCTGGCTGGAGCTCCTTTATTGCGGTCATTCTAGTGGTGGAGCTGTTTTGTGTGATGGAAAGAATACCAGTTCTCATGCGCACGTGTTATATTCGGAGCAGGTACCTAAATGCTTTGATTATAAAATAATATTCTTATTTAAGGCATAGAGCAGAGGAAAAATTTAATTGGGTGCAAGTTTGCAGAGTTATGTTCTACTAGAATTGTCCTAATTGTAACTTCATAAGGTTGGATCAAGTATAACTTCTGTAAAAGTATAAACCAACCTAGCCCTATAAAATTTTATTAAAACTGCATGTAAATGTAAATAAAAACTACACATGGATGTCGGCAGTGTCAGGAATCTGTGTGCAAACCATACGAACAGCTTTTAACTAGATCAAACATTTTGACGTGCAAGCCACACAAACAAACAAACAAACAAACAAACAGACCACATTGATGAGGTTATGATAATTTCATTGAAGTAAATGATTCCCATTCCGCCGCTCCATAGATTCTCGTTTATACAAACAAAGCCACTGTTGCATACTAGCAGGAAGTTTAAATCATTCCCTGTACAAAAACTAATGAACATCGTTATTCATGGCCGCTGGCCGTTATCCCGGACAAAGAAAATAGCTTCGTAATACACTCCATTTGCTTATTCAGTTTCAGGTAAGTAAACGAGATTTGCAATTTATGAAAGCCGTAAGGAAAACTGAGAAATTTTTTCTATTGTACGGAAACTTGATGTTATTTTAATATTTTTTGTTGTCTATTTGCAGCTTCTTTTTAATGAACTTAACTATTGTGCGGCCGCTGAGAGAAAGCGTTTGACGGTTCCAATAGCATTACGAAATCTGAATTAAAACATTTCATCATCATCATCATCATCATTAACTGCCTGAAGACGTCTACTGCTGAACATAGGCCCCTCCGAGGGAGCGCCACAGATCAACACATTGAGTTATTCTACAGTAGGACCCCATCATAGTGGAATAGTTCATTTCTGCGATAAGTATCTACGGTAGAATATCAAACCCAAAAATGTAGTGAAAATTATTGTTTGATATATAGATACTTAGTATAGAAATCTTTCTTCCCCATCGGTTGTCATTTTCTTTACTAAATCAAACTACTTTCCTTGATACATAATTATTGTATTTTGATCATAAATCGCCTAGGTAATGGGTCATTACTCTATTGGAATTTCTTTAACGTTAACGTTCTATATTATGTGTAAAGAGAATTTGATTTTGGTATTTTCTTAATTAAAATCTAAATACAAAATTCTTGTAGATGCACGGCTTCCCCGGTCGTCGCACCATGACTCTTCGATGCGAGCTCTTCGGCCAAGCTGGAGACTACGCCTTAACGCTGCGACCGGCAGCTGCAGCCGGCCCTCAGGATATGGCTACTGCTTTTATAAAGGTATCTAACAATAGACAATATAAGATAAAAATCCGAGAGTTTGCTGACTCTTCTTGCGAATTTCTGGGGAATGGATCTCACTCCCGGCTTCCTCGTTTCCTGGCATACATATAATTTGGGTTTCTTTAAGACTAGGGTAAATGGGCTCCTCATTAACGTGCTATATCAATACCTTCGACTACATCATTTCTTAACATCAGGCAAGTTGGCCTATTCGTAAATATATAATTAAAAAAGACACCGTGAATTTGTTGACCGTAGGGCGAATAGGGATAGGTGTCTTGAAGGTAAGGTAACGTTTAAAAAGTGTTGTAAAAGAATGTCCACTAAATGCACTATTAAACCTAAATCGTTCGAAAAATGCGCGAGCTCTCGATATCCACTTCTAAACCTCTTCAAAATACTCTAATTTATTAAAAATCTCCATAAACAATATCCGTTGAAGCGTATCCAGAGGGGTTCCGAATAAACTTCAATAAATATTTAGGTGAGCACAGGTTACTTTGAATAGGGGTGCTACTTCCAAAACGTAAAAATATTATTTTATCGACTAATTTTATATCTTACATGTCGATTAAATCTTTATATGGAGAAAAATAGGATATGAAGAGTTTAGACGTTTATTAAGTAGATAAAGAAGAGCAACCTTCCATAAGTATTTTAGTTGTTGTATGCTGAAGCTGATACATTTTGAACATAAGAGATTTTGCCATTACAGACACTATAAAAGACTATATTATAGAGCTATAAATTACCATAAATGGCGACATGTGGTTAAAGTTGGCATATCGTAAGTACATAAAGAAAGAAAACTTTAATAAAATTAATTGCATGAAATTAGCGTTTTTTACCTTTGATTATATTCTTGTCCACTGTCTCGCGTTAAGGTGGTAATTGACTTTATTACAGTGTTATTTATTTTGATAAAAATCTGTATATACCGATGAAACTCCGTAATGAAACGAAATTATTAGCATGATAAGAAAGCGGTTCTTTACAATAGCACCAATCTATCGATAAAGTCACTTCCCTATTTGAGGTTACTCCATATTTTATTCTCCACTTCAGCCAAAATATCGGGATTGTGTTTAATTCTCGCAGAAACTTCTTGCACGAGGAAAGGTATGTCTACTTATTGAGATTTATGGACCAGAATAAATGCCCTCGAGAATATTTTATTAGGTGGGTGAGATAGATTCGTAATAAAGAGAATTGGCTTGTAAAAACCGGAGTAATAGTCTTGTTTTCATTGATGACTTATTGATGAGGTAGGTTTCGCTATAATTATGGTTCTATCAAGTGATGTTATTGTTTTTTTTATATTACCAGAAAGTAACTCGAGCATAACTAACGTGATAGTCCCTATCAGCCTTTACAGCATCATCAGACGACCTGTGGATTTCTTCCAACTGATGCATTTTGATCTGAGACATAAATTCTAATACAAAATAGAGCAAGTTTTTTTTGCCGAAAACACGTTCGCGATCTAAATGAGTGTATTACTAAGTTTATTATAATTATGGCCATTCCGAAACCGATATTGCTGTAGGCATTTTTATAAAAATGGATTAGGAAAATAGCTTTGAAATCCTAAAATAATCTACGTCTAAAATAAACACGAAATGATACAAAGCTAATTTAAGCGGACATCTGCCGAAATCTTTTTATCCTAAAACATTCTTACTTTCCTTGTTTTTGTGTCACTTGTACTTCCTATAAGTGATTCAGTTTCTTTTTATGTTCTTGTTGCATATTTTGCGGTCTGAAACGGGGAAAATTTTATTATAGAGACATTATTTACGAAGTTCTATGAGGAAACAATCTACGTAAAAGTTTGGGGTTCTTGGGGTTTGAACACGTTGTCATTGAAGCTACTTTGTGGCGATTTATTTTATTATTACTATTTACCATAATTCTCACGTTTACAAAGATAATAATTATATAACATGTATTTAAGTATAATAATTTGTTTTAATTAATTTGCTACCATTATTCTCACTTTAAGTATAATAGTTTGTTTTGATTAATTTTCTGATTTCTAAATAAAACCTGTAGGTACGGTTTTTGAGTAATAAGAAACATATGGTAGCTCCCTAAAGAATTCCACCATGGGGTCTCATCCAGTACAAACGAAAAATAGCCCGAACGTGAAAAAAATGTAGTGATCGTGTTGTCAGCGTTACCGGTTAGTGTCCAGTGTATTCATTTGGCCCAACACTTCGCCAACATGCAATAAAATGTCGCTTGATAATCTTGCGTTATGCAGAAAAATTATATTTCGTAAAATAGCTCGCGTTATTCCGTTGTATGGGATGAGGCATCTGTACTGTAGGTACCTATTGTATTATCTGGGATTCCACCAAGCCCATCTCATTTATACTAGGTAATAATATATTATGTTTCTTACAAACTACCTGCCTATATGCATTCATTTGTTTTTGTTTTGGTTTACATGGGCACAGCATTTTGCGCCGACTTCCTAGCTACCATTAAGTTTGGATTGCACTCTACCTAAATATACCTACATTTAAACTCAATGGCAGCTGTGAAATCGGCGCAAAACTCTGCGCAGTACCAAAAATTAGATGTGCGCGGGAGAAGAAGTAAGCGGAGTGCAGGGGGGGGGGGGGGCTTGCAGCGCACTTCACAGCTGCCATTGAGTATGAGTCGCACTCTACCTTAGTACCTACCTAGCTATACTTACCTAAAACATTTGTCTTACATTTCCTTGTTTCGTTTCAGGCGGATTGGTCAGAACAGTTCGTCCTCAACGTGCACGGTGGGTCAGTGTTCCCGTGCGGAGATGGAGTGAAAGTGCTGTTCCAGTACCCGGAATGTGTGCTGGAGGGGGCTGATCGGGTGAGGGTCTTCGGGAGGGACAGCGACCGGCTCAAGTACGTTGCGGAGAGAAGAGTGCGGAGGTAATGTTATTTGACTCCTATATCTGCAAGGTGGTATAAGAAATCGTTAAATTAGTTTATACTGCTTACACGTCTTTTTTCACCAACAAAAGATTTAAGAGACTAAGGGAATATACAGGGTTTGGACGCATTCACCTCATCTTCATCGCCAACAGCCTGAAGACGTTCATTGCTGAACATAGGCCTCACCCAGAGAGCGCCACGTTGAGCAGCAGCTTGCTTTTTCTATCCATTGGCTCCCCGCGGTTATCACCAAGTCATCGGGCCACCTAGTCGGAGGGCGGCCTACGCTGTGCGTCTTCTGATTCGTGGCATTCTACTTAGCATTCATTGTAATCTACTCCGATCACCAAGCCGCGTATCAAGAGTGGTGATTATGGCAAATCCCCCCCCCCATGATAGACGTCCAAAGTGGTGCTATAAGGAGGAAGCCTATGTTCAATTCCGGCTGTTGATATGTGTGAAGATATTTTATTTTTAAAATCTCTTGAATCCAACGACTCACTACTTTTTTGACCAGATTGGTCACTCTATTTTTGCACTCACTCAGCTGCAAAAGCTGTTTTTATAGCTGAATAGGTCAGCATTTGGCCGTGATCTCACCAGGGCGATTATTCTCTATGAAAACACAGATTCCACACGATACGAAACCACGTCGTTATCGTGTCTTGTTCAAATCGTGTCACAGCGTTAGATATACCTTCACTTTAAATTAAGGTTATCTTTATTTTGAATAAAATATATGGACAAAAGTGGTCATATCTTTTGACGTGTTGATGTTTCCGAACGCGTCTCAGTAAGACATATGATTTTTGACAGTTCAAATCGCGCCAATTCCAAATTCATTTCGCGCGGTTTTGTTGTCGATTCATAGAGAATAGAGTTTTGCAGATTTTTTATGTAAGACAAGGAATTCGCGTCGTTTCGAAGTAAGGAATCGATACGGAATATGGACCCTGGTGGAAAGTAATGACGTTATACATGCTTACCTAAAAGATACCTATTCAGTCGCGACTTGAAGAGCTCCAAATTGTACTTATCGGGAAACAAAGACGTTTGTAAAGTTTTCCATTCCTTTGCTGCTCGTATATTGGGTGCTAGCTAGGGTAATGGTCTACAAGCCAGTAATGTGTGTGTATAAACTACTTATTGTCTTTTACGCACCAGTTGTAAAATATTTAGTATCAAGCGCTACTTTAATTTACCATCCGGACCATCTGTTCACTCGGAATCATGGAACAGATGAAATTTCCGGTTGCTAGCTAAAGACTACTTACGAAAAATTGGATAGCCTTCTTCTATGTATTTTCCTTGTATTTATTTTGTTAACACAGATGCGAGGAAACTAAATGATGTGTAAGACGAGCTCGGCTAGAGCTTAATTTTCCTGTTATTTTGCAATGACAATGATTTATTTAAACAGCTCAAAGTTAAATGAAATTACAGAGTGCACCAGACACGATGGTCTAACAACAAAATATTTATTCTAAGAAAAAGTGAATTACATTTTAAAATTATCTGTTAACGACTGAAGCAGAATCAGACTTACATATTATATGTGATCCAAATCAAATAACTAAATAATCTTTATAAGTAGTAGTAATGCCTCAGTAATATTTTATCCATGCGTTGTAATTTAAATTGTTGTTGTGATGTACAAAAGAAACGCATTGTGTCAAAATGGTGCAAATAAATTTTGTTAAAACATTAGCCTATTAAATTGACTGGTATGCTGTTTTGAAACCAATTCTTCAATCCTTAGAATAAGCCAAGCCTTTAATGGTCTATCTACCCCAAATATACTCTTTTCTCAATACTCCCACTGCCTCAGTATTTAACCTGCCGCCTAAACGACCGCGAATATGAGCTCCTTCAGTTTTATCCCCAATTAAATTTTATCCAGCCCTTATCATAATCCCCTTCGAGGGACGCAAGCGGAAACTATACTGGTAATATTCCGGATTTGTATTGCAAATGTTGAAACGGTCTCTTGTTCTATCATTTCTACTTCTATAGTTCTATCGGCATAATGTGTGTCGTAAGATTTTATGTTTACACATTCAGAACTTTCTTGACTGCGTGATAATGCTCTGAAGGTGCTGCCGAATGGTTTGCTTCGACAGTTATATTAAAAACACTAGTGTTGTATTAGGTTTTCAGTTTCGCGAATGTTAATTTAGTTTTCCAGACGCCTGTTTGTGACAGATGCTTTCTTTGTTTTTGTTTGTTTCGATTTCATTTTATCATTGGACATTATTTTGAAGTGTTTGATGTTGATTGTTTCATTGAATTTTCATTATTTTAAAGCAAACACTTTAATTAGGTGCGAACTGGATTAATTTGTTGCTTAAGTACTGTTACGGTGACACTGAAATCTAGGCATAGATGGATTTTTAGTAATTAAGTACTTTTCTAGAATTACATTCGTAGCATCTTTGACTTTGTTGTTCCGTGGTTGGAGGCTTAAGTTATAGTGAAAGTAGTTTTTTTAATGAAACATAACTTAGATTATTTGGTTTAAATGTCATGATTAATTCCACCCTATGTCCACTTCTAGCAGAGATTGCAACGTTTATAATTATAACAGTTTAATAAACGATTTAGCTAGTGGTTGGAATGACCGATTTGAAAACTGGATTTCTAAATGTGATGCAATATAAAATTAGAGTATGTTATATTAATTATAGCGAGCATGGACGGACCTATTGATTTGTATATCTGTCACCGTCTTATTGTAAAAAAAACCGTTTGTTTACAAAAAAACGAAAATAAAACCGGTTATTTATAAACTGTCGATTTATTGCACACTTTGTCTTACAACAAAACAGATGATTTTTCGATTATTTAGAAACAGCCCAGCGATGAGTTTAAATAACAAAAAACTTGGAACGCGAAGCGGTTTTTTTTGTTTTTGCTCTGTGGCACTATTATTATCTTTCCTTTTTTTGAGGAGGAATAATTCAACCAATCTGCCATAAAAAATATGACGATGAAAAACGACAGAATAAGTATAGCGAATTTAATCAACACAATGTGTTTCCTATTCAAAGCAAATCAACCGAAAATCAAAATTGATCAGTGCGCGGCGTCTAACCACAATTACAAATCTATCGTACTAAATCCCAATTTTCAATCACTGTGGTTGGTATAAATATTATACATCATTTTAGCAATTAGATAAATGATGAATTGTAAATGGTAGAGCTCGTTAATTAGTTCGGCCAATTTGTTAGCGATTATTCGATAATTATACATGGCAATGAGCAGGCCACATCGCTCGTAGAACTGACGATCGATGGGGAAGAAAGGTTCTCGAGTGGCGACCGCGAATTGGAAGACGCAGTGTATGCCGGCCCCCCGCTGGGTGGACCAACGATCTGGTGAAAGCAGCAGGGAGCCGATGGATGCAGGAGGCGAGCAACCGCTCAAGGTGGCGCTCTGTGGGAGAGGCCTATATTCAGCAGCGGACGTTCTCAGGCTGTTGATGATGATGATGATAAATGAGCTTTGCCATCGACTAGATGCAGCCCGTCAATCAGTCAATCAGTCAATCAGTCAATCAGTCAATCAGTCAATCAGTCAATCAGTCAATCAGTCAATCAGTCAATCAGTCAATCAGTCAATCAGTCAATCAGTCAATCAGTCAATCAGTCAATCAGTCAATCAGTCAATCAGTCAATCAGTCAATCAGTCAATCAGTCAATCAGTCAATCAGTCAATCAGTCAATCAGTCAATCAGTCAATCAGTCAATCAGTCAATCAGTCAATCAGTCAATCAGTCAATCAGTCAATCAGTCAATCAGTCAATCAGTCAATCAGTCAATCAGTCAATCAGTCAATCAGTCAATCAGTCAATCAGTCAATCAGTCGTACAGTCATTCAGTCAGTCAGTAATTCAGTAATTCAGTCAGTCAGTCAGTTGGCAATTATTGAAACTTGTGATACCTAGATACGGTACACGTTTTTACTTGCGTGCGATCACTATTACTGTTCACCCACCTAACTCATCATTCCGGCTGCGTAACATCAAATACCGACTATATCTAAAGTTCTTCAATATGTCGTATGAACAAGCCACATAAGTAAGGAAGTCCGCGCAAGTTTAGCACCAAAGGTCGCCCGGCCGCTATAAAACTTGGCACCCATCTGTTACAGACATTATGCTTGGTGATAGTGAATCAAATGATTATGTTTGTGCCGGATCGACGGATGGAAACATTGTGCACAGTGTGTGTTTATGCTGTAATGAGCGGTGGTGGATACTCATTCCACAGTATTTATGGGTGTACCTACGTCACTCAAAACCTATAAATCTGTTATCAAGAAATAAATGGTAATGATAAATGATAAGAAAGTGCGCAGAAGTCAAGTCGTGAGACAAATTTTATGCTTGAAACACTTAAAAAAAAAGAAAAAAAGATAACTTACCTGGCAGTTATTTCATCTCTAATCTTGAACCACAATTTAAGACGCATAGGTAAATATTAAAGGAGGACCACAAAAATTTGTAAGTACTTACTTTATATCAAATATTTCATGCATAAAAAATATTTTTAATTTAAGAAAATTACGAAATTCAGCCTCAGTTTAACCGAGACTGATTTTGTTAGTATAATAATTGTATCTAGCTGGCATAATCTTTCCGGCCACATAATTATAGGTGACCGGACAATCCGGCTACCGGCCGGATTACTAGAAATGGCTCGCATGTCTAGAAAGTTCTACACGAGCCCACTGCGTCGTGTCCTGAGTTAATCCGCTACATTACGTGTAAACTCTGCGTAGTTTACGCTATCTGAACTACCAGTCTCACTTAAAACTTCTATTTTAAATGGGAGAAGTTAAGTTGAACTTAAAATTTAGACCTCAAAGGCTTAACTCGCCTATACAATTACGTTTGAAAGGTAAAATAAATTGTAATGAAGTAATTCAACGGGCTTCGACGGACCCGATAACTTAGTTGGTAGTAGCCCTGCCTTCTGAACTGAGGGCTGTGGGTTCGATTCCAAGACAATCATTTGTGTGATGAACATAGATGTCTATGTCTGGTTGTTATAATGTATTCTGTGTATGTATTTACAAACAAAAAGTATCTAAGTATTATATCAGTTATCTGGTTCCCATAGTACAAGCTATGCTTAGTTCGGGGCTAGATGGCGTTGTGTGAAATGTCCACGCAGTATTTAAAAAAATAAAAAAAAAAACTGTACCTATACTTATGCCCGTCTGCACCTTAAAGTACAAATTAACTAAGCAACACGGTCCGCATCGTACTTTTGTCAAGTTCGTGTGAACTTGACACTGCACTCAATGCTGAACGTACATTGGCTGTTGAACTTAGGCCTCCCACTCAAAACGCCAATTTGGGAGCTTATTATAGGGGGGGGGGATTTGCCATAATCACCACCTTTGGTGACTAATAAATAATTTAGTCAATTTGAAGACTGAGGAGAATGCTGCTTGCTGCTCATTCCCTGGATATTCCCTTAGCCGGCTCGTACGGCACACACCTGAAGAGATTGGGTGGTCATATTCGCGCTGCACTGCAAGGCCACACGGACGTTGATCATCGCCTGTCTTTACCCAAATAATTCCTACTAGCTGACCCACCCCGGCTTCGCACGGGTTACTTAGTTTTAAGTCCTAACCCTGTTTATGGGTAAGAGAGAAGCAAAAGGGAAAAGACGAAGGGAGACAAAGGAAAGGGGGAAGGGAAAGGGGATATTATCTTTTTGGTGTGTTGACTTGAGTTAAAAAAATGTACGTGAAACCGGGCTGTAGAGATAAGTGCAAACTTAGGAACTGACAAGTTTTAGTCACATTTTAGTAAACTACGGACATTTCTTTTCTAAATACTATTTGTTGTACCAACAGAGGGCAGCACACGGCGTCGTTCGACTGCAGACTCTTCAGCGAGCGGTATCCGGAGTTTTGTTTCGTGTACGTGTCGCAAGCTGTCACCGGCGCTGTGGCTGACGTCAGGATGGACTGCTTGCCTACGCTGGCTACTACAGGTTTGTGAAAGAAAATATCTTAGTGGTCTGTGAGACTACATGGTTTGTGTGTGCTGTCTGGGAGCTACGGTCTGTGAGACCCATAGTGTTTTTCAAAATTTGAATACTATTAAGGTTAAATAATGTATCTAAGATTATGAGAAGTACGTGCTTTAATTGTTGCTTCATAGCGCACGTCATCCTGCCTGATACATACATCAACACAGCCCAGTAACTAGATTTCTACGCAGATCACAAAGTCTCATATTATGACCAGTAATGTCAGTCGCTATTACAGTGACCATCAAAACGGAACCCCGTAACGCTTGCACACTACGGAAAAATATAGTCTAGTAAAGCGGTGGTACCTATCTAAGCAAATTCTTGTAGAAAAGTCCCACCTTGTCAATATGTCTTGGTGCTATAAGTTTTTTTTATAACTGAATAGGCCCGCATTTGAACGCAATTTCACCTGATGGAAAGTGGCGATGCAGTCTACGAAGGTACATGCTTGCTTAGAAGACACGCTCGCGACTTGAAGAGCTTCAGATTGTACTTAGAATAATCGTTATACTCACAACTTTGCGTTTTTTGAAGTTATGGTTTGCTAATTTTACAAGTTCATCTTTGTTGCAGCTGGTGGCGCCGGTGGTTGGGGTGAATGGTCTCCGTGGTCCGCGTGTCCCGCGCCCCAGCACTGTTCCACGAGGACCCGGAGCCGGCATCGGTTCTGTGACTCACCACCGCCTGCGTACGGAGCCAAATATTGCGAGGTAACTTGCTGAGCAATAATATACTATTACACCGGCTTATGATGCTATACCAGCATAAGGCTTCAAGGCTTCACCCTTCAATGAAGGCTTCACCCTTGTGGAGAAGAAGAAGCGTCGACCTCGACCACCTCGCAACCATCGCGGCACCGCTTCCGCTGCAGCTGCGACTACAACTTTACGTGCTGCAGAGCCCATAACGGCGATATATCTCTCCCGGTTCGAAAAGAACACGCCGGGAGAAGAAGTCAAAAAATATCTCAACGAGCGGTGCCATGGTCGGGTCCAGAATAAAGCCGAATTGCTGCTGTCGAGACTGGAGTCGACGAGGTCGACAAATTTCAAGTCCTTCTTGCTCCGGGTTCCAGCTAAGTACAAGGAAATATTTCTGGATCCTGCATTTTGGCCAAAAGGAATTGTGTTCCGGCGGTACAGGGAGCCGCGACCGAAAAAAGAAAATTCCTGAACTTGTGCGCCTTTTATTTAAGTTGTTTTTATTATAAAATATGTATGTTAGTCTGTAAGGTATATGTAAATATGGGCCTCTAGTTGCTTGAAATAAAGGAATTTATTATTATTATTATTATTATTATTATTCACTCATTTATTTATATTTCTTAAATTTATGTTTTTTATAATACTTCTTATAAAATTAAAATTACAAAAATATTATAAAAAACCTAAACCTAGTGTCCCGCCGGCAGCGGGGCAGGGCCCAAGCTACCGGTGGTCAGGGCTGCAGAGTGAGGAACCTCCTGACAATATTATTATTATTATTATAATAAGTTTCTTTTCATTACAGATTTTAAGGTTTAATTATGCGCTACTTCTTTATTACCTACGTTGTTTAGATGACTCGCGGTTTCTCTCAAAATTTAGTCGTTTTCTTGCGGGAACTCTTAATTAAGTAGTTTAATTTGGTAGGTATTTAAACTTTAGGGGGAATTCTGTGATCCAAGCATGGGGTCCCATCCGGTACTAAGTAAAAATCACACGAACAACTGCCAATTTCGCGAAAAACTCTACCTTTGAACTGAGAAAGTTACTTTCCTTAGGTAAGCTCTAAGCGCAGATAGTCCGCTTGAAATGTTAACCGTTTCTTCGTCGCTATCGCTACTATTGAGTTTATTTACTAACTAGTCCCATACTCCTGCTCGCGGTTAATATATTTTTGATGTAGGTACCTACGTAGTAATCGGAATAGTATGTAGGCATTTATGAGTCATTTAAGTCAGTTAAGTGTTATATTTTAAACCTTTGATGATTTTAGTACATAACAACCTTGCGCTCGTTCTCGCTTCGCGTTCGCGCAAAGAGTATATTTGATTTGAATTCGTTTCCATGGAGTTTCAGTTACTTGCGTCGCTAGGAAACAGTTTTGTCATTATTCTGTTAATATTCGCGCAGTCACGCGGAGTACAAAACAAAACATTTTTACAATTTTGTTTCGCAACGCTACAACTGATTTGAAACATGGCACCTAAAAAAGAAAAAGGCAAGAAGTCCGATGGTGGCCTAGCAAAAACTACAACCGCTATCACTGAAGTCGAAAAAACTTTCCTTGAACTCCAAGTAGCCGAATGCAACCGAAAAATAGCTCGTCTCCGTGCAGCCGTCGATGAATACGAACAAAGAAATGAGGAATTACAAAAGGCTTACGATAAGTTGGATGAAGATAGAGCGGACATAATCGCGTACTTGAAAAAAACTCTCAATCTGAAAAATGAAGAAAACACTGAACTTAAGGATAAAGTTAAAGGTCTTGAAGAGACGCGGGAAATTGAGACTTCTCAATTCAAAGAAACTGTCACGGAGCTTGAGAGAAACTTTAGCATTATGAAAGATCAGCTTACTTCGGAAAACAAACTTCTCGCAGGTAAACTGAATACACTAGAAGAGTTTAGAGCTATTAGAGATGATTTGATGCGGAAGTTTGAGAAACAGGAACAGGATTTCAAAGACCAAGAGATGAAGTACAAAAGGATTATTTACGATGCCGAGAAAAAGTTTGTAATTGGTAAGGATAAATTAAAGAAAGAAATGGAAGCACGACTCTTAAAGCTGGCTCAAGATTTCCAAGATGCGACTGAACTTAGAATTGCTGCGTCAACGCATCGAGTCATTAGAGAAAACATTGCCATTAACAATGAACTAGACAATATTCTCTCGACGCAAGCAAAATTAGCTGAGCAGAATGAGAAATATAAAGAAAGTGAACGTGGCGCTCGAGTTGCTATAGAGCTAGCAGAAGAAGAAAGGGATAAAGCTATAAACAAAAACGTAGTTCAACTTAAAGTTATCGACCAGTTAACCGTCGCATTTCAAGATGTTAAAAAAGAAAAGGCTTCATATGAAAAAAGGAATTTCGATTTGGATTCTTTACAAGCAAAAATACAAAAACTTTCTAAAGAAAATGATAATTTAAATTTACAAGTGCGCATTTTAGAGCAAAATTTACATGCCAGATTGAGTGATCAAAATAAATCGGTGGTTGAAACATCGAAGATGACAAAAGAAACAGAAAAGTTAAAGAAAATTTTGAAAGAAGCCGCTTTTGCTATCCAAGCTGCATTGAAACTTGATCAGTGGGCAACAACGGACCCTTCGCGAGAGGTAATGGACCGACAAGCATTGCTGTCTCGGTTGCTTGACATTGTAACTCAGTACCGTGAAATCCAAAGAGCAGAATCCATGGACACCGTTGCGTCATTTGGAACAATCTACGAAGAAGGAGATCTCGGCTTTATTCCCAAAGCTGCACCAAAGAAATCGGCGTTATCCGCAGTTGTATCGTTTACATCCAAAGACCATCAAGAGTCTATTCGATTGGCAGAAAAACGAAGCTCTATGGCAATGTCCATCTCTTCGTCGTCACTTGGAAGTCTTCAGACAGTACCAAGCGTGAAGCTTGTGCCTCCGTCATCAGCACCAGATTTAGTACCAAAAGATAGTCTTCTATCATTCGTCACTTCAACTAAGTCGACTGAGAGTTCTGAGGATGTGAAAGAAGAAGAAGAATACCATACAGATATTGAGAAACAGCTGGAGGCAAGTAAGCTGGAGATCCAAAAATCTATTATGAAGGATTTAGCATACTCACAAATGACATTCCACTCGCAAACCAGGATTAGTCAAGATAAAGAAAGGCTTTCAAAGTAAATAAATAAATAAATAAATATGTGTGGACATTTCACACAACGCCATCTAGCCCCAAACTAAGCATAGCTTGTATTATGGGAACCAGATAACTGATATAATACTTAGATGCTTTTTTGTTTGTAAATACATACATAGAATACAATATAACACCCAGACGCAGAACAAACATCTATGTTCATCACACAAATGTTTGTCCTGGGTAGGAATCGAACCCACAGCCCTCAGTTCAGAAGGCAGGGATACTACCAACTGAGCTATCGGGCCCGTCAAAGTCTGTGGTTATTTTGGAAGGCGATGAAGTAGGTGATGCAGAAAAAAGCAAAAGTGAACAGGTTGATAGTGAACACGTTGAGGGTGAACACGCTAAGGATGAACAAGGAGAAACCGAAGAAAAACAGAAGAAAGACAGTGAAGAAGAAAAGCCTGAAACCACAGAAAATGAAAAATAGAATAGGATAAATTAATATACTTACAGTTGTAATGTTTCTCTAACCTATCATAATATTATTTTTATACTGATATTGTTATTCGTAATTTATTTTTGTAACTTTCTACTATTGCTATAGGATATTTAATATTATTTTAATAACTTACCTGGCGTAGTTTTAATTAAATATTTGTGTGTCTGTGTGTGTGGGTGATCTTTTATAATACTTACTTAGAGGTACTTTTAGAGGTAAATTTTGATCATGAGTTCCCAAGACTGTTGTTTTTTTTATTTACCCCTTTTTTGTTATTGTCTTTCTCTTCGGCATCATTGTTTCTTAAACTTAACTTGCGAATTAAGTTTCAAGTAGTAAAATTCCATTAGTTCTAGTAAGTGTTTTTGTACAATTTATTTATATTTATTCAGTTATGATGCTCAGTTGAATAATTGTTTTAACTCCGTGTTACAAGTCTAGATGGAGTGTATAGTTGTATACCCACTTTAAAATAAATATTGTTTGAATAAGCTTAGCTGTTTTCGAATTTAATTAACAAACCTATCAATAATAACTCAAATAACTTGCTAATTTCTTGAAATGATTATATTTACCTAGTTGGAGACGGCTAATTACCTATAGGTACTTAAGGTAGGTGGTTCCAACTTATATCGATAAACAGAACTTAGTTTCAGAAAAACACTAAGAGTTTTGGTTTAGGTATTTTAGATAAAGCTAAGAGGTAGATAGGAATCTTCTTCTTCTCAGCCGGTGGAATTCAGGAATAGGATCCTACTAAACAGCCACTTACCAGTTGTATTCTCCCAGGGTCAAGCAGTGGAGCTGGCAGCGTGCGAGTGTTCAGCCAGGCCATGGCTTGGAGACACCTCCATGGTGGTGGCTGAAGTGGGTCCTCGCTGCAGATGCGGCTGCGTGCTGCATCTGGCACCAGCTGCCAGGCTGCTGGCGGGCTCTGCGAAGGCCTGTCCTGGGAGGAGCTTCTGGTTACTACAGGTGAAGAGATAAAACCTTTAGGTAGACTGCATAACTCAGACATCGCCCGCGGTTTGTGTTGACTATAAAACGTTAAAAGTCGCGCAATGAGCTATGGAGAGAGCTATGCTCGGTGTTTCTATACGAGATAAAATCTGGAACGAGGAAATCCGCAGAAGGACTAGGTAAAGTGACCGATATAGCCCTTAGAATTAGCAAGTTGAAATGGCAATGGGCAGGCGACATCGCTTGCAGAACTGACAACCGATGGGGAAGAAAGGTTCTCGAGTGGTGACCACGAACCGGAAGGCGCAGCTTAGGCAGACCCCCCACTAGGTGGACTGACGGCCTGGTGAAAACCGCCGGGAGCCGATGGATGCAGGAGGCGAGCACCTTCTCAAAGTGGCGCTCTCTGGGGGAGGCCTATGTTCAGCAGTGGACGCCTGCGGACTGTTGATGATGATGATGATTATAAAATGTTAGTTCTATGGAGCAAAATAGGTTTTAAAGAACTGCTGGGACAAGAACTACTCCCACAGAGGGGATCTGAGTTATGTGGTCTGCCTGACAGTGTTTTAGTGTGTGATTGTTGTATGAGTTCTTAATTCTAATCTGGATAAAACGGTTACAAAAAAATGTTTTTTTTTTTTCTTATATTTTGGCTCCACACATAGTGTATTTAGCCAGTGTCAAGTATTTTTTCATCGTGTTATAAAATATTTCACGCAAAGTCATGTCATAGTCATAGTCCAGTCTAAGTCATGCTCCAGCAAAGTGGTGGCAACTTTACTAGAAGCTTCTATGGAGTTTTGGAACCAACACGAAAAATCACGTTTCACCACATTATATCACTTGCCCACACTCATGCTCGTAATTCAGCACTTAATGCGTAAAACGCCACCAATTTTAAACATTAACACTGGAAAAAGCAAAAGTTTTGAAAAATAATACGATGCAACAACGTGAACTTTTCCGCGTTCCCGCCAAAACTCCGAGAAATATTAATAAATATTTAAGTTTTTTTTGTCTTATTTTTGGCTCCACACATAGTGTATTTAGCCAGTGTCAAGTATTGTATATTTTCATCGAGTTTTAGAATACTTTACGCAGTTAAGTCATAGTCATAGTCCAGTCTAAGTCATGCTCTAGTAAAGTGGTGGCAACTTTACTAGAAGCCTCTATGGAATTTTGGAAGCAACACGAAAAACCACGTTACACCACATTATATCACTTAACCACACTCATGCTCGTAATTCAGCACTTAATGCGTAAAACGCCACCAATTTCAATCATTAACACTGGAAAAAGCACAAGTTTTGAGAAATAATACAATACAACAACGTGAAATTTTTCAACCAAAAAAGTTCCTGCCAAAACTCCTAAAAAAAAAAAAGTTTGATTATTAGCCTTAAAAGTGTGTTCCAGAAAACATACCAACGTGAAAACATTCAGTGTTCGTTGCACGCTTGACATCAAATGGCTATGGAGTTTTGATCCGTAGCTAAAGTAACGAATGGTTAAAAACCAATCTAATGATAGTTACGTTCAAAACACTAAATAAAAATTAAACTATTTTGACCTGGGTAGTATAGTTTAAGGAATCTTTGTGTACCTATCCTAATCGGTTCAGCCATATTTATGAGAAAGACACACCATTATACAAACCCGTTTCAATTATGAATGTTGGTAGAAATAACAAGATGTGCCTAGTTTATGTTAATTTAACTATCCTTACATTACAATAGCAACTTCCTATGTTCTTAGATTCATGCACGAAAGCAATTTCTTTCTGGACCCGTATGCTGAACTGAGAACAGAAATAAGTACCCAACAATGCCTACATCCATCGAAGCTTGCCACTGGCAATACTCGAGGCAACCGGGTAACAAAGTTATGTTGTCCTTGTTTCAAAGCTATTTGACGGAGCCGTTACACATTTCATTGCACTGCGACAAAACGGACAGAGAGCGTTTGAATTGGAGAGCTCACTTGAAAGTGAAAGTTTCGGGATGGCCCTCAACTACTTATTCAAATGCTGTTTAATCTAGGAAGTTTAATGACAGTTCTAGAAGACCGTATTCCAGTGGCTATTAAACTGGAATAAACTGAAGCTTTGCAATCTGCTCCTCTGCTCTGGTGATCTAAAAATATATACCTACCGTCTCATCATCATCAGCCTGAAAACGACCACTGTTGAACATCGGCCTCCCCTAAAGTACGCCCTTTTGAGCGGCTGCTTGCTTCCTGCATCCATCGGCTCCCCGCGGTTTTCGCTAGGTCGTAGGTCTACCTAGTGGGGGGACCGACGACCTGGAAGTCCAGTTACTAGTATTGTGTCTCACTCTCTCTGAATATGATTATGGCCTTTACTTTACCCTTTCCTTGTTAAAGAAAGCCCATGACTTAGTAGTGGGTACGCACTGGGCTAAATGACAAAGACTATTATCATGAGCGGCAGCGCCAGCAACGCTGTACTATCGCGGTTCTACTTGCCCTTCCACTTGTTCACCCAACAGATCAACTCCAAACGGACCAACATTGAATTTGTATCGCCCGTAGAGTCATTAAAACTTCCATTTTAGAGCGTCCGTTAACCAATCGCCATCTGTTTTAACAACTAATACCGTCGGGGCTATGGGCGTATCTAGAGGAGGGGGTGAAGGGGCGGGTAAAAATACCCCGTTTGCAAAAAAAGAAGCTCTCAAACAAAATTGAAATCAAATTCCATTTCCAGTCCCTGATTTTTCGTAAAGAACCTTTAATTTGTTTTGAGTTAACAATTCCTGTTTCAACTGGTGACCTCATTGTTATTGGTATAAGCAGAAGTTTTTGTGCGTAGTTTTACTCTATGTTTATACATAACTTTATTATATTCGTAAATAAGGAGTACCACGTATTTACAAACAAAAAGTGTACTCTTATCAAGTGTTTTATCAGTTATCATATCTCCGTGTACCTACGAGGCCGAGCTCTGCTTAGTTTAGTTAGGGCAAGGTAGCGCTGTGTCAAATATCTACAATCTGTTTCCAACTTTCGCTATGTTTATGAATATTTTCTTACTTCTATATTATTCTGTGATACATCTATTAATTTTTCTCCACAATGGTACTTGGTATTTAACTATTTATTATACAAAGGTATTTTTACCCCTTTACCCCCAAAACCATACCCTGACTACGTCCAACCTGTTTACTCCACGGTGAAATGCTTCCGAGCAATTTGGAGTTATTAAAATTTTAAGTAAATTGTGGCGCGACCTTTGTTCCCCGGCCATTGACGGTTGGGTGCGCAAGCCTAGTTAGAGGCAACTGTTTTAATGAATTAATGGATTGCGGACAGTTGAAATTATTTTGACGTTGGAATATATTGCGGAATACCCTAGAGAGGCACATGATGAAGCGGGAAAATATGATAAACTGTTGTTAGGTAGTTTAGATTTTATTAGTTTTAACGGTAGGTAAATAGGTAAATATTACAGCACTACGGTACGGTTTGCTACGCACTTTATAGTGCGTGCAGCCAATGAGTGGAACACCTTGCCGGCGGCCTTGTTTCCAGCTAACTATGACCTGGGAGCCTTCAAGTCGAGAGTGAACAGGTATCTTCTAGGCAAGCATGCACCATCGTAGACTGCGTAATCACTTTCCATCAGGTGAGACAATGGTCAAATGCTTTGCCTATTAAGAGTAAAAAAAAAATAGATAAATAGATTACCTATTGTGTGGTAAAATTTTCTCTGGATCTGTGGGACTAGATGGTGGAAGATTGCTCATGAAGTGTTTTAGTAGGTATTAAACCACCCCATAAGCAGTCTTCGGCGGACCCTGGTGGGTTCAGATGAGGTTGCATTAGCATTCTATCATTTCACCCCGACAGTAAAGAATAAATACCCAATACAACCAATAAAACGAACAATCAAATAAGTACCAGCAGATTTATTAATTAAACCTAAAGGATCAAACGCGAAGTTTTTCCGCATCTGACTTAATAACTTGTTGATCCCCAGTTTAATCAAAAGTTACATTCGGATACAAGTTTCGGGGTTTCCAGAACGATTACCATGTTGTTAAAACTTCATGCTGCCAGTTATATTTCAATTAAAACTTGGCAACACTTGCCCGCAAGCTTAACGGTTCGATGACTGGATCCCTGTGATGTTGGTAATGATTTCAGAAGCGATATCACAGTTGCTTTGATGATACATCACTACATAATTATATTAAGTATTCGGTGCGTACAGAAAATAGTTTTTGTATCTACATTATCTGCAATATTATTTACCTAAAATAACATTCTCATTGAGAAAAACACAAAATACTTTGGGCCGACATTCCATAACTTATAATTACATTTTACAGGTTCTTCAAATTTATATTTCTCTTAATAACTTCAAATTTCCTAGCTATAATTTTAGACCTTCCACGCCTTTGTAACAGAACACTTGGACCCTTTCTAAGCGTTCAATATTCGGAGAAGGTGAAGGACTTACGAGTGGGGCCTATAGTCACTTATGTCGTTTTAAAAGCATCCGCTTCCAGAATAATGACCACTTCGTAAAAATATGACTATACATATATTATAGGTAGGTACTATAAGAAGCCATTAATGATGCCGGAAGTCTTTCCAAAACAGTTTATTAGTGTCGTTTGACCACTTTTTTAATGCTTAAATGGACATACGTTTGACAAGAACTCACCCGATGGTGTGACGAAGGTGCCTAACGATTTTTTTTTTATATTACTGTCACAGTTAATATTAGGGTTTTCTGAAGCAATACAAATATGATGGTCCTAAATTTTTTATTTTCCATAAGGCTGAAGAAGGTCTAGTTGTCCGTCTGCGGATGGAAGCGGTACGACTCCCGTGCGCTGGTCAAGTGCTGAGGACCCGTGATGGAGACTCACTGGGGTCACCACTTCTGGCCTCCTGGGATGGACCTGACAGCTCGGCCGTGGTGAGTATCCCTGTCCTTGTAGATTTTTCTCGAAGATTTCCTGCATCATCAGGTGTTGGTAAAACTTTCATTGTAAGACTGAGCACATTCAAAACCCTAGTGAAGAGGTAGGCTTTTTCTAAGCAAGCATGTTATATGTTTGACCACATCGTCACCATCAAGTGAGGCCGTGGTCAATCGCAAGTCTGAAGTAAAATGTAATAATAATAAATTATTGATCTAAAAAAAAGGAAAAAAGATGACAAAGAAGGAAAAAAGCAAAAAAGTAGTTAAAAGAAAAAATAAAATAGGCTAAAAAGAAAGGAAAAAGGAAAAAAAATAAGGTAGTTATTATAGGACATAGAACAAATCAATATAAGATATTATACTAATTACATTAATGGTCTGGTGAAAATGACAATTATATCCTATTTTACTAGGCTGCGGACGTGGAAACTACGACCGATGGCAGTGGAGCGATAGAGATAGCTGGAGGTCGACACATCCTCGTGGAACTGAGGTCTGGAGACCCCAGTGACAAATGCTCCGGGGGCTTTTTGGCGCACGCTACTCAGATTGGTAAGGGAATCTAGCTCTTAAATCTTATAATTTAATTGTGATCCCAGCAACGGGCCTTTAAACACACAACTAAGAGTGCGTTTCTTGATTCGTAGTTAAGGTAACTAATGGTTAAAACCTCCAACGAATATTAAACAAAGGTCAAAATCAGTCAGTGAGTTTCAAATATTTTTGATGATTTGGAGCTTGTTCATTTCTCTAGTGGTACGGTAACCTATCTATTTTCATCTTCGCGTTTTTTTGCTTTCTATCTAAAACCAGGAACAATAAGGGATGACGAGGAAAACGACGATGAGGACAACGATGACGATGACAAGACGAAGACGATGGCGATATTAATGACGAGATTAACGATGGCAATAACGACACCGCGGGGAGCCGATGGAAGCAGGAGGCAAGCAGTCGCTCAAAATGGTGCTCGGTGGAGGAGGCCTATGTTCAGCAGTGGCCGCCTTCAGGCGTAGATGATGATGATAATTGTTAATAACGACTGTGATGATACGATAACGACGATGACAATGACAATGACGAAGACGGTGGCGATGATAATGAAGACGACGATGACAATGACATTGACGAAGACGGCGGCGATGATAATGACGTCGACAATGACAATAATAATATTAATAATGACGAAGATGGTGGCAATGATAATGACGATGAAGATGACGATGACGACAACGACGACTGTGAAGATGATAATGGTTACATATTCATTACTTGAACTTTAATTTTGATCTATCTATCTACTATCTCACCTCACTCACCTATATTTGACCACCAGAAGCGATCCGTAACGCGTCAGCCGCGTGGGCGATGTCTGGCGGCGTGTGGTGGCGCGGCGGCGGCGGCGCGCGCGGCGCGGCGGTCGCGCTGGCGGCGGCGGCCGCGCTCGCCGCGCTGTGCCTAGCGCTGCACTCGGCGCACCGCACTCGGGCTTACCAGCGGGCTGCGGATAAGGATTCCCTCACTGACAGCGATGGTAAGCTGGTAACAATACTACAAATACTAGTATTTTACGACTAGTTGCGAACAAATATATGACACTGATCTTATCTCCCCCCCCACTAGGTGGAAACCCGATGGATGCCATGGGAGAGGCCTACGTTCAGCAGTGGACGTTTTCGGGCTGTTAATGATGATGATGATGATATGTACCTGTTTTACTACCAGCAGTAGCGTATTAAGAATATAATTGTACTCCTTCCATCGCAACTAGTTTCAAATTCGGTTGCAGTGGCGGACGGAGGAATATTTTTCTGTACAAAAATGTATATTTTGGAGTAGGAAGCAATTACCACTGATAACATTTTCAGATGAAGATTACTGGTAGGGTAACGTATTGTTACCCTGTTTATAAGAAGTTTATACTAACAGATTAGTGACGAGAATAACTTGTATCACAAATCTATGTACAAATTGCATAAATAATTACCAGAATGTGTGTTCCGCAGCATGTTCAGCATCTCTTG
The DNA here is from genome assembly GCA_963580505.1 of Ennomos erosarius. Taxonomy (NCBI): domain Eukaryota; kingdom Metazoa; phylum Arthropoda; class Insecta; order Lepidoptera; family Geometridae; genus Ennomos; species Ennomos erosarius. The sequence goes on from OY756991.1 coordinate 13,505,218, forward strand.
AGTTCGGAGCGACGCACGCTGGTTCCCGGAGCACGCTTCTCTCGGAAGTGGTCGGCGGTGGCGTATCGTTGCGACGTCTGCTGCCGTCCGGAAAGACCAGACACACCAGGCTGAGGGATACGGCTTCAGAGACTGTAGAACCAAGGTAAAAGAAGGAGCGAAGGAGTGAAGGAATGGAGGAATGAATGAGTTATTAGATCAATGAACAAGAAATTAATTGTTATAATAAATATTAGAAATAGAGTTTCCTGGTTTTGTAAAGCGCTTAGTAAAAAATTATGTAGCTACGTGCTACCATCAACATCACCATCAGAAATAAGTGCCGTAGGAACATAATGATTAAACAAGATAGAGTTCAAAAACTAATACCCGACTACCTAATTATTTATGATGGCATTTTTACTTTCGCCCAAATGAAGGGATGTTGTATAGTATAACTAATGGTTACACTTACCTATGTGCAAAAATGTTTGTTTACATGACTAGAGATTTTAATTATTTTTGTTAATTGTACTTTTGAGTAGGTACCTACTTCTATCATCTATGCTACAACATTACAAGCGCTATGCAGTTGCGCGTTATAACGAGGTGGGAGGAAGCTATTTTTTCAAATTCCAACATCGTTTAATTCCTAAAGTATTGATCCTACAGTAAAAATAAATAAAATCTTTTTTATGGCGGATGTAATATGATTTAATTCCACAGAAGTAATTGTAATATTAATCCTAAAGGTTTCTGTGATATAAGCAAATATCCGAAAAAAGTGATATTCAAACCCTTTCCCCTCCCTCCACTTACCCCCCACCCTCGGACATTTTTAGTATATTCATCAGTATACCTTCAAAGTATAACTGTGCCAATTTTTAAGACTACACGAATCATTTCGGCTATTTGCCTAATGTTTAGCGATTTTTTTTACTATGAGGTGGAATGGATAGGTCATAAAATCCGCCATATTGGGTTTAGTATAGTTTAATGTACCCAATATCACCCAGAGTGTCAGTACGCATCGATTGGTATCAAATTTGATAAAATATGATGAGTAGTTTAGGCACAACCAGGGAACAACAAAACCAGAAAATTGGCTCCTATTTTTATACGTAGGCTATACATAGTTATACATAGATATACAAATTATATATATTCAAAACGTACTCAACCTTTCATTTGATACCAAACATGACATGTTTATCGGAAAAATATATTTTTTTGTCCGCGAATTTTTTTTAATATAATCCGCTATATTAAATTGAATGTAACTTTATATAGCCTATGACACGCAGAGTGTTAAGTTCTATCGATTGACACCTTGCTGTTTGAAATAGAATAAGTAATTTAGGAGATACAAGGGAACATATGAACATACATACATACATACATACATACATACATACATACATACATACATACATACATACATAGACAGTCAAACTCATAACCCCGTAACCCTCTTTTTTGGTAGTCGGGTAATTATTGTTTCACATCATACCTTATTAAATGCGCTCTAACAAACAACTATTTCATTATTGTAGCGTGACTCAAACAAGAAATTATAATAGCTCTACCATGCGTGATCGCATGATAGAGCTACTAAATGTAGAATTGTATTAAAGATGCTTTTAAGCAGAAACAGTTTACACAATAATTGATAGACTTTTTTTTTTACAAATAGCTACTTCCAATACAAACTTAGCAAAACAATTATAAGAAATAAGAGAAAGACGGAGAGCTCTACAAAGAATCGCTAATTGGCCCCTATCAGTAACAGCAATTAAAACAATCACGGTAGAACCCCCAACAAGCACGATACGTGCTCAGACAACGATACTGCGCTCTTTATTAACAGCTTTTCCAACTTTATTATCCCTTTCTCCCCTATTTTGAACTCGATGTTTATTCATTATTTCGTCAAGTGTGCTTGGATGTGGAGGATCTATTGTTTCTTTGTTATGAGCTGTTTGCAAAATTAATGCACTCTAGTGATTGGTTTTTGGTGTTATTAATAGGAATTTCTTGTGATTTATTAAACAGAATTTAATGGTGATTTCTTTTAATTTTGATTGATCATACATGTCAAGAGAATTTGTTCGAAGAAGAGAACTTCTTCTTCTTGTAATATAAAAATGCCCCAAAAATACCCATTAGTATGTTGTTAAATAGTTACCAATTATTATTTAATACTGTCCCGATAGACGTTGCGAATTCAAATCAATTTTGTAATGAAATTTTGAAAGAGTATATTAATTTTTATCAAACCATAACTAATATTAAAAAACCGAAATCATGGGCAAGTCAGCCTAGACCTAGTGATGCGCTTAACATAAAACAACATTTAATTATTGTTTATAAACATTCAGTCTCATTGTATTTCATTTCAAATAATCAGAGATGAAGAAGAAGAAGAGGAAGAGGAAGAAGAAGCCACCTCTGATGCTGAACCGGAACAAGCAGACACAGCCAGTGTTGCCAGCGCAGAAAGCGTGGCCAGTCAAGCCACTATCACTCCCGAGACTGTATCATCGAGCAGTGCGCCAGCTGGAAGGGCGACCACTTTACAAGCCTCTCCATTGAGGAGATCGCATACGGTGTCTGCTACAAACGTTACTATTTCTCAAGCTAGCTCAACAAAGGTAAGGGAATTATTTATTTCACAAAATAGCGCGAGTCAAACAATTTACGAAAAAAAGGAGTCTTTATTCGTTATCCACTCATTTGTCAATGTGTTTGTTTCGTCTGTTGTAATCATTGCTAACGTCATTGATATTTTTTTCATACATTGTAGGCATGTATTTGGTCGAGGCTTTGAAGAAAATCCGACAATGGCGGTTGTGAATTTTGAATTTATTTTTTAAAACTAGTGTATCTTGAACTTTAATGTGTAATAAGGGTGGATTATTATCCGTTGAGTGTTCGTGAACGTGCACAAGTGTTGGCAAATGGTTTCAAGATCATAAAACCATGCATTGTCGTTTTTGCTTCAAAGGCCTTTTTAAAGCCTTCAGTAAAATATCCTCCATTTTACTGTTGGCGTTTTGACTGACAAAATATGACTTTGACTTGACATAACCGTACAAATTTTACCCACTTGACATTGGCAGAATTATTGCAAACAAGCGATAGAAAGCCATAAAGAAGAAGAAGAAGAAGAAGATGTATTTGGTCTCTCTATAAAATTGTACACAGATTTCTATTTTTTATATGGAGTCAACTAGGAATAACTTTGTGATGAAAGTTAAACATTTTTGAAGTCTACCCTTTTTGTTATTCCTGTTTCTATTATTAGCTCTTTCCTATTTCATGTTTGATTTTCATTATATTAGTCTATAAAATGAATCTAGAAACCAAATAATTTCCTACCTACTTTTAGATAACCTCTCCACCACTACCACCATCGCAATGTGAAACGGTAGCAGTAGACATGAGTACCAGTGTCAGCAGTGTGAGCGAGAGGACAGACAGTGAGAAGGATAGAGACAGTATGTGGGAAAAAGACAGAAGTCATAGCAGAGCTTCTTCTTCTATTTCAGCTGCAACGCTAACTAACGTGAGTGGTAGTGGTCCGGCAGTTTTAAATGCACTATTTTTCTTAAAAGAAACTCAGATGTAAAATTACTATACAGTTTTTTTATCTCACTCTCCAGTATGCTTCAATTTCGAAAATAATTTATGTTTTTAATTGGAAAGAAATCAAAACCATTAATATTCAGAATAACATAAAAACGGATTAGAATTTTTTTCAGAATAATTAATGAATTTATCGTAACGCTAACTTTTACCACCAGGGCTGGTACTCTCCTGCCCTAAGTGGGGTCTCTTCAGCCAAGATCCGTGACAACGCGAAACAAACTAAAGAGTCCTGCAACCGAAGGCTTCTCAAATCAGACCTCAGTCTGACCTCTCACCCTGAAATGGAGATTGATTACTACGACTACGAAGTTAACAATGCTGGTGAGATTTTTTTAGAAGATAAGTAATCTAAAAGGCTATTCAAAGTTGATGATAATTGTAAAGTCAAAGCTATACATATGAAACAGAATGTCAAAGTAAAGCAGAGTTTTAGGAACTTTACCCATGAATGTGATAAATTCAACTGCTGGTAATATCAACCGGATCGCAGCGTTGATGGACCGTCGACGTGGTCAAACCTGTGGGGAGCCGATGGATGCAAGAGGAGAGCAGCATGTTTATGTTTAGCAGTGGACGTCTTTAGGCTTATGATGATGGATATCAATAGGTCCATACATTTCATTGAAAATGTATAAAAATAAAAATTATGATTAGGTATTTCATAGTCCGAATGGCCAAGGGATGAAATACTCTTCCAGTAACAGTATTTCCTACTGGATATAAACCTTTTCAAGTCAAGAGTGAAGGACATCTCATAGACAAACTTCCACCATAAACAACTTCATTACTTACCATCAGGTGAGATGTTGCCAAACCTATGACCATTTTAGCATAAAAAGGCAGACTATGCTGATAAGTTCTGCTTCCCACGAGTCTATTAACAAGGAATGTCTTCACAATCCGGATATAGATCACCACGTTGTTACAGGCTCCGTCCCAGGCTCGTATCTCGGAATGGATCCAGCGTTCCTTGTGTGGATACCACCACTCGAAGAAGGAGACATTCTAAAAGAAATGAATGATGACCAGCAACCTATTTATGAGGTTTGTGCTTCGGATTCAGTAATTATTATACTTGTTACTTTTTCCCTCAAAGCTGTATTTTGTTTCAACTCTATTAATAATTACACGTTTTACAATTTATTTGAAATCAATAAAATTAAATCGACAGTCAGTCAGTAAAATCTTACCTAATACATAACTTTTTAGCGATATATACTTTTTTTATTAGGTTTTTTGTTTTTAGTTAGGTGTACATATTTATTGAATTAGTTTTAAAGTTATTTAAGTTTAGTTTAGTATATATATATTATGTTATTACAAAAGTCACCTATGAGATACATAACTATTTAAAGAAAAAAGCTACTAACATAGGTACGATAAAGTGCCCTTAAACCTTATACAAAACAACCATGGGCAATATTTAAATAATCAAAGTTAATATGGAATTTGAATTCAGCTGTTTCTCTACAGGAAATTTTGCCGAGAAATCTTCTACCAGACCCCGGCAGCAACACGGAATCCCCTGAAGACAGACCTACATCCAGCACTCTCAAACGAAACGAAAACCGTTGCAATCGATCCAACGAATCCATCAAGTCTTTCAGAAAAGTCATCGAAAAAGGCAACATCATCCATCCACTAAATTTCAGCATCACTGATCTCCAAAACTCCCCTAAACTTGGTAAGAGAAATAGAAAAAAGAAGGTTGAAAGTCCCGTGGCGATTCCAATGAAAGACTTAACGCTGACTCGTTCTCCTGTAAGAGTTCACAGAAGTACCAAAAATGACGACAAAGATTCAACACTAAAAAGAGTAAATGATACGGTTAGAGAGACAAAAGACATCGACTCATTAAAAAGAACAGATTTTGCTGATATAAGATTTGCAGATGAAAATTCTGATTCATCTAACGATATGAAATTTGCTGATGATTCATCTCCAGATAGCAACAGACTTGTTGATAGATATAATGTTAAAGCGTAATGAAATTATAACCTTTTAAATGGTACCAGACAATTTTTTACCATACAAGATGCGGCAAAGTATGAACAAATGGTTGGACTTTTACTTGCCAATAAAGTTGAATTTTCTAATAGAGTCAAAGTAAACTAGATACTTAAATAGCTTTATATTTACAAGGAGTATTATATTGTGCAATATCACTAAATTGCAACGCTACTTAATCGGTTTAAAGAATGCCAAAGATTTTTGATAGTGGTCAAGACTGAGTTTGATTGAAATTGGCAATCGCTTCTAAGAATACAATTTATCATTATTTCACAATATATTTTAGCAATTATCTTGACTAATATCTGTTACTCAGTTCCCCACTAGTAAATGTAAGGACCAAACCTGTAGATTATAATACCAACATAATTATCTATCTTTCATATCATAAATTTCATATATTTTTCATGTATCACCATAATATTAATGTAGCGTTACAGTAGTTAAAACGTAGAATTTTATAATCGAAGATAGTTCATGAAAATGTAGGAACCTTATAGGGAATCTGAGTTTTCACGTGTATTGTAGATCATCTCTATTTCACATTTCATTGGTAACATCAATATATACATAGTTTTCAGAAACATTAAAATAATTATTATTGTACGGGATAAGGTTATCAAATCTTTCTACTTTTCTGTTGTATTGTAATACTTTGGATGACTGACTTTCCGGGTAATGCGTGCAATATATTATTCCAAATTATGAACTTGAGTATAATTTTAATCAATTTATCTACATTGTTTAATGTCTACTTTAATTATATTTTCGTATTCGGCCTAGTCTGCGAAAACAAAGAATTTATCGTATAGTTTGTTTCTCGCCATTGCATTTACTAATTCTAAGATATAACTGTGTATAATTAACTATTGATTGTTTTTAATATTATTGTAAGAGCATTTAGCAATATTACGTAGACGTAAGTGTTTCAATGTTTCATTTAAAATGCTCCAATAAATATGTTTTTATTTTGTATTCGAAATTGTTGTTTTTACTTGCAATATTTCTTAACTAATGAACTATTTGATGATTATTATGTGTGTCTGTGCATTAATCAAAATATTGGTCTTTTTAAAAGCCTATGATTTGGTAGTAAATATGTAGTTACCTTCTACCACAACGTTTAAACGTAGGCACGATATAATTATTTTCTTTGTTCAAAATCTCAAAATATCAAATCTGGAGCCAAATATTTGCTTCAGTATTTGAACCATTATTAAAACTATGACATCCACGTAGAATCTCCGTGGGACGGGAGGCATGCAACATAATTGGACGATATCACGTCTCGCCATTATTAAATTCCTGTGTGCCGATGAAAATATATCTGAGAAACTGAATAATCGATGAAACTGCTACCAAAATTAACAAAGTAATTCAAACTCTGATCCTGAGGCGTAGAGCTGTAGTTACTTTGATATTTAAATATTAACTGGGGTTATATCAGTGAAGTTCTAATTGCTAGCAATTATGTCGTTTGGAAAACATAGCTATGAACATGATTCAGATTTATTTACAGGCGAGTAAATGGTACCAGTCTGGCCTGAAGAAATTAATATAGAAATCATCATCATCATCATTAACAGCCTGAAGACGTCCACTGCTGAACATAGGCCTCCCCCAGGGAGCGCCACTTAGAGCGGCTGCTCGCCTCCTGCATCCATCGGCTCCCCGCGGCTTTCACCAGGTCGTCGGTCCACCTAGTGGGGGGCCGGCCTACGCTGCGTCTTCCAGTTCGTGGTCGCCACTCGAGAACCTTTCTTCCCCATCGGTTGTCAGTTCTACGAGCGATGTGGCCTGCCCATTGCCATTTCAACTTGCCAATCCTAAGAGCTACATCGGTCACTTTAGTTCTCCTGCGGATCTCCTCATTTCGGATCCTATCTCGCAGGGAAACACCGAGCATTGCTCTCTCCATAGCTCGTTGCGCGACTTTGAGCTAATATAGAAATGCACACTTAGAATATCAATACAAACACACTATTTTCTGTTTATGGTATTAGGTACCTACGTAAATAGCTCACACTAGAAGAATAGGTGAATTTTATAAATTAGGAGCACAAAACTAGAAATTAAAAATAAAAGAGGAATAGTTACGAACATTATATTATTTACAACAAAACCGCGGGGATCCGATGGCTGCAGGAGGCAAGCAGCCGCTCGAGGCTCCATTCTCCCTTCTGTTAGTCCTAACTTCTACCGCCCATGATAGAGGGGCTGGTGTCAGAATTGCTGTGCCTGATTGCAGCGTACGTTTAGGTGGAAAATCGACTAAACAGCAGGAAATTCAAAATAAACACAGTTTTTTGTCTTGGACCCGTTAAAAATAAAACAAATATGGTTTACGGACTAATACAGTGTAGGTATGTCACCATTGTCATCATCATCAACAGCCTGTAGACTTCCACTGCTGAACACATAGGCCTCCCTCAGAGAGCGCTACGTTGAGTGGCTGCTCGTCTCCTGAACCCATCGGCTCCCCGCGGTTTTCACCAGATCATCAGTCCACGTGTCCTGTGGGGGGTCGGCCTATTTTTTCTCTAACGGTTGTCAGTTCTACGAGCGATGTGGCCTGCCCATTACCATTTCAACTTGAAGTTTCTAATTTTAAGGGGTAGGTACGTAATCAGACATAGCCACAAATACTGGAAATTCTCAATTATCTTTTTAGAATAGAAACACAGTATACGTTCGTTATTCCCTGTGTCTACAAAATAGCAATTTCCGAACTAGCCGGCTCTCGCTTTATCACTACCAGTTGATTTAACATCGGGGTGCTACTATGAGCACGCATGCAACTGTAATAGGTCTGTACCTAGGTATAACCGATTACTTCGTGACTTTAATTTTCAGATTAGACTTTATGACTTGATCTCAATACGCAGTGGCATTGTCATGCAATTTAAGACTCCGGGTGCCACTGCACTGTTATTGGCAGCCAGCTGAACGATTAATTTCAAAATTATCATTATTACTAACACAAAAAAAAAAAATTCAACGATTTATTTCTGTCTCTACACATATTATATTGGTACCCAATTTTTGGGGGGTTGAATTTGAAATCAAAAACAAACAATAATAAATAACCGATACCTAAAGCCTAGGTTGCAGCAACGATCATTAACTTTTAAAGTCAACTTTAAACCGTAATCTTCCATTAAATGGTGGTAATGGTGTGTGTGGACTGGACATTTCGCACAGCGCCATCTAGCCCCAAACTAACTGATATAATACTTAGATACTTTTTTGTTTGTAAATACATACATAGAATTCAATATAATGTTCATCGCACAAATGTTTGTTCTGGGCAGGAATCGAACCCACATCCCACAGTTCAGGGGGCAGGGCTAGTACCAACTGAGCTATCGGGCCCGGGTAAATTGTTAAATTGTTTGTTATCGTTAATGCCGCCATTAAGATTAATGATCGTTTCTGCAACTTGGTGTCAGTCATCGCAAGTCCTTGGTAGCCCCCGTACCCCGCAATCAGCCCGGAAAATTGGCTGTGTTCATTTACCCAATTCTCTCTCTCTCTCTCTTTGATCCTCTCTGTCTTTACCTCTCTTTCTCTCTGAATATATTAATTATGGACCTAGGATTTTAAATTTTTGTTACTCAGTGTAGCTGTAGTTGTCCAAAACATTTTTGATTGCTGAGATTATCAGACTATTTAGATCTCTTATAAAACTTATAATAGTCATGAATTCTTATACACAGGTTCTTATAATTGGCAAAATCATAACACCATTCCTAGAGCAGTAGTCAGAACCTCCTTCAAAGATTGTCTGGAATAGATCGCTTTCGATAAGACCGCCCATTGTACTACACCCTTTAGTCAAATGCTGCGTGTTTTTATGTATCTTTGTGTATATTTGGTGTGCAATAAAGTATTCTTCTATTCTATTCATCTTTGGTTGAATACCCTCGGTGTATATGTCACCGTCTAATTGTAAGAACCGTTTGTTTAAAAAAAACGCAGTTATTTATAAACAGTCGATTTATTGCAAACGGGCAATGTGTCTCACAATAAAACGGTCGAGTTTTCGGTTGTTTATAATTCATTGGATCATCGGCATCAATTCGTTTTAATGTAGGTAATTGTGTACTTCTAGTGTGGTCAAAACTAACCTTACACTCCTCCTCGCTTCGCTCATCATCGTGACCTACTGGTTAGCCATTAGTGACTCTAAAAAATCAATAAAATACAGCAAAAATTGGTGCATTCATTCGGGTTTGTTCACAATTTAAACGCTACTAAAACTATTTTTTTTATAAACTCACCGTTGGGCACCTATTATTTATAAATAATCGAAAAATCATCCGTATTATTGTAAGACAATCTGTCAGTTTGCAATAAATCGTCGGTTTATAAATAAACGGTTTTATATTCATAAACAAACGGTTTTTACAAAAAGACGATGACATATCGACGGGCCCGATAGCTCAGTTGGTGTATCCCTGCCCTCTGAACTGAGGGCTGTGGGTTCGATTCCTACCCAGGACAAACATTTGTGTGATGAACATAGATGTTTTTTCTGTGTCTGGGTTTTATATTGTATTCTATGTATGTATTTACAAACAAGAATGTGACTTTGTCTAGAGGCCCTGGTTCCCATAGTACAAGCTACTGGCGCTGTGTAAAATGCCCATACATATTTAAAAAAATTGTATAAGAAGTAGGTACCACAACAACACTTCTAGGAGTTCTAGGACAATTACCGTACGGCCTAACATTAGCGGTGGCTTACATTAGATACGGTCCAGCTAATCAACGTGCTAGGGAAAACTAGGCAATCTAAGTTAGGTCCACTAGAGTAATTCGCCTGGATGGTTCGGTGGACTTTGGTGTCAGGTAGATGGCAAACATTGCAGTGGACTACATTACAGTGAATTTAGCCTTTGTTTAACGACCTACAGATTGTTCAGGCAGGAGGAACTAAAGGAAATAATTATTGCTCATATCACTACCGATCACAGATTACTGCTGTCATAGAGGAATTACGATCAGAGTGATAGTTTTACCCGAAATTCCGTTCGCAGTTGACACACAAAGCTGTGTCTATGTACGCCTAAGCAGTACATCAGTACGCTGTCTGACACTCACACGATCATATATAGCGTTAATCTTCTGACTGCTATTACCTACAACTGCTAGTATTATAGCACTGCGGGTAACAAACGAAAACAGTCTTTTGCAAAATATCGACAATTACTAGAAGAAGAACACAGTCATAGTTTTACATTTGACACAGGACTAAATCGAGCTAAAAACATTATTAAAGTTTTGGCGGGAACGCGGAATAGTTCACGTCGTTGCTTGTATTATTTCTCAAAACTTGTGCTTTTTCCAGTGTTAATGTTTAAAATTGGTGGCGTTTTACGCATTAAGTGCTGAATTACGAGCATGAGTGTAGGCAAGTGATATAATGTGAAACGTGGTTTTACGTGTTGCTTCCAAAATTCCGTAGAAGCTTCTAGTAAAGTTGCCACCACTTTACTGGAGCATGACTTAGACTGGACTATGACTTAGACTTGACTTAACGTGAAATATTCATAACACTGAAAAATTATAATACTTGACACTGGCTAAATACACTATGTGTGCCAAAATATATAAAGAAAAAAAAAAGAAAACATTATTTATTTACTTATTTATTTATTTACTTCCTCGACCTCGACGATTCGGCCAAGTTTCATTGGCCGTGGTCACGAGTAGACTGAAGAAGGCGGGTATCCGTGCCAGATAGATGAAGCGCAATTAAGTCCTGTGTGAAACGTAAAACTAAGTACTAGAAGAAGGTTACAATAAATTCTAAAAACATATGATACACCATTTTCTGTTTATGCTAAGTAGGTAAGTACTTAAATGTTTGTGTAGGTAGTCGTTTTAATAAATGGTTGACACAGATTCTCCCAAAATTCTACCATCCAAAACCACGATCTCTCGCCACATTAATTCCACAAAACAACGAATATCACCATCCTATAACTAACATCATAAACAACCTGAAATGATGTCCACTCTAACCCATGAATTGCCACAATTGGACATGGACTCCCATAGGCTACTAACTTACTTGACTGCTAATAGTACTCCTCTTTGGTCACCAACACATTGCTGTTTACGGCATACTTAGTTCTACATGTGTAATAATTACTACCATATGGTTTCTACAGTTAAATATGGTTCATGGGACGTGTAAGCAAGAGCAATGAAATTAATTTGAGCAACGTTTAGTAGGTTTTTTTAATAATGTATAGGCATAGCATTTGACGACGGTCTCACCTTATGCTAGGTGATGACGCGGTAAGGTAAGTTCGTGTTCTAGTACCTAGTTCCTCGCTTTCTTTCCATAGCTCCACAAAAGCATTCTGTAAACTAGAAAAGTATACAAGTGTACACCGACCGGAACGTGGTTTTTATAAACTTGAGATTTGTCTTTAATACCATGACATTACACAATGAAGCCAAGCAAGTCGAAAATACAGTCTGCTAAATCTAATATAAATTGAACAATGACTACAACAATGCTGCAGTATTAATGTTGTTTGTCTGTCCCTGTTATAAAGTGCAGCGCGTTTTCATCCGCCCTTTAGGCCGGGAGTCCTATGTAGTTGCGACGAACGCCCGTGCGACGCACGCTGTTGCGAAAATTTTTGGAGATGGGTCGTCAGTTCGAAAGCTCATCGTATCGAAAACCAACCGATCGAACGACCCTAATTCGAAACATGTAGTTGCGAAGAACGCCGGTGCGACGCACGCTGTTGCGATAATTTTTGTAGATGGGTCGTTAGTTCGAAATCTCATCGTATCTAAAACCAACCGATCAAACGACCCTAATACGAAACACGAATCTGGAATTTTTATTTTCATGTCATTTGCAGGCTTGTGACATTTATGAATATGATTAGATTACCTGAACTGTGGTGGTCCCAGCGTAAAAATAAGACCACTCTATCTCTTCTCATGGGTGCCGTAAGAGCCGGCTAAGAGGGTATCCAGGAATAAGCAGCTGCAGCTCCGAGGGTTTCATTATAATCCACAACGATCTCCATTACGCCTGCCCAGCATGGTGATTACTCAGGCTGATGATGATGACTTAGCATTTAATTTTCTTTTAAGTATTTTAGGTTTGTTATAAGAAGCCCGAAACAGTTGCAAAACTTTCATGGTTGTAATATACCTATTCCGCACTATTAAAATGATGACACACCTATACCTATTAAAATCTATACTGAATACATAAAATATAATATACGTACAACACAAACAGTCAAAACGATAATAACCCTCTTTTTGTAGTACCCATAGGATAGGTATATACAGGCCTACAGGGTGATTGGTTTGTAGACCGTATCTTTTCAGGGTGTGCTTAACAAGGTCTTGGGCTATCGTTTAAGCTTTCCATTAGTTCAGCGATTCTTTTTTATTTTTCAGTTATTCAATATTTTGTGGAAATAAGGAAAATTCCCGGTTTTCGACATTAAATCACTGATTTCTGAAAGTATGGGTATTAACCAATAAGTATTTGATTTTAATTACACAAAAATAACCTCAATAACTCTATTGGCACTTAAATATCATCATAATTAAGCATAGTTTTTAAAAACACTGCTTAAACGTGAAAAATTTTTTCTCTGAAAATTTAGACCCTGGCAAAAAAAGTTTATTTATCTCAAAAAGTTGACTGAATATTTTTTCGGTAATAATCTCCCGAAAAACATATTCAGTAAAAAACATATGCTTATCAACAGCTTTCTAATGACATATCATTTATCAAAAAATATGGATGGGTACCAAAGATGTACCCCTTCTTCGCAAACGAAATCATCCAAATAAAAGCCGTTGAAAAGCAGATATTTTTAAAGTTATTTTTTTATTTATTGTTAGGAAGGCCAACAGCTTTTCTTACATAATAGTTCTTAAAATATGCACTAGGAAGCCAATTAGAGGCCCTCACGTCTAGCAAAATAATAGCAACAATGCCTGAGCGTACAATTGTTAACACCCGATTATACTTAGTAAGAGAAAAAAAAATAACTTAGACAAAGATCGGAAACACTAAAACAGAAAAAATTGTGTGAAAGTAAACTACGCGTAATAGGTGAAGTTACAGCCTAGGTATAACTACATAAATAGATAGTTAACTAAATTCAATTATTATTATTATTTATAATTATTACCAAAAAAAAGATTCTGTCAACTTTTTGAGATAAATCAACTTTTATGCCAGGGTCATCATTTTCAAAAAAGTAAATGTTTCACGCTTAAGCACTGTTTTTAAAAACTATGCTTATGATAAATATAATAATAATAAATGAAATAAATAAATTAAGATAAAGGTTAAGTGCCAATGGAGTCATTTAAGTTTTTTTTATGTAATTAAAATCAAAAACTTATAGTTAATACCCATACTTTTAGAAATCAGTGATTTAAAATCAAAAACCGGGAATTTTCCTTATTTCTAAAAAATATTGAATAACTCAAAAAAAATCGCTGAACTAATGTAACGCTTAAAAGGTAGCCGTAGACCTGTTTAAGGATACGGTTTACGAACCAATCACCCTGTATATTGCAGGAAGTATTGGTTCCATCAATGAAATTAATAGATAAAATATAATAATAAAATGAGGAGATGCTGCTGCTTATTCCGGGATACCTACTCTCTTAGCCCGCTCTTACGGCACCCATGGGAAGAGATAGAGTGGTCTTATTTTTACGCTGGGACCACCACAGTTCAGGTACCTAATCATATTCATAAATGTCACAAGCCTGCAAATGACATGAAAATAAAAATTCCAGATTCGTGTTTCGTATTAGGGTCGTTTGATCGGTTGGTTTTAGATACGATGAGATTTCGAACTAACGACCCATCTACAAAAATTATCGCAACAGCGTGCGTCGCACCGGCGTTCTTCGCAACTACATGTTTCGAATTAGGGTCGTTCGATCGGTTGGTTTTCGATACGATGAGCTTTCGAACTGACGACCCATCTCCAAAAATTTTCGCAACAGCGTGCGTCGCACGGGCGTTCGTCGCAACTACATAGGACTCCCCTTTAGGCCAGTCACATTCGATTGAAAGTTTCTCCTTAGAAATACTGTGTAGTATTAAATGTCTGTATTAGAAATAAACCTAATATAGTAATCCATAAGTTTCTTACTCCATTGTCACCCTTTCCCAGATCATTAAGTACATTTTACCCAAATGCGGAACTTGTTTGTATTCAATTTCAGACGACCCGTGTTCGGCCAAAATTATGTTAGTTTGTACTAAGCCGGGAGTTTTAAACGTTTTAGAGGGTCGTGAAATATGAGCAGTTGTGTAATGAGAACGGCTTGGTGTGCACGCCTTTCTGTATCGAGGGTAATGAAACTTAGCTACCTAGTATGAGCCTAACATACGTTTCAGGGGGGTTATTCGCTATGACACATGAGATTGTGTCATAGCGAATAACCAATAACGTGTAACATGCTCCAAAAGTAAACGCGGGTTTTAATGCGCCACGACATGGAATTAACATGGAATCAAAAAATTGTATTCTGTATGCCACGCGTTAGATTGTTTGTGTCCAGGGCCCTTATTCCGTACCATTCAAGCACGTAACGCGGCGCGTTACGATATCTTCGTGGAATGGTTTTGGGTTTAAAATACTATTCTGTATGCCGTTGTCAAATTTGACAAACACGACAACACACGTTACATGCACGTCAAAAAACAGAAAACACTGGGATAACGCGTGGCATACAGAATACAATTTTTTGACTCCATATTAATTCCATGTCGTGGCGCGTTAAAACGGTAAACCATTCCACGAAGATATCGTAACGCGCCGCGTTAAATGCCTGGAATAGTCATACGGAATAGGACCCATGTGAAATTTTAGGTTGAGCCTACCGAATACGAGACAAACAAAATTTGACTTCAAAGAGATTTTAGTACGCGATAAGCGACTTTTGTTTGAGCAGCAGCCAATATTGTAATCTGTTTGTAGACTTCGAACGAAACAGCAAAGGCCAGGGCCCATACTGTGAGCTCTTAGCGCGCTATGAGGATTTTGACAAGCGATCCAATATATGTTCTGGTTTGAATCGCGCTAAGAGCTCACAGTACGGCCCCAGGTCTGCCTAGTGGTTAGTTTTGTCTTTTCTGACTCCGCCCAAACCAGCCAGAATAATGTATTTCTTGAAATTCATACCCTGTTATAGCTGCAAAGTTCTCACCTCTAAGCGTTTTTTTGCTCTGTGACCTACCAACGTGAGACGAGACGTAGCATGTTCAACGTTTATCTTAGTCATATACCATTTTACAATGTTCTGCATAGACTGCCTGAAGAACTTAATGCATTATTCACTAGGTACCTAATATTTTATGCATTCCAGTATAATGCTAATGGCATTTCTATCACCAAGAACACCAAAGATGTAACATAACAGATAGCTGTAATTTATGGCTGAGACCGTAATAGACAACCTTTGGCTATTGCATATCGTATTACAACACAGACTATAATTATTATAATCCTTTTTTTTTTTGAGGGGGGGAAATGCCTTCGCACTTCCCTGCCACCACGGGGGTGATGGCAGGGGGTGTTTGGGACTCGAACCCACTAAAACCCCCCCGTGATCCGTCCGCCGCCGGGACGGGACGAGATAGGGTCGCGCTGGCATTCACTATCTCGCCCCAGCGGTAGGCCCTTCCGGGCCTCTGCGCCAGTGGGTGGGTAACCTTCCACCTCAGTTACCCACCAGATGTGTGGGGCCGTGTGAGCGCAGCGGAGAGTCCCCCGACCCTCCGCCGCCGGCCCCACTACGTCTGCGCCGGAGGGGGTCAGAGTTGGCATCGTCCTCCCTGACCCGCTCCGCAGCCTCCTTTTGCGACATCACCACCTCGCAAAAGGAGACCGTTGCCTGCCACGCTCTCTCGCTGTCGAGCATGGCGTTCACCACGCTCGGCAACGAGAGATCCCGGCCAACGACCGCTGAAAGTGTGCGCCGCTCAGACTCCCAAGCAGCGCACACCTCCAGCGTGTGGAGCGCCGTATCTTCCGGCGCCCCGCATTCGTGGCAGGCCGGGGTCGCCTCCCGTCTCGCGATCTGGTGCAGGTACTTTCCGAAACATCCGTGTCCGGAAAGCACCTGCACCAATCGGAAGGTCAGCGACCCGAATGGCCGCCGCACCCACTCCCGGAGGACCGGGCGGATGGCCTCCACCGTCCTCTGCCCAGGCACCGGTGGAGCCAGGTCCTCCGTCCACCGCCGCAACAGGGCGGCCCGCGCCTGCCTCCGCAGGCGCCTGACCTCCCCAATTATTATGATCCTAACCCAACTATGATCATTATATGCGAAAGTTTCAGTTTGCATGTATTGGCATGATAACTGAATCGAAATGGATGAACGGTGTTGATAAAATTTGGTGAGTAGTTTATTTTACGTGTAGGCCTAAAGGCGAAATACACGGTTCACTTTTGCCTTTCAATTTGGAAGAAGCAACCAAATTGATCCGTGTAAACATAAAAGTGAATCATTCGATGTCATTGAACGTCATCTTTTGCTTTTATTTCTGCTCCGTTCAACTAGTGATTCAATTCGGTTGAACCGTGTATTTTCACCTTAACACCATACTAATGAAATTAATGCGATTTTGCGTAAATTTCATAAACATGCTAATTGCTATGCTATTTGCTAAAATGAAATGAAAATAGAAATGAAAAATTATATGATAAATGAAACGAAAAAGAAATGAATAGTGAAATGAACCATGAAATGAAACTTTACATTAAATTTAAATTCAAAATGAACTAAATGAACTAAAATGAAATTTGATATTTCTGCAACTACATTTCATTTGCAAAATGCTAATTGAGTTTGCACATGCTAAAATTAATGCGAATGTTAATTAATCCATCACTAGTGTGTATGGTCATCCATATGACTATACTACTATATCACTTATAACTTATTATGTCCTAATACGGGCGCAGCCAATAAATCTGAGTACAGAATGTTTAGTCATCACCATCATCATCAGCCTGAAGACGTCCACTGCTGAACATAGGCCTTCCCCAAAGAGCGCCATTTTGAGCAAAGTTTAGTGCCTATATTGTTTTGAACTTGCACAGTACCTACCTAGCTCAAATGCAAAGTATAGGACCTCTGTATACTTACTTTAAAACCTAAAAAGCCTTTTTATTCCTTCAATTAATAAATAAATAAATATGACATATATTTTAGGAAAATGCCGACGTTTTGCCCGACTATTAAAAGCTGTACCTTTGGGCATTCGCTCTTTCAACAATCCTGGGATTAATTAAGAATTATAAACCCTTTTCGGGTAAAGGCACAAATTATATAATACTAATTACTAGTAGTAGTGGGGGATGGTCAGACTATAATAGTCTCTAAAACCATAAACATCGTAACGCCACTCTACGCCTACATCGTACAAATGCTTGTCGCTTCCGAAACGCTCTGTCACAAATTACTTCCTGCAGGATGCCTCAGGAAGCATTTAGAGGGGTGCAAGGAAGCGTTTACGGGGGGAGGCCTAATCACAGATCCTTTTACCTGCAGGTGGGTAGCAGAGTTCTAACTTTGGTCTTTATAAGTGCCATAAAAGGTACCTAATTTAATTTTATCTAAGTGTTGAATCGTAAGTCTTAGGTACCACGCATACATATAATTTAATTTATCTTAGTAGTAAATCAGTATGTGTTTTTTTTTTTTCAAAAACAAATCTCATCAGCCTGAAGACCGCTGCTGAATATAGGCCTTATCCATAGAGCGCCATTCTGAGCGGCTGCTTGCATCCTGTATACATCGGCTCCTCGCGGTTTCAGTTCGTAAACCGTCGACCGAAAGAGGCCGGTCCCCCTCTAGGTGGACCAGCCTACGCTGCGTCTTTCGGTTCGTAATCGCCACTCGAGAACCTTACACATATTCTATAAAAAAACTG
Organism: Ennomos erosarius; assembly: GCA_963580505.1. Lineage (NCBI taxonomy): Eukaryota > Metazoa > Arthropoda > Insecta > Lepidoptera > Geometridae > Ennomos > Ennomos erosarius. The sequence goes on from OY756991.1 coordinate 13,523,810, forward strand.
AAATGATGTAATTTTAATTACAAAATACAAAAAAATACAAATAGTTTATTGTAAAACAGTAATTAACTTGTCAAGAGCGTGCTGGGTCTTGCAGTGTAACCATGGACGCAAAAAAGAGCATTGTTTGCTAATATTTTAAAGGTCGGAAAAGACCGCGCGGTCATCGATCCAGCGCCACCGCACCGGTTGGTTTCAACCCTAAAACATCAAAATAAATATTAAACTTCGACTGCAAAACAACAAAACCCTACAAAGTTAAACTCAATAAAGTTTGATTCATAAATAATAATCATTTCCAAGCGAATAATTTGAATAAAAGTTATGACGATGTAAAATCAAATGAATTCGCAAAGTTCATTCGTTCTCGAGTTAAATTGACTGTTAAGCAATTTCAGTGGTTTAGGAAGCCAGCGTCGTTGGATGGAACCGAACGAGAAATTAAAGATATACCAAGTTCTTATATACTTCTAATACTTACTGCTTCTGGTTGGTCTCAAAATTTTGATTTTATAGCTAAAACACTATTCCCAATTTAGTTTCCCCTATTATAAAGCTCAGTGACTTTTGCCAGTTTCAAAGACGTTGATAATTACAAAAAAAACTCATAATCTCGGCAGATTTTGCTTACACCAGTTACAACACTAATTAAATATCTATACGCTTAAGGTATAAAACGTTCATATTTCAATAACTATATATTTACCATAAACCGTAGACAGAGCACTACTCTCGGTCATAAAATCTGAACTCCAAAGTAATCATGTAAATTTCAAAGCAAAATCCATCAAGTTGATGCTTTATCGAACTTGGGTAGTTCTCATCGATGCTCAAATTTGATGGTCACGAGGTTATATTTCCTAAATGGCTTAAGATACAAACAGAATTTGTGAATTAAATGATGAAACATCTATTAGGCTACCACAGAAATAAAGCTTGTCATAATAAAAGCAAAAATAATACCTTAAATTAACACGAAATGGTAAAAAACGGGGTAATTTTTCGTGTTCTCATCGTGTCACACTCTCCGATGCAGTAAAACATTTGCTTACCACTTCACCAAATTTCACTGTATTTGTATGTAACATATACTAAAATTATCGTAATTAAATAAACTTTACACTAAATAGTTTAAAACAAATCTTTTCATCATTATTTTCAATTTAAAACAACATACGCGTCGGTCACGCGGATATGGGTTCTTTAAATTCGCGTGATAAAACGGCTGCCTGTTAAACAAAACATCAGCAATCAAACACTGAGTGTAGTCCGGTCGAACGTCAGTCGTGTACTGGCATCGCAGACGTAAGACGTGTGGCTCAACGTGCCGGAAAAAAAAATATCGGTAAGCTTGTATTTGTTCATAGATTTACCGATCACACGTGCACTACATTTTTTGGGCATTGTATTTCAGCAATTGAAATCAAAGTTAGCTCATCGAAACCCTAAAATGTGCGAGATATTTATGTAGTATTTGATTTAAATCGATACACTTAACTTTGCAGCAATTTTACAAAAAAGGGATAATTTCGTCAGTTTCGTTTCATAAACTTCGTGGCATTTTAGTCATGAAACTGATTTTGGTACATGAAACTGATTTTATGCATTCTTTTATTTAGAAATGTAGCGACTAGTGTGAGTTTATTGAAACAATTCTAGTTATTGTAGTATGACAGATGTAAGATAGTGTTTTGAATAATTATGTAAACGTGTTTTTATCGAGAAAAGATGGGTCGATTCGAACTCACTCATCATTCATTGTGATTAATAATCATAGCCTAAAAATGGATGAGTTCGAATTGGTAGGTATGTCATGTTATCGCGAAAAGGGGTGATCTGGACCGTGGTAGCCTAGTAACTCTCAAGTTGGGAGAACCTTCCTTCGAAACTAGCATTGTATTATGTTTAATAATAGGTACCTAAAGGGGAAGAGCTAGTAACAGTACCTACGTTTGGTAGGTAGTAGATTAAAAGATTATGGTTACATACCATTTTTCTGGTTTCCGGGAGAAGCATCCTATTGCGAAGATTCCGGTAGGTAGCTAGGTAAAAGGTACCTACCTAGCCCAAGTTCACATTCTATGAACACTTTTCTCCACACACGTTTACCGTCGGATATTATGTACCTAAAGTATGTAGGTATTAGGAACTATCACCAAAAGGTTCTGAAATTATTAATAACGTCACGTCATACCACAATACTACCTATTCTTGACGTAAGTACGTATATAGGTACTAGGTAGGGAGGTAGGTACCTACTAGGTACATTTTGGTCCCCGCCTGCCAACATTTCAATCATACTTTAATTATTTTGCTCGTAGGCTCGACTCCGAACACGTAAAGCTCATATTTAAAAGTTTATGGAAAAATCACGAAATCAGGAGTTTCTAATCCAAAAGAGTACCTAAACATGTGCCAGATATTGTCTTTTGTAGTGAGATTTGTTTTTATAGATAAATCGTTATAATATAAGTATAGATTATTTCTATTGTAGTGAAGGTTGTTGTTCTATTGAAAAAGTAACACAACTCATAAATAAATACACTTTTTAAATACTCATGATGCTTCTTAATTAATAAAGCTATTAATACGATAACTATCTGTTTTTTTGTCAGCGAGGCTTATTACCTATAATATGTAGTTAAGTGGATTAGTATTCGTATTTCGTAGGATGAACAAACTCAGGACCGAACTGATAATAATAATATACATAGTTTTGGTTATTAATACCATTTGTTTGCCAGTTTAATTATGAAAACAAGATTAAGATGTTATTTTGTGAACATTTAGTCTTATAAACAGTGGCAAAACGTGAGAAAATGATAGCTGTAAAGTTACTGAGTCATTTTCGTGATCCGATGCGTCGCTTTCGTGGCCTCTAAAACTTCAAAACCATTTATCACCCAAACAAGACATTCTATTTGATTAACTTATATATTAATTTACTCGTCTTATAAAGCGCTATAATTTATTGTACAAAAATGTTTGAAATAAGAACAATATAAAATTGTACATGAAACTGACGATGAGAATCGTAAAAATGAGAACGAGCCACTTAATGCTCTTACAATGAACCATGACCTGTTGTAATAGGGTTTAAAACAGCTCATAAGGTAATGCTTTCATGTTAGGTTCTAACTAAAAAGCTGCCTGAACCTGGGGGCAAAGTTTCAGGTGTTTGCTCGCCTTTGTATTAATTAGTTGACTGCTTTGTGTGCTCTGCTGATCTTTGTGTACCGTGTGGTAAGTACTTATTTATTACTTAGCTGCGAAGTTATTTATGAATATTTTATGGTGATATCGGTCTTTGTGAGCGATACGTTTGGGATTCGGGGTATAAGGGTGGTTTTCCACTAGAGACATACATTTAAGCAGTGAACGAGGTCAAAACCGAAACTATTTATAATAATTATTATGTGACGGTTTCCATTAATGATTATTATATATACTTAGGTACTTTTAGACCTCCACGAATTTCCGTAAAACGGCATTTGCCTAACCTAATGTTCATCACATTGCTACAAAAACTCTGGACATCAAGGACTGACTTGGAGTGAAATAGGTGATAGGACTTTCTGCAAAGTTCGTCTAGCATCGCTTCCCTTAGTATCACCGCTTTGTCTGTTTATTCTACCGCCAAGCATTGAAAGCACTACTTATATTTGTTCCGGTTTCTTTCGGCATTGTAGGTACGTACTTATCTAGTGAAATTATCAAGAAATCTTATAAATAGACTGTGTGATTTCTCAGTAAATGCAAACTTAAAGAGTATTTTACAATAATGTCACAGAGGCTAAATTTGGTAACAGATAAAAGAAAAACCAACAACTAAACCATTAATCATTATTAACGAAAAACTGAACAAAATCCACTGGTTTCGTGTAAAACCAAAATAAGGCGATTTTACCTATAATAGGCAAATGAAAACATACTTTGAGCTGCCTGAGCGTAAAACTGTATCACCTAGAACACATTTCAGGAGCCATTTAAAATTGTTTTTTGAATATGGGCCTATTTTGGAATTCTGAGTGACACTGCAACTGTTACGGACAGCTGTAACGCTTAACATCAAGTGAACGACTAGCTCATCACGTCATTCGCTATCATTAGCAAAACCTCTCTAATAAAATTGGAAAAGATAAAGACAAGGTTTATAATTTGGCCTCAAATATTAAGGTCCAATATAATCCCGTGGTCTGAAAATGGCTCAAAACCACTTACCACTGGTTGTCTCACGCGAATTTATGGTTGTTCGATCAGCAACCCTTCAATACCTGGCTCGTTTCCGAAAGGTGTGGCTGGGTAGTCCCCATGGACTTAGGGGCACGGAACGGCGTGTGAGCGAATCTAATACAAAGAAAAGACATACGATATCATCAACTTCTTAATTTAGTCTGTGCTAATAACACAACGGCTGAGAGAGGCTGAGAGAGCATGTCTCTCAACACTGTCATTTTTTTTTATATTAATCATGATGTGACGAGCTAGTCTTTCGTCTGATGGTAAGCGACAGAGTCGCTCATAACAGGTGACGTCTGACTTAGTGGAACTTTAAATTATAAATTTTTGTGTGACTGCACTGCTCACAATCCTGAGACATCAGCTCAATCTAGGAATAAGATATTATTTAGACTGTGAAATCAGGTTATAAAGTCTCATTTTCCCACTGAAAGAAAACATTGTAAGGAAACCAGCACTGTTCAAAAATTACAAAATTCGTCAACCTGCGCTAGACCAGCATGAAGTTATACCAAATATAAGCATCATAATTATTATTAATTACGTAGGTGGCTTCACACGGGATATATACTTAGGTACCTTAAGCCTCCTCCCTTCTGCTGCCTTGATCTTTCTCCTCTATTCGTCATTTCGCTACAAACTTTTTCTTCTTCCACTATTGCATCTCTTCCCCGTGCATATTTTCTCTTTAAAGCTCTTCTATAACCGATCAAACATTTCCTAAGCATACTATATTATAATACTCGATCGAAGCATCGTGAAACTATAAACAAGTATGTTCTCTCACCGTCCGCAAAACAGCCAGTTCGTCGTAGTACCAAAATCATTTAAGCCTTTATCCAGAAAGGAAAGTACCCTTTTTTACGGCAGGTACCTACTATTTTAGAGATCCGTTTATAAAAGGGTCCCGTAGTCTTCTAGCACCCTTTTATAGCTGTTGAATTATTTACAAACACCTTTTTTGGAAACAGTACATAAAGCAGCCGAATTATGGGTACCTTCTATCCATAGTATTATACCATACTAAGAAAAACAACAAAGTGTTTATACTCCGTAATATTCCAAAAAGGGGTTAAACCACAGAACAGATAAAACAACTAAAATCACCTTCTTTTCTTATTGAAAAGTACTTGGATGCATAGACCAAGGAGAGAGTAACAAAAATATTCAAAGTCTGTGCCTGGATGACACATTTTTTCAGTTATTTTGATTCGGTTTTGAGCTCATTCATCATCATCATCACCAACAGCCTGTAGACATTTACTGCTGAACATAGGCCTCCCCCAGAGAGTACCACTTTGAGCGGCTGCTCGCCTCCTGCATCCATAGGCTCCCCGGTGCAATCGGTCCACCTAACACAATTTTAGGCAATGAGCTCATTTCCTAAAATTAAAGATGCCACTGCAGCATTTTGCCTATAAAGCGAATTGACGAAACAGACTGCCTAACCGTTACTCAATGCCTTAACTTTTTAAATACCAACATAATACTGAACCGATTTTGATGAAATTTTGATGAATTCGTTATTTGCATTCGAGGTTGGGTTGAAAACTTATATGGCAGTACAATTTCGTTATCTGCAACCTCATTTCCGAAAGTACAGTCCATTTTTTGCGGTACCCTCATTAAACGCAATCGTGGAACTCATCGGGCCATATATTTGACTAAAACCGGCCTCTTGGACCTCTAATTATTCATGCCTTCAGATAGGGCATAATTATAACTGGCGGATAATTTATTTAAAGTGACACTTTCTCCCGGGTCTTTGAAAACGCTGACATTACGTAAAATATCTATACACTGAAAAATTTATAACGTGTAATTTCAAAAACGCCTAATTACTTGAGTGTTTTATCCAATAGATATTTGTTATGTAATACGTTTTATACCTTACCTATACCTAAGTTAATATTAGTAATAGTGGCAGTTAGTTATTTGGGGATTTTTTTCGTAAAACTGAAGATCTACCATCATCATCATCATCATTATCATCATCATCACTAGCCCGGAGACGTCCACTGCTGAACATAGGCCTCCTCCACAGAGCACCAGAACGTCGGTCCACCAAGTAAGGGCCAGCCTACACTGCGTCTTCCGGTTCGTGGTCGCCACATGAGAACCTTCTATAGCTAGAGATCTGGAGATCTATAGCTACATCATATTATCTTATCTGTGGTTTAATGTTATAGTTATAGGTAAATACTCCCGAGTTGAAACCTGATTACTGATCCATCACATAATTTCTAAACCAAAATACCACAATATCAACAGAGACAGACTTGTCATGTAAACATAAATCGACTAAATGTTTAATTACATCAAAATTTCAAATTCATACCTAAATACCAAACGCGAATATCTCGCCTGCCTTACCGCAATAATTTCATTCGATACCTATTGCGACATGCTTCTGTATCAACATTATAAGCACTCAGTGACGCTAAATCAAGCACTTTACCGATCAGAATATCTTGTCAGACATTCCGATTGGTAAAGTGCAAAGTTCGCTACGGTTACCACTTGGATGGATGACTGCAACCAAAAATTGTTACAACTAAAGAGGGTCATTTCATGTTATAACCGGTCTCATAATGTTACTGATCTCATCATATAAACCGCCCTCATCATTAAATTGTCGGTCTCATCATACAATGACCGGTTCCATCATACATTGACCAGTCTCATCATACAATGACCGGCCTCATCATATTACAATGACCGGTTCCATCATACAATAACCAGTTCAATCATACAATGATCGGTTTCACCATACAATAACCGGTTCCATCATACAATGACCGGTTCCATCATGCTATGGCCGGTTCCGTCATACAATGATCGGTCTCATCATACAATGACCGGTCTCATCATACAATGGCTCGTCTCATCATACAATGACCGGTCTCATCGTATAGTGGCCGGTTCCATCATACAATGATCGGTCTCATCATACAATGACCGGTCTCATCATACAATGGCTGGTTCATCATACAATGATCGGGCTCATCATACAATGGCTGGTTCCATCATACAATGACTGGTCTCATCATACAATGGCCGGTTCCATCATATTACAATGATCGGTCTCACCATACAACGACCGGTTCCATCATACAATAACTTTTTAACTTGTGACAATTTTTTTGTTACATTTTTCATGCGAAATCACCTATCGTTTTGTTCCATACAAAGCTAACCGACCGTAATTCAGAAAGAATGTTTCGCGGAAAAACTACATTTCCTGTTCGTTTCTCGAATGCTCACCGGAAATAGTTTCGGGAATGAGATGAACGACCGGGAATTGTAATATCAGACGACCGGGTTCAGGTGACGTGCGTTTCCATGGACTTAAAATAATATAGACGCCGCTTGTAGAACTGTTTGAAATAAGTATAAAAGCTCAGTTGGTTAGTTGGTGGTTGATTGGTTGATGGTGATTGATTGGCATTAGGTTGTTGGTGGGTTGGTGGTTGGTTGCTATTAGGTTATTTATTGGTGTTTGGGTATTGATTGTTAGTAGCTGGTGGTTAATTTGTTGGTGGTGGTTGGTGGTACGATATTACGATGTAGAATGACGATGTTTGGCTGGCCTGATAGCTCAGTTGATAGTAGCCCTGCCTTCTGAACTAAGGGCTGTGGGTTCAATCCTGCCCAGGACAAACATTTTTTCTTTCTTTCTTTGTTTGCTCAGTGTCTGGGTGTTGTATAGTATTCTATATAAATTCACAAACAAAAAAGTATCTAAGTATTATATCAGTTAACTGATTCCCATAGTACAAGCTTTGCTTAGTTTGAGGCTAAATGACGCTGATGAAATGACCACAAAAAATAAAAAAAGAAGTAAAAAAAGAAGGAAAAAGACGTCATGCTGGTATCAGGCAGAACATTGTAGTGAATTCCTGGCCAGTTACCATAAGGTCAAACTGAGGATCTATCGCCAAACACTTTTAACAAGTGTTTCAAAGTCCTCACAAACATGAAAGGGCCAGTTTCTATTCCATGCAGCACACTGCCGTCATCAGATAAGACATCATAACTTTAAGTAACATGTTAAGCTGCCCTTATTGCAGAGTGATCTCTAACTATAACAAATTGCCGGAAGATATTAAATCCGAATCAGAAGATATGACGTTCAGAAGACGACTAAAATCATTTTTGCTAAAAAAAGGCTATTACTCAGTCGAAGAATTTAAAGCAGATAAACTTTAGTTCGCTTGGTCCCGTTACACTCGATGTAGGAAATGATAAAATTAAAAATATTAATATCAAAGTAGGTAATATTAATTTTTTAGTTAGGTTAACTAACAAATGCAATATAAAATTTATTTCGTTTTGAAATTTACGTAGAATGATGACAATGATAATATATAAATTGACCTAAATTCTACATAAGATGACAAAATTCAATTAAGCTGTATAATTTGCTATTTTATTAAGACTATAGGTATAAAAATTGTAATAATTTAAAGGAAATGTACAACTACAAAATCTTCAATGGGGAATGCTCTGAAGAGCTGTTCAACTTAATCCCAACGTCGCGGTTTTATAATCGCACAGCTCGTCACCGTCAAAAAGCTCATCCATACCTCGTGAACCCATGGAAATCTCGCACAGTCCGTTTCTCGAGGTCGTTTCTGCCACACACGTGCAAGATGGGGAACGAGCTTCCCTCTGAGGTGTTTCCGCTGAGCTTCAACATGGGGCACTTCAAACGACGGGTAAATAGAGTCCTCAAAAGTAGGCAACGCGTCGGCAACGCCCCTGGTGTTGCAGGTGTCTATAGGCGACGGTAACTGCTTACCATCAGGCGGGCCGTCTGCTTGTTTGTCTGTCCATGTTATAAAAACAAAAAAAAATGTACGCTCCAGCTCCACCCAGAAGTGCAACGCCCTCACAGGGCTCATATAATGAAATATTTAGGACTAGGTATTAGTTTTAGTTACACTAATGACATGTATGAAAGCATGTAATTAAAAAATAGTAAGTTATTAGTAAATTAATAAGTGAAACGTGATCAAAAGAGCAAAGTGGACAGACGTTTATAGTATAGGTACGGACAAAGTGCCTCATCTATTATTTATGTTTCTTTGTACATCCACTGTCTATCCCACTTCTGATATTTGGAACATTTTGTGATGCGATTATGGGAGGCATGAGATATTACTTGTAAATACGCTTGCACAAATGCTGATTATATTTAACGGTTTCATTCTCACCATTTATTGTAATGTTCATTTTAAGTATGATTTAATCAACTGTACCTTATGAATATTTCTGTCAATTTCTCGACGTTTCGAGCATATTATTATCCGATGCCCTTCCTCAGGAGGTGAGTTCACGTAGCGTAAACACCACACACACAAAACAAAATCACACTCATGACAATTTTAACAAATAATAATAATAATACACCGCGTACCCTGATTCCAAAGGGCTAAGTAAGACCCCTGACCCCTGGCTTGCCTTAACCGGCTGTCCGGGGGTGGAAGTCGCAAGACCTAAAAACCTAAGCTCCAGGGTGGAAGTGTTAAAGGGCATAACGCCGCGAGTAGCGTTCAGTGAAAGCGCAGCACACCTCTCGACACCCTAAGCCACTCACACCAATGTTGCTTCCTCGGCACCAATATGCGGTAGCCACTACAGTAGGCCCATTTAGTGCAGTGGCAAGTCATCACCTGCCTCAAACATTTTGATATGAGACAAAACCCAATGTCACCATTCATCAAAAGTTCACCACAATACCAGATTCATTTTATACTTATATACAAATAATAGTCTATAATAATGCCATACCATGCCTTGTCTGTTGTAATAATTAATCATGTATTCAAAAAGGCCTCTTGGTGTTAGCTTCGGCCCCACCAATGCCTTCCAAATGTTCGGGCTAAACCCGAGAGTCGTAAAAGCATAAAAAAATAATAATGATAAATATAATAGAAAGAAAGAAAGAATAAAATCCTTCATAAATAAAATTCTGATCGAACTTCCCTTGGTAAGTTTGTTTGTTTGATCGTGAACTTCTTATAGTAGTGGGTTGAAGCATCTGAACTGTCTATTATAATCAAATTATTTACTTGGATAAGACAATATAGTACTGGAGAGTGGACTTTGCTTTACGTAGCTCTTACAAAAGAAAGTCAGTTATAATTTTAACCCTTTTCCCTGCGCTGATCGCGGATAAATAATATTTTTACTATTTTTTAGCTGGGCGAATATTAAATTGCAACAGATAAGTATAAAAATAAGAGATTTCTTTAAAACCTTCATTAATAGCAAAAAAAGGAATTCCTGTTTCGGATCAAGATTAACGTCTGAAGGAAAAATGTGTTTCACTTAGACCTAACAGTCCAATATTAGAATTAAATGTTGACGCTTATACTTATTTACTCAAATATATATATTTGCGGAGAAATTCCAAGAATTGAAGAACTGACCATGTGTCAATGTTTTTTTACCTGCACCACCATAATTATTTATTTTTCTCAATTCTTTCGTGTTTTTCATTTTCAGTCGAGTAAATAAGCGTCAACATCCTATTCTAATTACCATAGACTTATAATAATTTATAATAAGCTCCCGGAATCAATAAAGTTAGCGAATAACAATCATATATTTTCTAACAAGTTAAAGTTATTCCTAGTAAATAAAGCGTATTACTCTGTACAAGAGTTTAAAAATGATAAAATAGACGCATAGATGTACTTAATTCGGATAATTTATTTGATAGTTAATACGTAGATATATTTAAACTTGTGGTATATGGATAGGTATGATAGGTACTAGGTGCTATAATGTGGGGTGTGATCCTGCGCATGAAGGAATAGGATGTGAAGTGTAGATAGTATATATTAATAATAATCTTTTTAAATGTTGTACGCTCCTGACTATTATTAATTTAATGATAATGATAATAATAATAATAATAACAATAGTAATTAGATTTGACGTAAATAATACAATTAGAAATAAATAGGAATAGGATTATTGACATGTAACAACATAACTTTTATTTTAGAAACCACTCAAAATGTACTAAAATGTGCAGCGCCCTTGCAGGGCACATATATTGATCCTTAAGACAAGCTACTGTTTAATATATAGTCTGTATTATATGTGAGCACAATAAATGAATAAATGAATAAATGAATAATTAATAATTTAAAAGGGTTTGTCCTGAATGAGAGACTGACAGACAAATTATACCTACCTAGAGCATAACCCATTCGATCTATAGTCTATATAGACTTTTAATTCATTGGACCCTAAATCCCTTAATAATAGCAAATTACATTTATTAAATCAACCCAATGGCCTCGTACATGACGATGGCAAAAGACCTGACAGAATGACCTTGATTCCATGGGAGTTGGGGCGGCCTTTGGTCTGGGACGTAACCTGCGTAGACACTCTCGCACCGTCGCATCTTCCTAGAACACAGGTTGGGGCTGGCGCGGCGGCGGAATCAGCAGAGAACATGAAGAGGCGCAAATATAGTACTCTAGATAGTGGGTACATATTTGCGCCTTTTGGTGTTGAGACGCTGGGACCGTGGGGACCAAGTGCACACAAAATTTATAAAGACCTCTCGGAACGTCTGATCGAGGCAACACGTGACCAAAATGCTGGTCTATATTTGGCGCAAAGGCTAAGCATTGCCATACAACGGGGCAATGCCGCCAGCATTTTGGGTACGTTGTCCACTGGTAGGGGCTTTTTAGATTAATTTTACTTATTATATAGTTTTTTACTTTAGATTTAGATAAGTAGTTTATTTTAGTTTGGATTAATTTAGTTTTAGTCAATTTATCATGTTGCCTTATAAATATAATAATTCAAATCAATGTTTATATTTTGTACCAAAAATACATTACCTAATTTTTTGCGTCATGTCGCTGGAATCCATTTAACCTAGTCCTAAGCGAATGAAGCTTTTATACGATGAACAGCTTTTCGATCCCTTTCGAAGAAATTCCTGAAACATTATCTGTTCCGGATTCCATCCAATTTACTAGTTTATTTAACCGATTGCAAAAAAAGGAAGATATTCTGTTTTGAGCGTAGGTAGGTACTATGGGAACCTGGTGACTGATACATTACTTAGTAGCAATGGCAATTAATGTGATTTTGCGTAAATTTCCCAAACCTGCTAATTTAAGAGTCTTAGCATGCTAATTGCTATTGCTATGCTATTTGCTAAAATGAAATGGAAATGAAAAATGAAATGACACTTTATAATAAAAATTAAATTAAAAATGAACTAAATGAATTGAAATAAAATTACATATATCACAAAATTTAGCAACTGCATTTAATTTGCGAAATGCTAATATAGTTTTCATATGTTAAATGTTAATGCAAATGCTAATTAATCCATCACTAATACTTAGACACCTTATGTTTGAAAATACTTACCCACTTACATTCATGTTTAATCATAAGAAAAGATCAATTGATTCATCTTTAGTCTTTATCATCGACGGCAGCTGTATTGAACAATTTCAGTTTAATATTAAATCGCGTTGTTTGCCGGCCGGCCGCCATGATGGACCGGAAATGCAATTTCCGCATCGCATCGACTGCAATCGTACTGGAGATCAATAGGGTAGGCCTATACCTACAGTACTCTGATTCACAATCCATTAGAAATCTATGCTTTCCGTCTCTTTCTCATATCAGATCATCATCACTCTGCGTCCACTGCTGAACTTAGACCTATAATTAATAAGAACTAATTATTCCATTTTGTCGTAGAACTGACAACTGATGGGGAAGAAAGGTTCTCGAGTGGGGCCGCGAACCGGAAGACGCAGCGTAGGCCGGCCCCCCACTAGGTGTACCGACGACCTGGTCGGTGCACCTACCCAGCCGCTCAAAGTGGCACTCTCTGGGGGAGGCCCATGTTCAGCAGTGGACGTCTACGGGCTGATGATGATGATGATGATGATGATGAAGCTCTAAACCAAATAATGTTCGTCATTCGGTTCGGTTCAAAAATCCATGTTCAGCGCAATAATAATCAAATAAAATAAAATAAATAATAAAAAACTCGTACTTATATAAATAACGCTCAACGATCACATACATAGACCCTAGGCCCTAACTAGGATTCCCAGTATCTAGGGACCCAGAACTACGAGGCTAACTAGGATTCCCAGTATCTAGGGACCCAGGAACTACGAGGAGTATGCTTCCACAACACCCACCTACAGAACAAGTATTTGCACTTTTCATTTCTGTGTAGAAATACCTAATTGTCCTCTCGCGGGAATCAAACCCGCTGCTCAACCACCACACCACGGAGCCTGTCAAAATATATTTGGATTAATAGGCATGTTGACTAAAATGTTCGTATTGGATAAATTATCAAAAGATAAACATTAGTGAAAACAAAAATTAAATATCCTAAAAAATGACCAAGATACAAGCATTTTAAAAACTGGAATAGAAAGAGATAGCTCAAACGGCCAGTGACATCAGAGGAATGTCGTAATAGTAACTCATTGCTAAGCTGTGGTAGCTTTTCATACAATCTCTTTGGCATGTGACGTCACGAGTAGATTTTTCATAGTAACTGTGGGAGCTCTGGTGGTGTGCTCTGTTTCGCGAGAAAGAGACAGAAGATGCCTCCTGTAGAAACTTTATAAGCTTATTACTCCGTGATTTATTTACCAATTTTGCTAATTTTTTCAACTATTGCATTCATTTTTAATCTTCTTTATGACAGTAATATTTACTTGTTCCTTATTAATAGTAGTCATCATGCCTACAGTTGACACGCCACTCAATTTAAGAAATAAATTGTTGACACATCACTGCCTCTATCACTAAAAGTTCTAAAACTGTTGCTGTCTTGGCAATGTAAGAGACGCATATATTTTTAGTGTTATAAAGATTGTCAACTAAAGCCTTCTAGGTTAACAAAATTGCCATTTTAATCCAAAATCTGGCGTACTTAGCTAGTTCCTTCAATTACTAAAGGTTCAAATACTTCTCAGCTGGCGTTAATCCCGATTACGAACAACATTAAACAAGTGAAGTGCGCAATCTGAGCGGATAAAGAGGAAAAAACCCTCACTTAATTTGCAGACTCGTAATGAGGGAGTCGAGAAATCGTTTACCGCCTTCAGCCGGTTCCCATAGCGGTCTAAACCGGTTATTTTGCTTGAAATCGGATAAGGGTGCAGTTTGATAATAATTAAACTATTATAATTCATTATCTGATCGCGTGACACGGGTGAAACTTAGAATTGTTAAATAACCGGCCAAATGCGAATCGGATTCGCGCACGAAGGGTTCCGTACCATTATCTATAAAACCGAGCAAAAAAAACACGTTTGTTGTATGGGATCCCCTTAATTATTTATTACATTCTGCTTTTTAGTATTTGTTGTTATATCGGCAACAGAAATAATAACCTGTGAAAATTTCAACTGTCTAACTATCACGGTTCATGAGATGCAGCCTGGGGATAGACGGAGAGACAGACAGACAGACAGTATGCTACGTTTTTAATAGTACTTACGGGGATATCGGGAACTCAAAAATGATTCTAATCACGGTAAATATCCCGTAAGTACTATTAAAAACGTGGTAAACAACTGTGAAAGTTTGAAACAGACAGTATGCTGCTATAATACCGTATTATGTGAGTAGATATATAAAATATGCTAACTACTTACGATTTAATATATCTTAAAATATGGCCTCACGTAATTTTAAAATAATTATAAGCCTTTGACAAACCAACTCATTTGTATTCCAGCCTAACCTCAATTAAGATTTGAAATTGAAATCAAAACTTAACTAAGTCGTACCCTTACAAAACTTATATCATAAAATTGCTTATTCAAATCGTTACACTTTCAGGAAGTAGGTACCTATAGTGCTACCACCGGTACATATCTGATACCTAAGTGACAACTTAAACAACATCGAAAGTAAACTTAAACATCTACAAAATTAGATTCAAAATCGATTGGATAATGTTATTGTAAAACATGTAAGCAAAACGATGTCTTACTTCATAGACTTGTAGTTTAAAATTGCATTGAAAGTGGTTGTCTAGTTACAATATAATATTTAGGTGCATAGCAAACAGGTGCGCACTTAAAGACCTGGTCTAGACATGCTAACTCATTATTAATACCCAGCACTAGAAGTGTGGGCAACAGAGAAAACTGTGGAGAGGCAGAAGTTTACTAATGAGGCCAACACAGTCAGAGACTTTCAGCACCATATGGAAGTATCATTATAGCGACACAAGCTGGTTGAAAATCTTCCCGAAGCATCCCGAACGCTGCCCAGCCGAGTTGAAGTAAGTAGATTCTTCATGCGATTTCTTTCTGGAAGTTGGACCTATCTAATTAATACTGACTTTGTCTGAGTATTAATCGTCGACAACATTAACAGCATCGTTTATTTTATTGTTTTATTTTAATTTTATTTTTAGATTTTAAGAAAACTTAGTTATATCTAGGTAGAAGTGTAGAAAATATAAATATGAAGGAGGGCCAATTACAAATAAAAATAATAATTAAGTACACTTAGAAAGACGGAAGAGATACCTACCTACCTAAAAGTTCACTTAATCAGCTGCTTAATTACCAAAAAATGCAGTACTAATCTTCTTCAGCTGATTAGCAGTGGTATTAAAAAGATCAATATCATGTCTCTCAGTCAAGTCATTGAAACACTTGCTAGCTCCTATTAGAAGAAAATTTCTTCTGTAGTTGGTTTTACAGTGGTAGGGGATTCCTAGGAGAATCATGGCCATTTGATATGATTATCGTCTTTTGTCACCAGTTGGGACACTACTGAGGTCAACGAGTATGGTGCACTGCGAACTCACAAGATAAAAAATAAAACAATTTTTATATGCGTAAGTTGAACTTTATTGTCTAACAGTTTAGCCGTAACTTTCAATGCAAAGCTCTATTCTATGATCCAACTATTCCGACATAGTTAGAAAATTTAACATGACTGTGTTTGCGACGCGTTGAATGAATCAATTTTAAAACTGTTGTGTCGAACCTTATCGTTTTGGCACTGTAGGCCTAGCACGAATATTTACGCGCGCGTAAGTGTGTGGACGTGAAGAAAATAAAGAGTCAAATGCAACTCTCACCAACTTCTATTCCCGACATGGTCACGTATGCCTGCACTCCTATAAGCGTGTAATGTAACTCACGTACCACCCGATGTCCACATCTAGTAAAAATAACATGAATCCTGAAGTCCTAAAATATTACTACGACGGGCCCGATACCTCAGTTGGTAGTATCCCTGCCTTCTGAACTGAGGACTTTGGGTTCGATTCCTACCCAGGACAAACATTTGTGTGATGAACATAGATGTTTGTATTATTATTGTATCAGTTATCTGGTTCCCATAGTACAAGCTATGCTTACTTTGGGGCTAGATGGCGCAGTGTGAAATGTCCACACATATTTATAAAAGAAATAAAATTAATTGAGTCATTTTTATTTTAGAATATTGGACAGACAGACAGACAGACTGACCAACGGACAGTAGAACCTTAGTAATAGGGTCCGCTTTACTCTTTGGGTCACCATCATCATTATCATTAACAGCCTGATGACATCCACTACATAACATATGCTCCCAGGCAGCGCCACGTACCCATGGGTAAGGAACCCTAAAAACGGAATTTAAAATAAATATTTTAGGGGGTTCCCATACAACAAACGTGATTTTTTGCTCGTTTTTATTGTGAATTATGGAACTCTTCTTGCACGAGTCCGACTCGCGCTTAGCCGGTTATTATTTTAGAAGAGCGGGTGTGGCTCAGGTTAACCGTTTGACTTCAGGATATTGATGTGTGCGATGTGATGGTTAGGCTATAAATATCACAACGCACACTAAATCTCATATATGAAGTCACGTGGCCATTAAAATTACGAACAAATCTTAACAACATAAACTTATTCGGTCGGGATTTTCGCTTCACATGCCTTCATCCCCCATTGGCCCTTAACGGGGCATTAACCCAAAACTTTCAAGACTAGCGGAAAATTAACTACGGAACTCCTTTACAACCCCGCATGCTAGGTACATTTTATAGTTACTTAAGCTACTATAATATCCTTAGGAATAAATAAATTGCCTCTAATTATTATTTTTCAGATAATTTTGGACTCCAGCTAATATTAATAAAAGAAATAAATAATAACGCCTATATAACGATCACATACATAGACCCTAGACCCTAACTAGGGTTCCCTGTATCTAGGAACCCAGAAACGACGGGGACCATGGTCCCACAACACCCAGACACAGAAGAATACGAAGTTTTTTTTGTATATAACAGCCCAGTGCTGCCTGAAATATACTATCTATTTAGTTCTTAAAAGAAAAACTAGATGGCGCTGTACGTCCTTAAAACGCGCAAATGTTTCGTTCCTGAAACCGAGACAGTTCGCAGGTTTTCTAAAGCACGCCGTTCACCAAATTTCAACTGTAATCAAATTTTTGTACGACTCTAGGCTATTTCCCTGCCTAGGTTCGAATTTGAAAATTCATATTTACAATTTACATTACTTATCCATTCGATTATCCATTTAGAAAAAGTTCATTAATCTTCTCCAATTTTAATAATATTATTATTTTGTTATTCGTAATCGTAATAGTTAAATTTGTTAAGGTGTGTTGCCAGTGACGACTATGGAACCGTTCCCTGCGAGATAAGATCCGAAACGAGGAAATCCGCAGGACTAAAGTGACCGATATAGCCCTTAAAATTAGCAGGTTGAAAATGGCAATGGGCAGGCCACATCGCTCGCCGAACTGACAACCGATGGGTAAGAAAGGTTCTCGAGGGGCGACCGGAAGGCACAGCGTAGGCAGACCCCCCCCACTAGGTGGATCGACGACCTGGTGAAAGCCACGGGGAGCTGATGGATTCAGGAGGCGAGCAGCCGCTCAAAGTGGCGCTCTCTGGGCAGGCCTATGTTCAGCAGTAGACGTCTACGTACAGTTGATGATGATGATGATGAAATTTATCCACCCAGTGCTGTGCTGCTGTCTGAAATATTTCATCAGTTTAATTCTTAAAATAAAAACTAGATGGCGCTGTACGTCCTTAAAACACGCAAGTGTTTCGTTCCTGAGATACAGGTTTTGTTATAAGGCTAATAATTATGATATGTAAATAAGAGAAACAACAGTTTTCTAATTTTGTACGACTAGGTCTTTTGCCTAGGAGGTTCGCATCCCAATTCGAATGTTAAATCTAGTTTAATGATTAATATTAATTAATATTTAATTTTACGGGTTACTCGGGTCTATCTAGCCCGGACATTTGGTTGGGAGGCATTGGTTGGTGGCGCCGAAGCTAACACCAAGAGGCCCTGTTGTAACATATAATAGTACATTGTGATACAAGTGTGCGAAGTTGATCATTACACTCGAGGCGGTATTATGCGCGCGAGCCGCGCATACAACATAGCGCGATACACACTTAACTGAATCGGGTTATCATCATAAACCACTAGTGCGGTAATGTAAAGTAAAAAGCAAATAGGAAGAAATGGAAATTTGTTGGATTAAGATCCTAATAGCGGTAGGATAAGAACCCATTTACGAGCAACTGTGATGAAAAATTTATTATTTCACTCATTTCACACTGTACAAGGCATGGTATGGCATATTATACAACAGTAAAAAATAATAATATTAAAACATATTATTATTTGCCGTCATTGAGACTCGCTCGGGTCTAGCCCGAACATTGTAAGGCATTGGTAGGACCGAAGCTAACACCAAGAGGCCCTTTTGTTTTGAATACAAAATTAATAATTACAACCGACAAGGCGTGGTATGGTATTATTATATATTTTTTGTACATAAGTGGGTATAAAATCAATTTGAATATGGTGAACTTTTGATGGATGTTGACATTGGGTTATGGAATGAGAGAACGGCACCTGCCAATTTTGTCTCACGTCAAAATGTTTGAGGCAGGCGATGACTTGCCACTGCACTAAATGGGCCTCCTGTAGTGGCTACCGCATATTGGTGCCGAGGAAGCAACATAGGTGTGGGTGGCTTAGGATGTCGAGAGGTGTGCTGCACTTTCACTGAACGCTACTCGCGGCGTTATGCCCTTTAACACTTCCACCCTGGACTTCCACCCTGGAGCTTAGGTTCTTAGCTCTTGCGTCTTCCACCCCCAGACATATTATTATTATTGTATTTATTATCATAATCGAGAATATTTTAAACATCTACTTATGAAATCATAATTGACCTTAGTGAAAGTAATGTTTGTTTCATGTCAAGCCTATTGGGACATAAATAAGTACTATACTAGGGTAGCCATCCATGCTATTTTCCCAGGACATGTCCTGTTTTTTGGGTTGTCCTGGGCTGTCCTGGATAGTTTTTAAGTATAGTTTTGGGATTTTCAAGCGTCCTGGTAAAGTCCTGGGTTTTTTCAAGGGTCTTGTGAAGAACCTAGTGTTTTAAAATTGACGCGACACTCCTGTTTCTAATCGAATACCGCCTTTGTATAATAACCGTTTGTTAACTAAACTACACAATAATTATGTTTATTAGCGTGAAAATTTTTGACGGGTCAAATGGATATTTACTGTGTTCCAGCGAAAGCTTATTACTCCGCGATTTATTTACCATTATTTTTTCATTTATTGCATTGATTATTAATCTTTATGAAAGTAATATTTACTTGTTCATTTTTAATACTAGTCATCATGCCTATTGGAGCAAAAAATAATCTCGAATTTAACGTGTAACTTCTATCTTAACTACAATAATATTGTCTATTCAACGAAGGAATGGCCACAGCTTTTTAGGATCGTCGCGTCGTGCTTTCAATCTGCCAGAAGTCGTATTTCCCCTATTTTCTCTTTCGATCTCGTTACGAATACCTGGCACGGTTTTAACGTAGGGAATTACCTAAAACAAATCGTTTTCCAATATATCTGTTTTGTTAATCAAGCTCTCTTTGTATCGTGTTTAATGAACTTTGTACCGTACGTAATACCTTGATTTCATGTTTATTTTAGGGGTTATAGGAAAATGGCGTCCATTTTATTAATTGAACAGGTTGACGATTAAAATAAATAAATAAATCTTTATTTCACACAAACACTTAATCAAAAATATACAATTCTAAGATATATTTATGTATGGACGACCAACTCTTATACTAGGCGGAACCTGTGTTACAAGAGCCGGTCAATACCAGTCGAGTTGAATCAAATTATTTAACCTTATATGCCTTTAAAAGTATCGTTAAATATTTATTAAGTTCTATACCTACTACTGATGGATTAATTAGCATTCGCATTCATTTTTAGCATGTGAATACTCAATTAGCATTTCGCAAATGAAATGTAAGTGCGAAATTCTGTGAAATATGAAATTACATTTGAATTTATTTAGTTCCTTTTTTAATTTAATTTTTAATTTAAAGTTTCATTACATGTTTCATTTCATTTTTTTTCTCTTTCTTATAATTTTTCATTTCACTTTTCATGTCAATTTTCATTTCAATTTTCATTTCATTTTTCATTTCAATTTAATTTCATTTTAGCAAATAGCATATCAATAGCAATTAGCATGCTTAGACTCGTAAATTAGCATGTTTATGAAATTTACGCAAAATCGCATTAATTGCCATCGCTAATACCTACCCACTTTACCCCACTTAACCTCCCACTCTCCGAAGAATGAACAGCAGGATTCTCTCAGTACCTACAAAGTCTTCTGCGAAGATCTGTAAAGCGTAGTCGATATGGCAACCCCCTCCCTATGACAAACGTCCAAAGTGGCGTTTTATAAAGAAGTAAGCCTATGTTCAGCAGTCGACAACTTCTGGCTTTTGATAAATAAATAATATCCATTGATCAATACATAGATCCTGGACCCTAACTACCCTGCCTTTTTTTTTTTTGAACGGGCTAATGCTGTTGGTCTCTAACGACCTTTACAGCGTCACCGGGCGGGAGGGCAGGCGCTTAAGGCACCCAGCCGACAAAAGTGGGGGGCAACTAGCTCAAGGGCACCCCTGGGGTGCGAGCCTCTGCTTGGGCTGTTGCCAGGATAAGAGGATCGAGAAGGCTACGTCCGCTGGAGGATTAGACCCTATGGAAAGTCGCGACCATTCTAACTAACCTACGGGGGGTACGTCGACCTCGCCGGCGGGGTCGGTGTCTGATTGTGTTACGCTGGTATCCTATACCGGTGCCGAAATCGGTACCTGAGCCAGAAGGGCTAGACTGGTCCGGTGATCCTAGCGCAGCCGAAACAACGGCTGCTATAGGATCTTCCGGGTCGCTCAAGACGTGTCTTGGGCGGTGACGACGGGGTGAGGATACCCTGCTTACGGGACCCTAAAACTATGAGGACATGATCCTACAACACCCAGACACAAAACGAGCACTTATTTATTTGCGCTTTTTCCTATGCACAAATACTTGTCCTGTCGCGGGAATCGAACCCGCCTTGTCCGGGTTATGAACCGATCTGCTTATAACCACCACACCACGGAGATTGTCCCTTTGTCGGTGATGTGTGCTCTGTAGATTAAGTGATAGATAGATACCCAATTTTCATATGCTAGATGCAGCTTGAAAACCAAACATTCGCTGGGAAGTCGATTTTTATTTTCGCCTAAGTATTCCTAGTTGAGTGAAACTATCTATATACCTACCTACAGTCACAGAATAAATATATAGTACTACGTATTTCCTTTACCAGAAACAATTTGAACGTTTTTTTGATATTTTTTTTGACGGGCTGATAACTCAGTTGGTAGTATCCCTGCCTTCTGAACTAAGGGCTGTGGGTTCGATTCCTACACAGGGCAAACATTCGTGTCATGAACATAGATGTTTGTTCTGCGTCTGGGTGTAATATTGTATTCTATGTATGTATTTACAAACAAAAAAAAACGTATCTAAGTATTGTATCAGTTATCTGGTTCCCATAGTACAAGCTATGCTTAGTTTGGGGCTAGATGGCGCTGTGTGAAATGTCCACACATATTTATATTTTATTTATTTATAATTTGTTCTGATTTCGGAGAGAAAGGTGGGACTCTGCAACACAAAAAATACATGCAATGGTCCTGAATGCCGATAAGCGCAGCGCAATCCCGTCCTCTTGAGATGCTAGCTGCAGGGATGGCTTTTGTTGTGGTGCGTCGCGGAGGTTCGTAATCGCAGCTTCAGCTGTCTGCGACGCTGGGATTACCCCCAATGAGGGCTTGAAGTGCTCTTAGCACAGATTACTCATGTTGGCTCTTAGTGTGGAGGAATAGAAGAGGTTTGAATTCACCCGAAAGCGGAATCTTATGTGCTACTTATGTGCAATTGTGCACCAAATCAAGCCTACCTATTTAAACATCGACTATAGGATTATAGGTACACTTGCTCTCGAAAAGTTTCGATACTTACGACCGAATTGCTCACCGGATGTTTTCATTTGCGTCTCATAATTTAAATATTCTGTGATTGTTAATTCAATCGCTAGGGGGTTTTGGTGAACCCTACAAATATTAATAATTATTCCTCTATGTTAATTATTATAGGTACTTTTGCGAAAAACGAAAAACTGACACAAATGACTTTAATGAGTATCGAGACTTTTCGAGAGCAAATAAATTATGTGCAAAACTCAGACTAGGCCTTCTGTTCACCCAGAACGATACCCGTGAAATTATTTTGTTCCCTTCAAATGAATTAAAAATAAAACTCTTCAAAAAATGTGGAACGCTTCACGATTTTGCGTGTCATCCTTGCGCAGGGGCCATGCTAATCTTCTCTGTATCGTTCCAATTTTAGTTTATGTACTGCCGAAGCAAGTACATCAGTATGTAGAATATTTTGGAACACCTACTGGTTTAGACGAAAATTTCATAACCGCGATTTAGAACATTTCATGATGTAGTTTTGTTTTTCTTCTGAAAGTCACACTTTTTGCTGTTTCAACATTTTTGTGTGTTTTAAATATTATATTTTATCTAAATTCCGTTTCTATTTTATGAAATAATTGCATAACAAAACTATTTTATTTATGTTCTAGCGTTATTTGCGCCATCTGCAATAACCTGATGATACCAAATTATTCAGTGGACGTCTTCAGGCTGTTAATGATGATGATGACTAAATTATTAGTCTACGTAGCTCACTGCGTAGCGAGTTCATGCTGCATGGGTTAGATGGCAGCACTTCATTTAGAAAAGCGCCATCTACAGGATTTACATTGAAATTCTTTCTGAATTACTAATTGTAGCAAAGCTATAGCAGACGGCGCGTAAGCTCACTCCGAGGTGAATTCCGTGCTCCGTGGGTTAGATGGCAGCACCTGATTTAGAAAAGCGCTATCTGTACATTTATCTGTACACCTACATTTTGCTATCTACATTCTTTCATCGAAATCGGTTCGGTAATTAGCTAATTACTACGGAGATTAATGGTAACAAAATCTTTAACATTTAATTTATTTAATTTATAAAAAGTAGATGCAAGAATTAGGATTCAGATTCAGGAGGTTTTTGTTTTAGGTAGTTGAGTGAGACAGTAATGGGATGAGATATCTAAGTATTGAAAATACCGTGAAGTCCCCAAGCGCCAATCGTAAATACTGTAATAATTGCATATAAACAAACATGCACGATTTTATAATGTAGGGAGATAATACTGTTTTTCTTAGCCGCACGTGCCGGCCTGACGTCATAATAACAGACTGAGAGGGGTGGGTAGGCATACTTAATTAGGTAAGTATACTAATAAAATAAATAAGTTTGGTACAAATACGCCTCGATAGGTATTTCACATTTCGTAAGCAAAATCTGACAACCGATGGGGAAGAAAGTTCTCGAATGGCGACCACGAACCAGGGCGGTTATTCTCTATGGAAACACAGATTCCACACGATACGAAACCACGTCGTTATCGTGTCTTGTTCAAATCGTGTCACAGTGTCAGATATACCTTCACTTTGCATTAAAGTTATATTTCGAATAAAATATATTGACATAAATGGTCAAATCTCTTGATGTGTTTATGTTTCAAAACGAGTCTCGGTAAAACATACAATTTTTGACAGTATAAATCGCGCCAATTCCAAATTCATTTCGCGCGGTTTTGTTTTCGTATCATAGAGAATACAGTTTTGCAGATTTCTTATGTAAGACAAGGAACTCGCGTGGTTTCGAAGTAAGGAATAGATACGGAATAATGGCCCAGAAGAAACAGCGTAGGCAAACACCCCACTAGGTGGACCGACTACCTGGTGAAAACCGGGAGCCGATGGATGCAGGAGGTAAACAGCCGCTCAAAGTGGCGCTCTCTGGGGAGGCCTATGTTCAGCAGTGGATATCTAATAAATAATATCTAAATAGGTAGAGTGCTAGAGAGTAATTCAAACTTAATGGCGGATGTGAAGTGCGCAACAAGCCCACGCTACCCGCGCACATCTAATTTTTGGGGTTCCGTACCCAAAGGGTATAGCGAACCCTCATGAACCGTGACAGTTAGACAGTTGAAATTTTCACAGATGATGTAATTACCTATTTTTGTTGTCGCTATTACAATAATTAGTATAATAAAAATCAAAATAAATATAAAAGAGGGCTCCCATACAACAAACGTGATTTTTTATGCTAGTTTTATAGATAACGGTACAGAGCCCTCCATTCGCCACGCGCCAGTCAGACTCGCACTTAGCCAGTTTTTTGCTAAGTACTGCGCTGTGATTCGCGCCAACTTCACAGCCGCCAATCATTTTGAATCGCACTCCACCTATGCCTAAACCCCAGATAATATAATAGCCTAAACTTTTGTTTTTACGTGATCATTATTTATCAGCTGTCCATTTTGTAGTGTGTTCCATCGCAAAGGAATTACACGGCTCAGTAGGGTTACTCTTGAATCCAATCCCAATCTCACTCAAATTCTAAACCGAGTCAATCACCAATCCAATTTTAAATAATTTGGTTAAAAACTCGGATGGTGTAGAAATGACTCGATTACATTTAGTGCCTTTAAATTTCGTGGACAATGATTCCAAATTGTGTGCTAGTATCGGATTTAAAAGTACCAAATGCCACAATTTCGTTCCAAATCCCAAATTACGATTGAAATCGAGTGTCAAGAGTAACCCTGCAGGTCAGCCGCACCCGGCACGAGTGGTCGTCGCCAGCGCCTACAGGCTGCAATTTAATTCATTGGCATAAATTGAGTCCATGATAGAGCATCATTTACTGATGATTATTAAAGAGTAAAGAGTGCAAATGAATATATTACGTTTCACACAGGACTTAATCGCACTAAAAACATTATTTATTTACCTTGACGTTTCGGCTATGTTTTAGCGCGATTTCCTGTGTGAAACGTAAAACTATGTGTTCAAATCGAAAATCTAAGAAATACTAATGAAAATATTATTTATTAAAAATTATGAAGATTGCCGCGGTGCCTAACGTACTTAGTTGGCACGGATGATTTTGATATACTTAAACGTTTTTATGCCTTGTATGTACTAATTAAAAACAGTATTTCATTATTTTAATTACATTTTGCATTGTAGCATTTGATTAAATAAGTTATTCCATTTTTTGAAGTTATTATTATTACCAAACCAATGCGTTAGAATTCAAAAATTTTGGTCCACACGTGACCGGTATCAGGAGTAGGTACCTAGTTTCAAAGGATGCTAATGAATTCAATTACACCCAGTATAATAGCACGGATATTATTGAACTTGGATATCTATTATTATATTATCGACTGGTCTGGTCGCTCAGTTGGTAGTATCTCTGCCTTCCGAACTATACCGTGGTTTCGATTCCCACCCGGAACAAACATATGCGTGATGGACATAGGTGTTTGTTCTGTGTTTGGGTGTTAAAAGTATTGTATCAGTTATCAGGTTCCCATAGTACATGCTATGCTTAGTTTGGGGCTAGATGCTGTGTGAAATCTCGACACAAATATTTACTTATTCATAATTTTTTTTTTAACTTCGTATAAACTTTAATCCATGTTTGCTAATTTATG
Source organism: Ennomos erosarius (assembly GCA_963580505.1). Lineage (NCBI taxonomy): Eukaryota > Metazoa > Arthropoda > Insecta > Lepidoptera > Geometridae > Ennomos > Ennomos erosarius. Next base: position 13,550,089 of record OY756991.1, read on the forward strand.
TCAAACTTTAAGAAAAATTAACTACAAAACCTAAACTAAGTACAATAAAAATTATTTTAAAAAAAAGAAAGATATTTACAACTAAAAACTAAGTGTAATCAAAAAGACCTTTGGTGGAGTGCCCAGAATGCTGGCTGCATTGCCACGTTGGATAGCAATACTTACTTTCTCAGCAATAAAAGCCAGCCCTCTGGTCACCATTCGCCTCCACCAAAAGCTTTGCAAAGTCCCTATAAATTTTGTCGTGCACCTGGCCCCCACGGTCCCATTGTTTCAACCCCAAACGGCACAAACATATAACCTCTGTCGAGGTGTCCATATTTGCGCCGTTTGAGGTTTTCAGCCTTAGCAGCAGCGCTGCCAGCGTCGTTTTTTGTTTCAGGAAGATGAGACGGCGCCATGGTATCAACGCAAGTTGCGTCCCGTACCAAAACCCGTCCCATCTTCCAAGGTATTAATTAGAGTCATTCCGTCGGGCCTTCATAATTTTATTAAACATGGATATAATGGATAAATAAAACATAAAGTAACACAACATTCAAGATTATGCAAATATATACTTAGCCCTTAGCAATGAAAATAAAAAAACCCATAGAATTAGGTACTTATTTTAAGAACAAAACACAATTTGCGCCAGCGATCGCAGTAAACACTGCGGAATTAGAATTTTCGAGATGTTTTCTTATTAGGGCGGCCATTAAAGGATTATTTCAACTTAGCTGAAGCTAAAACCTTTTTGAAACCTCAGCGTTATAAGCTAAATAAGGTAGCGGTAATTTTAGGGTTTTTCTCCAAACCTTAACATCTTTTAACCGCTTTCCACTTATACATAAACGTGTTTTTCGATTTTCTTGGTAACACTACTTATGTGTGTTTACACCCAAAATGGCTGCTGCGATAAGCACGTTATAATTAGGAAGGGTTTAACCACCAAAAAATTCTAAGCAATGATTATTTGTTAGAGTTTTTAACCTTTAAAAGCAAAATAGACGATCGGGACCAACCACCGACCAAGGTCACAATTGTCTCACCTTGGTTGTGTTGGTGTAAAATCCGACCGTGTGGATGGTGGTTGGTGTCTTGATTCGGTCGCCAACCCATCCACACGGTCGGTATCATTGATAAGCATTTTGATTCCACGTCTGTAATAATGAACGTGAAATCAAACCGCTTATCCCAAATCTAAATAAGGCAAGCGTCCAAAGTGACTTCTTATGTTCAGCAGTGCTACGTAAAACACATTGAGGGTGACATGCGCCAGTGGCATTACATTAAACAAAGTTATTTTGGGTTCCGTTTTCACAACAAAATATACTTAGTTCAAAAAGAAACTCAATCGGGACCCAGTGTGAGCACCCAAAATTACGCCGGATATATTCTCCAAACTTTCTGAAAGTTATATACAAATATAATATATTATTAGGAGATATAGGAAGCCCCAAACTCCGTATAATGTTTATAAAATGCATTTAAATATAAGATTTCCTCAATACATTTTACGTTGTTCGCAACCGCGATAAGTACCTACGTTATATTATATACTTTTATATGGGGTTCCGTCGTCGATCAGGTATACCTGTAGTGTTTGTTGAGTGTCTCTCCGACACCGGCTCAGAGACGCGGACACGTCCACCCCGGTCGACGGCTCCAGTGAGACTGAGCAGTGACGCGTGACGCTCGCGCGCTTGAGACGAGTCCCGCTTAGGTCTCTTCGGTACCAATACACTCAGTATAATGTAGTCTATCATTAGTCCCATACACTACACTACCTGTACTATGCGCTTTATTTTTAATGCTTCAGCCAACCTATTTTAAGGTTTCGTACCCAAAGGGTAAAGCGAGCCCTATTACTTAACTATTATTCGTCTGGTTATCTGTTTGTCTGTCTGTTTGTCTGTCACCCCAGGCTGTATCTCATAAATCGAGATAGGTACTTAGTTAGAAACCTGAAATTTTCACAGATGATGTATTTATTTAGCCGTAAATAAGTACTAAAAAGCAGGATAAAATATATATTTAAAGGCTCTCCCATACAACAAACGTGATTTTTTTTATCGTTTTTATTTGGTTCGGAACTCTTCGTGCACGAGTCTGACTCGCACTTGGCCTGATATTTGAACCAAATGACCAAACTGCAGGGTGATAATTTCATCGTTTATTTCTGTCATAGTCTAAAAATAGAATTGATGACGTCACCGTTTTGAAAGTTAGTTAAAATAAGCTTGGGCACTACAGCTCCATTTATCCTACGCTATCAAACCTAACCGCAAAACAACCAAAAATCCATTAAAGTTAATGTGAAAACAGAATCGCTTCATTATCCTGACACCTATCAAGGGGTAGTTATGTTATCTGTGGCCAGGGAGGCGCTCAATTTAACGGTGATCGCACACAGGTGATATCATTGACCCATAACGCAGTTGATACGTTTTTTACGCAACTTGACTGATTGGTTTTGGAATTGAGTGATTTTGATATAGGATACGGTTTGAGTGGCTGTAAAAGAGAGTTTGAGGATTTTAGGGTACGTAAGTTAATTAAGTAAAATAACCGGCCAAGTGCGAGTCGGCCTCGCGCACGAAGGGTTCCGTACCATTGTCTACAAAAACCAGAAAAAAATTATGTTTGAATATGGGAGCCCCCTTAAATATTTATTTTATTCTATTTTTTAGTATTTGTAGTTATAGCGGCAACAGAAATATCTACATCATCTGTGAAAATTTCAACAGTCTGACTATCACAGTTCATGAGATACAGCCTGGTGACAGACGGATAAACAGACAGGCAGACGGACATACGGACAGACGTATAGGAAGACAGACAGATAAACGGTCAGCGAAGCCTCAGTAATAGGGTTTAGTTACGGAATCCTAAAAAAGTATATTTTTGGATGTAAATGTATGACGTGACAAGCTGGAAGTTCACCTGATAATAAGCGAGAGGACCGCCTATTGCAATAGGCATGATGACTATAACATGAACAAGTGAACATTGCTTTCAAAAAGAAGATTAAAAATAAAAGCAATAATTGAAAAAATAAGTAAAATCGGTAAATAAATTACGGGGTAATAAGCTTTTAAAGTTTCTGTAGAGGGCATCTCCTGTTCCTTTCTCGCGAAACAGAGCGCCTCCGCAGTTACTAAGAAAAATCTACTTGTGACGTCACATGCCAAAGAGATTGTATGTAAAGCTACCACAGCTTAGTAATGAGGTACTCTGAACGACCTTCCTCTGACGTCACTGGCTATCTCTTTCTATTCCGGTTTTTAAAATGCTTATAACTTGGTCATTTTTTGAGATATTTTATTTTTGTTTTCACAAATGTTTATCTTTTGATGAATATGATTAATTTATGCAAAAAAAAAATATTTTCGTCATCATGCCTATTGCAGTGCCACTTGAAGTTCTTTGAAGTCTTGCCTGATGGCATACTGCAGTGATGCACATGCACAGTGTTATTAATCATCTATAAGCTAACATTACCACGGGCTCACCTGATGGTAACTGACGCCGCGGTCAACGTTGGAGCATGCTCGCCTGGAACATACAGTCTGTAAGAAACGACCTGATTAGAAATCACATTACTAGAACATGAGATCAAACCTCAAAGCTTCTTTTCCGATAATGTAGTTGGTAATCTATATGGTAAATTACATTTCAAATTTATTTAGCCATTTTGGCGTGAAAGATACACAAACGAGCAAACATACCAATAAGAAAGTCACTTTTCTATATAATGCTTAGTTCTACAGTAATATATTTTACTTATGTGGAAAGGCCTACCTACTAAAGAAATATTTTAATAAACTTTGCAAAATTTTGTAGAATTTATTCATTTCAATCCCCATCTTCTGTCTTGTCCGTCCAAGATAACAAGATTGGAATAATTAACAAGTTTTCAAATGATTCCCGGTTCCCTGCAAACTACAAAACTGTCCAAGTTGAGTGAATAATGTACAGTTGGGAGTCCCCAGCCCGAGTTTGACGAGAGGTTCGGGAAAGTTTGGGACAAACTCCCGGGAAAAAATTGGTTTGAATGTCGAGGAAAGTTGGTGTCCCTAATTATAAAAACGTCAAAATCGGGTGCCTTAGGCTATTACTATTATTCTTTTTTTTACATCGGACTTATCTAGCATTTCATCAAGCTCTTACCTGATGGAATGTGACGATGCGATCGAAGGTGTAGGATGCTAAGTAAGTACCTATCCACTCTTCACATTCATTGTAAATGAAGTGAAGTAGTACCACAGCGTACTAAAACGTAGGCGGGCCCCCTACTAGGTGGACCGACGATCTGGTGAAAGCCGCGGGGTGTCGTAGATGCAGGAGGCAAACAGCCGCTCAAAGTGGCGCTCTTTGGAGGAGGCCTATGTTCAGCAGTGGACGTCTTCAGGCTGTTGATGATGATGATGATATGTCAGTAAACAAGCATATTAGGGTCCTTCTGATGGGAAGAGGTCACTGTAGCCTGTGGAGATCTATAGACGTGCCGCTAATACGCTTCTTACCCTAGCACAATACCCTTTTGACCCTCCTTTTAAAGTGTTTCGTGTAGCTCTGGGGAAAGACCATTAGTTAGAATATCACATACAACTGTATGTCTGTGCTCTTCTTGAAGCCAATCCGGAGACTGATCTATTCGCAGACGAATGGACGGAAATTTTGACAGGGTGCCTGGTGTTTTGCGAGCGGGATGCATGAATTGGTTGTCAGTGGTTAATTTAAATTTAGATTATTAATTTATTTGACTACAAAAATTTATTATTTATTTCATGTTAATTATTATTATTATTGTGTATTACTTAGATAAGCAAATGTTCAATTTTTAAAGTATGTGCTATTTATTATGACGTCCTAATTGTACTTAGCTTCTTAGATTAATGACATTAGCATAATTTTGTAACCTTTTAAGTAATTTTATTGTCTTACATTTTTGGCGAGATGTTGAAAGGTTGTGATTAATTAATGTAAATGGTATGTGTTTGCCGTGTTAATTAATTAAATAAATAAAATAAATAAATTTCAAGGTACTGCGCCGCCACAGAATACATTGCCGCGCCGACTCCAGAAATTATTTTACGCTCAATTTCTCGCACTCAAGTACAAAACTACAAAAGAAGTAAGTGACAAATAATAAAAGAATAAACGATTTTAAGACTAGAATGGAGAACATGAGTGCATGTCATGACGAATCACCTATTGTGAACTGTTTTATATCAAAGAGCACAATTTTTTTTTGATCGAGGATCTAGTTCCCTTATCGGCGTGAAACGATGGATAATTTATGTCACTCTGTGACGAATATATCCTTTGTTATCTGTGGGCTCTATCGATCTTGATGGGGTGAAACGCGGGTTTAAGTTGCGTTATAGTTAATCGATAATAACTGTAGTGATCTACTTAACGTCATTTATTGTGTCTATAATATGATTAAGGGTGCGAATCAGATACTTTTATAATAAGGGCCCAAACAATGTATTTTTGAAAAGTTTACTATTACAAGTATAATTTATAAATTTGCCAAGCAATATTACTATATTTTATTATGCCTGTCTACATACATTACTGTCATGTTTCAGTGAACAGTTAAGACTTTCTAATGTTTGTGCTACAATATTTTGTTAGATGGAGTTTTGGAAAAACGTTAATACTGGCCTACACGTAAATCTATTTTTGGGAAAGCTTTTTAGAAAATTATCTTGAATAATGTACCTAAATATTATTTTACCTCAATATTTCTATGTTGGCCCTTCTTTCGTTCCTTCTCGTGAAATGGTGTTAGATATTTGTTTTAGGCGCACGATGGTTTCTGACTTCGCTTAGCGATTGATGGAATAGGATTGACTATAGTTATGGTATAATTATATTGTCTGTGTTTACTATATGAGAACATCATATTCCTGTCCAAAGTATCACGAAAGCACACAACAGGAATCTGACAAAAAGCTACATTTAATAATAAGGTTTAAAAAAACAAGACTTTTAAAATACAGACAAAAAGATAAGGACATCAAAAAAGAAGGACAGAGAAAACATAAACAACACCAAACAAAAAAATATATTTAATCAGAAAATAGAAAGACAAAAAATATCAAAAACGAGACAAACTATAATCAATGAAAAGCTTATTTTTGAATGCATTCTTACCTACTACCTACCAGCGGTAATTAAAGGCTCCTTAAAAACAGGTCTCAGTTTCACAACGAATTCTTCCTTACGTTATCTCTTTCATCCCCTTTGTTTTTCAAAAACACCTCTTAGTTTTAATGACTAATCAATTTTTTCATCGAAATTCCCCCTATTCAGTCGATTTTTAATACAAATAAAATGCCCATTAATGGTCGGTCGTTATTCAGAAGCAATTCTCCGTTATCACCTGTGCCTCGACCGCCAGGTGGGAAGCCGGAATTGATCAGACAGCCAACGTATCGTGAAATTTTACTTAAACGTAATTGTATGTTGAAAATGGTTTGTTTTAATACCAAAATTACTTGATAGTGGTAAAGTTTTTGCCCGTGTATTCCTTGAAGCATGACGGTCATACTTATTGGGCATAGATAGCCAAAATTAGTTGAATGATGCCACAAAACCCAAGTCCCAAGTCCAGAAAAAATACATGTACTTAATCTACTTACATTAAGTAAAAATTGTAGAACAAAGTTAGTTGTTATAAGACATGTATTGTTTGTTAGAATTTTTCTGATAACTCTCGTCCTAATAATAACTAAGATTATAGAAATGATATTTTTCAAAGCTTGTATAATCACCATTATCAACTGGAAGGTTGATAATAATAATTAAATAATAATAATAATACATAACGCCCAACGATCACATAACACAGATTCTGGACCCCAACTATAAGGTTCCCTGTATCTAGGGACGCAGGAACTACAAGGTCCATGGTCCCACACCACATGAATTATTTATTCTGACAACTCGGGGACAGACAGGAAGAACTTGAGGTAACAACAACCGAAAGATACAACCGAATGGAGAACCTCCCCTTTTTCGAAGCTGGTTAAAAAGCCCAATCCACCTTTTTAACACAAATGAACAATATCATTTTCAAATATCACGAAGTCCATTAAAAGCCCTGTTTTATTCGATGTCAGCACCTTATCCAATTGATCTAACTTTGTTTCGCAAATACAAATCCAAAAACAAATTTAAATTTTCATTTATCAAGCATCAAACTCGTTTCATTCGTTACACCAACAAAATGATATTGCATTGTATTGTGATTCCCATCTGGATTGCAATCAAGAGTAAGGGAATAACCAAATCTACAGAAATAATTTAAAAATAAAACCCGGCTTCCTACAAATAAGATCCAAATTCAACTGACAATCATTTAGTTTGAAAGACAGCTGAGGGTAATAACGGCTTCAGTGATGGCAGAAATAGTAATGCAAAAGAAACCCCAATGCTACTTACATAAGATTCAAAATCAAATGAATAAAAAAGCGTGATGGGTGACATAAGTTTGGAAAACCGTAGCCTATTAATAGTGACAAAACACGGTTGTCACCGTGATGTGGGATTTATTGCCAAAATAAATGCTGAATACACGTCCTTATCTCAATAGCTAAAGGCTGACGATGCTTTAGCAATACAATTTGTAGAAAGCCCTTTGTTGAATCAAATAATTAGGATAAGCGTAACAAGGCTGGTAATTTCAGATGTGACGATGCATTTCTATCTAACTGATTTTATTTGCAAATGAGGACTCGTCAAGTTTCAATTGATTAAGTTTGTTTGTTTGTGATTTGTGACTTGATTTTCAAAAGCGCTGCTTCTTTTATAAAGCCAACTATGAGTTATTTTTTTACTTACTTAAGTTTATGAGATAACCTGTAAGTTTTTTTTATAGGTAAAGTAGAAAATTCTAGTGCTAGAACACTAGAATTTTCTACTGTTCTAACTCTATTTTGTACATTTTACTAGCCATTTTGTTACTTACCAACGTAAGTGCTACTAATCTTTTATTTGCATCTATTAAATAAATCTATTTTTTATTCAGACGGGTATCTACTGTAATCTTTATTGCGAATAAACACACAGAAGCCTAACAAATTAATGATTCAAACGTAAAACCAAATCAAACAGACCAATTCCCACCCTCTAATTGCTGACCGAAAAATCTCTTCGCCAAATAAATCAAGAGTACATACTTAATGACAGTTCGATCGTAAAGAAGTACCGACTGATGAAAAACAAATTCCACATTTGGATGGGTTCACTGCTCAAATAGATACCGTTGAAAAGGAGCCGCGTGGCCAACTAGAAAGTAACCACGATAACTTTGCAACACCGACAGTAAATTTCTATAGGATTTTGTTCTCTAATACTCAGAAATTAAAGCATGTTATTATTTAAGAGGGTGATAGAATAAAATTGAGGGTAGATGGTAACACGCGGCAGCGCGTCCCGCCATAGATAATAAATGCTTTCGGCAAATAATTACGTTATTTGATTTTAGATGGATGATGGTTGTTCGCAAACATTAGGTTTGGTCGTCTCGCGGCTCGTGGGAGAGATCTTATTGGAGTGGGTGACGTTACGGTTTAGATTGAGTTTGACTTGCTAAATATCCTTTATGACCAGATTGCCTAAATGGCAAATTGCCTAAAGACGATGTCTAACTCGCAAATTGCTTATGGCGTCAATGTCTTAAAAGCATTATGCCTAATAATCAAAAAGCCTTCATAATTTTAGTAGTCAGAGTTTTAATTAGAGTATTGCATAACTTCAAACTCATTACATCAGTAACTAAATAATTTTAATATCATACGCAATTACCGTACTACTGTTTTATTTTCACGTGTTCAAGCAACTAAAAAACTGCAATGCTGTGGTTGCAGCAATCAAACATTTATTGAGGCTTCTACAATAAATTATACTTTGTTAGTTCTCAAAATCTCAAAAGCTTTAATAGCTGATGATATTATTTTAAAATCAATTTCAGATGGAACGGCTTTTTGATCTTTGTGAAATAGCCATTAACTTGTCATTGAACTTGAATGATAAATTTTCGAAATTATACATTTCAACTAGGTAAAATCTGATTAGTGTAGAGTAGGCAGTATGCACCTTCTGCAGTATATTGCAATCCAACAAACATACTTTAAATAAGTTTGCGGTTTTGTTAAACTTTAATCAAAATCTCAGTAGAACTTAATCAGTGTAGCGAAAGACCAATACCCTGAAACTGCCAACGTCTGCTACTGGAAACTTTGCTTATTTCAGTTGTAAGTAGATGCTTGAATAGTTCCTTGCAGAGTTTCCAATTCCCGATTGCTTGTACCTGCCTTTAGTTAAGTTTGGCACAATTTGTATTCGTGATTGGAAATTTATTTGATTTACGTAGAACCATAAATATGAATCTAGCGGTTTGTGAAGTATAATAAAATTATAGTCACCCGTGCCATATCTTCTGTATAAATAATAGCCCTAAATTTCCTTTTTAACACAGGTTGCGTACAGGTCCGAGATTAATATACGACTAATAGAATAATTATAAAGTTACTACTATTTATATTTGATAGTTAAGACTTGAAAGTTACACATTTCAGGTGAAGCTGCGTATCTAATAGCAATCCATACTTCACAGGCTAATAATGAATGATGATAATTTTTTTACCCTTTGTTTTAATATCATCATCATCATCATTAACAGCCTGAAGACGTCTACTGCTGAACATAGGCCTCCCCAGGGAGCGCCACTTAGAGCGGCTGCTCGCCTCCTGCATCCATCGGCTCCCCGCGGCTTTCACCAGGTCGTCGGTTCACCTAGTAGGGGCCCGGCCTGCGCTGCGTCTTTCGGTTCGTGGTCGCCACGTGGCCACCGCGGGGTGGTTTAATATAAACGTAGATTTTAAATTTATTTAAAAACCAAGTTCTTGAAGGAGAATAAAGAAGAGAAAATTTGACATAAAAAAAAGAAAATAGTCGGGTCTGCTGAATAATGTTCTATTCCCCCCTAAGTAATACTGGTTTGTTAGTGAATTAATTTAGCTGACCTACAGTTTAATGCCTATGTACCTAAATTGTTTTCCACCTTGATATAAGACCCATATTCGTGTTCAAACCAGGGATGGCACTAGTTTAATCTTCAATTAATTTCGAAATGGGTAAGCTTCGTCCAACACTTATTCTAATTAACCATAGGACCTCCATTAAGTTTTAAACTTATTATCCCTTAGTGCGCTCTCCATATTAAAATCGAAATACAAGGGTCCGAATTCTACAAGCAAATTAATTGGAGAATTCCTTGCAAATATCAATTACACATGTCGTTGAAGGGTATGCCATAACTCGTGTCTCCAACATTCTTAATTCCACTTGGCATTCCGATCCCGAAATAAAATCACTCATGACAACTTTGAGACCCTCATAATAATTAATTAAATTCCAAATACAAATACAGACGTTTTCGCGTAAAATTTTATTATCATTATACTAACAGATAGTAAAGTCATCAAAATATATCCAAATATTTCTTCCCAAAAGCGTTGGTCATCTCTTCTAATTTATTATAACAATATTTAAAGAATATATTTACATTGTCTAACCTAACACAATTAACTTATATCTTATCAATAATTATGCACTATAATCACAAACTTAGGTTAACCTACTATACACATTTGGAAATTATTTGTACTGGGACAAATTTTGGATTTCAAAACTCGTATCATTGTCACTAACTACATCGATTTGCTCGTTGTCACAATGGGAGTCGTCATTTTTCGATGAACAGTTAGATTTTGAGCAGCAGCATTTCTTGGTTCTTCCATCATTGGAGCTCATCGGAGATTCCTCTTTCTTAAGTTTCACTCGGCGGTTCTGGAACCAGATCTTCACTTGTTTCTCGGAGAGCTTTAGCCTCGACGCGATTTCAATCCTTCTCAATCTCGATAAGTACATGTTCATTGAAAACTCGCGTTCCAACTCTAATAACTGAGTTCCAGTGAAGGCGGTTCTTATTCTTTTGCTAGAGTCTTCCTTAAGAGGCATCCGTTTCAAATCTTTAGAATAGCCAGGTAGGAGTTCTTCTGGGTGTCCAAGTGGTGCAAGAGGGGGGCTCGGTGTTCCATTTCTGCTTTCACTCGATAGTGAAGGTGACCTTTGACCTTGACTCTTTGACGGAGAAGTAGCAATCTTGTAAGGATGATGTAAATAAGGAGACACAGATTTCTTTCTCCTGCTTACAAATTTTGCAGGCTCTTGATCTTCGGTTTTCAGATATTCGAAAGGTCTCGGTTCATTTTGTGCTGGCTCGAAGAAATCTTGACGTGGCAGTTGGTGAAGTAAAGGATATCTGAAGTTGAGGTGTTCGAGGAACGGTCTGAAAAGATCCGGTGATCTTTGAGGGTGCTGCAATCCAAGAGTAAGAAGATTGTTTAAATTTCCCGGGTATGGGTAAGGGAAGAACTTCGGGCGTTCCAGTTGATGTCCAATAAAGGTCGTATACGGGTTCATTGTATCACTTGACATCTCCGTCTTCTTGCAATCTTTCGTATCACTGATCAGAGCGTCTACTAGAAACGATCGGGACATTTTTGGTAGCGCGCTCTCCGGAGTTTCATTCACAACTGATCGTGTAGGGTGCGTTTTCCTAAAGTAACAATTACAAAAACTACCCCCACTTAGTGCACCCTATTGTAAATGCACACAATGGGTCTCACTTGAAGCGTTTTGGCAATTATTTGGCCCGTCCCACCCTTTTGTCGGGGCCCGTCAACCCCAGACGCTGGTAAAAAAACTATTATTGTGAATGGAACGTTTTAGTAGCTATGAATAATTTTGTATAGGACGCTAACATCCCTAATATCTATCTCATTAAATCCAATTTGGTTACTGTTTTTGATGCATTCAATAATTCATAACCGGATTTGATTCTTTTATGGGATGAAAGGATTTTTAGAGATGTTTTAGTTCGTGTTTTTTTTTTGTGGCCTATCTAAAGTTTCCTTTTTGTATTTAATACCTTTTTTCTAATACCTAGTATCAATTCCCTAATGTCGATCGACAATGTCGACGTTTCACGTTTGAGCTAAGTACCTTACACGAGTGATTATAAGAGGCCGGTTTAATTTTTGATAAATATTTTTATTATCAATAATAGTTAAAATATTTGTCCCCACTACCTACATAGTAAAACACAACAACCATTAGGCAAATTATGGATTTTCCGCCAAAAATAAAACAAATTTTCGTAGAGCTTCAAGGCCTAACGAAATTCTCACTACCTATCTCAACTTTCAATAATGAAAACCTTTCAACTCCACAATAATGACCCTTATTAATTAAGTATGAATACCCTATAATACTAGCCGTATGGTGCACACGTGATCCGAAGCCCTTTCTGATGCTCTAAGGGCCGCCCTAGCTGTAGCCACGCCCTACCTCCCTTCACTTAAACTGGTTATGAAATATCAAGGGAGTATCCTTGGTAGCATTATAATTGTGAATCAATGCACTTTATTATCATGTCAGATCTAATTTGTAAGCTGTATTACAAGCTGCTGTATAGTTAAATATGGTAAGTGGTTTGTTATAGGATTTTTGTATAGATGTTATTATTGTATTAACGGTTTGTGGTGGGAATGTCTTTATGTCTCTTTACGTGGTGGATGGACCAGTTTTGTAGCCATGTGTGTATTGTTTTCCAAGTCCAGTTTTTTTATACTCTTTAAACTCTATTACAAATAGTTTGGAGATGATTAAAGCCGAACATAGAACACATTCACTTCCTGAAACTGGCCTATTCTAAATATATTTATAATAGTTTTTAGTGCAAACATTGATAATAATTAGAGTTCTTTCGATTGGAGCTAACATTTCAGCTCGTGAGAGACGTGAGAGGACGTGTCTGATGAATGATGACTGAAGTGAATGGGAGAAATACATTTCAGCACCGACCTCTTAGTGAGCATGATGGATGACCTCAATACGTACACTGATTTATTCAACCGATTTCATTTTTGTGCAAATTTCACTACTTGAAAAAAACCGGCACAAAAAGAAGCTGTCGACAGTATAGAAACTAGATGTTTTAACAATTCGAAGCAATTTTCGGAACATACTGATCCCAATCAAACATTTTTTGCGGGCACACAATCCTTTTCCTTTGTTACCAAATCTGCCATACCCGGCGGATATCACGAAATCATACAAAATAATGGTACAGAAATAACAATATCGAACAAACATCGGTACTATCATGAGGTATCTGATCAAACAAGAGTTGAAACACCAGTATTACAATGAGATAAGGTTGATTTCAGTGTTTTGGAGCGACACCCTCGCAAATAAGACAGCAAACATAGGTGGAAGGGTTATTATCGAATGTAACCAGCCACTGAACGATGATGTACCAGATGTGACACTTTAATGAGCAGAAATTACCGTTGGGCGCATTTTGTATCAATGTTTTCAAATTGTGGTATTATCTTGTAACATTACCTTGTACGATTATTTCCCTTTGTGCTTTCTTTACATCGAATAAATTTTATAAAAAGTGTGTTGGCATCTATTCTGGAATGAATATTACTAGCACTGTTTACAATCCATTTCTATGATGCTCATTGAATTGAATTATTCCATAATTTTATAGTAACTTCATACTTCCAAAGTTATGAGTTATTCGTAGAATTGTTTGAAGTAAGTACCAATGTATGATTTCTGATGAATTATGGAGGGAAGGTCAGACGTTATTTTGAAGTTGAGAGAAAATGTTGATTTTAACGAGCTAACTAAATATTTTTGGATTCTGTAGAGAAGCTTTTGGTAAGATTAAGTTTGTTCATACTATAATTGTTCATGTATAAACTTAACTTACCTATCTAAAATCGGTGTTTCCTCAAAATCCTATGGATATTTCAAATTAATTTTAGCCTATACTCTACGTTTCTAGAGGTATAAACGCTGACTATAATTTCATATTATTCTATTACCATATTAAATCTGGCCAATAAATTAAAAACTACAAGATGGCAAACGAGTATTAAACAAAATTCAATGTCATTTAAATTATACTTTAACGATGTCCACACTAACAATGTACCCCATGAAGCAAACTCGTAAATAATTAAGCAACCGGATATACGTCTACAAAAGTCATTTAATAACCACCTGCACATACTAGTGCACTATTCACACAAAAGCACGTACATTTTAAAACTTGACTCCACATTTTTTTCGATTGGACTTCTTAGAATGTCCATTGCATTTAAATGATCTAACAATGCAGACGCCAGAGTGTCTGGAACAAGGCACTACGGGGTCCACTTGTCTCGTTCATTCATAAATTTCTACGTTCATTCACAATTTTAGACACGGTTATGAATGGAATCTCTATTGTAATCTTGTAATGTATCGCAGAGGCTTGTTTGTGGTACAGGTATCGATATATCACCAACATCTCTTTGCACATCAAAACATGAATACTCAGCTTTATTCGTCTGATTTTAGGGTTTGAGTTTTATTTCAAAACTTATATTGGTTCGATACTTTACAAAGTCCGACTATATTTTTCGCGCTTTTGTGAATGCTTAAGTCCATTAAAGTGACCATTGTGTGTGGGCGAGAGTGTGTAACTGACCGCTACTCTACTTTTAACTACTAGACTTTTTAACGCGAGATCACAAAAGAAGCCTTTTTCTATTTGGATTTGGGTTGGATACTGATATGATACATGCTTTGGATAAAAAATATAAACTTAAATTTCAATAAAATGTTGTTTTCACTGTAGCGATGGCAATTAATGCGATTTCGCGTAAATTTCATAAACATGCTATATGAAATTTAAATTAAAATTGAAATGAAACATGTAATGAAACTTTAAATTAAAAATTAAATTCAAAATTAATTGAAATGAAATTTCATATTTCACAGAATTTCGCAACTTCATTTCATTTGCGAAATGCTAATTGAGTATTCACATGCTAAAAATGAATGCGAATGCTAATTAATCCATCACTATTTCACTGTGTGTGGATTTCAGTCATGTTACAAGCAATGTAATTTATTTGTTCAGAGTTGTCGAGATTGTATGTGAACGCTATCCTACTAAGAGCCAATTTCACCAATGGGATCCTTATCCAAGAATAACTATACCAGGAATAATATTACTCCCTGCATTTAATCTTAGAATAACTCCCTGGGTTATACTCGTATAACTCGGTTGTTCTCGGAATAAGTAGTTGGTGAAATGAAAAAATGGGCTATTCGAGAGTAAATATAGTAGTTTCATACTTACTTGGAATAAAATTGATCCTACTTTGGTAAAATTGGGCCTTAGTGATTGTTGAAAAAAGAGCTTTCTGTGCTGTTGCAAGCATCATGATCACGGTCGATCTAAAGAATTTGCGGGTGGTAGCGCTGCTCCTTTCTTTTCTTCGTTTATTAGGTACGCGTCGCACGAATATCAAACAATAATTTAGAAATGTTAGTGACCCTGACAATTAAAGTCTTTTAATTATAGGTTCTACAAATCTAATTATAAGGGTAGGGTTAGGTATAGTTGACTAGTTTCCACATAGAGGGTGCGGCGGATGCGTGCAAGGTTACAGATAAGAGGCAATCCATCTCACCTGTCCGGGCGAGGAGTAATCAAGTTCGCCGTGTTCCTCGCATGTGTGATGAGGAAGGTAGCAGATACAGATAGTGTTGTGTAGGATACAGGTACATAGTGTCTGTTGTGCAGACGTTGAGGAATTGCTGTAAGGTTAATTGATGAGTTTTTAATGTGGTTTGTGGTTGCATATTGCAAAGAGTTGGATGGCACGTTTAATATAAATAACGTCCAGCTAACGTTGAAATATTATGATTAAAAGTATTAAATTTCAGTCAAAAATTACTCAAAAAAGTTGCCAGTACTTTTAAACTACCCCTCTAAAACGGAGCACATCCATTTCCCTTTTAAATGCGAGTCGGAGGGTCGAGTTAAAAACTGAAAGTCAGCCGAGGACGGTTAACTTGGGAGAACATCAAAGCGCTGATGGTTAATGGAGCAGAGAGCGAGCGGATAAAACGTGTAACTTGGTAATTGATAAAAAGATTTAGGTTTTTGAAGGTTGACTATTGTTATTGGAAAATTTTAAATAAAGTAGGTAGGTATGTACATGTTATCCATAAAGTTCTTGTCTCGTTTTTCACCTAAAATCATAGAATCAACTGCATTGACGAAATGTTTACCATGATAACTTACTTAGTTTGTGTTTTCGATATTTTGCTCTACGAGTAGGTAAAAAGATAACTACATCTACGTAAGTACGTACCCACCTAATTACATTGTAGACTGTAGATATTAATTATTGTGTATACTTATTATCCCCATGATCACCTTTACCTACTTCTCTAAGTATACCTATCAGAAACAAAAAAGAATTATGATATCGAAAAGTTGGACGGCAAATCGTTCCTAGTGGAAATAGTGGGTTTAGAAAATAGATTGTATAAAGACGTTTCGGTCAAAACTCATTTTAAGGACATTATATTTATTTTATGAAGTCTTCTCTAGAAGTTTGATTTTAGCATGTTACCCATTGTATTGAAGGATCAGGCTTTATAGTTTCCTCGGGGACTGGGAGAAAGTTCTAGTTTAAATCCCCGACACAACGGAATAACGCTCTATCTTAAAACTAAACTCTAGAACAAGGAATTCAGTTACCTCAAAAACAGTAGATTGCCACTTACCCCAGTTTGCCCTTATGTAACTAGATTGCAAACTTAATAAAGCGAATTAGAAACGCTTTTAAGCAACGTCTAAAATAGTCCAAATAGCTCGACTTTAACACGTGCAGTTTCGGAACATTGTAGCTACATTAACGTTAGGGTGAATGAATAAATCTTAAAAACAAATAAACCTACGATAGTAACGAACAAACTGAAAAATGCAAAATGCAAATTTTCTTGCACAGTATAAGACTTGGTGAAAAAGAATGCAGGTTTATGAAAGGACGATGAAATATTTGCATACACAATTTAGATTAAAATGGCGACTTTGCTAAAGATAACTGATATCCAGATACCATTTATACTATTTTCATGGACAAACATGCTCCAACATAGATCGCATTATCACTTTTAATCAGGTGAAATATTGTCAAACGTGAGCCCATTCAAGGAACTATTACTAGTCTGGTCAGTTTTGGATTTCACAATCAATATGGATTCATAGTGGTGATATGGCATCATAGGTAGTTAGAAGTAAGCTTTATGATATTTATAATGATAATGATGATGATGATCTTCTCGATATCCGACGGTCGGATGAAAACCGGAAGGAGCCGATGGATGCAGGAGGCGAGCAGTCGCTCAAAGTGGTGCTCTCTGGTGGAGGCCTATGTTCAGCAGTAGATTTCTATAGGCTGTCGATGATGATAATGAATGGTGAATTGATAATGATTGGTTGTATGTTGTGACTGTTAAGATTAAGAAGAATTGTTGTACCAATCCAAAACAGACACATATATAAGACAGACACAAATAGTGGTCGAGAATGTAAAGAGCACATCAATGTGATATGACTTGACATGACATTCCAAACATCTGTTAATAATTATGATTCAGTATAATCATGAAATTGGGATTCAAATAATAACTAAGAATGTCCAAGTTCGATAACTTTCAAAGTTTGATGGTTTAATAAATTCAAAGGCAAAACTGAACTCAGAGAAGTCACAACGGAGTAGATGAAACAAGTCGTCTCCCAAAATTATCCAGATATGAATAAGATAATGGATCATGGCACGGTTTACATTAAAACTAGCCAATACTGCATTTGACTTTACTTTTAAGGGAAGCCTTGACACTTAACATCTGGTGAACGACTGGGAAGAAAATGGGGCTGTTATATCATATATTACGAAAAGCTCTCAAGTACATTTGGAATAAAATAAAAAGACGAAACAATATCGTAAACTACAAATTAACAAAACCCAAGTCGGCATTGCTCTCAGTCTTGAAATCCCTGGCATAAGAGAGCAAGATTCCCATGTCACTTAGACTAGAGTGCCATATTAATTGCGAGCGGCACTGAACAACTGCACTGTTGAACCGGCTGCTCCAAGTGGTACTTTAGCGGCAAATCGTTAAAACTATACGTGTTCCAAGGAATAAGCGGTTGGCTGTTTTTAACGAGCTATTGGCACCGGTAGAAGAGGAGTGAGAAGGAATCTGGAAGAGTAGACCCTTTGGGAAACGGTATAGATTTTTGATTGGCGATAACGGTGTTGAATTGAGAGCCTATAAAGATATGTTAGGGAATAGACATTTTGATACTGGGCGTTTTAAGACATTCGACTGGACATACAATCTAGTTAAGTAACCTTTTAGAATTATGTACTAGGTGTTTTAAGACTGACATTGTGGGAATAACCATAATAGGACACTAGACCCAAGCATACTGGATAATCGAAGAATCTAGAAGACTTCACAATTCAGCGAGAAAGGATTAATAGTAAAAATTGAATTCAAAAAGTAGTAAAATTATTGAAAAATGTTGAGGGTGGACTAAGAAAACATATAGACAGGTCAATAATAAAACTTAAAAACCTGCACTTTTAACAAAGGCATCATTACTTCACCCTCAAGATTCTAATTTCACACCTTTCCATCCGCTAAGCCGTTTAATCGTTAAAAGATAGGTATTGTGACAGAGTTTGCTTTTTAATTTACAAATCATGAAAGATTTGATGCTAATATTTAAAATGCTCTAATTTCTTATTATTCTTTGTACCACACCCCACTTCAGCACAAAGCTGCTCTCACCGCAAATGCAATCACAAATAGGTACTATTGCTATTGTGCTTCCAATAAAATACATTAATCGATTCGCCGCTTTGTCGTGTTTCACCATTTTTACCATTCTTTGTGTACAATTTACTATTCTTTGCTTACCTACATTCAACAAACGAATATTCTAGAACCTTACCTCAGTTTACTCTTCAAGTCAAGTGATTACTGGTTCTTAGTTGGAACAAAAGTGATTTACTGCGACATGGTTCCTAGATGAGTTCAATTTAAGACTCTACTTACCATTTCGGTCTTTGTGCCAATCCTTTAACGTCTTTTGTTTGCGTTCTTTGATTGAGAGATTGTTTACTGATGTTGTTTGACTTCCGAAATGATATTTTTTTCCGTGAAACAATAACTTTCAAATGGCTCTTGTGGCTCGTGGAAAGTCAATCAATGGAGTTGGCTATTGAATAAATCTATTGAGACTTAAACCTTTTTCAGAAGCTTTAAAAAAGAAGTAGTTCTCAATTAGGTTGTATGTTCTATTTTTGTTTTGTGTTATGTCTTAGTATTATTTACATGTTTTGAGTGTTTCATAATGTGGTCATCTCTTTCAATTATACTTCAAATTATCGTAAGTCGAAATGATAGACTGTTCAAAAAATGCTCTACCAAATCCTACACATATCCATGACTAAAATAAACGTCAAAATTCCGCGTCAATGGACGGAACCGGAAAGGATCACATCATGAATGGCAACCCTTTAGCTTGAATACTTCAAATGCGATAGTTTGTATAGTGGCAACATAATGGCGAATAGCCGCAAGGCTCGCGGATTTTGCTATTTTGCTTTTTTTGTTGGTTTTGTACTCTTTATATTTTATGCCACTTTATGAAACTCGTGGGGCTGGATCACCGACACATAGGTACTAAATACAAGAGGAGTGTATTCCTACTATCTACAAGACAACACCAAGATAAATTATTGTACTCTATGTACTTATGAGGGTAACAGTTTCAGGTTCTTTGTCGATAAGAGTTCAGAATATAATAGAAATCGTCAAAACCAAATAAAAAAACTAAATCAATGATTTTATTGCAAACAGGCTAACATAACAACAAACAACAACAACAAACTAACTATTCTTAACATTTTTACAAATTAAATTACACAAGGTAGGTACCTACTTCAAACACACGTTTTCAATAGTACTTACAGGATCTCTACCGTGATTAGAATGGGTTATTGTAAATTCGCCACAAAGTAAAATTGTCACGAAAAAAAGAATGTGTAAATTCGCCACAATTGTATTTTTCAGATAAATTTTTCATTTTATTAATTTTCATACAAAAATAAACGTAGTGAACCACCGTGAAAGTTTAACAGTGTTCTGTCTACGTCAAATACTTAAGTCAAATCATTGTAGTTTGTACATTGTGGATACCTATGTCGAAATCTTACTAGCCTTGCTCGGCATCATTAGGTACGCCCGCTATGTCAGTCGTCAGTTGTTGAGGAAAGCAAATATTTGCACTCCAGTGCTGCATTGCAGTAGACGCATACCAGTGATGTTCTGGAATTGAACCAGGGCACGTCACTCGAGCTTTAGTAATGGTTTCCGTGGTTAACTTTATCGTACGACCTTTTATAATAAAAGATTTAAATTCAGTTACCTACATATCATGTTGTAATTTACGAAACAAAAATTTAGAGAATGTGGCTGACGACCGGTGCTTAGACGGCAGAGAGTCTGGTGAGTTAGTTAGAATTAGAACGTCCAAACCAGCTGATCGCAAATGTTTCTGGAAATCAAGATATCTTTAAGTTTGGTTAGATTTATATAAGGTAACAAAAAAGAGAGAACTACTTTCAAATGTATCGAATTGGTATCATATAAGTAAAATTTTATTTTATTTTATATAATCTTTAGTACTTTCTTATCTGTTTACTTTTAATATCAGAGCACCAATTTTGACAATGGTGGGTACAATCAGTTGAAGTGGCAATGGGCAGGCCACATCGCTCACAGATGTGATAATATGAGATGAAAGGTTCTCGAGTGGCGACCACGACCCTGAAGACACAGCTATGGCAGGCCTCTGCGATCTGGTGATAACAGCGAGGAGCTGATGGATGCAGGAGGCGAGCAGCCGATCGAGGTGGCGCTCTCTGGGGGTATATGTGCAGTAGTAGACGTCTTCAGGCTGTTGATGATGATAAGGTAGGTACAATCAATGAAGTTTATGTAATATCAGATGGGATTTAGAAAGATTAGTCTTCAGCTTGAAGCGAAAAACTACTTCAAACAACGCCGAACTGTTTTCTTTTGAACGGACATCTCTACCGTTCTTTTATCAGCGTCACCGATGGGACACCCAACTTCCACCAGCTATTATTTATACTGTCTCATCAAGTCCCTCCCTACTAACAGATGACACTGCACTATATTATTACGAGTGAGTACGAGCGGTGAGCGGATGACGCGAGTGCGCGGAACTAATTCTGTTTTGCCGGAACGCATTGCGCATTTCATTAAGAGACAATATGCCGGCGCGATTGGTTGCGGATTCAGTTTTATTAGATAGTCGGATTGCTATTCCATTAGGTGTTTGTTTATCTTGCTGCGTCTATACAATGGTACTGTTTTACTGAAATGATTCTCTTGAGGAAATCATACAGATGATGCTCTACATTAGTATTCAGTATTCAATTGTTTATTTGCATAGGAACACAAGGAAAGTTAAATCAATATTACGTAATAGGCATGATGACTAAATTTTTTTGGATAAATTAATTATATTCCTCAAACGATAAACATTTGTGAAAACAATAATTAAATATCGCCAAAAATTACCAAGTTACAAGCTTTTTAAAAACCGGAATAGAAAGAGATAGCTCAAACGGCCAGCGACGTCAGAGGAAGGTCGTTATAGTACCTCATTACTAAGCTGTGGTAGCTTTTTATACAAGTAATCTCTTTGGCATGTGACGTCACGAGTAGATTTTTCAAAGTAACTGTGGGGGCGCTCTGTTTCGCGAGAAAGGGACAGGAGATGCCTCCTGTAGAAACTTCAAAAGCTTATTACTCCGTGATTTATTTATCGATTTTAATTATTTTTTCAATTATTGCATTCACTTTTAATCTTATTTATGAAAGTAAAATTTACTTGTTCATGTTTAATTTAAGTCGTCATGCCTATTGCTTATAGCTTATGGCTGCCACATCACACTATATAGCGGGATGTCGAAACGTAGTGAGTCAGTCACTATCTAGTGCCATAGGTACCTATACACATTAGAACTATAATCTGTATTTAATCTTTAATGCTGTCGCTGCCTCATTTTGTTTGATGCTTTGCAGTTCAGGCACTAGCGTAGCACTCTCGAGCTTTAGTCCTATCAACGTACCGAATGCTTAGAGATTAGAAGATAAGACACATAAAATATTTACAAGAGCTGCAGCTAGTTTTGTTTCAAAGCTATCTAAATCTTCCTTCAAACATGTTTGTATTCACTTTGCTTCAAACTGAAACTTGATGTCTATGAAAATGCTGTAAACGCCAAATTAGTGTGTCCATGTTCACACGTGTTGCGATCCTAAAAGGGTGACAAGTTCTGTGAAATGTCAATTAGTTCCTACATGTTGCAGTTAAAGGGGTAAATATTTATTGTCACTATACCTACACGGTCGTATCATTTAAGTTTTTTTTCTTATCTTTTGTGTGGGTTTAGCATTTTTAACACCTATTGACTAAAATTGAGATAGAAAACGTGGGCAGATGACTCATCGACATTATCGCCAGCAGCATAATCACCAATCATCCGATCATTTTTGTTATCATTGTCACTATGACAACTTGACTTACAGCGATTTTGACCTAAGAAATCGAATCCTTATCATCATCACCACCGCTTTGCCACAATTTTTCACCGTTGTGCAAGGACTGTTGTATTTCTGTTTGATGGGCACAGTAGATATAGTTAGTTAGTGAAATTATTGAGTAAATATAGCACGAGATAGAGTTCAAAAACTAATACCCGACTACCTAATTATTTATGATGGCATTTTTACCCTCGCCCAAATGAAGGGCTGTTGTATTGTATGTATGACTAATGGTACACTTACTTATGTGCAAACATGTGTGTTTAGAGATTTAAAATTTTGTTAATTATACTTTTAAGTAGGTACCTACTTCTATCATCTATGCTACAACTTTACAAGCGCTATGCAGTTGCGCGTTATAACGAGGTGGGAGGAAGCTGTTTTTTTCAAATTACAACATCGTTTAATTCCTAAAGTATTGATCCTACAGTAAAAATGGATAGAATTTTTTTTTATGGAAAATGTAATATAATTTAATTTCACAGAAGTAACTGTAATGTAAATCTTAAAGGTTTCTGAGATATAAGCAAATATCCGAAAAAGTGATATTCAAACCCTTCCCCCTCCCCCTACTTACCACCCACCCTCGGGCATTTTTAGTATATTCATCAGTACATTTCTAGGTATAACTGTGCCAATTTTTAAGACTACACGAATGATTTCGGCTGTTTGTCTAATGTTTAGCGAATTTTTTTTTACTATTAGGTGGAATCCGCCATATTGGGTTTAGTAAAAGTTAATGTAATCTATGTCACCTAGAGTGTCAATACGCATCGATTGGTATCAAACTTGATAAAATATGATGAATAGTTTAGGCACAACCAGGGAACAACAAACACAGAAAATTTGCGCCTATTTTCATACGTAGGCTATACATAGTTATACATAGATATATAAAAATTATACATATTCGAAACATACTCATAAAGACCTTTCATTTGATACCAAACATGACATGTTTATCGAAAAAATATTTTTTTTCGTCCGTGAATTTTTTAAATATAATCCGTCATATTAAATTAAATGTAACTTTATATAGCCTATGATACGCAGAGTGTTAAGATCTATCGATTGACACCTTGCTGTTTGAAATAAGATAAATAATTTAGAAGATACGAGGGAACATATAAACATACATACATACATAAAAAATGCTGCCAGCATGGCCACGTTGAATGGCCGAAGTAGAGGCCAGCATTTTGGTCACGTGTTGCCTCGACCAGACGTTTGGACAGATCTTTGAGGATTTGGTGGGCACTCGGTCCCCAAGGCCCCAGCCCCCAGCGTCTCAACTCCAACAGGCGCAAATGTTACTATATTTGCGCCTTTTTAGTTGCACACCAGCGGCCGCCCTATCTTCCATGGAAACAAAGTCATTCCATCGGGTCTTTTACCATGATCGCGTACGAGGCCATTAGTTTCCAAAATAGCCGCGCAGTTGGCGCTGATAAAAGCCCGACGGATTATATCATTAAGATTAGCGTGGCGAGGAACCTCCCGGCACTTCGGATGCAGGAAAGGCCATGGTGACCGAGCTGGTCGACAGCAGTGCCACACTGGCAACGGTGTGGAGCAGAACAGGATACGCCCAAGCGAAGGGATATTGCAATTCTGAAAGATGACAAATCCATAAGTGTGCTAGTATTTGGCGATGGAAGAGCCTGCAGCCACAAACCCGATTCCCATTCGGCAGCGGCTAAGAGGCGGACACGCTCTGCGAAGCTTAAGCACGTATGGACAAGTTGATTCCGTGCTTGCTCGCAGAGCGGCCCGTCCCAGAGCCTCTGTGAGGTGAGGAATTTGGGGACCTCTGTATTATGGCAGGCTAACAACCATGGGTTCCTGGCCTCACCAAATAAATATATTTCTGTTTTGTCTAGTGATGTGGCAAGAATTTTGTTGGTTAAATTTTGAGTACTATCTACTGAAGACAGGAACGCAGGAAGAGCGACACCAGAGATCAACCGGATGCCAACGCCTTCCAGTCGCACAGGAAGTGAAGCCTGTAACCACTCTCGATCTTGTAAATTTATGTTCATTATAAACTGAGGAGACGTTTCCAGAATTGACAACATCGTAAAGGTTCGGTTAGATTAGATTAGTAAATATTAAAGGCTTTATTCCCAAATTTATTTTAAATTAAAGGTCCAAAAACTCAGTTAACCGTTAAATAATGCGTTTTACGTTTTAAATTCAGCGCAAAATGGAAACGCGATTGTACTTCCGGGCGCGTGGACTCGTGTGACGTCATTTCCGGCTGTTAGAAATAGGAAGAAGGGAGCCATTAGCTGAATTTAATGAGATTATTCCATGGTGATTTTTATGGGATTCTGAAGGTGTTGTCGTGAGGACGATATTGGTCATTAGTACTTTGAATTATAAGTAATCTACAGAACCTAAGAAACATTTTCTTGTATGTAATGATGAAATGAAATAAAATCAACATCTAAATTAATGAAGCAAAATGAGTAGCGTTCAAAGTATTATATTATATAATTTAATTTACTTTAATACTTAAGTTCATGACTTTAGTATTAAATTAAAACGTATAAAATCCGATATTGCGAAATAATGCAGCAAAACTAACGTATAGCTACTCAACCTTACAACCTCTTGGATTTTACACTTAAAATGGTAGATATTTAATATTTTAAAAGCCACTCATTCACAGATTCGTAATACAAATCCATTAATATAATAGGCAAGTACAAGTTCAAGTTGACGGGCCCGATAGCTCAGTTGGTAGTATCCCTGCCTTCTGAACTGAGGGCTGTGGGTTCGATTCCTACCTAGGACAAACATTTGTGTGATGAACATAGATGTTTGTACTGCGTCTGGGTGTTATATTGTATTCTATGTATGTATTTACAAACAAAAAAGTATCTAAGTATTATATCAGTTATCTGGTTCCCATAGTACAAGCTATGCTTAGTTTGGGGCTAGATGGCGCTGTGTGAAATGTCCACACATATTTATTCTTTAAATTTAACTTTAAAAATACGCGGACATGGATAGTTTACGGACACTTGAGATTCCCATTCATGAATTAAAGCTCTTAGCGTTAGCGCGAAAAAATTACTCTATCATTTGAAGTAGAATTTATGAACGAAGTAATATTACAATGAATTGTATGTATGTGAAAGGTATTCGAGTGTAAATTGTAGCTGTTTAGGTAGCGGCATCTTTGAGCGCGTGACGTGCGTTGAATGGATGCGTTGGTGTACGGCCATTGAAGTAGCGGAGATATAAAAATCATGTTACTTTAGTTCATAGGCGACAGCGTTTAGTATTGATAGTGTCATGCGCTTTCAATTCATTTTTATTAATGTACACTAATTAATGTAAATACAATGCTTGCTGTAATTTAAGATAAGATAAAATATAAGCTGATTGTTTCTTAATAAATAATTATCTTAAAAATATAATATGGATTAGTTATTACTCACCATTTTTAAAATGTTCTCCAAATTACCTTCCTCACCATTCCCATGGCCGGAGAGGCTAACTGTAGTTCTGGTATACAGGCTCTATTAAGAACCTAGTGCAGAGTTACAGAGTTTCACAAGGGTACTGTAACCTTACTGTTAATATTAAGATTTCTAGTTTAAAGACGACCAAGACATTGTACCTACATCTAAATTTGGAGAAAAAACAAATCATTATTATTATTATTATATTATTCCACCGTTGGTTGACAATGACACATTTTTGATAAATTTGTGTTGATGTTTACATAATTCAAACGTACAAACCATTATACATAAAAAGGTTACGTTTTTGGAAAAAATGCCTGGAACTTGTATTACCTTCCCCATATATTTTATTATAGCCCAGCAATAGACTTTCCACCAGCAATAAACTTATAACAATAACTATTATAAGTACCACGATTATTCAACAAGCTAAAATATACATAACTCTCCATAATTTTTAGATTTGATTATACAACAAAGCAACGCAAAGAACAATACAATTAAAATCTAACTCATAAAAGCGTTTTGATACGTCTAACAATATTAAATTAAAATTTTGCTTCAACTTCGTGGACGGAACGCCGTCTTGTATCTTATCTTACAAAAGGCTGTAAGAACCGCCCCTTCTAATTGATTGCATAACTGCCGCTCTTTACATTCATTCAATGGTTCATTCATTCATTGAACTCGTTTGACATGCGGCGACAAATCGGCTGCTAAGATCCCATTGTTGAATTTTAACCAGAAACCTTTATTCGTTAACTTTTCCTTATTTTGAATCATATACTCTTTAAAATAATGTTTATTAAACGTGACACAGACTGCGAATCGAGATCTTTGATGATGGCAAAGATCGCGGAATCTTGCAGTCCTTTTCAAAGCATTTAGAGACCATTTTTGTATTAAGTATCCAGAAATTGATACGCAGTTATCTTATTATAGTTATAATATATTATAGAAAAGAATTTCATGCATGCCTTCGACTTTTTTCTCTAATTTTGAGCGTAAAGTCAGGAGTTATTGTCGCCATTCGGCCTGTGAGTGCTACTTGTGTGAATTGTATGGGATGAATGAAATAGAATTTGTTACGGTGAACGATTATCTATGAGTTAGTGATTTTTATTTGGGCGTTTAGTGTAAAGGACAGATGCAAAATGTATCTTTGATACTCAATGCATGTTTTATTTATAATATTATGTCTATGGTCAATGCAGCAGCGTCGTCTATATTACGTATTACTTAAAGAAAATCTATATAAGAAAAATATATATATAAATATATCTATTTTATTTATTTATGTAAGTTTTACAAATGCATAGATTTAAATTGTTGTTTTGAAAATTAATCATTTACGTAGATACTCTGCCTAAATGAACTAATGTTAATTAAGTTTTGTGGAATACAAATAATACAGTGCTCAATTTTAAGATTTTCTAAGTAAGGTTGTTTTTGTTTTACGAAAACCAAATTATATTTATTTATTTATTTATTTATTTATTGAACACCAACACAATGTACATTATTACTATTGAATGTGACTAAATACTAAGGGTAACATATCTTTAATAATACATCATTTACATCAATTAGATGCCTATTAAATTCGCTATCTAGTAAATTATAATTAGTGTCTAGGCCTAATATAATAACCAATTAATAACAATAAAAGTAACACCTTTACAACCACGTCTACGTACACGACATCAGCATGGTAACGAATAAAATCAATGTGAAAATATCACAACAATCAACTCGTCTCGTAATTCACGAAATATTAACATTAATAAATACCATATCACTACACAATACATCGTCCCTCTGGCTCCATCTCAAACAAAAATGGAGCCGAATTCGTCGGCTCGTGCAAAAACATCTGTTCTTTTTTATATCTATCTCATATTATTTGACGCATCATTTGCTACCTTCACGTCACGCTTTCCACTTATTACCCATTTTTATATCATTTCTACAGAAAATTATATGCCAAATAAAATTCCTGCTCCGCCTTTGCTAATAAATAACTTAGAAAGACAAATTTTAGGAAAAAAAAAACGCATTAGTCAAGTCCCTATCCGTAAAATTGTTATAAAAGCTATTGTTATTAATGGAATGTTGCTAAATGTAGGGTTTTATTTGGATTTGTGGTTTCTGAGAGAGGGTTTATAGTTTTAATGTTTTTTTTCGGTGGTGTAAGTACCGTTTATATAGCAGTAATTGCTAACTACGCGCTTAACGTTTTTAGGTGCAAGCACTTCGTTAACAAATTGATATCTTTTTATACGTGATTGTAATAGTGAAATCTATTTATTGTTTTAAACAGACAATGCTTTATTTATCTTATAATGCACTTATCAAACCACTCAATCAGGTGAGATGTCCTCCGTGGGGGTAACCTCTGTCGAGGTGTCCATATTTGCGCCGTTTGAGGTTTTCAGCCTTTGTAGCAGCGCTGCCTGCGTCGTTTTTTGTTTCAGGAAGATGAGACGGCGCCATGGGTCCAGTCATCCAGTTCATGCACTTCGCATATTGGCATTGGGATGTTAAGCGACACGGCCGCCTATAACAGTTGCAGTGTCACGCGGAACTTTAAAATAATAAAGTTTTGCGTGACACTGCACTATGCACGTCATCCTGAGACATCACACATAGTAATCAGATTACTAGACTGTGTAATCAGGTCGTAAATTCTCATTTGCCAGTAATTTCACTAGCTACATTGCCCTTCAAACCAAAATACAATAATGCTTGCACACGTAGCGGCAGAATGACTGCAAAGCGGCAAAGCGGTGAACTGGTAGACCTTGACAAACTTTGCAGAAAAGTCCTACCTCTTAGTAAAAGGTCCAAATCAAATGGTTCACTCCAAGGTAGACGTGCCTGCTAGTCGCCTGAACTATGACCACACACGCATACATCCATCCAAAATCATAGAGTCCCAGCGTCTACCACTCGCCCGGAGCCCGGAGGCTCTCTGCTAATGAAGGAAGCGCGGCCGGCACGTGACCTTAGCTAAACAGATTACTGCTAATTACAGACTTGTTTGTATTTACTTGGAGCTACTTTTATTTGGCTGTTATTAAAGTTTGTTTATACTTGGGAAAATAAAAGCATCACAAAAACAAATCTGTCTGTTTTGTTTGTTTTGAGATTATTTTTACGTGAACTCTGTTGGTCCTTCGAGCTGGCTTTGAGTTTTATAGAAAACCGGAAAGCAACAAATTTTTAACAATCTTTGTTAGTTTTTCGGTATGTTAACCATCTAAACCGAGGATCTAGTGAAAACCAAAGCAGAAGAGGCAAACAGCCGCGTAAAGTGGTGCTCTCTAGGAGACCATGTTCAGCAGTAGGAGTCTTCAGGCTGTTGATGATGAGTATGACGAACCATCTTAAAACGGTTCATAACAAATAACTTAAAAAAGGTTCGTAAAGTAGATAATGTTAAACTAATTTGTAAACATCTACATCTAAAAAATCTAGATTTAAATCTTTATGGAACTAAGGACAACACGTTTTCGTAACAATAATGAAAAAAAAAATTACCTGTCATGTAAAAAACTACCATGGAACAATTAAGTTAAATGGGATTACGCAGTATTGTAATTGTACTCAGTTGTAATAACACTTAACGGTCCAAAAAGGGTTAATGTAATCTAATACAATAATCCTTGAGAACATTACAATGAAACAAGCCCAATCACATTACTAAAAAACACTGAAGCTTTGTAATACTCGCCACCACAACGACAAACAAAAATAATTGTATAAATTCACCCTTGGCTTTCATAAAGCTCTTTTAATTCTGAATGAGTTTTGCGCGTATGTTTCTATTATTCTGTTTCATTGATTTTTACAACTTGTAAATAAAGGATAATAAACTCTAAAATCATAATCAAAAAGTGCATTTTCTGCACTTGTTGTTATTATAAAATTGTACCATAAAATGTTCATATGGGAAGCCTTGTTACCCATATGAACAAGGTTTATAATTGAACATTCTGAAATATGCAGTAGATTTATTTTTGAACGGACTGCATAATTTTTGTTGTATTTTGAACTTTATGCCGTTGTATTAAATAGGATTTATTGTAAGTTACCACTTTTGACAATATTATGGTAACAAATTAATTGGCAAAGTGTGACGAAAGAAACCAGTTGGTGTATTTGAATTAAACATTTAATTTGTTTTCTTTATTCCATTCCTAATTTATCGAGTGTGTGAATGACGACAAAGGGCGCAGTTTGATGTGCTGACGTCATTATCGTAATTGCCTTGTACATACTTTGTAAAACCGCTGATAATATTTTATTGGTTACTGTAGATAAGAATGTACTTACATAACTTGTAAGTACTCTAAAAGTGTTCTACAAACAACAGAATTTTATCAATGATTGGATAAAGGTTATCCGACTGAACCCAAAAACAACATTACCTAGTTATTCTTACGGTTTAAAAATTTGACATTACTTTTTACTGTGTTTTGTTTTATCAATACTTTTATCTGATTATTAAAAAATTGCATCTAAATTGATTTTCGTGGCCCAACATGAATTAAGTTTTACCTCAAAATACTTAGGAGCTGTTGTGTTTTTTTTCTTTATTGTTTTTTGTATCATAACTTGTATATTTCGTAAATATTTACAGACAAGAATTTTCCTACCAAAATGTAGCTTTTATCCTTTAGAATTACAAGTATCTACGACCTTTAGGGACATCCAATACACTGGTAATACTCACAAGTACTAGAAATAAAAGACACGCGTTTACGTTTACGTATATGTTAGACAGAAACCAAGCACACATAAGATTTTACACTTTAACTACTATCCAATAGAGTAAATTTTTCCATCTCCATTCGTAACTTAGAAAAAGTTTCTTAGGTTATTCTATTGAGAGCTTTATGTACTAGTCCATAGGGTTGCTATTAGATTGTTGGTAGTTTTATTGTAGTAGGTACAGTCAGCAGAATGCTATCAATCCAACGGCTGATTAGTACGGTGCGCACGAGGATTCACATCGTGCTGGAAATTACAAGATACCGTGGAGTCACGAAGAGTTGGTGTAATTTGGTTGTGGTAGAGTTGTAATGAATGATTAGTTACTCATTAGTAATTTTAAAAAGTTAATACTTAGTTTCATGATTGCTGATAACACCGAAAGGTCCAAGTCTATTTGTTTCCGTTTTAATAAGTCTAGCCTTTAAGTAAATCATCCAGCGTACCTGATCATTATCAGCCTGAAAGGTTCTCGAGTGCGACCACGAACCGGAAGGCGCAGCGTAGGCAGACCCCTACTAGGTGGACCAACGATCTGGTGAAATCCGTGGGGAGCCGATGGATGCAGGAGGGAGCAGCCACTCATAGTAGCGCTCTCTGGGGGGCCCTATGTTCAGCAGTGGATGTCATCAGGTTGTTGATGATGATGACTATAATGATGATAATCCTTCCAACAGCCACTAACCCTAAACAAATGCACATGTCTGTGTCTTACCCAAGGAACTTGTATAGTATACGTATAAGCTCCTTGGTCTTACCACATCCGAACAAACCTGAGATCCAAAAAGACCACAAAATGTTATTTGTTTCAGTTTTAGTGCTTCACCCATTAGTTGCTAGGTTTATACCAGGCCTCATGCGTATTGGGGTTGCAGCCCTTCGTCTAATTTATTGTTCTACCCGCCTTTACTGCTTAATGAAATTGACCAGATAATGTTACCTAGGTCTAGTTTTAGTACCTGTCAAATAAGGTGTGAGACTTAGTAACATGGCAAAAATAAGGCTAGACGTCCACTGCTGAACATAAGCCTCCCCCATAGAGCGCCACCTTGAGCGACGGCTCGCCTCCTGCATCCATCGGGGACGCGGTTCTGACGTGATCGTCGGCCATCGAATTATTTCGATGTAGTCGGCTGTCTTTCTTACTATTGATAAAAATGTTAACCAAAATTTTCGTCTCACATTCATCATCATTATCATCATCATTAACAGCCTGAAGACGTCCACTGCTGAACATAGGCTTCCCTCAGGGAGCGCCACTTAGAGCGGCTGCTCGCCACCTGCATCCATCGGCTCCCCGCGGCTTTCACCAGGTCGTCGGTCCACCTAGTGGGGGGCCGGCCTACGCTGCGTCTTCCATTTCGTGGTCGCCACTCGAGAACCTTTCTTCCCCATCGGTTGTCAGTTCTACGAGCGATGTGGCCTGCCCATTGCCATTTCAACTTGCCAATCCTAAGAGCTACATCGGTCACTTTAGTTCTCCTGCGGATCTCCTCATTTCGGATCCTATCTCGCAGGGAAACACCGAGCATTGCTCTCTCCATAGCTCGTTGCGCGACTTTGAGCTTAGTAATGAGGCCAACAGTTAGAGACCACGTCTCAGTTCCATAAGTCATCACTGGCAACACACATTGATTGAAAACTTTTGTTTTCAGGCTTTGTGGTATTTTGGATGAAAAGATAGGTCGAAGCTTCCCGAACGCTGCCCAGCCGAGTTGGATTCTTCGGGCGACCTCTTTGTCGAAGTGTTGAAGTGTTTGTACAGTAAGGCCACTATGTCAGTCCGACTACAGGACCAGAGTACGGAACAGATCCCATTGCAGAGAGGCGTGAGACAGGGAGACGTTATTTCTCCGAAACTGTTCACAAACGCATTGGAGGATGTTTTCAAGCTCTTGGAGTGGAAAAGATGTGGCATCAACATAAATGGCGAGTATATCACTAACCTTCGTTTTGCCGATGATATAGTCATAATGGCGGAGTCGCTCGATGATCTCAGCACCATGCTCAACGACCTCAGTAGAGTCTCCCGACAGGTTGGTCTTAAGATGAACATGGACAAGACGTCTCACATTACCAGCTGGGTATTTCTTTTTTTATAGATCAGTATTTGTTTTATCGCGAGATCGCGTGTATTTCGGGAGGCGTCAACCGATTTCTGCAATGATGGACGGTTAGACATCATGAGTATGGTCGTGGAGTAATAAATCAATGGATAAGCTATTAGCACCTAAGCAATTTAGCACCAGCGTTTTACAAGCTTTATTGACGCACATGTTTGACAACTTTTTCAACTTTCAAAATGTGAATGACGAAACAAAACATGTCTGGAAATTAATTTAGTGCTAATTTGAAACTTGTCGTTAGTGACTATATTGCTGGTCAAACCTCAGATCTAAAATATTATCGTTACTCTCGGCTAAATAGTGAAACTGAGACTAGAGATACATAGGGCATATATAGGGCATAGGGGATATAGATAGGGCAACTAAACACACACAGAAACACAACAGTGAAAAATGTTAAGTTCGAAATTTTGAATTGCAATGGAGTAAGTATAGTAACCTGTTACGGGCTAAGGGAGCGCAGTATGCGTAGCCTAGTGATCAATTGTCATTGGTAATCCTCATGTAAGCATTAGTTTTTAAACATGTTTCGCGTAACGAGGGTTGAACATGCGAGTAATCTATTCGTTTTGAGTTTGAGAGCTAAAAATACTTAGAGAAGCATTAGTCTAAAACCCCAAAGTTTGTCTGACAGCCGCTAATAGCTCGTGATTTTAAAAGTTAGGCACACGCATTAGGGTTTTGCACAAAAAATAATCTATGTTGGGGTTAGTATTAGAATGGCTAGATCGCAAAAAAACTTCATCTCACTTAATGGTTCACA
This sequence comes from Ennomos erosarius, assembly GCA_963580505.1. Taxonomy (NCBI): domain Eukaryota; kingdom Metazoa; phylum Arthropoda; class Insecta; order Lepidoptera; family Geometridae; genus Ennomos; species Ennomos erosarius. The sequence goes on from OY756991.1 coordinate 13,583,856, forward strand.
GTGCAAAGTATCGGATAAACTTAAATTGAATTTGAATAAATTGCTTTAATCGGTTTGAATGAAAGCTAATCAGTCAAAATACTTAATTGAAAACTAAAAGTTTAATATTATGGAATCTTTTTCTTACAACGATAAACAAAAAGATCGTCTGAGATAATAAATCGGAGCCAAAATATTAGCTTCAAAGGTTCAAAGCAACTTTGCACGTGTAGACAATCTGTTTCTCAAACTTTTTCGTATTCGAGAAGGCGTGGCACAGTAAGGTTAATTTATTTTTGTAAATGGTCGCATTCAGTTGGACGCCATTCGACAACTCCAGGTGGCCGACACGAGTCAGAGCAAAAAAATGACACATAGGATAGCATTTTTTGCTTTCATGCTCTTGTTATATGAATCGTTAGTATATTATGTGCCTTTAGTACATTGATACATTATAATCATACTAATGGTCATTCAGATGATGCAAGGAAATAAAAATATTTTATGTAGGTATGTCTTATTCTCTAGTTCGTTTGTTGTGTCAATTTCTAACAAATAATTAATGGAAAATCTTTTACAGTGCAAATACTTGTTCTGTGCCTGTGTGTTGTGGGACCATGGTCCTCGTAGTTCCTGGGTCCCTAGATACAGGGAATCCTAGTTAGGGTCGAGGATCTATGTATGTGATCGTTGGGCGTTATTATTATTATTATTTTCTAGAAATGTGGACTGAAGAATAATTAAAGAATATTTAATTTACTATTGAAACTTTCACCTCTCTAATATTAGTGTGAAGTGCGATGATAGCTATGTTCAGCAGCGGACGTCTAAGGGCTATTGATGATGATGATGATGTGATGATAGTGTGATGTGATGTGATAGTGTGATCTCCAGTGATAAAGTAATTCAACTGGGACTGACAGTTTGCAGCATGCAGAATGATTTCAAATCTAATTACATCATGGTACGGGCGCTGCAGACTTATTAACTGCGGCGGGATGTCCGATGTGAGTTTGATTACATTCATTAAGCGACGACCCGCGGTGCTGATGTTCCTCTCGCGTGGTTAGTTCCATAAATGAGTAGAGATAGCAAAAAAGTCAAATTAAACCTACACGACGTTAGCTAGTTAGTTTAACAACGCGTAAGTGACACCTCCAGAGATAAAAATATTCGGTAAATATACGGTGACTGCTTCCTATCAGCTGGGCTGGGCCGTATGAGGTGCTCTATGTTGGGCGCCAAGTGTGTTGGGAGATCCCCTCAGTCCATATTCCCAGCAGCTCTATAAAGGGACACTCACGGGAACACGAAGTAAGTGGGAAAATTCAGGAACTAATGGGAATAAAACTGTATGCTTGTAAAAGAGGTATTTAATTTAAAAAAAGCATGTATTATAATTTTATAAGCCTGGATAGTGCTGAAAAGGTAAAATAAAAAACTTGTTCCAACTCAACTGAAGATATTTTTACGATTTAAACGAATATAATATATCATAACAAAATTTCCTGAATCTAGGGAGTTAAGAAGCCAAGCTCTTGCAGGAAATGAACACACTCCTCCAGGCTATGAGCCGACCTGCTCAACCACCACACCACAAAGGCTGACGTTCAATACCAGTTGTTTTGGTCTTGTAATACAAGCTTTACTTATTTTGGGGCTAGATGGCTCTGTGTGGAATATTTCCCAGCACTTTATCGTCTGACCGTACTTCGTAACTGACCCTAAAGTGTTTATCTTCAGAGGTCCAGAGCATTTCATCCGCTGTAGATATCATCTTATTGAAGACCGCGATCCTCCGGGACCCGTCGACGCCGTATCTACGGGATATACGACGTCAGTTTATTTACCGCTCATTACGAAGTTTGTACCGATCACAGCTAAAAGCAGAAAAGCTAAAAAACGAAAGCGAAAAACCGAAGTAAGTAAAGCTGTATTTGCCGAGGTTATTATTTTGAACCGTTACACAAAGAGGTATTTACAACGAGCGACCACTTTTCGGCAGGCACGTTTTATTTCTCGTCTAGTGTGAGAACTAGTCAAACCCACTTATTTTTTGATCTTTATTCGTAAATAATTCATATAATTCATAAGTATATCTATTTATTTTGTATCTTTTTTCTAAGATGATATTGAATCATAGATTTATATATCAGGATATGCCCGAAGGAACATTTTATTTTGTCAAAATGGCGTTGGAAAAGTCAGCGCCATCTATTAGATTTCGCGTGAACTACGACAAGTTGAGAAAATTAGGTGCCTATCGCTGCCATTATGTCCGTCAATGTTTAAGTTTACAATGATTAATCCAAATATAAATTCCATTATTTTGTTACAAAACAGAGTGTAATATTGAAAATATTGAATTACTTGAGGTAAGAAACTTGGTCTTTCTTTTTACTGCACTTTTGAGTATAGATTGTGCAACCCTTTCACAATACAACTTGGCATATTTTGTTTGTGACATTCGACCGATGCCTTCTAACTTCCATAAACACAGACTGAGCGCTAGTGGATGTCCATCTGTGAAATTGGCTCCCACTTTGAAGCGACGTTTTAACCTGTCATTAGGCCTGCCCTTAATTTATATGTCTATGTATTGAGTAGATGTTATTACTATAGCTCTGGCATTTTATATAGGTATATACTTAAAGATAACATAGACCACAACCTAAACAAGGAAGCTTGGTCCCGTGGGTTTGCTGCGTCTTGAAAGTCGTATACTCAAGTTAATCCAATAACTGTAGTAAATAAGAAATGTAAGCGGATGAAGGGTATATACCTCCCCATAGCATCCTCCCTTATACTCCAGGGTGATGTTTGTTTGTTATAAAGGAAACTTAGAGATGGGTCGAGATCGGCGATTTCTGGGGATTTGAATCTTGGCAACACTTTATTGGTAGTTTTTGTCAAGATTGTATTTATGTTAAAGCTAACTAAAGTACTTAGTTTAGGTTTATTTCAGTTTTTAGTAATTGTATTTATATTTTTTAGAATGTAAATAAAGCTGTACTTACTTATGTTAAAGCAGAAAATTTATAATCGGCCAAGTGCGAGTCGGATTCGCGCACGAAGGGTTCCGTTCATTTATATATAAAAACGAGCAAAAATCACGTTTGTTGCATGGGAGCCCCCTTAAATATATTTATTTTATTCTGCTTTAGTGTTTGTTGTTATAGCGGTAACCGAGATGCATCATTTGTGAAAATTTCAACTGTCTAACTATCACGGTTCATGAGATACAGCCTGGTGACAGACGGACAGATAGGCGGACAGTGGAGCCTTAGTAACAGGTTTCGGGTAAAAAAAAAGATTTCGGGTATTTATCAGTTTTCACGATAAAAGCAAATAGAAAAGTACACAACAAGTGAAAACGTCCACTGCTGAACTATGCCTCCCCCAAAGAGCGCCACCTTGAGCGGCTGCTTGCCTCTTGCATCCTTCAGCTCCCCACGGTCGGTCGTCGGTCCACCTAGTGGGGGGCCGGCCTACGCTGCGTCTTCCAGTTCGTGGTCGCCACTCGAGAACCTTTCATCCCCATCGGTTGTCAGTTCTACGAGCGATGTAGCCCGCCCACTGTCACTTCAACTTGCTAATTCTGAACGCTATATCGGTGACTTTAGTTCTCTTGCGGATTTTTTACATACCTACTACTTTATTGGATCAAGTTACGTGATCATATTTTTACTCCTGTGGCAACGCCATGTAAAAATTAGCTTTACTCTGGTAGAGCGCAGAGCAGGTTTTATTAAATTAATAACTTACTGCAGCTTATAGAAAACTATATTCATTCCCGTAAGAGACAACTCCGTGAAAGTAAACAGAACAAACAAACAAGCCGAACAAGTCTTGATATTTACAGACTTCGAGCTCTAAATAAAACAAATAAGACAAAAAGAAATATAGTCTAGTTCAAACGTACTTTATCGAAAAATCTCTTGAAACTTTTTACATCAACGGTGACGTTTTAAAAGTGCCACTTGCTTGTATGTCCACTTTAATCACAGGGGAAACCTGGCAAGCCTTTCAAAGCGCTACCTAAAATATATAAAAACTTACAACGCTCATAGAGTCATCATCATCATCATCATCAGCCTGAAGACGTCCACTGTTGAACATAGGCCTCCCCCAGGGAACGCCACTTAGAGCGGCTGCTCGCCTCCTGCATCCATCGGCTCCCCGCGGCTTTCACCAGGTCGTCGGTCCACCTTGTGGGGGGCCGGCCTACGCTGCGTCTTCCAGTTCGTGGTCGCCACTCGAGAACCTTTCTTCCCCATCGGTTGTCAGTTCTACGAGCGATGTGACCTGCCCATTGCCATTTCAACTTGCTAATCCTAAGAGCTACATCGGTCACTTTAGTTCTCCTGCGGATCTCCTCATTTCGGATCCTATCTCGCAGGGAAACACCGAGCATTGCTCTCTCCATAGCTCGTTGCGCGACTCTGAGCTTAGTAATGAGGCCAACAGTTAGAGACCACGTCTCAGTTCCATAAGTCATCACTGGCAACACACATTGATTGAAAACTTTTGTTTTCAGGCTTTGTGGTATTTTGGACGAAAAGATAGGTCGAAGCTTCCCGAACGCTGCCCAGCCGAGTTGGATTCTTCGGGCGACCTCTTTGTCGAAGTTGGACCTACCCAATTGGACAGTCTGCCCTAGATAGACGTATTTGTCGACAACTTCGAGAGTATCGTTCCCAACAATTACCGGTATAGGTGGAACATGGGCATTTGACATGATTTTCGTCTTGTCCATGTTCATCTTAAGACCAACCTGTCGGGAGACTCTACTGAGGTCGTTGAGCATGGTGCTGAGATCATCGAGCGACTCCGCCATTATGACTATATCATCGGCAAAACGAAGGTTAGTGATATACTCGCCATTTATGTTGATGCCAAATCTTTTCCACTCCAAGAGCTTGAAAACATCCTCCAATGCGTTCGTGAACAGTTTCGGAGAAATAACGTCTCCCTGTCTCACGCCTCTCTGCAATGGGATCTGTTCCGTACTCTGGTCCTGCAGTCGGACTGACATAGTGGCCTTACTGTACAAACACTTCAACACTTCGATATACCTATAGTCAATTTGGCATCGCTGTAAGGACTGCAGCACCGCCCAAGTCTCGATTGAATCGAAGGCTTTTTCATAATCCACAAACGCCAGGCATAGCGGCCGATTATACTTTTCGGTCTTCTGTATAATCTGGCGTAGCGTATGGATGTGGTCTATGGTGCTAAAGCCTTTTCGGAAACCGGCTTGTTCGGGAGGCTGGAATTCATCAAACCTGCGTGCGAGACGATTCGTAATGACCCTCGAAAACAGCTTATACACATGACTCAAGAGCGAGATGGGCCTATAGTTCTTCAATAAGGTGATATCACCTTTTTTGAAGAAGAGCACCACCACGCTCTTGTGCCACGCCTCCGGCGTTGTACCTTCAAGGATGACAGAATTAAATAACTTCTGGAGGACTATAAGTACCGGTCTACCACCCGCTCTCAGAAGTTCGGTCGTAATTCCATCCTCACCTGGCGCCTTGTTGTTTTTAAGCTGTTTGAGGGCCATTCTAATCTCGTACAGGCTGACGTCCGGGATATCTTCGGTATAGTGTCGGACTAACTTGGCTCTGGTGTCCTGAGCTGTGTTAGTAGCGGGCTCACGTGTCGAGGTGTATAATTGTCCATAGAAGTTCTCAATCATAGAGTAGGAGAGAATAATGAATTTAAAATGTTATTTGATTGAACGAGCAATATAGTCTTTATGCTTATTTTATTCAAACCTATTACTCAGTAAGGCAAATTAAATTTAAAATGCTAGAAACTTCTTTTATTACCAACATTTTAAAAGTTATGCACATACAAAATACTTCTACTTCAAAAATACTTTGAATACATACAACTGTAAATGAAATTACACTACTTAAAATACTGCAATACTTCGGTGACATTTCTGCATTCAGTGTAGTATCTAGAAGTCCAGGACTATCAAATTCATAATCATAATTTTGTGCAAAAAAGTGAACTGCATTGAACATAGCCATGAGCCGGATCAGGATAGGCTATTTGAATGAAAACCTACGATGCAATCCGTCACTCAATTTCTACTTCACTCAAATCTGCTCATAATTATAACCATTATATTGCTTAAATAATTGATTAATACAGGAATTTATTATTAAGTCCACAGAATATTAAAATAACATATAAAATGGTTATTAAATGTCATCATCTAAAACTAAATTATAATCTAAATTTACATGTCAAATTATAGTAATAAATAATTTTGAGTTTGTAAATTTTAGTATTTAGATTAGAAATAGATTAGATTAGGTGTTTTATGATCATTTATTTAATAATTTTTAGAACAACATGGACTATAATAACATAATTTTAATTTTATGTATGTTAAAGACTCAAATAAAACTTGAATTGAAAAATTTGTCGCTTCAATCTGCTGCATGGGAGCAACAACACGCCTCACATGATGCAATTTGCTGAACGGTCAGACACAACACGCCTTACATGATGCAATTTGCTGAACGGTCAGACACAACACGCCTCACATGATGCAATTTGCTGAACGGTCAGACACAACACGCCTCACATGATGCAATTTGCTGAACGGTCAGACACAACACGCCTCACATGATGCAATTTGCTGAACGATCAGACACAATACGCCTCACATGATGCAATTTGCTGAACGGTCAGACACAACACGCCTCACATGATGCAATTCGCTTAATGGTCGAGCACAACATGCCTCCACACTCCGATGTGACTGATTGAGTTGACAAATCGTGTGGCAGATTGTATGGTGTGAAAGACTTTAGAAGACGTGCACGTGCTTTTATTTTCCTGGTCAAATTGTCCAAGATATCCAACATGTTTTGAAGAAGTCTCCTTTATGCCTACAAAGAAGCTATATACTTGGCGTGTGTATGTGATACACCGAGAAAGGGAAAAAATATCTAATTAGGGCATGCATTTCGAAATTTCGAAACTTCATAGTTACGCAATTTCGGACCATATATGCATACACTGTAATTTCAAAATCGATTGCATACACAAAGCTTACATTAACTAAAAATTAGAGTTCTGTATATCTGGCGATGAAATTCAGGCACTTAAAAAAGTACATAAAAGTCTTGAAGTGATCAAAGTGACTGTTGAAGCCATCTGTCATCGTGATGCGACATCAATAACGGCTCCTAACCAACCAATCTTTTAAGTGATAATCTGGTACGTGAACTTAAAATGCGAATCCAGCAAAGGCGTTTGACAGTTTCCTCTGAAGCAAAAAGAAAGAAACTCGGCCTCTAAAAAACCAGCCTACAAAATTTAATTTTGTGGAAATGACATTACGAGAATGGTGGGCAAGCGAGGGAAATACTTGGACAAGGCCTACAATTATTTAATATCTATTCCTCCGACAAGTGTCGAATCTAAAAAACACTCTTTCTGCAGCAGGCTATATTTTATAATCGGCTGAAAAGCTCTCTAAGCAGCAAAATGCTGGATAATCTCTCCTTTTTAAAGGCACATTTCTTACGAGACAAAGAATAGTTACTTTAGAAAATTTCTCATTTCTATTTGCCATTAGTAATAATGATTAATTGATTATTGTTGTTCATATGTAGTTTGATCATTGCATTAAAAATAAAAATAACAAAAACAAAAATGTATTTCCTTTTCCCTAAGTACAATGTACATACAAAAATTATCTACATTTTAATAAAAGTCTAGGGCATAGATTTCTAAAATTATTCTGTTATAGAAACAAGATAAAGCAAGAAGTTCAATTTGTACTAATACAGAGTGGCTTAAACTTCGAAATTTCGAAACTCGTGTCACTAATTTCATAGGCCAATTTTGAAACTGAAAATCTATAAAACTGCTCACCTTAATACACACAGAGTTCAAGATCATTACCATAACAGCAGTTTTTCTCACACACAATTTCTTACATTTCTTGTCCCATTTTCAAATCAATGTTCCTCTTTACATCCTATCTCTATGCTAATACACATAATATAAATAGTTAAAATATATAACTACTGTGAGTTTTACTGTTTCTGATCAATATGCCAAACAACAATAGTTAATTCTTAAAAAACCACTCATGATATTCTATGATTCTAGTGTCCATCGTATTTTTGCTTCACATTTTAGTCTTGAAAGCACCGTCTATTAGTATTTTGGTTTAATTGGGCGACATTTTCGTGGTAGATCCGTTGATTGTATTTTGTCTAGACGAAAGCTTATCAACGAGCCAAAACTTTTCTATTAGAAAATTCCTTCCTAAAAGTGAATTTGCTGCATAGAATTAGGATTTATTAAATCAGTAGAGTTTCTCAGAGTGAATAATTTCCAGTCTGGAGCTATTTCATTTTATCTCTTCTGTGTTTAGTGCTATTGTTTCGACCAGTCTAATCATTCTCTCCGCTCTATACAACATTATATAGGCATATTAAAAAGGAGTGGCTGTCAAAGCACGGCAAAATCATATTTATGTTAGTCTGTTCTCTGTACTTTCATTCAAAAAATTTTAAATTGTGTCTATTTCATCTATGACCTATATATCTGTCTAGCCTACTCTGGATTTTAAAGAATCTCATCAGGAAGTAGTAACAACGAGTTTTGTAATTTTTTCGGGACTCAAAAATGTCTTTCACCGACCTGTTCTTTGATGGAAATAAATAAAGAAGGAAAGAAAGAAAGAAAGAAAATACATTGATCGAGGATAGGTATACTGGTTTAGTAATAGGTTAATCAAGCCTGTTCCGTGTTTATGGAATAGTAGAAGTTCCCTGCGGATTCACTCGCGATCGTGTCATTGATCCGTTTTCTAGCGGGAACATTTACGGGGCAACGAAAATTTTCGGAGATACAATATTTTATGTTGCCCTCTCCAAAATAACGTATTCGCAAGGTAAGAATAAAAAACATAAGTAGCAACTAAAAATTTACGAAACTATAACCGTTCATTCTTTAACAACAGACCCCCATTGTCCTGTATTTAACATCCCTGTAATCAAATTCAAAGCAATAAAAACCCTGTCAAACGTATCTCAGATCATTTAAACGGTATTAAAGTGGCGATTACTGTTCAGTACAATGGTGCTACACAATTGTACTGTAATTTGAATCCCATTGAATTGCAGTGCTCCGAGCGGAGTGTTTGTAACTTGACTCTGGGGGGAGGTGTTAAATTGTACAATTGGTTGGTACAATTTTGATTCAAATTGGCATTAGATGAGATCTGGTAATAAACAGGATGACTAATTTTAAAAATTAACAAGTTAATCTTACTTTCACAAGGAGATTAAAAATGAATGCAATAATTGAAAAAATAAGTAAAATCGGTAAATAAATCACGGAGTAATAAGCTTTTAAAGTTTCTCTAGAGTGCATCTCCTGTCCTTTTCTTGCGAAACAGAGCGCCTCCGCAGTTACTATTAAAAATCTACTTGTGACGTTACATGCCAAAGAGATTGTAAGTAAGCTACCACAGCTTAATAAGGTACTATGAACGACCTATCTCTGACGTCGCTGGCCGTTTGAGCTATCTCTTTCTATTCCGCTTTTAAAATGCTTGTAACTTTGTAATTTTTTGAGATATTTTATTTTTGTTTTCACTAATGTTCATCTTTTGAACAAAATTTCATCATGCCTATTATGCTAGGTCACTTTGAGCTTTACCTTTGGTAGTTTAGTACCTTCCACTTACTATGGTAAACTATCCGACGCCACATTCAACGAAACAGCTGGGAAGTAATGTATTTTTCATTTTTTATCAGTTGAACGTATCACTAGGTGATGGCGAGTTGGCGACACAAAGGCGTTGGTTTCGTCGACTCACGCGCATCTGCCAGCTGACGGTAGGCGGGGCCGTCGCCATGGTGACGGTAACGCCTCCTTATGCATATTAGCTAATAGGCATGATGACTACTATTAAAAATGAACAAGTAAACATTACTTTCATAAAGAAGATTAAAAATGAATGCAATAACTGAAAAAATAAGCAAAATCGTTAAATAAATCACAAGCTTTTAAAGTTTCTACAGGAGGCATCTCCTGTCCCTTTCTCGCGAAACAGAGCGCCTCCACAGTTACTATGAAAAACCCACTCGTGACGTCACATGCCGAAGAGATTGTATGAAAAGTTACCACAGCTTAGTAATGAGGTACTATAACGACCTTCCTCTGACGTCACTGGCTGTTTGAACTTTCTCTTTCTATTCCAGTTTTTAAAATGCTTGTAACTTGGTCATTTTTTGAGATATTTAATTTTTGTTTTCACAAATGTTTATCTTTTGAGGAATATAATTAATTTATCCAATAAAAAAAATTTAGTCATCATGCCTATTGTTATTGGTGTTGAAGGTGATATTTTAGCATAGAATAGATATAGTACATCAACAGCCAGAAGACATCCACTAAAAAAAAAGTCGCGGAGAGCTGATGGATGCAGGAGGAGCAGCCGCTTAAAATGGCGCTCACTTCAGAGAGGCTTATATTCAGCGGTATAGACGTCTTCAGGTTGTTGACGATGAAAAGCCTAAAAATAGACCTTATTAGGAAGGGAAAACATTATAAGTAAAGGTTCCCACCAGTATCTGATCAATATACTAAGAAGTGTGAATGGCATACTGATGTTGGGATCTCGCCAATCGGGAAACTTTTGCTTTATCAGCGACACCTGACCGGTCACTATAGAGGGATCTAGTAATAAAAAGTTGTAAGGCTTGTTACTTGGAGTGGTGCTCAGAAAACTCAATTCTCAAGTAACCCAAAAAGTTCAATACTCTTTCTGTTACTCCTAAAGTATACTTGTATAGTGTTAGTCAAATCGTGTGGCAACCTGGCAGCTTGGTGGTATGTAGAGTTTACCTTTGACTTGTTTGGTCAGATCTGTAAATCATATTGTGTAAATAAGCTACGTTAGCGACCATAGCTTCTAAGTACACCAATAAAACTAGCTAGAACCTATACCTATTATAATTCATAATCATTATTATAATTTCAAGCAAATTGATGCAAAGAATTAGCTTTTTGCGCCTGTGTAATTCGTGTGGCACAAAGTACTATTATGTATTCTGTTATGATAATATATTATGTTATGAGCGGAAAAATTACACTAGCTCTAGATATTTTTGTAACATTTTGTATTCCGTAGTCAATTGAATAATTTTGTTTTAATATAATAACTTAAAACAAAATTATAAGGTAAGTGAATAAATAGTGCTTTTGTTGTATGGACAATGGACATACATCATCGCGAAATGAACAGATTACTTAATCTAAAAAAACTATAAAACTTTTCTATTTTTGTTCAAATTTAGTTCTCGTTTTGTATATAACATTTTCATTTTTAAGTGGCTTATTCTATATCAGTGGTCTGCCAGCGCTAGATTTCCCCGCGGAGTGCCTATCTAGGTTCATGTCAGGGCTAGTCTGTGTCCTCAAATTTGGCGTTATACTGGCGACGGTAAAAACAATCAAATTCAAACAATTAATTTAAAGAGAAACGCTCTTTGCTTATCGTGCCAAGGGACTCTTTTGCTTTATTTGATTTCTTCATATAAAAAATCTATAAAATTGTCATGCAGACACATCCTATCTACAATTGGTGGCATTGGTGGGGCAGAAGATAGCACCAAGAGGTCCTTTTCAGTATAAAAATAACTGGTATGGATTATTAAAAGAAAGCTATTTAAATAATAATGTTAACGAAATTCTAGGCTTTTGTGATAAACTTTTGGAATGATATTACGGCACATGCTAATTTGGTCGAATATCAAAATGTTTGAGGCAGGTGATGACTTGCCACCCACTATATGACTCGCATGTAGTGGCTGTAATGCCGAGGAACCAACATTGATGTGGGTGACTTAGGGTGTTAGAGGTGTGCTTCACTTTCAATGAACGCTACTTGAGGCGTTATGCCCTTTCCACTTCCACCCTGGAGCTTAGGTTTTTAGCTCTTTTGAATTACACTCCCGGATAGCCGGTTAAGGTAAGCCAGGGGTCAGGGGACTCATTTAGACCCTTGGAATCGGAGTATGTTGTGTTGCCACTCACCGACGGCTCGCCACAAGGCCACCCCTGACTTTGACTTTATAAGTTCAAGAAGAGTTCAAGGACTTTGTCTTTAACTGGCTGATTCCATAATTTTAAATGTTCGAAATGTCTGCAATTGTCAAGTGGCAAATAAATAAATAAATAAATAAATAAATAAATAAATAAATAAATAAATAAATAAATAAATAAATAAATAAATAAATAAATAAATAAATAAATAAATAAATAAATAAATAATTAAATAAATAAAATAAATTAATAAATAAATAAATAAATATGTGTGGACATTTCACACAGTGCCATCTAGCCCCAAACTAAGCATAGCTTGTAATTGACGTACCTTTGTGATTTTTTACATCACATCAGCAGCTGGAAGACGTTCACTGCTGAACACAGGTTTTCCATAAAACGACACTTTGGACGCTTAAGTATCATAGGGATGTTTTCATAATCACTACAGTTGGCGGCAGCATGGTGATTGCAGTAGATTATAACGCAGGCCCATAAGAACGCTGGTTCCCATTCCATTATTCTCTTAGCCGGATCTTAAGGCGCTGAATGCTCTCAAATCGACTATTTTGAACGTGATTATCTCAAAACGTATACCATTTACAGGATTGAAAAAAGCGCACGTTAATACTGGTCATATCTTCTTTCCATCTGCCGAAACCAAAACACGTTTACGAAAAGTTTTCTCGATAGAAAAAAATCGTGAAGTGATCTCTAAAAAATCATTCAAACGTCCTAAAATGTTACATTATGATAAGACACCCCATTGAAATAAATCATAGTGATAAGCTATGTTTCAGTGCATCCGTCTATAAGCTTCTTTTTATTATAACAATAAGCATTTCTTTTATAACTAATTATTTGTACCGAAAAATGGAAAAGTCGAAATGCAACGCAACGTAATCGCCATATTTTTGCTATGCATAAAGCGACCCTATAAGGTACAAAATAAGTTACAAATTTGTCTGCTGTAATAAACGTGCTCGCACTGGGTCCTGTCAGGGCCTTAAGGCTCCACGGGAAGAGATGTGGTGGTACTATTCGCATACCTGCACACGATATTGTGCTACATGAAGGAAAATAAATAAATCTACTAAAATAGAATAAAATCACAATCAGTCTTTGCAAACAATCCCTTTGATTTTCTCGTTACTGCGATCCGTCACAATTCGGGCCTGATCACGTCCGTTTGGAGTGGCGCGAAATCGAGCGGGTAGCGTTTTATATTCGATCGCTAAAAACCCATGGGGGAGAAAGTACAGAAGACGTAGCGTAGGTTAGCCCCCCACTGGAACGGACTTACAATCTGACGGTCGGAACCTCGGAGCCGATGAGTGTAGAAGGCAAGCAGCCGCTCAAAATGGTGCTGTGTGGGGGAGATATATCCAGCAGTGGACGCCTGCAGGCGTACACGAGGAGTATTTAATTGTCACTAAAACATAGGCTCTAGGGATAAAATAAAGCCAGTTCAAACGTCCGCCGCTTGGTATTAAATATTTTTTGTTTACTATTTCTAAATTTACATTTTTCTAGCTTTCACTCCGCGTTTTCCGCACACTTGCACCAAACCTTATGCCCTTATTTGAATAATTCGTTGCCAACCGTGACACATAATTGCTCGGCCGACTGTTCAGTACCTGCAGTGATTGCGATTTATTGCCGATTTATTCAAGTTTATTCTAACAAAGATACATCGTTTGTATAAAAGGCACATTAATAGCCATACATATTTTAAACGGTTTATACAGGCCTATTGTTATAAAGACGAATTTTGTCATTAAATTTAAAGCTAATTAGATACGGATTTTTTAATGTATGGAACACATTACGCAAGAATAATGAACTTTTACCTTCTACCGCATTTATACTTGGATTTTGTATGATTCACTTAGCACGCAAATAAAATATTATGAGAACATCTTTATCTGGCTTTACGAACATACACAAACACAGAAGATAATTCCTCTATGCCCATACAGTTAAGAAAAACTTAGTGACTTTTTTTAAGGAAGCGGTACGTATTCTCTGTTCACAATTGAATTGGCAGAAGCCTCTTGTCGAGTACTTCGATTTGATCATTTACCGAAAATGATCGATTGATAGATTATGCTGCACCAGAAAATAAAAATCGATTCAGATGGTACCGATACTACAAAAAAAATGTCATCGGTAAAGTTCAAAGCTTACAAACGCAGGTTTATCAAAGGGTAACCCAAAATAATTCCGAATTTAGGCGATATATTTTTTCTGCGCGTGTTCTAAACTTGGACTGTAGTTATACGAACCTACTGCATAGCGATAACATTAATTTACATTCAAATTCACTCATACTATGCAAGGTGACCTTGAATTGGCATGTTATCCCGAAAGGGGGGGACTGGGACCATGCGATAGCCCACAAGTCGTGAGAGCCTTACTTGAAACTGAATGGTGACCTCCATGGTAAAAAATAATCCTTCTCACAAAATTACACGTGCGATCGCTACGAGAGTTAACAAGATACTATAAATTCATTTCTAAACACAGGTCGTTAAAATCATTTATGTGCATTCGGGCAAGGACGAATTTCAACCACCCAGCTGCGCTAAGGCTATCTTCGAACGTAAACTTTACATGGTTTTACTTCAATGACAAACTATTAATATAGAAAAATTAGTAAAAACATTGTCTACCTTGCGGTGTAGATTTACCCCCTTTCGGGATAATATATCAATTCGAACTCAGATAGTATAATATGACGTAGTTACATTAAGTAATCTATGCTAGAGGTATACATACTATTGGACAGTTTTTGAACCAGTTACTTATGGACCGCATAATAAGATAAATATGGTTTAACTAAGTTACTTTACAATGATGATGTAATTGGGATGATTACATTTGTCTAGAATTTATTGTACCTACTTAGTCGTTCTAGAATTTTATTTACAGCTTACTTACTTACTTGCTTTTACTAAGTTACTAACCAATTTAATTAGATCTGTTATAACTATTTAATAATAAGGAAACATAAAAACTAATGGGTGCTAATTACCTATACTTGTTTGTCATAAGTATGTACCTAAATAACAATACCTCATTGATATCTAATCCCAAACTCCTATTATCGCACCGTCTTTCATCCAGACTCTGCCAGGCCACAGGAAATTCGCACAATAAAAAACAAATAAAACACCTATTTCAGGAAACATAACAATGTTTGAGGAGTGTCTGCACGAATGGGAAATTGGGGGAAACGGGACTGGTAAATAAAGATGTGGAAACCAGTGTGTTGCCTTCTTATTACAATTATTTTACTCACACAAAGAAACACTTAAATGAAGGTATGAAAAGTATAGAGTTGGATATTGGATAGATAGATAGATAGATAGATAGATAACTCTTTATTGTTTCATTATAATGTTTTTATTTCTACAATTTCGCTTTAAGTTGTTTAAATTTACTGAGATTTTCATCGTTCGTCATGTTTTTTGTTACAGGAACTCGTACAAAAATTATTCATAATAAGGTCCAAAAATTTTTTCTGGTTCAACTATTTTTGATTCACATGAGCTTTTGTTCAAATCATTTGATTCTTTTGTTTCACAGTCGGTCGAATTTTGTCACTGTTTATGCAAGAGTACGCAGTTTTATACAATTCGAATAGGTGTGATAAATATTTTGTGAGCGACTCACGCCCGCGCGGAGCTTCTGGAAAGGGGCACAGTTAGGTTTAGTTCACACGAGTTAAAAAACAACCGAAAAATCAGTGTCACTGACACAGATAAGTTTAGACAACTTTACAGCCAAGTTTAGTCGGCATGCAATCGTACGTTATGTCTGACATACGACATTTGACTCGAATAGTTTTGGATCAGATTTCTACGAAACTCAGAACGAATTGGGAAGGAGAAGTTTTCTCCACTATAATTTGAACCTAAGAAAGTCTTCAATTTGTTTTATTGAATGGTCGTACAATGAGTTGCGTTGCTACGATAATCGCCCAGCAATTAGTTGTATTGCTGGGCGATTATCGTAGCAACGTGATGCGCCAAAACAACTGCAATGTGCGAGAGCCATGAATCGCGTAAATAAAAAAAAAACAAAACAAAAGATTAAACTACATGGTAAATATCTCTATTTTATAGGTATTTATTTATAGCCTTAGAGGAAAGAAAGAGAAACAAACGTGGTTTATGCATACAGGATATTGGTCGTTAAAGTGTCAGCCATATTCTTACTCAGTTGGCACACATAAATAAAGGTGTTTTTAGTATAAAAGTTGAAATTATTTAGAATCCATCTCTACGAAAAGCCTCAAAGCCGAATCTTATTGTTAATAAGATACTAAGGGCACCATGCAGGCGCAATTATTTTATCCGTTTTCCACACGCATTATACACGTGTATAGAGGCGCGTATTATGTACAAATGTACAGTACTTACTTATATAGGTACCCATCGTGGTGATAATAATAATGGTATCTTATTATTAAGTACTAACTTCCTTTTTTATGAGTACCACTGCACTGTGTCTCTTTATTACAAGATTTTGTTTACCGATTGTTTCTGTAATATAGTGCTTTCAATAAAGAGTTTCTGGCATTCAAATAAAACCAAATATCACAAATTGGTTTATAAAATGAACATTAAAAAATTACTACCAAATAGAAAACCTCTCCCTTTTTATGTAGGTTGATTAAAACGCAATTTTACCCTCGCATCGACTGGCAAAAACTTTCGCTAAAATACAAAACCCTTGAACACGATCTTTCGGCTTATCAAACGTCACAGCAGGTAGAATTAAAAAAAAACACCAGACAAACAAAAAAGTACTTTCAAATAGCAAAATAAGCGACGCCAGCATGTCTGACACTTGTTCATTCATTCATACATTCTTACGTTCATTCATATCATAAGCCAATGAATTTTCATTCACGAAACACTTCTATTCATATAACGCTTGAATAGTTCGATCTATTGTTAATTTTATGGTCCAAAAGATCCTTGTTTGTGGTGGAAAAGATGTTGGTAATTTATTACACCTTTTATCAGTTAGTTTGGGATAAAAAGAAAGGCCGGCCGATTTAGTGAATGGATGACTTTTGCGACAATTTTGCGCTCGAGTGTGTGAATTCGAAAGATATTTTAATGGACGTCTATTTTCCATTTGTCATGGTAGGTATGTTGCATTGTGTGTGGTATAGTATTTTGAAGTAGCCCAACGATTCAAGCATGCCTACCTAAGATGTACCTACCCAAATAACTTTGAGTAACCTCTACAATTTCTGTCTTAGATCAGGGTTACTCTAGACACTCGATTTCAATAGTAATTTGGGATTTGGAACGAAATCGTGACATTTGGTACTCTTAAATCCGATACTAGCGCACGAATGGAATCTTAGAGCATTTATAAAAGGAGGTGGCAAGGCAAGGTGTACCCCTCTGCCGGTCATATGGCGCTATTTGGTCATCTACAATACCATAGTGTGCATATAGACACTGCGTAACTACACTAGTTTATATCACGGTGTGCCTGTTTTAAGATGGTGTGCGGCGTGCGTTGCGTGTTTACCTCGTCCCGTAGATATTGGCAGAAAATGGTGCTTGCGGATTATAACGTTAACATCTCCATTGGTTAAATGCTGTAAGATTGGAATTGGAACCTTTGTCCATGGAATTTTATGGAACTAAATGTAATCGACTCATTTCTACACCATCCGCATTTTTACCAAATTATTTAATATTGGAATTGGGATTGATTCGGATTAGAATTTGAGTGGAATTGGGATTGGATTCAAGAGTAAAGTCCAGGTAATGCCTATTGTTTATGAGGCTGATACCTAACGATATTCATAGAATAATATAACTGGTGTAGTTGTGTGAACTCAACACCCCTGCTATTAACACCACTGTGAATTCGATACTTCGATATGTTCAGAGTTTATAGTAAGTAACTGTTCTTTCAAAGCAGTAAGGAGTTTTGCTATAATTTGAAGGTTTAACGTTTCTATGTCCTTCTTACCGTGCGCAAGTTTCCTCCGACTAAAATTCACGGAAATAACAACATCTACAAATTGTAGATATCTAGGTAGGTATAGGTTGCGTTCCCACCACAGAGCTATGAAACAAATGGCGAAATGACTTCGCCTGGAAGCGTTTTTTTTTTGCTCTGTGGTTCCCACTCACTGGCGTGCGATTTATACAACGAATCGTGTTTGACATTTCATACTTTGTACACTAGTATTGATTTACGATTTATACATGTACCTACAGGTTAGTTATACAAAATGAAATCTCTACAAAACCTTTACATGAACCATTACATAAATGTAAACATACTTACATTGTAAAATTCTCGCAACCTTTACACATGTTTTGGTGGAAACGCTGGGTTATTTACCCATACTTCAGTCACAAAGTCAACATTCAATCACGATATAGTAAAACGCACACAACGCTGCCCACCTGCCTAGAAGAGAAGCAAGGATCACTGATGAATGATTATCCGTATACTAAACGAATTTGCGTTTGACTACCCTGATGTAAAGCGATTGCGTATGAACAAACTCAAGAAATAATTAGGTTGCAGTAAGTGCCCATACTGGCATCGCCCTGTACCGCCAAGATATAACTACGTAATAATATGTATGTAGCCGCCAAGTACAGAATAAGTAATAGCTTACTGCCAGGAACAGGCGCAGCTTTGCGCTGGCAATGAAGGGGGTGGAGTAAATCGACTTACAAAGCTTGTATACTTGATGGTGCTTATTGGAAATATATTCTTTGAAGTTGTGGTTGATCGTAGTTATAATGTTTGGATATTAATAAACTAAGGTTATTGCCTGCATAGAGGCACATTATAGTCACCTATGCAAGTACTTAGTCACATTAGCAAAAGTCATTTTTGCAAGAATCTCTTTTCGCTAAAAATCACTTTCATAAGTTATTTATTTTTAATGATATTGACGTGCGATGTAGTCGTTCACCTGATGTTAAGCGACACAACCACACATAATAGTTGCAGTGTCAGCCGGAACATTAAAATAACAAAGTTTCCCGTGACACTACACTGCACAGTGCGCACATCATCCCGAGACATCACACACTCATAGACTGTGAAATCAAGTTTTTTATGTGAATGAATGACGTGACGAGCTAGTCGTTCACCTGATGTTAAGCGACACGGCCGCCCATAACAGTTGCAGTGTTACTCGGAACTTTAAAGTATTAAAGTCTCATTTACCCAGTTATTTCACTAGCTACAATGCCCTTTCAACCTGACAGCAGTGATTGCCGGCAGAACAACTGGCAAAGCGGTGGGTATAGACGAACTTTGCAGAAAAGCCCTACCATCTAGTAAAATAATATTTATTTTCGAAAGTCACTTTTGCAAGATCTTGTCCTAGGTAGGCATAATATATCCCATTTAAACAATGAAAACACAACCTCAACAATTTCGCATGACGTTCAGAACCGAGTTTCAATTTTTGTTATTATCAACAATAGACCTTTGTTCCCGTGATCCGTTTATCCGGCGGATCATCCGGATAGGTCGGCGATGCTGACGCGAGCAATAATATTCAAATTGCGGGTTTTATGCGAAACACGATGATATTAAAGCCTGTGAATCGTGACCCAGTGTCGAGCTGTGACTATACTATCCTACTTGAATGAATGGATAACATTGGAAAAGAAATTAGCAGGGTTTTATCTGGGTAGCTGTAATCAGAACGTGTTAAAATTCTACTTGAACAATTATATCCAATACATTCAACTTTGCTGATGCTTACCAGCGATTTTTTCCCCATTGTTTTAATAAGCTGAGCGTTTTAATAAGCTTTTTCAGTTTAGTTTTTTTAGTTCTAATTCGATAACAACTGGCATGTATAAAGGTCAATGCAAAAATTTGTATAACGGCACAGTAACAAAGGGCTTTTAGGTTTTTGGGTATGTCACGCTAAACAATCCAATTTCAATTGTTGCTAGAGCTGCTGAATTGGTTAAAATGGGTCTTTTACTTTCAGTACTTTTGCTTCGGTACCTACTTCAATCGTTGCATTTCGAAACTCGTTATAATCAAGAAAATATAGCAAAAAAATGCCTCAATAGAAAAAAAAATTCAATAAAGAAATATTTTTAAACACTCTGCTCCGTGAATCGACTACAGATTGCACCAGCAAGCTACCTCGACGTGCGCTTGGCATAGTAATTACAGGCTCCCTATAAAAGTGCTCTGTTATTTTCTATTGTCAATATTCACCATTGACAATAGAAAATAACAGATCGTAAAAGCATGATGCGAAATGAAGCCACGTTCAAACTAAATATCTTCGTCTCAACCCTGCCCCTGTTCTCTTCTTTTAAGACGTCTACAATTCACATTTGGATATGTCACAGTCTTTTTGTAAGAACCGTTTGTTTATAAAAAATCGCGGCTATGTATAAACTCGATGTCGATTTATTGCAAACGGACAATGTGTCTCACAACAAAACGGTCGATATTTCGGTTATTTATAATTAATCGGCATCGCTTGTTTTTTCGTAATTGTATACTTCTAGTGTGGTCAAAACTAATCTAACACTCCTTCGCTTCGCTTGTCGTCGTAACCTACTGGTTAACCATTATGCTTCTAGATACAGAAAGGATTAGGTGAGTGAGGTTATAAGATTCCGTAGGTACCAGTTTTGGAAAAAAAGGAACCCTCATTGAACCATTTTGTTGTCCGTCTGTGTATGGAACTTAGGTACTTCCCATTGACCTAATACCAAAGATCTGTATAAGGCATTGACTATAAAGTCCTGGATTTATAGTTAATGCCTTATACGGCTTATACCCATTCAAGAATCCCTTCAATTCTATGAAAAAAGCATTCTACGCTAAATGTAGACAGAAAGTAGTCACTCGTGAAATAAATTGCTCAAGTGCCTCGCAATGATTGTGCTGCTAAATAAAAACAAATGACATTAGTCACTGCTCCGAAATCTTTTAAAAGCCTCCACAACAATTTATTGTGCTGAAAATGAAAATAAAGAGCTTTTCAGCTAGTTTTTCTTCCCTCCTGTCGAGAGATTACAAAACAAAGCGAGATCTGTGGTACAAGTGACTGTAGCACAACAAACCATAGTATCAACGCTGACAGTATCTTAACTATACATAAATTAACATTAAACATTTAACATTTTTGATATATAGTTTTACGTTTAACACAGGGCTTAATCGCGCTAAAAACATACGTGTTCAAATCGCGAAAATCTAAGAAATACTATTTTTGATATAGATATATTTTTTAGATTAAATACTTATTATAATTCGTGTTTGAAAATTTGTTAGTATGAATAATCGTACGTTCAAAACACAGTGGTTCAAAGTTCAAAGTTGGGTATTACCCAATTTTAACAAACTCGAAAGATAAATGAAGGTCTCTTGCGCCAGGTTACATCCATCAATTTGGTTAAACACTGAGTGAAGCGGCACTTTTTTTCGTTAATTTTGGGCTGGATACTATATCCATTTAAGAGTACGTCATCGTCACCCGGACTGACGCAGAAGTAAGTCTGAAATCAGCAAGGATGACATCATCATCATCATCTGTACTGTTCGTCGTGAGACTCTTTCTGTTGATCTTCTCCTGCCACAACAGTAAGGACTGTTCCAATTATAAACACAATAACTTAACAATACTTGAAAATTCCAGCTGTAGGTATACGAGTAGTACTATGGCTTGTTCCATTATTCAAAGCTTGCGTTACTGTTTGCATAATGTACTGGAGAGGCCGTGCATTTCCTTTGTCTGAAATGAATAATGAATTGAATGCAGAATGCTCAGTGGGCGATTAATATGGATGATGTCGTAGGTAAGAATGTTTGCTTGTGGAAAATGAGAAATACTTTTTCTCAAGGGCTCGTGGTGTCGTATAAAATATTCAACTTATGATATTACCACGAACCGGAAGACGCAGCATAAGCCGGCCCCCACTAGGTGAACCGACGATCTAGTGAATGCCGCGGGGTTACCGATGGATGCAGGAAGCGAGCAGCCGCTCATAGTCGCGCTTTCTAGGAGGCCTACGTGCAGCGTGCAGTAGTGGACGTCTTCAGGCTATTGATGATGATTATGAAGTTCTAAAAGTAGCCTTAGTACCTAAATAATTTTCAATGTTGTATAGAATTAAAATTTTGTAGCGATTATCTATCAAGTAACAATTTGGTAAGATGAGAGATCAACTTAGACAAGCCAGTTCATCCCGGCACTTCAATCTTAATAGAATCAGGCACGCACAATGTCCAGTCATCAATTCGGTTGGACCACATACACAAGCTTTGGTCCGAAGCACATGTCATACAATTTGGCCAAGAACACTCGAACGCGAAAGTGGTTAGCCAACACTATCCAATTATAAACTGTGCACGAGCGTACTCGATGGTTATGATTTCGTGGGACAAATTGTATCAGATGGGTGTACCTTACTTACCAAAAAAATTGAGGAGGGATAAATAAATAAATAAATAAATAACGCCCAACGATCAAATACATAGATCCTGGACCCTAACTAGGATTCCCTGTATCTAGGGACCCAGGAACTACGAGGACCATGGTCCCACAACACCCAGACACAGAACAAGTATTAGCGCTTTTTTTTTTCGGGCACAAATACTTGTCCTGTCGCGGGAATCGAACCCGCCACCTCCGGGTTATGAGCCGACCTGCTCAACCACCACACCACGGAGGCTGTCAATAACACAGACAGACAGAGAGAGAGAGAGAGAGAGAGAGAGAGAGAGAGAGAGAGAGAGAAGAGTATCAAAGGAGTTTTTTTTCCTTTCTAACTTAAAAGGAAGTACGCATCTTATCTAAATAAATGATTTTTCTCTCTTTCTTCTTTCTTTTATCTTCAAAAATTTACCCACACCAAGTTTTATGCGTTCGTCTCCACTATAATAACGTGTGTTAACTCCGCAGATAGCTTAAAAAACCATCAGTTACTAACGATTTGAACCGTATTGCAATGGATTAGGCTTTATAGTTTCTTGAGAATTTTTTATTTCTCGGGTGGCGAGAATTATTAAACTCGATTTCTCGGGACTACCCGGGATAAAGCAAAGCATTATAGCATCGTTGCTAATAACATTTCCCCGCACATGAAAAACACTGGTTCGTTTTCAGTTAAAGTAACCTTGACTGAAATTAATGCTGTCTAAGGACAAAGAGTTAGGTAAGTACACGGAACGAAAATCTTGACTTCTAGACCTGAGTTTCTCGAGAACGAGAACTAATAAGGATTTCCAGGGAATTCCCAGGAATAACATGTACTGGATTGAAATCGACGTATAAGCTACACACACTCGCTCATCAATTTGACGGGCCCGATAGCTCAGTTGGTAGTATCCCTGCCTTCTGAACTGAGGGCTGTGGGTTCGATTCCTACCCGGGACAAACATTTGTGCGATGAACATAGATGTTTGTTCTGCGTCTGGGTGTTATATTGTATTCTATGTATGTATTTACAAACCAAAAAGTATATAAGTATTGTATCAGTTATCTAGTTCCCATAGTACAAGCTATGCTTAGTTTGGGGCTAGATGGCGCTGTGTGAAATGTCCACACAAATTTCCACACATATTTAATTTATTATTTACGTACCTATGACGTAAACGCCACGGGAAGCCAACATTCTAAGCATATGCCATCAATTCTGGCTGTGTCAGTTTTCAAACAATATTGAACAGTTTGATCCTAGTTCAGGCTTCAACTCTGTATTCTTGTCAAAGACAGCTTTACGAACATGTTGACATTGCCTTTGAGCATTTAAGCATCGTTTCAGTAAGCAATTTGATATAAGTATTCACCTTTCATCTGTGGAGAAAGGTAATAGTGGATTCAAATAAATGGAGTATAGATAGATAATTCTCAATCTAATCACTTTAGGCTATAGTTAACATTGTTACTTCCATAGGCAGTAAAAAATAGTTATCTTATTTTACCTGGATATTCTAGCTAGAGCATCTAGACCCCATCTATTGCCGCGGTTGCCGTAAGATCTGGCTAAAGGAGTATCCAGAGAATAAGCAGCATTCAGAGCTACTGCGATGACCAAGGCATCTTCATTTCAAGGCAAGATCTGAATGTAAGCCTGAACATTGTGATTATGACAACCACCCCTAGTCTGTGGGGACATTTCATTCTATATGGGGGCGATATGGCCTGCTCTGACGTACCGCGTAACTAGGAAGTTTTTGCATTCCTCCCTGCCAGTCTATCTACCCTAGCTAACCCAGCTCCATAAGCACAGATGCACAGGCCTGGGTCACTGGCACAGCTGCTCCAGTATTGGTAGTGATGGTAATGATGGTGATGACAACGGTGGGTATTGATTGATTGGCTATTTGGACGCAAAAGGCTGAAAAGGTAGGTACTTAAGATGTAATTTAGAGCAGCGATGGCTGCCTTTAATTATTACACATGGATTTGAAACTGCATCATTTCAATGTTATGAAACTCTGACAAACCGTTTGTAAAAAATATGTACTAACCAAATTTATTGTTTAAAATTGATTCCGTCGCGATTGATTGTTTTTCCCGGCTGGTTTTTGTAGTGTCTGACAATGCACCATGACATTTTTGGATCAATTTTTATTGCAATACACGTGTAGTCGCTGAGTGCCGAGCTTCGTATGAGCGTGAAGATGCTGGTCAGCTTATATGAAGTGGTCGATAGTTCAAGTTAGAGATGTGCCTTCTAATAGAAGTCTTTGTAACCATAATTAATAATTGTATTTTGAAGCCATAACAAAAACGTACCAAATTAACTTGTGTTCGTGGAATCAAAGCCGACGTATGAACGATCTCGAAGATCAAACGTGCACCCGACCGTGTGTAAACAAACCCTTACTCATCCGACAAAGGTGAATCTCCACAACAAAAAATACAAATATTCGCAAAAACATAGAATTTGTAGGTTTTGTACGTGCAGATTCATATCACTGCTCTGGGGTAAAAGAAATACGCAACCCTTTACATTTGTTTGTCAGCAACTTCTGATTTTTTGTTTTCTTGTACGGATAAACTGATCGCAGTGGAATGAAAATTGTTTAATGGTTTTTGTACAAAAAGAGCAAGTCCCGCGTTTTTGGCTGTCGGAAAAAATAAGGACAAAGTGACATTGTCACTTTATCCTTATTCTTAATTCAATCTATGAATGCCTGTCTCGAACATATAAGTTCCTTGCTAGAACATAGGTAAAGGAAAAACAGTGATGACTGATTGGTTATTATGGTTGATTGCCATTAATTTTTACGGTGTCGAATCATCCCCCATTAATAACCGACCTAAATATATTAAACCTTACTTTAGTAGCACGCATAAATTTTTTTTAAACGCCGTAGTTAAAAGTATAATCGTGTTTGCACAGCAATAACTCAGTGCATTATCATTTTATAAATACTTGTAATAATTCAAAGGATATTACATTTGTGTAAACTCGGGGTCACAATTGAAATGTTAAGTTTAAAATATGTGCGTCATATTTGAAATGTGGGGCCAGGAGTATAGCGTTATTAGCTTTTACGTCATCAGCTTGAAAACGTCTGCTGCTGAAAATAGAAAGAGGAAAGACAGTCCCCGTGGTGTGCTTGTTGAGCAGGTCGGCTCGTAACCCTAAGGCAGCAGGTTCTATTCCCGTGACAGGACAAGTATTTTTGTGCACAGGAAAAAAGGCGCAAATACTTGTTCTGTGTCTGGGTGTTGTGGGCCCATGGTCCTCGTAGTTCCTGGGTCTTGGCTCCTGGCCTGACTCTTACGACACGAAAGATGTGGGGTGGTCCTATAGTCATACGTTATTAACATTAACCTCCTTACAACCATTTAGTGAGACTCAGTCATAATATAAACAATACAATCACCAGGAATCGTCAATTATCAACTGCACTCTAACCTCGAGCTAACCACATCGCACTTATAATTAGTATCAACAACCATGTCTCAGCTACTGCACGTTTGTTTATTATATTATTTATATATGGTTAAAGCCCTTACCGAAGTGGATATTCAATGCATAAAAGACAATAGTGAACCTTTCAGCAACGACTATCTCATAGGAACATGGTTCCTAGTTTACCGTTTTGTTCCGGGTGGTACGTATACATCTTCCTGCGCTTGCATTGAAGATCACTACATCAAGCCAACGAATGACATCATCCAAGCATATAAGAATAAATACAACGATCCCAATCTCCCATATTCTTTAGACGACAATCCGGTTATAAAGAAGAATAAATGGTGGGAGGGAATAGTTACTGGGAACACGCGTGCAAAGTTCTACATGCTGACTCCGAACTCTACTGCAAGGCTGACAGATGGCTACTCAGTCATTGCGTACAAGCCGTTATCCGAAAATTACATGATGACTACAGAATGTGCAATGAGAAACAACTTCAGGTGGCTCCTGTCTCGAGATAAGAACTCGTCGGTGGAAGAAATGAAGGAAATTATAGAGACGACACCTGAGTTTGCAAGATTGGATGGACAGAGGTTCTGTGCTTTTGATAAATGGTGTTTTTAACTAATTCTGGTGACTGGCTATGAGCAAAAAATGTAAGGTGGGTGGCTTCCATCTGATTTCGTTGGCGGACATATTCTGGTTTTTAAGTTCACATTAAGTGTATGTATTTTATTATTTCTTGTCATTACAATAACGTTCTTATAAACTAGATGAAATACTACCTTAATAAATAAATAAATAAATAAATAAATAAGTAAAACGCTCCCGCTCCGCTTATATAATCGCCAAACTCGTGCCCCCACTTGAACCAACCGTGCCTACGATAGTCGAATCTGTGAGAACATCAAACAAAATATGAATTGATAGGATCATAAATAGGGCCGTACGATGATCCCCATTTACGCGGATGTTTACACTGTTCGTGCAATTTTTTTTATACAAGACTTGGATCATGCCCTTTGGCTTGCTTTTTGTTATTAGTTTAGTAACAAAGTTAATAATAGTTTCAAACACAGGAAGACATCGTAGTAAGCCTTCCTGTTTTCGTACGTTATTTTGCTGAACTTAATTCGTACTTATTTTTTCATAAGACAAAGCAAGTGCAGTTCAGCGATAGCCCGTGCGACATTCAAACCACAATAATGACAGCAATGATTTGAAGTTACGTGCAGATTCTGCCGAAGCAGGTTAAATTATGTAAATAATACCCAACGATCACATACATAAATCCTGGACCCAAAATAGGATTCCCTGTATCTACGAGGACCATACTTCAGATTAATTTGTAAAGGAAAAATTAGAAATCACGAGCGGGAATTGAACCCGCTAAGCAGGCGATACTGCTATAAAACTCGAAAATACATGTAATACTTGTTACTACTACTACCTATTAGGTAAATACTTCCGATAATTATGTCGTTAGTAAATTATAATAAACGTATAATTTATTTAACAGGCATTAGAAAAATCACGTCATTTTTCAACGACAAATCGCAAACCAAATTATCATGAACGTCATTAAAAAGATATATGGACAACATCACCTGGGGAGTTATTATATCGCGAAAGGCACTTCACACGGACAAGAGTAATTAGAACCTCATATGTAAGGTACAACTTAATTAGGTAGGTACAGGGCGTAAATGCCATCTCTCATAATTGAGTAGGCGGGTTGGTACAGTTAGCCACAAAATTGCAAGCCCAAGTTAAGTTTATCTCATGGGTATACCCACAAACCTAAAATATTTTCATACTCTCAATATACCTTGTCAATCAATATCTTTGACAGGCTCAATGATGTGGTGGTTGTGCAGGTCGGCTCATAGCCTGCGGGCGGCGGGTTCGATTCCCGCGACACAACAAGTATTTGTGCACGTAGGTATAAAATAGTAAATACTTGTTCCTGGCTGTTGTAGGGCCTCGTACTTCCTGGGTCCGAAGATACAGGGAATCCTAGTTAAGGTCCAGCATCTACGTATGTGATCATTGGGCGTTATTTATTTATTTTATTTGTTACCGACTAAAAATGACAAACCATACAAACTGTCACGTGATTTGTTGGCTCAATCAGTCAAATTGCATCATGTGGAGATGTGTTATGCTCGACCATCCACCGAATTGGATCCTGTAGAGGCGTGTTGCGGCTCCCATTCAGCAGATTGAGTCAACCAATCGTGGGCGGATTGAGTATTAAGAAATAACTCTTAAACCAATATATTAATATAATCTAAGAACATACAGAAAGTAATTCGGGTGTTCCAGAGAGACCTCTGATTTTCCACTTGATATTTTTGGCACATCCTGGTAAATACATAGGGTTTTGATAACTAACTTACATAAGTGCAAACTGAAGAGCTGTCAAACCTTGGTGCAGATAGGCATAGGTATCTAGTAACGTATTAGTAGCTTTTGCAGCTGACTGTACCATTGCCTAATCCCAGGTCTCAGTTGTAGGTCGTTAACGTCAACCGGGTTTTGGAGGTGAAATATTGTTATAAAAGTTTGGAGGTGGTTAAAAGTTGGCTTTTATGGCTTATTCTTTTTTACCTAATTTATGTATCAAATTTCATTGGCATTAAAAATACAAGAACTTACTGCTGCCCGCTGCTTTGTACACAAGTGAAGTAAAGTTTATCGCATTAAAAGAATTTTATGTCTACGTTTTTAATATTAGTGCTTACGGGATCTTCGCGGTGATTAGAATCATTTTGAGTTCCCGATGTTTCGGCACAGTTACATGCACCATGTTCACGGGTAGAACTTTTGGATAGTGCATGTAACTGTGCCGCAATATCGGGTAGTCAACAATGATTTTAAAGATCCCGTAAGCATTATTATAAACGTAGCGAACAACCATGAAAGTTCAATACAGTGTTTTAAAATATTTTCTTTCGCTGCTCTTGGGGGTCACCACAACGTCTTATACCATTATTACTTCAATCATACTTTGAAAAATGACATAAAAGTAAGAATAATAATGTTGTTAACGCAGAGCAGTTTTGATGACGTCACGTTAAATCGTTATATACGCTATATAAAAATGTAGACGTCTCGTTCTCGCGCCTGATTACTTTATAAATTCATGGTACGAATTCGAATAATATTATTGTAACCTTGAAGCATTACTGTCATGAACCATGATGGTTTTGTATTAGTTTGTGGTAGGGCTGCTGATAGCTCAGTTGGCAGTAGCTCTGCCTTCTGAAATGACGGTTTTTGGGTTCCATCCTTAGACTAACATTTGTGTGATTAACACATAGGTGTATTGTATATATTATTTTCCACGTGCTAGACAGGAAACCAACGTAGATAAGGTGAATTTTGTAAAAGTACGTTCTTAACTTACAAAGTTGTTAAAGACATCGGTGATAGACATTACTCAAATTATCAGAAACCATTAATCAACATTACTAAATCAATCAGTCAATTAAGCGATAACGAATGCGAATTTTAAAATGCCCTCCAAAAATTTAATAGAGTTTTGAATAACAATAAGTACGTGAGCTCAGCCGTGTGACATCAGATAATATTCGTTTCTACATTATTATACAGGATGTAATTTAATTCATTAGCATAAATTGAGCCCATGATAGTACATCATTTATAGATGAGTATTAAGGAGTAAAGAGTGTAAAAGAAAATATTTTTATTGAAAATTATGAAGATTTTTGCGGCGCCTAACGCAGTTGGCACGCATGATTTTGATACATTTACACGTTTATATACCTTGTATGTACTAATTAAAACAGTACTTCATTATTTTAATTAAATTTTGTATTGTAGCATTTAATTAAGTAAGTTATTTCATATTTTGGAGTTATTGTTATTACCAAACCAATGTATTAGAATTCAAAAATTTTGGTCTACACGTGACCGGTATCAGGAGTAGGTTTCAAAGTAGTTTCAAAGGATGTTAATGAATTCAATTACACCCAGTATACATACTACAATATAGATATACATATATTAGTTATATAGTTATATTATATCAATAGATCATTACAATAATCAAATCAAATCACTCAATCTACAAGTGCACACATTTATCAAAATTAACATCAGCAATTTTGCCTGATGGGTATATAAATGCAAAACCAAAGTAGTCTTATCCACAGTACAGAATACACATCAGGAGAGACGATGTATCGTTTACTTGTGACTACATTATTGGGCGTCCTAGTCTCGGTCAATGCCCTCAGCGAAGTCCATCAGCAATGTATAGATAAGAACAGCGAGGAACTGTCCAACGACGTCTTAATCGGCTCTTGGTATGAGATGTACCGCTTCACTTTGTGGGGAACGTTTCCTCCTTCCTCATGGTGCACTGAAATCCGATTCACCAAGCCTTCGGCTGAGGTCATCGCTGAATACAAGGCGAAGTACAACGACCCGAACCTGCCTTACTCCCTGGATGACAACCCAGTCATCAGGAACGATAGTTACTGGGTGGGGATGGTGACAGGGAACAAAATGGCGAAGTTCTACGTTTTGGATCCGAAAGATGCTGCCGTGATATCTGGCGGATACTCTGTAACAGCTTACAGGCCGCTGGGAAATAAGTACATCATGTGGCACGACTGTTCGCTGAGGGAGAACACTATGCTGCTGTTAAGCAGTGACAGAAACGCACCCGTGGCTGAAATGGAAGAACTGATTAGAAACACGCCTGAGCTGAACCGCTTGGCAGCTCAGAGATACTGCGCAACTTAGGTAATAATAGAAAAAGTAGAACTGAAACTTTCGCCCACGTAATATGATCTTATCAAGTAAGTTTTATATATTAGGTACGAGTAAAGTGGCCAGTCGTGATACTTGAAGTCAGCCACAAAAACGAATAAAATCTAGAAGATTTGGGCGAAAGATTGACTCCAGATTTTTATTTAATAAACTTGTTCAAAATTAAGGAATGATATTAAGATATTTCAACATGTTGTTTTTAATAACCTATGACTGCTATATGTTTTGTATTCATTCCACGTTGGTATACAAGTGTTGTCTTGCATATTAACAAAGTCTACTTTGGGTATACTGGTCCAATGTTTTTAAAATGTATTTTGATTATAATAAGTAATTAAATCGGAATATTTTCAATAACCCCCACCCAGTACTCACGTAGAGTAGCCGCTATGTTGACTTAGAGCATTTAATGCTTTAAGCAAAACGAAGTGATTATATTCTCTTTGGCTTTAAGTATGTTGATGACTTTCGTTCTTTGGGAGCGTTTCGGAGAGTGCATCAGTCCGTAAAAATGAAGCACTCTATTCATGATGCCAACGCTTAGACTTTGCACTCAAAAGATCGTGGTGAAATGATTAAATCAATACATATAATAAAACTGTAAATGGGCTAAATCTGTACATTGAATATTTTTGGAAAATATTCAATTCAACTGCTTCTTAATCGATGTAGAAATAAAAACATTTATTTTTGAGTTTTTTGCCTGCCTGTCCCTTTGAACACACATCACGCTGCAACCACTAAACGGATTTACTGAAATTTGGTATAGTAATAGCTAATTATGCAGAATAACATTGAGAATACTTTTTGTTTTCTAAAACGGCCAAGTGCGGGTTGCCCAAGCAATAAGGATGTAAAATATAGTCAAGATTTTTGTTCGCATATTATTATTATATTTTGATTTCAATTTTAATTTCTAAAAAAAAATAATTTAAAAAATACAAATTAAAAACAAAATAAAATATGTATATACTCACCCTGTGGAAGGGAAGATAGAAGAGAAAGGTAAAAAATAGGGGAAAACCTTCCTTCCAACGTATAAAAAATTATAATCTTTCTGTAACCCTTTATGTTGAGAAATAAATTTATTCTTATTCTTATTCCTTTGCCGTCCCATCCATTCATCCTTTTCCCCTATTTTTTTATCTTTCCCTTCCTTCTAGTCGTAAATAAAATCTCATGTACGCTAAAAGTACTGAATAATCTTAAAATTATAATCATGATATTTTACTTTGACAAGGAAAAGTATCTCATCAGTTAAATCTTAAAAGCATTATCCCATTCTCATCTTGAAATTTTCCCGTATATTATAAACTCTGATAATGATAACGAAAATGCGAAGCGATGATTAAGTAGGTATTTGCCATCCATCAATTTTTTTCCATATCATAATCTTAAGCTTTTTATAAAATTTCTATAAAATTAATAAATAAAAATCTAAACCTAGTGTCCCGCCGGTAGCGGAGCACAGCCCAAGCTACCGGTGTTGGTCCGAACTACAGAGCTAACAATATAATTAGGTGCATTGACAATGAGGCAGCTATATCATAAACTCCTGAATCCGACCCTTGATTCAAATGTCCTAACGAGAGCCTCTTTACGCTATAAGGCGACTATTATTATAAGGTAGGTAAGTCCCTATAATAAAAATATGTGAAGAGAGCGTTCGATACATTTATAATTAAAACCATTGATACAAATAATATGTATTTGCGTCATATTTCTTCTCGTTCTGTGCCACACTTTTTATTTGTATCAAAGAGCACAAAATTGGCTAATCTCATAATGAATGGACTTTGATAAAATGGGGCAAAATGTATAGAATGGGGTAAAAATCCGCAAAAAGCGCATTGTCCGATATGCGATAATTTGACAATTATCCCTAATGTTATATTAAAGGTCTTTTACTGTCAATCATGGGATAATTGAATCACTGATGCAGCTTAGATTGGATCTAAACATAATGCAGACCACAGACAATAGGTCTGTAACGCAGAGAAATAATAATAGGCTTCTCTTAATTATGTTGTTTATGAAATTCGTTTTTATTTATATTAAATGAAATTGACAAATAAATGGTTAAACTGACACCAGGGGCTTCATTCTCTTTCATCTACCTTCATAATGATTAAATATTAAATAGAAATACTCAGATAAACAAACGGTTTACGTTTCACTTTTATCTTACAATCCTAATATCCCCTCTTTGCTGATATAAATAATTATCACATCAGCCAAAGATAATCAGATTTTTAAAGGGCACGCGATACCACACGAATCTTGTGTTCAAGTACACTTTAGTAATTATAAAGCGAGAGTACAGCGGTAGCTCATGCAACTTTCAAACTAACGTATACAGGCTCAGATCTCACTACTTTTCAAGGTAGGTACTAGCACCTAAGGCGCTGAATGCTCCTATATCGACTATTTTGAACGTGATTATCTCAAAACGTATACCATTTACAGGATTGAAAAAATGCACGTTAATACTGGTCATATCTTCTTTCCATCTGCCGAAACCGAAACACGTTTACGAAAAGTTTTCTCGATAGAAAAAAATCGTGAAGTGACCTGTAAAAAATCATTCAAACGTCCTAAAATGTTACATTATAATATGCCACCCCATTGAAATAAATCATAGTGATAAGCTATGTTTCAATGCATCCGTCTATAAGCTTATTTTTTTTATAACAATAAGCATTTCTTTTATAATTAAATATTTGTACCGAAAAATGGTCAAAAGTCAAAGTGCAACGCAACGTAATCGCCATATTTTTGCTATGCATAAAGCGACCCTATTAGGTACAAAATAAGCTTCAAGTTTGTCTGCTGTAATAAACGTGCTCGCATTAGGTCCTGCCAGGGCCTTAACAGCGAAGAAAAACATCGTAAGGAATATTCGGTCATGTTCAAGAAACACAAAATTCGATGACACGCGTTATCTGCCAACCCGCCCTTGGCCAGCGTAATTAGATTATGGCGTACAATCTGGCTGAGAGAAGGTCCGTATTCCAGCTGTGGGAAGTTGGAAACCTCCATCAACGTATAGGGCTGATGAAATTAACTACATCTTTTACCAAAAGATATCCTCTTCATGATCACATCACATTATTCACGACGGACGACCTAAATCCTCTTGTCCTTTCCAACAATATTAAGAACACGCTTACCCGGTTAAGAAGGAAGTAAAGCAAGATTTATTATAATTCGCAATCTTCCAGCAGATTTATGGTTTAGCATCCTCTCCGAAGTACGTGTCGCACGGAATGTGGTCTTGTATCTTGCTTGTGAATTACCGTTCATCTGATAAAGTGAGGTATAAATTAGGGGAAAGGTGCGTGGCATATTGTTGTTAGTAGCTGGTCCTCAAGGACATACATACTGAGCAGGGTCTTTTATATGTTTTCCTGCATGACTGGAGTCAGAATATTACTTAATTAATTTTATGTAACAGGAATGAAATGGGGAAGAAAGGTTCTCGAGTGGCGACCATGAACCGGAAGACTCAGCGTAGGCCAGTCCTCACTAGGTGGTTCGACGACCTGGTCAGAATCACGGGAGCCGATGGATGCGTGGCAACGGGCAACAATTTTTTTTGTCGTTAATTGTATTACTTACTTTGTAAATTTGCATTGATTTTGTGCCTTTTGTCAGGAATAAATATTTTCTATTCTATTCTATTCAAGAGGAAAGTATAGCCTCTCAAAATGGCGCTCTTTGTGGGAGGCATAGGTTCAGCAGTGGACGTCTTCAAACTGATGATGATGATGATGAACAGGAATGTGCCAGCTCTACTTGTATCAGTAGCATATTCAAAGTTTTCCAATTCGTCAACAACTCTGCGACACTTCGGACAATTTCAAAACAGTCATTAAAGTAACGAAATCGCACCGTCATTCCTCAGTTCAATTATAAACTTTCGAGACGTACAAGGAGAACTATTTGGTAATGCAAAGATGATACTTTTTTTGCATTACCAAAATACACAAAAAGCTATGAAATATTAACGATGACCTGTAAATAAGCAGAATTCGTGGCATTTCGGGGCCGAAATGGCCGCAAATACTGCGTATTTTGTGTGAAAACAACGCAACTATAGCGCAATTTGTAAATTAATGTGGGTAGGTGCTTACTAACATTAATATGAACCCCAACGCCATTAGACTTTTAGGTAGATGCAATCCAACATGAGCTTGTCAAAGTCATTAAGTACCTACTTGTATGCATTGTTATTCTACTTATTGTCATCTCAAATGCTGGTATTCCAGAGGTTAAAGTTAAGTCTAACAGTTTCAATAAAACTACAAATATCTTCACTACAAGGAAGTCAAATTGAATCCCGGTGGGATATTGGAAAAGCTATTTTATGCAGCGAATATTTTTAAGCGGCGAGTAAAATGTGTTCTAAAACCGTTTAAACTCCTGTTCAAACTGTTTTCATTTGTCTTTTATGGTTATAATTAGGTTATGGTAGAATTAGCTTGGTTTTGTTTTTATGTTTACAGAAAATCTTTAACGTATGATTTCTCATAATGAAGTGTTATGGTTTAATTTATGTATTTTACAGAATGACATAAAACACATTGCCACAATAGAAATTGAATCTCGGAAAGAATTGCACAAATTACAAAAAGAAAGTCTCCCTCCACTTGTCTTCATACTAGCAAAGCTAATGCGAAATTAAAACATCTATCAAACGTACTTATTTTATTAAAACTTTATCTGCGTTACACTTTTTATTTGATTTTAAAAGAAGAGCAGAAACACCTTACCCGGTGGCTGTTTGTTTCAGGTGTAAACATCGTTTGTCTTCCCGCATTGGGCTATTTGTTGGGCTTTTAAAAAGGCGACATTCGGAAAATAACGAATAAGGGCTTTTTATCTGTCCTTCAAACGTAAATAATATAATTTGTAGTTTTGTACGGAACCCTCGGTGTGCGAGTCCGACTCACGTTAGGGCAGTTTTTTATTATTTGTTGTTTGTCATCGTTTGACCACCTCTTACGACGATAACGATACTCGTAAACTAAACTGACCACGTTTTGTCTATTTTTATCTTTCTTATCTTTGACAGCCTCCGTGGTGTGATGGGTGAGCACTGAGCAGGTCGACCCATAGCCTGGAGGCACTGGGTTTGATTCCCGCGAAAGGACAAGAGTATTTATGCACAGCAAAAAAGCGCTAATTATCTGTGTCTGGGTGTTGTGGGACCACGGTCCTTGTAGTTTCTGGGTTTCCAGATACAGGGAATCCTAGTTAGGGTCCAGGATCTATGAATGCGGGCGTGGGCGTTACCTAAAAAATATAACGTTAGCGTGCAATTGTGAATTCCTTGTCAAGTGCACGCTCTCGCTATTTTAATGGCCACACAGAGCTGCGAGCTCAGTCGTAATGATGTTTGTTCTACGAATAATTTAAAACAATTCCATGTTTAATGAACCGTTGTCCGTTAGGCGCCTTAGACACCATCTACCTGCGTTTGTTCTGTGTTCACTATTTAGAGAAAGGAATGGGACAACTTGATTTGTAACGACCAGTGAAAATTTTTACAGGTTTTTCTAGCTTAAATATTTTTGGATTGGTTTTTCTAGCGACTAATTTTATAGTGTGTGCCTAACCCTAAATTTTAATAAGCATTGTTATTCTATTGTTATGGAAAATTTTGGTGTTCCAGAAATTAAGATCCTTATTTGTACTTTTTGTTTTTTTATTGTGTATTATGTAACTATGCATTATTGTGAAGTTGAATAAACGATATTCTATTCTATTCTAAATTAAGTAGTTTTGTTTAGGTTTAAAGTGGTGAATTATTGAACCTACTTACTTATAATTATGTACCTATATTGTTGTTCAATAAACATTTATCTTATCTTTTATACGAGAGGAATCTAGTTTGTTATTGTAGTTGATAACTTTTAACTTATAAAAGACCTAGCGAGAGGTAAATAATGCACACTGAGATAAAAGGTAATCAGCTTGTTTCGGCTTCGTAGAGTGCCAGTCGCTATTTAGAATTGCTATTGCCTATTTACCATCGTGCATCGCAAATGTAAAAAAAATTATCTAATCTAGATATAAAAACTTTCACATAAAAACAATACACACCATGAGCACAATACTACACAAACATAATACCTGCACCAACAAGATGCATGTGCGTACACAATAAAAGCGAATTTATTTTTGTTATTACTCTTTTATGTTCTCGTGTTCAATCTGACTGTCCTATAAATTTGTACTAAACATATATAATGTAAATCCGATTTTTGGGCGTAGGTTTAGTGTATAAGATTTAAAAACTTTGTTAATTAAGGGCTGTGGATTTAGAAAAACAAATAAATTAAAATAGCTCTAGATATCAAAGGAACGCATTTTTTTGAGTTTCATTGCATAAGTCTTGATTAGTGCGATAGGACTTTTCCCGCTGACTGTTACATTTAAACAAAGGAATAATGTGTGGCCGATCGGGACTCATCGTATGGGTTTGCAAGACTGTGGCCAACCGACACTAACTCTCTACTGTACCTATATTCTGTGTAGCTGTTTATCCAAAGTGAGAGAATAGCTCTTAATTATTTACCCTACTGCGGGTAAACTGCGGGCGAGTAAATTTTACATGTGGCTAAATTTGTGCCTCCGATACCGCAGATACCTACCACAAAATCTCGCTTTCAAATATCACACAAACATTATTATTTCAGACGTTAGGTAGTCGTTAAGCCAAGTCTGAATTGGCTTAACGACTATCTATCTATCCTTTGGGCGGCCTAAAACATCAGCGGCGGACAGGACCACTAGCCTAGATGCACCTACACGAGAAGAAGATTATTATTATTATTATTTTTACACAATTATTATAGTTTAAATATTCTTTTAATAATTGCCTGCTTATCGTGTGTTACAGAATGATTTTCCGTTTGTGATACGAATGTATTTTGTATTATTTTGAAAATTTCTTTACAATAAAAGTTATTAAAAAAATAAAAAAAATATGTGTGGACATTTCACACAGCGCCATCTAGCCCCAAACTAAGCATAGCTTGTACTATGGGAACCAGATAACTGATACAATACTTATATACTTTTTGTTTGTAAATACATACATAGAATACAATATAACACCCAGACGTAGAACAAACATCTATGTTCATCACACAAATGTTTGTCCCGGGTAGGAATCGAACCCACAGCCCTCAGTTCAGAAGGCAGAGATACTACCAACTGAGCAATCGGGCCCGGCAGTTATTGTGTTCATTTAGTATAATTTTAAGTATCACTTATGCGATTCCTAAATATGACTGAATAAAATAAGTATAAAAAACTACACATTATTGTATTTTTTTGTGTTACTTATAGATATAAGGGTTTTGGGAAAAATGTACTTAGTTTCCTTTCATATCCAGCACTGACATATTATAGAAAAACTACAACTGACTAAACTTCAATCAGAAGCTTCGAAAACCATTTGAATTAGTGTAGTGTATTAGTGTAACGTAATAGATACAAGTGCAGTGCAGTGCAGTGCAGTGCAAGTGCTATATAGAAAGAACACATGAACAAAGTGTCTTCACCTTAATAGAAACAATAAGATTAGTGTTAATGGACTCAATCTTAGGAAATTAGGTTTTTAGAAGTTTAAGTTAAATTAAAATTGCTTATTAGCCAAACGATATGGCTAGATTGTAATATTATTAGAGCGCCTATCATAAAGGCACTCTAGAAATAGAAAAAAGAAAAAAAAGAAGCTTCGACGACATCCATAAAGAAGCCCTAAACGGGAAAATTTACGGGGAATACTTAACCACAAGCTTAGAATAAGTATCTAACCACAAGTTAAAACGTCGCTTCACATCAGAACCGTCCGTAAACGATCGAGACCCTCGATGTGTGCAATTACTGAAGGTTTGGAAAGGATTCCCGTCACTCCCTGAGTGTCGCATCAATCACTCAGATCGATGCTGTGGCGACGTGGGACAAAGATTAAACACCACTGGGAACGCAGATAAGACAACCATTTTAAAGGCTTTTATGTAGGTAACGGGCAAAATGCTTTTTGTTGAAATTCAAAGATAAATAATTTTATTGCAAATAGGCTGTCCACTACACTACCTGTCTACTGACTACTACACCATTATTTAAAGGAAATTTTAAATAAAATAAAAATACTTTCCCTATTACCTCTATACTATAAGCAATCAGCATTATAGTTTAGTTAGACAGGTGTCTAATACAGGTCCTATAGATATCGCGACGACTATACTTAGTCAGTACAACCTAAAGAGAAGATGCCAAAAAGGGGGCAAATATCTACAATTTGTATGGATGTTACGAATAAAGGGCAAAATCAGAAAGGAGGCAAATCGCGAACACACCGTTTGTAGTTACTGGGCATGCGACTATAGCTCAGGGCCATTATTCCGTATCGATTCCTTACTTCCAAACCACGCGAATTCCTTGTCTTACATAAGAAATCTGCGAAACTGTATTTCTATATGAAACGAAAACAAAACCGCGCGAAATGAATTTGGAATTGGCGCGATTTGAACTGTCAAAAATCGTATGTTTTACCGAGACGCGTTCCGAAACATCAACACATCAAAAGATATGATCACATATATCAATATATTTTATTCAAATAAAGATAGCTTTAATGTAAAGTGAAAGTATATCTGAAGCTGTGACACGATTTGAACAAGACACGATAACGACGTGGTTTCGTATCGTGTGGAATCTGTGTTTCCATAGAGAATAAACGCCCAGATGGAAAAACATCTATGTTGTAGGTTGCTAGGATTTTCAGAAACTAATATACCTTTGTAAATATAGGTACTTATTACGTTTATCCATTCACGATAAATGGAATTTGTGAAATTATAGTATTCAGTATTCAGTATTCAGTATTCAGTATTCAGTATTCAGTATTCATTTATTTACTTACGAAAGTAGGTGATATAAAGGTGTTACAAAAATGTTAGTTCGCTACATCCGGCCAATCGGCATGTAAGTGAAAACAGTCAAAGTTAACAAAAATAGCTATACAATTATACATTTGCAAATCAATCCCAGAGAAACAGTCAATATATTTTAAAGCAGGACATCGCAAGCAATTCTACATTAATAAAAGTCAAATAATGAATTAATAAGTGCCAGGTAATATCATTGAATAACATTAATATAGCTATCATACAATTAGAGTCAATTCAAGTTATACAACAACAATTAATAATTTAATAACAATTTATCATACAAAATAAACAACTTACAGAAATCAAAAAGATAATATTATGTGCGGAAATATAGTAAACTAATTATTATGATTGTATTAAGTATTATTCTGTCACTTCATCAACAATTTGTCCGCCAAAAAATCTTGCACATTGTAATATATCTTATTTACTAAAAATTCCTTTAACAAGTTCCTAAATGTATAAATATTTGTGCAGTCTAAAACAAACTTTGGCAAATGGTTGTAGATACGCGGGGCCATGCAAAAGATGCTTTTATTAAGTAATGCAGTTGTATTTTTGGGAAAACACAACTTACCACAATAGCGTTTACTTTTGAGTGGTTCGAACAAGTTTAGATTGCATCTTACAAATACTGAAACTTCGTAGATATAAAGACAAGGCAATGTTAACAAGTTGTGCTTTAAAAAATGTGGTTTACAACTGTCCGTTTGTTTTAAATTGCACATTGCCCTAACACATTTTTTTTGTGCTCTAAATACTCTTTCTTTCTCTACGGAGCTTCCCCAGAACATTATTCCATATCGCAGTATGGATTCAACGTATCCATGGTATGATGTTAATACTGTAGACACACTCGCAACTTTAGTAAGCATAAATAGTGCATAGGAAAACTGGTTAACCCTTGTACATAGATTATCGGCGTGCTCCTTCCAATTTAATTTTGAATCAACAAAAAGTCCCAAAAACCTAACCTCTGTTTGAGAATACCATGACGTTAGTTTTATCAAGATTTATGAGCAAGTTATTAGATCGTAGCCACCCGATAATAGCGTTAAGTGATTGATTAATTTTAGGCTCTATGGATGTTTTATCCTTTTCCGTAAATATCACTGTGCTGTCATCTGCAAAAAGCACCATATGATGATCGGTAATTTTTGGGAGGTCATTTAAGTAAATTATGAAAAGGAGAGGCCCTAAAACACTGCCCTGAGGCACGCCATATCTAACTTCTCGATATTCTGATGTGTACAATATTTCTTTTTTACGTACGGGACATATTTTTCTAATTTGTAAATAATGTTACCTATTCCTATAGAATTACAACTTAATCGTTAGCTGTTTCTCGTCAATAGATATATGCTATTAATTCTATTAAATTAGGCATTTTCAAATATAGAAATTAGAGCCGCTACATCTATGAGTCTGTCACGCTGTAGGTAAATATTTATTTCCTGCCAACGCGTATCTGTTCTATACCTGCTCGAGGGACATCGAGACGTAAACGTGACGTGAACGCCTCGTATTAGGTTCTTCAGTATCGCATTACAT
Organism: Ennomos erosarius; assembly: GCA_963580505.1. NCBI lineage: Eukaryota > Metazoa > Arthropoda > Insecta > Lepidoptera > Geometridae > Ennomos > Ennomos erosarius. Next base: position 13,625,161 of record OY756991.1, read on the forward strand.
GTCTCTGGGTGATACATGATCGCTTTCTTTCGCTATTGGAAGGTTTTTCTAGCACCTAAATTAAGGTTAGTAATTGGAAGAAAATGGACAAATTGTAATGCGTACTCAGACGTAAACTCATTACTTACTCTATGGCTGACATTCAGAGACAATGCATCGAGTTTACTCCGATCGAACTCACGTGAGTTCAAACTCCGGACACGGCGAGTATACTCCGCGTTTTTAAATTCACAGTCGAGTTCCAACGTAAACTCCGCCCTCACTCCGCCGAGTAAACTCCGGCCATAGACAAGTGTAGTTTGACATTAGTGATAAATTCTAGAAACTAAATAAAAATAAATGCTTCATTTTAATAATAAATAAATAAATAAATAAATAACGCCCAACGATCACAAATAATAGAAAAGAACTATGGAGCCAACTTGCAAAGTCGTACTCGTCTGTGAATGTCAGCCTTAGACTGACAAGTCGAACGCGTGCTATAAAAAATGTGACCCAAATATGGTTTTTTTGGGTCGCTTTTTTAGAGGTAAAAGGTCGCAAAATCGATAATCGTTTCATGGGCCTCACAGCTTAGGTTGGGTTGATATTATTTATATACCAAATTAAAATTATTTATATAATATGACAAATTTCCCTGGCGATCCAGCGGGGCAACGCCGCCAGTGTGTTGTGTACTTTTGGCCCAGGTCAGTGCGTGGGGGATCTTTAGTTTTAAGTTTTAAATTTTGACAAATTTAATCTTGTGACGTGTGTTTAATAACTATGTTTTGACGATATTTGTAACCTATTTAATATCATACCCACGCATCTATCATAATATGACCTGTAAATTATTTTTTTAACAATAGCTTCAGTATTTTTTTCACCTGCTGGGAAGCGACGATGTGGTCTAAGGTCTGACGTACTCTAAGGTCAGTAGGCCTAGCACGAATATTTACGCGCGCGTAAGTGTAACGTGGACTACGACCACTAGGTGGACCGACGACCTGGTGAAAGCCGCGGGGAGCCGATGGATGCAGGAGGCGAACAGCCGCTCTAAGTGGCGCTCCCTGGGGTAGGCCTATGTTCAGCAGTGGACGTCTTCAGGCTGTTAATGATGATGATGATGATGATGATGATGATGATGATGATGATGAAGTGTAACGTTAACGTAAAACCCCCCTATTACTATTGCGTCTGCCACTCAACTGCTGTCAAAGTTCATACAATTTTGCCAGCAGTTGAGCGGCAGACGCGCGTCAGCAGCACTGCTAGCTCAATCGTAATAGGCGGGCAGATCAAATGCTATACAACTGGCTTACGTTAACGTTATACTTACGCGGGCGTAAATATTCGTGCTAGGCCCACAGCTCTGCTATCTGTAGGTATAATTATCTAGTGTGATCCTCACCCAGGGTAAAAATCGTATGGACAAAGATGTCTGGATCTCAACATTGACTATAAATCCAGATGACCAATGATACAACTTCCCCTCATACGAAAATTAGTGGTGTATTTCAACCGCGTATCCTTTGCGAAGAAACGGGTAACCCAGTGTGTTTTTTGTTCCATCCTGCTCTGTTCTTTGTAATTTCGTATGACTTCGTCTCGTTTTGTTACTTCGCTCCCTGCCCGTGCAAGTGAATCGTGATTGTAGTAAGTAGAAGTTATGTACACGAGCTACGGGTTATGTTAGCTTTGATTTTGGGGCTAGATGGCTGTGTGAAATAATAAATATCCACAAACATTTTTTTATATAACTTTTCTAGCTGATGATGTACGATGAGGATGTGATAGCTCTAGATTTAATACTATACTTCGTGTCGACAGGAATTAAGCGACATTCAACTAGCTTCATCAAGACAACTAAATGTGAAAATACATTCATGTTGATTAAGGCCACTCTGTTCAAACTTTAAAACATCATTAGCTTCTAGCTGCCCTTACCAAAGTGGTAAAAGATTTTAAATTTTGTTTTATTTAGGTAACAATGACATGCTTTTACGGCCGTTCATTTATTTTCGAGTCATTATTTTAATGTACTAGTGTCCATTATATTATTGTGTTTATCTCTCTCCCTCTCTGCCCCTCTCTCTCTCTCTGCATTTTAGAACACGTTTGTTTTGAGACTGGCAAAAAATGTAAGTATTTGTTAATTTGCGGTAGAACACTTTTTATATTTCACCTGTAAAGTCTTCTGCGTTTAACAGTACTTATTAGACTATCGAAGGATAAGAAATTAAAATAATTATAATTTAAATTGACAAGATTACATTAATTTGTAATATTTCGGTACAAGCTAAATTAAAATTAAAATTCAAGTAGAAATAAAAAAATTGTAATGTAATGCTACCTTAAAATTATGCTTAGGCTGAGTTACACCATAATCACGGTTAAAGTTACGGTCAAATTTTGACATTAGCCCGCCCGGCGAAACTTGGAACGGTTATAGTTAGCGTTAAAGTTAGCGTTAAAGTAAGCTGGTGCAACTCAGCCTTAGTGTTTACTATAAATTAATTAATTTATTCCTTCATTACGTATTTTTGATTATTTCTTTTTTTATTTATTTCTTTTATACTTTCCCAATAAAAGAAACACCGACCCATTTCATAAGTTTAAAAAATGTGTCCGAATTATAATCAAAACGTCACCAAACATTTGAGGCATGAAACATGATGATCCTCCACCCATCACGATATTTAGGTCGCGGGCTTGACCGGCCATTGACATTTATACCCGGTTATACCCGATTCCCGGTTATACTCGATCCGGATGTAGGTCAATTATTCCAGCACTCGTGACTTCTGTCTTATACACTGAACCCCTCTAGGGATGACGAATAAGAGGAGTGCTTTATTTTATTGCGGTTTTTAGTGCATATTTTTTTAAAGTATTTTAGGTAGGTACTTACTAATATACTATAGGTGTACGAGCCTGTCTTTGCATAGGTTGAAACTGAAAAACTTGAGCTTGAGCTTCTTGTTTAACTGTTTAACCCTGCCATTTGGAAAAAAATAAAACCTTAATCGATCATAAGTTCCATATTCCGCTGGAGATGATGATCGTGTGCTCTTTTGCTCGCATTAAGGAATTGTGAGTTGCCTTGTGCAAAACTTCACGAAAATCGGTTGAGAGATGCGAGAACAGCCGGTACAGGATCAGGTATCTTCTAGACGAGCATGCACCACCATAGGCTGCGTCGTCACTGACCATCAGGTGAGACCGTGGTCAAGTGCTATGCCTATAAATTGTTAAAAAAAAAAACGCCTCACTTACGAGATCAATTTTGCTCAAATTGCAACGGAAATGCTTCGCACTGGCTCATACAATTGGCTCAGGCAATTAATAGTGACTAAGTATTGTATAATCAAATTGCCTAAAACACGGTTCAAACTAAAATATCCATCTTATCATCTTTTCTTTATTTTCGCCACTTTAGCACCTATCTATCACATCACTCTTTCAAACCGAAAAGATACGAAACACGACCCAAGCAAGTCGTACAAGAATGACAAAGTGACCCAAATTTTATTAGGGTCCCACACAATAAAGATGAATGTCGCGAAGTCACTTGTCGGTTTCTGATATTATTATGTAGATTTTGGGACAGGACAGTTGACATGACCGATTTGCATGTGGAAATAATTCGCCGAGCAAAAAGTTTTGTAACTTTTAGGAAAAAGGTTAAAGAATCGGCCCTAAACTTCTAGCCTTTAATATTATTGCATGGAAAACCACTTCTGAATTAAATGTGTCTGAAGAAAACCTTTAGAACCATTGCTCACATGTTAGTTGCCGCTAGAGTGCTGGGCCTGAAGTCTGCTATTTCAATTTTGTCATAATGGTTCATAAAAAGTACCATAATGACAGATTTTGACACTAATAGTGGTGTAGACTACCATTAGTGTCAAAATCTGTCATTATACTATGGTACCATTCATGAACCATTATGACAATTGAAATAGCAGTCTTGGGGCCGTGGACAGCCACGAAGCAGTATTGCAAAGCGGCATTGCAGCCGTTGAGAATTTAAAAAAAATGACAAAGAGAGAAAATGGTCTTAGTATTTTGTTACAATATCACACGCCGATGATGGGCGCGCGGTTACACATCAGCAGTAGTTGGGCTGGCGTGGACAGTGGACAAAGTGCTGTAAAGTTACAAAATTGCATTGGCTGTTTTGTCATCATCATCATCATCATCATTATCGTCATCATCATCATCATTAACAGCCCGAAGACGTCCACTGCTGAACATTAGGGCTCCCACATAGAGCGCCACCTTGAGCGGCCACTCGCCTTCTGCATCCATCGGCTCCCCGTGGCTTTCACCAGACCGTCGCGTCGGTCCATCTTTTAGGCTGCGTCTGTTGCGGCAGTTCTGTACCGGCCTATTAATAGGTAATCATTCCTATCTATTTGACTAATGTTCGGCGATGCCAATTATAGCTTAGGTACTGGGCCCCAAGTCTGCTATTTTGTACCATGTGTAATTGTGTCATAATGGTTCATGAATGGTGCCATAATGACAGATTTTGACACTAATGTTAGTACAAACCATAAGTAGACTACCTTTAGTGTCAAAATCTGTCATTATGGCACCATTCATGAACCATTATGACACAATTGCAATAGCAGACTTCAGGCCCTGAACTTAATAAGGTCATACCTAGTAATAGGAACTCTTTCTATATTGTACCTATCTATCTACACACAAAATATTAAAAAGTTTACAAAGAATACCCACAGCGATTTAGAAGAAGGGGGAATAATGGGCGGTAGATGTGTACCTAATTCATATACATTTTCACCGCATAGAATCCTAAATAATTCAGCGAAAGAAAAGGTACTATAAAACGCAAATACCATCCTACACGACCATAAAACCCCAGCTTAAATCATCACATTCACAATCAACAACGCGCGTTGCTATAAAAATAACACCAGGCGCTTTCTTAACAAACGAGACGTGAAGACAGATACTCGGAATGTTTTCAAACGAAATAGGTAACAGTAAGTATACTTATATAAGAGCGTTCATGTGTGAACAGCACAATGGGATCAGACGTCATTGAGCATGGTAACGATTGAAGCAAAACAGGACCTCTAGGCTCTGCGAGTTTATTTTTTCGTCTTTATAGGTAGGTACCTACGATAAATTTCCTAGAATTACCTAATTTGCGGTGAATGAAGCTTTACATTTATTGAAAAGCTTTGTCAAGTTTCCATTTCAGTGTTTATTAGTATTCCAAATTCAACAAGTATTTAGGGTAGGCGTGGTATATAAGGTGGGCGTAATGTCATTATTACGATATTAGAGCGAAAAATACTGTTGAAACAAATGAAACGAGGCAATTTACCTATATGTATAGATTATTATCGTTTATTTTACTACTTCTTAGATTCTCGCAATTTTAACACAAAGTTTTACGTTTCACACAGGACTTAATCGCGCTAAAAACATTATTTATTTACCTCGACGTTTCGGCCAAGTTTCATTGGCCGTGGTCACGGGTAGACTGAAGAACGCGGGTATCCGTGCCAATACTGCTAATAGACGAGTAGTTTATGAAACTTGGTCGAAACGTCGAGGTAAATAAATAATATTTTTACCGCGATTAAGTCCTTTTTTTTTTGAGGGGGGAAATGCCCTCGCACTTCCCTGCCACCACGGGGGTGATGGCAGGGGGTATGTGAGACTCGAACCCACTAAAATCCCCGGGACCGCCGCCGGGACGGGACGAGATAGGGTCGCGCTGGCATTCACTATCTCGCCCCAGCGGTAGGCCCTTCCGAGCCTCTGCGCCAGTGGGTGGGTAACCTTCCACCTCAGTTACCCACCAGACGTGTGGGGCCGTGTGAGCGCAGCGGAGAGTCCCCCGACCCTCCGCCGCCGGCCCCACTACGGAGGACGAAGAAGGCGCCCGAAGCGCCTCCTCCGTCCCCCTCTCCGTCTGCGCCGGAGGGGGTCAGAGTTGGCATCGTCCTCCCTGACCCGCTCCGCAGCCTCCTTTTGCGACATCACCACCTAGCGCGATTAAGTCCTGCGTTAACTAGCATTATCTAACAGTATAACTAACCCACTTATCTGTACCTAAATGAAACCACTGAGAGAGATTATAATACCGAAGAAAAAACTACGACAAAAAAAAGAAAGATTTTTGTACCGCAAAAATCGGGATAAAAAATAAGTACTTAACGCTCCATTGCCTACATATGTACATTCTTATACTGATGGTACTGTCAGTAGGAAGGTATGTGTAAATAACATAAATTTTTATTATTTTGCAATTATCTATCCAGCATAAAACATAATTATACCTACTCCCAGTTTCCATTCGGGAAATAATTGTGTTTTCAGATCACGTATGGAGTTACGTACGACATCGGAAATTGTAAAATTTGTCCTCAGGCTTCTAAATGTTGTAATAACCGTTCGACTCCGGCCTACAGGGGTGTTCCCGTTTTTACAATTACTCCACGACGCCGTCGTCAAATAAAATTATAATATTACCCGCTCCTAAAGGAAACGACCCAATTGCTTACCCGGTGGAACTTGGAAGACTAGATAGAGGTTGTTGAACTTAGAAAATACTTCATGCTATAAAACCTTCGACGGTTCTGAGTTGAAAACAGAAAGAAAAGAAATAATTACTTAACTGTCGGTGTGTACCCCGCTCTGTGGTTTCACCAAGAGGTGCCAACGGAAGACTAGCACTGGTTAAGACTAGCAGAAGGCAGGGCTACTACCAACTGAGCTATCGGGCCCGTTAAATTTTTTTTTCTTTCAGAAAAGCATGCTTTTCAGCCTCAGATAAACTACAAGCAGACTATTTGTAAGTAATATAAAATATTATATACATACACAACTGCTATTGCCATTCGTTATGCAGCAATAAATCTATACCTTAAAAATTGTAGAAGGTTCCCCACAGAGCAAAAAAAAACGCTTCCTGAAGCGCCATTTATTTTATAGCCCTGTGAGGTTCCCCTAGGTGATTCTAAGTAATTTCTAAGTCTCAAGTCACGTCACCAATCAAGTCACAATCTTTTAAAACGTCCATTTTTTTTTTTATTTGACTAAATTAGGGTTTCACCACAATCTCACCTGATGGAAAGCGACGATGTGATCTAAGGTGTAGCACGCTGGTCTAGTAAATACCTTTTCACTCTTGATTTGAACAACCAAATATTGAAAAATAGAGGTCATTTATGATGAAAATCGTAGACCTTTCTACGTTCTTTCGTGGGCTGCTGATGTAGGCAGTATTGTATATTTAATACAAAAAACATATCTCAAAACAAAATCTTATTCATAACAAATTGGCACCGAGCACCTACGTATAAAGAGAAACAGAATATAATTTATTAAACACCTCCACGACGCCCGGAGGCAACGTTTAAGTAGGAATAAACCCTCCTGTTGAAGATTTAAGTGGCCCTCGGCAGACGAGAGATACATAAAAGTGAATTCGCTTCTTTTTGAAATGATAAAATGTATTTAGAAATTATTAGTTTTGAGTCGGAGGTTAGGTAGTCTTTACTTATTATTTTTATTGAATGAGGGTATGTATGTGTCTACGCGGGGAGACACTGCGAGTTCTATTGCTTGGCGAAATAAAACCCGAAATATAGATTGTGTTGCTGTTTTACTTGATTTTCAATATAAAATGCAGAGTACAAAGTTATCTTGTTGAATTTTGGAATTGTAGTCTAAAAAGAATATAAAATTAAGGTAGTTTGCCAAATTAAAAATATGTATGGAGTTTTGACGGTGGTTCGAAAATAAATAAATCGGTTGCTCTTGAGTTCTGGTAGGCGTTAGCAGTAAATGGATAAAATATTTGTATTGTAGAAGCGGTCAAATGCTAGGCCGCGACAGTATGCAAGGTACAGAGAATAGGCAATATCATTCTCTTCGATCTTCATTATAATCTACTGCGATCACCAAAAGCCAGGTGGATTTGCCATAGTCATTACGGCAAATCTGTTTAGCAGTACCCGTCTACTGGCTGTTGATGTGTACCTATGTATATGAATGGCTGTAGGTATTCTGTATTCGACGCATGGTTTTGTTTTAAAAAATAAAAAATTCAGTTTTCTTATTCCAGCACATTTTATTTCAGTCAGTTTCAGCCTTATTAATAAGCTTTGGATTAGTTACTCCAACTTTTGTCTTTTTCGTTATTCGAAAATCGAACTCGATCGAAAAAGACAAAAGGTGGTTTAACTAGTCCAAAGATACTCTACGTTTATTATTAAGGCAGTTTGTGTCTATGTATATAGGATATAGGTGCCTGTATGTAGCTTCTTATTCCCAAATGGTTGTTATTTTGAAATCGAAGTTGTGTTTTAGTTGATCATCACAAATCCATTACAGTACCTAGGGCTGTTACTATACATAAATGTAATTTACGTAGGATAATAAAGTTTCTCCATCAATTGTTAATTGAAATAACTCACTTAATGAAACGATAAGAGTATGCGAAGGAAGGCCCATATTCGAGCTCTACTCATTAAAAGTCAGCAGGAAGTAAGGAAGGCATGTACAGGGTGATCTTCCGAGGGGTAGATAGAACTTAAAATGTCCCAGGGCTAGATAGAAAAAAAATAATTAAATTGTTCATTTTGAATGAATGGCGTGACGTTCGCCTGTTAAGCTACACGGCCGCCCATCCAAGGAACCTCCCTTCCTTGCGCCCACAAACTAAGTAGAGGATACAACATGCGCCCATCATAACAGCTGCAGTGTCACTCGGAACTTTATAATACCTATTAAATTTTGGCGTCACACTGCACTGCGCATGACATACAAAGACATTACACAGTCTAGTAATAAGATCACTAGACTGTGTAATCAGGTCATCAGGTCTCAATTGCACAGTGATTTCACTAGCAGCAATGCCCTTCTAACCGGAACACAGTAGTGCTTGCACACCACAGAGTTTCGGCGGCAGACTAACCGGCAAAGCAGTGGTATAGCTACCTTTGCAGAACGACGAACTTTGCAGAAAAGTCCTACCACCTCGTGAGTTAGAGATAAAGAGTGCATGTAAAAAAATAGGATACCTTAATCCTTGGTGCTTGCTTGGCACGACTATATATTTAACATCAACAACAGAGCCATGTGGTCTAACCCTGTCTCTAATACTATTTAAGCAAATAAAATTTGAAGAAACATTCTCGAGTGGTGACCATGAACCGGAAGACGCAGCATAAGCCTGCCCTCCACTAGGTGGACCGATGATCTGGTGAAAACCGCGGGGTGCCGATGGATGCAGGAGGCGAACAGCCGCTCTAAATGGCGTGCTATGGAGAAGGCAGTGGACGGCTTTAGGCTAATGATGATAATGATTGTCTCAAGAAGGAATGTAAATTCAGGTACAAACGAAAAGCTGGGTTTTTAACAATAAACGTAACCAAAATATATTATATAAACAATAAGCTTCCATATTCAAGTATATTTACCTATTTATAGCAATTGAGTAGGCGCTTAGCATCCCTCGAGCGTTCGCGCCTCGGATTTTTGAACAATTTAGTATTGCTCTGAAAATAAACACAAAGAAAACAGTTCGGCAAAGTATTCCAACAGATTAAATTAACCACTTATGTAGGACAATCCCACATTTGTGTGAGCCCTAAAGACTTTTCCGTAAGATTCTTCTTCGTCACCAGAATGAGGAGGGATTACTTTCGAAAAGGTTTTACGCTGAGTACAGCCCGTTGAAAGGGATGAAATTCCTTAGCGTACTTAACACGAGTCTCAGTGGGGGTGGAATGTAATTTCACCCCGTAAGCACTGGAAGTATGTGGAGAGAGGTGCGAATGGAACGAAGTAGATTTTATGTGGATTTTAAGTCGTTCAATAGGAGAACCGAGTTGTTTAATTTTTCTGAAGCCAAAATAAACGAAAGGTGCAGTGTGTCGGACCACCACTGTATTCTATGTATAAATTATAATATTCTATATCTTATTGTGCTTTTTCGTGACCAATAGTTTTGAACTTGTAATAACAGGTAAGAGCGTGGTCAAATGCAAGTGATTTATTCTATAGGTACCTACTCTTAAGCTTGATTGACATTGTGATATTTGCAATGCCAATCAAGCTTAGGAGTACAGATAGGTATAGACAGTATCAATCGTTTGATGTATATTATATTCGTCCGATGTTTGTAGTTATTACAATTGCCGTTCACATTTTGTTGCGTATTTGTAACTTAATAAAAGCATAATTTAAAATATTCCAGCATGATATTGAATATTAAGAACTTTGTAACGTTTCTTGGCAATTTCAGCGGCGAAGTGTAGTCACGTCTACTTAGCCGAGTTCGTTAAACTAAGTTATTAAAAGTTGTCGCTGCCAAGATTTTCTCTTAATTAAAATTATGGCAGCGCCCGTCTTCAGTCAGCTCTAATAATGTTTGGCGTAAAAAGCAGACGACAGAACTAAAAAGTTTATAAATACAACTTACAGTAACTTAGATAAGAACTTACAGTAACTTAGTAGATTATTACGACAAAAGAACAAGGCATAGCTTAAAGCATAGTTTGCTTAAAAAAATAACTCGTATTACCTCGCTTATGTAACAACTTTAAAACAATATTTAAATGCTCAAATAAACGCACGCGTCGAGTCTATACGAGTATCTAATAAACAATACAAAAATACTTTATTTGAACACCAAAGTACATCAGGGCACATGACTCATAGACATAGAATGGTGAAATAACAGGCGGCCTTATCGTACATGTATTTAAGATAAAAGATGTTCAGATATAAAATAAATGGAGAGATTAAACGTTACAGTGTGGGAAAACCGAATAGAAGTTTTCAAAACTCGTGTGGAAACTGAATGTAATAATTGTTGTAATAACAGAGCAAAAAAAAAACCGCTTCGGAAGCGTCATTTGTTTCAATGCTCTGTGGTTGTAATAATTTATTTTGACACAAATATCACGCCACGTCATCTCCAATTTTTTGGCGACATTTTGGCGCTACCTCTAGTGCCTTAACTCCTGTTTAGTTAAAAATGTAAAAAAATACATTCAACTTGAGCTATTCAGGTGACTTACAGCGTTCATTTTTAATTCTAAAACTCGCGTCGTGTTTCGTGAGATTATTTTAATTAAAGAAAAAAATGCAAGTTGTGTAAATACTTTGGGGGTTTGTTCACATTCTTTAGTCTTGTTTTGTACATGAGTTTTATTTTTTGACTTTGCTGAGGTCGTATTGGAAAACATATTTTGTAAGTTTAGTTTTACTTTGCACCTGAGTTTTATTTTCTGACTTCGTTGTGTTGGTATTGGAAAACATAATGTAAGAGTTTAATGTTTTTAAATTATACGACTAGATTTGAAAGAATTTAAAAACTGTTTTCTTTTGATATCTATTTGGAATACTCACTCTTCATACCAAAACTGGCAAAATAATTGGCCTGTTCCAAACAATAAGATTTTATTAACCATTGAAGGGCTTTTGTAAAAATTATCCACGAGTTCGAATTAAACGTATGCCCATCGTACACATTTTTAACTTCGCACAAATATTTGTGTACCGCTGCTAATATACATAATTATACAACCTCTTCATTATGTAACGATATGACGGTCAGGCCGGTTAAGTAATTAATATTACCACGAACTTTACACTTACACCTTTATAAATATAGAGCTGTAAAGCCCCCACAATGTCGTTTACAGCTCGCGTGACAACTAAACCCATTTACAAGTTTGTAAACGATTGCTTAAAATGTTTAAAGCATACCTGTTAAATGTTGTTCATAAATAGGGCATGTAGCTAGTGACATTACTGGCCAAATTCGATTTTATTATCTGATTACACAGTGTAGTAATCTGATTGATAACTGTGTGATGTCTCAGGAAACTTTATTATTTTAAAGTTCCGAGGGACACTGCAACCTGCAACTGATATGGGCGGCCGTGTCGCTTAACATCAGGTGAACGACTAGCTCGTCACGTGATTCATTCTCATAAAAAAATAACCTATGCTTGTTTATTACGGCAGGGTTCAAAAAACTTGCCAATGCTTCTTTGAAATTAAATTTCAAAGAAATTGTTTGTGTTCTCTGTCACCAGCGAAAAGGTTCGTCGAAATCTAAACAGTTGGAAATATTTAATTTGAATTTCTTCATTACGTGTTTATCCAATTTTGTTGTCGAATTTGAGATGGATTCTCGTTTGTTATTGTATTTCAGAGGGATGGTACAAAATTTAATTTGTAATTTTAAGAGAAAGAAAATGATAAAATGTGTATAGGTATAGATAATAAAATAGCTTCTACAACATACAAAGTTGTAATAAGAGAGCTTGTGAGAATTGTATACTTAATACGCAGAATTAAGCATATGCAAAAATATTCCATTCACAAAGGCTACGCCACAGAGGAAATCCGAATCGCCGATAGAAAATCCCGGTCCAGAAAAGAACTCGCTTCAGCACTCAACATTTACACGATGCAACGTAATTGCATTGGACACGCTCTACTTGCTGTCAGCGAAGCTATGAGAAAAGCGGATGTTCACAATATTATACTGATATGTAGTACATTATGCTATTCCTCAACTACTTATTTCCCTTTAAAGCGAAGGATAAATCACTGGTAGTGTGGAGTGGCTCGAACTTGCGACCAGTGCGGCAGAGTGCGTATTCTGTAATAACCTTTATTCTTTGGCGAGGGAAAACGTCGTGACTTCACACCCATGCTGCAATGACTGGTTTTCAAACTTTTTAGAATACTTTGGCATACTGTGATAGAATTTACTGGTTTTGAATATAGCACATGGTGCACGTGTCTCAGTCAGCCTTTGTCCCAGGCCACTACAGCAGGAACTTCTCAAAATCCTAAGCGTGCCTGAGAACGACAGTTGTACATCCTGTATGCTATACTTTATGTCCGGCAGGATCCTTCCAAAAGAAAATCTCTGGCAGTTGGAGTGAAGGAGAACTGTGCACAAATCAAACTGCTTCATAGCTTCATTGATCCCCATAGGGAGAGTACATTGCCGCTGGTTACAAATACAGTTCACCAAGCTAAAAAAATCATTACGCCACAAACGGTGCTCAATGTGACACATACCACTCACAGAATTAGAATGGCGGATGGAAAACAGAAAAACTACCTACCCCAATCCATCAACCCAATCCATCAATGTTCACCACAGATGCGGCAAATGCGGGGTACAACAGCAATCATAAAAAACCTGTAGGGATCGTTCGAATCAGCAACAAAATTCCTAAAATTCAAGAATCGATACCGAGTCTGCTTCCTAAAGACTTGTAGAAAGTGAACTCAGCGACGATGATAAAAAGGTGCCGCCGGAATTTTATTTTCCAGTAGCATATTAGCACCATCCACATCTGAAACCCTTTAAATTTTAGAGGGTAAGCATCCAGATTGTAGTATGGTCACCTCCATCACCATTCCAAGCCATCATCATCAACCATCGTTATTTAAAAAAACCTTATATTAATACCTTTTTTATACTTATGTAGCACTCCAAAAAAAAAAGAAAAAAGAAAGACAGAAGAGTTTTTGGATGACGGAGGAACATACGTCGATTTGGATTGGAGAGTTGTTCTGTGATCGAAAAAGACAGGTGATCTGGAGACAAGCTCGGCGGAAGTGCTCTTGGTAGGTATTGATGTAAAGCAAAAGCTGATTATTCCAATCGAAAACTTTGGACCGTGGCCTGGTACTGCAGCGAGGTGGATCGAGCACCAACCGCGAACTAATGTCGTAAGGTGTCTAGCCCTAGCGCGCCTGTACAGCGTGCAATATAGAGTGACACCGAGGCCGTGCCCGGCATAAACAGCCTCCGTACCAGCCTTCCCAATGGAGTCACTGTGCAGTTACGGGTCATACCTACTGTATCTTCTTCTATCGAACCACCATTCAACTCTCTTCATATCGAACTCCAGTGCTCGTGACACGTGATCTTCTAAAAGACTCTTACAGCTAGGTACTGTATAACTCGTAACGTATCTTTCTTTACAGCTCCCGCTCCCCTCTTCCTAACCTCATTTCAGGTTTTTTTTTTTTTTTTTTTTTTTTTTTTTTTTTTTTTTTTCATTTTTTTCCTCCAGGGTCTGATTAGGTCAAGACCTAGTCAGGCATCCTAGGACCCTAGGTGGAGCCGTTACGTGACCAGCTCCAGCCGCTAATCTCCAACTTCCAGATGCACCGTTAGAGTCCGGTATCACCGTAGAAGTGTCTGTCCTACAGGTCTCAGATGTTTCAACCACTCAGAGTGGCTCCGCGGGCTCTGAAAAACCTGACGGCTTTGATCAACCTGATGCTGTTTGGGCATGTAAATGGTGACGTAGTAGAGATACTACGTCACCATTCTACATTATACTCTACTTCTACATTATACTTCTATAGTTCAAATTTATAGGCATCAAGCCTATAACAGTTGAGATCATTAATTATCGCCGGCTTGCGGCCAAGATCTGCCACATTTAATAAGTCTTTTTCAGCCTGTCCAGCTAGGTTTTGGCTAGCGGGGTAGTTGGGAACCAGCGTCCATTCCATTATTCATTGTTAGTGATTGAAAAATTTATAGTTTAAGATATATAGTTTGACATTTCAATGGGCAGACCACATCGCTAATAGAACAGAAAACCGATGGAGAAGGGAGGATGTCTAGTGGCGACCTTGCGACCACAACCTGAAGAGACCCCCTTTTTCTACTCGATGGACCCGCGAAACCTGGGTGAAGCCGCGAAGCGACTGGCGCTCTATGGGAGAAGTCTATAATATTCAGCAATAGACGTCTTTGATTTTGATAATGGTGATAGCTTATGAAAAAAATGTCTGACTAAGAAATAGCTCCGCGTGTTTCAAGGCCCTGTTCTGATTGCACACTAGCTGTACCTTTACTGCCGGGACTAAGTGCACGTGAATTAGGCTACACGGCTTTTTATTGGATTAGTATAAAGCCGGCGCACGCCTGCATGAACTATGAGAAATTACCTTTGTGGTGAACAAAGTCATAAATTTTAAACTTCAATGAATTTTACGGGCAGCTTATAGTGCAAAATTGCGCTCTATGACCTATGTAACCTATGTTTAGTAGTGAACGTTTTTAGGCTGATTATGATGATTTTTAAATAATTAAGCAAGCGTTTTATCAACCGAGATTTTGGCTCTTCAAAAATTTCACACTGGAAATATTATTTGTTTGTTCTATCTAGCGCTCGTAGTGAATTTCGGACATGCCATTCGTAAATTACTTGGTACATGACTTGCTACTAAAAACTGGTATTTACTACTGAGCGCTACTGTGCTTCGGAGGCTACATTAAGCCGTATATATCACTTGTTGTCGTATAACAACAGTCGTTTTAACAACAATTTTTTTTCGGGTTAATTAATTATATTCCTCAAATATAAACATTTGTGAAAACAAAAATTAAATATCTCAAAAAGTGACCAAGTTACAAGCATTTTAAAAACCGGAATAGAAAGAGATAGCTCAAACGTTCAGTGACGTCAGAGGAAGGTCGTTATAGTACCTCATTACTAAGCTGTGGTAGCTTTTCATACAATCTCTTTGGCATGTGACGTCACGAGTAGATTTTTCGTAGTAACTGTGGGGGCGCTCTGTTTTGCGAGAAAGGGACAGGAGATGCCTCCTGTAGAAACTTTAAAAGCTTATTACTCCGTGATTTATTTACCGATTTTACTTATTTTTTCAATTATTGCATTCATTTTTAATCTTTTTTATGAAAGTAATATTTACTTGTTCATTTTTAATAGTAGTCATCATGCTTATTGAATGATGAAATCCCGGGAAGGAAAAAGCTGTGTATTAAATTAGTATGTTCACTTTTTTTTACCACAGATGAAAATGGTTATATTAATGATTGTATTATACCTTGAATAATTCTAATCATGATGTTGATGGTTCTAATAGTATATAAAATAAATAAATAAGGTTATGTCACAGATATTAAAATAGTAGTACCTACGTTAGGTTAAGTAATAGATTAAATTAGGTAAAAATGTTGTCATTAAGATTGCGTGAGGAACAAATAAAAGCTATTTTATTTTTATTTAATATTTTATTTTATTATTTTTATACCTTGAATAAAGTATATGTGCATAATATCTTTATTGACCGATGACCAGCATTCTCTTCAGTTCCAATGACTTTAACATTTCCTTCTTGTTCTTCTGACGAAAATACTAAATGTACGAAGTAACGCGATCGGTAAAATATGTTTAACATTTTCCTCATATGCGAAAAGAAGCAATTTAATTTTTGAAATATTTAAAATGATTAGAAATGCCTTTTTTATTTTCTAGGCAAGAGTTTTCGGGTGAGATGGCCAAAGTCCTAAAAAAAGGAAGAGCTAGTAGTATTTGTTAATAGATTCGTTGATACGAACGAACCCAACGAAAAATAAAATAACACAATAAAAAAAACACCTATCCATATAGATATACGTTCACCTGCACCTTTTCCGTCGAATATAACTCGGAGGCAGCTAATTAGTCGTCCCGTAAAATAATTCAGCAGAGTTTCATGCACGACCTATATTTTAAAATTGATCCGCTCGCAGGAACTTTTAACTTAATGGCCTTTTTGGATGAAACAGGAAATTAACCGTAATTGATACTTTCAAAGTAAACTTAATTGCGTCTATTTATAATTAGATGTAAATTGTAAATTCCATCAGCTTGATATTTACGTTTTTATAGTATCAAATTTGAAGAACTAGAACATGTATATAAACTTTAAAGTGTCTACCAAATACAGTGTTCCTATACCGGGTGATATTAAATAGTTTCTTACCAGACTTTGTGTATATTTTACTGCAGATCTCTCTCTCTCTCTCGAGGGTGAGAGAGCTCACACTCTCTCTCCCTCTCTCTCTAAAGTCAGTAGTAGGTTCTAGGGTTTAGGTAGGAGTAACCTGATGATAACGACCCTCGTAGTCCGTTACGTGACCAACTCTATGTGCACTGTGCACTTGTGCAGGTACAGGCCCTGTATAAGTTGTGCGCTGTTGAGTGTGGTAGAAAGGCTTACCACGTCGACAATGGTAAGATGGGCTAAGCACTTGGCTTGAAAACGAGCGGTCTGAGAGCGGATGGGCTTGGTTAAATACACCATCACCATTTCAATATTTGTCAATCATTTAAATAATTTTTTTCTAGGACAATCGTATGGTGAAAAGGAGAGATCACTCTTGTTTATCCAATTTAGCTATAAACCTTATTACAAAAGAAAAGAAAAGACAACATCAATGATCGTATTGACCCGGTGCCCAAACTTTATTTAATTTAATTATTAATTTTAATTTTAATTTTTTTAATTTAATTTTAATTTTTTAATTTAATTAATTTTTAATTTTTTAATTTTTTTTTTCTATGGGTATAAAAACAGTTTGTATTTGGTTGACGATTGTCAAAGAGAATTAAAAAGAAAAATTCAGAAGAAAATGTTGTGTGTCTTGTAATTGTAAATAGTTCTTTAAATCCTGATATATTATGTCTAATTTATTTATTTATTTATTTATTTATTTATTTATTTATTTATTTATTTATTCATAAATGCTTGCACACTTACAGCGACGCCAAGACGTGTGACGAGCCAGAATATAATTTTAAATTATACATGTCAATATCAATTACATAATAAGCATATTAAATCTAAGAATGAATGTCATTTATGATCTACCTAATAAAAACACTAAATAAAATAATTTATTCATGTCAAACTAAACATATTAATAGCAATAGTATAATGATTATAAACAAAACAAACGTTAATAAATTGACAGACATATTTTTACAAGTGTAGCCAGATTATCAGCAAATATGTCTACTGTCCCGTGCTGAACGAGCATGTCGCCGAGCAAAGAGCACGCCCGCGCTGTAGGTGAGTTGCGGGCATGACATGTTCGCCTGAAAGGCGTTGCAAATAGTCTGGGCGCACAGCGGGGTACGACCGTCGCGCGGAGCCGTGGCACCCGCAGTCCCACCTGACTCAACACAGTTGGATTGTCTACCGTATTATGTAGAACAGAGTAGTAGTGCACCACAAGCAGCAGTTTCCGCCTCAGGACCAGCGTGTCTAAACATACCATACCTGATACGAACAAAGACGGATACAGAAAGGGATAATACCCATAGGTTCTCTTATACAGCCACCGTGCAAACTTGCGCTGGATCTTTTCAATCATCATTGAATATTTACTCTCATATGGATCCCACACGAAAGCATCGAATTCAAGGGTGCTACGGACGTACGAATTGTACAAGATCTTAGCAACTTTTATGTCACCAAACTGAGAAGCCATTCTCATTATAAAGCCAAGTACTCTGCTAGCCTTCTTGCAGGTGTTTGTCATATGCGTCCGAAAGTCAAGTTTGCTATCTAAAGTCAGTCCCAAGTCACGAATTTCATTAACTCTTTCCAATGGAGCGTCAGGTAAACAATACGTAGTACACAATGGGGAGGGGGAGCGCGAGAACGTAATAACTTGGCATTTCGAGGAATTGAAAGGCAGACGGTTAGTAGCACTCCACCTAGCCACAGCGTTGATGTCCCGCTGCAGGGCCGCAGCGTCAGAATCGTCATTCACAGCGAGAAACAGCTTCAAGTCGTCTGCAAACATGAGGCACCTGGCAGTTACCACGCTCTTTGGCAGGTCGTTGACCATTAAAAGAAAGAGCGTAGGTCCCAGGGTACTACCCTGACTTACTCCTGACCGGGTGTAATACTCGTCAGATTCATGCCCAGCAACTCAAACGTACTGACTACGATTACCCAAATAGCTGGAGAAAAAATTTAATAGCTTGGGAGTGAATCAAAATTCTGCCAATTTTAATAGCAGGATATCGTTATCTACCAAATCAAAGGCTTTTTTAAAGTCGAAGTAGGCTGCATCAACCTGACGACCAGCATCCATCTCAGCAGCAACATAATCGACCAGATTTATGTGGTTTGTAGTGGTCGACCGAGCCTTGCGGAATCCATGCTGGCAGTCATCTAAGACAGAACCTATTTGATCGCGAATACGACGATCCAGAACGGACTCGAACACTTTGCCAAAGATCGACAATACAGCTATTGGTCTGTAAGTTGAGACCTCGGAGCTGGATCCAACCTTGGGGACTGGAGTAACCCTAGATGTCTTCCATTGTTGAGGGTAAGTCGATTCACTCAAACACAGATTGTAGAGACATAACAGCGGCAACAACAACGCCCTAATACAGTCCTTGACCAGAAAAGTAGGGATTCCATCCGGGCCTGCCGAAGAGCGTGGCTTGAGGCGCTTCACTGCAGCAATCAGATCAGCTTTGTCCACGTAGTCGACTGCAACCCTCGCGGAATCTAAGCCGGCCCCGTGGCGCCCTTTGTCCTTAACATATTCCCAAAACTTAGCAGGTTCATCAACTATCTGTTTCTGAGTCATCTGCATATGTTGCTGATAAGCATTGTCAATTAATGTTTTCACGTGCGCCCTATAATATTTGTATAGCTCCCTGTTATACTCGGCCCTCGGCTTTGTGCTTCACAAAGTGAAAATGCTTGTTCTTGATATTACGGATAATTTCAGGTGTGTACCAACGCGGATATACATAACGGCTAATATACCTAGAACTTCTTTTTAAAGGAACATGTGCACTTATGCAATCATACAGCTTCTGATAAAAAATGTCAGTAGCGGAACAGACCGTTTTGGCACCAAGCAAGTCTGCCCAGTCCAATTCCGCCACCGCTGCGTACAGTGCACTGCTTTCCGAAAATTCCAATTAGCAGGGGCCGATAGACGTTTAGTCAGCGGTAGCGGCGGCAGTGGTAGCGGCGGGCGCGGGGCGCCGTTAGGTAAGCTTAGGCGCACCGATAACGGTGGATGGTACGCGTCCTCCGCCACCAACGCGTCGCCGGGCACGCCACCACATACTGACACGCGCTCAGTCACCAGCCCACTCAGCACGAGATCTAGTAGCCCACCATGCTTGTTCAGCACATTATTGTACTGAGTCAATTTACAAAAGTCAACAAAAAAATTAAACTGGGTCTTAACATTTACACTACACGAATTCAGATTAAAATCTCCTAATATTATTATTTCCATGTCAGTAAATTTACAGATAGCATTCTCAATACAAGTCAAAACATTTAAATATTTCTCGTCATTAGAACTAGGTGGTAAATAAACGACACAACACAAAATTTTTACATTTTTCCAACTAATAACTGCAAATAAAACCTCTTTATCAGGTGTGAGCAAGTCAATATCGGTAAGCTGGCACAAGTTATAACAGTCACGAACGGCTAGCAGTACGCCGCCCCAGCCCGTGTCGCCAGCGCGGTCGTGGCACACCACCCGCTACCCCTGCGGGAATAGCTCACCATCGCATACAGAACTAGTCAGAAAGGTCTCGGTTAAGGCTATTATATCGTAGCTACATGACTCAACGTTATTATGGAAAAGTACAGTTTTAGATCTTAGCCCTCGCACATTTTGATATAAAATATGAACGTTCCTACTGCGATTCAAATTCACGCTTGGCACGAATGTTCTGCCGCCAAGGCTTAATGCATATACCTCTGGCCCAACGTGTTGGTGCCATCACACTATCAGCTAATCTGGAAGGTAGCCCTATCTTGAACGATGCGTAACTTCCTCTCGCCTTGAGCGCCTCCACGGTAAAGACATCTTCGCCACAGATGGTACTGAGGTGCGTGCGTACCTGGGCCTCCGTGGTGCCTTCCTGTACATAGTAAAGGTGCAGGTGTTGCCGGCGTTCAGCAGCACACAGTAGCGTGGCACCTGGCGACACTATGCCACTAAGCACGCCATGTGCCACAGACTTTAAGGCACGGAGACTACGCCGCGAACTCTTCACCTCAGTCCAGGCTCCAGAGGCATCCGAGTCTTCGGCTGAGGCATTTGCCGCGATAGCAACCGCTGCAACTGCTGGAGTCGCGAGCGATGGGCCCGAGAGCGGCGAGGGCACAGTGGGCGTTGTTTGAGAAGATGTCTGCAGTTTTCGTTCAGATGTATTTTTTTTTTACCTGCGGCTGCTGCTTAGTCTTCTGCGTTTTAGCCGTAGTCTTACTACTACTACATTTCTTCGCTTCACCTGAGACTCCTTCTACGTTTAGTAAGGCCATAATGCCTTCGGGCTGTCCGCCAACGACCCCAATTTGCTGCGTCAGCTTTTTATCCAAGACTGCCACAGCATCGCATAATTTCGTCATAACAAGATTAATTTGTAAAGGAAAATTAGAATCAAGAGCGGGAACTAAATCCGCAACCCGGGATGCTTCTCAATAATTACTCAATAGATGGCGCTACCAACCCCATATGTTTGTTGTAAAAGGTGAAGGAAAAATTCAGACATGAGACCACTTAAAAAGATAATAAAAAAAATGTATAAAAAAATTATACTAAAAAATCATTTCTATGAGACCACTTGTCACGGCAGCAAAACGTATTCCGGTTTGAAGGTAGGATGGATGTGGGTTCAATTCCAGCTCGCGATTCTAATTTTCCTTTACAAATTAATCTGTAGATTACGGTGAGCAGGCGATACTGCTGAGAGAGAGAGAGAGAGAGAGGGGGGAGATGTTATCGAAAATTCAAACTAGTACTTTGTACATGGTAGCCAATGTACCATCATGACCTAGCTGCCAGCATAGTTTATACAACGCCTGGAACGAATCATTGGGTGTCAAATAAACTGTTCATGAAAACTTCAATGAAGTCAGCGTGCTACTTTATTTTAGCCAATTATAATCACGAAGGATAACGCATAATCGTTTTTTGTTCCATGGTCAATAGAGAAAAGCTTTCAAAATATGATCCACCGCCATTTTATCAATTGTATTATATCCATGGCGATATGGGAGTAGATAGATAGATAGATAGATTAACTCTTTATTGTACACCAAATAAACTAACATACATAAAAAGAAACAAAACTTAATTTACTTATAATGCTAGTACAATGGGCGGTCTTATCGCTTAAAGAGTACTATAACCACAACAAAAACCGTGTCATCGATTTACGCGTTGATGCCAAATAAGAAACGATGATACGTATAAAATGTATATAAATTAATCAAGGCACAAATATCCTGCTCCAAACTATTTAAACTACACTGGAACTATGAGAAAGTTGCTATTAATGCTGCACTATAAGCTGTTCCAGGAGTGAAGTTGCTGTGTTATTATCACTGGTGTAAAGCAATATGGAAAAAATCTAAAAAATAAGCCTTAAAAGTAAAGCAGAAAAAAAGGTTCACTGGACTTCTGTTTTGGCACTTTCACCAAAAGAATTCATAACAGAAGGTCGAGAGTGCTCATATCAAAATTGAAAGCATACATAATCAAAAATAGAAAAAGCTTTTAAAATACATTAACACCTTTTAGATGACGAAGAACTTCGCCGATATTTTATGCTTATTTGGCCAGAGACATCACACAAACTACATAATATTAAGTGTACGATACCATTCACAAATAAATAAAAAAACTAAGAAAACCGCAAGCCATCATCACGCGCCTGGAACTAAAAACAAGTAATATGAAAAAAGTGATAGCATTTATTTAGGGCTCCGTATCTAAAGTTTCTATTTTATAAAGAGCAAGATACAAGCTCACAAAATATTTGTTACGCAAGTAGCGAAGACAAAAGTGGGCAAACAGAGGGGAGCGCCATGATGTATGATATTAAAATTGTATTTTCAAATTATCAGCCTTTTTTCTGTTGTTACTGGTTGCTACGTTGCCACCTTGACAGCTTTACCGGAAAGTATACCCCAAACTCAGATGATTCCGGAAAATCTTGTCACCGCGATTTAGAAATTGGTGCTCGAAGCAATATGCCATCTATGTAAAAGTCGTCGAACTATACTATATATATTTAACTACTACAATATACTAACTTGTCATGGCTCGCAAACCCTCATCGGCGTGATTCTAAAAACTCCTATTGCCGATGTTCGAGTGGCTGGTCAGGCAGAGGCCTTGTGGGCCTGGTGCGCTTCATGCCAAGGCATCAGTGTTCCTACTGAAATGGGGAGACAGAGTGCGTGGGAAATCCCACTCATAAAATTAACTTATTCGACTTTATTTGACTACAATATAACACTTCTGGGTGTTATATTGTATTCTATGTATGTATTTACAAACAAAAAGGTATATAAGTATTGTATCAGTTATCTGGTTCCCATAGTACAAGCTATGCTTAGTTTGGGGCTAGATGGCGCTGTGTGAAATGTCCACACATATTTAATTTAATTTATTTATTTATTAGACCAGGGGCCGTACTGTGAGCTCTAAGCGCGATTCAAAAGAGAGCCTATATTGAGTCGCGTGTCAAAATATTCATACAAAAAAAACATTGCGATCCAATATACGCTCTGATTTGAATCGCGCTAAGAACTCACAGTACGGCCCCTGGTGACAGATGATGCGGATCGAGCACATCTCCTGGCATCTTCGAGGGCGGAGTCAGGTCTCTGGCTCCGTGCCCTCCCTTCCGTCAATTTGGTGAACATCTTAGACTCCAGTAGCTTGGCGTAGCTGTGAGTTTACGTTTGGGGGTTGGACTGTGCGAGCCTCATCGCTGCCAATGCGGCCGAGACGTCGGCCGACTCGGCCGACACGGGCTCTCATGTGTGAGGAGTGTGGCTGGCTATTTCGACATTGGGCTATCAACGATTTAGTCAGGCGAGCAGTCTCCACAGCATCCATGCCCTCGACGCTGGAGCCAACTGGAATGCTATGAGACGATGGTAAGAGGCCAGATGGTGCCAGGTAGTCCCGTGGTGTCCCAGAGTTGGCCCATACTTCGCTCAGAAGCTAAGACTTCTTATCCAGCGAGGTAATGCTGCCAGTATTCTGGTAACCTTAGGTACCCTGTGGTGGTGAGCTGGATGGCGTATTTGTATTGTAAATACATTTACATTTCATTTTCGTTTTTTTTTTAATAAATTGAATATAACTATATATTTAACATAATAATATAGTCGCTTAACACCAGGGGAACGACAAGCTCGTCACGTCATTCAATAAAAAAAGAAAGTATATACCAAAATTCGAATTTAAAAGTTCTAAATATGGTCGGTATGGTCTTGTTCGGGTGTATGGTGGTATCTAACCAAGCCAAGAAATAAATAAAATTCCACTTCTAAGTGCAGAACTTATAAACACGAGCAGCATTACGGGCCATTAGTCGTGATTGCACCTCACTTTCGTGTTATAGCTTCATTGGTTGTGGTAATAGCTCCTCCAGCATTGTTTTACACACGAGCTTAAACGCTACAAGAGAGTTTTCCACTTGTGTCGTTTTCACAACTATTTTTAATTTCCAGACACGAAAAAATTTTTAGGTCTTGTAAAAAAGCATAGCAAGGTGGATCAGACCAGAAGAAGAATTCATCATCATCATCATCATCATCATATGACTAGACAGCAAGTATGACTAGATCGCTTCATTCGCTTTAGGTATCGCTTAATCTTGATATGACTATATCCTGAAAGCTCAAGCCGGTTTAGACCGTTCCATTTGGCTATAAACTAACAAGAGTTTCGCCATATATGTACACACGTCTAAGCGACACGGAGGTTGAAGTTTAGAACCTTCTTTGGATTCATTTTAGTTGTCCAAAAGGTCCAAAAGACTTAAGTTTTGACAAGATAAGAGGAAAATTGTCAATGTAATTTTTATGTATATATTTATTTTATTTTTATTACTATTGGATTACAGATGCAAACTAATATAATATACTGGATTTTCGCCGAGTTAGTGCTGATCGGTTACAGTCCCTTTCGGTCACAGTTTTGCAAATCCATACGAGTCCCAATCGGTCATACTTTCAAAATAAATACATTTTCCCATGTATGATTCTATGTTGATGCATTTTCCCCTCGGAAATATTCTTTTTGGCATTCGAAATCTGGGCGCAAAAACGCATTTAAATCGCAAGCGAGCAGTGTTTTTAAAATTTTATTCGAATGTATATACGTTCGAATTTTAAAAACACTGCTCGATAATTGGCGAGAATATTATTAAATATAAATTTAATAATATTTTCTCGCCAATCACAGAGCTTGAATTTGTTACTTCGCCAATAACAATTGAGGGTTTAACTACAGATCTGCTTTGAAATTAACCTTTTTTCTGTTTTTTTTTTCTTATATAATGGCTCCACACAGTGTATTTAGCCAGTGTCAAGTATTGATTTAAGAGCCCGTATACTAAACCGAGACGGGCGGAATTAGGTATTCAAGGCCGCGGTTGTTTCATATCCTAGGTGCAATTTTCAGAGCGCAGAGCGACTCGTCCAGTCTCTGTAAGCGCTCGGCACGGACAGCTGACTCGAGGCTTGCATCGTGTATTATAACGCGAGATTGGGGTGATTTTAAAAGATTTTTTACTGCCCATTTTTTAAATATTTATCATTTTTTTTTTCGTAGGATGATTGATTTTGAACTGCAATTTATTTCTGATGTTTTTATTTTATAAACGAGAATAGAATAGAATAGAACAGAACAGAACAGAACAGAACAGAACAGAACAGAACAGAACAGAACAGAACAGAACAGAACAGAACAGAATAGAATAGAATAGAATAGAATATCATTTATTGCAGAATGTAGTACATAAATAGTTGGTATTATCATTATATAGGCCGTACATTCTACCACGACAGTGGTGTGCAATGTTATATGTACTTAAGTTGGTTGAAATTTTATTAAGATCTAAAAATGACCTCAATTAGGTATTATACATTCAGATTATAATATTCTAAACACCCATGCCAAATATCCCGTAATAAACAATATTTGAGTAATGTTGCATGAAGAATGTCATATGATAAAATTATTTATGTCAAATGTTTAATTCTTTTAAAGAAAAAATAATGTCAAATAAAATCTTATCGGATCTGTAAAACAATAAATAAATTGATAGAATATTACATTACATTTAGTCAAGCATTCATTACAATTATATATAAAAAAAAAGAATTAAGATAAATAAATAATTACATTATACATTACAAATATTACAATAATTCCTCAATATACTGGTCATACACTTTTTGGTAAATTATTATTCTTTATGAGTCATATATTCATTTAAATCATAAAAACACTTTTCTAAAAGCCACCGAGTCAATTTTCGCTTAAAAGTGAGTAGAGGAAGATTCTTATAAATGTCAGGTAATTTGTTATACACTCTGATGGCGTTTATATAAGCGTTCCTTCTGTACAGCTCTAGCTTGCACTGAGGAAGGTAGAGTTTGTCTTTGTATCTAGTACTTCTAATGTATACCTCCGACTGTATTTGGAAATACTTCGGATACTGCTTGAGAAAAACATAGAGATCCCTGATATACGTGCAAACCAGCGGTAATATGCCAAGTTTTTTGAAAAGCGGCTTGCAACTGTCCATAAACCAGGCGCCACAAATAGCACGCACACATTTTTTCTGTACCCGAAAAGCCTTCACAATTTCAACCGAGTTCCCCCACATTAAGAGACCGTAGGAAAGTACCGAAGACACGTAGCCGTGATATGCACTGAGTGCGGCTTCAGTGGATACCGTTAACCGTAGCCTTTTGATGTCGAGTTTGTCGCACACGTAATCTACATGTCTTTTCCAGTCGCAGTTTTGATTGAACATTAACCCTAAGAATTTTGTATAGTTTACTTCTTCAATATTATTCTGTCCATGCATTATATTTAAATCCAGTTTCTTTTTCTTATAAGTCTGAAATTGGACCATTTTAGTGTTTTCGACATTTATTCTTAAATTATTAATGGTAAGCCAGTTGACTATTTTTTCTAGCGTTAGGGTTATTACAATATATCATCATCATCATCATTGTCATTAACAGCCTGAAGACGTCCACTGCTGAACATAGGCCTCCCCCCGGGAGCGCCACTCAGAGCGGCTGCTCGCCTCCTGCATCCATCGGCTCTCCGCGGCTTTCACCAGGTCGTCGGTCCACCTAGTAGGGGGCCGGCCTACGATGCGATACAACAATACATACGACACATTATTACAATATATACGAGTGTACAATGTAGCTGGAATCAAAAGCAATTCTTTGCTCATTTTCTCTAAAATTTGACTTAAATATTATTTTACTCAATTTCTTTATGAAACTGGTAAAAAGTGATTCATACATTGTATAGATGTAGACGACTTTCACAAGAATATATTGTAATAATAATAATAATGTAATTTTATATACATTTTAGACGTGAAAATGATTCGTAAATATACGATATTCCAAACCACTAACAGCAAAAATTCACAAAACAGTCGTTAGTATTATGTCGATTAATCAAAATGATATAGCACAAATAAAAAAGTAGCTCATACATTAGATCATGATTCGAATGATATTTTATTTAGCACACTAAAAATATAGATATATAGTATTTTAACTGTAATACCACGTTTGTAAAATCAGCGAATTTTCGGCCAAATTTCGTATGCGGGTTCTTAACCTTCTTGATACTGCCAGTCCACTGAAAATTCATTCATATCTACTAAATTATACCTATAATACTTCTTCGTTTTCTCATTCACCAACCTCATTTTTAGAATAATCGCACTGTCCAGTACCAAAGAGTATTTATATACGCTATCAAGCACGACAACTGCATGAAAATGGATTTAATAACACTTTTTCTTTAACTTTCAAAGAATGACGGGACGAGCTAGTCTTTTTACGGCCACCCATAACCATGAATAAGCTAAGATTTTCTTAGCTTTTTAAGCTATTTCATTGGTTTTTCCTCGCTGTAGTGAGGTGAAAAGTTGTGTGTTCCACTCCGCTGCAAAGTTTTTCTGCGTCTCTTACCTTTGAGACCTTTGCCACGCTCAGGTTTCAATTCAAGTACTCGCGCCAAAAACCTACTTTGCACCCTTGTATAATAAATAACTATTTCTTCATATATCCTAATCGGTCACACTTTTTTACTCGTTCGTTTAAAAATACAGTCAGCTTAAAAGTTCTATAACATTAGTCCTATATCACATTACATTAGACTTGATCACTCAAGGCTTATGCAATCTAATTTAAAAAAAATGCGTTCACTTGATATTAGCGCCATCTAATAATAAAACTGTAGTGATAAAAAATCTGTAAATGCAAGATATCAAAAAAATCACATAGATCGGCTTAAAATTAGCCGCTTATCATGTTAAGCCACTTTTTACAATATAAGCTTCTCTTTTAAATCTTATTTATTTAGTTATCTTTTCTTTGTAAACATCACCATCGTCAGCAACGGACCATTTAGCTTGTTAATTTAAGACTAAATCTTCTAGGTACTAACATTAGTTAATTCCCACCTGCGTATACAATGCATTCCCATCTCAAATTGGACAAAAGGGCAGATAAACTCCGCACCAATTTAAACCTCATTTGCATAGATTTACATTCGGTAATAAACCGGACCGTCGCACCACTGGGTGTTGTGGTATCTACTTCAATCAATCTAATTCAATGATTCTACTCTACAGCTACGTGTAATAGCCATAGAATAACTAATAGTAGGTACTATATATTCTAGTTTGGTAGATAGTTACCAGGTAAAGCCATCGACTTGATATTCGTAGACTTTGAATGGTGTTACGATTTGTACGAGTGCACTCATTTATTGTGCAATAAATAGCAAAGTTGTTAAGCTCGAACTAAAAGAATTAGTGAAAGATGGTTCCCACCCACTAAATCACTAAAAAGGCCAGACTATCGGAAACCTTTCTTCAGAAAACACACAGCGTTTTTTAGGAAACTTGACCGCCTGAACAGGTTGTTCTTATCATATTCCGATAAGAATACACACACATAAAGTTAGAAAGACATGAGACCTTCAAATGGATTGAAGTACTCTTGATTCTATTTTAGGGTTTCAGATTTAGTTCCCTTTTTTTAATCATTTAGAGCCTTAAGGCTCACGGAGGCGCCGTCTACAAAGCCATGGCTACCTCTGGCTCTGGCTACCTTCGGTTGCTAAGTAGAGCAGCCAGTGGCTAATTTTTCTGTATCAAAACTCATTGTTTACACAAAACACGTGTGCGCTGTGCATCCCGACTTAGCGGCGACTATTTTTTTTTTTATATTTCTATCTGATTTTCTATTTGTGATTCTTTTCTCATTAAGCTTGGAATGCGAAGGCGGCCGTCGTTTTGGCCACCACCACCACCGTCACCGACGCCGCCTGCTCCAGCGCCTGTTCCGGTATCTCCTGCTTCAACGTCTGCTCCGGCACCATCGGTACCTCACCTAAGGAGGTGGACACAGTCATCTAAATCTTTAGTGATTTTAATATTATCCGTTTTTTTTAATTATTAAATTAATTGTTAGGTAATTAAGTGCAGTTTTGTAACACTTGAGATTTAGATATCACGTAATGCAGTGATGGAAAAACATACATGTGAAGCAAGTGAAGTAGAAGGAGGTTAAAAAAAATAACAAATGTATAGAGAGGGAGAAAAAATAAACGACTCCCGTTCCTTCTATCTACGCAGAGGTAGTAGAAGATTTTATAGTAGTGGTTTTGACTTGTGAAAAAAAAAAAAATGCCAACTTACGAAAATTTAAAATAAACCTTATACAAACATAGACTGAAAGCACTAGGCGCAAACGGAAAGATTTCTTAAAGTAGAACTGTATATGACTATGTAGAGAAGTAGGTACATGAACCTTGAATATATAAAATGATTTTACTGGCAGACTATTGTGAACGCAAATCTATAATTTCGATTTTTGCGTCACCAAAAGACCGGGAAATAATAAGCACTACTAAAGACTTTTATAGTGATGGAACTTTAACTTTTAAAGTAGAAGTTAAAGTAGATGTTGGGAGCGCTAAGAAACAAATGGAATCGTCCCAGTGTGTTATGCTAAAGCCTAAAGCAGTTTTTTGGACGTAAGTTTCCTAATCAATAACAAAAACATAATGAATTGTTATTTCAACTGCTCAAGAATCAGGTTGCTGACATGGAGCCAATTACGTTCACAACCGAGTATGAAGCTAGTGACATATCACTAGCTTCATAATCGGCAAGCCGTCCAAAGAATTTTTCAGGGGGCTTCAATCCAAAGCTGCTTATTTCACTACAACTGTGCCTGTTGGAGAAACGCAGAAAAGCTAGGCCTGAGAAAAAGTCAGAGAGCACATAAATTAAACAAATCATCTCTCAATTTCACTTTCATAACTTTTCAAGAGACAGTTTCATTTTGTCGGAACAAATCCTACGAGTCCCGACCATTTGGCAACCGTAGATGCATCCCGTGATCGGTCAGTAGTGTTCGGTCAAGTTCGTTCCGAACGAACTAATCATTCGGGTCTTGTTCTTTCATTCATCGTTGAATGGATGGAGCGGTGCGGTGTGAGCATCAATTCATTTCAGTCGGCTCTGTAGTCCAAGTAATTCTTTCGTAGGTAATAACCTAATAGTACTTTTGAGCTACTAAGGATGATCTCGGGGAACAGGTCATTCTCGTTCAGTAGTGCGAATATATTCTTAATCATTCTTAGTAAGTGGACTGGACTGAATCGTCCTCATTGTCACGATTCTCATCGTAACCTTCGTGTCAAATATTATTTTGTCCTTAATTTAACTACTTGTGTAAAATAGCGGATAGCGCTTACGAGTAAATAATATGTTGGTTACACAAATAGAAGTCTCGTCGTCGAAAGGACTAAATTAAATTTGACACTGAGGTGACGACGAGAATCGTGACAATGAGAACGACCCACTACCTAAGACTATGGCACGTTGAAAAAGTCTTTTTTTTTTTTCATATTGTCGATAGCCAGTCTTCTAAGCCAGCTTTCTTTTAGACTGTAACTATCTGTAAAGAACTCTTCATTGCTATACTATAACATAATAGTATTAGAGTATTCTCCGTGATTGTACCTCAAAAATTCCAAGAAGATAATATTGTAAATCATCCCTCAATTATATAGCGGAGGGGGGATTTCAGGCCTGGTTTCCGATAAATTAATATCGCGTATCCAACTAGCATCTTGTTTCAGCACCACAAGCGGTTGTTAATTTAATTATATTTAGTTCGTTAATCCCTTTACCGAAGCAGATAATTAATATTAACACTACGAAGTTACGGCGCTACGTGTATGGCTCTTATAGTACACAAAAACATACATAATATAACCTAAGTTCTAGATATAGTACACAATAAATATACAAAAAATAAGTACTAGAAAAAGGAATGTCAAATGTCTCGTTTCAAATTATATACGCATTTTATAGATAAGAACAAAAAATATTGGTTTAATACTAACCTGATCAACAGCCTGAAGAAATCTACTATTTGATGAAGTATCCCGCAACATATATTAACAAAGTTGCAGTCATCATCATCATCATTAACAGCCTGAAGACATCCACTGCTGAACATAGGCCTCCCCCAGGGAGCGCCACTTAGAGCGGCTGCTCGCCTCCTGCATCCATCGGCTCCCCGCGGCTTTCACCAGGTCGTCAGTCCACCTAGTGGGGGGCCGGCCTACGCTGCGTCTTCCAGTTCGTGGTCGCCACTCGAGAACCTTTCTTCCCCATCGGTTGTCAGTTCTACGAGCGATGTGGCCTGCCCATTGCCATTTCAACTTGCTAATCCTAAGAGCTACATCGGTCACTTTAGTTCTCCTGCGGATCTCCTCATTTTGGATCCTATCTCGCAGAGAAACACCGAGCATTGCTCTCTCCATAGCTCGACCTATCTTTTCGTCCAAAATACCACAAAGCCTGAAAACAAAAGTTTTCAATCAATGTGTGTTGCCAGTGATGACTTATGGAACTGAAACGTGGTCTTTAACTGTTGGCCTCATTACTAAGCTCAAAGTCGCGCAAGTTGCAGTATCGACACAGAATACAAAAAATAGTACGATTAATGTTACCAACTTGGACTTTTACAAGACCAAATCTACAATTTGTATACAAGGTGACCTTGAATTAGTATGTTATCCCGAAAGGGGGTAAATCTACACCCCAAGGTAGACAATGTTTCTTCTACGACTTTACTAAATTAATATTTTTCCATAAGAAATGCCATGTGAAGTTTACCTTCGAAAATAGCCTTAGCGCAGCTGGGTGGTTGAACTACGTCCTTGACCGAGTGCACATAAATGAGTTTAACGACCTGTGTTTATAAACGAATCTTTCTTTTTAGAATCTTGTTAACTCTCGTAGCGATCGCACGTGCAATTTTTTTTATCATGGAGGTTTTGAAAGCTCCAGTTTCAAGTAAGGCTCTCACAACTTGTAGAGTATCATTGTCCCAGTCCCCCTATTTCGGGATAACATACCAACTCAAGGTCACTTTGTATATATACCTAACCAAAATTGATCGGATAGTTGTCAGTCTGTACAAATTAAATAAAAACTGTTACATTTATTGTTTCATTTTGTAAGTTCACAAGCTACGATTTACAATCTTGTAGCTGGTGAGCTCGTAGCATTTGTAGCCCCGTAGAAGCTCTACGGTAATTTGTAGAGGATCTACAGCAATTCGTAGATGCGTGAGCACGATTTCACGTAATTGGTTACGACCGCACGTGCTTATGTACGAGCTTCGAAGCTCGTAGTACAAGCTGAAGTATGATTGTCGCAGCGAGGGGTGCGAATCGTCGATTTAATCAACAAGGAATCAGGAATTAATGGATGCAGTGGATAAGGATTTGTTTGGGTAAATGTTGCTAGTGGAGATTTCTATATTACTATATTGTATCAGTTATCTGGTTCCCATAGTACAAGCTATGCTTAGTTTGGAGCTAGATGGCGCTGTGTGAAATGTCCACACATATTTATTTATTTATTATTTATTTATTATTTATTGTGAAGCGGTGCTTTAACAATGATTTTGTTTATATTTGTCCGAGATAATAGACTTGAGGATCATTCCGAGCATATCACAGCTTTTTCTTACAGAGGAAGTATGTGTTATTATTAATTTTTTCATGTAAATTAGGAGAGAAAATCCAAGCTATGCATTTTGGTACCTTAAAGGCGAAAAAACTGTGGATACAGGAGAAATTTATAAAAAAAATAATCAGATTCAGATTCAGATTTTTATTGCTTCCATAGTGTACAATAGGTGGAATATAATATTAAGTCTAGTTCCATATGGACCCCGTCGGTTCATTTCCATTTCACTACGCAGACAATGACCCTGGAGAAAGGCCATTTAGAGCCTGTTTTTGAAAATTTAACAAAAATATCCAGACACGAAAATAGTACACATATTTTTGGACGGACCAAGCACCCAAAATAAGCAAAAAAAATTGTGTATGGTAAGTTAATAGAAGGACGCAATTCACACTATATGGCACAGGTAGGGTCGTATTTTGAATCTTCTCATGGCAAAGGAGCAGCGCACGGAGTTGAAGGCAGATTAAAACGAACATTAGATCAACAAATCGCTTTTAGGAGTGACATGAGTACAGGAGTGCAGTTATTAAACACACATGGATGATTGTTCATGTCCAAAATTAGAAATTGTAAATGTAATAAAGTATTTGGGAATACTAATAGACGACAAATTAAATTGGGAAATTCAAATTAAATACCTAGGTGGAAGAATTCGAAAACTCATGCACATTTTTAAGAGACTAAGACACATAATGAATGCTAATGAATAGCTAATGAAGAAATATTAAAACTGATTTACAATGCACTATGCCAAAGTATTATTAACTACGGGATTACAGCCTGGGGAGCTGCACATAAGACACAGTTAATAAGAGTCGAACGAGCTCAAAGGGCTGTATTGAAAGTAGCTTATAAAAAACCATTTCGTTATCCAACTGACGATTTATACGAAGAAACAAAATTCTTGCGAGTTCGTCAATTATCAATTCTAGCAATAATACTAAGATTTCATAAAACTGTACACCTTTCTATTATTGGCCTGGGTTCTAGACGTTTAAAATGACATCTGGGTCCTTACCTTTATGATAAAATAAACAAATATACTAATATATATCAACAAACTCGATTTGAATGTAAAACAAAAGTAACAGAATGGATATGCAAAAAACTTATAAAGAGACGGAAGATTTGTTGATACCACTTACTTAACAGCAAACAATAATGTTTTATGATGTTTCTATATGTCTAAAATATAATGTTTGCACACGGTACCTAACACTAACACGTTTTACACGCATACCTAATTACCTATACCTAAATAACTTTTTTTTATTGATAAGAATGTTCGGAAGAGAAATAGTCTCCCTGAGACAGGGAATCCTAGTAGGGAGGCTATTGTATCAATAAGTTTACATGATTGTAACAAGGCACATTTGTTGGAACAATAAATTATTATTATTATATTACATCTGTAATGCTCGTCGCATATGATATTCTGTCAGATACCACAAAGGTGAAGTTGTTTTGCGTGATCCTATAAACACTAAGCAGGATCTTACTCAAATCCCAAATCACAAAACAATACACTTTGTGATGCCAGACTTTTCTTCTTGATACTTAGACTTTTTGTGCTGATGACTAGCAGCGATGTAGTCATTTTGCTAATTGGCCTTTCTGAGATGTTGACTAGATGAGATTAACTCAAATTGCGACTTGGATATTTTAAGATATTGCCTAAGAAAGATGAAGTCATTTTGCGATCTAGCCGTTCTAATACTAACTCACCAAATAGTTTCCAACAGCGGGCAACTAAAATATCGAAGCGTAACATAGGTATATTTTTATCTACAACGATCCGGTATCAGCGTGCTTCAGAAGGCCCTCTCGTCCGCTTGAATGCGCCGCTGCACAGCGCTGCCTGGCATCTGAAGTAGCTTTCGTTTTAATGCCGCTGAAAATTGTTATCGTGGAATAAGAGCTAGGTATTATAAAGGGTTGAATATACATATGTCGGCGAAGATTGATATATTTTTAAATGCGTTTTACAATAATATCATCAGGAATACATTCAGCTACAAATCACCAGAGTTATAATTTGGAAAAATGGTGTGCTCACAAAAAAACAACTTTAACTCATGCCTCACTCTTCTAAGAATAATGGTACAAGAAATATCCCGAAATTCCCAATAATTAAGTATCGCTTAACACCGACGGGAAGCGCTGACAATTTAGGAGGGCTCCATTAAGGGCGAGTGTGCTTTGCACCCTAAACCTCTTGAGCCCTTAGGACCTCTGTAGGGCTCTCGTAATTTTGTGGGGCTAGCACGCCTCGCTTGATGGATGAAGTGGTGTCTTTCCTTTTTGCGGAGGCGTCTATATTGAAGGAACGGAACGAGATCTATAGTGAGTTGTTTGAGGCGAGAATGGTAGATGCTTGACCTACTAATCTACTTAAAGGTTTAGGCGTTGTTCTAAATTAGCAACTTGCAGTAGTCAAATCATTTGTGTAATGGTGTGTTTGTATTGTACATGTATTTGTTCTACGTGCGTTTGAACGTGCACTTTTAATAAATAATCTTTGATGTGGCGTGATATATCTAAATTCCCATAAAATACATAAGAAGCGAAGAGCCGTTGGATGCATGCAAAAGGCAAGCAGCCTAAGTCGCTTTAAGTGGCACTATGGGAGAGGCCTAAGTTCAGCTGTGG
Source organism: Ennomos erosarius (assembly GCA_963580505.1). Lineage (NCBI taxonomy): Eukaryota > Metazoa > Arthropoda > Insecta > Lepidoptera > Geometridae > Ennomos > Ennomos erosarius. Next base: position 13,660,752 of record OY756991.1, read on the forward strand.
ACGTCTTCATGCTGATGAACACTATGTTTGCGTGCTGCATCTTCGGCCACACCATCGTTTACCATTAGGCGAGTTGGTGGCCAAACGAAGATATTTCAGCTGTAAAAGAATACCCAAAAGATTATTATATTATTTTCACAGTAAAGCGTTATCAATTTTAGAAGAATAAAGTGAACTTTAAACGTCTCAATTCGCTTTAGACCGAAGATAAATCGCCAACGACCCAAGCGGCAGACGTTGATGTATAAAAATTTATCGTCTCAGGCATAAAACCATTGGCATAAAGTGGAACTGCCGGCACATAACGATACCGGAGTCTTTATACTGATGGGGTACTAATAGGATTTAAAGAGAATGAATTTGGGAATTTAATTATGATTATTTTGTTTGACATTTTTACTAGTGGTAGGACTTTTCTGCAAAGTTCGTCTAGGTAGGTACCATATCAGCACTTTGCTAGTTATTCTGCCGCCAATGAGTAGTATGCAAGCACTACTGTGTTCCGGTTTGAATGGTATTGTAACTAGTGAAATTACTGGGCAAATGAGATTTTACGACCTGATCACAATCTCATAGTCTGATAACTAGACTGTGTGAAGTCTCAGGATGACGTGCGCAGTGCAGTGTCACGCAAAATTTTATTATATTATTTTAAAGTTCCGAGGGACACTGTAACTGTTATGGGCGGCAGTGTCGCTTAACACCAGGAGAATGACTAGCTAGTCACAAAAAAAATATTAACACAGGAGGTGTCACTAATGCGTTGCATAATGTATTGACCACATTATTATCCATTATTAACACAATCTGACCTAGCAAATAAAAACGGCATAACAGCCTTTTTTGTTATAGTATTATCCCAGATAATATAATATAAAACAAATTCACAGACACGAATCTAAATCGTTGTCCAAGATGCTATGATAGGGGTAGTTTTACTAACGTAGCCAGCAGCCTCACATGAGTGAGTTCTTTCATTTATATGTCATAAACGTCCTTCCACAGGCTTATGCTGGTATTTCAGAGGTTGAATCTAAAACTATCTACATACCAAATTTCATAAAGATTGGAACCACTAACTTGTAAAAATATAAGTCAGAATAAAACATACATAGGTACTTTTGATTGCTTGATAAGATAATAGTGAGTATGGAAGTCTTCCAGTAGTTGATGATAAAGTACGTAAATATATAGGTATATGAATTCAATAATACAATGGACATTCTAGCTAATATTACCCTACCATAATGTAGGCCACGGACGGCGAGACGGGGTAATTCTCGATGCAATTTGCGACAGATTGCTGCGGGGTGGGGGACGGTAGCTGGAGGGGAAGGGGAGGGAAGGAAGCGGGGGTGGTATAATATAGTTTTGTTCATTTCATTTCACGGGACGTTTGCCCGTCTACGTCGGTTTACTATTACCTACCTACCCATACCCACTGATTGTACTTATGTACGTGTTGTGCACTGATAGACTATCGGAAAATTTTATATTTTGTATTTTATGTTGAAAATAGTGTTTGTTGCGTTTTTAAATTACTCGTTTTTGCTGCTTCGAGCATATTGCGGCGAAACACTGCATGAACGCTACGAAATAATTTCATCTTCGTAATTCTCGTGCTTAAATTATTATTATATTTGATTTTGTACTCCGAGATGTAATTCATAGAGTCATGGTTTTGTGAATGAAATATTCACGTGAGCATCGATCGATGACTAAGCGTGGTTCTGTACGGTAACTTGAATTACCTTTAGAATACCTAAATGTTCCACCGTATAACATGGTATGCAAATTAAGATTGGAAGAACTACGTCTCTATACAGAACGACGCAATGCTCATCGGTAGCATCGCCATGACTTATTAAAAAGTTGTTATTATAAAGTTATATAAAAAAGGTTATATCATGCAATTACAAATTTTTTTATCTCTGCAGTATTATTATGTGTATAGAAGATAAACTTAGTGATATACAAGAGCTGCGGTAAATTCTCACGTATCAGTAAAATTATTCGTGACTTGGCCCACCCGCTGACGACAAGACTATACTACTTGATAAAAATAATGTCTCAAAAACAAAACGAGGAGAGTGTAGAGCCAGTGCATAACAAGGTGGACTTGGACACGACCCTGATAAACGAATTAGGTCAGTTCGGGAGGTACCAGATCCGAACCCTTGTGCTGGCGATCTTTGGTGTGATCTTCTCAGCGTTCCATGCGGAATATGTGTTCACAACGGCGAGGATCAACACAAGGTTAACCTTTATGTTTTTATTACATTTAACTCTTAAGCTTCTTGTAGGCTTGTAGAAATATGAATAGTTTTTACTTCTCAAACACTTCTGAAAACTTCTCTTTTTCTTATTTTTGTCATTTTTGTATTTCAGATGTCACCTCGTAAATAATATGTATTCTGAAGCGTCATATCAACAAACAGAAATGTGTGTTGTGTGATGGGTGTGACTTGTAGAAATATAAATAATTTTTACTTTCCCTAAAAACTTCTCTTCTTCTTTCTGTCATTTTTGTATTTCAGATGTTTAATCCCAGAATGTGAAGATGCGCAACCAGCCGAGTTTGCTCCACCCTGGATTTACAATGCAGTGCCTTCGAGTGATGGTTCATTTGCCAGCTGCGAGAGATTCGGTAACGCCACCCTAACTGTCAGCGTATGGAACGACACCTGTCCCGCGGCATTATTCGATGCGACCACCACGCGGAACTGTGAAGAACGCGTCTATGAGCATACGCAGACGGTAGTTTATGATGTAAGGAAATATTGATTGTATTATAGAAAGGAACCAATTGTATGGTGCTGCTTCACATATGCCTCTTCTATTTGCTAATTCTGTAGGCTATGTCGGCTCGGATCACCTCATTTTGGCTCGGTTCCTCATAGTACTGTGACTTGGTTCCGATAATAGGTGAAGATTGAGGACTTTATCTTCAAGCGTTGTGAGATACGCGACGGGAAAATTCGAAGGAGTTAAGGAAGCACTGCCCAGCCCAGCAGTATTCTTCTATTTGCTTCCTTTTCAAAGTTGTTCTGTTCCTAGCTAACACTGTTTAGAATATCGTGCAAGTTTTGTTAGCCGGTCTGACATTACCGATACTGAGATTTACGTCATTTATTACACCACGCTCGTGGACTTCAGAATTTAGATGACCATGTCAGTTTAACCAATCCCTCGTTTCTAGTTCGACCTCGGCTGCGATGAGTGGCGGCGCAGTCTCATTGGCTTCGTGCGCACCTTCGGCACATTCATCTCACTACCACTCACTGGCTACATCTCTGACCGGTGGGGGCGGCGCACGGCGCTGGCACTCAACTGCTTCAACACGGCCTGGCTCGGCCTCACGCGTTACTGGGCAACCACATATACCGGCTTCATGATCTCGGAGGTTGTCGAGGCCATATTCGGCTCGGGTGTTTTCTCTACCACTTATATTTTGGGTAAGGCTTTCTTATTAGTCTGATATGAGGATAAGTGCATCGTATAATGCAATAGTCATATCATTTACAAAGGATTGTAAAGATTAAAAGAGAATAATAAATGCGAGATACACAATATCTTTTTGAGATAAGTACTGTCTATTATATATGCATAATTGATAAAAAACTGAAAGTATTATTTAATTCACAGAATATGAAATACGTACTGTCAAAGTTATCAGTGTTTGGTAGACTGCCGCTATTCTTTCTTGATAACAGTTTATCCTGCAGTCTATAAATATGCATGATAAAGAAAACGAATACACAATAACATCTCGTAAATGCACACATATATATGCATACGCATATTTAGTATAGGTACTTACCTAGATTTTTTTTGTTTAGATGCTTTTCCTTTATTAAATTCAAATATTTGTGCCCCCCTCACCTATGCCACTGTGATGAGATGCTTGACCACCTTAATTACCGCAGCGGCATGTTCAGCACGAACTTAAGACATATTCTGCGACACACGAGCATGAATAACATGATATCATTCGTGACGCCTGTGTCACTGCTTCAGTGCCGGCATATCGTCTGTTGTCGAACCGAATTTCTGTAACTAAACATCAAGCAGGCAGCACTGCTGTTAAGGCCAAAAGATCAAACGGCGCGTTTATGGAAACCTACAAACTGATTGATTACGATATAGTATTTTTTTTAAATCTGCTTTACTATAGACACCTGGGTCCGTGCTCTTTGTTAATTTATCATTTTTTTTATTATTTTTTTTTATTTCATTGAACAATTACCATACACGAGAGGACAATTAAATACTTAACCTATTTTTTTTAATTTTTTTTTTATATTTTGGATTTCGATTTGTGAATACACCACGAGCAGACCAGTACCCCTATTCCCAACCTATCGGAAACCTTTCGATTCGAAATCTACACTCTCCATCTTCTTCATCTACATTTAGAATCAAAGAGACGGAGAGTGTAGATTTCGAATCGAAACGTTTCCGAAAGGTTGGGAATAGGGGTGCAGCTCCCGCAAGCAGCGCCCGTTTACGATCTTGACGCATGCGCCAGCCATCGCCCTCCGCAACCAGTTTTGAGGGAAGAGAACGACCCGACGCACGACGCCGCCGCAAGAAGAAGCTTTTTAGTGAGCGTGAGTGCTCCCGGTGTACACACAATAATCATTTACATTACAAAATAGTAGTAGTATTTTGTTCATACGAGCGGGATAATTGACAGGCTCTTTTGAGTCTGTCAATGATCCCGCCCGTTGTCGCACTTATCTCTAGGGATGAATACGTTACACCGTACATGTCGTTGTTAATCCGCCTTCTCCTCCCGGACCAGAACTTCTGTTACCGCCACGTTTCGATTTTTGATGTTCGAACGTTGCTCTGACCCCTTCGGATGCCAATTACGAGTACAGAAGCCATGGTGCGCACTTTGGTTTTCACCAAGTCACCTATGCGGTGCGCTAGCTTCTCCCTCAAGTCTTTAGCTGCTTCAGTTGTTGTGGTGATGATCACGTCTTTGTCCACGTCGAAGTGTCTGACCACCCATGTTGTCTTCCCACACCCAAAAACCCCGTTGACCCATCGAATCTTAGCTATCTCCCAATTTTCCCAAGACTGCATCGACTCCAGGGCTCCTTTCAATAGTTTTAGCCATTTCTAGGATCCTATCACCTAACATTATCTTGGTACACCGGGCGGTACGATATAGTATTTGTACCATTTAGGGTAATGACAGCAAAGACTGTGGAGGACAGGTGCACAGGAAATTTACTGGAACTATGTAGAACTTTCGGTAGTGGCGCCAGGTGACCAGAGCCCTCTGGCTCGTATTATTCGTTAAAAATAGCACGGCCGTCCAGCGTGAAACGTAGCTAGCGTTCTGGGCAAATGGGCACTATTGTATATCCATCATACATAATCTAACAATATCTTCAGCTCGATTCCGCCATAAAAGTTTCCAATTCCTGTACTTCATTCTGAATGTAGAATAAGCAAACAAAGAATTTCAATTTCGAATCACATACTACATATTAAATGCCATATATAGTAGGTACGTAGATGCTTACTTTTATGTGTAAATAAGTATGATTATTTCTCAACAGTTCTCGAACTTGTGGGTCCAAAATACCGTGTGATCGCTGGCGGTATCCTGTCGTCGAGTTTCGCAATTGGCAGCGTGTTTATGGGCCTGATAGCCTGGGCGGTACCCGACTGGAGACCTCTCACCCTCGCTCTCTACATACCCCAGCTCTTAACTATCGGCTATTTCTGGTTTATCTCCGAATCTGTCCGCTGGTATATGAGCAAGGGTCGCTACGCAGAGTCTGAAGCCCTATTAAAAAATGTTGCCCGAATAAATCAAAAACAATTGTCACTAAAGTCTCTAGAGCTGTTGAGGATAACAGCTGAAGAAGAGAAGAAAAGAAAGGCGATTGAAAAGGAAGCAAAGGCTTACGAACCCTGGCTGATAGTGCTGGTATTCAGGCACAAACAAATCTTGATCAGATGCATAGTCCTGCCGGTGTGGTGGATCACGACGACGCTGGTCTACTACGGTCTATCCATCAGTGCAGTGAACATGTCCGGCAATCAGTACGTAAACTATGTCGCAGTGTCTGCCGTTGAGATTCCCGGTTTCTGGATTTCAACGGTGCTACTCAGCAGGATCGGAAGAAAGCCGGTGATGATGGGATCATACTGGGTCTGTGCTGCTTGTCAGTTAGCGTACGTGTTTTTGCCTACAGGTCAGTAACTTCACGAGTTTAAATTCTTCAAGTTTTGCGTAATGCAAGGTGACTTAAAATTGGTATGTTATCCCGAAAGGGGGGGAATGGGACCATGATGGCCCACAAGTTGTGAGAGCCTTACTAGAAACTGCGTGTTTTCAAACCTCCATGGTAAAAATAAATCCACTCACAAAATTGCACGTGCGATCGCTACGAGAGATTACAAGATACTAATAATTCATTTATAAATACAGGTCGTTAAACTCACTTATGTGCACTCGGTTAAGGACGAAGTTCAACTACCCAGCAGCATTTCTTCAATGAAAAACTATTAAGTCGTAGTAGAAACTACCTTCGGGTGTAGATTTACCCCTTTTCGGGATAATATACGGGATATAATCCATAATCATATAGTATACAATATACTACCACCCGCAGACACAATCTAAAAATAATGGTTTATCTACAGATATGTATGGGCTTTCTTTGTTCGTGTACCTTGTGGGAAAGTGCGCCATCTCAGCGGTGGTGACTGCCATCTACGTGTACACGACCGAGCTGTACCCCACTAAGTACCGACACAACTTGTTTGCGTTCTCATCCATGATCGGTAGGATTGGATCTATCGTCGCACCACTCACTCCGGCTATCGTAAGTTAGTTTGTACGGTAATAATAAATAATAAGTAGTGTAATAAAATACCAATAAAATGCACATAAGAAATATGGATTATACCATAAATTCTCATATCTAGGAATTGTCACTTCTTTTCAGACACGTTTACTTCTCAATCCAAAATCCCCCTACATAGAAGAAGAGTTCATTATCCCCTTGAATTTGGGGAGTCCTTTTTACCCCCTAGGCTGGTCAAAAGTATCACATTATATTTTTTAAATTACATTTTTCCTTATAAGACCTTAACCAAATCTCTAACATAAAATCAGAAAAATTTAATAATCAGAATTTTTGGGACTTTGCTCCTAACAGAGATGATGGCATGTCAGGGCTATAAGTCCAATTTTTGTCGACTATTCTTACAACGTGGCATATAACTAGCTACAAAGACAAAGTGTTGTAAATATGTTGAATGTCCCGCACATGAGAAACCTACCACCTTAATAACCTACTTAAGGTATGCGATCAACATGGTGACCCTTTATTTCAGGGTGCATCTACATTCGAGGAGATGCCCTTCGTATTATTCGGCTCACTCGCACTGATCTCTGGGTTCCTGCTGTTCTTCACTCCGGAGACGCTCGGCACCAAGCTACCTGACACCATGGAGGAAGCTGACAATCTTGGAATTGATAAAAAATAAAACTTTACGTATAAATACTTTGTCAAATCTATGGCATAAATACAATGAATAAGACCTAACTCCTTTATATATGTATTTTACTTCACCAACATTTGTATTTAAATGGGTCCAAGGTTTACAACTCCAAGACACGAAACAATTATCCATGTCCACTTTTTTCTATTCACAAATTATTGTCCCGTCGCCAGATCGAACCCGCGAACTTGTGTTTTCTCTATCAATAAAACCATCACTATGAGCTCATCAAAATATATAGTTTAACGATATAATTTAATAAAATGTTAGGGCGCATGTACTCCCTATACCTCCCTATCCCTATATCCAAGTGCGCGTTCACCCTTCGTGACTGCTATGACTTTCCCAGTGACATTCCGCCGCGGTATAGTCGTTAGCCTTTATGAAAAGGCTAATTTCCGAAATTGCTTTCTATAATCACCTAAAGATTAATTCAACCGCGTATATTCTGAAGTTTATTTCAATTAGCTAAGTACGCTTACGCTACCGTAATTCTATGAAGTTTCTCGTGAAGTGTTTGATTCTGTGATCTTTCAAATCAGTTTAAAAGGAAGGGTTCAACCTGTCCAAACTATATAATTTGTAATCTAATACAAATTAGATAGCTACCACACCAGGTTTGGGTAAAGTTGGTAGTGGGAACATAGACCTAGGATGTCCTTAGGATGTACCTAGGATGTTCCCAAGATGTAGGATGTTGAGAGTAACGGAAATAGTCTAGTTATGCCGAAAAGGGAACTATTATGTACAAATATCCCCTTAAAACCTAAACTAATGCTAGCAGAACTATAAGGCGTTAGGCGATATAAGGAATTAGCAACTGGCGCGTGGCGGTGCGTAGCTGGGCGATAGTGATCGCTCACAGCGCCACCTTTCGCACTACAAAACGGACGCAAGTAAGATGTTCGCGGTGAAGCTAACTTCTGCAACCTACCACCATCGAAGTAACACCACCGTTGCAGCCAGCAACGCGAACAAAAGCACCAGAGGAGTAAGAAACGACCAATAATAGGCTCTATACATTTTACATTAGGCACCTTAGAATAATCACTTCGGCAGGTATTTTAAGTGTTCTAATTCTCAGTAGTCATCATCATCATCATCATTAACAGCCTGAAGAAGTTCACCGCTGAACCTAGCCTCGGGAGCTCCACTTTGAGCGGCTGCTCGTTTTTGAGATGGATGGATGCAGCCTCCTGTAAACGTACTAAAATTAGGATTATTTTGTAAAGGAAAAATTAGAATCGGCTTGAGGGATGGATGGATGCGGGTTCAATCCCCGCTCGTGATTCTAATTTTTCCTTTACAAATTAATCTGTAGATTACGCTGAGCAGGCGATACTGCTTTAAAAATCATAAATATTAAAATTAGGATGCTTAGGCAGTTAATTGTACTAAATTATTTGAGCTTAATTAGTACTAGCAAACAAGTCGTTATGCTGTTATATTGATCTACACTTAGTTAGACTAAAAAAATACAAGAAACAAATATATGAAATACTTTGTTTACCAATGTTCAAACGGCCTCACCAAACAACACCATTAGTTGTAGGCGGCGTGGGCGGCACAAAACCCCACTAGATAGTCGATACAGCTATCTGTTGTACGCGACTATGTCTGCGAACTCCAAATAAAAGACAATGTCAACAAAAATCTGTGAAGAACCAAGGGAATTACCATCAGCTGGCGATTTAATTTGAAGACAAGTAAATTGCTACGGTACAAAAGAATCAAGGCTCCAGAAGTAAAAATAACTTGACTGAATCCTGGTTGGATTTTTAACAGACAAACTTTTATAAAATACTAAACTGTAAATATTATAGGTATATTTTACTTCAGACAGGGCAGATAGCGTTTGAAATACACATTTTCTAGTTATATCATGCGGCTCCTAGTGTAGTATATTGAGCCCATCAGTCACTTTGAAACCTTATCGTACCACCGATTGCTCCAATATCTACATTTTCCTTTTGAAAGGGCCCTTTGAAGTTTTCTATCATCTATTGTTGTTTGTATTCGAAAAGGGTTGCTTTATGTTCATCGTTTTGTAAAGGTTTGACAGTACAGTAGAGAGCTTAACGTTATTGAACTGTCATGGTTTGAAAGAATAATTAGCGAGATATATCTATATTCTATGTTTAGCTAAACCTATCCTTTATAACTGTCCTACAATGTTTTTGTCAGGCAGGATAGAATTCTGGCTACATTTCATATGATTTTATGTTTATGTGACAATACCTTATAGCTAAGTATGGCGACACGCTGCGCTTGGTCTTCAAACACTAGATGGTAGGACTTTTCTGCAAAGTTCGTCTAAGTAGGTACCACCGTTGTGCCAGTTATTCTGCCGCCAAGCAGTAGTGTGCAAACATTACTGTGTTCCGGTTTAAAGGGCATTGTACCTAGTGAAATTACTGGGCAAATGAGACTTTATGACCTGACTACAGAATTTAGTAATCTGATTACTAGACTGTGTGATGTCTCAGGATGGCGTGCGCAGTGCAGTGTCACGCAAAACTTTATTATTTTGAAGTTCCGAGTGACACTGCAACTGTTATGGGTGGCAGTGTCGCTTAACATCAAGTGAACGACTTGCTTGTCCCGTCATTCATTCACATAAAAAAAAATGTCAACTTAAGATCATGTAAGTACTTTGAAAATTATAAGTGAACAACTGTGAAAGTTTTATCCAATGAACGCAGTTACGTACGTTGAGTATAACTAAAACTACAATACGTAGTTAATACGAATTATTATGTAGCCTGATATGACTATCAAATTTAATTCTTGCAAGGCACCACAACATCATGTAATTCAACCAATTCTTGCTTGAGACATGTTCATAAAACCGAAGCTGTGTGAAATTTTATCAAGAACGCAATAATGTAACGAGCCCTCCGGCGGCTGAGGGACGGTCAAGGTCGCCCTGAATGGGGCTTGTAAGGATCCGTTTACACCCGATTTTACTATGATTACAGGAAGTCCCATGGATTTCTTTTTATTTTTGCAAAGGAGAACTTTGTTTAAGAAGCTTTTCAAGAAGAGCAAAAATACTTTATAATGCGATTAAAGCTCATGGTAAGCACAAACAAATTATTAGAAACTGTTGAGTCTGAAGTTGCTGTGGTCCACTTACAGACGTAACGCAGCAGTGCCGCCCTTTATTGCCGAATATTTTCAATTTGACAGTGTCTTCAAGCTTAGTCTGATATCTCTCTCTATTAGGACTTATTCATATATTTGACACCCTCTCTCTGTAGGTACGTAGTGGTTGAGCAAGTCGGCTCCTGGAACCTACGTTCGATTCTCGCGACACTACAAGTAATAAAATTTGTGCATGGAAAAAAAACAAATACTTGTTCTGTTTGGGTATTGTGGAACCATGGTCTTCGTTGCCAGGGTGTATAGATACAGGGAGTTCTAGCTAGGGTCTAGGACCTAATGTATAGTATTTGATAGTTGGTATCATAATAAATAACGGTTTAATGTAAATTCTTTATCTAATTACAAAAATCGGCGAATTCTCAACAGGACTATTTATAATTTTTGTTGTTATAAACACCATACCTATGTGTTTCCGGTGTTTCCTCGTGGACCTACTATTTTGTCCTACTAGTAGGACCACGAGGATATACATGTCCTCGTGGTCCTACTGTGACGTCATATTTTAAGAAAGTGATTTTGCAATCCTCCTGTAGATACTTATAAAAACTTTTTGCGTGTTGTCTTAATCATTTTGTGGAATCGTCAGAAAAGTAAAAGTTGATGTTTGTTATTTGTTTGTTGTGTTGATGTTGACAGAGTTGATCTCAGCTCAGCTCTGAGAAGTGGTGTGTCAAAACTCAATAGTGAGTATAGAGCTATATAGGGATACGTTATGCGGAAAAAATCTAACATTACCAGAAAGTCGTCTCCGAAATGGAACAGCTCAACGGATCTCCAAAATGACAAGAGATATGGGGGTCCCGTTTTAACTGAAATTGGAGTAGGTCTTGGGATGTTCCAGAGAAACACAAAAAATAGGGTTGCCATTCAAAATTGAAACGCTTACCTATAAATGGAAAACGGTAAGGGATAAGTGGGTAGCAAGGAAGTTATATATATTACTGTGGGTAGTAAGTTAAGTATTCAATCAAATGTCATAGGGGATGACGAAACTGTCAAGTGGTGGTCATTAAAAACCAAAATGGCGGAATCAAATGGCGGCCATTTTGAAACTTGGTCTGATCGGGGTGGTTTTTTGCATGGGGGTTGTACTAAGCAGGTGGACCACGGGCAATAATTTGATATTTGAAAAAATTCTTTGGTTTCCGGCATTTTTAAAGATGGCTGCCATGGATTTTTGACGTATTGTTTAGTGATAACCTATGTATAATTTTGACCACTTTTTTGTATGTTCGTGTCAAGGTGCTCGACGTGTTTTCAGAAAAACTGATGACGTGGTCTTTCGAGCTTCCGTCATTCGGACAGTCAACGGGCTGGCTAAACGATATGAGATGGGTTATGTGCGTTTTAAACAATGTCATAGCAAACCCTAGGACAATTATGGAGCTATAAACAAAAATTCAAAAAGGTGGAATAAAAATCCGCCATAAAAATTTTAACCGTAAATGACGGCGAAACAATGTCACTTTAGTATAAAGAACGCAAACCATACGCAAAACTAATGTTGTTTGTACGCCAGAAGGGAACATTGGCAAAAATTTCGATAAATATACTTACTAAGCGTTTGGTACCTAGAAACATTATTATTTAGGACGATATCACCACGAGGAAATAGCAGATTAAAAGATTATTTTTTAAAATGTGAAAACAATATTAACCATGCGCCGTGAAAACCAACCCCTCGCATAAAATCGGCCCGATATATATAATTATGAACTTTGACGGATGTTGAGCGGCATACACGCGTCAGGAGCGCTACTAGATCCATCGTAATATATGCTGTTAAAAATTAAGTCTGTAAAAAATGACATAGCCGCCAAAGTGAAAACAACTGTCAAAAACGACATTCGCTGTCAAAATTGACATCCGCTGTCATAAATGACATCTGCTGATTCCGCTGTCAATAATTATATGCACTCTTGGCAGAGTTGTGACAACTAGCCACAGAAGCCATAAACCAAGAAGTCATAGTCAGTCTATATGCACTGTCAAAATTGACATCCGCTGTCAAAAATGACATCAGCTGTCAAAACTGACATCAGCTGTCAAAAATGACAAGCTATCAAAGATAAAATACTGACTTGACATTGGCAGAATTATTGCAAACACGCGATAGAAAGCCATAAAGAAGAAGAAGAAACAGCACATTGCTGTGCTGTTTTATTTTTGGCGCCAACTTTACAGCTACGAGCATTTTTTTAGTAAAATATTTTTTTTTCATTAATATTTAATTTAAATACGCAGTGCTGTCTAATTCCTTCAAGCTCACTATATTCTGTATTTTTTTCTAATAGTTAGCATTTGTTTTTCTCGCAGGGTGTTCACAAAAGTGAGTAGGTCCACAAGGACATGTATGTCCTCGTGGACCTACTGGTAGGACAAAATAGTAGGTCCACAAGGAAACACCGTGTGTTTCCTGCCTTAGGGATTTTTGACAGATTTCCGCTGGTTGATGAGAGTTCGGCTGAGAAATGTAACTCGGGAATTGGGTATAACTGTTTATAGCTCTGAAGTACAGCAAGGATATTAATAAGTGAAATATTTTGACATCTTTTATACTCTTTTTATTATAATTAGGTTCTCGAGTGGCGGCCACGAATATTAATTAATGTTTTTTTTATGGAAACATCTGAGTTTATATATATACAAATGATAAATATGACGGAGGGACGAGCGGGATCGGCAGATTCATCTTCGTTCGCCATCTTGGGTAGTGTGGGCGATGTTTCCTCGAAATAAACTCGCGGATTGATCACAAACAACTCCTTTAATCAATTTACTAAGTAATTCACAAGAAATGTTGTAAGCACAGAGCAAAAAAAAAACAACGCTTCCCCTCCGAAGTGTCATTTGTTTCATAGCTCTGTGGTTGTAAGTCTGGTGCGATGTAAACTGATTGCAATACGAAACGTGGAGAGTTCTGCGCTTGCGTCCGTTCAGTATCGCGGCTCACGTTCAAATGCCTTATAAACCAAGCACAGACCAATCCCAAGCGATGACAGCTGTCAATGTCATAGCTTGACGTTTCGCAAGGCACCATAGACGTAGACAGATGACAGCTACAGTTGACGTTTTGCACGATCGAACCGCCTTCTCGCCGACAAATAAATATGCAAGCGAAAAAATTCAATAGAATACAGAGCCTCCTTATTGTTAAATATGTAAAAATTAAACAGTGAAACAGGTTAGTAAATCCAATTATTGTGTCGGCTGTGAAATAAATATATACAGGAAAAAAGAGTATAAAAGATGTCAAAATATTTCACTTCTCAAGTAGGTTCAAATCCTGAAGTCAGCACACGTCTTAAGACGGAACGGCCAGGAAATTCGGGTCATAACATGAGTCTTGGGGAGCTCTACTTTGATAACGCTATTTGCTATCTTCCCCTAGATTACGGTGACTTGTAGAATGGGGAGTTATTCACCAAAAGTTGACAATAACAACATGTTTAGAAAGTTGATATTGGAAATGGAAATTCTAGAAAAAGAAATGGGTAAGTAAAAGACTTGATAATGATTTATTTAAAAACGCCAACGAGTTTTTACCTCTAAATCTTTTAACTATTACTATAATTGCCCACATCATTAAAATATAATACCAACTTTTATCAATGTAATGATTTCATACGCCGTATAATCACGACCCCAAACAGCAAAAGGTTTTAATATAAAAAGTATCAAATTCTAATTGGGTTGCTAGTAGCTAACCTACATTTTTAATAGGTAAGACATGAAATAAACATCGTTCAAACCGTTTTCATTCGAAAGTAACTTTCTAGAGTAAAAGTTTAGGTAAATAGGTACACAAAAACCTTATTTAGGAACTTCAAAAATTTAATATATCCCGAAAAGAAAAACTGAATTTACTACATCAAACGATTTTTTATTCATAAACTGATTGTTGTATATTCAGTTTATTATTTTTCCTTCAACCATTTTTTAACAATTTCAGAGACTTAGGTAAGTATTTATTTAATAAGTATAAGAGTAAGCCCTAATTTAATAGGGCGAATTCTGTGGCTCTATATTTAGATGTTTTAGTAAAATAATATAGATTTGCCCTCTTCCTATAATGAAATGAATTGATAAATAAATCATGTAAACTGAAAGTCCTTGGTTCCAAAACCTCGACTTTATTTCTATAGTCAAAAAGGGTAGGAAAGGCTATGTTAATGGAAATGTGGAGATATTCACAAAATCTGTTCTTGTAAGCCTTCCCATTTATAATGACCCTCTTGGGATACGTTCCTACATCGAGCATTGTTCTACAGTATTTTTGAGGATTTCAGTTTTAAAAGGGTATTACGAAATTTTGATTCAGAACTTAATAAGGGGAATATACAAAACAAACATACAATTAAAAATAAAGAAACACTGAGCTGAAATGCAGACGCTTAATGAGCGTTAATTCAATCGGAACTGCTATTATAGTTTTATTTAATGAACAAGTAGTTGGCGTGATATTCAAATCAAAATCAAGCTTTTTAATGCGACTCGACCATTTTAATTTAAATCCTTATGTGCACGTGCGAGATTAAAGAGATTATGTGTAGATTTCCAAAAATTTAATTGAGTTATTGACTTACTCGGCAACCAGTTAACATATGTAAGTTAACTGCTGCTAACTGCATGAGTACTACGATTACTACCGTTCTGAGTATACAAAAGCTATAACTATAACTCAGGATTTTATTAATAGTTGATAGCTTCAGTATTCCTTCAAAACATGCAATTGCTACACCTTATAGCAGTTGTCATTAGGGCCGCTACGTTACGTTAACATAAGGCGAACGATTGTTACGACATTGATTACCATAAAAAAAGTTCTAGCCTAGCTGCACAGATTCTATAAAAACCTTTTAGTTAAAACGTTTAGTTTTTTAATGGATGTGTGCCTAGCTGCTGCTTCATTATCGATCCTTGAACGAATATCCACTAAGCAAAGATTATGCAGATCAATCCGGGATCCATTGTCATCCATGGCTTTTCGACGACTTGTTTTAAACAACTTAGAGAGAGAAGCCAACCGAAGAATCCAGTCGGGCTGATCAACGTTCGACAAGCTTCGTTAAATCTTGACAAAGCATACCAAATGCTGACTGAATGTTGAATGTTGTTCACATACTGTCTATACTTTATGGATGATATGTGAACTACCACACTACTCCTTTACAATCAGTGCTATACAGAACCGCCGCGTCATGGATGAAATAATTTATTGGCTCCATTGCGCCGTGTTTTATTAATTTGAAGTTTGAAACGGACTATACTCTACTTACTATCAAGCAATAGCAAATTTAACGAAATGCCGATTTGACGAATATCAGACTTAATCACTGTCTACAGATTAGTAAAGGCAAAATTTGAACGAAAACAGTTAAAAATGCAACTTTTGCTCACACATTTCCAAAGCGAACGCTGCATGTAATCATTTTTGGCATTTTTAACTGTTAATTTTGACATCTGTGGTTAATCCGAACGGGCCTAACGCATACTCATCGATCCGGAAGATGCTTCATCTTCACCCGCCCGTAAGTTGGTTGTAAAATGGTGAAGGATAAATTCGGACATAAGACACAACAAGTCACCAATAAACAACACACAGACCTAGATTTTTTTATAAAACCTTAGTCTTGAAACAACAAGTCTATTTAGCACGAACACTGAACTTGAGGAAACGAGAAAGGGAATATGGGCGTATTATAGATAAACGAAGATTCGTGGAAAATTACATAACTGAAGCAGAACCAAGGCAGCAAAGTGAGAGAATTGCAATCTATATTCCAAAACTATAACATTACTATTCATATAAATACACCCACAAGGAAAAAATCATGTATTGACCTTATTGTCAGTAACCTTTCCCAAACTCAATGGAATGTCCATCATTTGGCCTTGTCAGACTACGAAACTGCGCAAAGTTTAACCTTTGAGATCGAAGATAAGAATGCAGCTCAAACACAAACCCAAGTTTGGTTTGACAAAAGACGAGATTTTGGCAAAGATAATGTCGAAAAGTTTATTAGGTGTGTCTCTTCATTGTCTTTCTCAGAAACTATACAAAGTGACAACGTCGATGAAGCATTCAACTGTTTCCATGAGTTGATTTGTTTGTTCTTTAATTTATGTTTTCCAATTATTCAAGTGAAAATGACAAACAAGCCTATTAAAAATAAATGGATCACTAAAGGCTTAAGAAAATCATCCGTGAACAAACGTCGTTTGTACCTACATCATCGTCTTTCATCTTCGAATAAAGCTGGCACGAAAAAAAGATATATGACCTATAATAAAATTTTCAAAAAGTGTATTATTCAAGCTCAAAAAGTAGGGAACACTAATTATATAGCCAAAGCTAATAATAGATGCAAAGCAGCGTGGAATGTCATAAAACAGAACGTAACTGCAGATGATGTATCTCATAGTATATCTTCCATTAGGGTAGGAGATAACGTATACAATGACACAAACCAAATTGCCGAACTTTTTAATAATTATTTCATTAATTTGACGAATTTGAGCATTAATTCACAGCGTTCTTACAGTATTGATTATCCTAATGCTATATCTGACGATCCTAAAACTATTTATTTGACTCCTGTAACAAAATTTGACATTTATAAAATAATTAATAATCTCAAGAACACGAATTCTACTGGCTATGATGACATAAATACTAAAATGTTAAAAGCATGCGCTGTAATTTTGGCAAAGCCGATCTGTCACATAGTTCATCTATCATTTTTGCAGGGAAAATTTCCTACGAATTTGAAGTACTCCTTGGTAAAGCCACTATTCAAGAAAGGTGAAAAGAATAGCATGAATAATTATCGCTGAATCACTCTCATTCCCGTTATATCGAAAGTTTTCGAAAAAGTAATTCACTCAAAAATGCATAATTTTTTCACTAAGCATGAAATTCTAATAAATGAGCTATTTGGATTTAGAAAATATAATTCGACTGCTTTGGCATGTTTTACTCTTACTAAATTAATAATACAATGCCTTAATAAGAAAACCCATCAATCTTTTTAGATATGTCCAAGGCGTTCGACTACGTAAACCATTCACTACTGTTGTACAAACTTGAAAGATATGGCATTCGGGGCAAGGCGCTTGAATGGGTAGAGAGCTACTTGAGCGTGCGCAAGCAATGCGTAGAAATTTCTAATTTTACCGGCTCTCATAAAGTGACAAGCAGATCCCAGTACAAAATTAACAATTATGGGGTTCCTCAAGGTAGTATTTTAGGCCCTCTTCTTGTCATTATATATATCAATGACTTACCCCACGTAACACAGCACAAACGTGTTCTCTATGCAGATGATACTACAGTTGTTGTTGAAGGTAAGGATTTAAATAAATTTGAACATGACATTAATGATACTTTATGTAATATAATTAATTGGTTAAAACGAAATAATCTACAGGTAAATATAAGCAAAACAAAAATGATCCAATTCCAAACTTATAATAGCAAGCCTATACAATTAAACGTTAAATATGATCAAAACCGCGTTGAAGAAGTGGATTCAACCACCTTCTTAGGTATTCAAATGGACAAAAATTGCAACTGGAAGGAGCACATTAGTAAATTATGTGGGAAATTGGATCGTTTTGTCTACGTACTTGATCGTGCCAGGCGCATTGCTAGTAGAGAAGCCGCACTATGCGCTTATCATGGCTACGTTTCCTCAATCTTACGGTATGGCATTATAATATGGGGTAATTCTGTTGATCAAATTAGAGCTTTCAGAGGACAAAAAAAGTGTAGTGTAGTGTAGTGAGAGCACTATGTGGAGCAGAACTCTTAAACAGAAAGGTGGTAGTCAAGAGCCAGGCGGACTTCTGGAGTGAAGTCCTACCACCAATTTTATTCGAGTGGAGTTGCAGTTCCGAGAGCACACAAATAAGGCTTGAATTATTCATGTGCTCTCACAACTGGCAGGGATGCGACGAGCACGCCTCCACGCTTACCCCCATAGTTAAATGAAAAAAATGAAAAAATGATTTATTTCTGCAAAAAATGTAGGTACATACATATTTTAACAATTAGCAGCTTAAATATATCTAAAATAATTACATTTAATGCCCACGGACCTATATAAATAAGAAGAGGGTAAGAATTGCCATTAGAAGTACATAATTTGCAGATCTATTTTAGCATTTGATTATAATATCTTTCAGTTTCCTCACTAGGCAAGCCTGTATCGAGGAATCCTGAAACCAGTGTGTCTTACATTTTGATTGGACCTCAGTCGACTGAAAAATGATATAATATCATATATATTATGTGTAAACTATTAACATATTATCATATGAAAATAAAATAGTTAAATAATGTTGCTGATAAATAATAAAAGCCTATAAAAAGGAAAGAAAAACTCAGTCCAAGTATTACGATTTAGCGTATTACTTTCAGAAGGTCTTCTGTCTTGTCGTATGTTAATGTAGCCAGCCATGCTTTTTGCTTCTGCGATAGATTTATTTTTAATATTGCAGTTTTTGACAACTTTGTTATATACATATGTCCTAACAAAACTACCAAACCGTTGCGCAAAACTCGTGTTAACTGTTGGAGTGTGCAATAGGTAAACTCTGCGCTTACTTAGAAGTGCGTGGTCACAAGACGATATAACATCCTTATGAGCATAAATAGAAGTTCTGAGTATAAACAGTTGACGTACGCTTAGCACACCAGCGTCTTTGTATAAATCGGAGGTAGGATATCTGAACGGTTTCCGGAGCATCACCTTTAGAACCGAACGCTGTGCTCTCTCAGCCCGGATAAGAAATGTTTTGGCAGCACTTCCCCAGCATGTTAAACAGTAGACAATCAGGGACTGACATAATGCGTAATATACAGATTTAAGTGTATCCAGAGATGCCACCTGACGCAAATTTCGCATTACATTAATGAGCTTTCTTATTCTTGCCGAAAGAGCACCAATAACTTTATCAAACCTCAGGTTTTCATCTATTAGAACACCAAGATATTTTATTACGCTTATGCGTGTTAAAGTTTGACAAGAACATGTTTGCGTATTACCATTACATGAGTCACCATGAATTTTAATTATGGTCTTTATACTAGGAGCAGAGGCAGCGGTCTTATGAAAACATAAGTACATGGTCTATTTTGTGTTTAGAGTGAGGAGATTTTTGCGTAGCCAGTCATTAATCAGACCCATGCCTTGCTCAGCTGAGTGACTTACTTCTGACCAAGTGGTTCCATGAAAAATCAAAGCGGTGTCATCAGCGTAGCATAGTATATTAGCATTTTTAATTGGGACGTCGTGGATGTCGTTTATGTAAAGTAGAAATAGCGTGGGTCCGAGGATGCTACCCTGCGGTACACCGAAACTAATTTATTGTGAGCAGCTGATGTTATGGCCTATCTTAACACACTGTCTCCGTTCCGTTAGATAGCTTTTAAACCAGTCGAGGGTAATACCTCGTATACCCATGCCTTCCAGTTTGTTTAGTAAGATAGGAACGGAGACAGTGTCGAAAGCCTTGGCCAGGTCTAAGAAAATACCAACACAGCTTTGATTTTTATCCAGGTGAGCAGCAACAAGAGTTGTAAGCAACGTAACTGCGTCGTCTGTTCTTTTTGACTTGCGGAAACCAAATTGATTTGGAGAAAGGAGTCCGTGAGATTCCAAAAAATTAGTGAGTTGTTTATTAACCAACTTTTCAAGTAGTTTAGAGAAAGTGACTAAAAGGGAAATTGGCCGATAATTATCAACAGAACTTTTGGCTCCACTTTTATAGATCGGGGTAACTGATGCAATTTTCCAATCATAAGGAAATATTCCATTTGAAAGACTTAGATTAAATATGTACGTTAATGGGACAATAATTTCGTGCTTGATATATTTTATTGAAGAATTTCCTAGACCATCAATTCCTGGAGCTTTACCATTTTGCAAATTGTTTATCAGTTTTTCAACTTCATCAAAATCGGTTGGGCTCATAAAAAAGGAATTCACTGGAGAAAAACTAACTTTAGCCGCTTTTGCTAGATCAGTTTCACTTTTACTTACATTCGAAAGTATTTTATCTGCTAATTTTTGGCCAACGGTGGAGAAATGGACATTAGTCATGTCAAAAGATTCTTGTGCGCTATTGCAACCAGGTAATTTTAACAATTCGGAAGGTTCTTTATTATGACTAGTTAGATCACAAATATTCTTAATCGAACGCCAAAGCTTTTTTGGGTTGTTTTTATTAGCTTTAAGTTCTCTGTCTTCATATTCTGACTTCAATTTTCGTAATAGGGTTATGAAAAAGTTTTGGTAACGTGTATAAGTCAGTTTGAGTATTTTATTTTCTGGATCATTTCTAACACTTAAATGCAAACGGTCTCGGTGCCGCATACAACGCATTAACTCTGGGGTAATCCAAGGCTTTAGATTATTTTTCGTTCTGCTAAGTTTAATATTTTTTGAGTGCTTACACACAATGTCGGAAAGAAGTCTTGTAAATACTTTGTTGGCTTCATCAACGTCACACATATTATAAACAATAGACCAGTCTACAGCAGCAAGATCTTTTTTAATAGCGTCATAATTTCTTTTCATTATAAAACGGCTTGGACGCACCGATTTTGGTTTAGAAAGATTCATACCTATCATGACGGGGTAGTGATCTGTTATATCTATTTGATAAACTATTCCAACTACTGAATCAGTACTGCGCATATTTCGGACGTACATATGATCAAGGCATGATGATTCTCTGGTGGGTTGGGTGATAGCGGGAAGAAATCCATGCTCTGCCATAAAGCATTGGTATTCCAAACTAAGCTGGTCACCTGGCGTATTATCCATTATATTCACATTAATATCCCCAGCCATGACAAAAGGTAGTCCGTCTGTTTCACTATCGTAAGTTTCTAATGATGAAAGAAAGTTTTCTAGGTGCCTAAATGATGGTGATCTGTATATTCCGAGAATGTGTATGACTTTAGGTATGTAAATAGTAATGCAATCTGCTTCAGCTATGGATGGTTCTGAGACCAGACATCCCTTACATACACAACCACTCCACTATTTTGATTAGTGTGATGTTCTGTTTTATACGAGTTGTACCCTGGGATGTGTGGAATGATTACCGAATCGCTTAGCCAACAGTTTTCACAGATATAACCACAGAGTACATTGGTAAAGACTGCAAGCTACGCTACTGCCAGTCAAAGAGTTACTATTTACTAGGGGTGTGTTCCAGTAGCTGCTAAGAATGCCAAGAATGCCAAAAACGATCACACTCAAACTGTCAGACCCCACAGTGATCACTTGTATTGCTAGTGGAACGACTTTTGTGATCGAAAATAACAAAAATAACACCAATCTGGAACGCACCCTAAGTAGTCTGTCAACGCATTTTTTTCTCATAATTTGGTTCCACATGGACTCCACATACGTGTATTAAGCCAGTGTCAAGTATTGTAATTTTTTATCGTGTTATAGAATATAATAAGTGTAAAGTCAAGTCTAAGTCACAGTCAGGGTAGTCATAGTCCAGTCTGAGTTATGCCATAGTAATGTGGTGGCAACTTCAGTAGAAGCTTCTGTGGAATTTTGGAAGCAACACGAAAAACCACGTTACATCACATTATACCACTTGCTTACAGTCATGCTCGTCATTCAGCACTTAATGCGTAAAACTCCACCAATTTTAACATTAACACTGGAAAAAGCACAAGCGTTGATCAATAATACAATGCAACGACATGAACTTTTCCGCGTTCCCGCCAAAACAACTCAACGCAGTTTTGTTCCTTCGCTTAAAAGAAGGTTGGCTGATGATGATGGTTTGGAATAGTGGTGGTGGTGAGCATGATACACGATTCAGCTAATCGTTTGCTTCACGAACTGTAAAGCCGTCCCTTGAAATAACCACAGACTAAAACCGATGGTGTAATATATAACTGGTGTTAAATTACGCTATGTACACAGATTAGAGAAAAAAGCTGTGTACCAAGAGTGTGGCGACGGCTTTGATTGATCACTCTGATATAGTTGTTTCAGTTGTTTCATGACATACTCCGTGGTGTAGTGGTTGAGCGGCTGTCATAACCTGGTGGTGGCGGGTTCGATTCCCGCATCAGAACAAGTATTTGTGCACAGGAAAAAAACCGCAAATATTGCTGTGTGTCTGGGTCCATGGGACCATGATCCTCGTAGGTCCTGGGTCCCTAGATACAGGGAATCGTAGTTCGGGTTCAGGATCTATATATGTGATCGTTGGGTGTAATTCATATTTTGGATGAATTTCTATTCTCTATGCAACATAACAAATAATAATTATTAGGTACGTTTCTATGCAGCTACACTTACTTATAAGTGGGTACAAAATAAAAATAAAATCAAATATCGAATAGTAGAGTCGTTTATATAATCCTGTTTCCCATACGATTGTTAAACTTAAACTCATCTCAACTTAAAAATACGGAACGCTCATTAATAAATAAATATGTGTGGACATTTCACACAGCGCCATCTAGCCCCAAACTAAGCAAAGCTTGTACTATGGGAACCAGATAACTGATATAATACTGAGATACTTTTTTGTTTGTAAATACATACATAGAATACAATATAACACCCAGACACAGAACATTGGTTGCCTCTTGTTCATTTCCGCCATCTTCAACTAATGAGAGAAACCGGGGGTAAGTGGCAAATGACACAATGGGCAATCTTCTCGTTCTCTTACAGAGGACTTATAAGTACCATTGTCATTCATATCTCAGTTCTCAATTCAAATACTTGAACACACAACCTAACTACTACCAGTAGGCCTAGCACGGACGGTAGAAAAAATTGTCTTTCCCCGTTTTATGTCAATTTCTTCATACAATTTACTTCTCAAGTGGAGTAAAACAGGGGAAAGACAATTTTGTCTACCGTCCGTGCTAACCCTACAGGACCTACTAGGCATGGTGATTCTTCACATCCTTAGGTGTCGTTAGTGTACCACAAGTCCGCACTAAGTTTTGCTGAGTCATTCATTGTCCGAACCGTCAAGGAATGAAATGCTCTTCCAGGAACAACATTTCCTTCTGGGTATAACCTGGGGCTTATGTCAAGAGTGAATGGGCATCTCATGGGTAAACTTACTCAACCTTAGACAACTTCGTCACTCACCATCAGGTGAGTTGTCAACTTGTACCCATATTGGCATTAAAAAACCCCCACAAGCTTCGCGCGGGTCCCACAGGCCTGTTATGGCAGCGAAGCCGCGATAGCGCGCCGGAAGCGGTGGCGTGCGCGGCTGCCGGATGTGCCCGATCAAGATAATGTAATACAGTTTAGAGCCGGTGCTGGTACATGCACCTTAAGGAAATAAACCTACACTTGGTACAATTTATAAACAACTTCTATAATAATATGGTGGACTTCTCCGTTAATTATTATTTTCTGACATTTTATGAATTGTAATTAATATTTTTTTTCTAATAATTGTGGTCATTTTTTACAGCGCCATTTTTATAAGTTAAGACGATTGTGTTTAATAGAATCAGAGTAATTTATTAAGATTTGATACTAGGTCTAAATTATTATAATCTAAAAATATGTAATGTACTTTAACAGAGTTAATAGCCTAATTTTTAAGATATTTTCGCCGTGTAAATATATGATACGTTAGGTAATAATAGATAACACTCTAATTAACAAAACGCCGAAAATTATGTGATGAGCTCAATCTCAGGGCGCGTTTTTCGCACCCATAAATCTTAACTAATTGAGGTATTAGAATTTATTATAACTTCAGAAAGCCCTTACAATTTGGTTTCCTTATTTTGTTATCGAGGCCGGAAAATTTCGTGACCCGAGAAAAGCTCGCATAACACTAACTATTCATTAGCACGTAATATTCTTTGTTTTTGTTCACAATATTTAGGAAAACGAGCACGCGATTGTTATATGATAAAATCTGGTACAGTTCAACCAACATGCGCTGCAGTGGAGTACGCAGAGAAGTTTGGAAAGTAGGCCAGCTCAAACTTTGTACTGTTATGAATTTTTTACACCACGAGAATGTGCCTGCTTTTGTAAAATTTTGCTTATTGGTTTAATAAAGTTTTTGTATAAGATTTTAGTACTTAGTAGAAGTTTCTGCTACTTTTGGTCGCCTCTTGAAGCTACATAGCGTAGCTAGTTATTATCCTACTCTATCGATTGTTATCATAAAAGTACAGGTATTATTTTTATGGCTTTATCCAGTTCAAAGTCCGAGGGCGATAAATTACTTTTCGTAAATTTTTGAATGCAGGTTTCTTTCCTTTTACATAAAGGATTATTTCCATCTCCAGTTATGCTTTCCCTCTGGGTGCAGTTGAAATTTCCATCCTGTATAGTACATTTATTTATCTCAATGGAGACTGTTCCCGATTTAGTTCACTGACGACGGTAGACTGACTTAACATATTTACGCTAATACTTATTTAGGGTAAACGCATTTCCGTCTGTAAATACGCATAACAATAAATGTCTGAACATTCCTTACTGCTAGCATGATATACACTGTGGAAACCCACCCGGGTCAGGTGGCAAACAATGAATTAACATATTTTTCAACCGAATACGTTTTAATTTACGCGCGCTGATTAACAGATTCACAGTAAATGACCCACTGTCCTAATTTATATCTGCCAAGATTGATAGGGGTTGCCCACTGTGCGCAATGTGGCTTAATTAGGTTGGAAATTAGGCATGTTTGTGTGTTTTAAATTAATTTCGCTGTCCCTTATGGGTCCCAAGATTTATATTTCTTAAATTTTGTGGATTTTTATAGAGACCTTAATATATTGATTAATATTTAAAATGATGTACTTGTAATGGAATGTACTTGGTATTCTTTCTAAGAAACATTTCTACAGATCTATTTTTTTGTAATTATCTATAGGTACGCACTGCACACTGCACAGTGTGCAGTGCAGTGTCACGCACGCACTTTTAAGTTGTAAATAAATGACTTGTAAGTTTTTTTTATATGTTGGCTCCACACATTGTGTATTTAGCCAGTGTCAAGTATTGTATATTTTCATCGAGTTTTAGAATATTTTACGTAGTAAAGTCTTAGTCATAGTCCAGTCTAAGTCATGCTCAAGTAAAGTGGTGGCAACTTTACAAGAAGCTTCTATGGAATTTTGGAAGCAACACGAAAAACCACGTTACACCACATTATATCACTTGACCACACTCATGCTCGTAATTCAGCACTTGATGCGTAAAACGCCACCAATTTTAAACATTAACACTGGAAATAGCAAAAAATTTGAAATATAATACAATGCAACGACGTGAACTTTTTCACGTTCCCGCCAAAACTCCGACTTGTAAGTTGTAGCCAAGGAAGTTCTATGTATAGTCTGTTGTAGCATACTTGTAAGATTTTATTTTTCGTATCTTGGTATCAAAAAAGAGTTTAACTATCTATCTTAATTGATTAAAAAAGAGGTAGGTAACAGTATTTGAAATTAATCATACTTGCTTTTCTTCAGCAAACTGAGGGCATTTGTGTGCAGCAAAACATCATGAAAAATAAGTGGAAATCACATATTTTCCCGCCACCCACATCGAACCGACCCCATGGAGGGGTGCGTAGGCTACCCCTATCGACGAGGGTGGAACTCGGTAAAGGTCACGGTCAACCGGCTTGACAATCTGACTGATATATTATGATGTAAGTACCTATAGGGTTGAGGAAAGGGTCATGAACAGACGACGACTGAAGGCCACTGACATAGGTACGTGGTATTATGGTTACCGACTGTCGTTACGACAACAACTAGGGCTGCAGTGCAAGCACCGATCTTCCGATCGATATATTTAACGAATTTTCATGTCAAATTTGACATAAAGTTTCGATAAAACGAAATCGGTAGCACGGAATGTATTTTATCGACTTCGATATAAATTCGATAAATCTTAACGATCATGTCGTTCCTTGTCGACTAAACCACGCATGGATCTAATTTTTGACATTTGTCATCGGTTTAATCTTGTCAAACTTATCGAATTTTATCGGGTTTCCATAGTTGCTCGATAACCAATTTATAATATTTTCAAACTGGATTTTGGCTATATTTTAATATTGTAAGCCGAAAAATGGAAACGTCGAGATGTCTTGAGAATCAATAGGCGGTGCCTAAGAGATGCCTATAATTCTCTCGACCTACCTAACGAACAGTTTGAGATTCTGTTTAGAATTCATAAAGAAATTGCCCTCGCCGTTATTCAAGTTGTTAAGAGCGATCTCTAAGGAGCCGATCAAATGGACTGCCGGTGAATGTTATAGTAATTAGTAAGTACTTCCCAAAGCGGAAACTATTTGCTTAAATTATAGTCTAATTTTGTTATTTTATTCTACTTATACATGGAAATTTATTTTTGTAGGTGTGTACGGGTACTATAAGCAAGCTTGTGCAGGATTTGTTGGAAGCAGTTGTTCAAAATCTCACGAGCAGTTACATCAAGATCCCTAGCACTGCAGGGGACAGGAGAATAGTTGCTGGTGGTCAAATCGTTACAGTAGTTTTTTCATGAAAAAATGAAAAAGTATTGAACACCTATTCCAAGTTTCATATGTGTTTACTATCATATATCAACTAAGCACTACATCTAATATAATAATATGGTTGATAAAATATTTGAAACTGAATAATTAGGTAAAATCCTTTCGGCCAATATAGTTATTATTTCGTTCCTCTTCAATAATTAATCGGATTTCACATGAAAATAATGGTTTTCTGTAATATTTCAATAGAATAAATCCTTTAAATACCTAGGTGTTTTTTGTGAATGAATGACTAACCTCTTTTCTTTAGCCTCCAATGTTTTCCCTAATCTGTGGAATTTTCCATAATATAAAGTTACTCTGTGAGAATTACGAACGAATGATCGATAAGATGTCGACTAAATAAAGCCCTCGAAAGACTTCGACAAGAATTACCGATGTTAGATCCATGCTACAAGTTACCGATTAGATCGATAAATAAAATCTGTTTATCGACTCGATATATTTGTCGAACCGAAGATCGGTGCTTGCACTGCTGGTCAAGTTTCTGTTGTCGATACAGACTGAAATGCTGAACAAACCTCGGTTTAACTAACCACCGACTTGAAATATCTGTACCAGTATAGGTATTCTTAATTAACGAGAGTATAGCTTCAAAGGAACAAAAGCCTTTCTCCTGTCCAAAGTTTAATCCGAAATATGTCGGGATTTAGCAGTCTTCCGTAAGAAATATATCGGTTCCTTTTAAATCTTGTAAATATGAAAACGTCACCCGAAAGGGATATGGAATATTTACTTTCTTTGAATTCTGACCTATGCAAAATCCAACTTGAATTGTGTAGGACTCAGATGAAGAACAAGTTACTTATCATGGCGAAGTAAATAATTTTTTTTAATGATTTTTTTTTTGTTATTCAGCTATTGGTTAATGACTGTAGGGTAAAGGACTCTCCGTCTACTCCTCCCACTTGAAAGATTTATGCGGTAAAATCCTTCCGTGGTTAATAACTTCCACTTCAGAGAAAAGAGCTCTTTCTATATCTGATTTGATAGTCCAACCCTAGCTCACTACGATTAATATTCCTAGTTTAGTCACAGAATAAAAGTACAACGTAATGTGATTGGTACACAGATCTTATTTTATAGGATCTGTGGATTAGTATTACTTTCCAACTGGCTCGATATTACATCTCTATTTATTAATCCAAGTGCGAGAACCGGAATGATGCCTCAGGGAGGCTCGAAGACGTGCGATGAAGGGACGAAGGGCAGAAGTTATAAATAGTTAACACAGTTATCTTGAAATCGGGGAACTAGTCTCTATTGGGCACTTGAGCTTTCTATCAAGCGGGTACGCAAGAATTGGTTATATTTTTTTACTTTTTCTCATTTTCCCAAAACACCAATTTTATTTGGCTTTTTAATATATTTTCAAATCGACTTCAAAAAGGGATGAGGTGCTTTGATCGTATGCATGTATATTTTTAAGTGTGTTCATTAATTTTTTCGTGATTTTATGACAGATTTACTTACTTACGTGTTTTATTTTTTAATCGGTAGAAGAACCTTGCGTGGTGCCCACAGAGCAAAAAAAGAATGCTTCCCCGCGCGAAGCGTCATTTGTTTCATAGCTCTGCGGTAGTGCCCCTATAGTAATTTGGTGAAGATCTACTGAAAATCTTCGAAGATAGACATCGAAGCTCCTTTGTTATGAAATTAAGGTGATCGAAGTCATTTAACCCCTTTTTAAGTAAGAATAGGCACATTTCCCGACCAAACGCTTGACGCCGTTTCTATTTTTGTAGTAAAATTAAATGTATTTAAAACAACCATTAAAAAGCAAAGAAAGCGAATTGCAAATTTTAGTCGTCACCCAGCCGGAGACCACGCTTGACCGAGTCTTGGCTGAGCAACACCCTTCCGCCATGATTCCGCCCACGAAAGTGTTGGGCGTGGGCGGGCGATCGAGTCTCACGCATAATTAGAGGGCTGTGTTTAAAGTTTACTGTTAACTTAGACTAATTCGTAACAATTTATATTTATTAGGTTGTCATCGTTACAAACCAGTTAATAATCCACAGAGTAACACTGAAACCAGCGGGGCTTATACAAATGTAGGTATGCCACACAGTTCACAAAACTATTGTATAAATAGTAGCTAGTGCACTTATAGGAATACCTTGTAGAGTGAAACTTTTTTACTAACCTTTTTATTAATTTGGAATGTTTGTTTGTTGAACTATTATGCAAGTGAATGTTAAAAATTAACTTCAACCGATTGAGGTGAAATTTTTCATCAAACACGTTTAGTTTGGATGACACTGCATGTTTAGATATTTGAAATCTTTCTAATTGCAATGTGGTGGATGATCAGATGGTTATTTTTATGCATGCTCATGTAGGAATCAAATGAAAGTGTTTGCCAAGAAGGATACGAAGAAGTTAAAATGCCTTAATTAAAATCTTGATTTAATAACCGGCTATGTACGATTCGGACTCGCGCACGAAGGGTTCCGTACCAGTATGTATAAAAACAAGCAAAAACCACGTTTGTTGTATGGGAGCCCCCTTAAATATTTATTTTATTCTGTTTTTAGTATATCTGTTGCTACAACGGTACCAGAAATACATCATCTGTGAGAATTTCAACTGTCTAACTATCACGGCTCATTAGCTACAGCCTGGTGACAGACGGACAGCGAAGCCTTTGTAATAGGGTTCGCTTTACGTTTTAGGTATGGAACCCTAAAAATGTGTTTTAGCATTAATGAATTTGAGACACGAATTACCTGGGCTGGGCTACGAGTAAAACAAACACCTTACAGAACTCGTAAATAATTTTATATGCACTCCTTCAACCAATCTATTGGTTGCACAGTTAAAATCGTAAAATCCCACCCATCAGCATTAAGCTCACTCAATTTGCCATCGCGGGCTCCACGACATTGTCTGATCGTTCCCATTTCGCTGCAGAACGAGCCACTCAGTGCGATTGTTTGGAAAATTGTCCCTATCTGCTTACCATGATTATTGCGTGGATTTTTAGGGTTCCGCAGACTTGACAGATGGTTCAATCTACTTGTGTATCTGATTACAAAGATAGATACTTTATTGTGCACAGAAAATAATACTTTACAACGTATACAAATATTTACAAGACGTGTAGGTACTCCTGGCTCGAGAACGAATAAATAAATAAATAAATCATAAATATGTGTGGACATTTCACACAGCGCTATCTAGCCCCAAACTAAGCATAGCTTGTACTATGGGAACCAGATAATAGGCGTGAGGCGTATTTATCGTCGTAAAAGTCACTGATAAAAGAAAGTCACAGTCAGTCACAGCGACAAAATACCTCCGGGAGCAGCGACACTGTGACTTGCGCGCGAATCTATGAGAGCGTGCTAAAGTAATAGGTGCATCCTTTTCTCACGAAGGCGTCTGTAGCGTGCCAGAAAGGGACAAACCTAGTATTTTTTTCACAGGAGCTGTGACAGCGACATGTTTTGCCAGCCGTCAATTCAAAAGTAATAGGTGCATCCTTTTCTCACGAAGGCGTCTGTAGCGTGCCAGAGAGGGACAAACCTAGTATTTTTTTCACAGGAGCTGTGACAGCGACATGTTTTGCCAGCCGTCAATTCAAAAGTAATAGGTGCATCCTTTTTCCACATAGGCGTCAGAGAAAGACACACCTATTATATATCTACATCCTGTAACCGTGACTTGTGCCGCGAGTAAAAAATACTCGCTAGTATTTATTCATAGGTATTTGTCACAGGTATGGCTGAGTCACAGACACAGAGTCACCTAGTATCTCGATTTACCTAGTACGACCCACCTCTACCAGATAACTGAAACAATACTTATATACTTTTTTGTTTGTAAATACATACATAGCATACAATACAACATCCAGACACAGAACAAACATCTATGGTCTGCTGACCGCCACTAGGTGGACCGACGATCTGGTAAAAGCTGCGGGCAGCCGATGGATGCAGAAGGCGAACAGCCGCTAAAAGTGGCGCTCTCTGGGTCAGGCCTATGTTCAGCAGTGGAAATCTTCAGGCTGTTAATGATGACGATGATGTAGTACTATCTATAAAAAAAAATATTATATTTATTTATTTATAGTACTACCTATCTATTCTGTGACTAACAAGTTCTAACATGGTTAAGAAAATCCCAAAAACTTTTTTTTATTATAAATCCATATCTAAACTGAATACTAATCAATTACACAACATTGACTTGTCAAAACAACCTGAGAAATACCATATTTCTATTTTCAGCTTATTATTCCAAGCCCTCGGTGGCTTCCGTAGGGCGAATTGGCTAAACATTAAACAATTTTCATTATTGTGTTTGGAGAGCAAACAACCTTGTAGGTATATTATAACAGGTTATAAATAAACTTTCTGTGAACTCAAGAACCGAGAACTCATGTACCGTGCATAAGAAATAAATAAATAATATTACAACATGTGCTTTTTAAATTCAAAATTTCACATTAGTGTTAAAGCAGGATAAGGAATTACTAGTAAGTATACAGGAAACAAAGTAGGATAAATAGTCATTAAATGAGGAATGGGTATCAAAATAAAAAGGCTAGTGCAAATAAGGACGCATGTTTTTTTTTTTTTTTAGTTTTATTAGGATCAACAAACAGTACACAACAAAAATAATCTTAAAACAATATGGGCCAAAAATTTAAGTGGTTGATGCACCAACATCGTTGTTGTTGCAATAACCCTTTTATTTGGATACCTGTTCCTTCTCATGCAGAAGGGGACTTAGAGGAAACTATTTTCTCAAAGTCCCTTTATTTTAAGACTGAGCGTCTCTTATTAATTCATGTTAAAGCTGCGAATCCAGGAATCTGATTTCAGTCAAGGGGGACTTTGACGCGAAGGCTCGGTTTGCTTTGAAGATAAAGAAGGAGTAGTCAGTATTTCATTTACAAAGAAGTATTCTATAGATAGGTACGTTAAAGTGTAGACTCGTGTCGTATCTGGTAACATTATTACCTTCGTCTGCTATAAAGCTTGATGCTATTTGCAGCGCCACTGTTCTAAGAATCTTGGTGTTATTATTATCTGTCGCTGAATGATGCACATTGGGATATAACCTGCATATACGTTAAACCGACCCGAATACACCGATGGGGAAGAAAGGTTCTCGAGTGGCGACCACAAGCCGGAAGACGCAGTGTAGGCCGACCCCCCATTAAGTGGACCGACGATTTGGTGAAATCGACGGGGAGCTAATGGATGTGAAGTGAAACACAGAGAACCTTTTCAATTCAATTCTTGTATATTCTTTCTTCTATAAATATTCAGTACACACTCAGTACATAATAAACGAACAGGAGCAATAATACGTCTTGACGCTTCAGCTGCTTAACCAGAATTGACTGCTTTTTGGACCTTGTCATCCCTCCAAAACTTCCCTCCTAAACCTCAATATTATTTTACCGGAACTACCAAGGCAGCCATCGTAATTGGCTGATGGCTCAGCGGACGCTCCTTCCGCCAGTGTGGCCAACCAAAATGGTATTTTTAAATAGTCTACCAACCTCTTAATATTAAAAAGTGAGAATAAATTATAAAATTCACGACAGATGCAACAGGCGAGCAGTCGCTCGAAGTGGTGCTCTTTTGGGGTGGACCTATGTTCAGCAGTGGAGGTCTTCTGGCTGTTGATGATGATAATGCGTTAAAGTAATGATATCCCAGTTAGCATTGCTACTGACATCAACTGCAGAATACTTGCGTCATGGACTCCAATTCTGCTAAGAATTTGAGATTCCAGTAAAAGAAAACATCGCGATGAAACCATGGAGTAGATCATCATTATACTTTTAATTGAAGCTTTAATTAAACCCACTAAAATTATGTTTGGAATAAAAAATACCTTATCCATATTAACAAGGTTGAAATTATTACTAGACTTAAATTGATATAAGGTTACACGGCCTCACAAATTACAAATCAATTTTACCAAAGCAATCACTCCGTTTGCTCAAGCTGCCGCCATCATGATTAAAATATGAGCCCATATTTTAGCATTAATGAATTAATGAACGTCATCTAAATTATTAACGTACTCTGACTGCCAATAATAATTTACTTTTGATCTTAATTTAAATTGATATTTTGAGATTTTGTCTTCTAAAGATACATACGATACGTACCTGATGGACAGAAATAGAAAGGAATTAGTTATTTAAGTAATTTATAAATCTTACCCGGGAATCGAACCGGCTAAAAATGCCGTTGTTTAAAAAAATTATACTCTTGTTTTAATGCTCTCAAATTACAACCTATCTCAAAGAAAGTCCGACACCTGTAATACACGAGTACGTAGGTATATCCGGACAGATAAAAAGCACGCGAGACTAAGCAGACTTTGCTCACTTCGTTCGCTCGTTCAAATAAAAGGAGACTCCATTTTTTATTGGCTCTTCTTTTTGTATTTACTTACTGGTTTTTTGCCATTTTATCAAATAATTTATGTTCCTAGTGCAAATAGGTAACTTTTAGCACTCTTACAAGTCAAAATCACAATAGTTAAAATACTTCATTCTAAATAAAACATAGATAGATAGAAAATGCTTATTGCGCAAACAACAGAATGTAGATACATAGAGATAGGCGAACTTAATGCTAGAGAGCATTATCTTCCAGTTACCCTGGTTTTAAGGTGGAAATTATCACCTTCACCCTTCCCTTCCTTGCTTTTTTTCACCTTGTTTATAAAGCAAAATAAGCGTACAACCTAATAATCGATCTTCTTCTTCTTCTCGTGTAGGCAAGTGGTCAGCCCTGGTGTCAGAATTTTTAGGCCGCATGAAGGCTTCTGACTTGGCTTAACGACTACAGTCTTACGACTACAGCCGGGACCGACGGCTTAACGTGCCCTCCGAAGCACGGTAGCGCTCAGTTCTAAATACCAACTTTTTGCTGTAGCGGTCACCCATCATAGTAGTGACCGCAGCGAACGTTGCTTAACTTTACCGATCGGTTAGGAACGGCTAGACGTGCTTCGCTATGAGCGCTACACGCTATAATCGATATATCGATACAATAATAAGTACGATCACGTAATAAACAGCCAATGTGGATTAAATTAACATCTCACTCGAAAACACCCACTATAATGTCTTTGTCTAATACAGCTTGTAAACAAGCACAACACACACAAGCACCTGTGTTTTGTTATTTACCAACGTGATCATTACCTAAAACAATGTTTGCTACCGCTTCCAATACAATTACTACCCTCTTAGATTAGAACTTGCCCTAAGTCTGAGACAAACACGGCATACAATGTAGTTTGATTTCGTTATCTATTTGTCCACATAAATTCCAGACAGCCGAGATTAGGTACTTGGTAGACAAATTTAATAACCTAGCGTCAATACAAACACGTTGTTGTTCGGTTTGACCTTTGCCCTCCTGGCGAGAGTTTGCGACTTTTTACCTGGCTTCTTCTTGCACGTCACATTTTAAGAGAACTGAAGCTTTAGCAGGACAAAGGCGTATTACGCAAAGGGCAATTTGCTTAACGTACGTTACGCAATCTGTCCTTTAATTTGTTGGATACTTGTAACTTTTTGTAAAGTTGCACGACTACAAACCCTCAAATAATTCACTCATTTGAACTTGAATACCTATAAATTAAACAGTTAGTCTCCAATCGTTTAGTTCCAGGCTTCGTTGTAAAGTAGCGTAGACCTTCCCGCGCTATAGGTGGACCGACGACTTGGTTTGATGTAAGATTAACGTTCAAACTAGCGTTCTATGCAGGGGCCTATTTTCAGCATTATTTCCGCTAATTATGACTAGGCGAAGATTAAAGTTTCGTATGGTTAATGATTCTTGTAATTTTCCCTCATTATGTAGGTTTTAACTACCTATTCTACTCTATTCTAGGCCAATCGCTTTATTGCATTGCATGCATTACCGCTCTCTACACGTCGCAACTTTGGTATCAATTTGTTAACTCAATTTGTCAATTGCTAGAACGGACGATTAACCAGATTCAACTTGTTGGACGGGAGTCGCAACTTGCCTCCGCAAGATGCAATTTGACTGATTGAGTCAACAAATCGCGTGGTGAATGAATGGAGCGTAGAATACTGACCTATTTAGGTACCTCGTATGACGTCATGAGGCTTGTCTGTAACTCTTCACATACAACTGCTTCCAGCCACTTGGCCACTTGGAAATTTTTCTATCAAACTGTATGATCTAACTATCTACGATATACTTACTTATTCTAGTCTATCTTCTGGGCATAAAGCTCCTGCCAAAGCACGTCGCTGATCCCTGTTTTTGGCTGTATTCTTCCAGTTACTGCCGGCTATAAGTACCTCAATGGCTACCAGTTCTTTGACAGATAACAATATGATTCATTTATTCTATGCTGAAACGCATACGACTACCTACTAGTAATATTTTAACCGAATTTTAACTTATTGGCAGCCAGAATAACATTATGATAGTGGTAGTTACTATAAATCAACTTCGTCTAATAGCTCTGTCAATAGACACGGTATGAAATCACAAGTTTTCTGGCAAGATAAGCAATGATCGTCTATTTGAGTTACCCAGAAGTTGTCAAGTCAACAATGAGGGATTGTGTATACAACGGATGCCAGATAATGCCAACTTTATTGAGAAATCAGCCTTTTGATCCTCCTCGGCTGTATGTTTAGGCCTAGCACGAACATTTACGCGCGCGTAAGTGTAACGTTAACGTAAGGCAGTTGTATGGCATTTGATCTGCCCCCCTATTACGATTGAACTAGCAGCGCTGCTGACGCGCGTCTGCCACTCAACTGCTGTCAAAATTGTATGAACTCTGACAGTAGTTGAGCGGCAGATGCAATCATAATAGGGGAGCCTTACGTTAACGTTACACTTACCCGCGCGTAAATATTCGTACTAGGCCTACTTACTGTTATCGTTACACTTACTACCGCGTAAATGTTCGTGCTTGGCCTACTGTACCTTCGAAAGTAAATCAAACAGCAAATTATTGTAAAACACATTTAATACTCATTGGATCACAATTAAGTCACGCGATAAATATTATTTTCATACATTTAAAATCATATGTTGTTCAGTAACGCTTCGAGCCTTGGTTATCTACTGATATTTAAGTATATTAGTCTTTAGATAATTGTTTATTTATATTTCATACGATGATAGATATCCTATGTTATATGGATTTAATGCTATGATAATATTATGAATGATATCTTAACACTAAATTTCTAGTAAAGTTCTAGGTTTAGTTGTTGGCTACACTACGTAGTAAGGTGTAGTATAGATTTATTATATACTAGACGAAAGAATATGATATTTTATTTTTATACATAAGCCTAAGCTTGGGCACTGATCGTGTATATTGAAAACATATACCAAAGTCACCTGTGTTTCAATTAGAATATAAATATTTTATTAACCTATAACGTAAACAAAAATATAGCATCTATTAATTCTTTGTCTTGCATAATAGTGTAATAAATTAATGTTTGTTTTAGTCTTGCATAATTTGCTGAGGTGCTTTGAATAAGAAATTATGTATTTTAACGCCCAACGATCACATACATAGATCCTGGACCATAACGGTGTAAATAATGTAATTATTATATAAAAAACGTTAATAAAATAAAAACTTGATTACGCTAGACAGGCGATACTTCTATAAATCATAAATCTATGATATTTATTATAATTATATTTATGTATTAAGAAATATTATATTATATATATATTTATTCACATGAAAAAGATTTGTAAACATTTTCTACTTTATGCAAATGTTCCCTCTAACCAAATGATTGATTATATAACAATCACTGTAATATATATATATATATATATACAAAGTGACCTTGAATTGGTATGTTATCTCGAAATGGGGAGACTGGGACCATGATACCCTACAAGTTGTGAGAGCCTTACTTGAAACTGTGTGTTTCCAAACTTCCATGGTAAAAAATAAATCCACTCGCAAAATTGCACGTGCGATCGCTACGAGAGTTAACAAGATACTATAAATTCATTTCTAAACTCATTTATGTGCACTCGATCAAGGACGAAGATTAACCACCCAGCTGCTACCCAGCTAAGGCCATTTATGAACGTAAACTTTACATGGCATTTCTTCAACGAAAAACTATTAATTTAGTAAAGTCGTAGAAGAAACATTTTCTACCTTGGGGTGTAGATTTACCTCCTTTCGGGATAACATACCAATTCAAGGTCACCTTGTATTTTAAAATAGAAAACCAAACATAATGACGATCTGAAATTATATTACTCATTTTCTACATCTATTATAAGGACTATATTATTAAAAGATATTGCATAATAATATGTGAAAATAGAACGCTGCTTGTAGCGTATATGGTCACAAAATATTATATAAGTATACATATAATTATTCGTATTTTGCAAATGCCATGCATTTCTACTTAGAATCTATTTGGTACAGTATTTACTATCATTTAAATATTTATATAATATTATACGAGTTCTGTAAATATGTTAAAATATTATTAAACTAGCTGCGCCCCGCGACTTCGCCCGCGGAAAAACTGATCTGCACCCCTATTCCCAACCCATCGTAAACACGTTTCGATTCGAAATTCACGCTATCCGTCTCTTTCCTCTACATTTAAAATGAAGGAGACGGACAGTGTAGATTTCGTTCGAAAAGTTTTCGAAGGATGCTGATCTAGGGCTGGCGATCTATTTCACGTGTAGAACAATATGAGGGTAGGTATATAAGATTGCGATTCAGATGTTTTTTGCTTAGTATCACATTCACTGCGCACTGTCAAGACCATGGGTACCTAAAAATGTCCTATCTTACTTTCTCTTCGAATATTATCCATGCGAAACTTTGTCTCTGTGTGTGAATTTTTGTTATGTACTTACCTTATAATATCTCTGTAACTAGTTCTAAATCAAGTTTGATGAAATTTTTACACACTTTTCATTCCTACAGGATCTATTTAAGTGTTTGGGATTATAATTTTTTCTATCAGTGCAAACTGTAGATATATTTAAATTAATTTAATGAAAATTCATTGATGAAGTTTAGTTTGTAAAGCTTTCCTGCGGGAACGGGTTATTTTTCCGGGATAAAAGGTATCCTATGTGTTAATTTCATCCAAATCCGTCCAGCCGTTACGACGTGAAGAGGGAACAAACACACACACACACAAACTTTCGCCTTTTTAATATTAGTGTGATGTGATGTGATAGTGTGATAGTGTGATTTAACGAATTACATACAAGCAAGAATTTTGGTGCGACTTTTATAGCTAGCAAAGATAATTAAACAGTGGAACACAATATTATAATATAATTGATAGTTATTTTAAATGATATTATATTATATTATATTATGTACCTATGTATATATGCGTAATTGTCGTTATTTACGAGTTTACATTTTTACTCTTACCTACACATGACCTACATAAATAGCTACAAGTTGCTATGTTCCCAATTTATTTTATTTTAAATATGATTGTAATTTTGTTTACATATTTATAATAATTAAAATGAATATTTATTTACGTTTACTTTTTTAGTAAATATTATGCTGTGACCATTAAACACATGTATCTAGAAAAAAATCAATTCAGTTTGCATTGCATAAGTTTTTCAACGTAATTTTTTTTAATATTATATAGTTAGAGCTTTTATAATTACGAAGGACGATTTTATTTAACAAGGACGAAATATCCTATATGCAAATTCAAAAAGCTCCTATCACATTATATACTTGCTATCATAAGGAATCTGTTGCTTAATCCTATTTTAATATTAATCATTATTTC
The DNA here is from genome assembly GCA_963580505.1 of Ennomos erosarius. Lineage (NCBI taxonomy): Eukaryota > Metazoa > Arthropoda > Insecta > Lepidoptera > Geometridae > Ennomos > Ennomos erosarius. Next base: position 13,699,840 of record OY756991.1, read on the forward strand.
CTATAAACCTCAGTTATTACCTTTTTATACGGAATTTAAAATTAAGTTGGGGCTATGAATAGATTACTAAAGATGATAGATAAGTAAACCAGTATTGTACCTATCATGTATCTATGTAGTTATTATTCGATATCATATTGTTTTTCTTTATTTCAATATTCATTTCAATATTATTATGTATTATTTGGCTTAGCATAAAGCACTTTAGCCAATAGGCATGATGACTACTATTTAAAATGAACAAGTAAATATATTTTCATAAAGTAAATTAAAATGAATGCAGTAATTGAAAAAATAAGTAAATTCGATAAATAAATACCGGAGTAATGAGCTTTTAAAGTTATCGCCTGTCCCTTAACGCTTATAGCTACCACAGCTTAGCAATGAGGTACTCACTATGAACTATAGGTATTATATTATCTGTGCTATGAAGGACTAACTTATGACGTCACTTGTAACTTTGTTATTTTTTGAGATGTTTTATTTTTGTTTTTACGACTGTTATTCTATGAGGAATACTATCATTTTATGTAATAAAAAAGGAGTCATCATGCCAATTAATAGCGCATAATTTCAAGTGACATTTTTGTGAGTATACAACCTCTATACGCATGGGTTGGAATGTTAATTCTAAGAACAAAGACACCCCAATTAAAAATATAATATTATACCGAAATTAATTTGTCCAAATTATAACAGGTTGCGTATATACACATCTACACGTTCTATACAATGATCTTTACAAAAATATTTGTGTAACACACAAAAAATTTAGTTAAAGCCTGATCCATGCACTTTTTTATGTGACTCGTTTTGAAACTCAAGGCATTAATTATTGTGTATTATTTTATTATAATACGTAATAATCAAATAAATTTATTTTTATTTTTATTATTCTAATTTCTAGGCAAGCGTGTACTATCGTTGACCACATCGACTCTTCCCATCGGTAAAACCGCGGTCAAATGCGGTCTAATTCGATTATAAAAAAATGCCTTCAGAATCAAAACAAATTTCACTTCAAAAAAAATCGACAATATAAGTGAAACAGACGACATACTTAAATACCTTTTAAAATCCATATCTAAAGTTAAATGTGCGCACAAAAATATACATTGGGTATCTACATTTCTAATTTATACACTAAAATACCTTATGTATAAGGTACTTATACTAAGGGTGGATTTTTGATGCATAGTTAAAGTAACTATGGTAAAAATTTCAAACAAATTAATTTGTTAGAATATTTAACGATTGGTCTCCTTAACTAGGGATCAAAAACCCACATAAAGACGTAAAACATGCTGTTTTGTGTGCCATAGTTATATGATCCAATATATTCTTGTTTACTATAAATATATCAAAGTATTTTATACATTTATATCAATATTCGTTGTATTTCAACATAATAATAATAATAACTATGCAAATTAAACTACACTCTAGTTTAGCCTTTTGGAAAGACTCTGATATGATTTCTGACTCTACTTTCTATACTATCACATAAAACTAACACATGTTAGTACATTTCAAAAAGCTTTTTCGGCACAAACAAAGCTTCCAGCAATTCCAATTCAGTATCAATTTTAACTTAATAAAACAAAGAAACAGTTACACAGTTTATTGCAGCATTTATTTTGCAGCCGCGCCAACGTAATGATTGTTAAATGTTGTTATACAGTTCTTCTGTACAGGGTAAAAATATATTAACATCTTTTTATAATTCTTTAACAACTCTTGGAATTGCAAATCCTCGCGGGCTACAAACTTCCAGAAACTTAAAGATTTCCTTCACTCGCCAAGTTAAAGTTATTAGAACAACACACCGTAGCCGTACTGGGAACTTTTACTTCTGTCAAAACCATTTTATGTCCATTTAGGTCCTTGATTCTTTTTTAAAAGTACCTCAAACAATTTTTTCGTCATTATTTTGTTTTTTTTCTGTATAACACTACCAAGTTTAATATTATTTATCAAAACGCAAGTTATCCATTAAGCCCAAATATAATAATTTGAACCTAAAACGAAAAATCATAATACATTTAAATCACGATTAAAAATAATACACTTTGTCCTTTGCTTCAAAAGTCACATGCTTTTTGTCGTGCGTAGGCACTACCACCAACAACCATCAGGCAGGGCTGCCATTTTTACCATTACCCACCCGCACTTCCGTTCTCACTTTACCACTTTTCACTTTGCTTTGCCCATTTTTTGGGAAGTTGTTGCTTTTAGTTTGTTTAGTTAGAGGGTCACTTTTGGGTGGTGTGTTCGGGTTAGAAGTTTTGAGGTCATCGTCGGTTGGTTCCTTGATTTCTGGAATGATTTTGGCTTTGTGTGTGTCTGTGTGGTGGTCGAGTACCTCTTGCACATGCACGGTGAGCTCTGGGCGGACGACCTGCGTGAAGGGGAGCAGCGCCCCGGCCACGTCCATCGTGTTGTTGATGTTCCGGTGCCACAGCTCCAGCACGACGCTGCGCCGTTGCTACTTGTACCGAGGCGGACCCAGCCATCCGCAACCGAATACCTAAGACACGTTTCATTGGATAATCAAGTTTTGCGCTTTAAAGGACAGGCCTTCAATGTATTTTTTTTTTTGGCTAGGTATCTAAAGCGTTCTACCCAATTACAGTGTTGATTTTGGTCAAAGGTGGCACTTTTGCCTCCTCACATACGCCACAGCTTTCAAACGACGCTACCGAAACACTGACAACTGATTCTTAACAATTTCATGGAATTTTTCATTTCTGAGTCTTCATAATATCTTATTTTCCTTAGTTTACGTTACGTGCACTTTTAGTTGACCATCGATCTAATTCTAAGTATAATAACAGACATTTCTACGTGGTAGAGAACTTATTCGTATTATTTTTGGTGTAATTCAGTACAGTAAGCACAGGCCATAAAGCGTGAGACCGATTGTATCAACTTATTTATACATGAATGCCAAATGATATTTATACCAAAAATAGCTGTGACCTTTGAAGATAAAAAGTGTGTGTTATGGTATACCTGCTCAGCTCACGTTACGTTATATTTTTTTACCGAAACGGATAACACACAGGTATTTTAACAATATGGATGATGAAACAGGGCTATTTCAGAACGGACAATGACACGTGGATAAACAAAAATAAAGGCGGTATCGTCATTCTAGAAGGGATGTGAAGGGGTGTGTGTGTGGGTACTTTTAGAATAAGATAGCATTGACAAAGTAGGGTCGAGGCTTCTGCACCCTTTTTTCTAATAATATACCGAATAAAAATTGCATTTAAGTGCATTGTGGAAGAAACATAATTCAAGGGCACATTTCTATGCTTGTCTGCCATGTATTCAGTGTTTTATATAAGGTTCTTGCCACAAAGTGTAGGTTACATTCCATTCTACGGTGTCCCTTCCAACAGAAATGATTAACTATACCATAATTATGGGCAACCCCTACCCCTCCCCGTCCGCGGACTGGATACGGTTAAGCAAAGGAAAAATGCTAAAAATACTTTACGATCTTAGACAAGAAATTAATGATTCTATGGAAATAAAAGAAAACCCTTGCCAGAAGTGAAAATGGAAATTCAGTCTACCCATTTTGGGTCACTGACCTCAAAGGGTCCCGTTTGCAGACTTTTCTAGTTGACTTTAGTTCTAAATGACTTCGAAATTACTTAAACTTGAAGCTTCAAAAACAAGGTCTATTGGTAAATGAATTATATAGCCATCTGAAAGCATTCCGGAAAAATATTCGCTGGTGGGAAACACAAATATTGCTTATGATCAATATTGATCAATATGCTGAAGAACTAAAATCACTGTCGGAGTAATTTTCTAATAGATTTTCAGCGTTTGACAACCAGGAAAGCTGCTTCGACCTTTTGCTGTACCAATGAAAAGCGAGTACCTAACCTACGTTACGAAGGTTCCGATACACCTGCAAATAAAGTCGATCGAGCTTCAGGAAGACACAGTTTTGAAGTCAAGATTTGAATAATTCCGTGACTTCTACGGACCATACCTTGCCGAAGACAAATATCTACAGTTGCGATGATTTGCAAGAAAAATTATTTGATAATTAGGTGTGAAAAGCTTTTTCCAGAATGAAAAGTAATAAATCAAAGAATCAAACTAGGCTTACAGACGAATATTTAGAAAACATTTTGCAACTGTGTATCAGGAGAATTTCTCAAGTTCTCAAGTACAAGCTCAAGTGTCTCACTAATTCATGTAACTTTTATTAGTAGTTACGCTTTATTTATAAATGTATAAAATTAACCGTATTTATTTTCACAATAATAATTTCCTGTTTATCCACGGTCCGTGACTTTATTAGCATCCCAAAGTTTAGCCCGCAATTTTCCGAATTGCTCCATTGGCCCAGTTGCCCATACCTGATATCATGACTTATCATTTGATCCACAGCTGAACTGTCAAAACTTGAAATAATATTGCCACACCTAGATCAATAGCGGTGACTAGCAGTTCAGATGAATATGTAAAATGTGAATTACTCAACATGTATCAATTTATTATTCTAGTTGAGGCGGTAGTTTACGATTCCTCAAAAGTATTCATGATGCCATAGGATGGTCATCAGTCTCACATAACATTTAGATTCATTTAAATGAACTGTTCTCACTGTTTCATTTTTCACATACTTAACTTGTTTTACCACCTAGGTGGATCGACGATCTGGTGAAAACCACGGAGAGCCGATGGATGCAGGAGGCGATCAGCCGCTCAACGGGGCGCTCTATGGAGGAGGCTCTATGTTCAGGCTCGGACGTCTTCAGGCTGTTAATGATGATGATGATGATGATGATGATGATGATGATGATGATGATGATGATCTTTTTTTTTCAACACTTGCCATTTACCACCCCACTATCTCCCTCCCACAATGTCAAGTCGTGAATCGAATTGAAAGTAGAGGTACAGTTGACGTCTCACCTGGCAGATGACAAGTGCCAACAGCAGTACCAGTAGTACACTAATCACTCCCCACACGACCCCGAGCTGCGTGAGTGCGAACACGTACAGAGTTCGGTGGCACCACTGGTTCGGTTCGAACAGAGTCGGCGCGTAGTCCGGCCACATTATTCCCAGTGTCCATAAGTTTCCAAATGCGAACCTAAGGAAAAAATGTTTTATTTGTTGTACTGGGTCACACTGGTCATAAGATAGTAGGATTTTCAACGAATTCCACCAGATGGAGTTACAGTAACACTGAGCTTTTTTTTTAACTGTTTACACTGTTACATTAGTGAAAGCCGATGGAAATGCTATGCAATATTATTTGCAACAACGCACAGTGGGTAGGGAGCCGGTGGAAATTTAATCGTTTTAACTTTATTGGTTTAGTTTTCATATATAAGAAATTATATAATAAATTCGAGATTGAACCACAAGCCTATTATATAATGTAAAAACGCGAGGTTTTATCAACTTATAAAATGAGCAGAGATAGGTTGCTGATCTGGCACATCAAGTAGTTTTGTAACTAAACTAAACAAAAGCGAAACTACACAAATATCCCCAAAACAACAAAATCAAATATTCTAATTAAACCCTTCCCTTGTACTTTGCTTCCATGGTAGGACCAGAGTAGATCGGAGATAAACAGTGGAAAAAGCCACCGATAAGGGCTCTAACATACACATTCAAGGTTGCAATCGTAAGTGAATATACAGTTTAATTGAAATAGCCAACTGTACCTATGGACGAATAGCTAGTCCCGTCATTCATTCTCATAAAAAACATGATTGACATGATTGAATCAAAACACGTCGACAAAGCGAAGTAACAGAGATTCATGTCAAATCTGAGAATCCTCAGTGGTAACTGCCAATCTACTTTAACTTCACAGATATGGGATGTGTGTTTAACTTACCCAAGTTCAAGTTCATTACGACATCGGCGATTGGCGATAACAACTGTAGCTTACTTATTATAAGTTGGACAGTAAATAAATAAATTAGCCACCTACTTACAGCGTTTTTCAGCACCATATCTAAAGTTTTTTTATGGCATTCGCACAGAAAGAGAACGCTAATATACAAAAAACCGACAATTTCAACATTATCGGAAGCTGATAAAGCCTTGAATCATGATAAAGCAGACGTACACGCGTTTTTGTAATGACATGCCATACCAACTGCCAACGATGAGTACCGACCCAATTATCTGCAGATGAGTCGTCTTTTGTCATTTGTCAATCTCAACGGTACGGTTCAGCGTGTCAACTGTGACCTTGCTATCTGTGTGTCAGAACCCTAATAATGATGTTTGCTCCCCCTGTTTGGTTAGGTCAATTTCAAGTGGCGCCTTTTATAAACCCACCCCTATAGTACCTTCTGGAAACAGGGTAAATTAGTTTTAGGGACTCGCTGATAAATAGATTTACTCTGGTTCAATTGGTAAAACGAATACAAACGTGTAGTCATGTTACGTGATATTTTGGTACATGTCGTGATTCATGTTTTCATATTGCATTGCACTGATGTTCGTACGAATAATTGCCAGCCTCTAATGGTATTGGACAGGTCAGGTGAGCAAACACAGTAAATTATTTACAGCTAAACGCACTCGTAAAAGAAAACTTTACTATAGATAAAAAGAGAAATGAGCTTATTTTCCGTTCTTTTACTTATGCATACAGATAGTAATACCCCAGATAATATAATAGTACAGATGCCTCATCCCATACAACGGAATAACGCGGGCTATTTTACGAATTATTTTATTTCTGCTTAAAGCAAGATTATCAAGCGATATTTATTGCGCGTTGGCGAAGTATTGGGTCAAATGAATACACTGGACACTAACTAGTAACTCTCTAGACACGACTACTTCCTTTTTTTTCAAGTTCGGGCTATTTTTCGTTTGTACCTGATGGGACCCCATGGTAATACACAGGACTTAAATCACGAGAGTTTGAAATACTCATCTACTTCCACAGCTTTGCTGACTCAAAAATGTGGGTGTGTGGGGCGAGTGGGGATGCATTGCATCAGATCCAACTAGGCAATTTTAGACGAACACGTTCACTACCACCACTTCCATCTTCCGTCCATCATCCGTACCCATCTTGCTAAATTTTAAGGCATCAGTATAACGTTATCATGTAGCAAGATACTAATGTTAGTCTGTAAGTAAATCAGAGCTGTAACTGGTACCTCCACTTGGTGAAGTTTACTTTTCCTCTGCAGTACTTCCAATAATCAGTTTATCGATGGTAGCTTTATAACCTTAAAACCGTTGCATGCTCACCAGCCCATCAAGAACACAGTAAGCGAGTAAGCCAGCACTCTCTCCGGTACACTAGGCGCAGAGTTGGAACTCCTGCTGGCCAGCTGAGCCCACAGCAGCCAGCAGATTCCCACGCCGCCTGCTGCGCCACCCACTACCATGTAGACTGGAATGCGCGGTTCTGCTGGGCAGTCGCGGATATATTGGACCCCTGGGGAAGATTAACATAGTGAGCTACATGGTTTTCTGGATGTACAGGGAAGAGGAGTGTGGTATACTGCTCGGCAGTCGTTGGGTAGCTGCACACCATCCAATTTGCTATGCGATCTGCTGGAATCACGGTCAATCGAGCCACAATACTCTTCCACACGATGCGCTTTGACTGATTTAGTTGCACATGTGAGCTATGGAGAGAGCAATGCTCGGTGTTTCCCTGCGAGATAAGATCCGAAATGAGGAGATCCGCAGGAGAACTAAAGTGACCGATGTTTAGGATTAGCAAGTTGAAATGGCAATGGGCAGGCCACATCGCTCGTAGAACTGACAACCGATGGGGAAGAAAGGTTCTCGAGTGGCGACCACGAACTGGAAGACGCAGCGTGGACGCCCCCCACTAGGTGGACCGACGACCTGGTGAAAGCCGCGGGGAGCCGATGGATGCAGGAGGCGAGCAGCCGCTCTAAGTGGCGCTCCCTGGGGGAGGTCTATGTTCAGCAGTGGACGTCTTCAGGCTGTTAATGATGATGATGATGAGTTGCACATGTTGTGGCAGATTGCAATAAAACCTAAGACGTCTAAGCCTCAGACTGTTTCTTTAATATAATGTGGTGCCTATTTTAGATAAAACCAAAAATTACATGTTAAGAGATTATGTACCTCAGCATACTTGGTCTAGACTTTGATCTCGATAAATTAAAATATCATAAATATTATTATTTGCCCTGGTAAAATAAATATCATAAGAGACACCCTTGATATTTGACAAAATTATAAGGCTTATACCTATAAGCCATCCATTTTGAATCTATCTAGTCTACGCAATTTTTATCATTATGTTTTGTATTAAGATGTCGATTATTTTTAAAAGCCATCGAATTTACAACGAAATTGAAAACTTTAACATCGCCAGCCGCCTCGTCATCCAAAAACTCCAAAGTCACGATCTCAAGTCATTACTCTTGTTTGTTTCACGTCCCGTCAATTTTCATTACTGAACAACCATCCCGTAAACATTTTTTTATATTTCAGTTTTCTTGCAATTCTTTACTGTTGGCGGAACGGTAATTTCATTATGTTTGACATTTCGCGTCCCTTCTGCCATCTTGGCTTATCCGATTTGTGTCAACTTGTTTTAAGACAAACCAATGTTTTAAGAAACCGGTAATATTACGTTCCTGTTGCAGCTTGAGAGAAATGTGTTAGAGTTACTATATTATCGACCTTAATTATTTTGCTTTGGATGAAGGTAACCTATATTTTGCTGGCAGTGAGGTCTAGCAGTACACTTGTGATGTTAAAGTATATTCGCTTTGGTATTATATTATACTAGGTGTCAGGTATTTTTGATATCGTTTTCTTCGATTTATCATAGTTCAAGTTAGATATAATATATTGACATAAGAATAATTACTAAAACTAAATTAAATCTAAACAAAAATGAACTATCTAAAACTAAAGTAAATAAACTTAATCTAAGAAGCCGCTACCAGTGGGCAATGTGCCCAAAATGCTGGCAGCATTGCCCCGTTGTATGGCAATGCTTAGTCTTTGCGCCATATAGAGACCAGCATTTTGGTCACGTGTTGCCTCGATCAGTCTTTCCGAAAGGTTTTTGTAAATTTTGTGAGCACTTGATCCCCACGGCCCCAGCGTCTCGACACCAAAAGGCGCAAATAAGTAACCACTGTCCAGGGTACTATATTTGCGCCTTTTCATGTTCTCTGCGGATTCGGCCGCCGCGCCAGCCTCAACCTGTGTTCCAGGAAGATGTGACGGCGCGAGAGTGTCAACACATGTTGCATCCCAAACCAAGGGCCGCCCCATCTTCCATGGAATCAAGGTCATTCCGTCAGGTCTTTTGCCATCGTCACGTACGAGGCCATTGGGTTCCAGAATGGCCGCACAGTTGGCGCTGACAAAAGCTCGACGGATTATATCGTTGAGACTAGCGTGACGAGAAATCCTCCCAGCACTTCTAACGCATGATAGACCGTGGTGACCAAGCCGATCGACGGCACTGCCACACTGGCAGCGGTGCGGAGCACAGCACGATGCGCCCAAACGAAGGGATGCTGCGATTCGGAAGGTCGAAGAATCGATTAGCGTGCCAGTATTGGGCGAAGGGAGAGCCTGCAGCCACAAACCCGATTCCCACTTGGCAACGGCTAAGAGGCGGGCACGATCTGCGGAGCTTGAGCACGTATGAAGTAACTGATTCCGTACTTGCTCGCAGAGCGGCCCGTCCCAAAGCCTCTGTGAGTATGGGGTTTTGGGTAATTCTGTGTCTGGGCAGGCCAACAACCACGCGTTCCTGGCCTCGCCAAAAAAGGTTAAATCTACAATGTCAAAAGAGGCCGCAAGAATTTTTTGAGTCAAAATTTGAGTGCTATGCACTGAGGACAGAAACGCGGGGAGAGCGACACCAGAGATAGACCGAACGCCGAGGCCTCCTAGACGCACGGGAAGAGAAGCCTGTAACCACTCACGTTCATCTAAATTTATATTCAAGTTATGTTTTTTGTTTTAGTTTCACGTTTTATCTGTTTTTCTATAAAGCCTGAAACAATTGGGTACCAATTTTGTCACCTCTTCTTTTTTTACGGTTTGTGAGCAGCAGGATTTCTTTCAAAATATGAGTTTCCATTTAAAAACACTGCTCAAAAAACATTGCTATCCCTTTTTTGCATATTTTTAGAAAAATAGCCAACCAAATACGACAATTACCAAAAACTGTTTTAAACCGTTTGTTGACAATACTGATTTCCCTGGAATGGCTGTTCATTTAATTACAATAATAAATGATTAAATACGCATCTAAAGATCATACCTATACTCCCGCTCTATAATATTGCGTTCGGTTGATACAATACATTTTCTCATTAAGCCCATAAAGACGAAAGATACACACGAAATCGATTAGTCTTTCTTTTATTAACTTACGTTACAAATTTTCTTTTCAGACCGTGAGTAATTAACTACGTGAATAATTTAAGTGTCGAAATCCGTCCATTGTTTTAAGATTAATTGCCGTGTTCATTTAAGAAATAATGCGTGACTAAAAGTCTATGCGCTGATGACTAGGTGAGAATTAGTCTTCAATTATGTTATGACATGTTATATCTTCAGGCTGTTAATGATGATGATGATGATGATGATGGTTATGACGATGATGTTATGAAATTAACCAGTGGACCTTCGATGCTCTGTATAGCATTGGATGTATGAATGAAAACTGTTCACCAGACCCGTCTCATTACACTGCCTTATACGCCGATGTAAATAAAGACGAAAAATATAGCATTTCGAATTGTCTGCTCAAATTAGTTGCTATGCACACAATTACTTATTCAAAAGAAAATAATGTCGCGATAGGACTGGAAAAGTGCAAAGCAACGTATTAAGGCCAATAAAGTTACTGTCAAAAATGTGAGGATGCGCTTCATCGGCGCCCTTTTACGGATTAAATGTAGGATTATGACTGGACATTTTTTTCCTGCGGTTATGTGCTTTTCGGTTTCTCGCTGAAACATTTCATACTCTGAGATAAAATAGTAGGTAAACACTCTGCCGTCTGCGTCACAGAATAGATAATCCGGTGTGCAAAAAATCCTTATCGGTTCAGATGTTTTGATATTAACTCTAAACAGAGTAGGTACGTTTCACTTTTATATTATCATGGAGGGGAGTTAACGATAAGAGGAAATAGGAGGAAAGCAGAAGGAAACTAGAAAAGCTTATACCATTATACAAATAAAATAAAAAGAAGATAAATGTCATGGGGAAGTAAAAGTATTGGCTCTTAAATAAGGGCTAAGGATGTAGGGCTTTCACCGGTTACTCCGTCACCAATCGAAAATAGAAACCAGATAATCAAGCAAGCGGTTATTAGCTCTGGTATCATGAAACTAGAGGTGTTCTTCACAAACCCATTATAAGCATGATGACCGGCAACGTGGAGAGGCAAGCCAGGAACACAGTCATCAGTACTGGAACAAAAAATATTCAATTAAAAGTTAATGCTGAAAGTTGCATCAAATTATCTCTGCCAAGATTTTTATATTGTATAGTCTACATCTACACGTTATATACAATTAATTAGTGATACTTATTTTTAACAGTACCTACCTCTAGACTTGTTTCATCACCTATGAATACAGATGAACTGAAAAAAGCCAGCATAGCAGTTTATGGGATAGGACAGGTGGTTTGCTCCACTCTAATAAAATGTCTTGTATGTTACAAAGAATTACAAGTCGAATCTCCATAAACCTCAGAGTCTATTGTCCTTACTTGTCCTGTTCATGATCTTAGCCGCCCGGCACACGAAGTCGACCGTCCCCGACGCCTCCATGTTGGCGTCCTTGAGCTGGTACGCCACCGAGCCATAGGTGGTGAGGCCCACGCCGAGCCCGAGTCCAGTCCGATCGTTATACTTGGCCTGTTCGCCGCACAGGCGTCGCTGTTCGTCTCCTGACACCTGACAATATATAAGTAATGACGTGGGCATTTAAAGACATTTCTGGCTGATTATTCTATAATACCTATTATGTAGTAATCTGAAACTACTACACACAGTACGACTACAGTATGGGGGAGCTTCAAGAAAAGTGTTAAAAGAGTCCTCTCTAAGGGTAGGCAACGCACCGGCAATGCCCTTGGTGTTGCAGACGTCCATAGGCGGCGGTGACCACTTACCATCAGGTGGGCCGTCTGATTGTTTGCCACTCATTATATAAAAAAAAAAACTGAAGACCACTGCTGAACATAGAGAGAGCACCATTTTGAGCGACTGCTCACCTCCAAAATCCATCGACTTCCGTTGTTTTCACCAGATCTTCGATCCACCAAAAAGAAGTAAGCCAGCATAGGTAGGTAAAGAACATAGCCACTCCCCATAAACTCACTTGGCTAACGGAGCTGGACGCTCGCCTTGATCCAGTGTCAGAGGCTCCCGTGCCACTCTGTCGACCGCCCAGCGACGCTCTGTATGGAGACATGCTTCTACCTCTGGTTCCTGTATCACAATCAAAACACGATCATCAAACCATTAGCAGTCATTGCTATTACTTTAAAAGTTGCGAAATTTGTAAATCACACTAAATTACAACACAATATATATACAACAGGCTATACATAAAATATACATGATACATGTTTTTTTCAAACAATTTTATATGATCCTCACAGATGCTATTCTATTTATTTTATTTTATTAAATCACAAAGCAGATTACAAACACATCACAACAATAGTATTATACTTACAAACAGTTTGGAACTAGATTGTAACCCTAATATGTGAATACAAGAGCACTAAGTAGTTTTATATAATTTATATCAGGAAACCTATGAATTTTGTTGTTTCATTAATAATTGATTACAAACAGTGAAGAAAAAGAAAAATAAATGCAATAAAATGGTTAAGTATGATTTACATTCAGATCAGAAAACTGTGTTGCCCTAATACACTTGACAAACCTCCCGAGATTAGGGTCAAATATGTCTATGATTTTGTTCTTTAATGCCAACTCATTATAGAGAGATATTCTGTACCTGATATCGGATGTTTCTGTACTCATATAGAGTTATAGAAAGAGAATTGAGGAGCAGTATCATGCCTCAGCTTGAGGGATGAATGGATACGGGCACAAATTTCATCATTCAAACCCCTTTGAATCTACCGATAGAAGCAAGATCGGCCCTATAGAAAATTAGGTACTTGAGGAACTGCAAAACCCTGCCCATTACCGGGCAAAAAATAAAATAAAATGACTGTATATAATTCAAGAAAACAAGGGCTGGAATATTAGCAGTTGTATTGGAAAACTTGCATGCACTGCATATTAGGGTAGGCTGTTGCCTACTGCAAGCTACATATTTATAGTAGCGAATAGAATTACCAGTGGAATAAAATATTACATACCAGCAGTCTGGCTGTCTTCACTTGCCCGCCTTTCCTTTGACACCAATGGTTCTTGAAAGGTCAATGTCAGGCTACCTCTTGGACTTATTCTAGACGCGTCTCCATCACCAGCCACTAGACTCCCTCTAGCACTCCTCTCTGAGGGAGCAATGCTTCCTCTAGGACTTCTTTGTGAGTCCGGAATCAAAGACCCTCTTGGACTTCTGTCAGGAAGCTCTTTAGGCTTTATTGGTGCTTCGATAGGTATAGCTATACTCCCGCGTGGACTTGTTCTTGGGCTTGGTCCCATGTCCTTTTGCGCTCGAGCTGGATCTAACTGAATGCTGGCTACAGAATGCCTCGGACTTCTTCCCACATCAGGAGCTAGCGAGTTCCTTGGCTGATTCCATGATGTTCCTTCGGGTACCAAGCTCCGCCTTGGACTTCTTGCTGACATGTCTGGCGTAATACTATTCCTAGGGCTTCGGTTGAAGTCTTGAGGGTTGAGGCTCAATCTGGACCCATAAGCCATTTCTACATTTAAATTATTCCTAGAGGGAGCGAGAGTGTTTCTCATTGGCATAGCCTGGTCTGGGGTGATAGAATTTCTAGCGGACCTGACTTCAGGCGCTAAAGAGTGACGTGGACTTCTGTGGTAGTTCTCTAAAGCTGCTTCTGGAGCAAGACTTGCTCTAGGACTTCTTTGAGGCGTAGGTTCCATTTCTTCGTCAGTTTCTGCAGCTGCTAAAGAGGCCCTTCTGGAAGTTTGAGCGGATGCTCTCGGAGACCTTGCTTGGGGAGAAGTGGCTGCACTCCTAGAGGCTCGACGCCGTCTCGACGATGACGTTCTATGGAGCATTGTCTCTTGTCTCGTTTACCACTCTCGCGCTAACTTCTGAACCAGATCCATCTTTAGTAGCTGAAACAAAATAACATAAGCATTATAATGTTTTTCAGATTGTTGTCGTTCGAGAGTAAAATTAATAAGTTCATAATCCAGCTCAAACGCCGCAATTTGACTTTTCTTTGTTTACTGATACAGGCCGTGAATTTTAACGAAATTGTGTTAGAGCTTCGAAGCAAAATGTGAAATTTGGACCCAAGAGATTGTATCAAAGTGATTTATATCTTGTGTGCCTTGGATCAGCCTCCAAATGCTTTATGCAAATAGTATCTTATCGAAGTCTAACAATATAATTATGGACGTGTTTAGACTGCTTGCATTGTTAGAATTGATTAAAATATAAAGTTTGATTAAAGTCATGCAAATGGAGATCCCATCTGAATACAGTCTATTATTTAAATTTAATGGCATTGTAGGGTACAATCTATTAGTTCTTTATTCCAACTGACAGGTAATTAACTCCCATGCATAGACATATATATAAGGACAGGCCTAATGACAGATTAAACCGTCGCTTCAAAGAGGGAGCCAATTTCACAGATTGGCATCCACTAGCGCTCAGTCTGTGATGGAAGTTAAAAGGCATCGGTCGAATGTCACAAAGAAAATATGCCAAGTTGTGTTGTGAAGGGTTGCACAAACTACACTCTAAAGTGCAATAAAAAGAAATACAAAGTTTCTTACCACAAGTAAGTCAATATTTTCAATATTACACTCCGTTTTGTACGAAAATAATCGAATTTATATTTGGGATAATCATTGTAAACAAACATTGACGGACATAATGGCAGCGATAGGGCCGTTCTCATCGTAGTTCCTGAGTAATCTAAGAGATGGCGCTGACTTTTCCCCACACCATTTTGAGTGAATAAAATGTTCCTTCGGGCATATCCTGATATATAGATCTATGCTCCCATGGCTGTATTTAAATCATCCTAAGCCCTAGGAAAGATATCGTGGGCAACAGGTATAACTATCTACGCCTACACAATTAACCCTTACACAATATCTTCCGCCCGCATTTGCTTTGATAGTGTAGGTGTCCGTCGTTCAGGGTCGGATTGCAGGACAAAGGGCGAAGCCGATCTGGGACTGTCACGAACGGAGTCAACAATAAGCCTTCACTGTTTATGTCAAAGGCTTTAGTTTTAAAGTGGGTCATCTTTTGGGATGAAGTGAGCATCATAAATATATACAAAATAATATACAAAGCGAGAAAATCTCCCCAGACACGTAAACCGTTCAGTTCGCCACGGAAACCGATTGGTCTTGCCTACATCCCGGCTCAAACTGCACGCTTCCGGTACACTTGTTATGTCTATCAATATATATAACAAGCTTCCAGAAGCAATGAAGAATGAATTCAATAATTTAATTTTCATTAAACAAGTAAAGAACTTTCTAATTGAAAAAAGTTATTATACCGTCGATGAATATTTAAACGATAAAATGTAAGCATAGTATAAATATAATTAATAATAATAAATCTAATTTTTATAATAATAATGGATAATCAATGACATAGAACGTAAAAGCATTAAATTATAGGGGGGAAAATAAATATTATTTTGTTATAAAGCAGTAGGAAAATACCAACATGACTGTAAGTAGGTACTTATACATATGCCTACTTACTTTAATATAAATAAATAAATTCGACGTCATCTTAAACATATAGAAGAAAATCATGTATAAATAGTAATGTTGTGATATTTTTAGGTGCATGTTAATGTTGACAAACTAATGTTAATTATCTATCTTCCTCTCTTCTAATGTTGCGTGCCCGACAGGGCCCATGATGAGCTGTTACCACGTAAACGAACATCTTTAAACAACATTGTGGAATGCAAATAAACAATTGAATTGAATTGAATTAAATTGTTTAGTTTGAAACATTCATTCAACATCATTCTAATTAAAGGAGCCAGCCAAAAACTTAAACAAAAAAAATGTTTTTATTGAATTTTCGACTTAGATAATGAATTATTCAACGTCGATTCCAAGAGGATCTAAAACTCGTTTCACATTGATGTATTCTAATTAATTACACTGAAGAGTGCCATCCTATTTTAATTTCCTACAACTTTGGGTACCTCGGTACTTTGGCTACCGATAAGTTCTGTAATTCACCGTTTTGCGTAGCTTGTTAAAAACTCTTTCTTCGAACGATTATAACTCTTGTTCCTGGGATATTAAGTTTATATTAGGAATCGTGTTTTTATTTCTGTTATAACTTTAACATCCTTATTATTTTATATCACCATCGACGGCTGGTCACTGGTGTCTGCTGTCGGTTAAGGACAGAGGTAAGTGGTTTATCATGTAGTGCAGCTCTAAAACCATTAATCCACTGTTACATGTATAACATGTTGTTTATTAACGGGATATAAGTATGAATAAATCGGGGAATATGTAAGTGGCCAATGGAAGTTTAAAATCCATTATTTTGCAAACGTCAACGTAATTTTCGCGCTAATTGGACTCTTCCTAAGTCTGTAATAAATTAAATTAAGTTAATTTAATTACGAGAGATAGGAGAGCCCCCCAATTAGAGTTGGTGCTGCGAGTGGACTACTGGCTTATCTCAGAAGTTTTGTGAAGTTGAGAAGAGATATCATTAAACCGGGATAGAGTGAAAAAGTACATAATTATAAAGTCAAAACAGAAAGATAGCTTGCGACTACGCTGCTTTGCAAACATTTTATAAAACAAAAAAACACATTTTTCATTACGCAATTTTGTATAATGGGCATAATGTACATTTACGAGGATTTTATATGAACGGTAAAAAATCATAACCATTTTAGGACTACTTTCACTATTCGAATATATTATTATTTTAGTATATTGATACTAAAGAGTAGGCAGGCTCATCCACTCACCAGTCATCATCACCACTGACCAGTATCACACAATTGTGGTACTGGTCAGTTGATGACCATCGAACCCTACGGCCAGGAATTCATTCATAGTTTTTTTCCAATTGTGACGATAACCGCTTTTTTATATAAGCAGATTGTAAATATCACCCTACCATGTGAAGATTGTGAATAGCAACTTTTTGATTACTTACCTAATACTAACTGAAGCTTAGTGCTTATTGTTATCACGTACTATTAGGTATGAGGATGGAACTGAGAGTTATCTTATAAGATTTTAAGATTATCTAACAAGTTTACAACTCGACACGACGGCTCACTAAACTTCGTTCCGAAAACTTGCGCTTTGATTCACTTGGGCCGACTTGCGCGTTCTCTCTAACCTCGTGTTACCTGAATAAATAGCCTAACTCGGATTATTTCTGTATTTTATCTTGCACGTTAGAAAATTGACCATTTATCCCGTTATATATTTAACCCGGTAATTTGACATGTTGATTCATCCTTAAGCGGCTTTCACATACTTGGCAAACAGCGAACACCAAATAGCAAACACGAACTTGAGGATTTGCCTGTTTGTAAACATACACCTATCACTGTAAACGCCAGTGATTGGTATCAGTGTCGGATTAATACGTTTGTCGAACGACAAAGCCGTTTGTGATGTATTCAAACGTTTGACAGTAGTACGCGCGTAGGGTTGCCAACCATACATTAATATATAGAACTGCACTATATTTCAAGGCTGTGTGCTAAACGCTGTGCGCAACAAGTAGGTTCTATATATCTCTTCGAATACTGCCCTATGTGTTCCAGTATCCAGCATGAAATATAAGCTGTTAATGTGTTAATTCATTTTTTTTATTAAATCCTATCTGTTAATTTTAAAATTATCTTCAAATAAACTGTTATAATACTAATTTTCGGTAATTTTCATTAAAGAAAATGTACATTCCCATTTGTAATAGGATATTTGCTGTACGTTGTTTGTTAAAATAGTTGTCTGTTTCAGTTATTCTTAAGTTTATTGCCTTTTTGTAGGTAGGTAATAAACCAAACCCTATTTATTTATAGTCATGTAATATCAAATGAGTAAGTATCTAGCTTCTTATTATCATGTATTATGTATTAATTATTTATAGTACTAGAATGCAAAATAATAATTTTCCCTCACGTTTTTAATGTTTTATAAAGGTGTAACATAGCCTGTAAAGAACACGTCTACTCGCATGTTTGTGAAACATAATTATTTAAAATTATGTGTATCCACTTTTTCATTTATTTATTAAATAAAGACTTTTTAACATCAAAAATCATTAAAGAAAATAACGGTTTTTCAAACAGTCTCTATTCTCTATAAAAGAATTTGAGAGTCACCCTAAACCGCTCCTCATTCTGTACAGTATGTACGAAAATAAAACAACAGACCGAACCGTAAATCCCGCTCTCCCTAGATTAGTTCCTGAAACACGATAAAAGGAATTAGTAATCCCACGATCCGGGAATTCCGAGGTAACATATAAGAGGTGAAGGTCACAATGGCGATGTTGTATTTTAAAGGACCCGTTTCTAATCTTTTCCTTCTCGTGTAGGCATATCTCACATTCTAGAAAGCTTATTGCTGGAATACCCCCAACGGCCCGATAGCTCAGTTGGTAGTATCCCTGCCTTCTGAACTGAGGGCTGTGGGTTCGATTCCTACCCAGGACAAACATTTGTGTGATGAACATAGATGTTTGTTCTGCGTCTGGGTGTTATATTGTATTCTATGTATGTATTCACAAACAAAAAAAAGTATATAAGTATTGTATCAGTTATCTGGTTCCCATAGTACAAGCTATGCTTAGTTTGGGGCTAGATGGCGCTGTGTGAAATGCCCACACATATTTATTTATTATTATACCTACTAAACTGCATATGTCCCATGATTTGTCTGTTTTATTGGGCTACTGGGTTACAAGCACTGTGACATCAATTTGACATCGGAATAGGCATCATTTGTGTAACTAATGGGCACAACGCGTGCGTGGATCTAATTGAAACATTAACAGTGTGATTCCGACGATTGACGAGATTGAGCATTACGCTCATGTCGCATTAGAATATCTCGGCATTTATTGCATTAACTAGTCACCTTACGGTTATACTTGCAATTTACCCGTTTACCCGCAGAAACTCCTAATTTTCTGGGATTTAAAGTAAATTGCCCTAGGTATGTTTGTTTCAGCAGTGTTTCATCAGTTTTCAAAAATTCAGCTAAGTCCGTTTAGCCCTTTTCGAATCCACACAAACTACAAAAACAAAACGACATTCGATTTCAATTGTTTATTTATTTGCATTCCATAATGTTGTTTACAGATGTGTGCTTACTTAGTAACAGTATCATGGAAAATTAGAGAGAAAATTAATGATACCATTTTCCCCGATTGTAAACACGTTTGTTATGCATTATGTTAAAATCATTTTAAAACACGTTTGATTCACACTTATTTAGGTAGAATTAACAATGAGTTGACTGCCGATAGGACAGGAAATTACTCAAAACACTGTTGAGATTTACTGGGAATTCCAAATGATTTCACTTTTATTGTATGGTAGATTTCCAAACATCATAGCATGCCTTTTTATATTTTTATTTACAATAATTCAAAAAATTATTGTAAATCTTTTAAAAAGGTATTATTACGAACCAGAGGTTATCTCAGAGTAATAAAGAACCAGAAATGTTAAAAGAACAAAGTTTTCAGACAGGGTTCTCGGAACTCAAGATTGATTATGATGGTTCTGTCCCTCAGCCAAACAATTTTATTGGCCCTCAGCCTAACAATACGCACAATTTGAATGGCCTCAAACCGAATAAATGAATTGACCCCCATCAAAATAATTTGTCTGGTCTTTCTTTGAATTGTCTTGGTCTATCACCAAATAACTGGTCGGGCACATTGCCAAATAATAATAACGTAAATGAACTTTTCAACACATTTGCTCAAAAAATGCATTTACTAAGCCTGTGTACATTGTTCGAAAGTTAATTGTGACGCACCATACAACGGACCCTGTGGTTCAATAGGTATTCTCACCTAAGTACCTATTTTATTGTATTTTACCACCTCCTCCGTTGTATGGCGCCGTGCGAATTCCATTACGGTCACATCACAGATTAAAGAGAAAAAATCTGTACGGTTCTCTTTTTAATTTCCATAAAAATATTGAAGTATTCCGCCAAGGAGTTTCCCATTACGAGAATAAATAAGCTGAATGAACGAAACTCCTTGGAAGCGCTTTTGCTTGACCAGTAGGCCTAGCACGAATATTTACGCGCTAGTAAGTGTAACGTTAACGTAAGGCAGTTGTATGGCATTTGATCTGCCCCCCTATTACGATTGAGCTAGCAGCGATGCCGCTCAACTGCTGACAAAATTGTATGAAGTTTGACAGCAGTTGAGCGGCAGACGCAATCGTAATAGGGGGGCCTTACGTTAACGTTACACTTACGCGCGCGTATAATTTTCACCACACGCCACGTGCGTGTGGTGAAAATTAGAACTACATAAATTAGAGCTCCAACTGTATTGTAAATGCGCACCATTTTATCCATTTTCATATTAGATTAGATTATAATCGTCAAAGTTTGTTTATAGCGAAATTAAAACAAAGAAATATTAACAAGAATGAGTTCAAGTGATGCAATATTAATATGGAATCTACTCCACCTGACATTATAAAATGAGGCGCAAATTTCAGAAAATGGTCTGTTGCCGGCGAAATCGCGATAGCGCTATTTATTGACTTACAATAATTTTATATCATGGAAGACTCGAAGAAATACTCAATCATTCTCTGAAAATGTTTTGATGGCTTACTTCAGTGACTTACGTGAGAAGTATAAACCGTCGTCTTTGTGGTCAATATATTCGATGTTAAAAAGCACTTTAAAAACCAATGACGTAGATTTAACAAAATACATAAAATTACATGTCTTTTTGAAACGACAATCAGATGGCTATACAAGCAAGAATTCAAAAGTATTCGCCGCAAATAACGTAGAAAAATTCCTTGATGATGCGCCAGGTGAAAAATATTTAGGAACTAAGGTTTTTAAATCTTTTCTTTCTTTAACCTTTTTGTAGGCACACTTGTTTGCTATAATTGTTTATGCAATGCTTAATTGTGTTAATTTGGTCATTTATCTGTATCATCAATAGCCTGACTGGTAAGCCCTCCACTTCGTCTCGGTCTTAAATTAGTCTACTCGTTAGTAATAACCAACTTACCGCCCTTATATCATAAATAACTATAAAAAAAATTTGCTTTGATGGTAAAACAGGTATTGTCCTAGATCATTTTTAGAAAAGATCTTGGTAATTCTAATCACGATTATAAATTGCTAGAATTGATTCGCGTACTTTCTCAAGCTCGAGACGAACCGATAATCGTTTATATTTCGATTATGTTTGGAATGTTCCACAAGCACGATTCAACCTTGCTATTCTACACATGTTGCGATAAACAAAGGTAAGTGTTGATTCTCTAATTGGTTTTCGCCAAGAGTATGTGAATTTTACTGATAGGGATCGTGTTTTTAAAGAACAACGTTTGGATGTTAAGGATAAAAAACGTTGGCATAAAACCCTACATTTCATGACATATCGTTTTGAAACTTGACACATACAAACAAACATAAATAAATAAAAGAAATGATACCTTTAGTTTTTCGAAATTCAACATTTAAAAGGGTTAAAAAAATTGTTAAAGTTTGTATGGAAATTTCAAAATAAGTTACTGTATTAAACTGCAATTTGGAATCCGTAAAACATACACATAATAAATAGACTAATATAATAAATAATAAATAGATTTGTAAATTAAATATAGAATTATCGTAATGCATTCAAAATTGGATAGTTCCTTCGCTATAAAATGTTGCTCTAAATATTTTTTGAGGGATCACTGAGGGATGGATGAAACTTTCGCCAGGGCAAGATGGTGAATGCTAGCGCAACTCCAACTCTCCACATCGCGGTGGCGGTCTCATCACGGGGTTTTAGTGGGTTCGAGTCCCAAATGCTGTCACCCCGTGGTGGCAGGAAGTTTGAGGGCATTAAATTTTCTCCCTACCCAAAAATGAGTTTTTTTTTTTTGCTATTTTTAAAATGCCTCTTTAAACAGGCATTCTATTTATATTACAATCTAGTCATCTACTTGACTAATGAGTAATTCGAATTTAACCTAAACTTTTACAATCAATATATTCTAAGAATGTGTCCAATAACACGTTTCTTATTGTCTCTATTAAGGCGAAGGAAGACACATGGTTCTTGTGTTCTTTTTAGGTAGCACTTGTTTGCACTGCACCACACTATACTAACATTTTTTACACTATGTCACTACACTAACTCAAATGGTTTTGTTCCTTTTAATCTCCTAACAATATCCGTGTGGTCGAGCAGCTGCAGTGCAAGCACGGATCTTCGGTTCGACAAATATATCGAGTCGATAAACAGATTTTGTTTATCGTTCTTATCGGTAACATGTAGCATGGATCTAACATCGGTAAATTTTGTCGATGTCTTTCGAGGGCTTTATTTTGTCGACAGCGTATCGATCATTTGTTCTTAACTCTCACAGAGTAGCACGATATTTCGTAAATTTCCACAAATTAGGAGATAGCCGTTGTCCGATTTTATTTGTTTCACGTAGATTTTATATACTCTTTGTCGGATTTTTTAAGGTTATACGAAGTAAGTTACTCTTTGAAAAGGTATATTGATAGTTGGTAGCAAAGAGCATAGAGAAAAGTAATATATATGGCAAAGAGTTGATTAGTTTTCTCTATGATTCCCTTAAATCAGTCTCAACATGGTCTCAACACCTTGAATAAGGGCGAGGGCAATTTCTTTGTTGATTCTAAAAAGAATCTCGAACTGGTCGTTGGGTAGGTCGAGAGGATCATTGGCGTCTCTCAAACGCCGCCTGTTGATCCTCAAGGCATCCCGCCGCGTCCTTCTTTCGGCTTCCAACAATAAAATATAGCCAAAATCCATTTTACTAATGTTTGGTTAATATTATCGAGCAACTTTAGGAACCCGATAAATATTCGGTACATTCGATAAGATCGACAAGATTAAACCGATCACAGATGTCAAAATTTAGATCCATGCGCGGTTTAATCGATATAGAACGAACATATTCGTTAAGATTTATCGAATTTATATCGTCGGCGAAAAAATACATTCCATGCTACCGATTTCATTTTATCGATAATTTATGTCAAATTTGACATGTAAATTCGTTAAATATATCGATCGGTAGATCGGTGCTTGCACTGCTGGATTGCTTCGACGTTCACATGATGATGAAGTCTGTAATGGTGACTTTCTGCGTACTTCTTAATAATTTTGACGACGACCTCTATATTAAGGTACTAAGGTAAAAATGAGATGAAACTGAATAATAAATTATAGGCTATAATCCCAGTTGCCTCCACATGGATCGCCCCCAGGTGGCAACTGAGAAGCTATTGCTCCCACTTCAATCGCTGTAAATTGCTGCATGGATCGCCAACCCCCTTTATTAAAAAATATCCCTATTCAAACGTAATATTTATAAGTGAGGGGGAGATGAAGGGCAAGTGAGGGGCGAAGAGGGCAAGTTGCAAGGGGGGTGGATCAATTAAGAGGGAGGTGGGCAAGTGAGAGGCGAAGGAGCAAGTAACAGGGGGTGGATCAAGTGTGGTGGAGGTGGGGTGAATTGCCGGGGAGGGGGGAAAGGAAGGGGGATTAAGGTGGCTGGACGGACTTCCCCGGCACTTTTTCCTCTCCCTCTTACTTCCCCCCACCTCCCCTAACTTGATCCACCCCTGCACTTGCCCCCCTCCCCCACACATGCTTCCACCGCCCTAAATTCCACCCTATCTCCTCTGTAATTTTTGACAGAAGTCATTTTTGACAGATGTCAATTTTGACAGATGTCAATTTTGACCGATGTCAATTTTGACAGATGTCAATTTTGACAGATGTCAATTTTGACAGATGTCAATTTTGACAGATGTCAATTTTGACAGATTATAATATCATTGTAATAGACGTCATTTTTAACAGATGTCATTTTTACAGATGTTTCATTATTGACACTACTTTCTAGTGCATTTATAATCGAGACTTTGTATTTCGGACTTGTATTACTTACCCCAGAAAAATGACATCTGCTAAAATGGCATATTTCAAAATAGCACCTGCCAAAATGACATCTGCCAAAATGGCATTTTTCAAAATGACATCTGTCAAAATGACATCTGACAAAATGGTATACTATCTGTTTTTATTGTAACGGCAATATAATATGTAACGGCTTAGTTTGTTTTTTATCCGATTGTACTTCTGGTGAATTGAGAATCTGTTAAATTGCTCTGGAATGCTCATTTGATCCACCACCTGCACTTGCACTCCTTTGTTTATTATTTATTTTAATTGGGTCAATCGATTTTTCTGCTGTCTATGCGAAATAAAGGGGTTGTTATACAAGCAATGTGACGAACTTACAATAAACCAAATTAATAAAATGAAAAATTTATCTGAAAAATAGAATTGTGGCGAATTTACACATCCTTTTTTTCGTGACGAATTTACTTTGTGGCGAATTTAAAATAACCCAATTTTATTTTTATTGTTATTTTTATTATACTGGACCTCGTCTTTAATATCTATCACTTCGTCCTCCGTAGTGGGGTCGGCAGCGGAGAGTCGGGGAACTCTCCGCTGTGCTTACACGGCCCCACATATCTGGTGAGTAAATGAGGCGGAAGGTTACCCACTCACTGGCGCAGAGGTTCGAAAGGGCCTACCTGTAAATCCTATTGAAAGGTACAACAAACCTTAACTTAACAATTGTCACGGCCTTAGCTTCATTGGTTGGATAAATCATAGATCTTGGGATTATTTTTCAGACGTTCACCCAGCTCGGGATTGTTGTCCGACAATTAAATTAATTCAGGCTTTATACTTTGACTGATGAAATATACCGCACACTTTGTTCCAAAGATCTTATAGCTTTATTCTATTCGTATATACAATTAAACCAACGTAGCTGTGAAATATTATCAAAATCCAACCACTTTTACTTCTTGTTTAAAAGTTTTACTTCTTGTTTACATCTAGTAAGTGTGTTCGAAATCTACCATTGTGTGATCAATTTATGATTACTAGTAATCATAAATTGTTCACACAATGACACACATAGTTATCATTCTCTTACGATTTTCTTTATCACTGTGATATTAATCAAAAGGTAATCGATGTAGATAAAACTAATTAAATTTTTGCTTTGTATATAAATGACAAACTTTATAAAATCGACCCACTCAAAAATGGAGAATAAAATCATCACAGCTCTTGTAGTAAGTATTGGTTTTACAGTTTTGACTTTTATTTAGTTCAAGGAAAAAAACCGAGACTCTGTTTCTATTTTGGTGAACATTGATTCATTTTATTGCTATACATACAGGAACATAATTTTATACAATTTTTTCTTTCTTTTCAGTTGCTATGCTTTGCCTGGCGAGTACAAGCAAACTTTTGCATGGGCAAAGAGACAGGTCGCTACCCTGACCTTACAGACCCTACTTGCCGGCAGTTCACCGTATGTATTAACTATAATGACACAAGCAGTGAAACCTGGCACCTGATATGTCAATTAGATCAGGTTTATGATCCTGTTATAAGTAGATGTACGAATGCAAGCAGCTATGTCTGTAAACAGAACGGAACAACAGAATCTCCAATAACCACAGGCTTTCCGGGCAACCACAACGAAACTACTGCGTTTCCTGACAATTTAAATGGCACCACTCAGGTTCCTGTCATCAGTACCACGTGGAATCCCGATAACATTACTAGTACCACTTGGGCTCCAGTCAACATCACCAGTACCACTCAGGCTCCTGTTACCATTAACGAAACCACCTGGTTTCCTGAAAATATTACTAGTACCACCTGGGCTCCATTGGACATCACAAGTACTACTCAATCTGTAGTTAACATCACCAGTACTACTCAGGCTCCAGTTAACATCACCAGTACTACTCAGACTCCTGTCAATATCACCAGTACTACTCAGGCTCCAATTAACATCACCAGTACTACTCAGGCTCCAGTTAACATCACCAGTACTACTCAGGCTCCTGTTAACATCACCAGTACTACTCAGGCTCTTGTTAACATCACCAGTACTACTCAGGCTCCAGTCAACATCACCAGTACTACTCAGGCTCCGGTTAACATCACCAGTTCTACTCAGGCTCCAGTGAACATCACCAGTACTACTCAGGCTCCTGTTAACATCACCAGTACTACTCAGGCTCCTGTTAACATCACCAGTACTACTCAGGCTCCAGTTAACATCACCAGTACTACTCAGGCTTCAGTTAACATCACCAGTACTACTCAGGCTCCTGTTAACATCACCAGTACTACTCAGGCTCCAATTAACATCACCAGTACTACTCAGGCTCCAGTTAACATCACCAGTACTACTCAGGCTCCTGTTAACATCACCAGTACTACTCAGGCTCTTGTTAACATCACCAGTACTACTCAGGCTCCAGTCAACATCACCAGTACTACTCAGGCTCCGGTTAACATCACCAGTTCTACTCAGGCTCCAGTGAACATCACCAGTACTACTCAGGCTCCAGTTAACATCACCAGTACTACTCAGGCTCCGATTAACATCACCAGTACTACTCAGGCTCCTGCTACTATCAACGGAACTACCTGGGCCCCTGAAAATATCAACAGTACCAGCACACTTTCTCCCGTTACCAATGAAACAACTTCGTCTCCTGATAACTCAAATCCCGGTAACTCAACATCATGTTCAGCTGAAGGCTATTTTCCCAGTCCAGAGTACAGCGACTGCAGAAGGTATATCAGCTGTACATACATTAACGGATCTTTCGTTGAGAAGCACTACTCCTGTCCTCCTAACACAGCGTTTAATACGAGCTCGACCTATTGCGAATATGGATACGTCTGCCCGCCCAAACCATTCGAATGCACTGAACCTGGAAGATTCCCCAACTCCGAAGACCAGACTTGCGCTACTTATTTCTACTGTATCCAAACAGGTCAAGGGTTCATAAAGAACGAATATAGATGTGTTCCTCCAGCTGTCTTCAGTCCTCTGTCCGGGGCATGTACGACAAATTATAGCTGTTCGGCTTCTTTTTTTATGAATTACTTAAATATGTTGTTTTACGGAGCCTGATTTTAAAGAGTTAATTGTAATACCACAACCTTAACCACCAAGCTTAGCCTTTGTAACGACTTGCTCGTCACGTCATTCATTACCATAAAAAAAAGAGTTAATTGTAATTAAGTATATCCCCGACAGGGAAATACAAGAATATCATCATCACTTACCATCAGGTGAGACAGTGGTCAAATGCTATGCTTATAAATTATAAAAAAAGGGTTAATCATTTCATGACTATACTTAGTCATGAAATGAAATGATCAACCCTTTTTTTCATTCATTTTTTTAGCCTATAAATTATTTAAAAAAAAGTTTGTATTAACTTGGCTCATACTGTCATAATCAATTATTTGCATGTTATTAATCAATTGATTCATTTAGACAATATCAGTTATTGCACTTATTTTACACGTTCGCAGCTATTTGTATAATGATTATGAATATTATATTTTAACGGTTAAAAGTAAAAGCTCGTCTCCAAATTAACGCTTTTTGGCTACACCTGCTCCGATCGTCAATATTTGGCTTCTGTAGTTATTAATATCACAACACTAGTATTGAAATATTTGAATTTGATGCTGAATTTATACTATAATGAGAAACATGTGCCACTTTTGCAATAAATTAATTAATTAATATAAGCCAGAACTTAATCATAATGCAAAATGTGTAATATCAGCAATATTCAACGAACAAGTACGAACAACTAGGTGATACTTAATAAAAATCTGAGAGACTCTTACGGAATAAGTTATTAAGTAATCAAGCTGTTATGATGATATTATAAAATTCTTAATTACAAGGGAAAAATAAACTAATTGACATTAAAATAACCAGGTTGTAAAAGAATCATATCGTGCTGTATATAATTATAATAATACCTACCTAATTGTCCTTCTTCGAGTCAGCTATTATGTAGGTAGAGGATTTATAAACTACTCATCGTCTTACCAACCAAAGGTAAGCAAAATTAGCTGCGTATTTTTAACACACGCTTTCAATAAATAAGCTAGATTTAAATGACCAATTACAACATCACACTTTGATATTACCCTGCCCTGCTACCGAACAGTAAAGTATTAATATTCAAACGCAAAACATAGGTAATCAAAAATATCAAAATTATACAGTAGCTATCTCATAATATTATCTGCTAAGTAGGTAAACAGAACTCACCCAAAAATAAACTGTCATTCTTATGATTAATTAATTAGCAAGAAAATGAATAAAGAAAACCATTTATATTATAGTACCTACCCTAAATTAATATTCCGTGCTTCATTTAAAACTTTGTGTCTATAACTTTGTACATCTTTCCGCTTTCAACTCCTAACTTTGGCATGAAGTTCACACAAAGAAAATTAAATCTGTCGCATCAAGACAGCATTCGTACAAACAGTAGCACATCTTGTGATCTAGACAGAAACACATCAATTTTATATGCGACCAATTTAGCTTGAATTATAATATGTTAGCATACTTCGTAAAATAATGATAAGCAGATATTATTATACAACACGCTCAAAGCAACGTTATTGTACTATCAACATACTATCAACGTGAACGTGACAAATTGTAGACACAAATTAAAAGGTGCATTAGAGGTCTTCCTACATTTTCAAAAATTCCTCTAACTAATTACTATTTCCTTCTCACCATATTTATAATGCGGCGCGACTTTGATTCGATTTAGTTATTCGTAAGTGATTCGTAAAATATACATTTAAATAACTTACTGTTTATATTTATATACCGCGGCCTTTGTTCTTAAGCAGCTCAAGCTTAATTTAAGTGTAATGTTGTAAAAGGCAAAGATGCTTTTTTTTTGTCCCTACCGACCTTTACAGCGTCACCGGGCAGGAGGGCAGGCGCTTAAGGCACCCAGCCGACAAAAGTAAAGGGCAACTAGCTCAAGGGCACGCGAGCCTCGGCTTGGGCTGTTGCCGGGATAAGAGGATCGAGAAGGCTACGTCCGCTAGAGCAGTGGACCCTATGGAAAGTCGCGACTATTCTAGCTAACCTACGGGGTGTACGTCGACCTCGCCGGCGGGTCGGTGTCTGATTGTGTTACGCTGGTATCCTGTACCGGTGCCGAAAGCGGTACCTGAGCCAGAAGCGCTCGACTGGTCCGGTGATCCTAGCGCAGCCGAAACAACGGCTGCTATAGGATCTTGGGCAGCGACGACGGGGTGGCGACAACGGGGTGCTGGCAAAGATGCTCGTCCACCCTCTAATCTAGACCAAAAGTGATTGGCATTTTATTCAACTAATGATGCCGTTAACACGAAGTAAGATTTTTTTGGACGTCCGAATAAACAAGTGAGAAATCCTTTAAAAAAGAATTAACCCAAACTTTTTAGTTTTAATGAGTTGATAAAATATTTCACAACAATAGTGATTGAAGGAAAGTAAATTATAGGGAGGGAGGTTTTAGTCCGTAGGTCGGTCGCCATGATGGAATTGGCGGACTCGACATACCCGCGGGCCCGTGCCTGCGTGTGTTACTCCCCAAGAAAAAATGAAAGTAAATACACATAAATTTTTATACTTAAAGCAAAATGAACTAACAAACTGCAACACGCACCTAATTATAAGAACAAAGAACATGTACCTACATTTTAAAGCGTTCAATCGAATGCAATTTAAACGGATCTTGAGACTGAATAAATGAACGAAGCAAACCACTCCATAAAATTCCATAAATAGAATGCAATACGGTAGAAAATGTAATAAAACGAGAATAGGTAAAAGCAAATGAAGCTGGAACATTATTATCTTAATAAATTACATTCGACATGACGTGATAAATGAATGTACGACAGGAGGGATGCGCATTTTCAGTGTGTCCGTATGAGTAGATCATTGTATAATTACCATGTTATGTTGTTTAGTATTGTTTTGTTGTTTTGTAATTGTAACTGTTATGGGCTGCCGTGTTGCTTAACATCAGGTGAACGATTAGCAAGCCACGACATACGTAACCATAAAAAAATGTAGTCCTTTGAACGCGTGTCACGCTGGAACTACTGAACGAATTAAAATTGGTGGAATTTTTGGGGGTACATAATTGTCGTGAATTTACCAATTGATTCTTATTTTGAATATTAAAGGGTTGGTAGACTGTTAGAAAATGCTGTTTTAAACTTTCACGGTTGTTTAACACGTTTTTCATTAGGTTGCATTGAAAATAATACGCGTCCAAAATGTGATAAGATCATATGCAGTGGTACAGTGAGTGTGTATTGTCGTGAGTTACGATCTAGTACAAATGCCAATGGTACCCGCAGTAAAAGACTAAGAAAGAGGGTAGACCGTTATGTCTGCTCCTAACATTTCGAACTTATTATCATCCACCCGCATCTTCAGTCTACCCGTGAAAATGGTGCATGTAACTGTGCCGAAATATCGGGAACTCAAAAATTATTCTAAT
This sequence comes from Ennomos erosarius, assembly GCA_963580505.1. NCBI lineage: Eukaryota > Metazoa > Arthropoda > Insecta > Lepidoptera > Geometridae > Ennomos > Ennomos erosarius. The sequence continues at coordinate 13,730,663 of OY756991.1, forward strand.
CACGGTAAATATCCCGTAAATATGTTAAAAACATGTTAGAAAATGCTATTTTGGTTGGCCAAACGTCATCATAGCTGCTGGATGGTTCCGCGAGTTTTAAGGGGTGTAGAAAGGGGTTCACAAAGCAGTCAATTCCCGTTTGTCGGCAGAAGGTTCAAGACGTACCTATATTTGACTCTGCAGTGGAAATTTGTTCAAGAAACGTGAAACATACAAAGATGGAAGAGGCTTTCTATGTTTTTCACTTCATAACACTGCAGCTTTAGTGCGAAACGGGGAATTTTTCAACATGAATGGCAACATTGCTATAAAGTTGACAAAGCGACGTTAACATGGTAAGCAACCCACTCGGTGGTCCAATGAAACCATGCAGCTGCATCTACTGCTGCTATTCAAACAAGCGAGGTCAATCCCAGCCCAGTCGTCTATAAATTCGGATTCCACCTCCTTTGTTTGCGGAATCCGTAATTTCCTTCCAGAAACAAATAAGATCTTGGCTTTTCCTCTAAACCTACACTTTAAGGTAACTACATTTACGTATTGGACATTTAAAGCCTTTTCGCGCTTCAGAAGCTTCTGTTAGTGGGTTTGCTAGTTCTGTAGGTAATTTATTAGATGGGTAGATAAAGATGAAACTTTCTGTAACTTACGTTTTAGATCAATTTTAGTATTCGCTCCATTTACGCAAAGCGTTTTGTTGATTTTGCTATTACTTACAAATAAACCTCAAAGTACAATAAAAACAAAACTTACATAAAAGTCAATAATATTGATTTGATTTAGTCAAATTGGTTTTTCATTAAATCAGTTGTTACATGTCTAAAACCATTCAACAGGATTTATTCTATTTCTATAATGGGTTCGTCAAAAAAAATTGGTATCAGGTACGTGTTCGTCAAATTTTAAAAGCAGCTCGAACGCTTTTATTTTAGGTATTATACCTGCCCACATTCTATATAATGAACCACCTGTTTAATCTCTCAACAAAAGATGAATAATCGTTTCTGAGTACACAAAGAAAAAATCAAACTATCTTCAAAATCCAACCGCAATATCTCCAATACTCGTCTTCAAATAACTGGAAAAACCAAAAACTCATGCAAATTGCAAAATTTTACATTCAATTTTCCGAAAACCGAATTCAATAGTAACTTCTCCAAGTATCGGTCATTAATCAAAAGTCGCACGAATTCGGCGAAGTTAAATCACCTGCGCACTGAAAAGATCATTAGACATTCATTCATTCATTCCTTCGTTCATTTGTTCATTCGTTCACCAAAGTTTGAGAATTACAGCTAATTTACATCAATATGGAACGAGAAACGTAGATATTATTTAGTTTGTTTGATTTCAATTAACATAGTTATGGATATGGGCTAATAAAAGGGCCATTTTTATTGGAAAATCTGCATAATTGTCATTATATTGTACAAGAAAACTTTCGGAGTCTGGTTAGCAAGACGTTAAATACTCAAAACCACACTAAGGCTTAAAATTTTCTATGGAGTGTAAATTAATATGGGATTTTAACACTTACTTGATTAGTAGCAAGGTGTAAAATACCTATTTGCCTCAGCTTATTAGCTGACAAGTATCGAAAGCAAATCAAAATCTGAGTTAAGTGTTTCCCGATAAGTACGACCTGGAGCTCTTTAAGTCGCGAGTGAATAGGCATTTTCTTTTCCAAGCATGTGCCATTGTACACCGCATTGTCACTTTCCATCAGGTGAAATTGCGGACCAATGCGGCCCTACTCAATTAAAAAAGAAACGAATCGCAGATTTTGATTAGCTTTCGATACTGATACTGGAGATTTGTGGAAAGCCAAGGGGGATTTATGAACTTACCAAATTAACTGGGATAGGTACATAAGTATGATTCCAAGGCAACTTTCTTAAAATTTTGCGTCTTCATTCATTACCATATACATAAAATAAATAACGAAATCATATACCTAGGTTTACTTACCATATTTGCAAAGATATAGTTCCAAAATAAACGCCAAAATGGACAGCGCTAACAATGTGAAGAAAATCTTGACCATTAAAATTAAAAATACTTACGTTGTGTGAATTTCGGTTTACTATAAAACAAATGAAATAAACTCATCATCTTCTTAGAAAAAGTCGAGAAATTGATTTTCACCTGTTACAAAGCAGCACATCAGTCCAAACAAAAAACTTAAACCTTACAAAAAAGAACTAATAAAGGAACCGACAAAGACGTAAACAATTTGCGCCATTTTACCGAAACATAAAAGTAGTCCGACCCAATACGTGTTAACTAAACTGTACCAAGATAATAGAATATTGTGTTTATATAAACAGTAGCTCAGTTATATACAAATAGGTCTATATTTCAAACACACTGTTTAAGGTGAATGCGTGGAAGAAACTGTTGGAATTGGAATAAGTACAGTAAATAGAATGACAGTTGTATGGCATTTGATCAGCGCCCCATACAGTACTGCCTTACGTTAGCGTTAGGTACACTTACTTGCGCGTAAATATAGGCCTACAGTAGAGTGAACAGGTATCTTCAAGGCAAGCATGCACCATAGAAGGCAGCGTGATCTAAGTTATAAAAAAATTATCTAATAAGTATACTTTGAAATATATGCCTATTGTAACCACCAGACACTCCATTTTGATATCTCTGTATACATTATATTCCTGGGTTATCTGGGTACAGATCGCTTTAAGCGATAAGACCAGTCATTGTGACACTTATTTTATAAGTTTGTGATTGTTCATTGTTCCTGTAATGAGGTGTTTCAATAAAGAGTTTCATCCATCTATCTATCTATTCTCCGAATATACCATACCTTCCGAATATAGTGAACTAATAAGTGTTTCTATTTACCTAAACCCAACAAAAACTATGCTGAATAGAGTTACTGATGTCGTCGTGGTCGTATAGTATGACATAATAATATGTATCAAGGCTACCTACCTAAGTAAATTAATAAAAGGTCTATTATAGAGTTACATGACTCTTAGAGCATTTAAAAAAGGAGGTGGCAAGGCGTTCCCCTCTGCCGGTCATATGGCGCTACTTGGTCATCTACAATATCATAGTGTGCGTGTAGACACTGCGTGACGCTAGTTTATATAACGGTGTGCGTGTTTTAAGATGGTGTGCGGCGTGCGTTCACACGCGCGGTTTGCGTGTGTGCTGTACGTGTGTACCTCGTCCCCCGTAGAAAATGGCAGAAAAATGGTGCTTGCGGATTATAACGTTAACATCTCCATTTATAGATGCTCTAAGACATGACTCATAAACAAAGCAATAGAAGTTTTTGCATTAAAATAAAAATAGTAACGGTATGGTGGTTTGTGGTTCATAATGTTAATTGATCGTCCTCGAATTTTATGATTGTTGATGTCCTTTTGATGTTTTCCTTCACCGTTATAAAAGCGCGTAAAAATTCTGCACAAACTTGAAGAGTCATTGAACTTCCGCGAGGTAACGCCTGATTCAGGCGTTACCTCGCGGAAGTTCATCTTAAATACAAAATGAAACAAGAATATCTAGTGTAATTCCGCTAAATCCGGAATTACACTAGATATTCTTGTTTCATTTTGTGTTCATAATGTTGTTCAATGAGATATTATTTGAGAGCCAAATCATAGCAAAGTGCAAACGTTATAAAAATAGTGTCTAAACAACTCCGAAAAAAAAAATTAACCGATGTCCCTAAAACCAGCGCTCTTTTGGGAATACCGCAGTAATCAGCATGTCAAACAACCCAATTTGTCCATATGAAATTAAAGTTCGGCCATTGGAAAAACTTGTTTCACAGCTAACATAATCATAAGCCAAATAAAAACCATAACTTCTGATCAATTTATAGTAACTTGCCGATTTTACTTATAGGAAAATATTTCAACGTTTTTAAATTAGCTCTCTAAATATTTTCTAACGCGTTCTTTTATCAAGCTGACTGTAAAGAGAGCAAAATGTCGTTATTTGATTTACTGTCTACACTTACCACGTATAGGCAAAAGTTGGCTAACTCGAAAACTTTCACAATAGTAACCAAAACTTGGTACTTTCTCACTTTGCGAAAACTCGCGTGAAATAGTCCGGTCACGAAAGATCCTAACGGGACAACGGTAGAGTACATAAATGATAAGGGAGGATTCGCCCTTGTTTTTATGATTCTCTTAAATTTTCTAGGAATGCCTTGCGATTTATGTCCTATTACGTATGAGCGGGGGAGCAAAGTAATTTGTATAGAGAACATGTCGCGCCTGAACTGAGCTGAATATTTATGAAAAACATATTTATGTTTCTGTGCCTAAATGAAAGATATGACATCATATTGTAATTAAACATTATAGAAGACCTATGATATTCAAGTTGATGTAGCTGTATGCGCTATTTTATTTAGGTAGTAACTCCATCGGGCTATGTGGTTCTATGAATACTACCTACACATAAAAAAAATCATTTTGAAGTCCATTTACATGCTGACTGTATGTGTTTTTTTTTTAATCTGTGGATGCTGGTGATAATGTTTGTCTAAAACGGTTAAGTCTGCGCCGTCCTAAAATGATAATGCAATTACACAGGAAATGTGAGGATAACTGTTTTTTATACCTATTTTTGTAAAATTATACAATTGGTTTATTAGTATAAGATTTCTAACAAAGTCTTCAAACGGGTCGATTGAAATTAACTTCTGGTTTAAAGAGACGGTAAAAGGTTTTGCCAACTAGTATTATCTTGTTGATTATTTGTTTAGATCCTAACATTTATACCTAGAAACAAAGAATAATTATTCTTAATTGCTCTACAGATTATACTAATTTCAGTAAATTATACTTTTACTCTAGCGCCAATATATAGGTAAAAACAATTCGAAAGAAAGCTGAAGAAGTTTGTTGAAAGAATGTTTTTTACCAATCTATCGAAAACGTGAGGAAAAAAAATTATGGCAATGACTGTATTAATTTCAATATTATGCAATAGAAAATATTCCAAGAATTGTGAGCAGACAAGTTTTTCAATGAGATTCTTGCCTTAGTTCCCTTGTTCTATGAACCATAAATTCTTAGAATAAATGCTCAATAAGTGTAGCTAGAAACACGAATATTCATGTTTGAAATTTCCTTCTATCTCTATCAGCTTTCTCTGTATCATGCTAATATGAAAAGATATATCATTAGCTCTCGAGCTGCCAGCACCTTACATATTTGAACAAGAGATACAATTACCATCTTATCAAAATATGCTCCTCTTGAGGTTATACAGAAAACGGCATATCTTAAAAAGCTTAAAAAGGTAACCGAATAATAATAATTATTTATTAGTAATTACATACGTCCACCAAACATGAGATGATTTATGGATACCGAATTGATAATTTGAATCAGGGATGTTGCGAATATTCGCATCCGCATCCGCAAATGCGGAGCTTCCGCATAGGTTTGGACATCTGCATCCGCAATTAAAATTTTGAATGGATTTCACACTATGATCACCCAGGTGATCATAGAGGAGTAGACCGTGCAATTGCAAATCAGGTCTATTATCTTGCCATCATCATCAGCATGCCATGTATTAGTCCACTACTAGAGATAGGCCTCTACTAATCCACGTCACTAACTGTGAGCCCAACGAATGTCCCTAAATGGTGGCCAGCCCAGCTGTATACTTTCCCATTTATTCCAAATCTCGCAAACAAAATCATAAAAAGCCATTCGTCTATTCACCAGTAAGCAGCGAACATTACACTGAGGTCCTATTGTGAATAAAAAGTGTAGACCCTCGTCCTCACAAAATTAATGAATGGAGTTTCCTATTTCTTTTTTATTCAGTTTCTTATTATACTGTGACACGGCTTGTAGCAAGGAAAATGCTTTACAATCGCGTTTATGGAAAAAAGTGGACACACCAACCGGTTTTTTGTTACATAAATAAGCCGGCCGATTTATTTTCACCTGTCGGTCTTTCTGATTTTAATTTTTCCAGGGAATGTTTACTTGTGCTCTGTAAACTTTAGATTGGCGTCGAACACTTCAAGCATAACAAGGGGATGAACATTTTAATTAATTTTTTGAGCTCTTTGCAGCAGACAGATTTTTGGTAGAAAGTTAGCGGCTTTGTACAAGCTTTCACTTTTGTTCAGGTATTTTAATAGGAAACGCGTAGAGGGCATATTGAAATATTTATCAAATTTTTGAGATTAGCAGGTTTCAATTAGGATTACGAACAATACTTCTTAATGTTTCATTGGAATAATTTAATAAGGTAAGATAATAAGTAAACATGAAGTAAACCTTTCCAACTAAGAGCCATGAGACAACCCTACAATTTCAACTAAAAAAACTTCGTGCCTTCAAAGAGATTTAATAAAACCTCTGACTGCTCCAGTTTCCTTGAACCACAAAGTGCTGTAGTGCAACCTCTGTAAACCGCTAATTAAAAAAGTTACGATGATTCCAATGGCTATAGGTACCTACTGTCAAAGTGAAACTAGTATTTGCGAGTGCTATTAGCTCAAAGTAATGCAGAGCAGAGAAACAGTTTAAAAGTCAGTCGATGTGGTCTATTACTCCACACCGCAGACAGAATGCGCCAATAAGAAAAGCTACTGCTAGCTACCTGATGCGAAAACTAAGAAAGCAGGTAGCTAACAGCAGCTCTCCTCAGCGCGGTCACGTTTGCTACGAGGAGAAAATTCACGCGTGGCCGAAATATTCGTCGGAAAACTCAAGTCTATACTTATGCTCCGATTTTCGCACTGTAACCATGATGGTATCAATTTCGATCCCTTTTGGGACCTGTCTGCCGATTCCATCTGCAACACTTTACAAAGAAGGAGGAAATGTACGGAGATGAATTTACTGCAATAAAGATATTTGTATTTGTATTTGAAAAACCGACATGTTCTAAGTACGAAGTCCTCCTTCATCATCATTTCAGCTATTCACCTGCTTTCTTAGTTTTCGCACCAAATATTGGCCACTCATAATCTAGATTTAAATTCAAAATTAGAACATTAGTCGCATTCTTTTCATTTTCCATACATTTTCGTCATTCTTCGTTTAACCTCCGAGGCAGACACTCCTCTTGTGCTCTACACCAAATTTTAATATTCTGTTCATGCAATAACAGTCTACTCGAGCAGTTTTATTTTACTATTTCCATATTTACATAATTTCAGTGATTTTCAGGTTTTTAACATTCCAATTGTTGCTACAATTGGGCAATAAACCAAGTCCACCGAAGCCTACAGTTTTCATTTCAATAGTCCCGCATTTCCCATTAGTTACCTACGTGTTCCCGTGAGTGTCTCCCGTTACTGAGCTACCGGGAAGGAACTTGGGGGGACCTCCGGGACAGTATAAGTGCCTGAATTGGTTGAGATCCAGTACAGAAGTTCTGGCTGCAACAATTGGCAACAGACTGATGCCGCGGATATTAAGCTAGTAATCTAGTATATGGATAAATATAGAACATTAACTCTTACCCGTTTTCTACCATTGAATTTACTGCCACTTTTTCCGCAAACCTTCACAACATCTGAAGCTAAATTTTAATTTGCCAAAAAAGGTAAGGCAGCTGGGGGTTCGAGTGAAAAGTCATTACCTTGTCGAAAAGAAGTATTGTGCGACCGGAATACGAACAAAGCAATTTGGGGGCCGACTCTCCCGATTCGCTGGCAAACTTGAATAAATTGGAATCGCTGTTGCCTCGACTATTTTGAAAATTCTAAGCAAACTCAGTGGAATTTTTAAATGCGTGCGTTTTATAGCATTTGATTTGGTTTAAAGAGAGGTTTATCAGTCCTGATCCCTTCTCGTGTAAAAAAGTTTAATAGTTTATGGAGGCATAGAATGTTAACGCGGCAGAAATAGTTCCATGGGGCGACCGCACCGCTTTGGCCTCCTCAGACGTCTCTCCCCTATAACCGCCTGATATTGTAGTTACTTTACCGTTCTAAATATATGTTTATTAGTGTCCCGTGCGGCGTGGTTTCTTTGGAGTCTCCCGCACCATAGATAGCAACACGCAGGACTCAATGATGACCAGCCGACAGATCTCGTTACTTAACAGTAGCGGCCATCGTCATTTTTATGGTGCAGGTCAGAACTCAGGAACGCGTGAATAAACTTTGAACCTGGTACATTACAGCACGAATTTACATGACAAGGCGAGAGGCGATCCTTCGTCGATAATTTGAAGGAAGCCAGGGACTACTTAGGTGTCAGTACTGTTAAGGTATCTTTGTGAAACAAAAGATAATCGTTCCTCGATTTATTTCTAAAATCAGGCACAGGCACGGGGATTGTTTATAATAATATATAAAAATCTTTCAATATCGCAATTTTGAAGGGTTGAACCGAAAACATCGAAATGTTGATTTGAACCAATTTTGCAATTCCACTTAATGAGTCTGTAATAAGTCATTGAGACAATTGGCTAAAAAAAAAAATGAAATGCGACTATTTTTGTCCATTCTTTAACGAAGTTGGCCTCATAACTATAACATATTTTTTAATTTTATTTTTAATATAAATAACGCCCAACGATCACATACGTAGATCCTGGACCCTAACTAGGATTCCCTGTATCTAGGGATCCAGGAACTACGAGGACCATGGTCCCACAACACCCAGACACAGAACAAGTATTTGCGCTTTTTTTTTCGGTACAAATACTTGTCTTGTCGCGGGAATCGAACCCGCCACCTCCGGGTTATGAGCCGACCTGCTCAACCACCACACCACGGAGGTTGTCAATTCAAAGCGGTATTCGTAATTGTATTGATTAAAATGGTCAGTGCTAATTGAAGTTGTGATTTTCAAAATCCAAAGTACTTATCTATGATTATTATTTTCCTCACCACAGAATACCAGATATTTTATCCATGTTGTATTAGTTGCTCCATAAAAATAAGTATGTAGGTAGGTACACATGGAGCATTTATGCAGTTCTGTGTATAGAATAGAATAGAATAGAATAGAAGAATGCTTTATTGCACACCAAATATACACATAGATACATAACAACACGAAAAAATATACACAAGGGTAGTACAATGGGCGGTCTTATCGCTTAAAGCGATCTCTTCCAGACAACCTTTGGATGGATAGAAACATATTATGAATTAGGGAGGTTGGCGATGTACAGTAAATACAAATATTAGAAATGAAAACGAATCCTAAAACTACTAAAATACATATAATAGAACATGACATACATAAACATACACATATTATACCTGCTGTGTATCTGCTGGTGCCACAGATTAGAGAAAAAAAATCTTACTCTGTGGCTGGTGCAGACTCAGACCGCAAGCATGTCAGCAGATACGGCAATAAGAATGGTCCCGGTACATCAACGGATAAACGTTATATAGTACAAAGGTTATATAATGCTAAAGCAATGAAAAATTGAAAATGTTATATAATACATACAAGATTCCATTTTATAAAAACAGCCATAAAAATTGCGCTTTGAGTTACTTATCAAACCACACTGTACCTAGAAAGTTATAAAAAGTATGCGACGAAATGCAACGAATAACAGACGCTATTAAATATGCAATTTTCCTAAAATACTTACTCGTATTAGTGATCCCAGTCACTCGCCGCTTCCAAAATTAGTCCCGATTCAATTTGGGTCAGTCTTGTCCCGGTTCCGATAGCCAGTTAGGGTCTGATTGCCCGACATCCTTCATCACGCGCCTTTTGATAGACGAATTCATTAAAATCAAGTCCTGCTATCGACATCTCAACGACGTTTTTAATCTGGACGGAAATTATTTTTTATGCGCCGCTTGGCTCGTCTTTGTTGAGTTAATTGAAGTTTTCTAGAAGGCTGAGCTTCTTATAGTTTATGGAAGCCTAGAGCTCGTTAAGCTGCTTAAAGCTTATCTAGGTTACCTAAGACTATGTACTTTTTATGCATTTTGTTACCAGTGTTCTGTTAACAACGATGGCAACTATTAAGTAAGTTTCATTGTCGCCTGTAATCGTAATCAACAGAATAATTATTAAAAAAGTATTCACGATCAGGTTACCAACCAACCTACTTATACGAGGTTGTAAACGATGGGGGATAAATTTGTAAACACGGTATAGTAAGAAAAGATCCATTATGACTCAAAAAATTGAAATTTATGTGTCTTTCTGTCTGTTACTAGTATTTCTCAGTTGATGGAGATACTAGAAGAATGCTTTATAATACCCACTAACCACTACAACAAAATCAAAGTTTCCCATGAACTCAGTTATAGGTAGTTGTTAAGAGTATCCCTGATGCTGGGATACTCGGCGGAGTTATACAGACAGTCAAGTATGACCTTTTAATTGTATATTTATTGAGTCACCAAAAAAGAACATCTGTTACTAATATCTTCGATTGACGTACTACAAATATTAATTTATTTTAAAGAATTCTCATTTCCACTTTCCACCTCGTCATATAAGTAACCCTAATTGTCTCACCACCAACTGTCCGTAATTCCGGATCCGTAATACGTAATCGTTGTTTAGCAAATTGGATTAAACCACAGTTCATTAGTATGCGTCAGATAAACCCAGTTAGATTACACATTAACATAACTACTTAACTTACCTGAGCCTCGGCGGCTAGGACTATCAATTGGATAGGTACTATTTATACTGGACGCGTCGCATCTGCGAGAATAACGCTATGTATAAACTACGAGCAATGAATCTACGCTTTCCACCGAAGCGTTGATATTTTTTAACAGTTTGATCAATCCCACTGTAATGTAATATTGGTTTGCTAGTCAGACGAAAACTACTTATTATTAGAAACACACTACACGAGTAATCGAATGATAATTTTTGTTTGATAGTTGTTGGTGTGTTAACCCTGCCTAGTATTCCTTCTTCTTCCGCCTTCTTTTGATAACTCTGGCTTCTATCTCAAAATGCCAGAGATATCAAAAGAAGGCAGAAGAAGAAGGAATACTAGGCAGTGTGTTATCATGAAGTTTGTTTCTAATTCTCTAATGTTACCGACAACGCTATTATTTTTCTCCAGATTTACTTAATATCAACGCGTAGGTCTTATAAAACGCCAGTGTACAAATTCCTAATCTACGACCGCCAAGAGATAGTAAGGTCAATTCCACTAATGAATAAATAATGGGCATGAAAGAGGTCAATTGCTATTGGGGTTGGGGTCAGGACAACCCCTCATGAACTCATAAAATAAGACTTTATTAGTTACGTTATAAGAGGTATTTTTATCGTGCTTTAGAATTAGGTACTTAAGAGCCATGACATTAGATTCTACATTCGTCAAACTCACGTCCGATTGGTAAAAAACATATTCGTTGTACATCAAGTTCGGTTTTGTACACTCAAAATCGATATACACTTATTTAAACGTTTAAAATAAACTAATAGGGGCTCATAGTTTGATTTTCATTGTATTGAGGTTGCAATAAATAACGGCGAAAGTTTATTTAGTGTTATCTTCGTCTAGGTATAGTTAGTGGAGAAACTAGGAGTAACTTTGCACGCGAAATTTTGCGCTGTTTCGTTTACTTTTGATCGTGACAAGGATCAATTTGCTCGCCGCTAGTTTATAGACTAATGAAAGATAGTCGGATGGAAAATACTACCAAACGTTTTTAATAGCACGAAACAATGAATTTATAAATGACTAACTTTATTCAAAAGTTACCTAAATCCTAGTTATACCTAATTATATTCTCTATACGTCTGTTCAAGTACTAAATTACTAATGGCATATTTTGTACAGCAGCGTATTAATGGTATGGACATACATTTCTAACCTGCACCCTTTTCTGCAACCTGCAACTGATTTGGAAATGGCCTTAGTCTTACGAATCCGTGAGTGCGAGCCAGAGAGCGCACGATCGCCATCTCCATCAGACGTACCTACGTAATAAGGGTTTCAACCCAACTTCAACATCTTTCCTTAATTCTTCTCTATATTGTATGCATATCTGATACCCACATCACATGCAGAATGCAGAGCATCGCGTTGTAAAGATTTATCCCGCATTATTTCACGAAGGCTGGATTCGTGAAACAATGCGGGATTTCCTGGCCGGCTTTGTTCTATGGAATCAGTCGGTATATCTTTATTTCAGCAAATTGAGAGTTGTTACATTTTTTAGTATGAATGTTGCAAATAAAAGAACGGTGTGTTATACAACCACAAATCTCTTTTACCCATCTCCGCTTTGATAAGCAGTTGTTATTCATTCGATGGCTCAATATCTAACGAATTTCTTGTTTACTTTATTGGTCTACATGTTACAGGTATAGGGTATTGCCATATATAAGGAAGGCTATATACATAAAGTGTAGCATGAGTAGATACAATCCAGCTGTGTCTATAGAGACGCCAACCATACATGAATATTTGCGCGACATCGACCGGGGCGGGCTTGTGTGGGTGTGCCGAGCGTCTTAGCAACGCACACCTTGTGATCGTTCCTTGACTTGTTATGTTAGTATATTTATTTCATTTTATTATTTTATTTTATTAAGGCACAAACAGTTTACTATATACATATACAATACATGTAACAAAAAAAAACAAAAAAATATAATTTAGTGTTCAGGATGTGTCTGAAGTTATACATTGGTTATACATAGATAAGCATTTTTTGCTAGCTACGCCACAGTATACATATTTTATAGTACTAAATGTTACGCTGGAATACTTTTAGCTGAGATTGATTTTGAAATACCGAGCAGATGCCTACTTACTAAAAAACACTCTTTTCTTAACATTCCTCTAATTTCCTTAGTTTACAATCTAATATTATGTTTTAGTAAAATTTTCTCAACGTGAAGGAAAATACTTCAATTAAAAATAAAACTTACTTTAAAATATACGTCTTAGTAAAACGTCTAATCATTAAAAGGCAGAAATTTTGTGGTAGCCACGGGCTATTTTTGGAGATTTATGTATAAAAAATCGGCTACAAACTCAAACTCCGGACCGCTGTATTGTATGTCTGTGTGGGCTTTAAAAGTACTCCAAAGTTTTTTTGTAACGAGAAAATAATAACTGACATAAATAGCAAAATATTTCCGGAAAACCCGGTTTTATTTTGATTCAAACCTTTGTGTATAGACCTCCCGCGCATTCCAATAATATGCTGGCTGTATAGGGTCTCGGTCTCTTCGGACACTTCCCAGTTATGGTTCTGACAGCTGACAGTTTACATGTGTGCTCAGGATTGAGGACACGTCTGCATTGTGGGGAGTGGTGACCACTTCCGGTATACTACATACGCTTTTGTAGTTGAATGTGTGTGGGGATACTGCGATGTGAGTGACTGAATGAATAGGTCTAGTTTCTTTCAACCCGTGGCGATATTCTCCTTCCCCAAACCTCTTTATGATATTGAACGGTTTATTTCAAGATTTCTATTTCCAAATGGGAAAACTTTGAAAAGAGTAGGTAAATCAAAATGGATTTGTAATTTGATTGAATTACGTGTTAGTAAATTGGTAAATCAAGTATGAAGCACCACGAGCTCACACATACATAGAAAATATAAATTCAATAATATGTACATAATAGAACACGCATAATAAAACGACAACATAATAAAGTCTCTGCTCGAGCGGTCGAATACAACAAGACCTATTTAACTTTCCATTGCACGTAGGTGCTAATGTACTTAGGTATGTTTTAATTCGTTATAGAAAACACTCGATGTGGGCGTCCGAGTCATTAGTCATAACATCGGTTGTTAACCCTTTCGTTTTGGAGAATTCCGTGACAACTTCGATGAACTCTGATTAATGTTTGGTCTGTTATACATTGGGTGTAGTTTGTGTTGTTAATTATATTTTGCCCTTTTTATGTCAAGGGCAAATTTTCCCACACAAATAACTTCCACACGTTAGGTGTATATTAGTATTAATGACACTATGTTTTATTAAGTCCTCATATTATAAAAATTTTCAAATGTAGGAATTTGGGCTTTATTAATATATAATATTGACATTTTTCTGTGTTTCTGGGTATAGCGCACTCATTTTCTTACAGAGCGATGCAGACGCGCAGCATCAAAGCCCACAAAGTAAATAATAATAAGTAGATGCACAAAATGTATGCCTGTTTCACCCACAGAGCTAGAATTTCGTTTTCGTTACTCATAATATTTCTGGCTCTATGTAAGTCTGTATTTTTTCCTCGAAACAAATAAATTACATGCTAAATATCCCGTTAATAAACAATACGTGAATCTGGCTCTATGGTTTTGCCAATATCTTTGTTCACTTGTTTGAGCTAAGCTTTTCATGATGCTTCGACCACGTAGGTACATGCAATTGAAGACTTTTTGTCTTCGTGCGAAGGCAGTTACTATCGACGACTCTTTTATCCTTGTACCAAACCAGTAACAATTAAATAATAAATAAATAAACAATAAATGTTTATTTCCAAAAAGTAACTTAACTATTACAAATTGCATTACACAGTTTAAAAATGAGGACTTAGGTATATAAAGATAAACCAGCGATTCCCAAACTAGGCGAAGAGCCTGTATCTTGGGATTCAGAGATGCGATATACACACAGATAAACAGATTTACTAAACACAGGAAGTGTAATTTAATGTAAGATTTGGTTTATAGATATTGAATAAAATTGTTACATTAAAAAAGTGGAAAATTACTGTATAGTATGTATGTAGGTAGACATATGCCAAAAATATGAATGTGACAAAAATCGGGCAGTTTAGGTAGTATACTAATAAAATTACTAAAAAAAAATTAACTAAATTTACTAAATTAATTAAAGACGATAACAGGTTCAATTGAAGACGTTTTCATCCTTTGTTCCGGTTAAAAATACAAAACCAGAGTTTCAAGAGCTCTTGCATTATACTTTTATGGCTTCCTATTGCCCCTAATCCTAATCGATATTAATTATGGCCTCCATTATATAAAAGGCTTTGTCCTGACTCACTAACAGACAATGGACAGCCCATGCCGTTGGACATAAATTTGTTTGCTTGCTTTATGGCCTTATGACCTAAGGGTGCGCTAAGAAAGGATTTAAAAAAAACTGTTTAAAACTAAGGAGATGAAAATGGTAAAACCGGTATGCAAGTCGTAAATTTCGTAACGCATCATTTTGGATCTTGGCACATAGAAACAAGGTATATAAAAATATTAAGTGGTAATTCTGAAATTTTGAATTTTTTTAAATTTTGTATTAAAAATTTGTATGGATATGTCAGAACTGTTGACCACATATCATACTAATTTGAGATTCTGAATGTATAGGTTAATGAACATTATGCACCTACAAAATAAATAGATTCCTACGGGTCTTGGTAATTTTTGAGCGTCAACTCCTAAAAGGGTAAATAATAAAGATATCACAAATATTAAGTATGGTTTACACTTTAAATTCATTCCCATAGGTAAAAAAAACAACAAGGTCCCATCGTAAGGCCTGTACATGCCTAAACTACTGAAGCTTTTATATTAATTACAATACTTCGATTGATTGATATAAACGCGAGTAAACCCCATATTTTCAACTTAAATATTTAATTTAGCAAACCGTTCAGCTACCACTAAAAGGGGTTTTTTATCTTGTACGTGTCGTTTTCGCTTATATGCAGGAAATTGATTGCGCGCTTGTCACTTTCAGTTTGGAGGCATTGAAAAATGATTGAGGACGCGGTAAGTACGGGCTGGCTCCGATCGGATTAAATAAGGCCACGAGAGTATCTATGCACACGAGAGTTTTTTTTTATGTATAAATAGGCGAACCTTTGAATGCAGAATAGACAACTCCAATCCGTAGCTGCGATCAAGTCGTCATAGATTTATAGGGTTAGGGTTTATACATTCAATTATCCACATCACCACCACATTTTGCCATGTGTCATTACAGCGAATCTATATCTAGCGACCGAACAAAACAAAATTGGGTTCCAATAGCTCGACATGCACACACCAATGCTCTCCAATTCGGTTTTTGATGAAAGAGGGTTTGAAAAATCTTATCCACTACCGGCGCGTAACGAAAAGTAATTTAGACTACCTATGCAATATGTAATTCAGACGACCATCGTGCGCTTACGGTCTCTTTTGCGTTGTGTGTATTACTTTACATTACTCTACTCAATATTTTCCCCACTAAATAACTAACTACCAAACTTGAATTCATAATGAGATAAAACGGTCTTACACAAGTACATGGCCGAGCATTGATCCATTACCATTTTTACAAAAACCAATTTAGTAATATGACAATAAACTACCGACTTAAAATTTTTTCACACAGTAATAAGTATGCCATTCGAAATGAAAAGAAAAACAAAACAAACCTCGACGTACTTATTCCATGATTCCCTAGTCGGGTTTTCTTTCATCTCATTCGGCACTTATTACCTCGTCAAAGGCGCGTCTGTCATGTCGTAATTATTGCCAGAAATCTTATTACTTCGACCCTTCTCATCCTTTTTTCCTCCGTCATTTCGGAAAACAAAACAAACATAGAAATTGCGGGATACATAATAAAGTGGTATCAGTATTACTTAGCGATCAGAGAAATCTTAAGCTCTTTGTTTTTGCTCCGATTAATATTCTTACTTAGAGGTTTCTTTGGGTTCTAATTAATAACAGTATAACAATCGAGAAGACTGTCCACTGGAAAAGTAGACCCAATAGATGGAAAGTTGCAACCGTTCTAGCAAACTACTGCGGGTAAGTCCACCTCATAGCAAACGTCGGAAAAATGCTTACCATATCTGGCTACACTTAGAAATGCGTGACACCAATATGCAGCAGAAAACTTATGAAACATAGGTTTGTGTGTGCAGAAAGAAAATGAATACGCTTCAAAGGAAATGCGGATCACACAGGTCGTGCACACGTTCTCGCATAGTCAGATGATACGATATAGCAAAACAATAGGTAGGTACCTAATAAAACACAGTACCTACGAAATTGTAACACAAATATTGTACCTTCGTAAGAAAGCAGTAGGTATAAAGGTTAAAACAGAAATAAATCAATACAGTTAATGGTGCCGTAATTACGAGACACCTGAGGCGGGGACCGGCTTCCGGCCGCTGCTATATTTTATCGAGCCTTATATTTTATTACTCGATACAGTATTTAGAACAGGAAATAAGAGACTGAGTAGCGAATAAAGCTCGCGGCCTGATGTAGAACAGGAATGGTATTATTTTTGGCGACAATCGAATCGATTTTGTTTGTTCTTTATTTGGTACATCGTAAGAAAATTAGATTACGATTTACGAACCTAGACAAAGGCCCTGTGCTGTATTTCTATAAAAATAAATAGTAGGAGTGGATTTTATAAGGAATCATTTTGATTGCCCGTTGATGTTTACCGAGGATCAAGACGACTTTTTACTCTAAAGTAAATAGCAACAGAAAAATTATAGCACATAGTGATTTTAGAAACGGCTTTTGAAGATTGTAAATTGCACTGAGTTTCTTACATAGTAAAAAATAAATAGTATGTGATACGAAACTCAAAGCATATCTCCATTGACTCTCCCCGAGGACTAAGCAATTAACTACTGCGGAATACCCATTGTCACGTCAGCTTCAAACCTCATTTATACCGGTACAAACTCTTCCAGTATTAATATTACAACAGATAGTTTTAGGTACTTACTTTAGAATCAATTAATTTCGTGAACATTGTCAAGAGAGTTAAACAATTAACCAATTGTACTCCAGCGTCTGTCAAACTTGTCTTAAACATTTCATTGTTCTATTTAAACTATACCTACTAATGCGGGCTCATTCTCTACCTGCGTGTTCATATTATTCCAAATACAATACATTTGCAGCTTACACGTGTAAATGAAATCTCTATTTCTACGAATTTTAGATGGAATGCGTTTGTTTGCCAGTCAACGGACCAAGGAAAATAATATTAGTGATTTGGTGTAAATAAATCGAGGTTTCAGGCGAACCTTTCAAGTTAATCAATGAAATTTGGCTTTGATACTTTCAGTTTTTTATTTTTTTAAGGTCATGGTTACTGACCGAGCTAACGAAGCGAGCGAAAGTCTCCGCTTCAACTTGCCAAAGTTGGCTTTCGCCTGTCCGGATGTACTTACTCGCGTACAGGTCGCATTTTTCACCCAATCTTGACGAATTTTGATATATATACAAGTTCTACAAGGTCTGGGGATTTTTTAGTCGTCGGTGATTATTGAGGTGTTTCCCCAAAAAAGGAAGGAAGTTTTCAGAGGCGTTATTTACCAGCCTATTCTTATAATATTTGGCAGAAGCATTGGCTAAACAAGTATTTCAAATACGAGCAGAATCGGTTAAGGGTGGCCTATCACTACCATAGAATCTTTTTTACAGCTCGTTTTATTTTCAAATGTTTTTTTTTATGAAAAAGAATGACGTGACGAGCTAGTCTTTCACTTTATGTTAAGCGACACGGCCGCCCATAACAATTGCAGTGCCACTCGGAACTTCAAAATAAAAAAGTTTCGCATGACACTGCACTGCGCACGTCATCCTGAGACATCACACAGCCTAGTAATCAGATTACTAGACTGTGTGATCAGGTCGTAAAGTCTCATTTTCCCAGTAATTTCACTAGCTACAATGCCCTTCAAACCGGAACACAGTAGTGCTCGCACACTACTGCTTGGCGGCAGAATATCTGTCAAAGCGGTAGTAGCTACCTAGACGAACTTTGTAGAAAAGTCCTACCACCTAGTAAATGTGTTTCATATTTAGTATTTGTATATAGAATTTGGATACTTAATTGTCATTAGGCCATTGTAGGCCACATCGCTCGTAGAACTGACAACCGATGGGGGTGAAAGGTTCTCGAGTGGCGACCACGATCTGGAAGACGCAGCGTAGGCCGGACCCCCACTAAGTGGACCGACGACCTGGTGAAAGCCGCGGGGAGCCGATGGATGCAGGAGGCGAGCAGCCGCTCTAAGTGGCGCTCCCTGGGGGAGGCCTATGTTCAGCAGTGGACGTCTTCAGGCTGTTAATGATGATGATGATGATTGTCATTATACTTTAATGAACAATGACTGAGCATTAAGCAGATTTCTATAACTTGACAAACTTTTGATTCATTGTAGAATCACGTTCACGGCACGAAACTTTGGGGTAGATAGGACTGTATAGCTAGGTAGGTACTAGCTACCTATAATGTAATGTACATAATACAATCAAGCAGGTATTGACCCGGTTGCTGCCCTGTCGATGGCAATTATACTGTCCTACTAACGACTGCCTGACTTACAAAATGTGCTTCCTTAGCTGTTTTGACGTTTTAATGTAGGGGCCACGTTTCGTGAGGAGTTTGTGGGGGAAGTTTCGACTTTATGGGGTGTTGGGAAGAATGAATGTATTGAACTGACATAAATAAAAAGTCATATAGATGTTAGTGAAGGCGTGAAGGTTAGCAGGGTCGATTACAACAACACTTAGGGTGGGTTGCACCGGCTTACTTTAACTGCTAACTGTAACCGCCCACATTTCGCCGGTTAGTGTTATTGTTTATGCCATATCTGTCATACGCATAAAATTTAAACCGTAACAGTAATTATGTTGCTACTAATTATAATTTACGTATAATTCAATGCGTGTGTAATTATAGCTACCCAAATCTTTAAGCCATCCAAAAATACTTGGCTTAACAACAAACAGGCGCGACCAACGGCTTAACGTACCCTCCGAAGTAAGGTAACGCTCAGTTGCAATAAGTACCGGCCACTGTTTTACAGGTTCAATAAGCTAGTCGATCTTCGCTGTAAGCTCTTCAAATAGATCCCTTTTTTGACACAATTCGTGTCATGTTCGTTCTATATCGTCAACAGCCGGAAGACGCCCACTGCCAAATACAGGCTTCACCCAAAAAGCACCACTTTGGACTTTTATCATAGGAGGGTAATTACCACGTTGGACAAGCGGCTTGGTGTTCGCAAAAGATTTTAATGTAGCGAGGAGAATGCTACAGAATATTCCCTTAGCCGGCTCTTAGGGCCGGGAAGAGATGGGGTGGTCCGATTCCCACACCGCGTCACGGTAAGTTAATACACCATATTAAAATTCAATGTATTTTGCTTATAAACGACATTGCCAATAAAAGTATACAAAATATGGATGCCCACGAACTTTTTATCGTAATACTCAATTTCTCTAGAGACTTGTGACTTTCTTATTAAGGAAAACGAATTATTATATGTTTGACTTTACCAAAGGTAGGTACATAATATTATACTATATTTTTTTAGTAATAAATATATTAAAGTAAAAATATATTACGTAGGTACATTTTACCGCTATTATTGTGTGGTCGGAACAGGACTCCTAATTTTGTGTTTTTTTTTTTTAGAAATAAAATAGGAATAACCTACTCATACATTAAAATATGCACTAGCAAGTCCATCACCATTGGTAAGTATTATGGACTATAGATTCAACCCTAATTTGCAAGTGTAATACTCAATAATCTACACAACAGTACCTACTATATTTTTAACCAAAAAAAAAATTAAAATCTTTTAACATACTTAAATATACATTTTATATTATTTCAATATTGCGGTACCGCATCAAACACTTTTACAGTACACCTGGTTTAACTGGAAGATAATGCTCATCTATAGCATTAAGTTCGCTTATATACCTTCTATTGCTGTTTGTGCAATAAATAATTGTCTATAGATCTATCTACTAATGTTACCTTCACAAGCACCTGCAGAATTACCCATTCATCACTAAACAACTCGTATAATATCTACAAAGTCAAATAAACAGTATTAAGTTCTCAGTAATTACTTACTCACATCAAATAGAGCTCCCATTCACGGTGTTACAATCGATATCAGAGTTCACAAATGATCTAAAACACGTATCGTCTTGAATAGTAAGTATCTATATTACACACACGTCCGTTGGATGGAATCGGCAAACAAACTTAATCGAACAAACAAAACCAGCTCGTATTACCTTTAGCACAAATGTTAAAATCAAATAACACTAATTTAGGAGCTACTATGGTTTAAAATACAGTTTGAGATAGTTCAAGAGTTCCATTTTCGGAAAAAATACGAGGTTGTCGTAGAGGCTACGGCGTAGACGTCCGTAGCGTTCGGTTCGCGTAGAGTCACTGCTACGTACCGCT
Organism: Ennomos erosarius; assembly: GCA_963580505.1. Taxonomy (NCBI): domain Eukaryota; kingdom Metazoa; phylum Arthropoda; class Insecta; order Lepidoptera; family Geometridae; genus Ennomos; species Ennomos erosarius. The sequence continues at coordinate 13,751,806 of OY756991.1, forward strand.
TGTAGAGATTCGCTGCTACAACGCCAGAGAAATATAAATCGAGAAGGACAACTTCAAAGATGCGAAATGTAATTTTTTTTTTGTAGATATGGCTTTGTGGTTTAATTTTTGAAATAATTGATTTTATGTAGTAGAAACTTTTATGTGTTCTACATATAAAGCTTCTTTTGACTTTTAAGATAGTTAGTACTTTTGAATTTTTAAGCTGTGTCGATATTTTAGTAGGATTAATAAAACATTTTTGATCGGTCGTTAACTAATAATCAGATGGGAAGATCAATGTTTTAGCAGAGTGACACCGCTATTTTTTTCTATTTTCTTACTGTCTGGCGTGGCAGCTAGCTGATCATCAGCAGTCAAAAATTTTATTTGATTTGAAGTCTAGGTGAGTTGGGCTTTACTGCTATGTTCGTCTATCGCCAGTACTGTTATGGGCGGCCGTGTTGCTTAACATCAGGTGAACGAAAAGCTCGTCACGTCATTCATTCTCATAAAAAAAGAAAGTTATTCTGCCGCCAAGCAGTAGTATGCAAGCAATACTGGGTTTCAGTGTGAAGAGGGTTGTAGCTAGTGGAATTACTGGGCAAATGAGACTTTATAACCTTATTTCACAGTCTAGTAATCTGATTACTAGAATGTGTGATGTCTCAAGATGACGTGTGCAGTGCAGTGTCACGCGAAACTTTATTATTTAAAAGTTCTGAGTGACACTGCAACTGCTATGGGCGGCCGTATCGCTTAACATCAGGTGAAGGCTTAGCTCATCACGTCATTCATTCTTAATTTGAACACAGTTCAAACAATACAGTTCAGCTCAACGTTTCAAAATGTAAAATATTAAAACCAAGCTAAAATTGGAATTAATGGGATGAATGTATAAATAAAATAATGAAAGCTCGTACATCTTTCCCTAAATAAAAGCTTTTACCTGTTTTATTACGCTGTGATTATTTTACGAAGTAATTGACTTTGCTTAGATTGGTTTAACAATATTATATAGATATGTATGCTGTGGTTTACCTAAACTTTCAAATAGAGCCTTCTATAGTTTCTATTATTTATATTTCATATAGTATTGAATTTAATGGCTAAAATAAATAACACAAATGCCTTAATAAATAGAGGTTAGGACATCGAAGTATCCCTAATCTCTTATCTTTGATAAAATATTCAAAGGCACAAATTAAAGTCGTATTCATAGACCTAATATTATTATAATATTACCTACCCACAGATATATAAATAATTAGCATTTTTAATGCACACATGATAAAAGAAAACTTGAGTGCATTTGTGTGATGAAAATCGATGTTTGTTCTGTGTCTGGATGTTATATTGTATTCTACGTATGTATTTACAAACAAACAAACATTACTTTTGTATTGAAGTATTGTATCAATTATTTGGTTCTCATAGTACCTACAAGCTATACTTAGTGTGGAAGGATTTGGAGCTAGATGGCGCTGTGTGAAATTACTTTTGTATTGAAGTATCGTATCAGTTATTTGGTTCTCATAGTACCTACAAGCTATACTTAGTGTGGAAGGGTTTGGAGCTAGATGGCGCTGTGTGAAATTACTTTTGTATTGAAGTATTGTATCAGTTATTTGGTTCTCATAGTACCTACAAGCTATACTTAGTGTGGAGGGGTTTGGAGCTAGATGGCGCTGTGTGAAATGTGCACACAAATTAATTTATTAAGTCATTTATTTTGAGTGATATAAGGCCGGCGCTGTAAGAGGTTTAGCTTAGCTAACTCAGAGACTAGCTTTATAGCATGAAACAGCGCGTCTCATGCGCCTTCCTCACCATCACTTAAAAGCATGCAAAAGGTACATCCGAGTGCACACCGCTGCCGCATGCCGTGCCGCATCAACAAAAATAAAACAAAGGAAGCTACATTATTTATTTATATCAGAACAAGATCCCTAATATAACTTCAAACTTTAGGTTTGAGTATGTATCGATAAACTAAATTCATAGGTAGTACCTAGGAAAACTAAAAATATATTTCAATATCGTATAAAAGGCTCTTGTCGGTTTGTTGGAAATTGACGAGTTAGAAGACAAATTATGAAGATGACAATTTTGGAAATGGACAATTTAAGAAGTGGACCAAACCGACCGGTTGAGTATAGGTAAAAGATACTTAATTATATCAAAATATCGAAACTATGTAACCCGCTTCGAAACATAACCAGCTATGAATACGACACCAATTTTAAGTACCTGCTTACCTATCTATTAAAGTCTTTTGGGAATGGCAGAGATAAATCATTTACAGGTGAAAGAGAAGTGACTTTTCCCTCGTCACAGAAAATAGCCTGAATTTAAATTTATTGATTCCAAAGAGGCACCTATTTTACTTATTTAACGTGACCGGGTCTCATAGCTCTGCATTCTGAACTGAAGATAGTGGGTTCGATTCTCTCTAGGACAAATATTTGTGTGACGAACATACTTAGATGTTTATCACACAATAACACATTCATACACAAATACAAGCTGCGTTTGCATCCCGTCACAAAATGTAGGTGCTGTGTAGGCATGTTTCTTGCAGGCCAGGTGGCTTCTACCTCCCTTCTACCGCTCACTCGCTCCATCCGCCCGCAAAGTTACTACCACAAAAAGTAGACATCAAACATCACACGAACCATCTTTTAATATTCATGTTGTAATAACTTAAAAACCGATAAAGTAAGCACAGATAGGAACATTTCGTAATATCTCAGAGAATCACCTCGGGGATCATTTATCACAGAAGCTTCACGGCATAAAAATATCATTTATTTGGCTAAAGCTATCTCTAGACCTCGGCTTGGACGATCTAAAGTAAATTATACACTAGGGCCATCTTAACGGACTGCGATGACAAAAATCTCATAATCGGCAGGTGATATAGATACCTACCCCAATTAATTTAAGAAATTGCTGCGAAGGGTAGTGCAAACAAGGAATGTTTCTTGATGAAATTAAAGCATGTGAAGCTTTGAATTTAATATACCATGTAATTCGTTTCATTAACTTGTTTATGATCACCGCAATTACATGTCAGTTGCCAAATTATTGGTATGGAACGATATAATATAATTATACTAAAACAAGTCGTTGCCTTCGCAATCCGCCCGATGTCCAGTCAACTGGTTTTCTAGCTCCGAATGGATATCTATTAGCCCGTGAAATTAAATCAAGGTAGGTTTAACGCGATCACGATTCTGAATTCGTCACCGTTTTTAGCATTAGGATTTTTCTCGTAAGTTTAATAAAAGGTGAGGGTTCAGAGTGACCTTTTTCTCTCTTCTATTTACATAGGTACCTACTGCGTCCAGTTCATTACAACCCAATCTGAAAATACCCGATCCCAAAACTTATTTTTCTCATTATAATTGAAGCCAGTGTTGTTTATTCTATTTTTTACCGAGCTAACTCGACATGGAACAATTGTGAATCGATATGGGATAGGAAGATATAAACTACTTAAATGAAAATGAGGACCTTTCCCTAACAAAGCCCAAGGAGAAGAGCACAGACCTACACAGGTCAAAAAAATATTAAAAGAATCACAGATCTTTTAAAACCTGAATTTAAGTGAAAAAAAGGAAGAGAAAGCGCGAAAGAACGGCATAGAAGATATAAGTGCACCACACAAAATACAGTTCAGGGGCCGTACTGTGAGCTCTAAGCGCGATTCAAAAGAGAGCCTATATTGGGTCGCTTGTCAAAATATTCATACAAAAAAACATTGCGATCCAATATACGCTCTGATTTGAATCGCGCTAAGAGCTCACAGTACGGCCCCTGGCATGACATGCCGGAATGTACAGAAAATGTGGATATGGTTGAAGTAAACAACAGAACAACTGCAATTCAGGCAGCCTTTTTTAGTGAAGCAAATGTAGGTACTTACAAAATTTTGAAGACTAAAAAACAAAAAATCTAAATTGTAAGCAACCCTGATATTTAGCAGGTTTCTGTAATAATCACAAAAATAGCCTAACGTTAAAGAAAAAAATTGGCAAAAAAAAATCAAATATGTAATTAGGTTTTTTTTCCCACCATTTTGCTCATGGACATGGACACTCTCACAGAGCTATGAAACAAATGACGCTTCTTAAGCGTTTTTTATTTTTGCTCTGTGGACACTCTGGTTTGATGATTATAGGTGAAGGAACCTCTCCTCGCTTCTTTAATGGGTATCGGCGGAACAATGACAGAGCAAACTTAGTAATTATGTTGTGAAAATTATTTTTAGCTCCGAACAGAATAGTGATAATAGTTTTAACGGTAAATTGTGGTGTGTGAAAGACATAGTTTTGCCAAAAGTGGCACAAGGCGCGTTACCTTTGTTTTGTAAACATTCAAGCTACGAACAAGCTCCGAACCTTGTCTGCATTAAATCCTGAGGTCCACCTTGGTATCGTAGGTAAGAGCAATAATTTTCACATTGTAGATAGTAAATACTGCCTAAAAGATTTTAAGGCTGAACGAGAAAAAAACAATTGTGTATGTAAAGTATCACCCACAAAGAGATTCCAGGCAATCAAGTAGCGCTTTAAAAAGCTTGGACTTTTCGCAAAAAATAGGAATTATATTGAAAGAGAACCAGCTTAGTGTAAAGTAGGTATATAAGTAAAGGAGAACCAACGAACCGAGTATTGTAACGTTGAGCCCCGTGACTTAGGGAAAATATATTTATCTTCACAGAAACTTGTCTACGCCACGCCGGTAGATGTTCCGGGAATAATCCAGGCACCAAATCTAGGTATTTCGAGCCACTAGTATTTTCACAATTCGCTAGGGCTTGTAGGTCGATGTAAATCACTGACATCACGGCCTCGGCAATGTAATATTTGTAATTTTTATAGAAGTATCGCCTGCTTAGAGTAATCTATAGGTAGTTTTGCAAAGGAAACATTTGAATCACGAACGAGGTTGAGATGATAAGAAACGGATATCCCATCCGTTTCATATCATCTCAACCTCCTAACTTTTTAGGTAAGTCTGACTGCCTTGAGCTGAGCCGTCAACAAAACTATATTATAGAAGTAAGTTATATACACCCTAAGCACTCAACTCTCGGATATAACTCGGGCGGTCGAGTGACAACAAATGAGATTATCTGTTTTATCTTGTTTGCCGAAGTTAGATAGGAGATTACCTAACTTCGGAATACTCGGAACGAGACTCGGCGCATAACAAACGTATTACCTATACCTTAGTAAAACTATGATGAAAAACGCACCAATTAATTACCTATTAAGTATAGAATTTAAGAATGAAGTAACTACCTAGGGAAAAATTAAATTAATTCCTTCATTTTTAAAAATCGCTTTAATATGCCTATAAACATATTATATTTTGACAGCCTCCGTGGTGTGGTGGCTGAGCAGGTCGGCTCATAACCCGAAGGCGGCGTGTTCCAGATACAAGTAATCCTAGTTAGGGTCCAGGATCTAATGTATGTGATCGTCGGGCGTTATTTATTTATTTATTTTATTATTAGTCCTTAAAATGTTTAGAAACGAGCGGGATTCAAACCCGCGCCCTCCAACTCACTGCATGGATGGACGTTTTACCAATTAAGCTATGGTCACCTGACTGCCTAAAAAATCGGTTTAAAATATCTTTAGCATTTTTAAGACAATTATTACGCCTTAATATATGTATTTTGACAGCGTGGTAAATGCCGTAAAAGCTTATTGTTTAGATACATCGACCTTCAGCGACACTTGGGAACAGTAGCAAGATGAAAATAGATCGTACATTACCTGGCTACGATATGTTTACCTACAGTCGGAGTGCCTGTAATCAATTAGAGATGAAACTCATATAATGTAGAATAATAGATAGGACCTATGTAAATGTACCTAATACTTAGTGAAGGTTAGTGGTGTACCTCCTCGACGACGCGAGAGAAAGAGAGTTCGGTCTGGAAAATTGAAATGTCAATTGCTGCCACTAGCAAAAACGCATGCATTTGAAAACTCACTTGAGAGAATAGACCTAGGATTGATAGTAACGAAAAAAATCTAGGTCTGTGGGTGAAAGAAATAATTAAAAATTGTTTCGCAAGAAAAAGTAATGTAGAAATATTTGTGAGACGATTAAGTGCGGAGAAAGCCCACTTAAAATTACAAAATATTTAGACACAATGGCCTCTGAATATTCCGATAGAGCAAGCTGCTGTAAATAAAATTTTTCGGCACAATGACACGATAAAACAACTGCAACTGTAAATAAAATATTTCGGCACAATGGGAAGAATTAAAACTGCAAATAGTTGGTACTCCTACCTGCAATGTCCATCCAAAGGTTGCCTGGAAGAGATTGCTTTTAGTAATAAGGCCGCTCATTTAAATACCTACTTCAAATTGTTATATACGTTTTTATTGTTATGTATTAATTTTGTAGTAGTTAATAAAGATAATAAAGCGCCGGTTCGTAAGAACTAGCATCATGCTGAGTTGGGGCCGATTTGTGACAGATTATTTAAAGTGTATTTCTTTTGTGCCTTTTGTGTTTTTTTTTCTCTGTTGCAAATAAATAATTTTTCTTTCTTTCTTTTTCTTTCTTTCTAATAAAAATAAAAATAAAGAGTTTTTGTATTGTATAGCAATATGTAACTGTATCAACACAGCTTCCTTTCATTTTATCTTAAGTACAAATTAAAAGTTTACCCAATCCCCATAAACAATACAACTATGCCTTTTCAAATGTAGGTTTATTGACATTTTATCGTCCATAGGATTCGGTACATTAAAAGGAGGTATTGCACCATAAAACGGCAATATTGAGATGTGAGTTCGGGACAGACGGTCGCATCGAATGATAGATGCCATGTTTATGACGTCATAGAATTTATGGCGCAGTCGGTAGGATTTCGAAACGATTTTAAACTACATAAAAGGCAACGTTTTAAAACAAAAGCTTAATCAAATAAATCTGACTGCATTTTTATACTACCTACATATTAAAATAGGTTTCTTAAAAATCATAAGCAAAGAGAACGTCAAGGGAACTTGGCCTTTGCAGAGCCGTTCACCATTACACAAAAATAAGTACCTACAAACCACGAAAATGTTTGCTCGTTGTCTACGTATAGGTAGGTTACCTACTTTGAACTATTTTCGTTTAGGTATCTATCTATCCAACCTACTTTTTTCGCCAATAACTCTATTTGGCCTTTATTTCCAGTAAGGTGTTCATGTATCCCGTTTTTCCTGGACGCTTGTTCCTTTATTTAAAAGGTAAGTAGGTATGTGAAAACGGGGTGGTATTTTGGGCTTTATTGGTTTCGCTAAATACATTAAATATCTACTAGTCATTGCCTGGACAAAAATACTTGGACAAAAAATATTAGGTACGTACCTACTCCTAATAGTCTCATAAGTCCTAAACCCATCTAAGATAGTCGCCCTCACTATCAGACAAGTTAACAAGACCATAGCTCCCTTGAGAATGTGCGAGCCTCGCAAGGAATATCGATGGTTGTTTTTGATCTCTTTGATGTGAACGAATGATATGGATTTATATTTTGTGGAGGAAAGGGGTTGAGATATTGTAAGGCCGGCGTCGAGCTCCAAGACTGATGGTTTGGTTCGGTTCGTTATTTACGCGCGAAGAAAAACAGCTTTTAGTAAATCACATAGTAAATAGGTATGGTTATATATAGTTTATTCAAAGTTGGTATGTTTTTGCAGTGAATTTTACCGTTACCTGGGTTTCTTATTATCATCGTTATGCCAATGATGACATAAATGCAAAACATGCACATACGTACAAGTTGGGGCATGAGCCTGAGCCCCAAAAAGTTTCATAATGTTATCTTCAGTTCACTACAATAAAACAATGATTCAGCTATCAATTAGGTAGGTATAAAAATTAATCAACAATGATACAATGAATAAGCAGGATACTGCCACTTGTCACCACTGGGGACTCAGAAAGAAGTTGGTCACATAATTCCCTTAGCAAAGGTGACAACTGGGAACCAGACCAGCACCGCACCAGTTGAAGTCTAGTGACGGGCGTCGGGGTACCTTGTGTCAAATTATACCTAGTGTAAAAACAAGGAGATATTGAAAATTTGATGTCGAGGAAAAACTAATTCATATCAATGTTTGTATAATACGAAACCAAAAATAAACATCTTTACATTGTATTCATTTTTATGTCAACATGTTTTTATGTCTACCTACCTATACCACAGATTACTGAATATGTTACTAAGTAACCAATACCTCCCGACGAATCGAACTAAGAAAATGAGGTAGTTAATAACCATGGAAATAATAATAACATATCTTTGTTTCGTTGGTACCGTGGATGGTATCTACTAGCAAGAATTAAGATAAGGTAGGCAAGTAAATTGGTGACATCTGCAGCAGAATCAAGACCTTACTTCGGAACAAACCATCATTAAGCTGAGTCATAAATTAGCTTCAGCCTAATTAAGCTCCAGATCATGAATAGCCTAGTTATGACGTATTGAGGCCATATAAATAGGCATTATTAGCACTCGGGGACTGACCGCGTCTAGAATTATAACGAATGGGCACTGAGACATGTGCCTTTCAGTAAGTTCCAGTTAGGTTGTACCTATAATATTCCCCATTCCATTTTATCTGCTCTTAACCTTACCTGCTTGCGGGTTAGGTTAGGAATATCATTTCAAAAAAAAAAAAAAGGAATATCATTTCGGTTTAGGTTCAATACAGAATTAGGATAGGAATGAAAATAATTTTTTTTTGCTGTTCCTAACCTAACCCGCTACCGGGTCTGGTTTCCGGGTTACGTTAGGAATAAACCCCTTTGAGCAGTTTAAAAACATGTTTATACAAAAAAAGAAACCAAATTTTTTTTAAAGTAAATGATGTGAATAAACTGTCACTGTAGCCGTACAGTGACAGTACAGGAGAAAGAGAATACGAGTTATAGTATGGATAAACGAAGCTTAGGAAGAAAATTACGTAACTGAAGCAGAACCAAGGGCGGTTTGATGTCTTGGGGCGACACCTGAGGAATCAGCTCATTGCAGCAATACAGGGTTGCTCCTTGACCTTCAAAGAAAGGTGTTGTCATTGTTATATGTTTGTACCATGGATGTACCTACTTACTTTAGTTGATTTTTTATGGAGGTAGCTACTCCAACATCACAATATTCTTCGTCGATGCAATCGAAAACCCATAATAGGGCGAATTATTTGCGAAAACTACGGAATTTGCCCTATTTACAATGTCTATATCAAAAACAGAGCTAAGAGCAGTTTGCTTTCAGCATGTATCGAAGTTTTTTTTATATTGTAAGCCTTTTCCTCAGGAAAGGGAAGATACATAAAATCAGCCATATAGGCGGATAAGGTTTTGTGGAAGACAGCCTGCTAATAGTGCTATAATTGTTCGAATGCAAAAAGAAGCTTTCCAAGATACGAACGCCGAATGCTTCAGCGATTGGGGATTTTGAAAATTAGCGTCATAGCTGTGACCATAGAAAAAGCGGAACGTTATTAGCGCAGAAAGATTGACAGTGAGTGACAGCTTGTTTGTGTAAATGACAGCAACATGACAGTTTTATCGTTGTAAATTATATACTCTTTTTGGTTTTATATTCAACTGTGGTTGTGGTATAAGTGTCGTGAGTAGAGTAATCATCACAGAGTACATTGGTCAAAGAGTATATTATTAGCCATCACAACGGCAACACCGAAGATGGCGTCCGAGGAGAGAGAGGACAGACTATATAAGAAGCAGCTAAATGGGCTCTCGTTCTCTTACTTCACCTGACATCGTGCTAAACGGACGTAGTTGTGCTCGTGTGGCATTTCTATGCTATCTTCGGGCATATTTTCGGTCAATATTGGAAATAATGTTTAACTGTTATAACTAACTGTTATATTAAAGACTAGCTATTGCCCGCGGCTTCGCACGCTTGTGTTATGTTATTTTTACGTTATAAGTAGTCTAATAATAGATCATTCATTTCGTACCAAACAACAATATGCACCAAATCTTTTCGAAGCTGAGCACAGTAACCTGTATAATAGATATAGGTATAACGCAAGCATAGCCGTGAGTGGAAGCTATTTAAGCCATCACCTAAAATTAAATGTTTTCAGTCAAATATAGATTTATAAAACAGTAAAAGAAAAGAAGTTTCAAACAAAAAACTACAATTTTATAAGTACCTCTTCATATTACAACAAAAAGAAATCATCACCACTTCACTCAGGTCTTTCACAGAAGTTTCAGTAAATTTTGTTTAGGCAGTAGTTACCTAAGCAAGCAGGTACAGTTTAGAAAAATATGAAAGAATGACACACACGCACGATGATGCTGCTTTGCTCAGTTTTACATATCCACGCGCTTTTTGTTCCATTTACCACATTGTTTTTACCTTCTTAAGTTTGGCTCCATACGAATTGTTACCTACACTTAGCCAGTGTCAATAGATATATAAAAATAAGTGTATATAAAAATAAATAAATAAAATAATTTATTAAATAAAATAATTTTTCTTAATACTAATTAGGAATTACAAATACTAAACCACCACTCCATAAAGAATCGGCCGTTATAATTATTATTATGTCCACTATTTTCCACGCTGTCTCATTCCCACTGCACTTTCAACATACCTAAGTACCTAGTGATGAAAGTGAGGAAGTAGGTTAAATCGTCATTACATAATTATTAGCTACACCCAAAGATAGTTACTTACTAAAACTTTAACCTTCTTGGAGTAACCGAGTAATCTAATCATTTATACCCGTGGTTTTTTTAATAGCCCACAGATCTAAAATATTTTAACTATAATCAACATGCAAGAAGAAGAAGAAGAACAAATCAAAAACAGCGAAAAACTAACCTTACGCGACATGTTGTTGTTAATTCGAGGATACAATTGCCATAATGAATACCTACATATAATTATATTTAAGTACCTACCCTTTTTAAACATTTTACATAAAATATTTCGTATCATTGGCTAAATACAAATAATAGCACGCGCTCCGGCTTACTTTAATGCCAAAATAAAAAAGGTTTTAATATGTGTAGCAATGGTAAGGGTCTATAACTTAAGTAGCTATAAGTGTAGCATTAGCGCAAAAATAATTTTAATTACATATTTAGAATGGTAACGTGTAGTAACTTTATGTAAATAATACATTTGTCCAGATCGGCAATAAAGAACATTGCTCCCGCCAAAACCGTATAAATCGAAAACTTCAATAAAAATGTTAATTAAGTAAGCTTCAATATTGGCTAAGTATGATAATCGCGTGAAGCCTTATGAATGATTATAAAAAGTCTAAGAATCTCCCCTTTAAACAGTTTTCATAAAATACTTCGTATCATTGGCTAAATACATGTTTTGTCTAATGCCAATATAAAAAAAGGTTTTACAATGCGTAGCAAATGGTTTCCCCGTTTTAAACAACTGTAAAACATGTTTATACATAAATTCCTCAAAAGAGGAGTCTGAAACTCACTGAGATTCACTTCTGAAAATATTGGGAAGAAGCAGAAGCAATAGAATAGAAGACGATGAAAAGTAAACATGAAGCTGGCAAATGCACAAGACGTGCGACGCCAATCCTCAAGCGGGGAACAAAAAAGGGGTTAATAAATTAAGTACCTATAGGCACAGATTACTGAATATGTTACTACTATAGGTTAAGCTATAGGTACTATAAATACAATTTTAAATACTTATTTCGAATGGTAACGCGTAGAAGATTTTTGAATACTAATACATAATAACAGATCGCCAATAAAGAATTTTGCCCCCGCCAGAACGCAATAAATCGAAAACATGAATAAAAATTTTAGTTAAGTATGTTTAAATATTGGCTAAATATGATATTGCGTGAAGCCTTAAAACTTATAAAAAAAAAGACTAAGAAGTTTTTAGGTTTTGACATTCCTTGTTCTCTGTGTCGTGCTCATATTCAAGAAGGTTCTGATACCTATCCTCTTTTTTAGTTTGGACCACAGATTAACGAAAAAACTAAACTTTAAGGAATACATAATATTATGACTTCCTTGGGTATAGGGTAATTACATAATAACAGATTGTTTTTCTCTAATCTGCATTGCATCGAGCGCAGACGAAGTTATCGCGCGATGTATTTCGCCGTAGCCCGAAAAGTGTGATACACTGCCGGTAATGCAGGCGCGCCAATTGTTATTTACTGTTTTTTTTTTAAGTTATAAATAAAAACATGCATTAAATTACTTTTTTATTGCTTAGTGCAATGGGGATTGTTCAGAATGAAATAAAAATGATTGGGGTTCCGTCCTGAATGGGTAAATTCTTATTACTAAACCTCCGCTGTCCGTCTGTCTGTCCATCAGTCACCAGGATGAATCGTGATAGTTAGACAGTTGAATTTTTCACAAATGATATATTTCTGTTGCCACTATAACAACCGTGATCCGTATTCAAAAGATCAGATAAACAGACAACAAAAAATATTGGTTTTACTTCATATTGATAAGGAATTATAAATTAAAACTATTAAAATTTATTTTTGTAATCGCAAATAATACTCTCACAGTTTGTAAAACATATTTATTCGCCGACATGCAATATAACGCTACTGCTTCCTCCATTTTATTTAGCCCTCGTCGGTTGCGCAGCAGGCAAACAAATTGACCGTGTGTCCGGGTTGTGGTGCTATAAAAACTTCGAGGATATTCAACAGAGATGTTTTTGCGCGCCAACTCAACAGCGAAGGTTCGGGCGTATATGAAGCCGCGCCATAATACTAACAGAATGTTTTTTTTTTCTTTAACTTGTGCCTCCAGATAAACCCGAAATAAAATTACCGTCAATAGCACAGAGTAAATTTTTTTTCCTCTCATCTATGATTAGTAACTAAAATAAAACTTACCTTTTGACACTGGCTAAATACCTACACTATGTGTGGAGCCAAAATGTAAGAAAAAAAAATTACCTTGAACCCTTGAAGCGGCCATCTTGTTAAAATCCCGTTCCGTTTCATAATGAAACCTTACACATTTTCACCAAAAAAAAAATTAACGATATATAAAATTTAATATATCCTATGTTGTGCGCCGGGTTTTTCTTAGCTTATTAGTGAAAACCGCATGAAAATCCATTCAGTATCTTCAGAGTTGTGCCGTAACAAACAAACAAACAAACAAACAAACAAACAAACAAACAAACAAACAGACAAAATGTTTAAAAAGTAGCGTAACGTGATCAGCGAAAAATTTCAAGCCAACATGTGTCATTTTTTTTTCGATATCTTGCATTTACAGATTTTTTTATCTCTACAGTTTTATTATATGTATAGATCTTAAATGTTACAAAGTTGTTGATTTCACTTCTGATTCCTATTATCAGAAGTGGGATTGCTCTTCACAGCCCACATGGGTTCAGTGTAGTTCGGCTTATACGTAGGCTTTACGTCCGTGAAGCACGTGTTGACATAACCTCTCGGTTCAGTCTTTTTGTTTAGGTGCGTTTGCGCACCTTAATTTTGCTTTAAGTTCGCAGAAAATGAATAGGTTGTTCAATCCCAGTGGCGTGGACAACGACTCCAAAGTCTGCGGTGCAGCATTCACGCAGCAGGCATTTGCGAGGTCAGCCCTCACGAAGCAGATAGTGAGTGACGCCCGGATCAAACAGCAGCAGCCATAGGGAGAAAATGGCCACGGTGACCGAAGCTGCAGTTGCTACGGTGACGACGGTCGCCAGTATCCCGGCCGATGAAGTCACTGCCAGCGCCGCGTTTCAAGGAGTCGTAACTGAGACCACGGCTGCCACAGCCATGAGTCATGGCATACCATGTCCTGATTACAAGCACTGGATACGTGCATACCCGGTAGGTTCATCCGGATCCATTTTTGGCAACGGCTCAGACCGAACGTTTGAAAACGGTAAGTGATCAAATTATGTTTTGAATTTCGAACCTGAAATCCAGGTCGTGCGTGGATGTTAGGTTTGGTGAAGTTGGACGGGCGGTGCTAACTGAACTCACCAACGTTCAGGATGATTTAGTGTCTATCCCTTATTACAGTGTGTCTGAACGGTGACACCAAATCATGACAACCAGTGAGTCGTAAATGATCGGTCACGGTGTACCGTACACGGTGTGTTAACCTTTATAACCTTTGTGTGTGAATGTAGATGTAGCTGGAATTTTTGGGAATTATTATCAACAGACTCATTTTTGGGAATTTCTTATATTATTATGCTGCTTATTTATGCACGCCAGTGACTACTGCAATCGTGAACTGTTTAGTGTTAGTGACAAGCTTACATCGGTTATAGTTCCCTACGGAACCCTAATGATAAAGCTAATTTAACGCCTAAAGATCGAGTAATTACTGTGCAGCTTATCTCTGTTTGTAAAACCTGAAGCATGTGCGATCACGGTCACGAGTACCCAAACAAATTGTCGCTTTTATAGTGTCGCAAAGAGCATTTGGTAATTGACGATCATTTTGACCTAGTTCGTACAATTGTTTTTCATGTGGTGGTAGGTCTGACCACAAATCCTAAAAGGCCAACGCAAGTAGGTTCTACCAGTTTTGAACAGGTTGAGTCTGGCTGTAAACCTAATTTTCTTACTGTAAACTGCAGTGTACTAATTAATGTTGCGCGAGACAACGATCACAATACCGGAGTAAGAACTACGTTAATTTTTATGCTACCCTCTGAGGAGCATGTAGGCATTGTTCAAGGTACCTAACCTACCTGATTTCAATCAACAGTGCGGTGATATAGGTGTGTTTTGAATATTATCCTCGATATCACTTTTCTTGCCAAGGAAAACTTATAGATCGAAAGTTTAAGGGGTGAGTTAAACCACTAAAACCATTTTCACATTTGAAAGAAAGAAAGAAAAATGTTTTATTCTTGACAACAGCAGATAAATTAGTTGAAATTTAGGACTAGTTGGGATCGGTACTTATGTCTCACAATGATTATCTTTTAATCGCAATTTAGAAATGCAGCTACCGCCAAGCTGTGAGAAATCGCGAGTGTTTATGTTTTAGTAGTTAGAGATCACTGAGATCTGACTTCACGTTATTGTTATTTCTAATGCCCTACAGGCTACAGGGTCAATCTTTAAAAGTATAGCACGCTCGTGGTTACAGTACAGCGATGTAACAGGTTTACTAAAAAGTGTTTTGGTATGGTTTAGTATTTTTGAGTGCAGGTACTGATGATGGTTCTTCCTACGGGTGACGCGATGCGGCCTGCGCCTTCTCGCTGCGGGCTGTGTGCTGCGGAGTGCCTCACCACTGCACGCTGTGCGACGCGGAGTGCCTCACCACTGCACGCTGTGCGACGGTGCGCTCTCGTGGTGCAATTGGCGCCGTGCGCTTGGATCTAATGCTTTAATGCACATTTCGCTAGTACCGTTGGTGCTTAAGTGTGTGCGACTGTGTTGTGACCTTGCAAGTGCAGGTGGCAAACTGCTTTTCATAGGTACTTTGTGTGGTATCGTTGGCAATTTATGATGTGTTTGCGAGTGCCATGCCATACAGTGGCTTTACTACAGTTTCTGCACTGTGTGATGTTGTTAGTGAGTTCCGTGTCACACGGTTGCCTTTTTGACCTATTTCTATCCTTTCTGCGCTAAGTTGCGTAAGTAAATTCAATTCAATCCATTTATTCATGTAGGTACACAACACATTATGCAGGTACACCTATGATAGTCAGAAAGTTACATTATGTAAATGGCAAGTCTAACGTTAATGTTTGTCGAGAAACTTGATGACACGATTTAGTAACCGCGGTTGTCCAGAAGTTTCTGTTTTTTATCATTCTGATAGAGGTTCATTTACTTCAATGATATCAGTGTTACATAGCACTGGTGGTACGACTGGTGGTACCACGGTTACTAATCAGCATTTTCAACACATTCCGAGATCTTTTCGTATTATACCTACGCGGTGGAATTGTCTAATGTTTGACTGTACTACTTTAACGGTTGAGTTTCCAAGATTACCCTCGAAGTCAATAATCGTATTTTCCCCGACTGATTTATAAATACACCGAGTATTGTTTGCACCTATACGTTGGTTACAGATGGGGTAGAGGTAATGTTACACTCGGGCACAGGGTGTACACCGACTTGTTAATGTGCTTGATGTATAGACGATCAATTACCCTTCAATACAGTGTTCCTGTCCTAATGGTAGAACAGGACACAGGTGGTAACTAGCCTTGGTAAGCGAGGATAGCACATTTATTCATATGGGACTGGTGAAATCATAAACGCCTAATGTCTTTTATTATTTTTTATTTAAATCTTGGGCTCTTAGCGACTTATCTAAAATACTAATTATCACCGTTATCGAAAAACACCTTCACTCACGTATCGTCGTCCATTTGTCTTCTTTTTCTAGTGCACATTTACCTCTTTCATCTAATCACTCATTCGGATATAGAATACATTCGGGCTTCCTCGTTTGGACACATTCTAAAATCTCACATTCATGTTACTTACAACTGAAGTAGATACATACGTCATGCTTACGGGTTACTATTTATTGATGGTCAGGTTAGACCGAGTGATTAGAGTTGGGACCTTAGATAACATAGCAGATATGCCGAGTAACGTATGTGTCTAGGACGCTTCCGTTTATTTTCTCAAGGGCGTCTGTGAAGTTGTTAATGAATGGCCGTGTTGGCAATGTTTGACGCTGCAGTCAGCGATTTGACTAAAGTGAACAGCGAAGCATAAGGTTACGGTTTACGATGCTGTTTTGCTACACAAAGCAAGCGTCCTGTTGATTATTTTACTGTTCAGTTCAGTTAGACATACACGTACACTCATCTCAACACACTTAAGTTGATTTCTTTTTTAAGGTTTTAGAACATTTTCCACAATAACTTCATTAGCATTTCCACTAAATTTAGAGCAGACCGACATCAATAACATTTTTAAATAGCAGGGCGATCCTCTGAAGCAACTGGAGGCCACTGTTTGAAGACCTATGCTATGGTCATTGCTATGTTTTTCTCTTAAAGGTGGCAACAATCGTCTGTTGCCTGTGGACTCTTTGTAGTCACTGTCTCCATGTCTTGGATTTTTATCCAAGGGGCTGCGGTTTATTTGGGTAACAGAAAAAGGTCAGGTCAGGCCGAGCTCAAACAAATCGAGGCTTTAGTCCTTTACTTCTACTGACAGTGTTCTGTCTGAAAGTTTTCCTGTTGAAAATAAGTTACTACCGAACATTTTAATGTTATTCTGCTTACAGCACATTTGGTATATATGTGGTCATGCGTGCGAGTGGAAGGCAAGTGTTTGCCTCGCTGGTCGGAACGAGCTGCTGGTGCTATCCGGCTGTGGTTTCCAAGGCCGATGACCCGGCGAACTCTGCTTCGGTGAACGGGCACTCCTTCGCATGGGGGAGTCGTCCCAGTGAAGTGGCGCGGTCAGGCTCGGTCCTAGATCGTCCCATGAAGTCGCATTCTCTGGATGTGCGGTCAGGTTGTGTCCTGGGGGACTTAGTCCAGTGAAGTCGTGTTCTATGAATGCGCATCAGGCCTGGGCAGGCGTAGACCTGGGCAGGTGTAGACCTGGTTCACGCTTTACGTAGGAACTTGCAAGTTCAAGTATGAGAACGAGTGAGTTGTTTTGAATAAGATGTATGCATACATTTGAAAGCGAAGTGTTTTAACGAGTTTAATCTGAGAGTGATCTGTTGTTATGAGAGTGTATTTCTGTATGAGGGCCTTGTATGCGTGATGTATGACCAAATAGGCAACAACGTACGTTGTCGTAGTTAATTAACAGCACTTTTCTCATACAGATGACAACTATGACGATGTGACGATGGCGATGCCGGTGGACCCTCCCGCAGATCGCGTTGCTAGTGTGGCCGAGGACGGCGCACGGTCAGGAGAGGCCGTATTAGCCATCACAACGGCAACACCGAAGATGGCGTCCGAGGAGAGAGAGGACAGACTATATAAGAAGCAGCTAAATGGGCTCTCGTTCTCTTACTTCACCTGACATCGTGCTAAACGGACGTAGTTGTGCTCGTGTGGCGTTTCTATGCTATCTTCGGGCATATTTTCGGTCAATATTGGAAATAATGTTTAACTGTTATAACTAACTGTTATATTAAAGATCTTAAATGTTACAAAGTTGTTGATTTCACTTCTGATTCCTATTAATATAATTTAACATTGGTAAATAATCATCGCGTTGTATTAAAAATTTGTGTGAATTTATTTATTGTGTCCTTAAAAGCTAATTTAGAAGTCGAATTTGGAAATGGACAAAAAGCAACGAGATCGTGGAGAAAACTGGACAGCAGAAGAAAGGTTCGTTGAAAATCACCACGCGAATATAGGACTCCCACATAAAACGCCACTTATCATGAGGGGTTTGCCATAATCACCATACTTGGTAGGTGGTTTGGTGTTTGCAGAAGATTTTAATGTACCGTAACATAAAAAAATAATTATACTTAATTTTACCTAACCTAACCATGACCTTATTAACTTTATAAAATATTAATCCCATCAATATTCAAGGTAACAGTATAGAACATTGTTGCAGCTTGCATTACAACAGTATTTTTTTTCCAGAAAAAGTCACAAAGCTACTGTTGTGGAAACCAACACAGATATAAAGAAGAAAACATTTGCACTGCTAAAGGAAGAGTATGCCTTGAAACTGCAATATCAACGACAAGAATAACGCCATCAAGAGTTTCGACACAAATTAGAAATATATATTATGATGATTGAAAAAGAGAAAAAAGAGTTGGAATTAAAATTATTAAAAAATAATTTTATTACTTAACTTTAATTAATTATAGTTATTACTATTAAGTAGGTATCTAATTAAACATGAAATTGTATGAAATTTCTTCTCACTATATTTCCCCAGCAGCCGCTCTAAGTGGCGCTCCCGAGGGGAGGCCTATTTATTTTTTTATTTATTTATTTATTTATTTAATAGGTACACAAAACAGAACACTTTCAAATTTAGAGTAAACAGAACAATTATAACAAGTTTCACACCAGAAAATGTCCCTAAACATGTATACACAGCATGATAAAATATACCTATGTTCAGCAGTGGACGTCTTCAGGCTGTTAATGATGATGATGATGATGATGATGATGATGATATTTCCCCTTGCTGTGTCTGGTAGGTTTTGTCTTGCACTCTGCTGACGCACATAATGATTTCCATATTTTCATTCATATCGATGGCCATATTATGGAGCACTGCCAGAGCTACAATTGTAGTTTGAGCAGTACTTAATTTTGTGTAAATTCTCCTCAAAAGGCATCTAAATCTTTGTTTCCATAAACCGAAACACCTTTCAACACCATTTCTTGTTCGAATATGTGCTCTGTTGTAGGTTTCTTCCTGTGGATTCCGTGGGTTGAGTACTGGTGTAAAAAGGTAGGGAGTGCACCCATAGCCACTATCACCTAAGAGCCTTCCATGAAACTCGCTATCTTCAAAGCGTTCTTTAATCGAACTTTCATTAAAAATCCGGGAATTGTGAGCACTTCCTCTCCATCGTCCAACAATATCTCGAATTTTTAAACGCGCATCGCAACAATTTGTACATTTACAGAAAAGTATCCCTTTCTATTAACATACACTTCACTTAAGTCTTTTGTAAATCTGTATCGCTTTTTGAAATAGTGATCATCATAATATTGAAACGGGTTAATTCGTTCACGATGTATTATATCTCTATAATTATCCATGAATTCCAAGTCCTCCAAATCAATTTCATCAATGAAATCAATATCTAATCAATATCTATCTGTTAGACAGCTATACATTTTGAGACTTATTCTAAAACAACATAAACAAATTCCCCTTGCTAAGTCCATAAAAAATAAACGCGGTAAGAGGCGTACTGATCTTGTGTTTATTGTTCCTAAATATAGAACATTTTTTTCAAACAGGTTTCAGTCCTTCATGGGTAGCTTTCTCTACAATAAGTTGTCTAAAGTCGAAGAAATTCAACATTTGAACAACTTTCAACTTAAGCGAACGGTCACAAGGCTACTGAAGTCATATTCCTACGATGAAACTGAAGGTCTGCTCCAAGTACAAAGATAGTTGTTATTATTATTATTTTCAGGTATTTCACTTAGAATAACTACCTGCTTAGTCTAAGACTTTACAGTATTGAATGTAAGTCAATATACCCAATAATATAACGAGGAAAATTTAAATTAAATGTACGAAATTATTATGTCCGGTTACACTAATAAATTATTTATGTATACTTATATTTATTTATATATTTACACACATACGATAAGTTATATAAATATTTATATTACTTTATATAGGTACCACTATGCATAATTTGCACACTATTATGTATAGCTCCCTACACTTACGAGGTTGTACACAGATTATTTTATGCATGTATACACTACTACAGTGGTATTTATTATACATATTTATGGTAAGTGTAATAGTGGTACAGTGTAGGATTCAGATATAATTATTCTGTATAGTATTTTAGTCAGATTTAATTTGTTTAAAGAAAGTAATTGTTTTAATGTGCACTTGTATTTCTAAAGCACAAACTGTTGCAAATACATTTTCGCTATGTATAACATGTCCTAACTGTAAATTTATAATGAGTCATTATTTGGGGGAGCACAGAACCCTATAACACAGGCTTTTAGCTTAGCATAGGGTTCTGAGGCTTATCACTTTTTATGAAAGTATTGATGCTGATTTGTTGTTGCATGATAATTATCTAATTATAATTCCCTTGTGCTTTCTAAGAGAATGTTACAAATAAATGATTTGAATTTGAATTTGAATAATATCTATTGTTTTTGTAGTATTTTTACAAGCACCTACCTAAAACTCACAGTACAACACAAGACAATAAATTACACTATAATGGCTAAATAAAATTCACTGAAATACAATAATAATTATTGACGAAATTGAGGTTAGACTACTGTTAGACAACCGTTAAACCAAGGGTTGAGGATGTTTAAAATTTAGCACGTGTTTAACGTATGTCTAATCTAAACGAGCCCTAAACACGGATTTGTGGTACGGAATTCACGAAACATCTGTTCAACACGTGTTTAAGGCGCGTCTAAATCTTTTGTGGTAAGACGGTAGGTGTTGCAGAAAATCCGACAATGGCGGTTGTGAATTTTGAATTTATTTTTCAAAACTAGTGTATCTTGAACTTTAATGTGTAATAAGGGTGGATTATTATCCGTTAAGTGTTCGTGAACGAGTGTTGGCAAATGGTTTCAAGATCATAAAACCATGCATTTTCGTTTTTGCTTCAACGGCTTTTTTAGTCTTCAGTAAAATATTCTCCATTTTACTGTTGGCGTTTTGACTGACAAAATATGACTTTGACCTGACATAACCGTACAAATTTTACTCACACGACATTGGCAGAATCATTGCAAAAAAGCGATAGAAAGCCATTAAAGAAGAAGAATTGAGCGCTAGATCACCGACTGTCGGACAATCGATGAACTAAAACATGCATTATTGTGTTTCCATTTATTGCTGTTCTGTTGCTAGTGGCGCTAGTATCTAAGGCCAAAGTGCATGCAGCGACAGGCGAGCAAAAGGCGGACATCTTGCGACCGATTGCCAAGTCATTATTGCTACTGCTGTTGTAATTTTTACCTCCTAATTGCACTAGGTTTCAATTTTGTTGTACAAAAATCTAAACTTAATTTGACAGTCGTATAACTATCGCGGTCTTTGTCACTTTGACCTTTATGAAAAGGACAGCTGCATTTTTAGAATC
The DNA here is from genome assembly GCA_963580505.1 of Ennomos erosarius. Lineage (NCBI taxonomy): Eukaryota > Metazoa > Arthropoda > Insecta > Lepidoptera > Geometridae > Ennomos > Ennomos erosarius. Next base: position 13,773,577 of record OY756991.1, read on the forward strand.
TCGCATAGATAGATCGAGATCAATTTATTAGTAAGGGGAACTGCATAAATTATCCTTATTATAATTAAAATATTACTTTTTTTTTTCATATGTTTATTGGAAACTTACCGTACATTCTATATTTAGAATAAATAACTATTATTAAATCGGAAAATTATCTTCCGTTAGCGCTTAAGAAAAAAAAGTGTCTTTCCAACTTATACTATTTAAAACTTTTTTAACATAACTGATATTTTACAATTTTTGACAATATTCTAGTGGTTAATTGTATTATCCTATACAAAATAACTGACATTTACAAAAACGTGTAGATTTGGATATCGCCACGTTTTTTTAATAACTTATAACCATATATAAAATATTTTTTTTAATCTGATAAAAATAAAGGCTGACTTAAGAAAACATGAGCGTGGCTCTTTTTCGGATGTACTACTAAATTTTCAGAACCTTGACATTATCAGCCTAACATTTACTTGAAGTCATTGCTTTTAGTATCTTTTTGATAATATGTAGCGATTGTTATAGCTAAATAATATAATTATAATCTCTATTGTAATTGTTCAATTGTAAAGTTAGGTTCAGTCCGAATGTATTTCGTCGGCAACCTGCTGCCACTTTGCCACCATTGTTGACACGGTCTTGTGTTTCAGGCCCACAGAACTTGATATTTTCACCTGAAAAGAAAATTACACTCGTAAAGTTCTCGTGGCAACCACTGCCCGGAATTTGCATACTCTCTTTGACAATCTTTGACACTCAATCACATGTTTTCAAAGATTATAAAGCCCGTTCCATAGCTCGTGAACATATTTTCTCCAACAAACACGACTCACTTGCGCGGGCAGGGGGCGAAGTAACAAAACGAGACAAAGGCATACGAAATTAAATGGAACAGAGCAGGATGGAACAGAGCAGGATGGAACAGAGCAGGATGGAACACAAGACACATTGGCCCCCTATTCCGATTCACGCTGTAATCGCTATGATTGCTCATAACGCTCACGTTGATTATTCAGCATTCTGCGCTCACGACTTTGACCGCTGTCAATGACTCTGAACAACCAATCACGGACGGCGATATCGCAAGATGGCAACTGTCATGACGTTTACAAGAGATTTCGTTGTCGCGCTCACGGCCATTCGGTGCGCGTTTTTAGCGCGTTAACATCGATATTATCAATTTTAGCGTGCCTCGGAATACGGCCTGGGTTTTCCGTTTCATCTCGTAGGATTAACGGTTGAAATACACGACAAATTTTCGTATGAGATGAAGTTGTATCATTGGGCTACTGGATTTATAGACAATGCATGTTTTTATAGTAACACAGTAAGGAAGCCCTATTATTTACCGATTTTACTTAATTTTTTAACTAATTGCATTCATTTTTAGCCTACTTTATGAAAATAACTTTTACTTGTTCATTTACAATAGCAGGCAACTAGCCTTTTGGCACCTTATGAGTACTGCGTGCTGCACCTAATTTAAGCGAGCTACATTTTGGAAACTTTTGTTTTAATTTTATGGCATTATAAGGAAACTGTTGACAAATCGCCCGTAGAATTGACAACCGATGGGGAAGAAAGGTTCTCAAGTGGCGACCACGAACTGGAAGACGTAGCATAGGCCGGCTCCCCACTAGGACCGACGATCTGGTGAAAGCCGCGGGGAGCCGATGGATGCAGGAGGCGAGCAGCCGCTCAAGGTGCCGCTTTGTGGGGGAGGCCTATGTTCAGCAGTGGACGTCTTCAGGCTGTTGATGATGACTGTTGACAAAACAGTATAAAACCAACACATACTTTACTCTTCTTCTTGCTAGGCTTTTCTTTCTCCTTTTCCCGTTCCTTCTCTTTTCTCTCCCTCTCTCGTTCCTTCTCCCACTCCCTCCCCTTAGGTTCGACCGGGAGGGGAGGCTCGGGAGAGTTGGCGACGGTTGGCTGAGCGGGAGGATGCATTTCTAACTCTGCTATGTCGTTGTAGAAGGATAGGAGTTCATCACCTATCTGCTGTTTTGGTGGCTCCTAGTGAATGGAAAAGATGAATATAATTTTTTCCGAATATCGCAAAATATTTGTATCTAATTATACAATATGTTTATCAACCGTATCTAAATACAAATTGTATGCCCAACTTCTGCCTACAATTACATATAATAAAATAAAAAACAGCTATCCCCTACTTACGCTTATTCATTAGTTTATTCGTAACGTAACCGCTCACTAAACAAAATATAAAACTATAGTAAAACTGTGTCTAGACTAAATCTGTACATTGAATATTTTGATGGCATTATACTTCTTTCTTGGAAATCCGCAGAAGGACTAGTGACCGATATAGCCTTTAAAATTAGTAACACACATCGCTCGTAGAACTGACAACCGATGGGGAAGAAAGGTTCTCGAGTGGCGACCACGAACCGGAAGACGCAGCGTAGGCAGCCCCCCCAGCTAGAGGTCAGTGCCTACCCTGTGTAACAGATGAAGTTATATGACAAATAATATTACATAGTATGTTATACTTACAGGCGGTAGCGGCGGCAGGTCGTCGCATCCCGGGGGCGGCGGGTCGGCCCACGCGGGCGGGGGCGGGGTCACCGGCCGCGCGGGCGGCGGGGGGGACGGGGGCGGGGGCGGGGGCGGCGGCGGGGGCGGCGGGACCAGTTCCTCCTGGAAACGGTTGTACTACATGTTATATTTTAGTGGTACTTTCGGGATCTTTACCATGATTAGAATCATATCTGCACCCTGATTTTTTATTATGTCGATTTCAAATCTACACTCTCCGGCCCCTTCATCTTGAATTTAGATGAAGAAGACGGAGAGCATAATTTTCGAATGGAAACTTTTTCTATTGATTGGAAATCGAGGTGCTAGAATTCCCGATATTTCGGCACAGTTACAATCACGGGTAAGCTAAAGATCGAATGCTGTGCCTATACGTTATAAAAAAAAATTAGTAATACTCAAGATAAAATAATACCTATAGTACAGATGCCTTATCCCATACAACGGAATAACGCGGGCTATTTTACGAAATATTTTATTTCTGCATAACGCAAGATTATCAAACGACATTTATTGCGTGTTGGCGAAGTATTGGGCCAAGTGAATACACTGGACACTAATTAGTAACGCTCACGACACGATCACTACATTTTTTTCACGTTCGGGCTATTTTTCATTTGTACCTGATGGGACCCCATGGTAATACTATTAAAAATGTAGTGAAAAACTATGAAAGTTTAATGTTTTATGTCTTAGTTTCTGTTTTAGTTTCGTCCAAAATAAAACAAAAACAAAGGTGTGTGTTGCCCAGTGATGACTTATGACAATGTTGGCCCTCATTAGTCGGCAAGCTTAAAGTCGCACAGCAGGGTTTCCTTGTGAGATGCTTCTAGGCAAGCATGCACAATCGCAGACTGCCTCATCGCTCTCCATCAGTTGAGACAGTGGTCAAATAGTGCCTATAAACAGTGAGTTGCTGGTAAAATATCATTGCCTATAATAACAATAAATTAAAATAAAGATAAGTAGATATTCGAATTAGCAAGTTTTAATGGCTGTGAGCAGGCCATATCGCTCATAGAACCGACAACCTACGGGGAATACAGGTTACCCAGAAAGTGCGGGCGCAACGGGACCCACGGCGGACTAACTTCTCTGTTTACTGAGTTGGAATAGACCTGTGGAATATATCAATTATATAGTTTTGAAACAGTTCTACCAAACACCACCTGGCAGCTTTGGATTAATCGAGCGATGCCGTCGACGAGCATGGTGGCGTTTTATGGGAGAAGCCTATGTTCAGCAGTGGACGTGATGAAAAAATTTCCTTATAGTAAGACTGCGTTGTCACTTAACATAAGGAGAAACGAGGTCAAATCCAAACCTAAGAAACTAAGTAAGTAAGTACTTAAAACTGCGTGTAAACCTCCATGGTAAAAAATAAATGCACTCGCAAAAATGCACTTGCGATCGCTACGAGAGTTACAAGATACTATAAATTAATTTCTAAACACAGGTCGTTATACTCATTTATGAGCACTCGGTCAAGGACGAAGTTCAACCACCCAGCTGCGCTAAGGCTATCTTCGAACGTCAACTTTACAAGGCATTTCTTCAATGAAAAACAATTAATTTAGAAAAGTTGTAGAAGAAACATTGACGGCCTTGCGGTGTAGATTTAACCCCTTTCGGGATAATATACCAATTCAAAATCAGGTAGTATACAACGAAACAATACCTTCTGTTCAATCCCCGGATGCGGCGGCGTGGTGGATATATCCATGTCGGTGCTGGCGACCGCCGGGTACTCCCACTGCTCGAAGCCGTCCGCGTCCCGGACGTACCGGTAGCGGCCCTCCGACCTGCGGCCACAAACGTACCGGTACAAGCTGGTGCGGGGACTGGGCACTGCGCGCCGCATGTTTGCCATCCACGGGAGGTAATCTTGGAGGTCTTTCAACTTTACCAACTTGAACCTTTCAACTTTAGTAACTTGAACCTTTCAGCTTTAGCAACTTGAACCTTTCAACTTTAGTAACTTGAACCATTCAACAGTTTCAACTGGAACTCAGTTCGGGATCATCTGATTTGGGATAGATTTACTCAACGTGTAGTTCCTTTTAAATGAAATGGTAGCAAATATTACTTTGTGGTATAAAAGTTATTTGGTCAAAAAGTCGGTTTTGATCTGTTCGCGATTGGACTCTGCTTTAACTTTTAATATAAATTCGAAGTGTGTTTATTGAGAGCGTGTAAAACAGGTATTGAATATCGATCAGTATTATTCTACTTAGCCTAATTTAATTTAGGACTACATGTTTTAGACTAGAGTGTGCAAAGTGTCCACAAATATTTAGTTTCGTTACAGGTAGTTTTTTACCCAAGATTACTTCCTAGCGGGGATTTAAAACAAAACTGGCTCTCTTAAAAATCTAAATGAGTAGAAATATCTTTGAGGTTATACTTAAACCCTCCTGATTTGTGTCTACTTTACTTTTTTATGTTAACACACACGTCACTTCGCTTTACGCCCTCTCTTCTTCCGCGCAAGTCAATGGACTCGACTCCGATTAGCTTGCGCGTTCGATACTTTCTGAAAAAGACCAAAGTGCATTATCTAGAAAATTAAATAAAACATAGTGAATATCATTATCATCTCACCGAGTCCCCGGCGCGTGGTTTTCTTTCTTCTGTCACGTCGGCCATCTGTGGTTCTGACATCGTTGTCACTTCTTACGACTAATATTTAGAATTACAGTTTGGGATTCAGAGATGGTGGTGGGGATTTAAGACTAACAAATTGTTAAAGACATTTATGTTTTCATCGCATTTTATTAACCTTTTAGCTACAGAAATGTATAATGTAAAGTATAATAAAGTTTAAACAATTCACTGCAAACATTTTACCTTAAAATGTTTGAACAAACAACAAAACAATAGGATCAGCTTTGGTAAACGAACTTAACACTTAATTATAGCTTACTTACAATTCTTGACGGCGGAATCACGGCGACCAAACCTGTATAGTGGAATCGGAAGCGCACTTGACAGCTCAAAACATTACATTATTATCACATCAAATTAATTTACCATGAAGAAAAAGATAAATAAATGAGAGAAAAGGTTGCCGCAATTCAGCCGTCAAGTGCGCCTTAATTTTCGGCTGGAATGTACAAGCACTTCTCGTAAATTCATAAGTCATAGATATTAGACATTTCTGTACACCTTGCTAGGGGACTGGTTAAAAATTCTGTTAGCATTAACTCCACCATTTTAAATCATTTGTGCCTAAAATACATAAATAAATATGCGAGTACTCTGTCGTGTCGATACAAAAGCCTTATTAAATTCATCATACCTACATGTTAAATCTATTCAATCGTACTCACATAAATCAAGCAAATTCAAACATTCAAACATTCAAATAAATTCTACAATTTTATATATTATCCTCACATAACTATATAACAGACCTAGGATGGGTGACACAATATTTAATACTTAAGTTCGACCGTCACCGTCGAGGGGTAAACGCGTGCCCACTTAATGAATGGATATGAAATATATTAACCTGCTCAAGATATTTGGAAACGAGATCTGCTTACAAAAATTCACATCATGTGAAGCACGTAAAAACAACGGCAAGAGAGTGTTAAAAACCAATGAGGTTGGAACTACTTACGGCATGGTCAGAAATGTAGACTAAACATAAAAGATGAAGATATAATAAAAAGAGTGAATTGCGATACGGAGATAATGTCTGTCAAACGCTTGATTCGACGAACAGAGGATAGTTTAGGATGGACCGAGAATGAAAGCGGAAGGCTGTTTTAGGGGATTTTCCCTCTCCGCATATGCTGCTAGAGGGCAGCAGCCGTGTTGCCAAGCAGCGAACGCAGTTCCTCGAACTTCCAGGAACAGCCCAGGTTTGCCGATATTCCCGAACTGCTGGCTTTCTTGGATGACATCGGGTGGCTGGACTGATGTGTGCCACCTCACGCAAAAAGACCCACTGTGCAGCCTAGTTGCGGAAAAGGAGCCTTAACATCAAGCACCAAATTGAAAACAATGAAGTCTGCCTGAGTGGAGTTATCGGCATAAGGAGGGGTCAATACTTTATCAATAACGAAGAGGAGGCAAGGTCAGACGTGATACATTACTGGGCTGAGCAAAGTGCTGTGTTCGCCAATTCCAAACTGCAATCCGTGCCTTTACTAAGCATTTCATGGAAGATCCGCAGGTTGGCGATCACTGGCTTAGTCTGTAATCAATTTAAAAGTAAAAACATAATCTTTAAATCAAAAACACTTGTCATTCGTCTTAAACTAACTGCTGTAGCAGAGACATTGTTCAACGTCCAAAAATACTACATAAAAGAACAATATACGTCCAACCACCATATCGGGAGTTTTCATTTCATGACAAGGAGCATCAACACTTAATCACGCAAGGAAAATCAACAAGTCTCAAATGGACAAAAAATGTATCTGACCTACACAATACTTAAACAATAATAACTATATGCTTCACATCAACCTAGACAATAGCCAGCAAATGCATAAAGGACGAATCATCTCTTTGTCAAGTCACTAAAGGAATGGTCCATATTACCATAAGAGCATGATGTGATGTATCGGTATCAGTTTTTCTCAAGAACAACAAGAAACAACGTGTGAACATTTATATAAATGTAGTGTGAGTTTGGTTGGGCACATGGCAATGTTTAATAAACGGCAGGCCAGAAGGACTTTTGGGAAGGAAGTTGAAAAGAGCGGTCGTTTTCAATTTTCTTAGCGAAATTCTAATTAAATTCATTAACTGCTACACGACTTAACCAGTGGGATGCCTTCGGAAAGCGACGAAGATGACGGCGGATTTTCCAACAATTCGACGAAACGGCAATTCTGCCTCAGTGCGTTTATTTGGACCACTGGAGAATACACTGTGAGTGCCTACATTCCCCCAGTTATGCAACGCTATCTTTTAATCTCTCTGTTAAGATATGCAGAAACTCACAGGTGTGCTCAGTGTGTGCAGGTGACCACTCCTACAAAGACTGTACCAACCAACGATGCAGATTTTAAATTCAGTAATTGTAGTGGTACTCACTGGCCATATCTAAGACATGCCCAGTTAAGTTGGAGCTCATTGCTAAACAAAAGAGTTCGTATGCAAATGTTACGAAAACTTGGATCATCCCAGAAAACTATGTTAAAAGTTTCCCAGCCCTATCGCAACCGTCTCGACAGCCTACTCCTATAACTGTAATTCCTTTGCCTGTTGAAACTAATTGTTCATCACATTCAAAGACCTCATCCAGTTCAAACTCAACAAAAACTACAAATCTAACAAAGCAAATGGATATTGATGACAGAATTCTTAATGCCATGGTTAAAACCTTGGTAATGTTAGGGAACATGACTGAAAATGTTCCCAAGAATGCAGCAAAAAAAAAGGTAGGCCAGAAATCTGTTACAAATGTTTACACAGACAACTTTACTTTAATTGCTGCATCCGCAACAAACAGATCCATTTTAATGAACCTGAAAAAAAAAGACGCGTTTCATCATCACAGTACACAAACCTTTTGTTATTCATATTTGTCACAATAATTAATTTGAAATAAAACTATGATAAATATGCATTTTATCTTTCTCTCTCATCTTATTTCGAATAACATATTACATCGATGACTGACCGCCGTAGGAACCAAAGAAATAATGTCTGCCAAAAATGAAATGCAAGACATTAGAAGAGCTATCGGGCCCGTCAGATTATGGACCTTATCGTCCGGGAAACGAACCGGCTGTGTCGGACGGACTTGTTGACAAGGACGAGCACGCAGAGCGATACCTATGTCATGAGGGAAACGAATAGGTCGGAGGAGCATATTCCTTAGTGTTTTCATTCTACAAGGGCGAGCGAAGCGATCGATACATCGGAGTGGGTGCTGAGCGAAGCGATCGATTACGCAAGCTAAGAGCCAGCCATTCTCCCTGAAAATTTGACTCAGGAGCAGGCACGGTACATGCACACTCAGGACTCGAACGATGACCGAATCGTCAGAGAGTTACTTAATGACCTTGACTTTCGAGTGGACAAGAAACTACACTGTGTTTCTCGGACGGTGAGAAGAATTTGTGGAGTGTAGTTTGTGGAGATGGACACACCGACCAGTAGACATTCATAACAAGTTTTTTGACGATGTGATTATAGATCTCATCGTCCGGGAAACGAACCGGTGTCGGGCGGACTTGTTAACAAAGACGAGCACGCAGTACGTACGTCGTGAGGGAAACGAATAGGTCGGAAACGAGCATAGCCATAAACATGGATATAGACATAGACATAAAATTAGTTATGACACTCAGAAAGGAACTCAAATCTCCCAAATTAAATGGAATCAGCGCACTTGATCATGCATCCATAATCCATATACGAAACAAATTTTAAATTTAAGTTATGCTATCATAAAGAAATAGTGAAATAATGAATTAGCCAAATATGAAATGCAAAACATTAGAAACGATTCCTAAGCACCGTAGGAAACCAAAGAAATAACTTCAGCCAAATATGAAATGCAACAGACATTAGAAAAAAATCCTAAACATTGTAGGGAACCAAAGAAATAATAATAATTTCTCAGCCTAATATGAAATGCAAGAGACATTGTAAACGATTCCTAAGCACCGTAGGAAACCAAAGAAATAATGTCTTAGCCAAATATGAAATGCAAAACATTAGAAACGATTCCTAAGCACCATAGGAAATCAAAGAAATAACTTCAGCCAAATATGAAATGCAACAGACATTAGAAAAAAATCCTAAACATGATAGGGAACCAAAGAAATAATAATAATTTCTCAGCCTAATATGAAATGCAGGAGACATTGTAAACAATTCCTTAGCACCGTAGGAAACCAAAGAAATAACGTCTCAGCCAAATATGAAATGCAAGAGACACCCCCCTGATCAGTGTTACAAAAATAGGAGGGCCTCCGAGTCTGGCCTGGCCAGTAGACCTAGCACGCATATTTACGCGCGCGTAAATGTAACGTTAACGTAAGGTAGTTGTATGGCACATAATCTGCCCCCCTATTACGATTGACCTAGCAGCGCGTCTGCCGCTCAACTGCTGTCAAAATTGTCAAATTGTCAAATGTACAGAATAATACATAACAACAGCATACACAACCAGTCATAATTTATCACTATCCAGAATAATACATAACAACAAAAGTAAACACACCCAGTCATAATTTATCACTGTCCAGAATAATATATAACAACAAAAGTAAACACACCCAGTCATAATTTATCACTATCCAGAATAATACATAACAACAAAAGTAAACACACCCAGTCATAATTTATCACTGTCCAGAATAATATATAACAACAAAAGTAAACACACCCAGTCATAATTTATCACTGTCCAGAATAATACATAACAACAACAGTATACACAACCAGTCATAATTTATCACTGTCTAGAATAATACATAACAACAACAGTAAACACAACCAGTCATAATTTATCACTGTCCAGAATAATACATAACAACAACAGTAAACACAACTAGTCATAATTTATCACTGTCCAGAATAATACATAACAACAACAGTAAACACAACTAACTAGTCATAATTTATCACATTATATCACAGTAGATCGCACAACACACAAATTGACGGAAAATATCATTCATTACCTGCTGGGCTAGCATGAGCTATACAAATCGAAATATCTCTTGAAAATGCGTTTGTCCAATGAAAAAACGAGAAACGTTTTATGGCATGATTCGTGTGTTCATTCATTGGTCAACCGCTTTCTCGAGAGGAGCTATGTCACCTCATGCCACCTGTGCTGGCTGTATAAGATTATCCATTGTAGAATAGATTCCTCCCTTTTCTGCACACCTTGGTTGACTGGTAGAAAATGCTGTTAGCATTAAGTCCACCTTAGTACACATTTTGTGCATTAAGAATTAAATATTTAAATAATTAGATTCATCCAGCAGACCCTAACTTTGATGCTACTACACAAAACTAATTTTGAAGGGTTTAGTTGACAGATTTAAAAGTTTTAATCCTGTTGCTGTTCTTGTCAAATAGATGGTAATGTAAGAGACGGATATATTTTTGGGCTTGTTGTATCATACCCATAGTTTGTATACCAAGTCGAACCCACAAAGTCAATACAGTGGACAGTGCCACAAGGGTCTATTGACATCACTAGACATGTCACAATTTCACTTTATTTACCATTTTAGTAAGTGCCACGGTAGAAATTTATTTTGATGGACACGAATTGCATTATATTAATAGATAATTTCCCACAGTAGACAATCACTTGATACTAGATTACCCAAGTACCCACTAATGTCCACCTATATTTAGGAAAATTGTTGGATCGGAACAGTGATCCCACAGTAGATAAAAATTGCCCGATAATGCGGAAAGTCTTGTTACACTATAGATAGAATATGATCAGCCACGGAGTCCCATTATTATAAAGTTCATCTACACGAGTTATGCATTGAACCCCTTTTAACGTCCATTAAATGTTCATAGAGTAGACATAAAGCCGAATTCACATTACGATAATTGTTTTGTACTAGGTGAAAATAATTTCACCAACCTGTGAAACTAGTTTCGTTATAATTGAAGTGAAATTCACAAGATGGTAATAAGATCAAGCCTGCTCACGAGGTCACGATCTTTATATGCCAGAACTGGCCAGAAGTTACGTAACTAAAATAAATAGCTAGATTGTAATATGAACTGACTGCTCTGTTTCCCTTACGCAAAAAAAATCGATTACTTTGATATACCTTATATGAACATCAGCTTCTAATTTAATTTGATCAGCTTCTGTCGGTTAAACTATGAGCATTTGAAGCCCTGAGGACCTCGTACTAGTTTAATGGTCGAAACCGGATGTATCGCAAATAGTTACAATGTTCGCTGGCAATGGCGGCCGAAAGCGTATAGAAACTTTTTAAACAGAGGCCCTAGCACGAACATTTACGCGGGAGTAAGTGTAACGTTAACGTAAGCCAGTTGTATGGCATTTGATCAGCGCCCCATACAACTAACTTACGTTAACGTTACTCTTACTCCCGCGTAAATGTTCGTGCTAGGCCTATAGAACAAAACTACTATCGTAATATAAGCAGAGTCCCGTCCACTTTAGGAACAGGATAAAACAAGTTTCTTAATGTAAACAAAGCCATTGTCCACTAAATGCATAGAACAAAACCAATATCGTAATGTAAACAGAGCCATTGTCCACTTTATGCATAAAACAAAACCAATATCGTAACGTGAACAGAACCTTGTGTACGAGGTTTATGATGCGTCGGCAGAGGAGTGGAGCGTACCTCTGGAAGGCGCAGGCCCACCCGGGCGGCGCCGCGCCGCGCTCGTGCGCCGCGAGCGCCGCCGCCGCGCGCGCCGCCCACCGCGCCCAGTACCCGCCCGACAGGGCGCCGCTGCGGAACGCGGCCACTAGCGTCTGCGGGCAACCACTGGCTGTTCTTATTGTTGTTGGGAGGGTTTGCCATAATCACCGCGCTTGGCAGGCGGCTTGGTGATCGCAGATAGATAGATAGATAGATAGATAGATAAACACTTTATTGACACCAAAATAACAAAAATAGAATAAACAGGAAATCTTACAAGTAGGTTACAATGGGCGGTCTTATCGCTAAAAAGCGATCTCTTCCAGACAACCTTTGGATGGACAGAGATATATTAATGAGCATGGACGGTGGTGCTATAAGTTCTATTACATATACATAAGTACTAAGATAAATATAAAATTATCTACTACATCAACAATAATTATGATATCGCAGTAGATATCGCAGTAGATTAAAATAAAAAACCAAGGAGTATGCTGCGACCCATGCCCTGGATATTCCCTTAGCCGACTCTTACGGCACCCACGGGAAGACATGGGGTAGAACCCGGCCGGAAGACGCAGCGAGCGTAGGTCGAACCAACGATCTGGTGAAAACCGCGAGGAGCCGATGGATGCAGGAGGCGAGTGGCCGCTCAAGGTGACGCTCTATGGGGGAGGCCTATATTCAGCAGTGGACATCTTCAGGCTGTTAATGATGATTGAGGTTGTTGTTGTTTGTAGTTTGTGTGTGTTGTGTAATTGTATTATTTGGTGTGTACAATAAAGAATTTCTTCATCTATATCTATACTCTCCACTCACAAAGTTTAAAATGTGATTAGAATGTAAAAAGTGCAAAGTTCTAATGAAGTACACACATGAGAAAGACATAATTATTTAACCCATTTGGACTAAATCTAGCCCCGGCTTTTCATATGAACTCACTAAGATTCAATTCATATAATTATGTTTGTCAAACTCGAGTCAAGTTAACACACCAAATACTGATTACACTTTTTGATTGAAGACAGCCAATGATCAACCAGGCAACCAATGAGCGTTCAGCATTTGGTGTGCAAAGCAGACACACACAAACATACAGGTACCTGGCAAAAATGTTGCTTCAAAATTTATTATAAATTCAACAGTAAACCTGTGACATCTAAGACCCATCTTAATCCATCTTCAAACGACAAACACTTAATATAACAGAAACTCACCTGCATCTGTATCAACATCTCTTGCACCGGAGACACCATCCCCGGCTGAACTTGGTTCAAATACTTCAGCTTGGCTTCAACCAGCTCCGTCAAATCGTCCAAATCATTGTCTTTCTTCTCTTCATTTAACGTCTCCCCTTTCGTAAACATCAAACCTTTGCCATAGCTTACTGTATTTGTAGTCTTTGAACTATCAGGGTTCTCTTCCTCCTTACTAAAGCCTAAGCCAACTCGTTCGCTGGAGAATCCTTCTATATGCTGTGAGTATTTTGTTGTGTAAGCTGGAGGTTCAGCTTTCTTACGCTCAGGTAATACAGAATTGGAAATCCGTAGTTTCTTCCTGGTTGGTTTTTCAATGCCTTCGCTAGGATCTGATAGATAGACATTGGTTTTTGGCTCCGGTGGAAGAGGTGGTTGTATAGGCACAGGTACAGATTTACTCTCCATTTCTATTTCTTCAATGTTGGTAGCGCTTGGGAATAAACTAATAGAGGTAGTTGTGGCAGCACTAGGGAATAGAGTACTGGTTCCTGTTGTTTCATCTACATTCTTACTACTTGGGAATAGGGCTTTAGATTCAACAGGAGTGCTAATGCCACTTTTGGGAGTAACCATACCACTTCTGGGTGAGTTTCTTATACTATCAATACTGCCTTTTGAATCTTCATCGAACATATCAATTTTTCTTCCTTTTGAAACTTTCGGAAGTTCCTTTTTCTCAATTTCTTCTAAGAGATCATCGATGTCTAAACTCTTCATGTCCTCAGACTTTGGAGATGCTGTGCCCGATCTTGTTTCTTCTCTGATGATCTTTACAAGTCCTGACGGTAGTTCTCCTCCTAGTTTTTCCAACAGCTTCGCCTTGTCCTTTAGTCTTTTTAGCAATGTATTCTCATCTTGGCTATCTTCAGTTTCACTCTTTGTCACTTTTACCTGCAATATTAAAAGAGCTAAAAGTTAGTACATGGAACATACCGGCATACTTTGTTTTATTATGAAAAGGAGTCTCAGATTGAAAACTTTAACCTTCACATTGCTTGATGACAATCCAATAAAGTTGAAAACATGATGATCTGACTTAACCAGTGGCATGTTTGATTTCTTTTAACAACAAACATGACAAAAGTATGCAAGAGAGACCAACTGAAGATCATCTGAAATCATTTTGCAAAATAATTTCAGATGCATTTCCAACAATATTGAAGAGTTATGCTTAAGCAGTATTCAGTGATTTTTTTCATCATATAATGTTCCATTTCTACAATAAAGATTAGCAACCTATTGGTCTTGAAAATTCGAAAGAGTTCATTGGAGCAACTCGAAACTTCAGTTTCAGCAAACTCGAGGAATACTGGACACAAAAGAGTGTTGTTGAAAACTATTTTGTAATCAATGAACAAACCAATAACCAACCTCTTCCTTCACACCATTTTCAACTTTAACCTCTGGTGATTTAGGTTTATTATCCAACAGCTCTTTTGGTATTTCAGGTCCAATCGGGACGGAATAGTTCTGGTTTGGGGGTAATGTAGGTCCATACTCCACCGGCTTTGTTTTTACTTTCTTGTGCGTTTTGGGAGTTTTGTTGATGGTTGGCACTGGCTGTTTGGGTAATGATGGAGCCACAACGGGTTTCTTAACAGGAGTATCAGGCTCGTGATCTGACTCGGAGTCAGAATTATGGTAGGATGTGATCAATTCTATTTTCCTGTAAAATAAATTTTTGATAATTATTTGTGGACTTTTCACACACCACCATCTAGCGCTGAACTTGTTCAACACTGAACAAGACTGGGACAAGAACTGAAAATACAGAATAAACAACTATGTTCATCACAACAATGTCTGCTTTAGGTGAGAAACACACATACAACCTGCAGTTCAGAAGGCAGAGCTACTACCAACTGAGCTGATTATCGAGACTTCAGCGCCTTGACACAGAGTAAAAATAAAATGGATCTGCTACAAAATCTACTTCTCCATTCATTCAGAATGAAGGAAATACTAATTTAAGTGTCACTTGTCTTGATCTAAAACTGTATTTGCATTGAAGTTTCTCTTCATCATTCAGTCAACAGAGTGCCACTGTGAGCGGCTGCTCACCTCCTGCATCCATCAGCTCCCTGCAGTTTTCACCAGATTGTCGGTCCACATAGGGCCAGCCTACGCTGCGCCTTCCGGTTTGTGATAGATACTTGAGAACCCTTCTTCCCTATCGGTTATCAGTTCTACAAGCGATGTGGCCTGCCCATTGCCATTTCACCTTGCTAACTCAAAATAACTAATCTTGATCATGTATTCTCTATTTATTGAAAGAACTTACTCATCCTCATCACTATGACGCCTTTTTTTGCCTAATCGGTTGTTCTTTTCAGTCTCCTTGGTGGGTTTGGTAGGTTTCTTGATAGAAGCTGGCTTGGCAATCACCTTGTTTTGCTGCTTCTCGGCCAAAGCTTGCTGGTACAGTTGCCATTCCTCAGCCGATACTTCTGTGGAACCTGTAACATTATTCATTAAATAGAAGCAACTATTACGGAAGTATCTAGTGACTACTTTAAAACAAATGGTAAATATACTTAACTATAAAAACTATATTAATCCTTGGATTCCCAGAGGCTTGATATCAAGCTGGCATACATTGTTAATTCTATTTTTATGGTAAATGCTGGTAAACCAGGCATTAAATATAGTTACAACAGTAGTCTTCTTCTTTACAGGTGTAATCGAAGCTACGGATTGTAGTTGTCTATTCTGCATTGTGCCGGATTGCTTGCACCTGTAGTGGAAGAGAGAGCTTCTCTTTTTTTTTCAAACATTTATTGTAATAGGCTTGCCATTATATTAGTAGTAATAATTGACATTGTGCACTTTGTGATTTATCTGCTTAGTAATTATAATAATTTAATTTTATTTTATTTTTTATTTATTTATTAAACAAAAAACACAGCTCTTAACTAAAAACAAATACATCTTTTAACAAAACTTACAGCCAAATATATTTTACATTTTTCAAAATGGTATATTATGATTGTGTTGTTCGACTATCACCGAATAAGTAGGTAATTTGACTTGTAAAAGTGCTATGAATAGCCTGTTTGCAATAAAACACTTAGTCTTTGTCTTTGTCATACCTGAAGCATTCAACTGCTGCTGTGCAAGTTTCAGAGCCAGCAGGTACTCTGGTGGAGCCTCCCATGTGACAGCATTGGTCTGCTGGTTCCAGTAGTATGTGAAACCACTTGTCTCATCGTAGCAGGCTGACCAGGCTGTGGGTGAACAAATTACTGTATTCATGGATATTTCTTTACTTATAACGTCTAAGGGCTTTACTCTAGCTTTTAAACTCTAGTTATTCTTGTTCTTTATTTATAAGTAGCTTTTAAATGTTGTTTAGCGTTATTCTGCCAGTGATGGACTGAGGACAGTGTATGGTATAGTACCAACAAACACAGGTTGTTTAAAGTGCCCTGTCCTATTTTCATTAACAACATATCCCATCAATGCTTGACATTTAGAATTGTTTGGCAAGAAAACGGGATTACCCTGTAATGTAAGTGGAAGTTCTATTCTATTCCTTTTTAAGCTCTTTAGATTTTGAGGTTAAGTACTGAATAAATCAAACCATCAACTCTTTTCACTAGATTTATTGATGTATTCCTGCGATGCTGTTTTTCTGTGTATAAATAAAACCATAAATATTTAAGGTTAGTCTTAAAACCTATCACTCCCAAATCTGATTTGCAGAGTTGAGTGTAATACAACTGGTATTGTTACAATTTAAGGTCCAAAACTCTAACTCTACCCATCCCAACAGCATTGAATCAAATGATCCTAAATCCAACACTTAAATTTTATGTCTGTACCAGTTTCAATTTTATAAAACCCACAGATTTCTAGATTCTTAGCTCACGTTGAGTCTAGGCTAGGCTTATCCAATATGAGCTCAGCAGAATATTGAAGTCTTAGATTGACACTGTTAGCAAGATTATATTATTACTACTCACGGCAATGCGGTATGGGGGCAGGATGAATAGTAGCCGAAGCACCCGTACTAAACCCTTGCGCAGATGCGGCATTCTGGAACGTAGCAGACTCCGAAGAAACCACGTGTGATTTCTTGGCGGCTGTCGGCCATCCTTCATCTGATTCGTCCCCGGAGTCACCATAGTTTCCGATCAAACCAGCAAGGGCGTTGGCTTTACTCATTTTCGACGTTGGAAATATACATCAGTAAATCATACACATCGATCAACTTTAGCTTTGTACTGTCCTTTGCCGATAATCAAAGGTCCCTCTTTTTATAAGATAGAGAGAATAGCCATGTAGCTATTACATTACTTTTAATAGTATATTTAGTAAGCTAATTATTACTGTTTGTGTTTCTTTTACGATACAATACAATGCAATGCAATTTGAAAATCAAATCAAGGAAACAAACTAGGCGTGAGGCGTATTTATCGTCACAGTTAAAGTCACTGATAAAAGAAAGTCACAGTCAGTCACAGTGACCAAATACATCCGGGAGCAGCGATACTGTGACTTGTGCGCGAGTCTATGAGAGCCTGCTAAAGTAATAGGTGCATCCTTTTCTCACGAAGGCGTCTGTAGCGTGTCAGAGAGGGACCAACCTAGTATTTTTTTCACAGCGACATGTTTTGCCAGCCGTCAATTCAAAAGTAATAGGTGCATCCTTTTTCCACATAGGTGTCAGAGAAAGACACACCTATTATATATCTACGTCCTGTAAACGTGACTTGTGCCGCGAGTAAAAAATACTGGCTAGTATTTATTCACAGGTATGTGTCACAGGTATGGCTGAGTCACATTCACAGAGTCACCTAGTATCTCGATTTACCTAGTGTTAAGGTTGGATAGCTCTGTACCAAAGAGATTATAGGCACTAGAAAAAATGTCTATGAGGGTTGCTAGGCTACCAACTGTTTCCATCAATCATGTCATTGTGTCATCTCGTGAAAAAATAACTATGAACTAAAGTGTCGTGAATATATAAATAATTTTAAAGATAAACTGTGTTTAAAGTGAATATAGTGTTGTGTTTGTAATAAACGATCTAAATTTTCGGTGATAAGATAAATCCTAGTCACACTACTCCACCTCCATAGTATTCGACTGCATCTCATCGGTTGGTAAGTCAAGCGATTTACCTCATAGAACAGAGGTCGAAGAAGATCAAGTTCAAGAAGAAGTTAGAGAAGATGTTGACGAAGAGAGAGCCGCGATTGAGAGTTACGTTGACGAACCTAGGGAGAACGTCGATGACGATGGTGATGACGATTTTGTCGACGCTGATGAACAGTCTCTGGAAGTAGTTGAACCACTGAGAGATGTGGAGCCTCGATACAACCTAAGAGACAGATCAACCATCGCACGTCCCAAAAAGTTCGAGGACTTCGTATGCTACATAGGCACAGAAAACTTTCCTGAAACTTATAAAGAAGCTTTCGAGAGGGAAGATAGTGCAGAGTGGCAAAAGGCTATGGAAAGTGAGCTGAAGTCTCTAAAAGACAACAAGGTTTGGACATTGTGCGAGTTACCGTCCAATAGAAAGGCGCTTCCGTGCAAGTGGGTTTTTAGAATCAAACATAACCCAGACGGAACAATTGATAAATACAAAGCTAGACTTGTGGTAAAGGGATTCAAACAACGGAAAGGGGTTGACTACAATCAAACCTATAGCCCAGTCTCCAGAATGGCTACAATAAGAGCATTGTTAAGTGTCAGCGCCAAAGAAAAACTGCATCTGACGCAATTTGACGTGTCTACCGCATTTCTGAACGGCAAGCTTAAGGAAGAGATTTACATGAAGCAGCCAGACGGATTCAGTGACGGCACATCAAAAGTCTGTCTCCTAAAGCGAAGCCTGTATGGATTGAAGCAAGCACCACGGTGTTGGAACTCATGCTTTGAGGAGATCCTACTGGAGAAAGGTTTCGTACAGAATGCAGCTGACTGCTGTCTATTCACAAAGAATGTGGAAGGCAAGAAGATTTTAATCGCTCTGTATGTGGATGATGGTCTTGTGGCCACGACAGATGAAGAACTGGCGAACCAATTCCTGAAGGAGTTAGGGGATACGCTAAAGATCACGACCAAAACAGCATCCTACTATCTAGGACTGGAAATTGCACGATCCAAGGATGGCTCCATAACCATCAATCAGGAATCTTACACAAAGAAGATTTTGGAACGATTTCGGATGTCAGAATGCAATCCAGTCTCGACACCTATCGAAAGAAATCAGACTTCTGAAACAGGGAAAGTCAAAGACGGGAACCCTGAAGAGAAGAAATTTCCTTATCGAGAAGCTGTAGGTGCACTTACATACCTAATGACAGGTACGCGCCCTGATATAGCATATGCTGTTGGGGTCGTATCAAGAAAGTTGGAGAATCCAACAGAAGCTGATTGGCAAAAAGTCAAAAGGATATTCCGATATCTGAAGGGAACAGTATCCTACGGCATTAAATACAATGCGAACTGCACTAGCAATGTTCTAGAAGGCTACAGCGATGCAGATCACGCTGGTGATGAGCAAACTGGACGTTCCACTACTGGTGTAACTTGTATGTTTGCTGGAGGAGCAGTTTCATGGCTAAGTCAACGTCAAGCATCAGTTGCGATATCAACGACTGAAGCAGAGATTGTTGCAGCGAGCGAAGGCGCGCGAGAGCTAGTGTGGCTTCAAAGAGTTTTTAGCCAACTCATATGCTTGGAAGGCATACCTACATTGAAAGTAGATAACGAAGCGGCCATACGCCTTGCACACAATCCGGAATTTCATAAGCGGACCAAGCATATCCGTGTGAGACACTTCTTCGTTCGCGAGACAGTACTAGAAGGTCTAGTGGATGTGCAGAAAACAAGTTCCGACGATCAATTAGCTGACCTATTGACAAAGGCAGTTCCGAGACCCAGGCTCGTGAGGATAAGAGCTGACTTGGGGCTGCAAGACATTTCAAACTAGTGAGGGAAAGTGTTAAGGTTGGATAGCTCTGTACCAAAGAGATTATAGGCACTAGAAAAAATGTCTATGAGGGTTGCTAGGCTACCAACTGTTTCCATCAATCATGTCATTGTGTCATCTCGTGAAAAAATAACTATGAACTAAAGTGTCGTGAATATATAAATAATTTTAAAGATAAACTGTGTTTAAAGTGAATATAGTGTTGTGTTTGTAATATAATAAACGATCTAAATTTTCGGTGATAAGATAAATCCTAGTCACACTACTCCACCTCCATAGTATTCGACTGCATCTCATCGGTTGGTAAGTCAAGCGATTTACCTCATCACCTAGTACGACCCACCTCTAAAACAAACGTAAAATTCGCCAACATAGAGTATCACAGAGAACTTTGCTATATGTAATATAGAGTACATTGGTAAAAACTTCGCCAAGCAATTTGCCAAAGAGTATATAATTTACGTAGAAGAGTTATCACTCCATAGAAAAAAAACAATTATAATAAAAAAGTTTATTTAATTAGAAATGTTAAGCCAATGTTCACGAAATAAAATAAACTACTATGACAGAAGCTAGGGAAGTAACATATCCTGTTGATGTTATCGATACTCGGAACTAGTGATGTAGCGTGCGTAAAATTATCGATATCGGTTTTCATTCGCATAGGACCTCTTTGTATTCCTGCTACCTAATAACACTACAAATACTAGAGGGCGCTAGGGTAATGCTTGCACAAAGGCGCAACATGGTCTATAGACGCCTCTGTTTGTAGTGTAGACCTTTGCATGTACACAATATTTCTACAATGAACGTTATTCTATTCTAATTATATGTTTTCCACACCCAGCGTGACCTTGACCTGTAATTTAGGAGTTATGAATAAATCACTTGTATTTAAGGAATACAGAACTTGAACAATAATATACCTTTTCTCAAACATGCTTAGTTTGAGCATTATTTTGACAACCTTCTTCGAGATAAATCGAACTTGCTGTACTGTTGAGCAGCGGCCTTGCCTTGCGGAGTTTGTATGAAAATCCATATCTGTCGTGGTTTAGCGGCCAGATAAATTACATAGTAAACTCATATCTGTCGTGCTGGATTGCAAATAAAATGCTCATTGAATTGATTTTTAAAGTATATCAATCAGAATGTTATACAACATTTTTATCAACCATTGGGATTTGAACCCGCTCCCCCCTACTCACAGGGTTGGAAGCTCTATCCACTAGGCTATGGTCACACGACCGATTGCCGCGAAAATCTTTAGTACCTCAAGTAGGTGTTTCACCGGGATGGTGAATACATACATATCTTCGTAAGATTCTGTTATTTGAATAAAAAAATTTAGGCAATCGCGTGAAAAAAATATTTTTAAATTAAAGATCTGCATAGATTTAATTTCCTCGCATTATTTACACTTTCGTCTATCAATGCCTCTAATGCCGGCAGTTGCAGTAATGTACTATTTTTATTATTTACTAATAGGTATGATGACTACCATTAAAAATGAACAAGTAAATATTGCTTTATCACAAAGAAGATTAAAAATGAATGCAATACAAGAAAAAATAAGCAAAATCAGTAAATACATCACGGAGTAATAATCTTTTAATGTTTCTACAGGACATCTCCTGTCCCTCTATTATTTTCGACTCATTTTTGCCAAGCTGTATTTATAATAATATCGAAAAAATACCGATGTATCGTTCATAACCAATTTTATTTTCATATCGATGTTCTAAACATCGATGTGGCATCCCTAAAACCAAAGAGTATTTATATTTCGCTTGACATACAGATTAGAGGAAAAAGTTACTCTGTGACTATAAAACCACAGACTCCATACTAATACAAAGACCACAGACAAAGACAGAATCACTTAAGTCACAGAAGACAATAACGTATGACCAAGGAACTTATACGTATACTATACCTCTGGAATGCCTACGGGCGGCGGATGGAAACGCGGTCCGATGGAGATAGGGACGTACGAGGCTCTTGTCTTTTTCAGTAGGGTGACCATGAAATGTGCCCCACAGCTTCAGGTGAAGCCGCGAGGCACAGCTAGTTTGAAGAGGTGTTCAATCCCTAGTAATTCAAAATTGTTTAGGCGCTACGCTGAAACATAGGTAAATACAAACATACATACATACACCCACGCGCCCACGAACTCGAAGTCGAAGAGGCAAAGTAGGACGACCGGACTATTGAAAATCTGAAGGAGCTGTTGGATGCAAGCAATCAGCCGCTCAAAGAAGTGTTCCTGCGTGCGTGCATCGTGGCATTCCATTTTTTTAAAACGCTATAAGTACTTGCGTAAAAGGTCGAAAGCGGATGATTTGTACACAGTTAAAACTTGAAATAAAAAAATGTAGTGGTTAGTTGAAGTTCCTCCTCGCTTCGCTCGTCGTCGCATTTGGTAGGTAGAAAAAGTATTGACATCTGTTGAAAAGTTTGGCATTTGTCATTCTATCAAAAGAAGATTGTCCAACTGACATCTGTCAATATCTTGGCTATTACGATTGAGCTAGCAGCGGTGCGATGCGCGTCTGCCGCTCAACTGCTGTCAAAATTGTATGAACTTTGACAGCAGTTGAGCGGCAGACGCCATCGTAATAGGGAGGCCTTACGCTAACGATACACTTACGCGCACGTAAATATTCGTGCTAGGCCTACTGTACGAGTTCTCCAATACGTGAATACGCGAATCCATTTAAAACTTGTACTGCCATTTTTAGTTCATCAACGTGTCCGCTAGGGGCGCTGCACAGAAATGTTTGGGAGAAAAGTGAGAAAACGTAAACGAATCAAGTTTTAGTAAACTATCGAAACCAGGCCCATTCAACTCGTCATACATTGGATGGTAATAGTAGGTGGGCATGCTATAGGGATCCCAGTATAACAAAAATATTTTTTTATTTTATTTTAGATATGGCAACAAAATGATTTTGAGGTTATAATTGCCACCGGTCTCGTGTTGTTTTCTTTTCGTGAATTTTCAGTGCTTCTTTACTTAGCCTAGAGACTCTTTTTGTGTTTGTGTATTGTGATGTCGTGTTAAAAACAATGAAGGACAATAGCCGTAAATGTGCTAAATGCAATGCATCATCAGCGAAAGAGCCGAGTCTGTTCAACGGTAAATTACACAAAACTCATACAATATAATTTGTGGTTATGTACTCATTATTAGTTCATTGTGGATTTGGAATTAAACATTTTAATTATGTTTTGCAGAATGCTATCATGGGCAAAGTTTTGAATTATGTATTTTGTATTATTGTTAAATGTTTTTTTTAAATAAAATCGCTCTCGATTTATTATTCATAATGTCATGTATGCAGTAAATATAAAAATTATAAAATCCTATGCTTTTATTTTTGCGAATTGATGTAGTTTTGTCCCTATTATAAGATAGTTTATCTGATAATACAATGGGGCTGCTCTACAATTAATTACTATTGACATTAATAAATTAATAAATTAAACTATTGACAAAAAAAAATAAATAAAAAATAAATTAATGTCAATAGTAATTAATTTTGGAACAGCCCCTTATATCAATTCAAATCTATACGAATAGAACATTTGAATTTTCCGCCTTTTTTAAGTTTCCAAAGGGTCCCACTAAAGGCGCTAGTACTGAATTTCATAACCACTTTTTTGTATGAAGGTGCCATTCTTCTCCGCTAGGAGTAATAGTATTCTGTGATCGAAACTCGTACTGCAATCGCAGTGGCGTTTGGGGACACAGAATAAGATACATGCCTACCTAACGTGGTTGGGGAAGGCCTATGTGCAGCAGTAGATAATGTTTTCTTGATGATGTGTAATATAAGTATGGCTACCATGGAGGTACATATGTTATGATATATATATATATATATGATGTATATATATTATGATTCTATGTTGATGATAGCTACAGTAACGAACTGCTCGGTCTAGTGAGTACCTACGTAAGTACCTATATGCCATATAGGTACTTACACAAACACAAACACATATACATACACTACACACACACACACACACACACACACACACACACACACACACACACACACACACACACACACACACACACACACACACACACACACACACACACACACACACACACACACACACACACACACACACACACACACACACACACACGCACACGCACACGCACACGCACACACACACTACACATATACACACACGCACACATACACATATACTATATGGTATGTCTAAAATACGTATTGTATTATACACAATACGTATCTAGGGTGCCCGCCAACCTATCTATGTACAGTGCAGGCATAATAATTATGTAGGTACCCATAATGTGTAAGGGAGGGAGAGGGACCGTAGTAAAACATAAAATTATTAGCATTCATTTTAATCTATTTATTTTAATTAATGTAAGCTTCAATGCTAAGGGCACATTTTAAAATAATTATACTTAAAAGATGAAGTAAAAATAATAATATTCAGATTATGGGTAGTGTCACAGACAGATAATATATAGATACTTAATATTTATTTAAAGTAAATCACACTTTTATGACAATTTTGATATTACCTAGGTTACTAACTTACAAAAATCTTATTAAGTAAGTACCTACTTTGAATAATTTGCTTGTTTACTTAATATTAGTTAATATTGTAGAAAAATTCCCAGCAGTTCCATTCCATGGCCCAGTTATTCCATCATGGAATAACTGTTTGTAATCAAACGGTATAAATTAATTTATTATGTAGGGTTGCCAGTTTTCATGTTTTGGGAGAAAGGTGAAAAAATTGGCCTAAGTATATTCATGTGAGTTTTGTACGCGCCAAAAACGCGCGTAAAATTATTAAGTCATCACATTATGGTAAAGACAATTAATTTTATCATTTACAAAGTATAAAAACACAGTACCTATAATATTATAAAAAGCATTTTTTAATTTTATTGCGCACAGCTTTTGTCTTACCTATGTACTTAAATTATTTATTAAATAGATAAAGTATTTTAATTAGGTAGGTATTTTACAATCTAAATTACAAAAAATAATATTAACATTGGTTTCTTATGTTTAACAAGCTGCTAACACTATATAGGTAAGTACCTACAATATATTTTGGATACCTACTGTTTATATCAATCATCTTTTCGAATGATTCAAAATGAACTATTCAACAAACACAACAAAAACAAGTTTTTGGTACCTAAATGTTTAGTAACTTCTAAAAGAATCATAGTTTCTTTAACATTTTTTTGAAGCGTTTATGATTAAGTGTGTATATAGATCTTGAGAAATAATTGGATGATATTTCATCACCATCATCATCAGCCTGAACACGTCCACTGCTGAACATAGGTATCCCCCAAAAAGCGCCACTTTGAGCGGCTGTTAGCGTCCCGCATCCATCGGCTCCCCGCGGTCAGGTCGTAGGTGGAGGGCCTGCGTACGCGGCGGCCGGCGGCGGCGGGTAGGTGGGATGATATTTATATTTTCTCAAACATGCTTGGAAATTTGAGCATTATTTTGACAACCTTCTTCGAGATAAATCGAACTTGCTGTACTGGTGGGCAGCGGCCGTCAAAGTTTGTATGAAAATCCATATCTGTCGTGGTTGAGCGGCCAGATAAATTACCTACATAGTAAACTCATATTTGTCGTGTAATTTAAAAATGGAACGATCTCTTGCTCCGAAACATGGCAACCAAAGAGGTAACTTTTCAAAGGTTCTGTTTGAATTTCGAACTGGTTTGCAAATTGGAGCCAGTTTTCAACAACTGTATTTTCAAATAAAAAGTTCTGCCTATGTACTACTTAGTTTTAATTTCCTCGCATTGTTTGAGAAAAGCACTATACAAGCCTTGGCCACAACTTGGCATTGATGGACTTACGTATGTGTGCCTCGGCTTCGCCTCGCCCCACATTTACACGTTCGTCCATCAATGCCTTTGTTGCTGGCCGCTGCAGTAATGTACTATTATCAATCTAGGTATTTAATACCTACTTATAAATATCATAAAAATTGAGGAAATGATTTTGGTCATATCCACCAACCGGCACTTGGCTAGGCAATGTGGTGGACCGTCTATAAACACAAGCAAAAATATTACGTTTTTGCATGGGATCCCCCGAAATGTTTATTTTATTCTGTTTTTTAGTATTTGTTGTTATAGCGGCAACAAAAATACATCATGTGTGATTTCAACTGTTTAATTATCACGGTTCGTGAGATAGGCACCATGGTGTGGTGACAGAGAGGTTGTCTTTACCGTTTGAGTACAGAACCCTAAATAGGACAAAAAATACAACCCAATACAAACCTCTTAGTTTTTAGATTCGGTTGATGAATGTACATTATTACTACTTCTATGTACCTATATCAAAGTGCTTGTTTTGTGGCTACTGTTACCACCAGCGTATCAAGCGTGCGTGACCAGGGGGTCTAGCAAAGATCACAATCGCTAACGCTAACGCCTCACGCTAACTCCAAAATGTGTTGGAATGACATTCGCTACGGAAAAGTTAGCGATTTCCGAAATGTCATTTCAGTACATTTTGGAGTTAGCCAAACGCTAACTAAGCTATCGTTAGCGTTAGTGATTGGTATCTTTGCTGGACCCCAGCTAGATTATATTTATCCGTGATACCAGTAAAATTATGGCTTTATACTCTATGCTAAAATTGTACAATGGATTTTATACTTTCAATAATATACCTACGGGCCCGATAGCTCAGTTGTTAGTATCCCTGCCTTCTGAACTGAGGGCTGTGGGTTCGATTCCTACCCAGGACAAACATTTGTGTGATGAACATAGATATTGTTTGTTCTGCGTCTGGGTGTTATATTGTATTCTGTGTATGTATTTACAAACAAAAAAGTATATAAGTATTGTATCAGTTATCTGGTTCCCATAGTACAAGATATGCTTAGTTTGGGGCTAGATGGCGAAGTGTGAAATGTCCACACATAAAAAAATACATAAATTAATAATATGAATCTGAACATAATATGTTTCTTACAAAGACTGTGTCGTTACAAATAATGCAATATTGAATTATCTGAAACAAAAATGACACCATTGAAAGTATAAATCCTCATTTTATTAACTACCGGTAAATCGTTACCGCTTCACAATGCAAGGCTCACAGGAGCCAGGGTCCAGGTACGCCGGGTGGCAGTGCGGACACGCGGGGTTCTCGCCGTAGCTCGACCTGCCAGGTCGTGCCACACCTACTTGGAAGGACGTCTGAGCATTGTCGTTGTCGTAACCAGGATGAGGCTTGTCCAAGGGAAACACGTAGTCAGGGACGAAGTAGGAACTGATGTTGTACTCCGTGTTATGTGGCGACGGCGTCGGCTCCACGTCGGCAGGCGTCGGCCTTGTCACATCTCTGAACGGACTCCTACCTTGCGTAGATCTCGGTTTCAGGACGCTGGAATTGTTCGTCGTCTCGTTACTCAACTTCGGCGGCTCCAAATCAAAAGCAGGGACTGCCCATTTCCATTCATAATAAATCGGCGGACCCTCGGTAGTTGTAATCAATTGGGGATAGTCTGATTTAGGTGGAAGCAATTCTCGTTCTGGCTCAGGAATGCTGCTACTCGGTTTTGAAGTCGCAGTTGGCTTTACGTTGACGTTGTCAAATCTGCTTCCTTGAGAGGCGCCCTTTTCGTTTGTTCTCTCAATGTTGTTGAAATTAGAGTTAAAGTTTTTGTTTTTCCTCGGAGATCTATCTTCTTCCGAGCTGACCTGTCCTTCAGGAAGGTGTTTATTTATGTCAATTATTTCGGTTCTCGTCATGGCAGTCTTGATAGAGTCAGGGGAGTTGGGATCGAAGCGATTGATGAAGTTGACCACGGGGTCTTCGGGTTCTTTCATTCGAGCGTCGATCTGGAACTCCTCGGAGCTTGCCTCGGTCGTAGCCGGCGGTGGCGGAGGGTGGAGCTCCCTGGACGGTGGGGTCACAGTCGAAATGAATGTGTTGTCATTAGCTTTTGTAGTTGGAAGGCGTCTATCGTCGATCGGTCGTATAGTCGGGCCGGGCCTCTGAGAGGCGGCTCCTGCCAAGGTATCCTCATCATCAATGGTATCGCGGTCGTTTCCGGGGCTGCTCCCGAAGCTAGGCCTAGGTTTTTTGGTGGACCACGAGCTTGGCGGGCGGTAGTTCTGCTTGGCACTGTCGAGGTCATTGTTGTCTCCGCCCGAGATGGTGTCAGCGATGCCCACAATGCTGTTGCCAGGGTGGATAGCGAACTGGAAAGAAAGAAAGTGCAAGGTAAGTGAGAGAAGGTGTACCTAGTAGAAATGTAATGTACTTATGTATGATGTACCTCGGCAAAAGCGTGATGATGCGTTTTCTTAACAACGATCATGGATTTTATTTTTATTAGTTTTTGCAAGCTTGGCAACTAAACCATGACTTCATCATCATTCACCTTAGTCTCTGCTTCCTTCAAGCCGTCGTAATAGTTGCTGTTGGGCGGCACCGACAGGATGTCCGGCCGCGGCGTGCGCTGCCGCATCTCTTCATCCGACACGAACGGCTTGTCCCGTTGCCCTGGAACCAGAACATGCTACGATAAATAAAGATAATCTAGCACCACCAAGCTTCCAAGATAATAACGCCCTGAAACGGCAGAGTGGATAGTAATTGGTGGGTAGAGTATCTATAGATATTTTAAGCTCTAAAATAACATAAACACCCCGATTCAGAACATGATTCATTGATCACCCCACCTCCTCCCGTGGAGCCGGCCAAAGGAATATCCTGGGAATGGGCAGCACCAGCATCATTCTCCTCGGTTTGCATGATAATCTACTGCGATCACCCAAACGTCTACGGAAGTGATGTGAGCAGTTTAATCCGAAAACCATTATCATTCACAAATGACAAAACAACGCCTTCAATCTTCCGTCACACACTCAAATCACGAAGCTTATTATGTGACCAAGCATCAGGCCTCATTGATAGCTCTTGACGATGCCTACTAAAATAGCTATGTCTAGGAGCCAGAATAATAATCATTCTAAGGTCTAGGAGAACAGAGATGTGCGGAACTATTGGTCTAACTTGGTAGCAGTCAAGGGCGGTCGGTCACTGTTGGATGAGGCCTTTGATGTAATTTATTCTACATAATATTAGATAACCTGTATGAGGTAATGGAATGTGCATTGTATGTGATTGCATGACATTCAGCTTGAATGGTTCGTTAAATATAGATTGATGGCTCCTTATTTAGCGGTGGTATCTTATTAACACCAAAGTACCTTGGTCCATCGATGTTTTTGACAGCTCCTTTTGAATTCGTGGTTAGAAAGGTTACTTTGATTGGATTGGATATTGGATTCTATTTATTAAAGTATGCGTAATACTTACCTACTAACTAACTACCTATGACTACCATGATAATTTCTACCTTGAATCAGACATTAAGTGAATCTAATACATAAAACTTACCTACGTTTATATTCATTTTACCTAGAGTGCCTATATCGTCCTTTTTGATTTATGTAGAGTTGTACCTACCTAACCTATGTTTCTCTATAAGTAAAATAAAACCTTGAACTTGAGTAAAAGGCATAAGGATTGACTTAAGTACCTACATAAAGGAAATAAATTCTAATAAGTAACATTAAAAAAGGATACCAGCCCACCTTACTTTTATTAGAAGATAGCAACGGAAATCTAGTTACAGACCAAAAAAGAATAAAAGATATGTGGCGAGATTACTTTCAAAAACTTTTAAATTGTTCACCACCGCTTAGTACAGTAGAACCGATTACAGATGAAAACACTGAGGAAATACCAACACTTACTTTTGAAGAAGTGCGAACAGCAATAATGAAGCTGAAAAACAACAAGTCACCTGGAATAGACAACTTACCTAGTGAACTTTGGAAGTACGGTGGAGGTATAATTCAGTCAAAGTTGTACGAGTTAATTTCTAATATCTGGAACAATGAACTCATACCAAAACAGTGGAACGTAGGAGTCATATGCCCAATACACAAAAAAGGGCCAAGAAAAAAGTGCTCAAACTACCGAGGGATTGCTCTGCTACCAACTGCATACAAGATTTTATCCTATGTGTTGCTGAAGAGACTGGAACCATATGCTGAGGCCATAATAGGTGATTACCAGTGCGGTTTCAGACGCAACCGTAGCACAGTTGATCAAATATTCCTCCTTAGACAACTAATGGAAAAGAAATGGGAGTATGCGTAGAGCATTCATTCGCTGTTTGTGGACTTTGCCAAAGCATATGATAGTGTAGATCGCGATGCCCTGTACACAATTCTAGGAAATTTTAGAGTACCCAACAAACTAACTAGGATGATTAAAGTAGCAACACGGGAAAGCAGAGCGGTAGTCCGAATCGGGACAGAATTAACGAAAGAATTTGAGGTGGTTACAGGACTAAAGCAGGGTGACGCGCTGTCACCCATGTTGTTCAATTTGGCACTCGAGCATGTAATAAGACAAGTGCTAATACTCGACGGCGGAGTTCAACTAAATGGGCAGCATAGGGTGGTCGGCTACGCGGATGACCTTGCTTTATTAGGTGAAAGAGAAGAACAGGTAATTAGAGCGGCTGAAGAATTAGAAAAAGAGGCAAAAAAGGTAGGCTTAATGGTGAACAATGATAAAACAGAGTACCTTTGCATGCGCCGATACAAAAATGCTAGAATACCTCGCAATAACCTTGATGTAGGGAATGTCACTTTTAAGGGCGTGGATAGGTTTAAATACCTGGGTTGCACTATAACAGATACAAACACCAGGGAAGAAGAGATAGAGATTCGAGTACAGAACACCCTCCGTTGTAGTGCAGCCCTGCATAAAGTTTTGGTGTCCAAGCTTCTCAGTAAGCGCACTAAAATTCGTATTTATAAAACCGTGATAAGGCCAATCCTAATGTACGGCTGTGAGGCCTGGACACTGACCCTTAAGGAGGAGAATAAACTTCTTGTTACGGAAACGGGTACTGTTACAATGTAAACTATCTTAAAACTAAATTGTTTCACACGTTACCACCTAGAATATACCGAACATGTTGCATTCTTGAGATGAAATAAATTTATTTATTTTATTTTTATTTTATTAAAGATATGGAGAAAAATTCTGGGCCCAGTACAAAGAGAAGATGGATCGTGGCGGAGAAGGAAGAATAGAGAGCTTGAAGATCTAGTGGCTGAGCCAAACATCATCGGCGAAATAAAAGCTCACAGACTTCGCTGGCTTGGCCACGTCGAACGGATGGGTGAGGATCGGGCGGTGAAACGAGCGTATGTGGGACGGACAAGTGGCCGACGTCCAGTAGGCCGTCCTAGATATCGCTGGAGAGATGAAGTGGACAAGGACCTGCGCGAACTCCAGGCCGAAAACTGGCAGGAGCTAGCTCAGGATAGATCGAAGTGGCGGCTCTTATTATCGGAGGCCAAGACTCATTTTGGGTCACTGCGCCATCCTAGTTAGTTAGTTAGTTACTTACTTTTACTTAGGTAGGTACTTAGGTACCTATATTCAGTTTGATTGATGCTCTGCGTATTTTTTTAGTGACCAGAATATCGAACTGCTTATTGAAGAAAAGCCTACGAAAATGCCTCCACTTGGCTACAAGAACGTAATATACCTACTGCAGGTATTAGCCATGAGTTGTTAATGTACCTAGTAGATACCTATCTACTTAGCTCAAGATGCAAAGTTATTAACAACCTGACATGCTTACGACAAGTGGATAATTATACCAAACTATAAGATCATAATAGGTTGAAATAAGCTCTTGATTGACGGCTAAGTAATGGGTGCTGATGCATTTTAAATTGGCTAAAATATTTAGTGTTAAGACGGAATTAGGAGTCGCTTGTGGTCGTGATTGGTATGCCCAAGCCAAGCGGTAGCTAAGGTGGTCTGGTTTGCATATTGCTGTTTAGGTGCCTACGTACAACGACTGTTATTAACAGCCTACATGTTTGAATAGGATAACTAGATCGTGATTAGGTGTTTTGTCTGACCTATTAGAAAGGGGCAGACTATAACTATTTTACAATAATATCTCTGTTCGGTACTACTGCCTCAGTATTTATGGGTTAGCGATAGACCTATTGGGTTAGCAGAAGGAATATTGTTTTAGCGCATAGAATACGTTCCGGTCATATTCCTTCAAAGAAGTTTGGCTACTTAATGAAAAAGGAAAGCTCACCGAACTGCGATATTTGTGGCACAGTAGAAGTCATCCACCACTTGCTGATGGAATGTGTCCGGAACAAAAACCAAAGGGATGCATTGATGCTTAAACTCGATTTGAAACAATACGATATGGGTATTTTCACCCATATCCTATCAGAGCCAGCATCGGTAGCGGCCAAATTGGTATATGAAATGGTTAAGCATCAATGAACCACTTTTTTTATTGAAGTTTACTTGTGTGTTCACATAGGCTTAGGTTATGATGGGACTGACATACCCTAATGTACATAAGTCCCTAAATTATATAAAGATTTAAAAAAAATCTTTTGGGTTGGGGCCAGGAGTCCATACCAGTTTTGGTATGGTTTTGGTCAATTAAATATATGAACCGGTATATTTCAGGCAAGCATGCACCACCGTCAAATGATAGACCTATTAATTACTATTTAAAAAAATACATACAGGATGTCATTCATTAGCATAAATTGAGCCCATGATAGTACATCATTTAAGTTGAATTATTAAAGAGTAAAGAGTGTAAATGACAATCTTTTTATTGAAAATTACGAAGATTACCGCGGTGCCTAACGCAGTTGGCACGGATGATTTTGATACATTTAAACGTTTTTATACCTTGTATGTCCAAAATACCACAAAGCCTGAAAACAAAAGTTTTCAATCAATGTGTGTTGCCAGTGATGACTTATGGAACTGAGACGTGGTCTCTAACTGTTGGCCTCATTACTAAGCTCAAAGTCGCGCAACGAGCTATGGAGAGAGCAATGCTCGGTGTTTCCCTGCGAAATAGGATCCGAAATAAGGAGATCCGCAGGAGAACTAAAGTGACCGATGTAGCTGTTAGGATTGGCAAGTTGAAATGGCAATGGGCAGGCCACATCGCTCGTAGAACTGACAACCGATGGGGAAGAAAGGTTCTCGAGTGGCGACCACGAACTGGAAGACGCAGCGTAGGCCGGCCCCCCACTAGGTGGACCGACGACCTGGTGAAAGCCGCGGGGAGCCGATGGATGCAGGAGGCGAGCAGCCGCTCTAAGTGGCGCTCCCTGGGGGAGGCCTATGTTCAGCAGTGGACGTCTTCAGGCTGTTAATGATGATGATGATACCTTGTATGTACTAATTGAAAACAGTACTTCATTATTTTAACTAAATTTTGTATTGTAGCATTTGATTAAGTAAGTTATTCCATGTTTCAGAGTTATTATTATTACCAAACCAATGTGTTAGAATTCCAAAATTTTGGTCCACAAGGGACCGGTATCAGGAGTAGGTACCTAGTTTCAAACGATGCTAATGAATTCAATTACACCCAGTATAAATAATAAATAGACCACTTCAATAAGACACTATTATTGAGCCTGTTCCCCGCATGAGCACCATTCTGTTTCACGAGCCAAATTTTATAGAACCTCAAACTTGGAATTGTGATATAGAAAAAGCTAAGCCCTCTCACCAATAAGCAGGTTGGCGTCATAATCCCTGGAGGACATGGAGCAGTTGACCATGTACCAGTGGTCGCAGATCAGCATCCGCTGCTGGAACAGCGTCGTGTTGGGGCACGAGTAGCTGAACTGCCTGCCCAGGCCGTCGCACATGTGGTACACCTGGAATCAGAAATATACGATTTTCAGTAAAGAACCTATTTATACCTTGTTAGATTACACTTATTTCTTTATGGAATATCGTCATGTTGTAAGAGATTACAGTGTTCGGCTTGTTGATCAAACTGATATAAAGTGAGACATTTTAAACTCGGTACCTACCTCACGTAGGCCCGGCCCCACTAGTTGAAGTAGACCAATGAACTGGTGAAAACCGCGGGGAGCCGATGGATGCAGGAGGCGAGCAGCCGCTCAAGGTGGCACTCTATGGGGGAGGCCTATATTCAGCAGTAGACGTCTTCGGGCTGTTAATGATGATAATGATGACTTAGGTACTTACCTCACCGAAATAGCTCTGAGAATAATAATAAATAAATAAATAAAAAAATAAATATGTGAGGACATTTCACACAGCGCCATCTAGTCCCAAACTAAGCAAAGCTTGTACTATGGGAACCTTACTGATACAATACTTATATACTTTTTGTTTGTAAATACATACATAGAATACAATATAACACTCAGACGCAGAACAAACATCTATGTTCATCACACAAATGTTTGTCCCGGGAAGGAATCGAACCCACAGCCCTCAGCTCAGAAGGCAGGGATACTACCAACTGAGCTATCGGGCTCGTCTGATAATGGCAATGGACAAGCCTGATCATGCAGCATGGGGAAGAAATTTAGTCTCTAGGTAGCAGGTTGAAGTTTCAGTGGGCTGGCAACATCGCTCGTAGAACTGACAACCGATGGGGAAGAAAGGTTCTCCACCAAGGGACCACGAACCGGAAGACGCAGTTTAGGCCGGCTTCGCTAGGTTTGCCGACGAGCAGCAGACGCGGTAAAGCTACTGGTCAGAACCGCGGGGAGTTGTTACATACAAGAGGCAAGCAGGCGCTCAAACTGGCACTCTAAAAGGGAAGCCTAGCTTTGGTCGTCTTGCAGCTGTTGATGTTGACGAGGTACCTACCAATCAAAGTGTTAATTTTGTTTATGATCCGAACACAATAAACGTCGGAATGCGGAACGTAATTATGTTTACATCCTTACAACAAAACATGTTCCTTGTCATCTTTCATAGGTGTTAAAAGCAATTCACAAATTACTCACTTATACGTAACTACTTGCTACGTACGAGTGAATCTTTGTAACTTCCGACTTGAGGTACAAGGAAGGCAGCATTTTTATAATTAAATCAACTAATACGGAGTTTAATTACAGCAGGATAGGTACCTGTACTTCATCATCGCATTCGTGTGAATAATTTAACTCATCATCAATCATCATAAGCCTAAAGACGTCCACTGTTGAACATAGGCCTCGCTGATAGAGCGCCACTTTGAGTGGCTGCTTGCCGCCTGTATTCATCGGCTCTTCACGGTTTTGACCAGGTTGCCGGTCCACCTATAAGGGGCTGGCTTACACTGCGTCTTCCGGTTCGTGGTTGCCACCCGAGAATCTTTTCTTTGACAGTTCTACGAGCCATGTGGCTTGCTCCACGGGGTACATTACTTGCTCATTGCCATTTCACTTCAACCTATACTTAGAGTGAAATGTTTTCTTTTGGAGATTCAAACAGATTTCTTTGGTTTATAGATAGAGGTTGGTTACTATAAGTAAGTAAGTAGGTATGTAACATCATCTCATGTCATCTTGCGCAGTAAAAGTGATCGTAACTCAGCTAGCTAAGTATTAGATAGTACATAAACCTTTTTTTGTAGTACCTATTTACGCAATCATGAATGCATTAAATAAACATTATTCACTACATTAAGGTCACCTTGCTTAATTTGTTTATCCAAAAAAATAAGACCATCACACAAAGAATAAGGAAGCATCCAAAATCGTCCTTCTATAGATCGTGGCTACCAACTTACAATAATCAATACGCTGATTACTGTACTCTCAACAATTGGCTTCAACAACTTGTTGATTATAATATTTACAGCAATTTGTATGGGTAACTCATATAGTGTGACTAGCTAGACCAAGAGTAAGAACCGAGCGTCATGACATGATGCTGTTCCACATCGTTTAGCGAAATTTTACGTGAGACCAAACTGTATCTATAAATAGAGATAAGATTTATTTAAAATCGTACGTGTATCTAATTAGATCGTGCTTGTGTGTTTACATTTTATTATAAACCCAGTTAATTGCAGGTTATCCGACGAGTTTCAATGACGAACATCTATCATTTAATTGACTGCAGGCGTTTTAAAATGCTTCGTACGGTTCATTCATCTTTCCGAAAAATATAGGTTCAATTATAGCCATGGATCAGTTCCATGATGGATTTAGTGAGATTTCTTTTCTCATTGGGTCTATTTACAAAGACATTGACACAAATGTATCTAATGGACTTTTTTGTTCTGAGTGCAAGACTGTGTTTAATCATAGTAATTATAATGATTGTGTGGTTTTGTCTTGCAGAAACGATTTTATCATCGTCCATTAAGAATATCCCATTCACCCGATGTAGTTACAACCATGCACCTAGCCTAGCTACTCTCGCAAAACGACTCCTGTGTACAGAGAACAGGAACCGATGATTTTGGTGTGACATCGACACACTACTTGAGCAGGCCATACGAAGTATGTAGTTTTGAACATGCAAATCAATTAATCAAACAAGTTAGCTATAATGAGAACTGCATAGTGCATACCTGCCTGCACCGTGCCTGTGCACTAGGTTGACCGTGAAAACCGCGGGTAGCTGATAGATGCAGGAGGCGAGCAGATACTCAAGGTGGCGCTCTCGGGGGAGTCCTATGTTCAGCAGTTGACGTCTTCATGTTGATGATGATGAAAGTTGTTGAATACTTATAAACTGCTAGCCATTTTAGTGTTCGACTTGATGATAGGCCTTACACAACAACATACACATTACATACACATTACACAACAGCAGTAGATATCAGCTCCTGGACACGCTTCCCTACTCCGGCATTTGCCAAACTGTTCTCATGGAATATCAACAGTACAATCAAGACATTTAAAATGATGATGTTATACATAGAGACAAGCGATCTAAGTCGTGTCACGAAGAGTAAACCAACCAAGTGTAACAATGTTAGGTCAAGGACAAACCTCTTCCTCATTCCAAGAGTAGGCGCAGACGAGCCGGGTCAAATCAACGGTCACGATGTGTGTATAACCATCTATCATGGCGTAGACAAACAAAAAAGATGTTTG
Source organism: Ennomos erosarius (assembly GCA_963580505.1). NCBI lineage: Eukaryota > Metazoa > Arthropoda > Insecta > Lepidoptera > Geometridae > Ennomos > Ennomos erosarius. The sequence continues at coordinate 13,810,693 of OY756991.1, forward strand.
TTGAGATTGACACCCACGAACTGGAAGACGCAGCATAGCCCGGTCTACTACATAGGACAAAACTCTAGGAAGGCACTGGATAGAAAAGGCAACAAAGCCGCTGGATGCAAGAGGCGAAGCATCCGCTCAAAGTGATGTTCTATTTGGGAGGTCTATTTTCAATAGTTAACGTCTGCCGACTGACAAAGAAGATCATGATGATGACAATAATACCTACGTATAGGTAATTTATGTAAAAATCGACTACGACCAATTTCGTTACGAACAAAACTTAAAGTGGGCTGCCAAATAACTATAGGTGGGTATGTAAAAATCTGAAAATGCATAAATGATGTTCATAACTTCTTATAGGCACACAGAATACCAAGAATACAGAATATATAAACGCCGCTTAAAGTTAGTCAGTTTTTATAATATGTTCCGTCTCGTTTTCCCGTGTGTTATTTCATATCAATAAAAGTTGTCATAAGATTTTAAGCAATTTTGGTTTAAGCAAGTGTTAGGTTAATAAGGGAATAATTTAGTTATTTTCAGTATTTTATATTAATTCAATATTAATCCAATATATTTTCATAATAAATAAACAATTAAAAGAGTAATGAATTATATTAAATGTTGAATTGACTATTGACTCGTAAAGCAGTGATGACATTAGTCGTTAAAACCACGCCCACTGTGGCTTTGGGTGGGGGAAACGGGGTATCGTCCACCTTGTTCGAGCGAACGTCGTTTTGGGCACTCAGTCCTTAGCGCTCAACGTGAAAACTCGTGTACAGAGTAGATTACGTAAAAAGTGTGAATTATACTGTGATTATGATTATTGCTTATATTGGTAAATGATTGATGATTGATGGTTGATTGTTGACGGATTATTTATATTGTTAAATCATGTACGCGCAAAAATGGCTAAACAAATCGGTAATTGTGCTGTAAAATACAGAAGTGTTATTCTCCACCTGACCCCCCTTTTACAAGATTTTGTCTAAGTTTAAGCAGTGATTATAAGTAAAGCCCTAAGATTAAGATATTAGAAGCCATTAAAACACGGGCAATAACGGGACTTAAGTATATCTAATTATTAAAAACGGCAATACTTAGTTTTAACTCTATTTTAATCAATGCACGAAAAACCTGGTTTTAGATAATAAGCACCGGAAAGTGGCATTATCGTTAAATCGAACAGTAAAGTTTAGGACAAGCAGTGAGAAAATAAATAAGCGGTAGATAGGTTTTTAATGAGAATGAATGACGTGACGAGCTGGTCGTTCACCTGATGTTAAGCAATACGGCCGCCCATAACAGTTGCAGTGTCACTCGGAACTTTAAAATAATAAAGTTTCGCGTGACACTGCACTGCGCACGTCATCCTGAGACATCACACAGTCTAGTAATCAGATTACTACACTGTGTAATCAGGTCATAAAGTCTCATTTGCCCAGTAATTTCACTAGCTACAATGCGCTTCAAACCGGAACACAGTAGTGCTTGCACACTACTACTTGGCGGCAGAATAACTGGCAAAGCGGTGGTACCTACCTAGACGAACTTTGCAGAAAAGTCCTACCCACCTGTGCCTATAAACTATTTAAAAAAAACATTGAGTTTACCCAATATGTATCAATGTGTGTTTAAATTAAATTAGAACTTCGTGACTTCGTTCGTACGTTTTACAAATAACAATGACTATCAAACAATAGAGGCTGATGTGCGAATTTAAATACAAAATTGACATTCAGTTTTTTTTTTGTCCTGTGAATGGAACGCGGATGTTATGGTTGAAGAAATCAATGTATTTTTTTCATAATAATAATTGATAGCGCATCTTTTAATTGCATAAGGATTTTACGATCCATATTAATAACAAATTATACACGTGCGATTATCTTTGTACCGAGATAATACAAAATAGATATTTACCTATAGTTGGTACCTAATAGAAGATTTTCGCTCAAAATAACATTTTTTCTCAAAAATCTATTCGCAATGTCTGAAAAATTTTAATACACCAATTCTTTGGAATCAATAAAAACGAAATAGCTTTATACGACCGGCATCAATAAAAAACACCAGAACAATCGATGAATAGAAATAAAGAAATAAGCAGGTACCGTTTAGCACACCTATTTATGGTACCTACCTACCTATCACTACAATCGTAAAAAGAAGCGGTTGTTTTCTATACTAAGTATGATTCTGTAGAGGCAATCATATTTGTAGAAATGACACACGAAGTCGTATAATAAAAATAAAATATTCATAAAAGTGCAAGTTCACTTTTTCTTTCGATGGTGCAAAGGTGTAAAGCTTCATGCACGTTCATGAGCAGAGCGGGTATTGCAGAAGAGACAAGCGAATAATGTGCAATTCATATTTTACAGGTGCGACTTTTCAGTGCCAAAATTTTGCTGTTTTGTATTTATTTTGTAAATGAGTTAAGACAATGGATGCCCCTTGAGTTTACGCCTTCGCTTTGTACTAAAAGCAGAGGAGCTGTAATCTGTCTGACGAACCGGACCAATATGCAAAAACTGCGACACGGAATGCTGACTTCACGCACCTGATGAGATGGAACGGCATTCCGGTGCATTCCGATCATTTTCGAGCACAGCTTATATTATGAAGAAAGGATAAAATACATTTTAAGAATAACCGCGACTTCCATGTTGCTTTGAACGCTTTGAAATATAACCGCTCTGCTCATTACGGTGTCCTCACCACCAAGCAAACATTAACGGTTACGCAAGTGAAAGGTCAAGGCCTCCACCAGTTCAGTGGAACATTCGCCGTGAAGATCGGTACAGATGGTTCCACTATGGGAAAATAGATTATGGAAAACAGTACTATGGCTGCATTTAGAGCAACCTTGTGTTTATCATCGCTTGTGTAGATCTGTGGCGAGCGTATTATTTAAATAGGATTTGTGGTTTCGATGTTGACGGGCTATTCGTCAAGTTTTTTTGTATGATTAGTTTGTGTTTAGTTTCACGCAAATCAGGATAATCTTTCATAAAGAAGAACTTAGATTTGTAATCATCAAGTAAGTAGATTTATGTTTGTTTTTGTTTACCTACAACAATTTCGTTAACTTGTTACTTTCCTACCTACTTTTACTAACTTAGCGACACTACCTACGTGTCACACTAGCACGTTTTCTTGTTGACGTTATGTTTAATTTAATCACGTTGGTAATTTAAATACATAATTGATAGAAAAAAAAATACGATTTAATAGAGTATACTTACATTTTACAAAAAGTAACTAATAGGGAAGTAATTATGAATTTTTTCGTAAACAAAAAACTATAATACGTTCCCCTGTAAAGTTTGCATTATTTGGTGCTTTAGCACTTTTTGCCTTTCCAGCGACGATGTACAGTCATGCGTGAATTCAAGTGGCTTAGATTGACAGATAAGTTTAATATGATTGATATTCGTAATCCTAAACTTACTTATGGTATTCGGTAGGTAGTTATGATGAAATATAAGCTTTTACATGACTTTAGTAAGTACCTATTTAAATTATTTTGATGACCAATGGGACGCAAGATTAAGGGAACCGTGAGTGACTGCAATTTGCTTAACTGATTCTTAATGAGCTTTAACGCGTATATGATTTTAGCTATATTTACACCTGTTCCGTTCGTAGCGACAACATCATCGTCATCATCCGGCCGCCTTATTCCACCCAGTGGGTTAATGCACCATCGAAAAGACTGCAGTATTTTTGACCATGCATGCTGCTGAAAAGATTGGACTTTGATTTACCCAACCTCTTGTCTGACTTCAACACTCCTAGGAAATTTTCCTCGCCAACGCCATTCACAATGTTTCCTTTAAAAATCACATAGTGGCGAAACAGGCATATCCTATAAGTCAGAGTCTGCACGGTCGTCTGTGCTCAATAATTTACTCAAGACAGTAGTTGAAGACTACTTGACGCTGTGCGTGGGTAGTCCATTCATGCCCCTATGTACTCAAACACGACAAAAGCAAACACGGCTTGCAGCAAAGGTTAAGCAATTTACCTTTCATGCTCTCACACACTAACAGTAATGTAGTAACCGGGTGGCAAGAGGTATAAGGCGATAATGTTTTCTTTGTAACCGCTGAAAAAACTCAAGTTGTCAACATAGACTGACCTATGTAAATGGGGCGAACTCTGTGGTTGTGAAGTGCAATAACCTAGTTACCTGTTCGATGCCCATAGGCAAAGCCTTTTGTAGTTTTTGTATTGGATAACTCGCAATGTTATTCAGACGCCTGCGGCCAACGTGGCCCAACTACAACCAGCTAACAGGTAGAAGCACTACTTATCTATCTGTTTGTAATAAATTAACATTTATTGTGTTTACTGATTCTGTCGTACAATTGCAACCGCCATTGTTGGATTTTCTTTAAAGACCGTGTGGAGACGTTGTGGTTGTGCTCGACAATCCAGAGAATGGCATCACGTGAAGGCATGTTGCGGCTCCCATCCAGCAGATTGAGCCAACAAATCGTGTGACAGATTGAATGATGCGTAGAGTACCTACATTGCTACCTACTAAGTTTATTTAAACTCAGAGTGAGTGGTGGATTAATAAGCTTCTTTTTATCTGAACAAAAGCATACGCGATGGATTAAATAACTATTTATGATCTGGGTGCAAGTAACTTGTAAGTCCCTTTACCCCGATATTTTAGTTTCACTGACACATCCATCTAATATATTATATTATTTTTATAGGGAGATACAAGCGCAGAATAAATAGTAGTACACATAAGTCAGTAGAGTATCTGATATAGTAGGTAGAGGTGTATCATCATTGTATACCTAAGTATACTTAGCAGTACTTGCCCATTAGGTACCATCGCACCTTCACTTTAATAGAAGCGCAGGCGCAGGCCTCGCTTATCGGACTTTGCAGGAATGCCACACAGTATAGGTCAGGGTTTCCACCTGCTTTTTGAAGCAGTAGCGTGGAGTGTGAATGCCAACCCTATTGTTTTTTTAACTGTGACACATTTGCGTTAGCTTTCGGTAATACTTAGTAGATACGTTGAGATAGGTACCTAGATAGGTGGCTCCCACTTCGTGTTATGTTTATTGTTCACGTGCTATATGGTGCTATTGTGGAAAGACTGTTTCATTTGACGTTTAACTTTTTGCAAAACAATATTTAAGTTCTTAATATTAATTAAAGACTTTTTAAAGAGTAATAATAATTTTGCCATTGTCATTAGCAGCGTGCATTCTTTTGCAATTAAATTTTTTAGGTTTCGCTAGTAATAAGTAGGTCTCATTTAAGTTTCATTATTACTCAATTAACTTTTCCCTAGCCCAGTTTCTTTTATTTTATGTTAGTATTTGTCTGTAAATTTTCCTATGATGAAACGGAAAATTTGTGCACAACGTACTGAAGTCTTATTACAGGAAAGACGAACAGATAGCGTGAACTTAATTATTGATCTTACCTAATTAGGCGTTGTACCTACGTATGTAAGTAGCACCTTGTTCAATGTTTGTGTCATAACCATATAAACACCCATAAAATTAACATGGCATTTACCATTTGCGATTATTACTCAATATTCTTCATGTTCATCATTAAAATCGTCGCCGTCATTTAATTTTAAATATCCGTAAAAAGGCAAAACTTCGACGACTTGTGTTTTAATTTAACCAAAACATTTCGTAAACTTTAAATTTATCGGTGTCGATAAATCTTGGATGTCACGTGGTTTTGAAGAGTCAGGGTTGAGTTTGACTCAAATGTTACAAACTACAGAAACTACAGATGCAATGTCGCGTCAAAACTCATCGAAAAGGGAAAAATATCGGTAAGGTAGGGTATATAATTAATTTTCCAAACAAAACGGAGAACTTCAACATACTTTATTGTTAGTCTATGATCTCTACTGTAACCTTCGATTCGCGTTGCTTGCGTTCCTTGCTTTGGTAAGGTTCCTTGAGGCTTGAGACTACGGAGCAAAAGAAAAACGCTTTACCTCCCGAAGCGATATATTTTCTGTGCTTGAGACGTACGGACGCGCACTTCAGCAAAAAGCTTCAGTTGCCTCAATACGCCAGCAGCAACTGAAGTCTGCGGCCTCTGCGAGTAATCTAAGCTCTATTGACCATCACAAGTGCACCGATACACAATCCCATAATTAATTTTGACATTTATGTAAACTGCATTGACCGAATTGATCGACAAACGTGAGCGCAAGTCACGATTTAATACAATTTTAATCGCATTGATGTGTTTTTAATCGCATGATAACGTTGTTCTATTTTGACGTTCCAGGGATGGTCTGCGATCCAAATAAAAACATAACAAGCATTCGAGTAAAAAATAATAACAGACTGCGGCCTTGGTTCTCTTTATTCGAGTAAAGCTCCGAGTTGGCCTAAGCTCCACGTAATGTCACCTGTATACTGCAGTAACGAATTTAAGAATGTCCGAGTAGCGCTAATCGACCCCTAAGTCAGGCTGTAACTTACAGGCCACATCAGCTGCCGATTAGTACACTTATATAACCGACGGCTATAGCAAAACTAGTCGCAAGCTCGCATGTGTTTGTAATTTATTATTATAGTGGCATGCCACAAATACTGAGATCTACGGAACAGAAAACTACTCATCATCATCATCATCATTAACAGCCTGAAGACGTCCACTGCTGAACATAGGCCTCCCCAGAGCGGCTGCTCGCCTCCTGCATCCATCGGCTCCCCGCGGCTTTCACCAAGTCGTCGGTCCACCTAGTGGGGGGCCGGCCTATGCTGCGTCTTCCAGTTCGTGATCACCACTCGAAAACCTTTCTTCCCCATCGGTTGTCAGTTCTACGAGCGATGTGGCCTGCCCATTGCCATTTCAACTTGCTAATCCTAAGAGCTATATCGGTCACTTTAGTTCTCCTGCGGATCTCCTCATTACGGATCTTATCTCGCAGGGAAACACCAAGCATATCTCTCCATAGCCCGTTGTGCGACTCTGAGCTTAGTAATGAGGCCAACAGTAAACTACTAACCGTGCTCAATATGCTAAGCAGGCGATACTGCTATAAAAACATCGACTATTACCATACCTGTTTCTATTGATGGATGTAAGAAGCGAGCAGCCGTTCTAAGTGGTCATTAGTAGGAGTGAATTGATCATCATTTAAAATCTCTTCTGTCGATTAATTAAGTACCAACCATCTCCATAGACAAAACAAATGGCAGAGAGTAACTTGCTTACATAACCGTGAACCTACACCTTGCTGTTTAAGGCAGGGTTACCTTGGAAATATGGTGGGACCGTGGGCGAGGACCACAGATTGTAAAACAGTATTTATGTTAGGTTTTTAATCATGAAATCGTGTGAACAAAGCTTAAAATTGATTTATTTGTTTATCACTAGTGAAACCAGTTGTCAACATTATTTCTTTTTGGCCAAACATCTAGATAAAGTAGGTATACCAACACTAGGTACCTACGTACCTATGCTAACAAGAACTAAGAACGTAGAGAAGAGAGAAGGAACCGGGTAGACGCAAAGATCTCTTTCCATTAGCGTTAACGCCAATAAATAACTCAAAATGTATGGGGCAATATATAGGGGGATAGAGTATAATGGCAAAAAGGAATAATAAAATAAAGGAATAAGTACCTACTAGAAGTTCATAAAATAAATAAATAAATATGTGTGGACATTTCACACAGCGCCATCTAGCCCCAAACTAAGCATAGCTTGTACTATGGGAACGAGATAACTGATACAATACTTATATACTTTTTTGTTTGTAAATACATACATAGAATACAATATAACACCCAGACGCAGAACAAACATCTGTTTTCATCACACAAATGTTTGTCCCGGGAAGGAATCGATCCCACAGCCCTCAATTCAGAAGGCAGGGATACTACCAACTGAGGTATCGGGCTCGTCATATCAAAAGATAACAATTTAGTGGCGATTTCATTTCCATCGAAGCCGCAACAGATGGTCACAGCTTCGAGTTCCATCCATAATCATAATTATTGTTTTACAAATAAATATTTGCAAATAACTTAATTGGCCCTTGTCTGACCTAAAACAACTACGACTCATTATTAGTGAATTTATTATTGATTTATTCACTGTGAGTTATCGGCGCACCAAGGATGCAGCTCTCACTGTCATTATTTACGATTGCAAAACTAAAATAACCGACCAAGTGCGAGTCGAACTCGCGCAGGTTCCGTATACCATTATCTATAAAAACGAGCAAAAACATTACGTTTGTTGTAAAGGAGCCCCCTTAAATGTTTATTATATTCTGTTTATTAGTATTTGTTGTTAGTAGTAGCGGCAAACAGAAATACATCATTTTGAAAACTTCAACTATCTAACTATCACGGTTCATGTGATACAGCGTGGTGAGAGATGGATGGACAGACAGACTGACAGACAGACAGACGGCCAGCGGAGCCTTAGTACCTAGTAAGCTCGCTTTACCCTTTCGGTGCGGAACCCTAAAAACACCAGATGTGATCATTAAAATATATAAATCATAGATCACGATGCTGCAGAGTACACACAAGTCCTATCTATATTATCTTCATTAGTAGTCTCTCTCATAATCTTCAATGGATAAAGGTTGGAAGGTTATCGCAGAGTAGAGTAATCGAACTATTTATTTATGTCATCCAAACATTTTTAGAAACGGTTGTAACACAGCACACTGGCTCGGACTATTTCAAACAAAAACGTTTTACAGTGCGTGAATAGAAATAAAAGCATCCGTCCGCCCTACAAGTAATTAATCAGTACCTAATTAACCAGATAGATAGGTCCCAATTACAAAGAATGTTAGGCAATAAATTATACTTCAGTGTTACTCAATGGGCTATTCAGTTTATTACAAGCTAATACGCATTCGCATCGCCTATGGTTCGGCTGGTTCGGCTATTGTCATTTTAGTTTTGCCACTTTGTCAAGTAAGCATATAATTATGTGTCTGGCAACGTGCTCTACATAAACTGGCAAAGCGCGAATAGGTAAAATTTTACTCCATTTCGTCAAAGTCCGAGTGGGTTAACTAACATACCCTTCTCTATCCCGTGGGTGCACCGTGTAATGCTACATGTATGTATATATCATAATATATTACCTGGTTTCTATTATTCATTCACAACTTTCACATCACAGCACTTGACAGTCCTTTTCACAGTAATTTAAGCACAAAAAAAAACTTGATTTTTCTCAAAATTTTACATCACTTTATCGATTTTGCGCGCGGGTCACGGGCCCGATTTCTAGACACGACTGCTCGGATGGCAGTTGTTTTGAAACTGTTTTTTTTGTTTCGAATTTAGTTTCTCTTCAAATTCATATTTTTCTTTTTCTACTGTCAATTTCAGTGAGGTATTTTATAGTTTGGCCATGATTGTATGTATTTTGACTCTAGATTTATTTTTTTACTATTCTGTATTCAAAATTTTGAAAACTGCAAAAATCTAGAACCTTGGAATGCTAGCGAGGTTTCTTTAGAAAAGCTGTCGCTATGGAATGGCAGTCTCAATTTACTCCTCGAACGAGGAACACTAAATTGATATAAGGCCATTCCCGGGCCAGGCAAGGCCCGGGAACTCAAGAATGCCTTCAAAAACCATCTTTGGCTATCCAACACCAAAATTGTGAAGTGAATCTCCATCTACGTCAATCGCTGCGCCACGACATATCCATTGTCAAATCGCCGATCGCCGAGCTACATCCGCTACAGCCAGTCGCGAAACTACGACGAATCTATCGCCGAGAGCTGATCGCCGAAACTACATCTGTTGTCACCGTCGGCCGCCGTATCTACCACGACGAATCTATCGCCGAGCGTCAACCAGTGAGACGACCGGCTTGCCTTTTTCAAACATTGAGTGGCAATATAACTTCATCACCATGTTCCGGCCCGTCGTCCGTCAAAGCTTTGACGACTAATACCTGCGTGTCTCCTGCTCCTGCATCTTGAATCTGAGCTGCGTAATAATACTTCATCGACGGTGGAAGGACGAGAATCTTCTTCTGGATCCAGAAGCTAATAACTGAATGAGCTAGCCGCTGAACTCTGGAAGTCGGACAAACTAAAGGCAACGAATTCCTCAGTCTCTATAACGACAGTGGGCCTTGTTTGAATAAAGACCCGGAAGTGGGCCTTGTTTGTTTGAAGACCCGGAAGTGGGCCTCGTTAAAGACCGGAAGCGGGCTTTGTTTATCTGAAGACCCGGAAGTGGGCCTTGTTTGGATCCAATAACATTCTAATTCTACCGTGATAACTTGTAGGCCGTAAACAACTTAAATTTCGCGTTCTTCCGCATCATCTAGAGACTCTTTTTTTTGCTTTCTACAAAGCTTGTAAAATTTACGAAAATAAATATCTGTTACCAATTCCTTTTTTTCTCTTCAGCTCTTAGGATCCTGTCAACCTAGGCACTGTTTAGGTAGGGGAGGAGCTGCTCATTAACTTGTAGCGTTCCATTCTACCTTTTTCACGAAAGGAACGGATGTAACGTGACAACCGGTAAACAGAAAAGACCCCTCATCCTACTAATTATAATGGTAGATCACGAGGAATTTCCCTCTGCACCACTGACGGGACTACCTAGTAGATTAGATCATCATCATCATCAACAGCCTGAAGACGTCCACTGCTGAACATAGGCCTCCCCCAGGGAACGCCACCTTGAGCGGCCACTCGCCTCCTGCATCCATCGGCTCCCCGCGGCTTTCACCAGGTCGTCGGTCCACCTTGTGGGGGGCCAGCCTACGCTGCGTCTTCCAGTTCGTGGTCGCCACTCGAGAACCTTTCTTCCCCATCGGTTGTCAGTTCTACGAGCGATGTGACCTGCCCATTGCCATTTCAACTTGCGATTAGCAAGTTGAAATGGCTAAGAGCTACATCGGTCACTTTAGTTCTCCTGCGGATCTCCTCATTTCGGATCCTATCTCGCAGGGAAACACCGAGCATTGCTCTCTCCATAGCTCGTTGCGCGACTTTGAGCTTAGTAATGAGGCCAACAGTTAAGAGACCACGTCTCAGTTCCATAAGTCATCACTGGCAACACACATTGATTGAAAACTTTTGTTTTCAGGCTTTGTGGTATTTTGGACGAAAATATAGGTCGAAGCTTCCCGAACGCTGCCCAGCCGAGTTGGATTCTTCGGGCGACCTCTTTGTCGAAGTTGGACCTACCCAATTGGACAGTCTGCCCTAGATAGACGTATTTGTCGACAACTTCGAGAGTATCGTTCCCAACAATTACCGGTATAGGTGGAACATGGGCATTTGACATGATTTTCGTCTTGTCCATGTTCATCTTAAGACCAACCTGTCGGGAGACTACTGAGGTCGTTGAGCATGGTGCTGAGATCATCGAGCGACTCCGCCATTATGACTATATCATCGGCAAAACGAAGGTTAGTGATATACTCGCCATTTATGTTGATGCCACATCTTTTCTACTCCAAGAGCTTGAAAACATCCTCCAATGCGTTTGTGAACAGTTTCGGAGAAATAACGTCTCCCTGTCTCACGCCTCTCTGCAATGGGATCTGTTCCGTACTCTGGTCCTGTAGTCGGACTGACATAGTGGCCTTACTGTACAAACACTTCAACACTTCGATATACCTATAGTCACGGCCGACTATACTCTTCGGTCTTCTGTATAATCTGGCGTAGCGTATGGATGTGGTCTATGGTGCTAAAGCCTTTTCGGAAACCGGCTTGTTCGGGAGGCTGGAATTCATCAAACCTGCGTGCGAGACCCTCGAAAACAGCTTATACACATGACTCAAGAGCGAGATGGGCCTATAGTTGTTCAATAAGGTGTTATCACCTTTTTTGAAGAAGAGCACCACCACGCTCCTGTGCCACGCCTCCGGCGTTGTACCTTCAAGGATGACAGAATCAAATAACTTCTGGAGGACTATAAGTACCGGTCTACCACCCGCTCTCAGAACTTCGGTCGTAATTCCATCCTCACCTGGCGCCTTGTTGTTTTTAAGTTATTTGAGGGCCATTCTAATCTCGTACAGGCTGACATCCGGGATATCTTCGGTATAGTGTCGGACTAACTTGGCTCTGGTGTTCTGAGCTGTGTTAGTAGCGGGCTCACGTGTCGAGGTGTATAACTGTCCATAGAAGTTCTCAATCTCTCTCAGAATCTCAGGCTTGGATGAAATGACACTACCATTCTCGGTCTTCAGTTTTGTCATTTGGCTTTGCCCAATAGACGAATCTTTTGCGAACACCTTTGAGCCTTGGTTCCGCTCAATTGCGGCCTCAATACGTGAAGTACTAAAAGCACGCAAGTCGTGTCGCATGGATCTCCAGATACGTCTATTGAGTTCACCGTAGGCTGACATATCAACTGAAGACTGTAGTTTCATTTCGCTCCTGTCTGCCATTAATTTAAGAGTGTTTCCTGAGAGTTTCTGAGTCCTCTTTCGGCGTTGGGTCTTGAAGAACTCAGCTCCAACAGCTTGGACAGTTTCCACCAACCCGTTGTTCAACTCGTCCACTGTGTTGCAATCGGCAAGGCACTGGAAGCGATTTTCGAGTTCCAGCTGAAAGCCTTCGGGGTTTTGGATTTGGACAGGATTTGGACGGAGCGTAGACCTCACTAGACGCGACCTTTCAAGCTTGACATTGATATTCAATGTGCCTCTTACAATACGGTGATCGCTACCGGTTTTCACCTTGCTGATCACAGAGACATCATCGAATATTCGCTTCTTGGTCGTCATCATGAAGTCTATCTCATTTTTTGTGGAACCGTCGGGGCTTATCCACGTCCATTTCCTGGATGGCCGCTTCTTGTAGAAGGAGTTCATCATAAAGAGGCCCTCCTTCTCCATGAAGTCAGCCAGCCTTTGTCCCCGGGGGTTCCGCTGCCCGTATCCAAATGGCCCCACTCTCAGCTCATCGCCATTCCTTATATAGTATTATTAGTTAAAGTATTATTAGTCCTTGTGCCCAACTTCGCATTAAAGTCTCCCATCACAACGGTGAAGTATGTTTCGGAAGTATGCATGGCTTCGGATATATCCTCATACATAGCTTCTACTTCATCGTCGGAGTGTGCCGAGGTCGGTGCGTATACTTGGATGACCTTCAACGAATACCGTTTGGTTATTCTGAGTATCAGGTACGCTACCCTGGTCGACACACTGTCGACTTTGACCACGTTGTTGACGAGAGACTTGCGGACGAGGAACCCGACACCACCTTGGGACAGTTGGTCTCCCTCCCGGTAGAAGAGTAAGTTACCGGAATTTAGGATTATCGTGTCCTGCCCCTGTCTCCGGACTTCTGACAATCCCATTACATCCCAGCGTAACTTACCCATCTCCTCCTCCAATTCGACCATCCTTTCGTCAGCCCTCAATGTGTGCACGTTATATGTTGCCAGGGCCAGGGGTCGTGTTTGGTGGGGTTGGTAGCCGGGCGTCTGCCGGGGATTCTTCGCACCCCCTGCCCTGCCGTCACCGTGACCGCTACCGGAGCCACGGGATAGCAGAGCCGCCGGGGACTGGGGGCCGTCTCTATTTGTGCTTGTCATTAGGGGGGGGGGGTTTGTAGATTAGATACTAGATTAGAACTACTATAATTTGCCGCCATACTTCTGTGATTGATAGCTACTAACATGTAGACTACTGCCACTAATGAGATCAAATTTAATGATCTGTAATTTTTGTAATCAAATAATATGCTTTTTATGGTAAAGGGAGCAAACAAGCCCCAGGGAAGCGGTCACTTATGGACATCTGTGAAGCACCCAAGCACTAACCTCCATTTTACTAGTAGGCTGGACTACATATTGACCAATATTGACTGAAGCTGAGATTGATTTTCGCCATTTTGTTAGTCCAGCGTACTTGTATTATGGAGGTCAGTGCACCCGAGTCATCACCAAATCGTTGGTAAATAACCTGTAGGATTCTTTTAACAGTAAAATGCATAAATTATATGAAAATACCTGGCACCCAGTCTCCATGTCCGCATAGTATCCAGCCCCTCTGCCGACGCACGTGAACCGCGTCCGAGGGATCTTAGCCGTTGGGTTTTCATTCTGGAACAAATAAAATTACAGTTAATTTCATTCAATCAAGAGTAAGGTTATTGACACGCTAGTAGGTAATGTTTTTGACTCATTATTGACGTACTGTGGCTATGAGGAAAACACTATAGGAAAACAATACTAACAAAAAACCAATATTTACGAATTTGTATGGACATATTGTTATAAAAAGCTTAATGCACCTAAATTACACGAACGCCCGTCCAAACGCCATCCTTAGATTTATAGTGATAGGTAAGTATAATAATTTAGAATGACTGTGTTTACAATAATATCATTAGTGTAGGCCACCAACGATATTACCTATTGTAAACAGAATCAATTTATCAACGTAAAAGTAAACCCGGTTTTTACGCCTTTTGAACTCTTTCAATCGCTTTGAATAGCTTGAAATCACGCATGACATTGAAAAGATGATGAATTTTTCTTCCAACACACTAATTGACCATCTACATTTTATAAAGGCATTAATTGATGTTTTTAATCATAAATAATTCTACGAATTATTAATGAAGCGCGACAATAACTTTAGATACGAACATGTCAATTTAAATTGTGTAAAATGACCAATAAAGGAACCGCCTGTCGGTGGTAGTGTCGGCTCATCAAGTTCTTTCAAAATATACCATTTGCGAAATGGAACATAATGAGAATGATTTATTGTAACTGTTCAGGCTCATTTATATATGTACGTGAAACCTCAAATGAAGATCATTTGTTATATGTTTTTGATATAAAACGTGGGAAAATGAAGGATTTATCCTCATACGTGGGAAATATGTGAGTTTAAGTACCTGTTTAAATTAATACAATAAAGCTTCCTTACAAACACCTAAGCCCGCGTTACTTACCTAATATTATGTAGGCACAAATAACAAAAAATAGAGCATAGTACGTTAAGAATTGAGCATCCGGATATTATCAAAATAGGCTGGTGAATGGTGTCGCTGTAACCTTCCCCCCGTTGTAGGATTTCTAACCCACTAATCAAAATTCGCCAACGACAAAAATATCCCTGAACTTGCAGAACCTGTATACAAAGTCTCGTCAATATTATAAAAAATGCAACCTGTAAGTACTCGAATACGTACATCCGGACAGACGGACGAAAAACGCTGGTTAGTAGCGACTTTCGCTCTCGTTCGCTCGGTCAAAGGTAAGATAATTTTAGTGCCTGACTCTACAAACCGATACGCCCTTGCTTCAGTTTTTATTTTAAAAAGCCGGATCTACCATTAAATTAAACTAAACTTGTCTCGTTTACCTTAAACTCCGGAAGGCAACAAAAATGGGCAACAAGTACTTTTGTAGTTTCAAACGGTATTCACGTTCAGAATTCAACGCATGCGTTTATTTTTAAAGAGTTACATAAAAGACACGTGATTCTGGTTTTTTTAGGGTTCCGTAGGTAAATATGCTTAAATCGCCCGGCAGGCCTTTTTGCAGCAACAATGCCCCGAACTATAGGTAATCATAGGCCCCGATGTCTCATGGGCAATTGGACATCTCTAGATTAACGTGCAAAGTAAGGCATCTTATTAGACAAAAAGGCTCTTTTAAAAAGGACTAGGCTAGCGTTTGACCCCAATGTCACACGATGTGGACAGAAGTTTATCACGCTTGTCCTACCTACCTACTATACCTACCTACTTATTCACTAGAAAGCTCACATAAAATAATGTACAACAAGATTACGGGAGTACTGAACCCTCCCATTGATCTGCCAAATTCAACTTGACCAATTCAGATTGCTTAATAAAACAAAGCACAAGGAAATGTTATAGCATTCCGAATGCATCCGCGCAGGCGCAAAGATGCGCGATAAGAAAATAATGAAATTTGCAATCGCTGGCCGCTTGCTCTACAGCTCACAGCTGCTATAGCCGCTCAAGAACACGGGAGAACTTGTCACGTTCAGTATAGGGTTGTCGAAGTACATTTTGATGGTGCTATTTCAAACAACTTTCGTCACTGTAACATCAACAGCCGGAGACGTATCATAGAGAAAGGGAGGTTTGGTACAATCAACACCTTGGAGGCGGCTAGCGGCTTGGTAATCGCGCAGTAGATTATAGGTAATGATGACCAAGGAACATGTTGTGGCCATTCCCGGCCGCGGGATGAGTTCGGGTGGTCCTATTCATACCGGGACCATGCACGGTACGTCAATGCTCCTGTGTACTACGTGCGTACCAATAAAGATTAGGAGGAAGATCACTGATGTGGGTTCCAGAAATATTTTTTTTAACTGGCCACAATGAAATTAAATGATAACTCGCTAAATGAAAAAAAACATAGGTACGAGTAATATGAAAATACCACCGAAAATTACAGTCTATTTTAGGAATTATTCTGAAAGAACTAAGGAGTTGATAACCTAAGAATAGGAGTTGATTACCTAAGTACTTTTGAATTCGTAAGTTTAACCCAATTCTTTTTCGCAGAATCAGGGAGAAAACCCGTGACTCCCGCTCCGGCTCGTACATGGTGCAACGGTTGGCCATAGCCATCCAGCGCGGCAATGCAGCCAGTGTTATGGGCACTTTTGCACCGGGTACAATTCGGGGTGGGTTATTCGAATAGGTTTTTTTTTTTTATATTGTTATTGTTTTTCTTTATATTTGTATATTGACTTGTAATTTCTATGACATGACTTTTTATAAATAAAATAAAATAAAATAGATTATTCTTTTTTTATTTAAATAATTTTTGCATTGTGCATTCTAGCAACCCTATGTCCCAGACCCAACCAGAGTCCACCCGGGCATCTCGATTCTCATTACATAAGCAAGGAAGCAAATGCATGTAATAGGGGCTATTATATGCCCATTACTGGCGGAGGAAATTACGTTACTGAACCAATTTCATGGCAATAAAGCGAAACGGGGATAAACAATGATACGAGACGGAACTCTGCTGTGAACTCTACGACTCTGATACACCCAGTTGCAGAAAGGATCATTAACTTTTAAAGTCGACTTTAAACCTTAATCTTCCATTAAACTGTTGTCCTCCCGACAGTTTAAGGTCTCCATCATCGTTAATGCCGCCAAGATTAATGATCGTTTCTGCGACTGGGTGGGTGTATGTGTACTGTCTCTTACTTATTTCACCACGCTACAAGAGCCGCTGTGCGGCCGAGTTGCGGAAAACAGCCCAATAAGTAATTAAGTACCTACTTAGTCGGTGCAGCAACTACTTATTTCATCTTTATCTTATGCGACAGTTAACAGTGAAATAAGATAAGTATTGTTATGTATTCTGTAACGATACGTAGATGATTTTTGGTAATATCTTCCTTCTATCCGTGAAGTGAGCATTGTATACCTATTCCTATAGTATTTACTTACTGTTCGATATTTATGATTTTTATAACAGCATCTCCAGGTAAGCGTACGTCAATAAATTAATTTTTGAAGTAGGCGAAGGATTTTGAATTTTTATCCCACTCATTCAAATTCTTCCTATTACATTAAAAATATCTATAGTATATACGTATCCTATCTATTGGTAATTCTAAATTCTATTTTTCAGCTCAAATTGTTGTCAAAGGTGGGTCATTATTTTTGAATTTACCTAGATGATAGAATTATAAATCCATCATGAACTATTTATTTCAAAGTTTTTTTCAGTAATAGGTATATTTTCAGATTTCACCCATGCATCAATGTAGGTACTTACGTCAGTAATCTTAAAAGATTATCTTAAATTCTAATGGTTATTCCAAGCTTCTGTATAACGAATAACGTAGCTCAACTAAGTTAAGAGGTACCTACAAAGCATACTAAGTACTTAGATACCGGCATCATTAGGTACCTATTGCAACTTGCAAGTGTAGGTTAGCTAGCTCGGGCACTAAACTTAGATGTTTCCTGGCAGCCTCTGGGCTGTTGTAATGCAAACAATGGTTAGATTGTAGGTAGGTGAGATAGCATGTGAAAATACAATACACATGCAGGTATGCTTTTTGTCTGTTATTTCCTGCTTTGCCTAATGGGTTAAAAGTGTAATATTTTTAAACATATTTATTTAAAAACAGTAGTATGTATGTATGTAGTATGCAAGCGTGCTGCGTGTTAGCTGAAGTAGTATTATTTGTATGCTCTATGTTATCTGTGCTAGATAGTGCATAATACCTACTGTTTCTGAAAAATCTGAAAGTTACTCAATACTCTGTAGGTATTATGTAAACTGCGCGACATAGAGGTGCGAAGCAGCCGGCAGTTGCCAATAAGGTTACAGAATAAAATCAATACACTCACTTAAACAGTACTGTTTTGTGATTTAATTTAATTCACAAGTTTTAAAATGTTATAAAATATGTATTTTGATCATGGAACGCTATAAAAACATTATTTTTGTTCTGTTTGCGCATCTGAAAATGGCCACTGAAATTTTAATTAGGTCAAAGATTTTTAATGTTGTTTTAATCCGGAAGTAAATATTTAAGCACAATCAAAATTTAAATAAGTGTAACTTGACCTTATGAGAGTATAGAGTAGGTACTAATAGTGTCAAAGTATTTCGTTGATCTCGACTCAAGACTTCTTCTAAGTAGTGCTCATTGAGCAAGAAGTGATAAAAAATCATGAAGCATTTTAACTGAATCGTTACTAGACTCATATTAATTTAAACTTTAGACTAATTTATAGGTAAATATAAAGCCACTGAAGCCTTGAAGTCACTAGCAATAATTAGGAAATTGCTCTCACTATAACCACAGATATTAAAATAGTAACTAATTATGACTTACCTTTTATAATGATTGGACTTAGGAGGCACGTATCTCTTGGTCTGTATCTAAATTCAAATTGTAATTTGCTGAGCTTTGGGTATTTGGCTGACACTTGCTCTACAAAAATACGTAAGGCTGGACAACTAGGTACATCATCGTTATTAGCTGTCTGTAAAGTTACTGTTGCTAAAAGTACAAGCCACACGAGCCCAGCAATCTCTAACCTTAACAACTTTATTTACACTTGCACAATGCCTCCATTCAAGCACACGCCATTGCATTGTTTCTACAGATTATGACAAGCGCAAATTAACGAGTTCTCATAGAACCAGTTGCTTGCCTTCGTGCTAATTCTTGACACCATTGGTGTAAGCTGGATTATCTGTGGTAAGCTGGTCCGACAGATATTAGGCACGTGGTTGTAGGCTGGTATTAGATTAGGGATTATGGTTTAGGTCAGGGCCCCGACATTTCTTAGGTAGGTACGTACGAATTCTTAATGTTTGTTAAATATTTATAAGCAAATAATTTGACCATTGTCCCATCTAAACTGTTAAAAGTGATGGTGCGTGCGATCTTAGATGGTGTACTTATGCCATAAAAAAAGTAAATGCTTTTTATTCTTACCACGAATAGGCAATTACCTACTGCAGCTCATCTCATAATAAAACGTTGATTAAGTGTAGCTATGCGTAGAGTTTGAGTCCGACGACCAGGTCAGAACCGTGGGGAGCCGATGGATGCAAGGGGCTAGCAGCCGCTCAAAGTGGTGCTCTTTGGGGGAGGCCTATGTTTAGCAGTGGACTTCTTCAGGCTGATGATGATGATGATGATGATAGGTAGAGTGCGATTCTAACTGAATGGCGGCTGTGAAGTCGGCGCGAAACGCTGCCGTGGCAGTAGCAAAAATTTGTTGTGCGTGGGAAGAGGTAAGGTAAGCCAGTATTGGTTCACAGCTGCCATTGAGTTTATTTTCCACCCTAGGTGTAGGTACTTAGGTGCGTGTAAATGCACAAATTGCGTCTATCACACAGCCAAGCTAACAACGGCAGCCAACTTTACTAAGCGTAAGTATAAGTGCAGCTCGTAAATTCGAATTTGTTTTGAGCACGAATACCTGTACTTTTCATAAATTCAAATATCAAGCTTGTTTATCGCGTTCCCATAGGAAACTTACGATAATGCAGCTATTGGACCCTATTACAATAATTCAAGTGTGTCGAAAAAGCCACGAATCCACCATAAAAGCTTGAACGAAACATGTGTCATGGAATTCATAGTCGCGTAATGACTCAGAGATTTGCCTATTTGGTCATTTACGATGATTCATTACTCACATAGTTTCTGTTTACCTAACTTGTGGCAAAGAAAATATATTAAGTAAGTACACAATGATATTCTACCGTGGTTCAGTGGCTCAGTAGTTCTTATAATTTTAATCTGATTTGAAGAATATACAAAAGTACATCCGGGAGATACTAGACGTAGTTTTTATATTCTATTACATTCTATTCTTAAACTAAACTCATTACAGTTATTTTAATATTTGCTAATTATGTGCTAAACTATATGTTTTCGTAGGCTGTTTTCCTATTTTTATTTCTCAACCATAAGTAGGTATTGCAAGACTGCAACCGAGTAACCTTTTACTGCAGAACTTGTCAACAGGCGTGAAAAATGAAATTATATCGTTCGGCGTCGTTGGATGAGGACACTGCGCGTAGTTTTACAGAATAACCGTGTAATGTTTGTAATCTGTGACCCTTTTTGCACTAACTATTTAGTGAAATATTTAAAATTATTTGTCTTTGTAAAATAGAGCTTTAAACGCATTTATACTTACGTATAAGTGCGCGGGTTCGGGGCATCGTAGAACACCCTATTTAGAAGTCGGATATGAATTGGCTTCTATGTTATCGAGCGACCAAAAACGATATCATAAATTGATTGAACTGGATCAGATAGGATCGGATAGAATGAAGATAAAAGAGATTTTTTTTTTGTGCAAAAGAACACAAAGAAACTGTGCGGTAATAGGAAGTTACACTCGATGTAAAAACACCTCATCTACAGAAAAAATGTAAGCACTAGGGCTGCATTCAAGAGATATGACGTCTGTTAATCCCTGCGACCAAGACCTCAATTTTCGAAACATACAAACTGTACGTTTTAAACTTATAACAATTGTTTGTTGTAATCTCAATGGTCATGATCATGATAGACCATTTAGGTATGTCACTTATCAGAAAAATGTCGAAGCACATCATTATTCTGCTGCCTGTTTTTGCAAGACTTTTATTGCTGAATTGTCATCATTATTATCCGACCACGCCACCTGTGGGTGGTTATATCAGATTATTTGACGATTATGCCTTTGACATGTCCGACTTTTCGAGGTTATACTGCCACAAAGCAAAACTAGCCATGCAGATTATGACAACGTACTTTGTGTAAAGTTTTCACGTTAATGGCTCTCGTCTATTTCGCATGATGGTACCATACCTCATCATCAACAGTCCGTAGACGTCCACAGCCGAACATAGGCCTCACCCATAGAGCGCCACCTTGAGCGGCCACTCGCCTCCTGCATTCGGCTCCCCGCGGTTTTCACCAGATCGTCGATCCACCTAGTGGGGGGTCTGCCTAGGCTGCGCCTTCCGGTTCGTGCTCACCACTCGAGAACCTTTCTTCCCCATCAGTAGTCAGTTCTGCGAGTGGTATTATACCTACCTGCATAGTACTTAAATCAATCATTATGTTCAACGTAAGAGGTTTTTGATACAATAACTATAATATTTTGCTATTGTTTTCGAAATAAGTTTAGGTTTATATTTTTTATAATTATCTAAAATCGACACCATTAAATAGCTTTGTTATCTTACAAAAATTAAGGTCCGAATGAATTCATTTAAACCATAAATAAAACGTCCAATAATAATAATAATACGTTTATAATAGTTCCAATTTAACTAATTACTCACACAAAAAATATTCAAATACCATAATTTTTGATAATAAAAGCGTTTATTATAAGCTTATTGCTATGAATTCTAATACCTACCTGGTTAAATAAATTGGTGTTCGAGTTTTATTATGTTATTAACTTATTATTATTAATCGTTTTATTTATAACTTCATTACTTTCAATACGAGAAGAGCAGCCTTGAATATAAGAATATAACATTCAACAACATGTATGAATTAAATTTTAAAGTTAGATTGTCATGGGGATGATTTTAAAGTGTAAACCACACAAGCACTAAACAAGCGTCCAATCTGGTGAGTTGGAGGGCGCGGGTTCAAAAGTTCAAATCCCGCTGGTTGCTAAAAATTTTGAGGACTATAATATCTTTACAGTTTTATTCTATTACAAATTCCAAAGTCTTGGCCTTTTAAATAATGATTGTCGCGTTTGAAGCTTTAATATTATAATAATGTTACCGAGTAAGTAACGCTTTACCATAGATTTATATATCAGGATATATGCCCGAAGGAACATTTTATTTTATCAAAATGGCGTGGGAAAAGTCAGCGCCATCTATTAGATTTCGCGCGAACTACGACAAGTTGAGAAAATTAAGTGCCTATCGCTGCCATTATGTCCGTCAATGTTTATGTTTACAATGATTATTCCAAATATAAATTCGATTATTTTGTTACAAAACAGAGTGTAATATTGAAAATATTGAATTACTTGAGGTAAGAAACTTGGTCTTTCTTTTTACTGCACTTTTGAGTATAGATTGTGCAACCCTTCACAATACAACTTGGCATATTTTGTTTGTGACATTCGACCGATGCCTTCTAACTTCCATCACAGACTGAGCGCTAGTGGATGCCATTGCCAATCTGTGAAATTGAAGCGACCTATAACCAGTCATTAGGCCTGTCCTTAATATAATTATATGCGCTTTACCTATTTTGTCTGCCTATTATTGAAAATTTAATCTAAATCCAAGTACATAGGTACCATTTTTATGCTTTAGTAGTAGGTACTACAATTTTAATATCTGTGGCTATAGGTAGTTTGATGTGACACTAGACTGTGTGATGTCTCAGGGTGTCGTGCGCAGTGCAGTGTCACGCGAAACTTTATTATTTTAATGTTCCGAGTGACACTGCAACGGCCGTGACGCTTAACATCAGGCGAACGACTAGCTCGCCGCGTCATTCATTCTCATAAAAAAAGTTACCGTAGCCTAATCTGTAACACTACCTACTCGTGCCACCATGAATTTATAGTGCCATTAATCCGTCACTTTTTATGACGGCCTAGACCAAGTAAAGCTAGTCATGGGTAACACGCGGGAATGTTGAACAGCAGAATGGAGAGTTACATATAAGGCATAAAAAGTGAAAGAAAAAAGAAAATTCTTACGAAACATCTATTTTTATACTAGGTATACGTTACTCATTTTAAATCTGGCAAACTGGAATCTATAATACCTATTTTTGTTAAAAGTTAAGGTCGTTTAGAACAGGTTCAGTGTTTGTGAATATTAAATAAAATGTATCTGCAGGTGATTCAGCGTAATGAACATCATATAAATATAAATAATAAACATGTGTGAACATTTCACACAGCGCCATCTAGCCCCAAACTAAGCCTAGCTTGTACTATGGGAACCAGATAACTGATACAATACTTATATACTTTTTTGTTTGTAAATATATACATAGAATACAATATAACACCCAGACGCAGAACAAACACTTATGTTCATCACACAAATGTTTGTCCTAGGTAGGAATCGAACCCACAGCCCTCAGTTCAGAAGGCAGGGATACTACCAACTGAGCTATCGGACCCGGTATAGTGGTATATAAATACCACTATAACTCTAAGCTAGGCTATAAACAAAACCCTAAAAGATAAATAATTTTAAATAATTATAACTGCATCTGTGATGTGGTGGTTGAGCAGGTCGGCTCATAACCCGGAGGCGGCGGGTTCAATTCCCGCGATAGGACAAGTTTTGTGCACGCAGGAAAAAAAAGTGCAAATACTTGTTCTGTGTCTGGGTGTTGTGGGACCATGGTCCTCGTAGTTCCTGGGTCTCTAGATACGGGGAATCCTAGTTAGGGTCCTGGATCTATACTATTATGTGACCGTTATACATTTACTATTCTGAGCAGATATTATTATTGAGTTAATTTATCTGAGTACAATTTAACCGGATGGTGTGAACCAGACCGTAAGCCTGGTAATTAAAAACTTGAATTATAAAATTAACTGCCGTGTTTTAGTACCCAAATAACAACATTAATTCTGCTTTTATCTCTCTATCAGCTCAGTTCAGAAGCAAAACTGTTAAAATTTTATCTGAAACTAATGCACTAAGCCGTGACTTAAGTGTTATTCCTAATTTTATTTAAAAAAAATTGATAAAGATAATAAAATATCTAAATAAATGTAGTTTCTTATCTTGTAGCAGCTGCCGAAGTGTAGGTAGATGCTAAGTTTGTGAAAATGTACCTAAGCGTAGGTAAAGCTATAGTTTGGTATTCGTATTCAATAAAGTATTCTTAAACTAATAGGTACTTAGATGAGATTTTGCTTCATAAACTGTATTGTATAGCCACAGAGCATTGAAAAATATGACGCTTTGCATCTAAGTGTTTTTTTTTGCTCTGTGGGTATAACGTAATTTATTTTGAGAACAATTAAAAAAAATAAAAATAACTAATAATAATTTTTTTTAATTTAAAACATTACACAGTCATGTTATCAATAAGAACGAATCAGTAAAACTACATTCACACGCTCTCAATAAAATATGCTAAAGCCTTGTTATAATTAATGGAGTTTAAAGCTGAATAAAAAAAAATAATATCTGCCCACTCTTAACCAACATCACCATTTTGGGAACTAGTTTCAAATTAACAATAATTCATTAAAATGTAAAAATTTATTATTGCGTCCAGATTTATGTCTCAAATTTACACAGAGCTTTGAAAGCTATGAGGCTTCGTCGAGAGGCGAATCGTTTTTTTTTTGCTCTGTGCACATTTAGATTAAATTCTCAGACTAAACAAGAAAAATATAAATGCTTAGAACTCGAAAATGAAGCCATGAAATGAATAATAAATCACAAAATACTATTCTCACAGAGATGATTATTGATTGTCTAGACGTTTTTCTTGATTTTTAAAAAAAAGTAAGGTGTACAAATATGTTATTTGGTATTTTGCTATACTTTTTAATTCCAAAACCAGGTTAATTTTAAACTATATATACACGGTCAACTTAATCTCTTCTTCCTTAAATCTTGCAGTAACCTCTGCTATGGCGTACCTACTGCAATTTATTTGGGTAGGTACGTTCTATAAAGGTAAATAAAAAATTAAGAGCTATAAATCAAAGGTTAATACAGACGGGCAAGTAAAACTAACTGATTACGCATTAGTGAAAACCACGGTAGGCGGATGGATGCAGGAGGCGAGTGGCCGCTCAAGGTGGCGCTCTATGGGGGAGGCCTATGTTCAGCAGTAGACATCTTCAGGCTGTTAATGATGACTCATTATTTCAACTAAACATAAATAAGTAATTCTCTACAGAATGAAAGTTTCATACAAACATAAAAACCCGATTTCATCCCCTTAGGGGTGGATTTTTGTAAAACCCTTTGTTAGCGGATCCCTCTGTACAACCTCAAAAAAACAAAGAATTTAAATAACACGAGCAGACAAACAACATACCGCAGAGCTATCTATAGCACTTTATACCACGGAATAATTTTATTAGGTTCTGTTTCCATAAAGGTCAAACGCAGAAAATTGCTAAGTTCGACACGCGCTCCGAAGCGAATCCAATCCCTAGCGATGTCATCAAGTAGCAATTGACAATTAATTTTATTGTAACTTGACCATTGATCTCTAGGAGGGTATAGACGTCCGTGAACTTGACACACTTAAACGTTGTTACCTCTTTAAAAAAAAAAAAACTTAGGCGTGGGAGACTCATGTCCGTCTGTACCAGTTTGACAGCTATTAAGTTAGCACTTATCTCTCTAGGACGTACCTACCTAAATGTGTAGCAGTGAGTGTAGATACCTACGTCATAGAGGCATAAGTGCAAACTTAGGAGCTGATAAACTTTAGTGCAAACGGTTTAAATTAGGCTAGGAGCTGTCTCCAAAAATACAGTGGTAGAGTTACAGACCTTGCATCCATCCACACCTCAAGCCGGGATATGCTTTACTGAAGCTACCGTGACAAGTGGTCTCATGTCCGTTTTTTTTCTTCACCGTTTACAACTAAATTATGGCTGGCTAAAATGGAGGCTGGGTTTTTTTCAGGTAGTTCATCTGAGGTTTTTTTGAAAAAATAATTTTAGGCTTTTCGCCCTCCCCAGAGGCACTTAAATTAGACTTATTATAATTTTGCAATGTTAAATTATTTCATAACGTAATATTAGCTTGGATGTCACAGCTTTGCAAAAACCTAAAGGTTATACACGTAAGGTAATTCACAGCCGGTACCATCCGAAGAAACCAGACACACCAGTCTGACTAGTTCCCATCAGTAGCGTAACAGACGACACTTCAAGCTTTAATATACATAACATTATTGACATGCAAGCACACATCATTCATGGGTATAAATACATCAAAACCTGTTTTTAAGCACTCGCTAAACGACCATAATGAGCGGTCAAACTGTTTGACAGTTTGACCTTATTTGACGCGTTTAGGAAAAGGTGGTAAGTTACTCTTTTGTTTATGAAATAAGTAAACCATAGCGCGATTAGCTCATCGCGTCATTCGAAAAAAAAAACACAAGTACATTCTAGGTCATCATCATCATCATAAACAGCCTGAAGATGTCCACTGCTGAACATAGGCCTCCCCAATGGAGTGCCACTTTGAGCGACTACTCGCCTCCTGCATGCATCGGCTCCCGCGGCTTTCACCAGATCGTCAGTCCACCTAGTGGGGGGCCGACCTACGGCTTACAGTTCCGGTTGTATTCTAGGTAAGTTGGACAAATGCGTAAAACAAAGATGTTAATTTGACCAACCGTTTGATCGTTTAGCAAGTACTTAATATAGTCATGTGTCATGTGACAAAAATTGACGATCACATTTTTAAGACCATAAAAATCGTTGAGAACATTTTATAACATGTGCGTGTGGAATTGAATGCACGTTTAAAAACTATAAAACTACTTTGACACTTCCCGGTTGTTAGACTTCCTAATTTAAATTTATTATTTCCTCAAAGTGATGAACGGGTTTCATGAATTTAGTCCAATAGTCTAATAAAATGTGCATACCTACCTATAAGTACCTAAAATATTCAAGCGCAAGTATCTCTGATAAAGAAACAGTACCTACTTATACCGATTGTAAAGCTTTTAATTAATGTTTCTAAGATGTGTGTGTATGTGGGAGAAGGTTCTCGAGTGGCGACCACGAACCGGAAGACGCAGCGTAGGCCGGTCCAATACTAGGTGGACATCGATCTGATGAAAGCCGCGGGACGACAAAAAAGTATATAGAACTTTTCTTGTAGATAATTTAGTCTAGATTAATATAGTCCTTAACCATGTTTTGCTAATAGTCCATAGTTTAGGAGTTATTCGTGAAAAAATTAAACAAAAGAGACTTTTACATCCCCCTCCACCCCTTAGCGGCACCCCCACGCCCAGGACTTTTGATATGTCGTTCAGCACGCCTTCCTATATAACTGTGCCAAAATTCAGCTTTACTCGAATTATTTCCACAAGAAATGTCTTCGTTGACTGGGCTACAAGACCAATAAAGAACCATAACAATAAAGAAATACAAACCCTTTTTGTATCTAACTAAAATAGACAGTATCTTTTCATCTAACCATTAGAAAAACTAAAACTAAACAAGTAACGAAGAAAACAATACTTCATTCATCGATCACGAGCGTTTCCGAGATGACCCGTATCGATTACAAACCGATTCGAATGATTTCTCAGTCACGAATCGATGTGCAACTCGATTGATGGATGTCGATCGCAAATTCGATAGGTTCAAAGGTATCATTTATCATGACGAAGCGAAGGTAAGTGAGCTGTTAGCCGACTACCTACGGTCACTGATTTTAAGGTCTTGCCTTTTGCGTTTGTAATGTAAAACTAATAAAAGCGAAAATTGCGTGATAGATCATTCCACTATTATAGTAGAGCTGTTCACTAATAAAATGCAGGTCCATCTTAAAAGCTATCAGAGGACAATACTTTGTCGTCAATTATTTAAAAGCTTTTGACGGCAAGGGAAGACGCCCCACGGTTTCACAGTTGCCCTGCAGAAATTATCAATTTTCCGGAACAAAAAGTATACTATGTTGGTCCCCATAAATTAAGCAACCTGTATGCAAACATCAATTTAACGTTTCGATTTTATATTAGCACGGATAATATTGAATCTTCTTAGGAGGGCTATCTATTAGATTAGATGCAACCTCTTAAGAGTGTATCTTACATTAGGTTCGTTTAGTAACAGTTTAGAAGTCGGGACTGCAGCATCAGTTCCAGTAATGAAATTGAACGTTCGTACCTGCTTGCAACCAACGTATGTCGTGATTTTGTGCGTCGATTGCTTACTCCATACAACGTTGAGTCTCTACATATGGTTGCGTGCAACATTCAATTTTTCACGCGCCGAATATGGTCTAAAGAAACCTTCAATAAATCTTCCATACTTTGACAGCCATAGTACATACACAATTACAATAAATCTTTCACAAATATTGACTCTTTTACAGACTAGCGTAAATCACGTAGGCAGTTATCATAACATCATTTCTACACTACGGGTACGCTACCTACCGGCAGTCATGGGCTGGAGCATTTGGACTGTCTATAGGCCATCGCGGTCTATTATGCAGTCCACATGTTCTTTGTAGTAGGTATAGTGTAGCTAGTTAGTGTGTAGTGTAGTTAGTTTTAGTTTAGTTTTTATTATTGTAGTAGTTAGCTTGAGTAATAAAAGCATATTGCCCGTAAAAAAAAATCTACACTTGTATTCTCACAGTATGAACATGTTACGTAAAGAATTATTTCATCTCGACCTCTGCAGGCGGCTGTGGTCTAGAGACGATGTAGAAGCGGTCTCGGTTCATTAGCGTCTTTTAGATAACCTTTTGTTATCCCACGGTCGGTGGCCGAGGTGCACAGATAACTTCCATTTATTGTTATTGACAGAATTATTCCTACAATTAAAGTAATAGATAAAAACGTACACTGTAAAGTTATAAATATTCAGAATTAAGACATCGTGAATGAATTAATTCCGGTAGCGGAACGAAAACATTTACGACCAAGTCATATTTTTATTACCATTAATTTGATGCGAGTTGAAACCTTAATTACATTCTTTTGCCATTAACTGCTGGCTATCCACTTGTCTAGATCTAGGTACTTTAAAACCGTATACAAGAGGGAGGCACTCTAAGCAAAAGTTGTTTTACGTTTTACATTAATGTTCGATTTTTGCATAGAACTTATGTCAATAGACACGCGTTTCTGGAAATCTGCTTTTTCCAATTTTGTCCAAGTCAATGAAAAAAATACGGCCATGTAGTTATCTAAACATACCTGGGTCTATAGAGAAACTAGAACAAATTCCTAAACATGGTAAACTTGAATAAAAAAAAGTTTACGGACTATGGTTAAAAATAAGTGCTAATAACCAGCGGATGTCCGTACAAATTACAAATATTTTTAGATTCTAAAAACCCGCACAGGGAAAAAATCGGCCCTAATCAATAATTTTTATGCAATGCAACCTCTCTTGCATACATCGGACACATCCATTAGTCTTGGTTAACAAACATTTTCCTAATACATCAGCAAAATAATTTAAAATTACACATCGAACAGAGAATTCAAAATTGCTGAATATCGGTTACACATCCAAAATCCACTATCTTCTCAAGAAATTATTACAACTTACAACACATCAGTGTCAAATCAAGCGCCTTCTCTTTGCGGTCACTACGCCAATGTTAGAGATGTCATTGTGTCAATTATAAAAGGTAATAATAATTACACCATCTGCGTAATTTATAATTACATCATTGACGTGTCTTCAAATTATTTGAGCGTATTGGAAAACTGCGTCGATTCCTCTCACCTTGCTAGCCAGTCTACGGTGTTATTAATAAACGCAGAGTAGCTTTGGATTAGTTACTCCAACTTTTGTCTTTTTTGTTCGAAAATCGAACTTGATCGAAAAAGACAAAAGGTGGTTTAACTAGTCCAAAGCTACTCCACGTTTATTAATAAGACCGCTAGTACTAAGAATTCGTTTTGAGTTGAGAGATCTTAAAATCAAATCAAATCTTTATCAAAACCCTGCACCCAAGTAAAACTTTATAGTAAAATTACCTAGTCTAAACTCCGCCGGTTAATAAATAATAAAGATTTTATGCTACTATAGAAGGCTTCCGACTCTACCGCTGTAATTCTTCCACAACAACCACGACAACTGCACAATTGTGAAGGTGTGGTCTTCTGGCAGGTTGCCATGTAATATAGTAGGTTCTCTATGTGAAGGATGCAGGTTCTGGTGGTGAGCTGGTGGTACTCCTATGGTTGATGGTAGGCCATGATGGCAATGAAAGATGGTGTTGTTTGCACGAGTGTATTCTACGGCTTCTACATGATGACTACTCTAACTTAGTACTAACTTAATGCTACGTCGGCTAAACTATGTAGGTTGGGCGTGTTCATACACTACACAATGATGGCTTGAATGAACCACAGATGAAAACTTGTGGTATTTAGTGGATAGTGACGATTCAATAGTTTTCTGATCTGTGAACTGGACACATTACGGACAATAACTTTCTGCACTCTAATATGAACATTCTAATAATATCTTTCAAAAACGCTTTAGCGCTTTTATTTTTTCTGGTTTTTGTAAGTTTTGATATATAGACAAACACCATAATTATGAACAAGGTAATGACGCCAAACCTGCTGAACGGATTATGACAGGGTTTTGATAGTTACACAATATCGAAGCCTTTTGCCACAACACGAATTGTATCGAGTATTTGGTACACTAATATCATTATACCTAGCCATTATACAACCACACGGTTGTATAATGGCTAGGTATAAAGCTAGGCTTTCAAAATTATGGAAGTTTTGATGAAACTCTGTAAAGTTTAGAACGTAGAAAACTCACAAGAGCTTCAGTGTTTTTTTTTTAGCACGGACAGGCAAACAAGCTAACGGCCCGCCTGGTAAGCAGTTACCGTCGCCTACAGACAAGACACCTGCAACACTAGGGGCATTCCCGATGCGTTGCCTACCTTTGAGGTTTGAAGTGCCCCATGTCGTAGCTCAGCGGAAACACCTCGGAGGGAAGCTCATTCCACATCGTGCACTTGTGTGACAGAAATAACATCGAAAAGCGGACCGTGTGAGATTTTCATGAGTCCACGAGATGTGGAATGTAGATGAGCTTTTTGACGGTGACGAGCAGTGCGATTATAAAACCGCGACGCTGGGATTATGTTGGACAGCTCTTCAGATGATTAGGGCACTTGCTTACAGCTATCGGTTAATATTGAGAGTTATACTGTTTCACACAGCTTATTTTAATTCTTATTGGTGTTCAATCAAACATGGCTTGGAGGATAGTGCCGGTCGGAAAGATGTTATGTTTGAGTGAAGTAGAAGAAAATATTTTCTTCCTGAGCGCCCTCCGTTATAGGAAGAGATCTAGTATAGTCTAGTTTCAATATTAAAGTAGTGTAGTAGTTCAATCAATCAATCAATCAGTCAATCAAATTTTTATTTCAGAAAATTTGACAAGTTTTATGTAAGGCCTGTTAGTTAACAATATTATAAGCAGACTAGCATGCCCAATAATGTTAACAGAAAAAGTGGTTAAACTAGTTCGAAAATATTAAATTCTGTAATATCTAACGAAAATATGCGATAATGGCCACCAAGGTCTATCGTAAATTATGTAAAATGTCAATATAGACGATCAAAATATTAAACAACTCTAGTTTAGTAGGTGTCCATTATAGAAAACTGTAGAAACAACACGCAAATATAGCTTATTTGCGTAGGCAGACCGCGATGCGATACTAAAGTTTTATGTCAAACAAGCTTGAGACTAATTATCAGCAATAGTTTGTATTATAAAATGTCCTAGCATTTTCAATCAATTCCAACTACTTAATACAAAGATGTGAAATTATGTTTATTTGTTTGTGTAGCTGTCTTGCCAAAACACCTTAATCAATCTGGGTGAAAGCAATCAGGTTTAATCTAATACTAGGGTAGTTCTCATCGATGCTCAAATTTGATGGTCACGAGGTTATATTTCCTAAACGGCTTAAGATACAAACAAAATTTGTGAATTAAATGATGAAACATCTATTAGGCTACAACAGAAATAAAGCTTGTCATAATAAAAGCAAAAATAATACCTTAAATTAACACGAAATGGTCAAAAACGGGGTAATTTTTCGTGTTCTCATCGTGTCACACTCTCCGATGCAGTAAAACATTTGCATACCACTTCACCAAATTTCACTGTATTTGTATGTAACATATACTAAAATTATCGTAATTAAATAAACTTTACACTAAATAGTCTAAAATATATCTTTTCATCATTATTTTTAATTTAAAACAACATACGGGTCGGTCACGCGGATATGGGTTCTTTAAATTCGCGTGATATAACGGCTGCCTGTTAAACAAAACATCAGCAATCAAACACTGAGTGTGGTCCGGTCGAACGTCAGTCGTGTACTGGCATCGCAGATGTAAGACTTGTGGCTCAACGTGCCGGAAAAAAATAATATCGGTAAGCTTGTATTTGTTCACAGGTTTACCGATCACACGTGCACTACATTTTTTGGGCATTGTATTTCAGCAATTGAAATCAAAGTTAGCTCATCGAAACCCTAAAATGTGCGAGATATTTATGTAGTATTTGATTTAAATCGATACACTTAACTTTGCAGCAATTTTACAGAAAAAGGGATAATTTCGTCAGTTTCGTGTCATAAACTTCGTGGCATTTTAGTCATGAAACTGATTTTGGTCTATGAAACTGATTTTATGCATTCTTTTATTTAGAAATGTAGCGACTGGTGTGAGTTCATTGAAACAATTCTAGTTATTGTAGTATGACAGATGTAAGATAGTGTTTTGAATAATTATGTAAACGTTTTTTTATCGAGAAAAGATGGGTCATTTCGAACTCACTCATCATTCATTGTGATTAATAATCATAGCCTAAAAATGGATGAGTTCGAATTGGTAGGTATGTCATGTTATCGCGAAAAGGGGTGATTTGGACCGTGATAGCCTAGTAACTCTCAAGAACCTTCCTTCGAAACTAGCATTGTATTATGTTTAATAATAGGTACATAAAGGGGAAGAGCTAGTAACAGTACCTACGTTTGGTAGGTAGTAGATTAAAAGATTATGGTTACATACCATTTTTCTGGTTTCCGGGAGAAGCAGCCTATTGCGAAGATTCCGGTAGGTAGCTAGGTAAAAGGTACCTATAGCCCAAGTTCACATTCTATGAACACTTTTCTCCACACACGTTTACCGTCGGATATTATGTACCTAAAGTATGTAGGTATTAGGAACTATCACCAAAAGGTTCTGAAATTATTAATAACGTCACGTCATATCACAACACTACCTATTCTTGACGTAAGTACGTATATAGGTACTAGGTAGGGAGGTAGGTACCTACTAGGTACATTTTGGTCCCCCCCTGCCAACATTTCAATCATACTTTAATTATTTTGCTCGTAGGCCCGACTCCGAACACGTAAAACTCATATTTAAAAGTTTATGGAAAAATCACGAAATCAAGAGTTTCTAATCCAAAAGAGTACCTAAAGATGTGCCAGATATTGTCTTTTGTAGTGAGATTTGTTTTTATATATAAATCGTTATAATATAAGTATAGATTATTTCTATTGTAGTGAAGGTTGTTGTTCTATTGAAAAAATAACGCAACTCATAAATAAATACACTTTTTAAATACTCATGATGCTTCTTAATTAATAAAGCTATTAATACGATAACTATCTGTTTTTTGTCAGCAGAGGCTTATTACCCATAATATGTAGTTAAGTGGATTAGTATTCGTATTTCGTAGGATGAACAAACTCAGGACCGAACTGATAATAATAATATACATAGTTTTGGTTATTAATACCATTTGTTTGCCAGTTTAATTATGAAAACAAGATTA
This sequence comes from Ennomos erosarius, assembly GCA_963580505.1. Taxonomy (NCBI): domain Eukaryota; kingdom Metazoa; phylum Arthropoda; class Insecta; order Lepidoptera; family Geometridae; genus Ennomos; species Ennomos erosarius. Next base: position 13,844,726 of record OY756991.1, read on the forward strand.
CGTTGTTATTTTATGAACATTTAGTCTTATAAACAGTAGCAAAACGTGAGAAAATGATAGCTGTAAAGTTACTGAGTCATTTTCGTGATCCGATGCGTCGTTTTCGTGGCCTCTAAAACTTCAGAACCATTTATCACCCAAACAAGACTTTCTATTTGATTAACTTATATATTAATTTACTCGTCTTATAAAGCGCTATAATTTACTGTACAAAAATATTTGAAATAAGCACATTGTAAAATTGTACATGAAACTGACGATGAGAATCGTAAAAATGAGAACGAGCCACTACCATCTACTTTTTCCTCGAAAACTGAAGATTTCGTGAGAAGTTTTGTTCTTTGCAAGGGAAGTTGTAGATGTAGGGCATCTCTAGTGGTAAAACAACCTAGCAAAATTATAATATTTGTACAATAGCACCCTTTTGAGAAGTTCCATCGTAGGCAACATTCATTCATCATAGATTTTGATTCCTAATTATTGCTTTTTTGTTTATAATTAGAATTAAATTTGATTTTTGTAATAACTTAGGAAATACTGAATAAATAAAAAATAAATCCTGATATATTTATTATAATATTTATGAGGGCTTTACAGGATAGATAATCTCAAATTATTTTTTATATTTCGGTACTTCGCAACTTGCAACAGTGACTTCCGGTCCAAATAAATTAATTAATTATGATTTTATTTATCTCTATCTCACAATATGAGTTAGGTGATAAATTACATATTTCTTGGCATAACATCGTCCACAGATAATATTGGTCAAGAATCAAGACCACAATTAATGATTTTATTATTCACATCTCGAATTACATAAGGCATTGTTTCCACACTCCATTCCACACGTGACACAGCATTAGCATATTATTATAAAATCTAGACAATATCTAGATCATTTCGGATGGCCTTTACCAGGGGATCATCTTGTGCAAGATTGCGCAATGACTTCGACGCGGTAATTATCTTCGACACTCTTGTCCCAAAAATGAAAACAATAGAAGATCACTGCGTAGAGATGTTCGATATCAGCTCTTTGTCCGGAAAGCGGTCTGCGGTTTTACCGGACACTTTTTTCTATTGGCTTTTGTACTTAACTTACTATCAAAGACCATTTTAACGAAGCCCATTTTCACAACGCCATATCATCGAAAAACGATTTATTTAATCGAAACTCCATATCATCAAAATTCCTTATGTAGGTAAGCCTGATGTTAGGGAGACATTATTGACAACACATATATTTAAGACTATCTGCGCCACCCCGGCTTTACATGGTTTATTATTTCAAGCCTTTATTAATCACCCTGTCCCTTTCAATCATCAATAACTCTATTATTTTTCCCTTTCTCTGCACTTTTTCCCAACTTTCCTTTTCTTCTTCCTTCGTCCTTACTTATTCTTCCCTTCCCCTCAATGTAATAATTCAATAATTCAATGTGTGCAATAATTCGGAATAATATAGCCTGTATATCTGTGTATTACTTGCATTAGTTTTAAATAAATATTAAACCAAACCTAATTAGTAAGAAACACCTATGTAAATATATATTCGGCCAGACTATACTCCGCCACATCTCTAAAAGAAACTCCACACAATCCAAAGTAACATATTTGGCAATTTTTGACTAACAGAGCATGTAAACTTTAACAAAAACTTGAAATTGTTTAAATGCTGTCATCTACCATAATAGCTGCTCACAATAGTAGGTGAGGTACCTCGCCTGTACACAAGATCATGTTCTTTACTAAGCCTACAGAGATGAACATTACAACATGTCACATTACTTCATAGAAGGTAAACTTTGAACGGCTATATTACTAACGATAAGCTTTCGACTAAGCGCCACCGACTTATGGTCGAAATATCTCCAATACATAACAGTCTCGCTCGACTCTACTTTTTAATAGACACTGTAAAAGTGTGGAGCATAGCTGTAATTATAACGCTAGTGTGATTCCTAGTGCAGAATAATATTTTTCCTCAATACACTGATCTGAAAATTAATTTTTTTTTAATTTTCCTACTAGTTCCCGTAGATTTACCTACAACGTGTATTCCCGAAGAATTTTTCAATTTTCCAATACGAGAAGCATCATATATTAGGTTTGGACCATTTCAGCAATCTGTAAAACATCCAAATCTGTTTAACAGTTTTGGCGTGAAAGTCACACAAGCAAACAAACAGACAACGTTTTATTTTTATATATTTATAAGTACCTAGTTCAACTAGTACGCGTATTGTACCTACTTTGTGAATTTGTCCTCATTAAGATTAATTTGCGCTCGTCTAAATGTGCATCTACGTAGGTTTGTATTGGCCGTTAGCGTTAAATTAAAGTGGTTGTTATACCTAAGGATAACTTTTATATTTATTCTGTGGTAAACTAGTATATTCACCTACATGACCTCTTGCTCAGAAATGTTTGTTAATATTATATTTCGTCGCTTTAGCAACTTTTTATCTCATTTGGTAAAGGTGTCATTGAACTGTGTGGTAAAGGGGTAACATAGTTTTAAGAAATGCGTAACGTAATAGACCGATTAATTTTCAAAACTATATTAACTAGGGTAGCCTATTATTGATGTGAATTTTGAATTTATTAACATATTAATAATTTAAATGAATATCATGAGCGTTGAGTCGTAAAACTGTGTGTGCATTGTCTTCAAAACCTTTGGAAATAATCTTGTGTATTTTTTAAGACCAAGTCAAATACATTTTTATAAAAAAAAACCAAACCAAATGAAGGTTTGTATGGCTTTTTTATATTTAAGTATGGTTCTACTCGTATTTAAGGGTATTATTTTTACACTTTAGCTCTACCATTTAGTCATGTTTAAGTACAATCAATTTGGGTAATCACAAAATACCAAACCAAGTAAGCTTTTGAACCAAATAGCAATGGGTTATATTTTTTCTGAAATGTTCGTTTTACTTAAAACTTGGTCAACAGAATAATAGAAATTATTGACACCTAAATGCTCTCTTTTCGCAGTTCATTAAAAAGAGGTCGACTTCCTATTATAAATCATTTTACGAAACCAAGTTCCATAAATCACGTCTAGAAAGGAGAAAGGCGCAGACTAAACGACTTTCAGGTATTGAATAGGTTATGTCAGAGCTCATACCTAACCTTTGAAACAAAGCGTTTGTTTGTTTGTCTTTAACCACGATATGCAATAGCAAAGCCTGTAATTATTATCTGTGGTCATAAAAACTGCTGAAATTATATTTCGGAGTGATTACACGTTGAGTTTATTATTTATATCCTTTTAAGACATTTGTATACAACTGTAATTTAGGTTTCAAGTTATACAATGGCCTTGTTTGTCATGTTTTTGTAACCTGGCGCCTAACATGATCTAACAGTGGTTTAATTTTTTTGATTTTATAACAAGCTCCAGCTGTTTGGCACCTAAGTATTATAATAATCTAATGAACAAGAAACGAATGATCTATTGAAATGGCAATAGGCAGGCCACATCGCTCGCAGAACTGACAACTGATGGGTCATGGGGAAGAAAGGTTCTCGAGTGGCGACCACGAACTGGAAGGCGCAGCCTAGGTAGACCTCCCACTAGGTGGACCGACCGACGTTCTGGTGAAAACGTGAGGAGCCGATGTATGCCGGAGGCGAGCAGCCGCTCAAAGTGGCGCTCTTTGGGGCAGGCCTATGTTCAGCAGTGGACGTCTTCAGGCTGGTGATGATGATGATGATGATGATGATAATAATCTGATACAAATTAGTATTGTGTTATTGTGTGATAAATGTTATTTATATATTTGATAGAGCAGGTAAGCATTACGCAAAGTCCTACCACCTAGTAAATGCCATTTGATTGTGTTTCTACTTTCTACAAATTCGAACGCTTAATAAATTAGGCTCTCAGCTGCTTCTGCTAAGTAAACAAATACGAATAAAACCGCGAGGAAGCCGAAATGTTCACAGAACTACTAAATTCAAAGTCGTGATTGTGTCTTTACTTCACCACTGACTATGAAGCCTCTTTTGAAGTTAATTTATCATCCTAAACTTGGCCAAAAGCGCACAGCGTGGTGGTGGTGGTGGTGGTCCACGCGTATGATAGAGATAGAGTCTTTATGATAGAATGCCCATGTCCCAACAGTGGGAACGTTTGGGCTGATAATATTTTAGTATAACTTGTTTACATCCACGTTCTAAATGAGAGTGAGGGATTATTATCTCTCGTGCTTATCTATTTGGAGCGTAGCATATTTCAATAACAAGACATTCCGAGAACCGATACCTTGATCTCTACAGTATTTTATCTTACTGCACCTACCTTAGGATACGTCTTAGATGATTTTTTTAGGGTTCCGTACCCAAAGGGTAAAGCGAACCCTATTACTAAGACTCTACTGTCCGTCTGACCGTCTGTCCATCTGGCTCCAGGCTGTATTACATGAACGGTGATAGTTAGACAGTTGAAATTTTCACAGATGATGTATTTTTGTTGCCACTAATAACAAAAATACTAAAAAATATTTAATTGGCTCCCAACTCCTATACAATAAATGTAAATTTTTTGTTCATTTTTATAGATAATGGTACGGAATCCTTCGTGCGCTAGTCCGACTCGCACTTGGCTGGTTATTATTTAAGATAAATAAATTAAATGGTGAATAAATTCTAAATTGGTACAATTCAGGGCTTTTGATTAAAACATAATATCCTGACCAAAACAAACGAAACGAAAACCTAAAAACAAAGATAGTTCTCTTTATACGCATACCATGGGGTCCCATCAGGTACAAACAAAAAATAGCCTGAACTTGAAAAAATGTAGTAATCGTGTCTAGAGTACTAGTTAGTGCCCAATACTTCGCTAACACGCAATAAATGTCGCTTGATAATCTTGCGTTATGCAGAAATAAAATCATTTGTAAAATAGCCCGCGTTGTTCCGTTGTATGGGATGAGGCATCTGTACTGTAGGTATTATATTCTCTGGGCGCATACGCACCACGTTATATAGCCGCGGGAGGTAATAAGTTGAGCCCTACATAGTGAGGTGGTTCGCAATCATCGACAAAGTATGCAGTTATACACTATTATCTTTAGACGAACTAAAACGACCGCATTACATTTGGAAATACCCATTTCATTGTATGGCACAACAGCAAATTTCATCAATCGCTAAATAGTTTTGAAACGCCAATTTCTTACGAATACTTTACCTATGTAGATACCAACCAGATCAGATACAATATTACTGATATGCACGTCATAATAGTTATTGTAGGGAGGACAATTAAAGTCATATTACCCTACTACTTATAATTATGTAAGGTAGCGCGAGTATTTTCCGTAATTTTGTAGGTCAGACAGAATCATCAAGAGCGCGTTTATGTCTTTAGTATGAGCGGTGCCGACACTGCCACAGAACATTACACAGTTACTTTTAGCTGTACACATGATTTCCATAGCATATGTTTTTGTTAGTACGTACATTTACCACAGGTTATACAGTAGTTTGTAAGTGGTGTTACAGATTAGGTGGAAGCTACTGAGCAAAGTTTACCATTGTGCCGGTTTTAGGAGGTCATTCTTATTTAACTTTGTTAGCTGTGGTATTATAATTGGATAATGATTATTGCTTATAATGTTGCTAACCGATATTTGGAGATTTTGTATGAAAATTTAAGTAACCTTTACGTATACTTAGGTATAAATTTTTACTTTTTAAGCACTGTAGGCCTAGCACGAATATTTACGCGCGCGCAAGTGTAACGTTAACGGAAGCCACTGTATGGGGTGCTGATCAAATGCTATACAACTGACGTACGCTAACGTTACACTTACTCCCGCGTAAATATTAGTGCTTATGCCCACTGTTCAAGATGCTTTTGTAATGTAATGTGGAACCGTATTAGTTATGTATTATTAGTGTTTCACCGTCTGCCCCCACGACCCACGAAGGACCTCCACGCGGTGGCAGATGGTCACTCTTATGGCTATCGACCCCTACATGAAAAATGGGGTAAGACGAGAACAACTATTTTCGACTCATCATCATCATCATCATCATCATTAACAGCCTGAAGACGTCCACTGCTGAACATAGGCTTCCCCCCGGGAGCGCCACTTAGAGTGGCTGCTCGCCTCCTGCATCCATCGGCTCCCTGCGGCTTTCACCAGGTCGTCGGTCCACCTAGTGGGGGGCCGACCTACGGCTTACAGTTCCGGTTGTATTCTAGGTAAGTTGGACAAATGCGTAAAACAAAGATGTTAATTTGACCAACCGTTTGATCGTTTAGCAAGTACTTAATATAGTCATGTGTCATGTGACAAAAATTGACGATCACATTTTTAAGACCATAAAAATCGTTGAGAACATGTGGGGGGCCGGCCTACGCTGCGTCTTCCAGTTCATGGTCGCCACCTTTCTTCCCCATCGGTTGTCAGTTCTACGAGCAATGTGGCCTGCTCATTGCCATTTCAACTTGCTAATCCTAAGAGCTATATCGGTTTTTCGGTACTTTAGTTCTCCTGCGGATCTCCTCATTTCGGATCTTATCTCGCAGGGAAACACCGAGCATTGCTCTCTCCATAGCCCGTTGTGCGACTCTGAGCTTAGTAATGAGGCCAACAGTTAGAGACCACGTTTCAGTTCCATAAGTCATCACTGGCAACACGCATTGATTGAAAATTTTTGTTTTCAGGCTTTGTGGTATTTTGGACGAAAAGATAGGTCGAAGCTTCCTGAACGCTGCCCAGCCGAGTTGGATTCTTCGGGCGACCTCTTTGTCGAAGCTGGACCTACCCAATTGGACAGTCTGTTAGTTAAATATTCTTATCGGAAATTTTTATTATAAGTGAATCACTCTAAAAATGTATAAATTATTAATGTCAGTCATATCTAGGATTAAAATGGACGCTAGGTCATGTACTTAAGATTTCTTCATGATGAATAAAGATTTTTGAAATTGAAAATTGAATTGGACAGTCTGCCCTAGATAGACGTATTTTTGACTATTCTCTTTTAATTGAACACATGAATAGCAGCACATTAATTAAAATTGGATGTCGATTGTAGGTACTAAAGTATTCATTAAAACCTAGTAGTTAAATTAGCAATTACGTTAGAAAAATTATATGTAAAAAATTAATGTCCGTATTTTTATTTAACTCTGTCACAAAATAGAAACAATAGTACCTAAAAAAATTTGATTCTGTTATGCGTTTGTATAGGTCAAAAGAGCGGTGCCAATGTCAATGTCAGACACCCAATAAGAATAAATTAATAGAAATCATTTAGGTGCAAGAAATATGATCACTTAACATTCATGTTAAAAAAAATGACTATTATTTATGATAGCTATTATAGAGCTCCAATAACAGCGATCTAACAATATCAGCCGTGGGTCGTGACTTTTGTATAACCTCGTGACAATAGACTTGAAAATTAAAACCTTTTTTGCTGAAGCTTTCCGAAGTTTCTTTAACCTTACTGTACCTGAAAATCCTTGTATCGAAAAAAGACTTACCTGCCCAACAACCGCGTACAAATAGAAACATAGCAGAGTTGCGCACACAAACAAAATATGTCCACGATTCATGACTGCACTTCACCCACACAATGATAGATAATATCAAAATCTCATGTCTCAATGTCCTTTGCCAATTTGAAATGTAAACAATGAACTAACTAAGTTTGATTGATGATTGATAAAAACTAATTACTGGTAGAAATTAATCAATCAACGAAACATTAGCAAAGGAAAAATTATTCTCATTATTATCGCATGTACGATGGAACTGCACATTCACTTCACCTTTTCGATGGATTTTCGATATACAAAAGTAAATGTCAATCGATTTTTCGATAAATTTGACTACAACACTAGAACTGTCACTGTATAAATTAAAAAGTAAATATAGCTAACAGGGCCAATAGGGTTAGAGTTCGTATTTTAAAATCGTGTTCGATGTTTGAATGGGTCGTTGTTGTTCGCTAGAAGAACGCGCGCAGCTTGTAATGCGATTCTCGCGCGACTGATTTGACATTTGGCCAGCCGGTTTCCAGCATACTATAGAGATGCGCCGCGCCCCCTACCCTGATAGGATCCTATGTCCTTGATACATCACTATTACTGATTCAGTAGAACAGCATTGTTCTATTATATTGTTATATTATTATTGATAGCATCTGTGGTGTGGTCGTTGCACAGGTCGGCTCATAACCCGGAGGCGGCGGGTTCGATTCCCGCGAAAGGACAAATGGGTGCATGCATAGACAAATAGGGGAAGTCTGTGTGTGGGTATTCTGGGACCATAGCCCTTGTAGTTTATGGGTCCCTAGATACAGGGGTTCCTAGTTATAGGAGAAACCTAGGGAACCCTAGTTAGGGGGTCCAGGATCTATGTGTCTGGTTTGAACCTATAGGTCCTTACCAGACTAATTTTCCAACATTGTACAGGTGTCTGTAAACAGGAACTATAGTAATTTTCAGCGGCTGTAATTTCTGGCAACACCAAAAAATAAATAAAAATTATTACTCCGGGTTTTTTCTGAATTCAACATAGATTTCCTTTTCCGCCATTACGTATTCTTTGTTTCAAACACGACCTTGCACACCCATCTCGGCCATTTTATTTAAAGTTTTGTCAATGACTAATTCATATTTATGTTGTAAACATGCACTCTGACTTTTCCACGGTGGACGTGGTTTATTGCCTAGAATCTAGAGCAGTTTCGACAGTGAATTATTAATTTATTACCGGCGTTTATTATTATTACTTCATCACGGATTATTCAAACGAACTCGTAGGTATTTGATTAAATAAAATAACATCCGCGAAATGATAATTATGAATAATATATAAAATGAATCTTAGGGTTATCTATCGATATCGATAAGAACCTGCCGCCGAGCAGTAGTGTGCAACCACTACTGTGTTCCGGTTTGAAGAGCATTGTAGCTAGTGAAATTACTGGGCAAATGAGACTTGATGGCGTGCGCTGTGCAGTGTCACGCGAAACTTTATTATTTTAAAGTTCCGAGTGACACTGTAACTCTTATGGGCGGCCGTGTCACTCATCAGGTGAACGACTAGCTGGTCACGTCATTCATTCTCATAAAAAAAAAACTTCAACTTGCTAATTAAAGTGATTATATTATCTTTGTTGCTAATTCTAAGAGCTATATGGGTCACTTTGGTCCTCTTGTGGACACAATAATCTAGTTAAACTTCCTTCACTTATTGTTACCTAATAGATACTTAATTACTCATCAATAAGTGAATAAAACTTAACAATGATACTGTTCAATCATTTTCCCGTTCTCGCATTTTTATAGGTATGAGCAATCGTGACATTTTCTCTACTATCAACACGATAAGTAATAAACAATTTCCTTTTAAAATGTGCAGCTGTTTGCCAGCTACAAAGATAGCTACAAAGAGCATACTTGTATGAGTGTTGGTATTGTATGACATAATCTGGCATTTTGCAAGTCCGACCATGCGTAGAGTAAATATCTCAACGCTGATGTGCGTAAGAATTATTATATTTTTTAAATAAATATATTTATCTACGCAATACGCAATCACATGACATAGTTATTGGTTCTTATGGATAAACTTTAGTTATTAGACATCAGGCTATATGGTGTGGTGGCACAGAATAGATACATAGCATGGTGGCGGTGGTCCAACGACCTGGTGAGAACCGTGGGGAGCCGATGGATGCAGGAGGCAAGCAGCCGCTCAAAGTGGTGCTCTTTAGGGGAGGCCTATGTTCAGCAATGGACGTCTTCAGGCTGAGGATAATGATGATGATGGTGGTGGTTGAGCTCGCCTCACAACCCGGAGGCGGCGGGTTTGATTCCCGCGACAGGTCAAGTAGGTATTATGTGCCAGATTAAAAGCGCAAATACCTTTTCTGTGTCTGGGTGCTGTAGGACCATGATGGTTCTCGTATATAGTTACAGGTCTCTAGATACAGGGAATCCTGGTTAGGGTCCAGGATCTATGTATGTGATCGTAAGTCATTGCTTTGGTCAAACACCGACCGTGTTTGCTCACTTTCTGATTTTGTTCTTTATTTGTTTCCATACAAATTGTATAGAAACAAATAAAATCTTCTACATTTTATTAGTTCATAGCCCTATTATAGGTTACTGTAGCCTATTCATTACCAGAGCAACTTCTACTGGAACATAGCCTCCTTTCACTGTGCTTGATAATAACGTGAACTCAGAAAAAAAGGTAAAATAATTACGTTCCCACTGTCCTCATTGACGGTGGGCAGGGTAATATATGTATCAACATAATAATGACATAATAATAACAATATCATTATATTTATAAGTCTACATTACATAGGACCATTACATTGACTATAAATCCAATCTTTGGAACAATATTTAATTTCAGTCTGAGTCTATTTAAAAATAGCAACCTTTACAACAGTTCAGACACCTTTAATCGCCAAAAAAATCTCTGCACTGCAATACGTAGACAAAAACGTAATCAGAAGTGATTAATGCAAAACGGAATCGCGTGTCAAGGGCGAGGCCGCTGTTATCACAATATTAGGTACAAATACTTACAATCATTAGGTACTACTACACTACACTAGCTAAGGCGCTCTTTACTTAGAGTCCACGCCAAACTTAATGGCGGCTGTGAAGTCGGCGCAAAACGCTGCGCAGTAGATGCGCAAAAATTAGATGGGCTCGGGAAGAGGTTGTCGATGTTCGCGGCGTGGGGCTTGCAGCTCACTTCACAGCCACCATTGAGTTTGGCGCAGGCTATACATACTTTTCATCTGACTGGCTGACTACTTTTGATCTGCAGAATTTCTAGGCTTTCCAAAAGAACCCCCAACCGTACAGTTCAGAAGCCAGAGCTACTACCATAGTCTGCCAACTGAGTTAGGCCAGTCAAACAAAATACAAAAATCATATTACCGAAATACTTACAGCAGGTTATGTAGTGAATCGAACTCCTAAAGTGTTTCAGGAGTCGATTATCCTAATTAACAATATAATTTTACCTGTGTCAATAAGTTTAATTACACAATTTATTTGTCGAAAGTTAAATGCAATAAATGAGACAGTAATTATTAACAAAACGATAGTCAATAATCTAGGTCAGTTTTATTTTAGTGATCCATCAACCGAGTTATCTCGATAACCGATCTGAAGAGCCCGTAATCGAGTAATGTGTAACAATTACTAATCGATTATATTGTAATCGACGAAAGGATCGATCGTTATCGAATTGACTGGTTGACGGCTGTATCGAATGTTTGAAATAGGTAACTTACCGTATAGGTTGAGGTTGAGAGTTTTATGTACCTATGTAGAATTTTATAAATGTATTTTAGAGTACCGAGTGACACTGCACCTGTTATGGGCAGCCGTCACGCGACGACTCGTTCACTCATTGACATATAAAAGTAAGAGCGATGGAACAGTTGATATACTTACTTATAAGTTTCATCATCATCAACAGCCTAAAGACATCCAACATAGGCCTCCCCCACAGAGCACCACTTTGTGTGACTGCTCGCCTCCTGCATCGATCAGCACCCCACGGTTTTGACCAGATCGTCAGTCCACCTAATGAAGGGCCGGCTGGGTCTTACGGTTCGTGGTCGCCACTCGAGAACCTTTCTTCTCCATCGGTTGTAAGTTCTGCGAACAATGTGGCCTGCCCATGCCCATTGCCATTTCAACTTGCTAATTCTAAGAGCTATCGGTCACTTAAGTACTCCAGCGGATCTCCTCATTTCGGATCTTTTCTCGCAGGGACACACCGAGCACAGCTCTCTCCGTAGCTCGTTCCGCGACTTTGAGCTTATATTTACTAATGCGGCCAACAGAAAGAGACCACGTCTAAAACACATAAAAGAAACATTTTTCGTAAACTATCTTGAGTACCTATGATTGTATAGTCGGTAATTACGACATGCTGTAGTTGCATGGCCACCGAAAATTAAAAGACGTAGGTATATCATGTTGCGAGCCAAATATGGCTCACTCGAGAATGGCACCTAATTCTCATCGCGTGGGGTAAAAGGAAGTCTTATGTAAAGCTCTTAGTTGCTCAATAAATACTCTACAATAAGAACAAGATCGAATTCGCAGATTAGCTAATTTTGATTACCTTTTGAGATAAAATAATAAATAGTTTTTACCGATAATAATATAGACTGCTGTAGTACAGCAAGAGTAAAAGTATAGATAGTTATTCTGATTTTCTATTTTTATAACAACTTGTATTATTGTGTAGGACTGTGGTTTTATAACTCTTTTTATTTTATTTTTATGTAATGTCGGGGTAAAGAATTTATGTGATTTATAGCAGTAGATGACGCTACCAACCCCGTAAGTTGGATATAAAAGGTGAAGGATAATGGAGATGGTAATCTTTTTTCACTGTAGGTATACCGGATGAATGCAGATTCAAGTCGCGTTCGTGATTCAAAGAAAGAAAGAAAATACACTTATTCAAGACATCACACAACATTATAGTTTTATAAGTAGGTAGGTACTGAAACCAAACAAATAACCCAAAAAGAGAGACACTAAAAATTGTTCTAATCTGTAATTTAGGTAGGTAGGTACTTTATACTGTTAGAGGGTGGGGAGGGGTGTGGGACACTCACCCGACCAGTTTTGTTACGTCCAGAGGGGAGAGTTACAAGAAAAAGTACTTCAAGTGAAGGATACCTTTTTTTATGTAATGAGTGACAAACAAGCAGGTGGCTCAACTAATGGTAAGTGGTCATCGCCGCCTATGGACATCTGCAACACCAAGGGCATTGCCGGTGCGTTGCCTACCCTTAGAGAGGACTCTTTTAACAGTTTTCTTAAAGCTCCCCATACTGTAGTTATGCGGAATAACCTCAGGAGGAAGATCATTCCACATCTTGCAGGTTCGTGGAAGAAACGACCGCAAGAATCGCGTCGTATGAGATTTCCACGTGTCTACAATATGTGGATGCGCTTTTTCACGCTGCCGAGAAGTTCGACCTGCAACCAAATTTTCAACCAACATGAACAATTTTAGTTTCAACAATGCTTTTCCTTTGCAGATAAGATAAATTGTGAGTTGACCCACATCCCTACTTCCACGCAACAAAACATTCATACATGTTAAAACGCCCGAGACTTCATAAATCTGACTCAGACACCCATGAAAAATACGTTTTCGGATATTGACAAATGGCACCTCGTTTATAATGACTCGGCATGCGTGTGTCACAATGACTCACGTTTGGGATATACTTAGGCGATATTTTTTTATGGAAACTTACTCGTTGGCGCGCCTTTTTTCCTGTAAGCTTCATGAAAGATTTAAAGAGACCTCGCAAGGTATAGATAACGCACCGGCAATGCCTTCGGTTTAGTGTTGCAGGTGTATAATATGCCTAATCTGATCCAAAAATAGGTCCCTGAATGAACTTCTTCATTTAAGTATACTGTCATCAAACTTTAACGTGTAATTTTAAAATATCAGCTCGCCTCTAATACTATACTTACTCTGAATGATATATTAGGTAAGATACCTACAAATGGACATGAGCAGTAGAGCTTTAGCTTCGAAATGTCAAGAGGCATGTGATCCCGCGTAATGTGACTCGTTATGAATGGGTTGTCGCGATATCGGCGACTGGTTTTTTAAGACAATATTCTATGTTACTACGTGACTCTTAAATAACTATATAGTTCTTAAAATAACAACCGCTATTGGCCTAAAAATGGATGATGGAACTGAAACAAACAAACGCAAACGCAAGTGTTGCAAACGTCCATAGGCGACGGTAATCGCTTACCATAAGGCGGGTCGACTGCATATTTGCCTCACATAAATACAAAAATTATTCATAATGGTTACAGCCCACTACCACTTAGAATTAGGAGCATACCTACTTCCACCCAGCGTGCTAGAAATACTAGTGGTAGGTATAGAAACCAATAAGTTATGTTATGCACTACCTGAGTCAGAACCCAGAAAATCCTTGGAACGGGAGTAGGTGAAATGAATTAGAAATTTCTTTGAAAAACTAATGCGTACGAGACCACGAAATTCCGAATACCTAGATGACGCGTTTGCGTATTTTTTCCAGAGATCAGTAAATGAGTGTTTCCTATTAGTTGTGGTGCACGAGTCATACCGCATTTTCTTCTGCATGCCTAGTTCTCTAAAACATAGCTCTTTGAAGCAAGATAAAGCTCTTTGAACCAAGATACAGCTTTTTGAAGCAAGATACAACTCTTTGAAGCAAGATACAACTCTTTGAAGCCAGATACAACTCTTGGAAGCAAGATACAACTCTTTGAAGCTAGATAAGACTCTTTGAAGCAAGATACAGCTCTTTGAAGCAAGATACAGCAGTAAATGGAATAACCAGACTCGCAGAACCGACAACCGTTGTGAAAGAAAGGTTCTCAAGTCTCGCCCACGCTGGACTGGATGATGGAAAGTATTTTCCCAATGTAAACGTATTTGATAATAGAATATGTATATGTATATAAGTAATACTGATGATAGAGCAGCGAGAACGGAAAACTATTGAAGCAGACGGCAAAGGCTTATTCGAAGCAAACAATGGAAATCTTCCGGCTAAAGATAAGGTTGGATAGAAAACTCAGAAGAAGCGATTGTATTACAATTAATTGACACATGCCTCAACAATCAGCCTTACAAAGTATCATACCACCTACACTGTGGGTCAAATGTCAAGAATGTCGAATGTGGACTATGAATTGACCCATTACAGCGATCCTACATTACATATGGGCGATGACTGGCATAAGGACCCTTGAGGCAAGAGGTCGACTTGCCTCAAGTGCCGCCGTCCTTCGGGCTTCAATCTTTTGAACAATGTGTGAGTGGTGTTCGTTCGTTGTACGAAGTTATGGTAGGTATAATAGAAATATAATATACTTATTATTATGCCTATCCATTACCTTGCTTTGAATTTTTTAATGGTTATTGTTTAGTTACAGTTCCCATTTATTTATTAAATAAATTTACAAGTTACCTAACTTTATAATAAAAGTATATATAATTATTCTATGTAGGTATCTAGTGTCATTTTTTTTTGTTTGTTTTTTAACAGTATCAAGTAAAGATATTTTCTTTACATCAACATCTAGTATGAAAAGAACAGATAATAATGACTATTTATTACCAATTTTGTGACATGTGTTTTAATATGAATAAAATGACTATTGTTCAAAATGGAAATCCAAATGAGTCCCACTATGAACTACCGAGATACGCGGCGTTAACTATACTACTTAATTTCTTTACCTCGAGGCTTCGGTCAATCCCCTTCCAAGTGGTCCGCCGTAGTCCAGGGTGGCCGGCGCTAGCGCCGGGCCAGTGGGTGTCCGTCAAGTCCGGCAGCAGAGACCGAAGCCGAGGATTCTTTTGGTACCTAATCACTACACCCTACCGTTGCTATTTACACCACTATTCACTCGCGGTTCGGCTCGTTGCCAATTACAAAACATTCGCCGTAACACGAGTAACAACACAACACAGTCCTTTGCACCGTTATTTCTGCCAAACAACTATTGACTATTAAAATTATCTTAATTTATTTATTTCCGTCTAACAGCCTGAATAATAAACGCAGCAGCATCCTAAATAACCTATGTAGTTATGGCACAACTTAATTATGCTTTATGTAGATCGGCACTTAATTTATGAAATAGATAGGTACTCGACATAAAAGCGTTCATAATGCACATCATCTCGTCAACCAACATAATAAAGCTTTAATTAAACAGACAGAAGCACTGTAATGGATTTAATTGATTTCACCAGTGTACTTACTACAACCTTCGATCCGGCACGAACCCATAAATGATGATGCGTACAAAGAAGTTGACCGGAAGGTTCCGTACGAACGGGTTCCTGAAGTATGCCATGCGGTTGGCATGTACCAATGGCCAAAACTTCTGCCAAATCTAGACCATTTAGAATATTTCCCCACAACGGATCAAAAAACTCACCCATCTTGCGTCCATCCGAATCCGCGTGAAAATGGTTTTCTTTTTTAATGAAATAGGTGGTGAGTCGGATAAGATTTTCGTAGCAGATAACATAACAAATACCTACTTTAAGAAATAAAAAAAGGAAATACCGTAACAAAGTAAGTACTTCACATACAAAACACATACCTACCTAATCAAAAAAATTCACTAGTTTGTATAAAATTAATAAAAACATGCCAAGTGAGAGTCGGTTGTCATTTTAATTATACTCTTGGTACGGAACCCTTGGTGCGCCAGTTTGCCTCGGACTTGGCCAGTCATTGATTGATAGCTCACGAAAGGCCTAGTATTTTACAACGCTGAGTGTTTATTTAGTCCGAATAGTGATATAGCTTAGCACAATCGGCTGATGACCCTCAAGCTGTAAGGTTCTAACCAGACAATGATTCAAATAAATGGGATATGTAAAATAAAATATCTTTATCTTGGAACTGGGAAACTTTCTATTAGGTCCGTACTTGTCTTGGTATAACTTGGCATCACAGAGTTTCGAAATAAATGACGCTTCCTTTCTTTGGACGCTTCAAAGCATATTTTTTTTCTTGCTCTCTGCTTAGCACCTTGGCAATGTCAATTAAGAATTGGCATCTGTTCCACCACCACTTTGGGTGAAACCAGTTTTTTTCGTTACTCAATTGTTTTTCGAACCTGCCTAATAGGCATTGAACATATCATTAGGGGCATGTGAAAAACCATGTAATTTTTTGTTATAATTCTCATTTACTACTTTCCGATATGATAATCACGCTCAATGCACGTTGGCTCGGAATTCATATTACGAGAATATCTATTAGGGAATAACTGACCTGCTAAGGTACTCTAATCTATTGAGTGTGCGCAGAGGCGGATTGAATGTCGAGAGCACCCTAGGCAACCAACTCATTGACGCCGCTTGGGGTGTCCAATAATTTTTGGTCTATGCCATTGTAACTATTATCTAATCCATGAAATATCCCTATAAGGGTCCGCCTGTGATGAACGATCCTACACCCACATAAGCAATAACATTCGCATGGCGCCAAATAGTAAAGTTTACAACATTATTTTCAGTAATTGGTTTTCAACACAAAATTTGTAGTGGTGGTGTAATCCTGGTTAAAAGATATTTTAAGCGTTTCACAAACAATGAATGGGTCATAACTGAACTCAACGAATATAGAACCACCCCATCTCTTCCCGTGGGTGCCGTAAGAAGCGGCTAAAGGAATGTCCAGGAATGGACAGCAGCACTCTCTTCCGTCTTCATTATTCTATCTGCGACTGCGATTACCAAGACGCCTTTATGGCGTTTGCCATAATAAAGCTGGTGCAAAGTAGCACCACCTCGTGCAGAATGGCGCCACCTCATGCAAAGTGGTGCCACCTCTTGCAAAGTGGCGTTCTGCTTGGGGAGGAGGCCTATGTTTACCAGTGGGCGTCTTCAGGCTGTTGCTGATGGTGATGATACTTACCTGAATACACAACCCAAAACACTGCTATACAATCACAGCGCCACCCATTGATTTTAATTTCCTCCATGGTCCACAGACTTCCTTTGAAATTGCGAAACGCATCCTACAAAGGTGTGCATAATCAAGAAAACATCTGACAGCATCCGGACCACAACGCCGTGCAACACAACTCAACACAATTGATCGGATATCTTGCGAAAGTGGCCCGATTTTGCGCAAATAGGTACGCTGTTTGCTCTATTATTGTACAACCGGGCATACAATGATGTTTGTTTAGCAGAATAATAAATTAATTTCTACATTATTTGTATACCTTGCGGAATGCTGTGTCTATATTTGTGCATTGCGTTTTTGCAATAAAGCATTTGAAAGTTAAGTATTAGGCGTCAAATTATTTAATTTACCCTGAATTGGTTGCGTTTGAAATTTATCTCACGCGATGCAAACAATGCGGTGGAGAAAACATGTTTCCAACCTATCTAGTTCAATTTTGAAGTTTAGGTTATTACCTATAGAATAGTACCTACCTATCTAGTGCATTTAGTAGGTACAAATAACATCTCAATTCATATTTTTTTAAATAAGTTTGACAATTTTCCGGGGCAGCATGGAGTGCGTAATGAATGAATACTGTTTCCTCGCTCATTATGAGCTAATGGCAATAGGCAATGGGCAGGCCACATTGCTCGCAGAACCACAGATTACTGAATATGTTAGCAGAGCCGACAACCGATGGGGAAAAAAGGTTCTCGAGTGGCGTCCATGAACCGGAAGACGCAGCGTAGGCCGGCCCCCACTGTAGGTGGACCTAGAATCTTTTGAAAACCCTAGGGGGCCGATGGATGCAAGTGGCGGTTTATAGGGAAGCCTGTGTTCAGCAGTGGAGTGAGTGTCGAATAATAATTATTTTTTTCGTTTTTTTTTTTAAAATCCGTTTTGCTTTTGCGCCGTGAAGAGCGATCCAACACACACAAACCTACAGTTTCACATTTTATAATTATTAGTGTGATATGTGATTGGTAGAGTCATGACATATCACGTCGGCGCGGCCCGGGGGCTGGCACTAGCAGACGGTGATGATAGCCGACCGATCTGATAACCGATCAAACCAGTGTTTAATGTCTTATGCAACGTTGACGGTGGTTAAAGAGCAAATCGATCTCGACTTTTGATTGTCTTTAGAGGTCAGAACTGACCGAGTCTAATGCAGTTTGTTTTATTTGGTAGAGTACATGTCAAGTGGTAATAATAGTCTGTTTAAACAAGCTGCCCATTTGGTTACATTGCAGAGCTAAGAATATCAGTAACAATAAAATACAATTTCGCATAGTTTTAGGTTTGACGTAGGTTGCTTTTTTTTGGACAAATGCTTTTGACGTATATTGTAAATGTTGTAATATGGTAGGTACACCACAAAACAAGCAATGCATTTGCAGTTTAAACATGTAACTGCAAAATAGGTGACTTTGCAAAGGTCTTTGTAGACTAGACTCACTGATTGTATGCAAACTTAATTTTTTGCGTTGAAACAGCAGGATAAACGCTCTCGCGCCTTGGTTTATGCTTGAGCTGCGAAACTTTTTTTTATAAATTATAGGCATAGCATTACTAACTCATAAATTTTAGTTTTCTTAAGTTCTTGATGGCTTTATTTACATAAGTTTTTTCGCATTTTAATGTTCTGCATACATAGTAAAAAATATCTCTTAAAAGATAAAGTAATCTTATTCTTATCGATGATTGTCATAAAATGTTAAAACCAAAAAGAACAGATATAGGTAAGTCATAACAGACAGTCGTTTTCAAACAAACACAATAAAATTAAGAAGAAATGCCAGAACGGTCGAACATAAACTCCGAAACCAGCGTTTCCCAACATCCGCACCCGCCTCAGGTCGGACTAATATAATGGAACAATTAAACGCTTGCGCAAAACCTTGACAATAACTGTACGGTGACCGCAAAGTTCGCTTCCGAGGAGACACTGCCCAGAGAATATTTTTTCAATCAGTTTTGTTAAATATCCATCTGGTTCATAGCAACAAATGCCTGCCAAAAACTGAACAAAACCATCAGCATATATACGAGTTAAGACTCAGCACGATCTAGGTGGACCGACGATCTGGTGAAAACTGCAGGGAGCCGATGGATGCAGAAGGCGAGCAGCCGCTCAAGGTAGCGCTCTGTGGAGGAGGCTTATGTTCAGCAGTGAACGTCTTCGGATTGTTGATGATGATGAATATGACGATCTAGAAAGCTTAATTATTTTAAAAACCAATTAATGCAATACTAAATGTTTATATGAAATCGAATCCCGATATTACATGATACTTCGCTCCAATATTCATTGTTTCCATTCCAGGTTGTCTCCTATTTATTTTTCATAGTCACCCCAACATCCAGCAGCAGTCTTGCGACCTTGAACTACCAAACAACGTCCTGGACAAATCGCATCCGAACATTGTTCCGATGTGCCAATTAATGAGGATTAACTATACAATGGACATGGGCCTTATTGGCCCACTTATCAGGTCATTGTTACACTCTACGACCTGAAATTAACCTCATGGTTCATTAATTTGTTAATTAATAATCATCATTAACAGCCTGAAGACGTCCACTGCTAAACAAAGGCCTTCCCCAGGGAGCGCCACTTTGAGCGGCTTCTCGCCTCCTGCATCCATCGGCTCCCCGCGGCTTTCACCAGACGTCGGTCCACCTAGTGAGAGGCCTACGCTGCGTCTTCCGGCTCGTGGTCGCCGCTCAAAAACCTTTCTTCCCTGGGTAGCTTAATTAATAATGTGCGTAGAGAAATAACGTACATGTACTTAATTCATAAACAATAAGACTGTATATTTTCATATTTTAATAACTTAACAAGTCACAGTTCACATTACCATCATCATCATCATCATCATCATCATCAGCCTGGATACATTCGCTGCTGAACGCATATATAGGCCTCCTTTAGTACGCTACTTTAAGCGGCTATTTGCTTCCTGCATCGGCTCCCCGCGGTTTTGACCATTTTGTTGGTTCATCTGTAGGGGCCTTTCCTCATCCAGCCTATGCCTCGTTTGCCGGTTCGTGGTCGCCACTCGAGAACCTTTCTTCTCCATCGCCGCATCGGTCGCAGAAGTGACTGCAACCGATGGCCCCGACGGTTGTCAGTTCTAGGAGCGTTGTGGCCTGTCCATTGCCATTTCAGCTTGATAATTCTATGACCTATATTGGTCACTTTAGTTCTTCTGTGGATCTCTTTAATTCGGATCTTATCTTGCAGGGAAACACCGAGCTTAGCTTCCATTATAGCTTGGAATAAGACTATAGATATTAGGAATTACTGTGGTATCCAAAGAGGCTGCCGTAACACTGTAAAAAGTTAGGTGGTACTTACCTTATAAAGTGTAATTTTTATAGGTCATAAAATTCTAACTTGAAGATTTGCAGTCGGTAAAAGGTCTATTTTAAATCACAATAAACTCTAACGAATCATATTTAATGTTTACCTATGTATCTATACACGAGTACAGGGTAAAAAAAATATCGCAGGCCTTTAAATAATAATCGTCTACACAATAGGCCATCAACAATGGGACAAGAATCGATTCCCAGGTCAAGGCAGTTGTCGAGCAACAGTCAAAATGGATTACCTTAGATTTCTGAATTAGATACCTACCTCCCTATATATTTATCAATGTTTTGGCTTTGTTTACACAGCTTTACTCAACATGCACAGCTATAAAAATTAATACATACTAGAATTAAAGATGATCCTGACAAAATTAATTTCTAAACTCTCTCGAAAAGGACTCGCTCGAAAGCACTGGGCAGGTGGGCAGCTAGCCTAGGGCTGAGCCGTTGCCGGAAAATAAGGTTCAGAAAGTCTCGCCCAAGCTTCTTTTATTTATAACGAAATAAACGGCTAGCCTAGAAAATACCTATTCACTCGCGACTTGAAGAACTCCAGATACCACAGACCTAACATATTCTTGATAATTTTTGAAATAATTAACTTTTTATATTTTGTATTCAGTTTTTGGTTCCCAGAAACCTACCTATTTTGAAGTATTTTTTTTTACCTCTGTTAACAATCTAGTGGTATAAAATGACACGGCAAAGGTCAACACAACACACTGCACTACGCAGTACCTACTGTTTTTTGTTTCATTGTAATGAATATACGAATATACCACACCACATCATAGTAATTATGTTCATTTGATTAAAAAAACAGTAATTTGCAGGTACATCATACAAATACCATTCATTCAGTAGATCTCAATTGCTATAGTAATTGAAAGATTGCAGACGAGATCGCCACCGTTAGGCAATGATGACCAGCTGATGCTTTGTTTTTTTGTTATATTTCATGATTTCAAGATAGTTTGTGTGGGAACTGGAGAACTAACCATGATTATTTATCAGACATATCTCATAAAATATGCATGACTCATGTAGGTTTGTTGCTTACTTCAGACTATTTTAGTTTATACTTGAACAAATCAGTTGATTTTCTGAGAGAATTACTTGTTTGTATTGTAAAAGTAGGTGAGTAGATAGGACAAAGCAGCGATGGCAAAATTGAAGGTTTGCATATGACACATTGCAAAATAGTCGATAGAGTCACAACTAACAAAGAAGCCGCAGCGTCTGTTAGAAATGATACCAGGAGGTCTAGCAAAGATTGCTTTCCATTAGCGTCAACGCCAAACAATAACTCAAAATGTATGGAAATGACATTTCGGAAATAGCTTACTTTTCCGCAGCTAATGTTATTCCAACACATTTTGGAGCTAGCGTTTGGCGTTAACGCTAATGGAAAGGAATCTTTGCTAGACCCCCAGGACATTTCAGGTCATTGATCCAACCCATGTCAACGACTTTCGCGTATCAACCTCTTTCTTATACGAACTGCTCGTAGTACACAAAACCACTAGAAGGGCATTCTTTCTCCACTCATTGCAGTATAACAGCGACAAATTTGCAATCATTCTGCGCATATCTCTCACGCTGACAAAGGGTTTGCCAACATAAATGCAACATTACATATTACGCAGTGTTGTGTTTAACGATATTACACTTTGCAATTAAGCTATGAACTTATGAGTGAGGCATGTGAAAAAAGCAGTGACGAAGCGGTAAACTACAGTTCTCCAATTGGTAAGAGTTGGTTGGTGTCCTCGTTTACAAAATCACTGTTTCCGGAAAGTAGATGAAACGACGATATTAGGAGTAATGAGTATTGCAACTGAAAATAATAATGTGAGGACATTTCACACAGCAACATCTAGCCCCAAGCTAAGCATAGCTACTATGGGAACCAGATAACTGATAGAATACTCGGGTACTTTTTGGTTGTAAATACATACATAGACATATTATAACAACCAGACATAGAACAAATACCGATGTTCATCACAAAAATGTTTGTCTTGGGTGGGACTCGAATCCACCAACTATAGTTCAGAAGGCAGAACTATACCTATTGCAATGGTCTCTATAGTCACAGGTATCATCTTTAGTTTTGCTATTATTCTGAGTGTCTGTCTAGGTCAGAGTAAAGTGGTAGAATCTTTTTAGATTTACGTGCGATGATGCTATGAATTAAAAATATACAGGTCTCTACAAACTAGCTTACCTTCAAAAGACATTTCCAGAAGACAGCTTTGCTAACTCTCGAAAATTCTAGGCTGTAGCTCATAAACGTCAACAAGAACTCAATAATTATCTCCCGACGAAATCTCAGACATAACCAGTAGCCCCCAAACAATAACATAGAAACAAAACAACGACGCATGCTTTACAAGTTTTACGACTCCGTTGAAGGATGGTTTCACAAAGGCAATCGTCGCCCGTCTTATTGTGCTGGGTATCTGCGAACTCCAATCCAAGGTGCGAATTTCTGCATCAGATCGTAAAACGTTGTGTGGGAAATAGATAACATTGAACATCTTGATATAATGCGTTTAAAATGAACGCTTTGAGAGATTAGGTTTATGGTCAATTCCATCAGCATGTGAAATCGTAAGGGTGTAGCGTAACCAATCCCTAATGACCCAGCTGTATAAATGGAAGGCAACTTTTGGGAAAAGTAGGTAAAATTTGTACCTCATGAAATGAAATCGTAATTATTATTGGCAAAAATCTGATAATTATGATCAAAAGCTGCATTTTGTTTTGTAATTAAAGGGATTAAAATGGAATGATGTTAAAGGTTACAT
Organism: Ennomos erosarius; assembly: GCA_963580505.1. Classification (NCBI taxonomy): domain Eukaryota; kingdom Metazoa; phylum Arthropoda; class Insecta; order Lepidoptera; family Geometridae; genus Ennomos; species Ennomos erosarius. Next base: position 13,868,449 of record OY756991.1, read on the forward strand.
AATTAAAGGTGCGTAATGCATGCATCTGCTGCATTCTCGCATAATGTAGGTAAGTACCCCAGATAATATAATACCTACAGTACAGATGCCTCATCCCATACAACGGAACAACGCGGGCTATTTTACGAATTATTTTATTTCTGCATAACGCAAGATTATTAAGCGACATTTATTGCGTGTTGACGAAGTATTGGGCCAAATGAATACACCGGACACTAACTAGTAACACTCTAAACACGATTACTATACTTTTTTCAAGTTCGGGCTATTTTTCGGTTGTACCTGATGGGACCCCATGATAAGTACTAAACTAATTGATAAGTTTTCCTTGTTCTTTGCATAAGTAGACAATTATCTTGTCATTAGCTACTGTATAGGTAGGTACTTAATTATATTACCTAGGATACCTACCTATCGTCAGTCTAGTAGTTATGTGTCTTTTCTTTTAATGCCAATATTTGCTTTGACTTTAGCAGCTTCGGCATACGTAGTTCATAAATCAAGCTTGCCTTCTCTATCCATGGGGATTTGTCGAATTCTATCCACAGAACCCAGTAGGATGCATAAATCCTAACTGACACCAAGACATTGGATTAGAGTAAGTCTCACTGTTCTGTCACACTATGACACGTTGGACTATACAATACAGCGATAGGGTATTTTTTAGAGAAGAGGGGAGAAATTTTCTTTTGTGTTTTAAGTAATCTCATTTTAACCTGTAATTGTGCTAAAAATATCCTATTTGGAATAATCATCATCATCATTTACAGCCTGAAGACGTCCACTGCTGAACATAGGCCTCCCCCAGGGAGCGCCACTTAGAGCGGCTGCTCGCCTCCTGCATCCATCGGCTCCCCGCGGCTTTCACCAGGTCGTCGGTCCACCTAGTGGGCTTGGAATAATAGTCATGAGTATATAGCAGGTGCAACCGCGGGGCGCATCTTGTTTCGCTCAAGAGATTACCAAGGGTAAAGCTGCAAAAACAGAGCCATGAACCAAGCCCTAACAGGAACAAGTGGAATATCAACCATAATGACTACAATCATCAACTTCAATACATGATGAAGCGAATGCACGTAATTATATTAATTAAATCGTTAGATGGCTGTATAAGGCAGGAAGACGGTGCCTTCCTTGATATTAAAATATTTGTTGATAATAGAAATTGTAAGGTTTATTGTTGTGTTAAAACATTTTCGTAGATGTGCGCCATTAAATGCTTTGTTTGGTTAATTGTTACCGGTATGCCACTGAGAATGTCGAGTACGGACAATTTTTTACATAATTTAAGAGAATGACAATTAAATTTGTAGGAACTGATTTTAATTCTTCTGTGGTACACAATAAGTATGAGAAGATCCACAGAAGGGCTAAAGGGACCGATATAGCTCTTAGAATAAGCAAGATAAAAATATGGGAATAGGCAGGCCACATCGCTCGTAGAACTGACAACTGATGGGGTAGAAAGGTTCTCGAGTGGCGACCACGGACCGGAAGATGAAGCGTAGGCTCTCGACTAGGTCTCCGACGATCTACCTACACTTATTTCTTTTTCAGTGTTATCTTAATTTCTCCATCTTTCAGGCTGTCATCATCATCAACAGCCTGAAGACGTCCACTGCAGCACATAGGCCTCCCCCAGAGAGCGCCACTTCGAGCGGCTGCTCGCCTCCTGCATCCATCGGCTCCCCGCGCTTGTCCTTATAGAGAGTAAAATTTCCTTATGGGGAGAGCTGTGGCTAATACGTTTTCGACCAGAAAGACCGATCTATTGGACTACTAGCCGATAGATCTTTTTATGTTTTTCCAAGTCCACAATACCGTGGTTGCCACACAAAAATGCTAATTTGCTACAAAACATTGACACACAATAAACCGAGCCATGATTGACAGACGAACCTGCATCGTATAATTCGTTCTTAATTGCAATTTGTTCTACGTAGACGCTGATTTAACGTGACTCCGCACATTCGGTGCTTTTTAAGGTTCTGTATCCAAACTTCCAAAGGATAAACATGGTTACCTTGCGGCTGTATATCTGTTTGTCTCACGAATGAACGCGTGTCTATTAAACAGTAATTTTATTAGGTGGTAGGACTTTTCTGCAAAATTCGTCTAGGTATGTATCTACCTGTGTTATTCTGCCGCCAAGCAGTAGCATGCAAGCATTATTGTGTGCTCTTCAAGGGCACTGTAGCTAGTAAAATTACTGGGCAAATGAGACTTATAAGCTGTAGAAGCTGAATTACAGCGTAGAAATCTTTTTTAGACTGTGTGATGTCTCAGGATGACGTGCGCTGTGCAGTGTCACGTGATACTTTATTATTTTAAACTTCCTGAAGAGCACAGCACAGCAATACAAGGCTCTAATTCTCGATGAAAACACACGATAAGAAACCACGTCGTTATCGTGTTCAAATCGTATCACAGCGAAGAAATACCTTCACTTCACAGTTCAAATCGTGCCAATTCCATTCATTTCGCGTGGTTTAGTTTTCGTTTTATAGAAAATAGATTTTTGCAGATTTCATTTCGTATGAAATGAGGAGATCCGCAGGAGAACTAAAGTGACCGATGTAGCTCTTAGCAAGTTGAAATGGCAATGAGCAGGCCACATCGCTCGTAGAACTGACAACCGATGGGGAAGATAGGTTCTCGAGTGGCGACCACGAACTGGAAGACGCTGCGTAGGCCGGCCCCCCACTAGGTGGACCGACGACCTGGTGAAAGCCGCGGGGAGCCGATGGATGCAGGAGGCGAGCAGCCGCTCTAAGTGGCGCTCCCTGAGGGAGGCCTATGTTCAGCAGTGGACGTCTTCAGGCTGTTGATGATGATGATGATGATGATATGTAAGACGGAATTCGCGTGGTTTCGAAGTAAGGAATCGATAGACAATTTTATTAGGGCCCTGCACATCAGAATACATAACAAAACTCTAATCATAAAAGTTTCAAGTGTACGGAGAACTTGAACTTTGCCATGAGGCTGCGTGTTGGCGTGCCATGAGGATGTGGTCACATTAAAGTTTAGGTTAACATTAGTTATGGTTTGGTAATCGGTTTGTTTAACGTCACGTTATAATTAGCAAACTAGATTTTTCTACGATTGTTATTTTCGGGCGCTTCCTTCCTGATAACTAATCCATGCTCATCAGCATGTTCGTTTAGCCTTTTTGTGTAATGGCTGTTTGTTGTTGAGCTTAGTGATGACTGATGATTGTATCGTTTCTGGAATTACATATAAGTACCACCAACCATTAGGGGCCTTATTATAAACGTTTCTTAAATTTAACCAGTGTTTAAAATGTTCCGTCTCGATAATTAATCGCAGTTAATCAATAGTTTGTGTAGGCTTAAACTGCACCTCTATTGTTTAATAAATTTTCATCAACATCAATAGCCTGAAGAATGTCCTTGCTGAACATAGGTCTCCCCCAGAGAGCGCCACTTGTGGCTGCTCACCTATTGCATCCATCGGTCCCCGTGGCTTTCACCAGATCTACGCTGCGTCTTCCGATTCGTGGTCGCCACTCGAGAACATTTCTTCCCCATTAGCGTTTGGCGTCAGTGTTAGCGTTTGGGATCTTTGCTAGACCCCTTAGTCAAAACTGCGGGGAGCCGATGGATGCAGGAGGCAAGCAGCCGCTTAAAGTAGCGTTTTTTGAGAGAGGCCTATGTTCAACAGTGGACGTCTCTAGGCTGTTGATGTTGATGAAAGACACGTTATACAACTATAAAATTACTAACTGATCATCATGACAAAAATAAAGTGATTTCCTTGAAGACGCTCATTATAGTCAGATTACCTGTTTATTATCCGATACTACAATAGGTACTGGTATTTAGGTTAATTTTATAATAATACGAATAGTGGTATCATTACACTATATGCGAAGCAGTTTGTGCAGTCAGCCTTGGTGGGGCCTTCTCCTTGGATTTTATGTTTGCGATACTGTTACAGTAATAGAAGCAAGGTAGGTAATAAAGGATTATAATATTTATAATAAGGAACCATAATAAACCGAGAGGGCGCCTGCAATACTATACCATATTGTCATCTCGATCAACTAACAAAATAAAAGGATCATCTATCTATCTTTTAAATTTGGTCACATGAGTTCCGTGTGGAATAGATTTATGAAAGCACTAATTCTTAGAAACATTATAGTGGAAAGTAATCAAATTTTTATAGAAGTTAGAGGTATTGATGGAAAAGCCACAAGCACTTGTTCTGACTCTGGGATCGTGATCGTCCTAGTCCTGGGACTCTAGATACAGGGAATTAGTTAGGGTCCAAGATCTATGTGATCGTTGGTTTTCATAATTTTATTTTTATCTTATCATAATTTAAATTAACTCCTTGGCCACTAATTCATTTTCACTATAAATGGCTCACTCCATATTGGTGGACGACTTCTCATTGCCATCGAACAAAGTGCCTTTAATCACACAATGGGCTGTCAAATTAGGGATTCAAAACCATTTCAAAACTCAATATTGTTTTATAGGCAATTTGGCAGTAGCCGGGAGGCAACTGTGGCATTTAGGAGAGGTGTTAATGCTATTTGGACAATAGGTGGAAGGTCAAATGCCTTGAGGATGAGGGTTTACTTCTGCAAGTACCCTGTCACCCCTTTTTGTATAAAATCTAAAATCGATAAGCATTACTAAATTATACGTTTTTTTGTACACTACATACATAGTGCGCTAAACTAAACCTGGCGGAGGGCATTGGTACACCATTCTACAGGTCAATCTCCAATCTCAAATCCAAGATGTAACTAATTTTGGACTAGCAAGCACTGTTTGTAACCTGTATTTACTTTAAGGATATATTTGTAAATTCTTGAATAAATCATTCATTCATTTAACTTTGCACCTGCAATTACCTCCTACGCTCATACTTATAACAGTGCTGGTCAACTCTACTGCAGTGCATATGAATGCACGTTTGATAACAAAGGTATGGCAAGCGACATTAGGGCTTAAGCTAGGAAGTAGATGAATGGGTCGCCATAGTGAAAGCTGACAAGGCGCACATCATCACCTGCAATGCTAAAATTGTTTAGTACCTTGGAATTTCGAAGTGTGTTTTGACTTTACTTTTATAACAAAACAATTAGCAGCAATAAGTCACGGAATAAATAGATAGAAGAGTATTGACGATAAGGGATTTTAACATTTTGCAGCTATTTATCTATTACTTATAATAATCTTTCAAGCTTGACTTATAGGAATAGGTACTGCCTAGTACCTATCTCTAAATAAAAGAGCATAATGATCACTCCATCTATAGAGATCGACCTTTAAAACAGCTGTTTATCAATGGGTGCCTCCTCCCAATCAATCGTTATGAATTCGAGAGCACTCGATCTACATTGATTGATTTCGAAACTGTATCACGACAGTTTGACGGCAAAATACCATATATGATGGTAGGTAGGTACTCAACTCAGTCACACCCACATTCCTGGTGGGTTGTTCTGAATATTAATATACCGTTGTAAGAATAGGATCCCCATCCGTAAAAGCAGGCTAAGGGAATAATATCTAGAGAAGCACGTCGCGCACTCATTCACCGACGTACATCGTGCTCGGCTTCTCGCAGTCTCTGTGTGGGAGTCAGGACTTTGGTTACAGGCCGTTCCTTCTTTCAACACCGGTAGCCTTTTAGATCCGACTGCTTTTCGCATAGCTATTAGCTTACGTTTGGGAGCAAGATGCTGTGTAGCCCATCGCTGCCAGTGTGGTACTGCAGTTGATCATCTCGGTCATCGCGGTCTCTCGTGTTCGAAAAGTGCTGGTCGAATTTCGCGCCACGCTAGTCTTAATGACATCATTCGCCGGGCTTTTACCACCGGCAATGTTGCAGCCATTCTCGAACCGAATGGTCTCATGCGTGACGATGGTAAAAGACCTGACGAAATGACTTTGGTTCCCTGGAAGATGGGGCGGCCGTTAGTGTGGGACGCTACTTGCGTCGACACTACTAGGTGGTAGGACTTTTCTGCAAAGTTCGTCTAGGTAGGTACCACCGCTTTGCCAGTTATTCTGCCGCCAAGCAGTAGTGTGCAAGCACTACTGTGTTCCGGTTTGAAGGGCATTGTAGCTAGTGAAATTACTGGGCAAATGAGACTTTATGACCTGATTACACAGTGTAGTAATCTGATTACTAGACTGTGTGATGTCTCAGGATGACGTGCGCAGTGCAGCGTCACGCGAAACTTTATTATTTTAAAGTTCCGAGTAACACTGCAACTGTTATGGGCGGCCGTATTGCTTAACATCAGGTGAACGACCAGCTCGTCACGTCATTCATTCTCATAAAAAAAAAAAAACTATGGCGCCGTCACACCTTCCCGAGACGCAAGTTAGGGCCGCGCCGCGGCTAATTCGGCTGAGCAGCTAAAGCGGCGCAAATATAGTAACCTCGGTAGCGGTTATATATTTGAGCCGTTTGGCGTTGAGACCCTGGGTCCGTGGGACCGGGAGCTCACCGCGTTTTCCAAAGTCTATCAGAGCGCCTGGTCGATGCGACGCGTGACCAAAATGCTGGGACTTATTTGGCTCAACGTATCAGCATTGCAATTCAACGAGGCAATGCTGGCAGTGGGCTGGAGCATTAGGACTGTCTATAGGCCATCGCGGTCTATTATACACTCCACATGTTCTTTGTAGTAGGTATAGTGTAGCTAGTTAGTGTGTAGTGTAGTTAGTTTTAGTTTAGTTTAATTTTTATTATTGTAGTAGTTAGCTTAAGTAATAAAGGCATATTGCCATTATTTGATATCGGACGTACATACATAGGTACTTACATACTACCTAAAGTAAACCTGGGGGTCTAGCAAAAATACAAAACGCTAACGCTAACGCCAAACGCTAACTCCGAAAATGTATTGAAATGACAAGCAATTTCCGAAATGTCATTTCAGTACATTTTGGAGTTAGCGTTTGGCGATAGCGTTAGCGTTTGGGATCTTTGTTAGACCCCCTGTATCAAATCGCAGATTTTTTTACTACAGAATCTAGAGTACAACGCTGGCCTATTGATTCTCATACTTAAACTATGTTGATATTAAATTGTAAATGTGGACAAATAAGGATTGATAAAAAAACTACCTAAAATGTACATCATCATCGTCATCATCATCATCATCATCATCATCATCATCAACAGCCATAAGACATGCTGAACATAAATAAACATAAAATAAAAAATCCTTTATTTCTCCTGATGATATTTAGGTACACGCTATGATAGCCTACATATAGAGCACACGTTTGTATACCTATTTTTATTACTTTTACATTTTGTTGCCTCTGCGCCATAGGCCTCCCCTATCCTTCTCCACTACTCTCTTTCCCTAGCTCTTTGCATCCTGTCTGGTCCACATCATCATCATCATCATCATCATCATTAACAGCCTGAAGACGTCCACTGCTGATCATAGGCCTCCCCCAGGGAGCGCCACTTAGAGCGGCTGCTCGCTGCATCCATCGGCTCCCCGCGGCTTTCACCAGATCGTTGGTCCACCTATTTCCTCAAAAAAGATTTCTCCACCTTTTTTTCTGTCTTCCCTGATTTCTTTTCCCGTTTAATAGAATCCATTCTGTGACCATTTTAATCCATCCTGTATTTTCAAGTCGACAGATATATAGACGTCGACGCCGAAGTATTAGAAAACTTTTGAAAATGTTATGATTTTACTGAAACGGTAATGCAATTGTGTCTTGTTTAAGACGCATTCCTTTCTTGACAGCTACCAGTAAATTTGATAACTTTGATAATGAACTCTGGAAGCCGTCGTTCATCTCACCTTTAGATGCGGCCTCACTGTCACTGAGACAATGCAACCAATTTAAACCATCACGATTTTCTTGGCAGATATCTTTTAGTGTGTGAATGAACGTACCTACACTGTGGGTACGTACTGCACCTTGTCTTGTACAGTGGCATCTGTGATTGAAGTCTTAAGTGGCGCACCATCATGTGGCGCATCTGAAAGGTATTTGGTTAGTCACTTCAAAACTAATTTAATTTTCATTTTGTACTTTTCCAGTATTTTTCTTATTATTAATAAGTGATTATGATTTGAGTAGGTAAATCATCAGCGGCCTTTAAATTACTGTTTAGGCATAATAATAATTATGTGTGTATAGGATTTGACACTTCTTTTGATGGTTGTAAACCAATACGAGAGCGGAACGTGTGCCACACTACCACCACAACCGTCACCTTGCAGGCGTATGTTGCAACAGTTGGAATAACTTTGTTACCGTGCTGTTCTTCCCTTCTTTCCGCAAGCTTGTCGAACCAGGCTCTGCAAGCTTCCCCCATATGTAAAAAGAGGTAAATGAGATGTTCGACCGGGTGGCCCGACTGCAAACGCGACCCACGATACACGGCGAAAGACGGCACATGTGGAGGTTTTTAGTGGGTTCAAATCCCACATACCCTCTGCCTCCACCCCCTTGTTGGCAGCGAAATGCATGGGCATTTTCCTATCCAAAAAAAAAGTAAATAAGAGGCGCAAAATTAATATAATAATATGCTTAGTCAGTGTTCAAACTAAATTTATTATTTTCACTGTCAATGGTGCCATCACAATGCCCGGAATGTAAATTAACCATAGATTTTATTAATATATATGTCTATGAAATTAACATAATTATATAAAAAAGCACGGATGTGAGTGGAAAAACAAGTGGCCTATATAACAGCCTTGATTGTACCAATTCATATAATTTATTATGTTATTGCGAATATATTCGAGGTCTATGAATAATATTTGACTGGCCTGATAGCTCAGTTAGTAGTAGCCCGGCCTTCTGAAATATAGGTTGTAGTGTAGGTTCGATTCCTACCCAGGACAAACATTTGTGTGATGATCATTGGTGTTTCAGGTGTTTGTTCTGTGTCTGGGTGTTGTATTTTACATTCTTACGTATTGTACACGTATTTACAAACAAAATGGTTCCCAGCTAATAGGTATGCTTAGTTTGGACTAGATGGCGTTGTGTACCTAAAATATCAGCACAAAAAATATTCCTAATTATTATTTAATGTTTTTAATTTACTTAAGTCTTGGGGTTGTTTTTTTCATTATCGTACCTAGTTGTTTCGGAGGGCACGATCACCTGGTGGTCGCGGCTGGTGGCATTACGCCAAAACAAAGCTTCGGGACTCCAGAGCGGGTTGGTTGGTACCTACAAGTGCAACTTATTTAACAAATAAATCCGTATTTAAGTAATTATTTCAACAATGAAAATAACCTCAATTATAAGTTATTTTACCTTGCCTATGTATAATGATATAGCATTATGAAGTTCTGTAGATATACCTATATATGCTTTTGTTCAGTTGATTATAAGATTAGAGCCTCCAACTGACTTTTTCGGCAATTAAGTCTATTATCTCACTTATTATGTCATATTAGATTTATTAAATTAATATCGATGCTCATTAATATAATTACTCATAATATAATATTCGTTATTACAGTGTTTGAATGAAAACCGCTATGATGTGTGCAATTGTGCATGGTCATAATTAATGTCATTATTTTTATTTTCAAATCTATTGTCAGTAAGTATATTAAATTATATTATCCACAAAATATGTAGGTACCTATCTAAGTTCTAGAATATAAACGAATATCCCATAAAAAGGGGTTGAATCGATTTCAATTCGACAGTTAGGTACCCACCTATCTAATAAATGTACTATTTTAGGACCGGTGTGAAGTTAGCGGCCTGAGATAACCCGACCAAATTGTAAAGTCAACACTTTTAACCACATTTCTCGATAAGGTTCTATAGAGCCTTTCAGGTGAGTATAAATTTATAAATTTCAGGTATTTCATTGGTGTGAAAAAAAAAACTCGGGGCTGCAAAAGAAATCTAGACACTTTAATATGAAAAGTAGGCGTGTGACAGCAAATGAAAAGAAGCTTTCAATAAAGCTTTTTAAGGCCTATCATATGCAAAGAACTACTACAACTCCAGGTACTTCAGAGATAAAAAAATAATTAAAAACTCTGTAAAATGTCGGTTCTACGAAAGAAATGTCGCGCAGCTTGGACCCTACTTATATTACGTATGTCCCGGGCAGCGCGATATACTTTTGGGAGAAGAAACTCAAATTGTGTGCTAAATAATCGGTTTAATTGCCACTGTATACATCACGGGCGTTAGTGAGTACACTATGGAGACGACTGCCGGCCAGGGGGGGTGCACGGACAGTCGCTCTACTGAAAATGCTTATATAATCTCAAATGTGTCGCTACAGAAATCTACCCACATTACTATGAAAAGTCGAAATGTGTCAGAAAATGAAAATGAGCTTTCAATGAGGCAATTTGAGGCCTATCATATGCAAAGAACTGCTGCAACTCCAGGTACTTGTAACGATCCAGGGTGTCTCGTGACGTCACAAATATTAGAAATATTTTTCAGTTTAAAAAGAAAAACAATATTATTCAATCAAATCATTTAACAAGTAAATAATAATCCAAAAATAAAGCAAATATTCGTTTTATACTGCACTAACTGGTATAGGACATGGAGATAGGTGTAAAAGTAGTTATCTAAACGTAAAATGAGGTAATAGTAGAAAGAATAAAAACTCCTTAATAAAAAGGTTCATACTTAAAATCGCGAGCTAGCAGTCTAAAATGTGTCAAAGTTTTTCAAAGAATTGGAGATTGGGAGATGTGAGGGGTGATTAGAAAAAAAGGAAAAAGAAAGATGGCAAAAAATATAGTTTATCCTGATTTTATTTTGCAGGAAATGTGTGAACGGTGCTACGAATGGAATAGAGAGGAAAAACGGGGGATTTCCTTTTCATATTAGAAATAACCAAAATTTATAACGAGAAGGAAGATTGACAAAGATAGGTATTACCTACAGAAGTGGAGAGGTCTAGGAATTATGGAAACCTAACGGAGGAAAATATGAATCAAGAAGTTGATATGAACCGATATCAACTGAGGGAAGTTATTACATTATTTCGTAGCTAGTATTTGCAAAGTAATTAGTTTTACCCAAGATTTAGAGATGTCAGTTATGAAAATGTTCCCTGGAGAGCTTAGGACTTTCCTTGTAAGTTGATGTTGAGTGCAGATGCTTAGTGTAGAATAAGAACGTCGTGGGAAACACGCCAAGCGGGCGGATTGATGATGGTAGAAGGTTTTAATGTACAGAACGGAATGCGTAGAGCTTTCCTTGTAGGTTGATGTTGAGTGAAAATGCTTATTGTAGGACAATATCGTTGTGGACATCACGCTGAGCGGATGATCTGATGATGGCAGATGGTTTTAATGTACAGAAGGGAAATCCAATGCTATTCTTTGCATATTTCCTAGTCGGCAGGAGCTTAGATGATGATGAGTGTAGATGCTTATTGTAGCACAAGATCATCGTGGACATCACTCTAGGCGGAAGGTCTGATGATGGTAGGGGATTTTAATGTAGAAGGGAAGCTACTGTGAAGTTTAGCGATATTCACGAAGGAGATGAAAGTTTTATTCCACGCGATGATTAAAAATATCGTGAATGTATTTGAATACTGACCTTTCATTTTAGATTTTATGTGATAATTTTTGATTTAATCCTAACTGGAAAATTATTGGGAATAATGTTGTAGTTCGTTTTAGTATTAGTCAATAATTATTTTCTTAGCAGGTTGTTGTTGTGATCACAGAGATGATCGAAAGATCTTGTTCCCGCACGAAGATTGAAGCATACTTTGATGTATATTTATCACACTAATTTTATCATACAATAACATACAATGTTGTCATGAATTCAGCAAAAGCAGGTAGAGTTTTCTTTCGTCGGATCATGAAGGAAACACAGAGGTGGAGAGGAAATCTTTTTCCCATTTATTTATTGTAAGTATCACGAGCGTATTTGAATATCATTCTAGTAAATTCAAAATAGGTAATGTTTTCATGCGCCTATAACGTAAAAACGAGGAAATTAGATTAAGGTCTTCCGTAATAGGTAAAAGGTATTTATCTCGAACAAGTCAGTGGCGACTATGAACTGGAAGATGCGGCTTGGACCAGTTCCTCACTAGGAGGACGCCTTCAAGATGATGATGATGATGGTGGTGATGATGATGATGATGTTGAGGTTTGACCTGGTCAGAGTCGTGGGAAGCCAATGGAAGCGGAAGACTAACGGCTGCACAGAGTGGCATGGGTTCAGGATGATGATGGTGATGATGATGATGATGAGGTTTGATCTGGTCAGAGTCGTGGGAAGCCAATGGAAGCGGAAGACTAACGGCTGCACAGAGTGGCATGGGTTCAGGATGATGATGGTGATGATGATGATGAGGTTTGACCTGGTCAGAGCTGGAAAGTCGAAGGATGATGACGTCTTCAGGATGATGATGCTGATGATGATGTTGAGGGTCGAGATAGGCGAAGATTTTATAAGATAAGATGCAATATCAAATCTATGGGCATAGTTCAGTTTGGTGAAGTTTAGATTTGACATTGTTTTAATGAATTTTCAATAAAACCTTTAACTTTTATTTTACGACAAATTTATAATATTTTTGAATTGGTAATTATTGTCCTTCATATTTATATAGGTCAAGCACAAGCAGTACCTTGTTAGTGACTCCTTACCACACGGATAGGATAGCTAATGTATAAATTCGAATGAGAATAACGTCTTGTTGATAATTGATATCAATAATATATTTACAACTTACAATACATACACTTTGTTCTACGGATCAAACATAACTTTAGCATATTTCATTATACTGAAATACGTCTTAGATATATGGATGATTTCTATGAAAGTTCAGGAGAAGCAAAGTCAGCCTGAGAATTCATAAAAGGTTCAATGTCTATAGTATACAAAATATATGCATAATATTATTATAATATCAATAAATACGGGTATGGAAATGATTAAAATATATGCATAATATTATTATAATATCAATAAATACTGGTATGGAAACGATTAGGAATAAATGAAATGAAACGAAATGATCTTTATTTCCGACACACAATATCGCGAAAGGAACAATATAACACGGAACATAAAATAAGAAACTTGTATAAATATACTAATTATACTCTGAAGCGATATTGCACAATGTCAGAAACAGATCCCGGCTCAGCTCAGCATACAACTTATTATCATTGTGTAATTACTCCGAAATAAATGTCCTGAATTTTTATTCAACATTATTAATCTCCATTTCATGTCGGCCGAATCTTCGAGAGAGGGGCAGAGGTTCCACACGGCGAGGTTGCGCATAATGCATAACCTACGGACTCTTCTTTGTAGGACGATTCATCAAGACATGTCTGATTGTCATTCTTCGAAACTTATTTAAAAGGTCATGTGTTTTCTTATCGATAATAGTATTTAATCTCGACGGTAGATGTATTAACTCTAAATTTACGGTTTCCCAAAAATATTATATCGCTTCGTAAGTCGACTTTATAATTATTGTAAAATCAAATATTGTAAACCTAAAAGAATTAAAAAAAAAGAAAGAATAAAAAAGATAAACCCTGAGGAGTTTCTTTGGGCTTCTTCTCAATCAGGAGTAATCGAAGTTTCCGGATATATTTTTAAAACTCAAAGTTAGTTATGAACGACAACATAATTTTAATATTTAATTATTTCCTCTGGGTACTTTAATTCTATAAAATTATTTTATAATTTAAAATATAATTTAAACTATTCCGATAAAGTAAATTCTAAATTCATAATCGTTTGAAATAACTTTTTTCAATAAATAATTTTAGTTTTACTTATGTTTTTATTTATTAATCTATAATATAGAGCATAACGTAGGAAAGTAAGGGTAACGAATTCTAGACTATCATCATAGAAGACCACTTTAATAAACCAGATTTAGGTTTAGGATTAATTTATAGTTTGGAATCGGGGCTCAGAAGATGGCGTCATGATAAGCAGAAAAGGTTTATCATGACTTCGCTAATATGTTTAAAATAGGCGTAAGGGAATGGTAGAATGGGTTGTAAGCATTTCCGGTAGGAATGATAACATTTTTGTAACTAGTGGGAATTTTTGGGCCGAATAGTGGAAGTGTAACAAACGGGTATTTTATATTTTTAGATAGTATTAGTTAAGAGATTCTGATATATACACTTGAAGAATGGTTCTGAAGGTCAATTATAGGAAGTACTTCAGGTTTTCTAAATTAGGTTAATATGAGTTGTTTTGTGGGGATTTACGTTTAGATTGCAGTGAATAGTAGGATAATGGATATTCTAATCTATTAAATTATTCGTGTATTGATTAAGTGTTAGTAAGGAATTGTCTCATTACTTTAAAAGGATTTGGATTACTACATTATCACAACGTACGGGTTCTACCACTATTAGGAGACGATCACTTGGCCATAACAAATCTAGAACATACAACAAACTTAGGTTACTTCTAGGTTCTTTCTATCAACAAGCTTAGGTTCTTTTCAACGGTATTAGATTGTTAGCGTTGATTTAATTGCAATTTATAGGATATTTAAATTTAGGTATTAAAGTTAAGTTGGTTATTAAAGATACAACTATAATAATTATAGGAAAATAGGGGAATAGGGGGGGTTAGAAAGGGGGGGTTCTTACATACTTCAGAGATGAAGAAATAAATAAAAGCTCGGTAAAATGTCGGTTCTACGAACGAAATCTACACACATTACTATGTAAATGAAAATGAAAAAATGAAAATTATTTATTTGCTGCATAAAAACTTATACTTAAATTAAACATGCTTTCTTACACAGTATATTTGCTGTTTCTTAGGATTTATGCAGAAGGATTTGTAATAAAATACATACATTTTACAGAGTTTATAATTATTTTTATATCTCTGAAGTACCTGGAGTTGTAGTAGTTCTTTGCATATGATAGGCCTTAAAAAGCTTTATTGAAAGCTTATTTTCATTTGCTGTCACTCGCCTACTTTTCATATTAAAGTGTCTAGATTTCTTTTGTAGCCCCGATTTTTTTTTTCACACCAATGAAATACCTGAAATTTGTAAATTTATAATCACCTGAAAGGCTCTATAGAACCTTATCGAGAAATATTGTTAAAAGTGTTGACTTTACAATTTGGTCGGGTTATCTCAGGCCGCTAACTTTAGGCCGCTAACTTTAGGCCTTTAACTTCACACCGGTTATTTTAGGTACTGTTCCGTTGCCTTGCCTATCTTCGCTGGGCCACTGGCTGGCTTAAATTCAAACTTAGATTAGTCGTCCAATTCGTTACAATCTAATTTTTGAATCTTCATCATTATTAACATCCACGTCCACTGCAGAACATAGGCCTCCCCCAGGGAGCGCCACTTTGAGCGGCGCTTCGCCTCCTGCATCCATCGGCTCCCCGCGGCGTTCACCAGATCGTCGGTAGTGAAGGGCCGACCTACACCGCGTCTTCCGATCCGTGGTCGTCACTCGAGAATCTTTCTTCCCCATCGGTTGTCAGTTGCACGAGTGATGTGGCCAGCCCATTGCGATTTCAACTGGCTAATCCTAAGAGCTATATCGGTTACTTTAGTTCTCCTGCGAATCTTTAAATACCTGAATCCCAAAACGCCCTTGTCTCGTAATATCAATTAAATACTTAGTTATGAGCGAACGTGCTACATCGTTGACCTCACCCGCCGGGAGAAATGTGGTCAGACACAAGCCTATTTATAAAAAAAAGCTGAATCTAGAACTTCTTCCTCATTCCTTCATCTGTTACCAAACCTTTCGCGAGCGGCAGAAGCTAGTAAAACATACATTAGGGTACGGAACCCAAAGGGTGAAGCGGACCCTATTACTAATGAGCAAAATACACGATCGGGACCTACCAAGCTCACATTTGTCTCACCTTAGTCGGGTTGGAGTAAAATCCGACCATGTGGATGGTGGTTGGCGACCGAATAAAGACACCAACCACCATCTACACGGTCGGATTTTACACCTACTCGACCAAGGTGAGACAAATGTGACATCGGTCGGTGGTTGGTCCCGATCGTCTATTTTGCTTTTAACGCTAAGGCTCCAATGTCTGCCACCAGGCTGTATCCATGAACCATGATAGACTTAGTTGCAATGTTACTGTTGCCGCTATATTTAACAACAAAGATTTACTAAAATAGTTATTTATATTCTAATGGTACGGGACCCTCTGTGCGCGAGTCCGACTTGCACTTGGCCGCTTATTTATACATCCGCGGATGGTATCTCGTTCACCTTGCTAAATAAGTTATTACGTGGGCGTGACAAGAATTCGCGTTATATTACACAGATGAGAAAAATATGATAGAAGCCTGTAGATGACATTTAGCTTTTCTAATAAAAACAGGTAAGTATCAGTCAGTGTATTCTGACTGATACATATATGTATATTCTAACACAATCCACAGAGGGATTTTATCTTTGTGTCATCTTATAGGTCTACGAAACTACGAGGAAACGAAATTACCCGTGACTATGTATACTGGGTGTAATTAATCAAGTGCTACAATACAAAATTTAATTAAAATAATGAATTACTGTTTTTAATAAGTACATACAAGGTATAAAAACGTTTAAATGTATCAAAATCATCCGTGCCAACTGCGTTAGGCGCCGCGACAATCTTCATAATTTTCAATAAAAAATATTTCATTTACACTCTTTACTCTTTAATAATCATCTATAAATGATGTACTATCATGGGCTCAATTTATGCTAATGAATTAAATTATCTCCTGTATACTTAGGTACATTTTTTCCAGGTGATACTGCAACTGTTATGGACGGCCGATTAGTAACACCAGACCATGTGAATGATTAGCTCGTCACGTCATTCGTTAACATATAAAATATTAAACAAAATGCTGAAATATAATGAAATTAGTAATTGGTGGCTCCTGTATGCCATTTCTTAGCAATGACTTTTCGTACATACCGCATGTATTTATGTGATAGCGCTGTGTGCCTACAATTTCCACACATAATAATATTATTTATTTATTATAGGCACCTACTTACCATACTATTCAGCTATTAATATACTTAGTAACGTTTAATAATACCCCAGATAATATAATATAATACCTAATTACTTAGACGGCTTACTTAAGCGGTTACTTAAGCATCAAAAGTTAAAATTGAAAAAAGAATTCAGGAAGAAAATTATAGTTTAGTATAGTATAGGTTATCTACTTACATACACAGGTAGTTGACTGGATTTATAGTCAATGGTAGTTCATCATCCCTAATCAATACTCAATGATGCATTGTCCAGTGTTTTAGGTAGTAGCTTAGGTAGGATAGGCCCTAAGTACATACTACTTATCCATTAGCGATAGACTGTGCCCATCGTAACCTACTTATAAGTCTTCCTGTTTTATATTTTGTAACTTGGTGTCGGTTTATCTATATTTTGTATAGGATCTGGGATGTATTCTGAATTTCTTTCAGTGCCTGATAAAAACCCACGAGCAATGTTGTATGTCACGAAGTTAAATCGAAACAAACACCAACACATTAGTGCTTCTTATCCGAGATGGCTCATCGTTATCTCGTTATCAGTTATCAGAATATCTTGGCTGATAACCGCATTGGTTGTTGTGAGTTCCGACGAGGAGGTTCTTCAACATGTCGCTGGATAAAACTTAATTCATGGTAAGCGTTAAAGTTGTTTTTTCATTAAAAATTTTAAGGGAAAGTAGGTATTGTTCGGGAAAATGGAATACAGTAGCAATAGAATGAGGTTTTATAGTGAAGTTTATTTTAATAGTGTATCTAACTAGCTTTTTATAGAAATCAAATATTATGATTTTACTTATTAAGTACTTACCTTTAACTATACAAGGTGATCTTGAATTAGTATGTTATCCCGAAATGGGGGGACTGGGACCATGATACCCTACAAGTTGTGAGAGCCTTACTTGAAACTGGGTGTTTCCAAACTTCCATGGTAAAAAATTAATCCACTCGCAAAAATGCACGTGCGATCGCTACGAGAGTTAAAAGATACTATAAATTCATTTCTAAACACAGGTCATTAAACTCATTTATGTGCACTCGGTCAAGGACGAAGTTCAACCACCCAGCTGCGCTAAGGCTATTTTCGAACGTAAACTTTACACGGCATTTCTTCAATGAAAATCTATTAATTTAGTAAAGTCGTAGAAGAAACATTGTAGATTTACCCCCTTTCGGAATAACATATCAATTCAAGGTCACCTTGTACAAGTATCATCTATGTGTGCCATGCCAAGTTCGATACACTTTAGTTAATTGTTTTTCTGTGCCGATAATTCCTCTATCTACGAATCCATATTATTTTTGTAGTTATAGATTATAAAGGTTCATGATAAATGTTAATAACACTAATCTGCAAATCAGCTTTGTGCTTAGAATAGAATAGGTAGCATCCTATGACCAAAGTCGATTGCAAAACTGTATTTTCATGAGCTCTCTGTTTTCGACAGGTATTGTTGAAGGATTATTGTAGGAAATAAATGCAGTTTTTCATAGGTTAATACAGATACGTACCTATACTATAGAAGTATACATGCGTGTATATACTTGTTCCAAACGTGTTCCACTTTAGTCAATTATTGTATTTGTATTTGTTATTTGTAAAATTTCAGGGTATATGTTGGATGAATCACCACCTGTACCTACCTAAATCTTGTTACAATTTCATATCAAGTATCGATGTCAGAATTCCTCAGATAAAAATAAATATGATTAGGTATCACAAATTCAATCTTTTTATCGACGGGAAAGAATTTACACTGTTTAGAATTAATGAGAAGTAACCTAAAACAAATAATGCTGGATATTCCCTTTATAGCCAGCTTGTAGGACACCCATGGGATTCCAACCTTTCAGCCATTTAGTGTAGTGTGGAAATTCAGACTTGCACTAGCATACCTAAGTATCAGTGTGTATCAGTACGAAAAAATAACTACCTAACCATGGATGAAATAAAAAAAGAAGGATTGAGTTTTGATTGACATCGAACTGAAGCCCAAAATGGCGGACAAATTACACATGTGTGTCAGATGCAAGTATGGCGGCCGGCTTCATATGATGTGAGTGTGTGCGTGTTCCGCTCGTACGTACGAAGCGTTCCGTCTTCCTAAGGGTGCTTCAGTTTCGGATCAGACGGGATTCCCTCCTTCTTTTTTTAATAGCTCCATGTACCTAACTTATTACTTTTTTTGAGAATTGACATAGGCAATTATTACCCATCTTGTAATTTTGAATTTTCTCACCGTTCCTCAAAGTGCGGGTGTACTTATAGTTTGTCATAAAATATACTATAAGATTATTGTTATCTACCCGCATAGAGCCAAGAGCTGTGTCAATCACATGAAATAGGTCAGACAAGTATTATTCTTCGAGTTTGTATTTTATTTGTTCAATCTGGATAAATGCCGTCTCTATTTCTGTACCGGGTTCTTTTCCGTAAAAATGGTGAGTGGATATACTTAATGAACTGATTTACAGTACCTACTTATAACGCTGTTACATAAAACAGGTACTTAAGTAATTATTGTAGGTTATGTACCTATGCCACTTGAGAACCTTTCTTCCCCATCGGTTGTCAGTTCTACGAGCGATGTGGCCTGCCCATTGCCATTTCAACTTGCTAATCCTAAGAGCTACATCGGTCACTTTAGTTCTCCTGCGGATCTCCTCATTACGGATCTTATCTCGCAGGGAAACACCGAGCATTGCTCTCACCATAGCCCGTTGTACGACTCTGAGCTTAGTAATGAGGCCAACAGTTAGAGACCACGTTTCAGTTCCTTAAGTCATCACCGATGGGGAAGAAAGGTTCTCGAGTGGCGACCACGAACTGGAAGACGCAGCGTAGGCCGGCCCCCCACTAGGTGGACCGACGACCTGGTGAAAGCCGCGGGGAGCCGATGGATGCAGGAGGCGAGCAGCCGCTCTGAGTGGCGCTCCCGGGGGGAGGCCTATGTTCAGCAGTGGACGTCTTCAGGCTGTTAATGATGATGATGATGATGATGTACCTATGACCTATGGTTAGCTTCACAATTTACCCACGACGAAATAAGTTTAAACACTTCCCAATTAATTAAACTGACATTTGAACTGGTTAGGTGTCTACATCTCCAAGCTTTTCACAATCACCAGGACCAATATAAAGGACCTGCGGCCATTTCTACCCTACTTACCTGTTTACATAACTTGAAAAGTTGGAATCTACTTAGCTACTTATAATCGCTAGCGTTCAGGCAGCTTGATATTTTTTTTAACCTTATATATTTAACTATACGGCCCGATAGCTCAGTTGGTAGTATGCCCTGCCTTCTGAACTGAGGGCCGTGGGTTCAATTCCTACCCGGGACAAACATTTGTGTGATGAACATAGATGTTTGTTCTGCGTCTGGTTGTTATATTGTATTCTATGTATGTATTTACAAACAGAAAAGTATATAAGTATTATATCAGTTATCTGGTTCCCATAGTACAAGCTATGCTTAGTTTGGGGCTAGATGGCGCTGTGTGAAATGTCCACACATATTATTATTTATTTTATTATTTATTTATAACGTAAATAACCGTATATGAATATATACTGCAAGTCCTTGAAAATAAACCTTTGGGTCCTACGAAGGGGGGAAAAAGACGCGGTGGACAACAGGAACAACCCATTATTCCCATCAGCCAAGGTCGATGGGGCCTTAAATCATCGTCATCAGCATCAGCCAAAATGTTCCCACACAGTCATGTGCAGGGACCACAGATCTTGAATATTTTCGTGATTCTCTCCTAGTTCTAGACCATAATTAATCTACCAGCTGACCAATGAATTGGTCCTTGACTCCTTGAATTTGGCAATACATTTGAAGTCTCCTGTTTCCTCACAATGTTATCCTTCACAAATGGTTATTCCAGGAGACCGAAACGATAATAATCGTAAGCGCGTTCGGCGCGGCGTGGCTGGTGGTGTTTCTGATGGCGGCCGTGCTCTGCGCGAGGGTCAGCAGCCTGAGGAAGACCATCGCCGAGATGCAAGCCACCGGCAGGATCCGCGTGCAGTAAGCTCTTATCATTATTATAATAAAATTAGTTACCAGACTATTTAAGAAGATCCTTGATTACTCTTATTCACAATCATATACATAGGTTTATTGATCCATAGTTATGGCATATGTATAAGTATTTACACATATCATCTTCATCATCCCCTACTGAACATAGGCCTCCCCCAGAGACCGCCACCTCGAACGGCTGCTCGCCTCCTGCATCCATCGGCTCCCGCAGTTTTCTCCAGATCGTCGGTCTACCTAGTAGCGGGCCTGCCTACGCTGCGTCAACTGTAAATTAATTAAAAATGGTACTATGCTCGTCTGGCAGGCGAAGTCGAGCACGTAAGTGTTCAAAGGCGTTAGGTAGGTACGGAACTACGGTGATCATTCACGTGATCATAGACCAAGAAGTTTAGAAGTTTCAATCATTTTTGGGGAGCATTCAAAAGGCTTTTCAATGTCCTTCCATACCCTGCATTGGTCTATTACTGAAACTAGAGAGGATATTATGTGCCTACATTGTTAGGATCGTAAAAGTACCCCAGTTCGCATTATAAAGACGAAGTTGGTATAAGAACCTATTTAATCACCTTTCCCCTCATCGTTACAGGAAGCTAAAAATGGACAAGGACAAAAACCACTCGTTCCACAACCCGGGCCTGTCGCCTGACGAGGAGCTGTCCCGGCGAGGGTACTCCATGTACATGCCAGACGACGTCGAGAGCGGCCGCGGCACCACAGAGCGGTGCGTACGCTTTCATCATCATCATATACCTCATCTACTTCTTCATCATCATCTGAAGACGTCCACTGCTGAACATATACTTACCTCAGTACTTGGAGCAGCTGATTGCCTCCTGCATCCATCCACTCTCCATGGTTCTTACCAAATGGCCTAGTCATCGGTCTACATATTTATAAGTGGGGGACCTACGCTGCGTCTTCCGGAACGTGGTCGCCACTCGAGAACCTTTCTTTCCCATCAGTAGTCAGTCCTACGAGCGGTAATGGCCTGCCCACTGCCACTTATACTTCAATTTGAACATATTCATCCCGATCATGGTCCCAATCTTTTTTTTTTTAAATCATACCACAGTCTACCACTCTCCTCACATAAGTGACGAAGCCATTTGGAATGCAACTTTCTTTATACCAACAAGCATAGGTACGGCCCATCCTGATGGGAAGAGGTCACCGTAACCTATAGATATCTGAGACACTAGACATGCCACAAATACGTTGTTTACCCTGTGACCCTCAGGATACCCTCACATTCTATTTTCTGAATTTTCTATATCATGTTATATACCTACATTTGCAGTTAATTACCAAAGGCATAATCCACCAATGCGCGCACTTGTTCAGCGTGGTGAGAACGTCTTCAAATATTTATTTACATCGAATTTCCTTATCACAATTGACCAATTGACGCAGGACTGAGTACACTTTATCAAACACTCGTATTATACCTAGATATTCTAAGATAAGATTTACGTACCTACAACTATTGAAGTTCTGTACAAATTGTACACTTAGTCTGCAATTTTTATTTTGATATATTTTGATATATCAATCAATAATTGCTGCGTAAATTCCCACTAACACTAATTCACACTAACATTAAGTGAATTATTTTCCGTATCTACAAAAATAGTGTCGGAAATGAAGGATCATAAATGTCAGGCCAAGATGGATCATTAGTCATGAAACACATGTGAAAAACGCAATTAAGTTAAAAAATCTGATAAGTCTTTGATTACTTGCACACGTGCAAGTTGTGGAATGAGCTTCCCTCTGAGGTGTTTCCGCTGAGCTACAACATGGGGCACTTCAAACGACGGGTAAATAGAGTCCTCAAAGGTAGGCAACGCATCGGCAACGCCCCCGGTGTTGCAGGTGTCTATAGGTGACGGTAACTGCTTTCCATCAGGCGGGCCGTCTGCTTGTTTGTCTGTCCATGTTATAAAAAAAAAAAAAAAAAAAAAAAAAAAAAAACTTGATAAATCATCACTAGTACCTATGTTAGATGATAGTATGTTTAAAGTGGTGAGGTACCGACACCACCCTAAATTAGTCTTCACCAAAATTGAGTGAAGTGTAATGCATAGGTACTTAAATTTCATTATCTAACTTCTACCATTCTATTGTACTATCGTATAATTTATCATTACCTTTGATTTTATTGTTTTAAAAATAGGTATTTCCTACTGCCTCGCTTCCATCAAAATAATCATATTCATTAAATAACCGTGGGGTTTTTGGTGGAATTTTTCTTCTACATTTCAATCAATTAACACGTATCTTCTTCCAGGCAGACGGGTGGGTTCGTAGAAGAACTGACTCGCGAGATCGACCACCGCCAGCAGCGGCAGTCCTCGTCACCAGCCTTCCAAGACATAGACAGGTACTCCAGAGACATGGACCTTCGGCAAGATGCCAGGTACATCGACCCTCGTCAGCCTACTCATCATCATAGGGACTTTGACCCTAGACATGGTTTAGATCAGAGGCAGTCGACCGCTCCACCGTTCCTGCTTCAAGCTATTGAAGAGAATAAGAGGAAGAGCAAGCTTGCTAATCCAGTGGCAAATGGCGGCGGGCGTCAGAGCGACACGAATCCGAACTTTATTTATTAAAATTAGTTACACAAAGAAAGCAGAAACCATGTTTATAGGATGCCATTGATACCTCAAGCCTTAGTAGCGACAGAATGATAAAGGATTCTAACTAAAGATACTTGCTCTATATAATGATATATCGTATTCGTACCGGCCTGAAATGAAAAGTGCATGTGTTCAAAATGTCTTGCAATTTTTATGATGATAAGAGAGTTTCGTCAGACTAATTTGCTCATAGGTATTTTGATTTTGCATGTAAACGTTAAAATAATATTGAGCAAACCGAGATGACATCGCTGCTTCGCTAAACGCAGAAATCGATCGTAATATTCAATTTTCTACTTTCGCTGAAATTGTCTCCTAGGTAATAGCAATCGAGGACGCAATGGTTGCTTTTACTTAACAGACAATTTCTAATCCAAAAACAATAATGGAACATCTTGGAAAGAAAACAATAAATAAAAAGTGAAAATGCAGTAAAAATCTTTCCTCCACGTTTTCGTAACAAAAAATGTAGTGGAAAAAGATTAGTTTATCTTTATTTTGATTAATTAAGATTGTAATAAATTATGCTTATTTCTAACTTAAGTATTGAATTAAATTTAAACTGATACCTACTTAGTCTTTTTATGCTGCTATTAAATAATTGTTAGGTATAATTCCCACATATTGTAAAACTACGCATATCTACTACATGACCATCCACTCTGCTACATTGTATTCCACATAACTTAAAATACTACCTATACTTAACTCGAACAACCAACATCATCATAGCTTACACATTCAATAGATTCTGTGCTTGATCCTTCTATAATACGGCCTCGATCTAACCCTGTACGTAGTTGTCGACCTTTTCCTGCACCGTCCGGGAAGACACCTTGGCTTTAACTCTTCGTTGGATTTTCTCGGAGGCTTTTTATTATTAGGCTTCTTCTCTCTGTACGTTAGATACTTTGAATTCCCATCATCTTCCTCTTCTTTCCCTTTATTAGCTTCATGGGCATCTAAGATATCCTGTATGCTTTTATATGCTTCAGTTTCTTCAGGGTTCGAACCAGCATAGTTTAGATAGGGCTTGAAGCCGCCAGAACTTTTAATATGTCCAGTATTCCTCTCTTTTTCTACTTCTTCCAAGTGCTTTAAGTAGTTGTAGGTTTCGGGATCACTGCTCTGGCTTATGGGCTTGAAATCACTGTAACTTATGAAGTTGAAAGAAGTAGCAGGTTTTTCTTTCTTAGCGGGTTTGCTTAGAAGGTTGTGCTTATCACCTAAGGCGTAGGGATCAGTATCGTCAGATTTCTTGTCATAGTTGAGGATATATCGTTCCTTTTTCTCAGAAGCTTGTATGTATTTGGGTTCAACAAAGCTAATGCTCGGAGGAAGAGTGGCTCCATAGATTTCTTTGTCAGATGTTTTGCCGTAGACTTGCTCGAATATTTTATAATCGTCGGCCCAGAACTGATCGATTCCTAAAAGATGGTAATTAAATTAGTTTACCTATTATCATCGTATTTCTGAGTATATTTTAACACGTAGGTAAGCTAGGTATTTTTTAGATCGTATTTATAGGTAACTTCATATTACATAGTTTTTTTTGCTGTTGTTACCTATTGGGTTATATAGGTAGGTACTTGGGTCCCTATAAGGTGATGTTCCGGTCTAAATAAAGAAACAGTTTTTACGCACTGGGAACTGAGATCACCAATCGTATCAGCTTACGAGAGAAACCAGTGCAGCTAGGTAATTAAAGCTGTAAGCCTGCGAGTTCACAGCACCCTGCGAAAGTGGGCAAACAGATTCACTTTCCACGCATGACTTGTACAAACGAACAAACACTAATGAGACGACGTACATTGTTGGGCGTCATGACTTGTTGAATTGGCCGGAGAAGTGCTGATGTGACCATCTTTCAATTGCATCATCACTTTATTACACGAGGAAGGGGGACAGTTATTGAAAGTGATTCTCAAACTCCATAAGGCAATCAGGCAAGGAGTTTCTCTGTGAAGTTTCGAATATCTCGAATCAGCATCATTCAGAGTAAGTTACCTAGTATTATTAGGAAGGTACGTCTTCTGGTGGCGACATTTTACTTGAGTTGAAGTAGGTAGGTTTAATAGAGTGACACTGCAATTGTTATGGGCAGCCCACAGAATTCCCCCTATTACATTTGGGGCAGCCATATCGCTTAACGCCAGGGCCCCGTTTTATAAAGCTACAATTGTAGCTTACAATTGTAGCAGCTACAAGAACTAGTAACTACAAGTTACTAGTAACAAGCGTTTTATAAATCTACAAATCATCGATTACAAGTATAATTCACATCACTACGAACGTTATGGCGTGGAACCACAGACCAAGTACAGTACAAAATCTAGATTATGATGTTACAAGTTGCAAAGCACTATGAATACGCGTCACGGTAAATAGCTTATTTTTTAATATGGCTTCCCTTTATTAGTGAATTTAGCCGGTGTCAAGTTTACATTAAATCCCTACATAATAATATAAATTAATAAAATAGTCTATTTTGTTTGTTCTGGCTCTCAAGCCATATTAATGTGTAATAATGAATCTATTTGGATGAAGTTTATTTAGGTAATATGGGTTCTTATATTACCGGGAAAGATGAGTTTTATTTTGAAAAATGAAAAGTTCCCGCGGTTAAGTAAATAAGTTATGGGTGAAATCACGGGCGTCATTATTTTTATGCTAAGCTATTTAAGTATATTAAGTTGGGTCAAGGTTATATATGGCTGTTCTCATATTAGGTTTTGTGATATGCGTTCATTATTCATGAGCTAAGATGAATTTGTCGCTAAATAAAGATATCTAATTCACATTTACTTAATTTTACTAATTGAACATTATTAATACGTGACACAACTAATACAACCCACTTTCAGTAAATTTATCTACACTTGTAGTTCATTTTACCTAGCTCTTTAGTTAGGTAAAAATTTTTACAACTTGTAGTTCCGTACACTTGTAAAGACCATAACAATTGTTCGATTTTACATTTTAAAAATGAAAATACACTATGGATTGTCTATGATCTACGAACAAGTGCTTGTAATTCATAGAGTAAGTAATATATCGGCCAATTTGCTTGTACACTTGTTAACTTGTAGCTTTATAAAACGCATTATTTCAATTTTTTTGGCTGTGTTGCCAGGTTTTTGCTACAAGTACAAGACTTGTAGCTTTATAAAACGGGGCCAAGGTGAACGACTAGCTATTCATTCTCATAAAAAAAAAACTGAATTGCAAGAAAATTGGATGAGTTGGGAAGGAAGTTGGCAGAGACCAGGCGGCTAGTACATTATACCTATACTAACTTCCGATTAGAAATTTTGCGCGCCATTTAGAAAAGCCATTGTGTCAAGGGTCTAATGGTACGATTTGAAAGACCCATCGGTGCAATAGTCTATCAACCAATTATCGTATATGTAGGTATATACGATACCTACTGGTATCGTATATACCTACGTATACAATATGGTAATAAAGTTTGTTTTTTTTTGTGTGTGCGTCCGTGTTTCTAAGTGTACTTAATTAGTAATTCTATTACCTATTAATGGAAACTTGTAATGGCCGTCTTTAATATTTACTTAACTATACTTGTACCTAGCTGTAAGTTTTCTTAAAATCAAATGAATAAAAAAAATAAAAAAAATTGTAAGTATAGGTCCTTAGGTAGGTATAGGTAGGACCTTAGGTCACTAAAAGTACCTAATAATAAGCACCTACCTATTCCCTCTCTATGTAGAGTGGACCAACGATCTGGTGAAAGCCGCTGAGAGCCGATGAATGTAGGAGGCGAGCAGCCACTCAAAGTGGCACTTCCTGAGGGAGGCCTATGTTCAGCAGTGGACGTCTTCAGGCTATTAACGATGATGATGACAGTATGTTAGAAGCACTCACCAGAGGTCTTAGTAACTCCACCGCCGCTGTAAATTGCCGTCGCCAGCACGCACACCGCTAGCCACTGCATCTGTAATCAAGATAGGGGATGACTTACAATGCCTACGTATTGTCTACCCATGAATGAAGCCTACTTACCTATAGCTGTGCAGCCAGTTATCTACCTACCTATAATTTGTTAACCAGCTTCAGCAAATCAAAACTAACAGCCATACAATAAATAATAGTAGGCTCCAAGTAGGTATTTCGGCTATTCCCACCGACCCGCACTTGGCTAGGGTACTGGATTATGGCCTACACTCTCTGCGTGTGAAAAAAGGGCTGTTTTCCAGCAGTGCTGGGAGCGTATTATCTGGATCAGACTGCTGACTGATTGGATCTTGAATCACATATTAAGCTAAGTAGGTATTTGTGGATTAGCAAGTTGAAATGTTGGACAGGCCACATCGCTCGTAGAACTGACAACCGATGTGGAAGAAATAACGCCCAACGATCACATACATAGATCCTGGACCCTAACTAGGATTCCCTGTATCTAGGGACCCAGGAACTACGAGGACCATGGTCCCACAACACCCAGACACAGAACAAGTATTTGCGCAACAATTTTTTTTTTCGGGCACAAATACTTGTCTTGTTGCGGGAACCGAACCCGCCACCTCCGGGTTATGAGCCGACCTGCTCAACCACCACACCACGGAGGCTGTCAAAGGAAGAAAGGTTCTCAAGTGGCGATCACGAACCGGAAGAGGCAGCGTAGGCCGCCCTAGTGGTGGACCGACGATCTGTGAGAAAGCCACTGGGAGCCGATGGATGCAGGAGGCGAGCAGCCGCTCACAGTGGCGCTCCCTGGGGAGGCCTATGTTCAGCAGTGGACTTCTTCAGGCTGTTAATGAGGAGGTATTTGCGACTGTGTCGATAGAATAATAAGTACCTTATTAGCAAAATTATTTGTCAAAAATAGTCCGCGAATTGCTTACCTTAAAAATTAAAACTTGATCACAGCATGTCCCTCTTGAGAAACTACCGCGTTGAAAGTAAGATGAGAATGATCCGCGGCACCCTATATAAGCTCGGGCATCTCGGTTGCAACGTGCGGGCTTGCTGCGGCGAACCTTAATATGCGGACAAGAAAATAAATGAAGTACATAATACCGGTATAATATAATTAGGTATATGTACTACATAGAGGATATGTGAATGACCAAACCTACTAAACGATGCTGAAATAAATCGAATCTTAAAAAATTAAAAGAAAAAATGTTTTTGGACTTTTAGATTTGTGAACAGTTGAACATTCCGGTTTCCTCAAAAAAAAAACAGAAGTACTTAAGTATATTAGGTAGATTCATTTGTAAAGGAAAAATTAGAATCACGAGTTAAATCACTCAATAGATGGCGCTACCAACCCCGTAAGTTGGTTATAAAGGTGAAGGAAAAATTCGGAGATGAGACCACTTGTCACGGTAGCTTAAGTAAAGCATATCCCGGCTCGAGGGATGGATGGATGCGGGTTCAATCCCCGCTCGATTCTAATTTTTCCTTTACAAATTAATCTGTAGATTACGCTGAGCAGGCGATACTGCTTTAAAAATCATAAATATATATTAGGTAGGTAGGGCATAATGTAAAAGATGGATCGACTGCAAACGCGACCCCACCTCGCCTTATAACAAGCGGACAAAAAACTCACGAGGTGTTTTAGTGGGTCCGAGCCCTACATGCCGCACATACCCCCTGCCGTGCTGCCACTCCTGTGATAGTAGGGAAGTGCATCGGCATTAACAACTCAAAAAAAAAAGAAAAAAGGTTGGCAGGTACGTCTGTATGTACCTACTATAGGTAAGTAACCCGACATAACATGGGTTTTCGGTTCTGTTCGAGAATATTTTTTTTTATTTTTTTTATTTTATTAATGTTAAGAGAAACAAACAGTACAATATTTACCTTAATTAACTAATCTTACTTACACTTAAACCAATAAAGTTTCTACATATTACAATAAGTAGGTATATCAAAATAAATGTTCGCCGCATGAGCAATTAGCAATGGTCAGTATCAAGGGAAAGTCAAGTTCAAACTCCTAGCATCCCGCCACGCCCCTTTATGATGTCAACCACTATTTTCCTGGGTAAGTAGGTACCTACCTATAAATAATGTAGGTAGGTAGGTAGGTAGGTAGATAGGCACTGTAGTTAGGTTGGTACCTACTACTTAGTAAGTACCTATTTATGGTATGGGGATGCATCACTCAAAGACAATAATAGACTTTGTGGTGTGGTGGTCGCAGGTGTAGCAGGTCGGCTCATAGCCCGGAGGCGGTGGGTTCGATTCCCGCGAAAGGACAAGTATTTGAGAAAAAACAAAAAGCGCAAATTTAGGTAGGTACTTCTTCTGTGCCTGGATGTTGTGGGACCATGGTCCTCATAGTTCCTGGGTCCCGAATCCGGGACCCAGCCTCCGCCATCCGCTACTAAGTATTTTCTAAAAAAATATCTTGGGTGCTTCGAATCTAATAAGCAAGAACTTTAGAACCATTCATGTTGCAGTTGACCATGGTTTATGGTCAATCTTATTACCGGATGAGAACCGAGGTTGCTAATGTTGTATGAAATCATTCATTTCACTTTCAATTTATGCAATTACCTTTCTTGGAAAGTGAAATATATAAATTCCAGGCAAACGCACATGTAGGTAACTCTCACAATAATTTCTCTTATTATTTTGTTAGGTACAGCTCCCACAACCTTGGTTGTTATTTTTGCGATTTCTTGACGAAAATCTCATAGCAAAAAATTAAATGTCTGTCTACGCCACGGCTCTTTCACTATGCAAATCTTCGATAATCGACGACTGTAGATATCTTGGACTATAATAGATAGGTACTAAGTAACTATAGCCGGAAGACGTCTACTGCTTAACATAGACCTCACCATAAAACGCCACTTTGA
The DNA here is from genome assembly GCA_963580505.1 of Ennomos erosarius. Lineage (NCBI taxonomy): Eukaryota > Metazoa > Arthropoda > Insecta > Lepidoptera > Geometridae > Ennomos > Ennomos erosarius. The sequence goes on from OY756991.1 coordinate 13,898,993, forward strand.
ACACTGTTCGGTCGTTCACTACGGGAACTCAAAAATGATTCTAATCACGATAAAGATCCCCTGAGTGCCACTTCGGACGCTTGTCATAGTGGGGGAGTTGCCAAAATCACGCTTGGCGGGCGGCTTGTTAGTGATTGCCACCTGGGGGCAACTCGGAATATAGCCAAATTCAATGTACTGAGGAGAATGGTGCTGCTGACGTGGTCTTATTCGCAAACCGGGAATAGGCATGATGACTACTATTAAAAATGAACAAGTAAATATTACTCTCATAAAGAAAATTAAAAATGAATGCAATAATTGAAAAAATAAGCAAAATCGGTAAATAAATCACGGAGTAATAAGCTTTTAAAGTTTCTACAGGAGGCATCTCCTGTCCCTTTCTCGCGAAACAGAGCGCCCCCGTTACTATGAAAAACCTATTCGTGACGTCACCTGCCAGAGTTTGTATAAAAAGCTACCACAGCTTAGTAACGACGTACTGTAACGACCTTCCTCTGACGTCACTGGCCGTTTGAGCTATCTCTTTCTATTCTGGTTTTAAAAATGCTTGTAACTTGGTCATTTTTTGAGATATTTAATTTTTGTTTACACAATTCTTTGTCTTTTGGAGGAATATAATTAATTTATCAAAGAAAAAATTTTTAGTGTTCATGCCTATACACGGTCGTGGACTACCTAATTTGTTATAATAGGTACATAGTACATAATGGTATTTGCTAGTTGGGTTGGATAAGTATTATTTATATAAGTATCTATTAATTTTGCCTAAAGACTAAAGTTCTGAATAAAAGAGTAGGTATTGAATTTTGAACACTGCAAAGTTTAATATACTTGAACAAGATAATATCGCAATCATAGAATTATAATATCAAGATATGCCCGAAGGAACATTATATTTTCTCAAAATGGCGTGAGAAAAGTCAGCGCCATCTTTTAGATTACTCAGGAACTACAAGTTGGGAAAATTATGAAGGTGCACGACCAATACTAGTATTGGTATCAGCTAGAAATACGTGCAGGTGGCATTCAGTAAAATATCTGAATGAGTATTTCTGGAGCCGCAGACTTAAAATACTTGGTAAAGCAGGGAGTTTTGTTTCGTGTAATAGTGTGTAGTCAATATTGTAAACTACAGGTGCAGGTTCTTGAGGATATGAAGAAAACAGTGGGCTTTTTGGACTCTGAAGGTGCTTTGAAGACACGTACTATATGCGGGTAGGTATGTAGCAGCGCACCGATCGGCGTTTGCTTGGCGACTGGAGAACCGGCGGTAGCTTTCTCTGTGTGCGTCACACACGCACACAGTCATACCACATACAATATACGTGTCTTCGCCGCTGCCTGCATTGTTTATTTAAGGTAAGTACATTTAGTAATTACGTAATAACTATTTTGCTTATATTTAATTCTGTGTTTTCTTTCTGTTTCAGGTGCAGAGCTTCGCGTCGTCTACAAATATTGTGGAAGCGTCATTATATTAGTGTATTCTGGATTGTTCTGGTATTTAGTAGTGGAACAAGTTCCACTACTACAGGAGGTGGGAGTATTAAATTAAAATAAAATCAATTAGGTACCATTAAATTAAGACTTTTTATTACACAAAAATTACCTTTTATTAGAATATTTTTATTGCAGTACACTTTTTGTCGATATAGAATTAAAAACATGATATAATTTTCTTTTCTATCTGTCTGTCTGTCCCTATGAACAAGACCCTGAAACTTCTGAACGGATTTCAATAAAACAGTCAAGAGCCGGTATCTTCTAGGTAATCATGATGATGGTCTAGTTAACTATACGATGGTGCATGATTCATGCACCATCGTATAGTTAACTAGACCATCATAACTTTCCATCAGTTAAGACTGGACAAAGTCAAAATGCTTTATCTATCAATCAATACATATAATAAAACTGTAACTGGGATAAATCTGTACATTGAATAGTTTTTTAAAATTTTGGCTGCTTTACATTTCTTAATCTATATAAAAATAGAGACTTTTTTTCTGTCTGTCTGTCCCTTTGGACACGTATCACGCTAGAAGTACTGATCGGATTTTGCTCTAATTTGGTTTGACAATAGCTTATTTTTCACTTTAACATTTAGGATAGGTACTTTTTGTTTTCTAAAACGACCAAGTGCGGGTTGTACGAAGCAATAAGTATGTAATTTTATTTATTTGCTGATGGGGAGTAAAAATTAAGTGCCATCGCAAATTTTTGTAAAGCGGGTGTAAACAGATGCCTTTTTTTTAGGGTTTCTTTTTATTTTCATGTTTATCTATTACTTGCAATCTAAAAATTTATGTTAGCTCTGGAGTGACTCCAAGACTTCTTTCAATGGCTGTACTTATTTTATCTATAGTTTTTTCAAAAAATACAATATGAAACAAGAATATCTAGTGTAATTCCGCTAAAACAAAACTATAAGATTATCTATATTGGGGAAGCTGTTCTTATACTTTTATTTTAGCGGAACTACACTAAATATTTCATGTTTCATTTTGTATTCAATATGAACTTCCGCGAGGTCACGCCTAATTCAATCAATTATACTTAGTTTTTTCTTCAATTCTTTGACAATCCCAAGTAAAGACTTATTCTTTTTTTTCAAATATGCATTTTGTTTTTGAAGGCGTTTAATAATTTTAGTTTTCACCAAGTCACGCACCACATATTTTTTAATTTTTCGTTTAAGCTGAACATTACGGGGCGTATCAATTGTAAACTGCAGTTCATTGATATCAACGTCCATCAAATTATCTTCCTTTGAAAGTTGTCCCTTGTCAGCTTCTGGTGATGAAGATTGTGTAGGCTTTGCTGTTACTTTTGGTTCAACCTATTTAAACAATAATTAATTTAATTAATGATGTCATACATTTAGAGTAAAATAATTATCTCATCACTTGCTCAATTTAACATAAATGATATCAAAAGTAGTCATGTCAAACCTTTAAGCTAGGTAAAGCGGATTTCTTCAATTTATGTATTCCACATTTAGGAGTAGCATAAAAACTATCGGCAGTGAAGTGCTCTGAACAAATTCGTGTATATTCATTACTTTGAAAGTATGGTTCGCCACGCTGTTTTCGAATGACACGACTCCACACTTCATTGCGTACGGGATCTCTAGGAAATCTGCAAGGGAGGGAACTTCAATTAATACGTGCAGAGCTCTTTGCATTACCTTAAATTGTGTCTATGGTTGCATCGAAGTGCGCGTGTCCATAGTCATCGGACACCACAAATGCATAAAGAAGATACACATGATGATGATGATGATGACAACGGTGGTAAACTAAAATTAAATCATATTCAACAAGCGTTCTAATGTAAGAACCGCATACAAATATAGCTGTGTCTATTTATCTGTTTGAAAGCCAATTTATACTGTAGATATTCATTTAAATAACTTAGTAGCAGAAGCAAAAAGAGAGATATATGTCACCGTCTTTTTGTAAGAACCGTTTGATTATAAAAAACGCAGTTATTTATAAACTGTCGATTTATTGCAAATGCGTCTCACAATAAAACGGTCAATATCTCGGTTATTTATAATTAATCAGCATCACTTCGTTTTTTCGTAATTGTGTACTTCTAGTGTGGTCAAAACTAACCTAACTCTCTTCGCTTCCCTCGTCGTCGTAACCTACTGGTTAGCCTCTAGTAACTCTAAAAAAAAAACAATAAATTACAGCAAAAATTGGTGCATCGATCACAATTAAACGCTACAAAAAACACGTCTTTTTATAAACGCACTGCTAGCCACCGACTGTTTATAAATAATCGAAATATCATCCGTGTTGTTATAAGACTGATTGTCAGTTTGCAATAAATCGACAGTTTATAAATAACCGGTTTTATTATCGTTTTTCTTAAACGAACGGTTTTTACAATAAGACGGTGACATATACAAAAAAATATTATCCAATGAAGTAAGTATACTAACTTGGTATCGTAAGAATAGTATCGAGTACTCTACAGACGTAGTATCTCTTAGTAGTCTGTGCTCTATAGTTGTTAACATGTTACGGAACAGCCTATCGCCGCTATTGCATCCGTCCGTCATGTTTATGTTTACAATGATTTTTCCAAATAGCAATAAGATTATTTTCGTACAAAACGGAGTGTATTTTGACTTACTTGTGGTAAGAAACTTTCTCTTTCTTTTTACTGCACTTTTGAGTATAGTTTGTGCAACCCTTCACAACACAACTTGGCATATTTTCTTTGTGACACACATAATCTAGCAGGATATGCCCGAAGGAACATTTTATTTACCTACTCAAAATGGTGTGGGGAAAAGTCAGCGCCATCTCTTAGATTACTCAGGAACTACGATGAGTTGGGAAATTAAACGCTGCCATTATGTCCGTCAATGTTTGTTTACAATGATTATCCCAAATATAAATTCGATTATTTTCGTACAAAACGGAGTGTAATATTGAAAATATTGACTTACTTGTGGTAAGAAACTTTATATTTCTTTTTATTGCACTTTAGAGTGTAGTTTGTGCAACCCTTCACAATACAACTTGGCATATTTTCTTTGAGACACACGACCGATATCTTCGCACTTCCGTCACAGACTGAGCGCTAGTGGGTGCCAATCTGTGAACTTGGCTCCCACTTTGAAGTGATGTTTTAATCTGTCACTAGGCCTGTCCTTACGAAGCATAGACCAACCAGACTACAGCACTGTGTAACTGGACATGAAACATCACTATTCCCACTATTTCCAAACACTGCACTATTACAACTACTTAATAATCATATAACGGGACCAAACGTAATGCTAACAAGTAACAAGTTTGTGGCAACTATTTTATTTCAGGAAATTAGCCTGCACCGTTATGTTTGACGCAATTTTTAATAATCGATTATTCAAAAATCGTTTTTTTATGAAAAGTATTCGATTTTTTTTTATATCGTTTATTTTTGTATATTTTTAGTGGAAAATTACCAAAAACCGATTAAATAAACTTGATTTACAGTAGAGAGCATAATTAACCACTACGCCAAACGCCAAAGATCAAAGAGTACAGTGCAACTTGGTTGTGACCGAATGGAGCCCAAGCAATCAATCAATCAAATCGTTTATTTGCTAAAATATATATATTGTACAGGTCTTACAAAAAGTTTTGCTTATTTATTTAGTCTGCAAGCTGTTGAAGTTGGAGACTTAGGGGATGGGTTTTCCTTCATTAAAACCACATTTTCATATCCATTAGCTTCTCTATATTTAAATAAACACGTTAAATAAAATCATTTTTTTTCGTCTAAACTATTTACTGCTTCTTCATACGTTTCTGGTACACTAGCATTACATACATTGACATAAACAACATGATCATCAAATTTTCTTGGCAATCTTCTTTCTCTTTTTGGACGACTAGGTCCACTCACCTCCTCAACATTAAATTTCATTCTTTTATCATCTTCATCTTCAATAGTGTCATAAAATTCATCAATATCGTTATCACTTAATTTTCTTGACCTTACATTTTCATTTGTCTTTGTATCCTTCGTCTCAGCTTCTTCAGTAATAATTTTTCCATCGATTTTCTCTTCGTCATTTGTTATTTCAAATCTGATCACTTCTGCTTCATGATCAATAAATATTACATGACGGCTTATTGTTATTTTACTACCTGTCAAAATTTTATATCCAGTATCCGTATATCCAACTAAAGTTCCCTTCATTCCTTTCGGATTCAACTTTGACGTTCGTTTTTCTTCCGGTATTCTTACAAAGCATTTACTGCCATATATCTTTAAGTTTTTAATGTCCGGCTTTCTACCAAAAAATATTTCAAATGGACTCTTCTTCTCTTTTGTATTTGTTAGTATCCTGTTTCCTAGATAAGTTGCTGTTAATACACATTCAGGCCAATACTTTTTCTCTAAATTAGCTTCCTTCATCAAACATCTGGCTCTGTCCATTATTGTTCTGTTATATCTCTCGGCAACTCCATTTAATTGATGTGTATATGCTGGTCCTGACTTTAGATAAATTTCGTTAGCTTTTGCAAATTCATAAAAATCTCTGTTGATATATTCGGATCCGTTGTCACATCTGATTTCCTTGACTCGTTTTCGTTCGTTGCATTCACGTACGTCCTGAAGCAATCAAATACGTCACTTTTATTTCGTATTACACACACAACTGCATGTCTGCTATAATCGTCAATAAATGTTATGAAATATCTTTGATCATTATAGCCTACCGGTGTTATTGGGCCGTTCACATCCGTATGTATGATTTCCAAAATATCTGTTGCTCTGCGTCGATTATTTTCAAACGGTAAATTTGTCATTTTGTTTTGCAAACATATTTCGCACTGTACGTAACTTTCATTAAATTTTTCCGGTAAACCATCTAATATTTTGTGCCTACACATATCTTTTAACTTTGAAAAATTTACGTGACCTAATAGTCGATGCCATTTCTCTTTCGTTGACATTGACCTACCCTGTTCACCTGCATACACATTGCTATCATTAACTATATCACCTTCTAGCTCATATAACCTATTTTTCTTTTTAGCTATAGCTACTAACACATGTTGCGAATTGTAAATACATGCGGTATCGTTTTGAAATTTTACCATATTTCCTTTACTAACAATCGATGATACGCTTAAAAGACTTCTTTTCATACTTGGCACATAGTGTACGTTATCAATTTCAATTCTATGCGACTTATTATTTGCCTGACAAAACATTACTACTTTTCCTATTTTTTCAGATTTTAGAGCAAAACCGTCACCTACTCTTATGTTAACTGGATTGTCTAATTTTTTGTACTCATAAAAGTATTCATCGTTGTTCACGATATGGTCGCTGCATCCGCTGTCGAGAAGCCAATTCGTCGTCGCTGTACTCGCGCCCGCAGTCATCACTTCTACATTGAAGCATGAACTCGAATTTCCCTCTGTACATTCAATATAATTTGAGTTGTTACCTTGTTGACCTCTAAATCCTCTATAGGTACCCCTACGTCCTCGATAATTTCGGCGACCTCCACCTCGTCCACCGCGATATCTGTGGTTATATTGTCCGCGCCTATTATTCCGCAGCTTGGGACAATCTCTTTTAAAATTACCTTCTTGGTTACACTCATAACATCTTGTATGTGAACTACTCACAAAAGTTCGTTGTACATTCTCCGCTTCATTCTTTTTATATTCCAAAAACAGCTTAGATTTCACGTATTCAACGGTTTGGTTCGATGTGGGCAGTGCGTCTACAATGTTGACAATGTGAGAGAATTTTTCAGGTAAAGCCAATAATAAGTAATTCAATTTATCCTCTTCGCATACTGTTTCCCCTGCACTTTTTTATTCATTTATTTGTTTTTCAAAATTTTGAAAGAATTCAGTTGGGTCTCCACCATCCTTAAATTTTGTCTCCAGCAATTTTCTTTTCAATAAAAGTTTATTCGCGCAGCCTTTTACTAGCTACAAACTATCAAGTTTTTTAATCATCCTGTATGCTGTATCTTCTGATATTATTATGTCAAGTTGGGAATTGCTAATACTATTTACGATATAGTTTTGTGCTCTTAGATCAATATCCTCTGCCTTTATTTCACGTTCGATAGCCTCATCGCATTTTTTCAGTTTCAGTAGCAGTTTTAATCTGAACTTCCAAAGTTCATAATCCGACCCGAACTGGAAGACGCAACGTAGGCCGGACCCCCACTAGGTGGACCGACGACCTGGTGAAAGCCGGGGGAGCCGATGGATTCAGGAGGCGAGCAGCCGCTCTAAGTGGCGCTCCCGGGGGGAGGCCTATGTTCAGCAGTGGACGTCTTCAGGCTGTTAATGATGATGATGAGGATGAATCTACATAGACGGTGAAGGGAGGTACATTACATTGCAACTAGCCTATAATTTTTTAAATTGGCGCGAGCGTATTTATTTTACAAATTCACATTATTAGCGCTTTATTATTATAGGGCTACAAAAATATGTAGAATTGTTTTTTTTTATTGGATTGATTGGTTAAAATAATTTTAGGAAGAACTCAGATGCTTATAGGTCGAGCTATAGCCTCCTATCCCCCTAAAACCACCACTGCTTAGACCTTTTAGTCCTTTTAGTTTACCTTATCAGCGCTATAGGACTTTATTATTATGTAGAAATGAACGCCACTGCAATAAACTAAATTAAAAATTGCGATACGGAACATACGAAATTAATAACCGGCCAAGTGCGGATTGGACTCGCTAACGAAGGGTTCCGTACCATTATCTATAAAACCAAGCAAAAACATCACGTTTATTGTATGGGAGTCCCTTACAGAAATTTATATTGTTTTGTTTTTTAGGGTTTGTTGTTATAGCGGCAACACAAATACATTATGTGTGAAAATTTCAATAGTCATAATTTCAACTATCACGGTTCATGAACCTCAGCCTGGTGACAGACGGACAGGCAGACAGCCAGATAGACGGACAGTGGCGGTTTAGTATTAGGGCGTATACACAGAGGCGGGCTGAGTATGCCTGCGTGAGGTTCTTTCTAAAATAAATTTGTCAAAATAATTATTATTGTAAAATCACTAGATCTAAATCCACCCTTGCGATTTACACTGAACACACGTGTATTTGGTAGGGGTGTTGCCTTATTATTTTTAATACCACCGGAAAAAATCAAAACCAAAATAAGAAAATCGATTTTTTCGTAATTATAAATCGTTTTTTCTAAAAAAATTATCGATTTCTTAACATCCCTAGTACTTTGTGATCCACTAACTTAATTTGATATTTCTTTGTACTCTGTGATTTAAAATTAGATTTATTTTTCTAATCTGTGAATGAAACTACGACCACAGATTTTTTTCTCTAATCTGTGACATACCGCGCTAGCATGCACACCGTGAGATAATTTTGTCGTCTCTTTATGTCGTTAAAAATAGAGATATCACGTTATGTCTACCTGGGGGTCTAGCAAAGAAACCAACCACTAACGCTAACGCCAAACGCTAACTCCAAAATGTACTAGGATGACATTTCGGAAATCGCTAACTTTTCCACAGCGAATGTCATTTCAATACAGTTTCGGAGTTAGCGTTTGGCGTTAGCGTTAGTGGTTGGTATCTTTGCTAGACCCCCTGTGCTAACATGGCAGCGCAAGAAACTCGTCTCGTCCATCTGGGCTAGGATCGCACCGTGAGATATGTTACACACGAGATGACAAATTTTCTCGATGTAGACAAGTTTCTCGTTTACTCTAACATGCACACCGCGATAGAGAAGTTTGTCGTTGCATCTCGCGTAGACAAACCAATATTGCCCTTTCATAACTCTGACTGTATTTTAATATAGCAACATCGCTTTCGTTCATTCATTTTCATAGTTTTTACATGAACGCGACCTTAAAAGACAGAAACGTTATATATTGCTGTTTCTGTCTTAAGTCTTTCGTCAAAAAGCAAAGAGTATATAATTCTCATAGCAGAAAGTCAAAAAACCGTCTGTTGAAAAATGAAAACATTGAAAAAATTTTCAAATCCTGCTCGAAAATTTGGATTTACATTGAAAATGGAAGTTGCAAGCTCAGAATTCGCCCTATATACAATGCAAGCATATAAACGTGAGTAAAGTTCGATTAAGCCTTAATATTGAAACCAACAGGTCTGCGTGTCTGCACTCGAATATTGAGTTATTTCCTTTGTAATCACGGAATATTCCTTTCTGCCGTAATCATCGCAGGAGGCATGAGGAATACTTGTAATTAGTTGGATACACTACAAACCTTCTGTTCAAGACTACAGTCCGATACTAGAAAACATATGTAGTTTGATGCCATTGTTGCTCTGTACATAAAATCAAACCTGTACCTAACGAGATGCTCCATTGTTTCAGAATCAGAAGTATTAAGAAGCAGATAAAAATATTTTTATAAATATATAATAAAATATATATATATAGGATTATGGCTCAACACCCAGAGCTTTCCGCTGGCACAGAATATATAATAGAACTGCAGGAGAATATTGTTTGTCACAAGGAGCCGGTACACATCAGTACCTAACAATATATTGCTTTACTTGTTCATCTAAAACATCTACAATAATATTAATACCACCAACATTATAATATCGTAACACAAGACGGAAATCTTAATATGTACTTATAAGAATTAAGTATACGCTAATAAATGTGATTTAAATAAAATAAGCGTTTTAATAGATAATTATATTTAAGTAGGTATATCTGCCATGCTCTTCCCCATCGGTTGTCAGTTCTACGAGCGATGTGGCCTGCCCATTGCCATTTCAACTTGCTAATCCTAAGAGCTACATCGGTCACTTTAGTTCTCCTGCGGATCTCCTCATTATGGATCTTATCTCGCAGGGAAGGGAAACACCGAGCATTGCTCTCACCATAGCCCGTTGTGCGACTCTGAGCTTAGTAATGAGGCCAACAGTTAGAGACCATGTTTCTGTTCCTTAAGTCATCACCGATGGGGAAGAAAGGTTCTCGAGTGGCGACCACGAACTGGAAGACGCAGCGTAGGCCGGCCCCCCACAAGGTGGACCGACGACCTGGTGAAAGCCGCGGGGAGCCGATGGATGCAGGAGGCGAGCAGCCGCTCTGAGTGGCGCTCCCGGGGGTAGGCCTATGTTCAGCAGTGGACGTCTTCAGGCTGTTAATGATGATGATAATGATGATCTGCCGTGCTTACGATAACCGCATTAACTAGGTTTTGGCATTTTTCGAGAAAAACGCGTTTAAAGTTTTTATTTTTATTTTTGTTGTATCTCCGGAACTACTTGAGATATCAACATGGAAGTGGTACAAAAACAAAGATAAAAGTGTCAAGAATATAATAAGTACAAACAGATATACATACACAGCATACTTTACTATATTATTTGAAAAAAGCACTTATCGCTAGCAGCCTCCAATAACTGTTGCCCATGATAACTAGTCATAAGCGCACCAACTGGCATACTTGATGCACTTATGTTATGTCTATCTGTACCAGATGTACATCAACTATTGCTGGGGTTGGAGGGGCAGGAGCTCTTGAAGCAGGAAGAAAATACTTGTTGCTGGTGTACTGGTAACTGTTTATTCTTGAAGCTGTTTACTGTTTGGAGGCTGGAACGATACATGCCAGTAGCGGCTATGTGCTCTATATTTATACAATATTTCCTTAACGAAAAGCTGCGTTCTTATTCGCTAGCCAATTACAGACGTACTCTTTCAACCAATTGGGAGACTTTGTGGAATTTTCCATTACATTTTCTGTCCCCGTCTTTCTTTTTATGGAAATTTCCGTATGCAATGACCAATCAGAGCTCGCTACATTTTTCTATACAAATTTACTATTTAACCTCGTTTCCTTACCTTTTAGAGAGCACTCTACTATTCTAACATGGATCTTTACTTAGAAGAGAACACTATTCTAACATGTAATTATAAACTATGATTAACTACATGTTACTATTTTGGTACTGATATAACCGACCTACTATTTACCTATCTACCTATGTACCTATGTACCTATGTACCTACGTACCTATTTACCTACACACCTACCTATGTACCTATGCACTGTCTGTTTATCCCAATCATTATTGCTTTATTTACCCATCGAGACTTAATCTATTTTACATAGGTAGCTTATGTATTACAGTATAACATAATTATTCATTAAATAGATGTTTCGACGACGTTGTCCTGCACATCTCTCCCGCCGTGTGGCTCCGTCACATCTTCTACCGGTGCTGGATCAACGTCTTCAATCGGCAGGATCACCATTTTCCGTACTGGCCTTCGCAGGACTCCTCCTTTGGTCTTGATGTACGGTGCGCACGATGTCGTCCGGCCCGGGGTACGTTGCTATAACTTTGCCTCGGATCCAGATGTTGCGAGGCAAGTTGGCGTCAATCAGTTGGACTAGATTTCCAACTTTGACTATAGGGCCTCGTCCGTGAGGCTCCCGCCGGTTTTGAAGCTCGGGGAGAAACTCGCGCACCCATCTCGTCCAGAATGTATCGGCTAACCTTTGTGCTGCTCGCCAGCTGTTCTTTGAGACGGTGATCTTATCGTTGAATTCGCCTGGTGTTGGTACTCGCCCAGGTCCTCCCAGGAGCCAGTGATTTGGTGTCAGGGCTTCCGGATCTTCTGCATTGACTGAGACGTGTGTCAATGGTCGACTGTTGACCGTATACTCTGCTTCGGCCAGCAGTGTCGTGAGGACCTCTTCTGAAGGACTTCTTTCGTGGAGAGTTGCTGTCAGGGCTGTCTTCACCGATCGTACCATTCTTTCCCAGGCTCCTCCCATGAACGGTGCGCCAGGTGGGATGAAACGCCATGAGATCGTGCGTTTCGCCGCTTCTTCTGATGTCGCTTCGTCGATGGCTCGTCGCAGCTCTTTGTCCGCTCCCCTCAAGTTGGTGCCGTTGTCTGACCAGATTTGAGTTGGGCAGCCTCGTCGTGCAATCATGCGTCTGAGTGCCATGATCGCTGAATCTGTGGTGAGCGATGCTGCCACTTCCAAATGTATCGCTCTCGTGGTCAGACAGGTGAAGATGGCCACGTATCGTTTTTGATGAGTGCGACCAACGGTGACTGTCAGCGGGCCAAAGTAGTCCACGCCCGTGAACGTTAAGGCTCGTCTGTGGTGCGCCAGACGACACGGCGGTAGATCTCCTGTTATTGGGTACGGCGGTGCTTGAGTCTTCATTCTGCAGTGTAGACATTGGCGTACTAACGTGCGGGTTATTGGTCGCAGACGTAGTACCCAATACTGTTGGCGACATTCATTTACTGTAGCTTCGACGCCAGAGTGATGTAGCTGTCGATGAATGCTCGTTATCCAGAGTTTTATCGTAGGATGATTTCCGTCGACGATCATTGGTCTTTTGATGCTCTCTGTTTTTCTGATGCAGTGCAGCATCCTGTTGTGGAAGAACTTGCAGTCATTGATACCGCAAGTCTTTTCCCGGCAGCTGTGAATTCTGTTGCTGCAGCGCAAGGATTGAAAGCACCGACTCTTTTTCTTCACGGTGTCCCATCTTGCGTTTTCATCTGCGTTCTTAAACTTCCTGCAGTCCATCGGTGTGTGACCTGTGTCGTCACATACTAGGCACTTTGCTGTTGACTGCTTCTCTGTTTCTGTATGCACGTTGCGTGTGTGCTTGTTCAGTTGTGTAGGCTGCGGCTGTGAGCCCACTGGTTTAGGTTGTGCGTAGGGCGCACGCGATTCAGTTTCTTTCTTCAGGGATTTCTCGTACTTGAGCAGTTCAAGAGTTTCTTTTGTTTGCAGTGTCATTGCTAAAGAGAGTTGCGGAAAGTCTGGTTTAGGGCAGACTCCCACTGTTACCGACGATATCTGCCGTTGTGGCTGTTCATCGTCTTCATTTCTTCTGTGTACGTGTGTCTTCTGTTCTTTGATCGAAGACTTGGGTCCCGGATTCTGTTTTTCAATCTGTGGTTCGGGCCCTCTGTTCTGTTCTTCGATCAATGGTTCGGGCCCCTGGTTGCCCAACCAGGCACTCACACGTACTTTGGCCTCTATCTTGGAGGACATGGAGACGACGTCTTCATCATCAGGAACTTCTGTTTCTGCCGCTGCTAGTCGTACTGCGGCTATTGGTACTGCGGCTCTTTGCGAGAGGTCTGGTTGAGGACAGACTCCCGCCGGTACTGATGGTATCTTCTGTTGTCCCTGTTCATTGTCTTCGTTTATTCTGTGTACGTGTGTGTTCTGTTCTTCGACCGATGGCTTGGGTCCCGTGTTCTGTTTATCGATCTGTAGTTCGGGCTCTTTGTTCTGTTCTTCGGTCGGAGGTTCAGCCCCCTGATGTTCCAACCAGGTGCTCACACGTGCTTCGACTTCTGCCTTGGTGTAAACGGAGACGTCTTCATCATCAGTATCTTCTGTTTCTATTGTGGCTAGTCGTGCTGCGGCTAGTTCCACCTTTAGGCGCATAAGCTCTTCCTTGGCTTTCGCGACCTTTCGCGCTTTTGTGCGCGACTGTACTGTTCTGACCGAACCCCCATGCTTGCGTGGGTTCGGGGGCTTGTCTGCGGCGGTGAGACAAGCTTCCTTTCTTCTGTTTTCTGTTTCGCCCTGCCTGGCTTTAGGCGGGACGGGCTGTTCGGCTGTTGATGTACCCGGCCTCACGATGAGCTTCGCTGTTGTACCAGTAGCCTCCGTCACGTTGGAGCGTGTGACGGAGGGATTGGCGGCGGATGCGTCCGCCATCGTCGCTGTCGAATCTTCTGTCGTCGTGGTTGTTGCCGTCTCCGCAGTTAAGGCTGTGGTTGCAGTCGTCTCGGTCCATACGCTTTGTGAAGTAGCGGTGGTACCAGAGGACGACGACTGCTTGGCCTCTTCCGCAATGAGACGGCCTTTGCTGCTGGAGCGGGTGTTCGGCATTTCGAGCAGCTTCGATGTTCTTCTTGCTTCAGTTCGGAGACTTCCCTCGTTATCCGGCGCTCGATGGACCAGCCAATGTACCAGATGTACATCAACTATTGCTGGGGTTGGAGGGGCAGGAGCTCTTGAAGCAGGAAGAAAATACTTGTTGCTGGTGTACTGGTAACTGTTTATTCTTGAAGCTGTTTACTGTTTGGAGGCTGGAACGATACATGCCAGTAGCGGCTATGTGCTCTATATTTATACAATATTTCCTTAACGAAAAGCTGCGTTCTTATTCGCTAGCCAATTACAGACGTACTCTTTCAACCAATTGGGAGACTTTGTGGAATTTTCCATTACATTTTCTGTCCCCGTCTTTCTTTTTATGGAAATTTCCGTATGCAATGACCAATCAGAGCTCGCTACATTTTTCTATACAAATTTACTATTTAACCTCGTTTCCTTACCTTTTAGAGAGCACTCTACTATTCTAACATGGATCTTTACTTAGAAGAGAACACTATTCTAACATGTAATTATAAACTATGATTAACTACATGTTACTATTTTGGTACTGATATAACCGACCTACTATTTACCTATCCACCTATGTACCTATGTACCTATGTACCTACGTACCTATTTACCTACACACCTACCTATGTACCTATGCACTGTCTGTTTATCCCAATCATTATTGCTTTATTTACCCATCGAGACTTAATCTATTTTACATAGGTAGCTTATGTATTACAGTATAACATAATTATTCATTAAATAGATGTTTCGACGACGTTGTCCTGCACACTATCAATATAATACATTGGGGTGTTTCCCCAATTCTTCAATAATAATACATTTGAAAAATGTGCAACTACTTCATAAATATTTTATAATGCACATAAGCTTAAGGACAAAGGTTAAATTTTAAAAGAAATACAAATATTTCCAATTTGTACAACAATTAACAAGGAAGGTTTAATATACGCAATCACTTAATCAGTGATTTATATTTCTGTAAGACTTTAGATTGAATGCTAGCTTAGACTCCTTTAAAAGTAGACTAAAGCGTTGGCTTATCGAGCAGACGTTTTATAGCCTTGACGAATTTTTTAAGTATAAATAAGTACCTGATTCTCTAATTTATTATTTGCCTATCATTCTTAATTATTCTATCATTCTTAATTATTTTATAAATTATACTTATTTTGACGTTATACAATTATGTATACCTATCCCATTATTATTATTATTATTTTTGATTATTATTTTTGTGTTGACATGTAAATAAGTTTTTATGAATAAATTACTATTGACTATTGACTATTAATAAGCGCATAATCTCTCAGTTGAGGCTACTAATCTAAGCACGCTGCCAATGATGAATATAGAGATTGCTAGAAATAAAAGAACTAACTCAAACATAGTGCGCTTTTGACTAGTAATCCATTGAATGCTAGAAAAAAGTTTATACTAACTATGGATAGTGCGCTCTTGATAAGTAAAACTGCAAAAAAATCTTAGTTGATGCGTTTATGAAAACAAAAAAACCAGTTAAATGAAGGAATTTGTGAAATGTTACTTTGAGAAAGTTGTAGATCTCGTTTTTCTGATACCAGATCATGTATTAACTCAATTTCGCCAAAAACCTTAGTTGATGCGTTTATCGTAAGCGCGGCAGATATTATGTAGGTACCTATATATTAATGAAAATCCTGAAAATTTCAACCCATGCATCTAGCTTGAGCTTGATTTTTTTTATGTAAATTATACATATTTTAATTATGTAACAGTATGAAATATTCAACAATAATTCAAGATAATTAGTAAGTATAAAATGAAACACAAATGTGGGCGCACAGAATTCCCACTATTACATAGCTGTGGGCGGTAGTAGCCGCCATATTTATAATCTTTTAAATTTTTATATTTTTTACGTAAATGCCATTTTGCCTTTAGATTTGCCTTCTCTACGTATCTCGCCCTCAAAAACTACCACGAGAAATTACACGGGCCGTGTCAAATAGAGCTTAGACGATTGTGTGATTGTGTGCATGTTAGAGTTTGTCGACAAAAATCGAGAAAAGTTCCACAGATAGATAAACATTCGCGTTATCTCTTCACACAGAATTCCCCCTATTTGTCTCTTAGGACGGAAGGACATAAAGTGTCGAGAAAATTTTGTCGCGGTGCGCATCCTAGCCCGGCATGGTCCCACAACACCCAGACACAGCACATGTATAATAATAGGTATTTGCTTTTTCTGTGCACAAATACATGTCCTGTCGCGGGAATCGAACCCCGGGTTATGAACCGACCTGCTCAATGACCACACCACGGAAACTGTCAATTATTTAAATTCTAGAACTTTCATAAGCACTTATATTAACTACTAGCTGACCTGCCCCGGCTTCGCACAGGTGAATTAGTTTCAAGTCCTAACTCAGTTTATAGGGAAGAGAGATGGGAAAGGTAAAAAAATAGGGGAAAACGATGAATGGATGGGACGGCAATAGAAGGGAGGCAAGCGCAGCCTGCCTTTATTCGCCGTTCATCCTGGTCAGAATTGTGGGGAGCCGAATGGACGCAAGAGGCAAGCAGCCGTTCAAAGTGGCGGCTTGGCCGTTTTATAAAACATAAAGTATCCTAAATGTTATTCTGCAATAACCATAACATAACATTAGCTATTACCATACCAAATTTCAGCAAAATCCGTTCAGTAGTTCCCGCGTGATGCGTGTTCAAAGGGACAGACAGACAGCCAGACGAAAAATTCAATTCAAAATAATTGTTTCTATTTCTATAAGAAGCGCAATACAGACAATATTTTAGTCGATAAGACCACCCATTATGACACTTAGTTTTAAGCTTGTGCGTGTACATTGAGTGTTTCTGTATATGTAGTGTTTCAATAAAGAGTTCATCTATCTATCTATCTATCTATTTTCCAAAAATATTCAGTGTACAGATATAGCCCAGTAACAGTTTTATTATATGTATTGATGATGTAATGTATGTATATATATTGTATACTAGACCAGTAAATAGGGTGAATTCTGGGACTTGATTTGTTAATTATTTATGAAAGATCTGGAAATTTTAATTAATGCACTCCGTATATACTATCAATTATCATTACTCTCTAGAAGGATTGCTCTAGTGAACATAATACATAATCAGCTTGCAAAATACATATATTCCAGATTTTAATAAATTGTTTTGTATTAGTCCCTTGTCCACTTATGCAAAATATTATATGAATCACTAAAAGCAATTATTGTTACAAACCATGCTTATACATAATCAAGAGTACCGGGAGATGTTAATGTTATAATCCACATTTCTGCCAATTTCTACAGGGGATGAGGTAAACACGTATAGAACACACGTGAACCGCGCGTGTAAACGCACGCCGCACACCATCTTAAAACACGCACACCTTTATATAAACTAGCGTAGTCGCGCAGTGTCTACACGCACATTATGATATTGTAGATGACCAAGTAGCGCCATATGACCGGCAGAGGGGAACGCCTTGCCTTGCCACCTCCTTTTATAAATGCTCTATGAGAGTACCTCAAACCAAATCAAACAAAGCTAAGGATTGTTTTAAACATTCTTTCCATTCACATTCTTTAAATTACAATAAACAGCGGTGCTATGAGGTTTCATCCACAATTTACCAGTTTATTGGTGAGTTTTACGCATGAAAGAACCTTATGAAGTAAAACAAGCACAGTTCCACCGTTTAGGCATGAAAGTAATATTCCACATAGATTAAAAATTGCTCAAAGGAAATGTAAATGCTTGTTGGTATAAGGTTTGGAGGCACCATCGCAACTGTTGCTCAGCCTTTTACGATGTTGTTATCTTCCTTCTTTGGTTTTAATATCTCAATGTTCACACATGGGATTCTAGCTTGTGGATTGACAGAGATCTTTAACTCCCCCACATCAAATTCCGGCTCTGTCTTATTCAGCAGTACTTTTTCATCATCTTTCAATAACAGCTGCCCACTCTGACTCTCCCATGCCTTCAAATTATTCAGCCATTTCTTATTCTGAATCAGCTGACCGCTGTCATCTGTTAGCCCCAAAATTTCCTGATTCAGCTTCTTAATATTGTTCAGGTTTTGTTGCAGGGCCTTATCCATAGATTTCTTCACTTTTCGTCTCTTGCCTTGTTTGCTAAGTCGGACTGATAAAATGTCATCTTTCGAGATAGAGAATGAATCTGAGTCACCGGTTAAGCTTAACTGGTCATAGTCATGATGGTCGGAAATTAAACTTGATGGAACTGCGGAAAATGTTGTAGTTGTCACTGTATCAATAGTGCCAAGAGGTGTTGGAGGTGTTCCGTCGATTCCACCAACAGGATACTCAAAACAATCCTCCGTAGCTTTCGGAGGATTGTCTACTAGTTGACTCTCATCATAGACTACCTGGAGAGGCTCAAAACCAAATGGAAAGTCACATAGGTTGTTTTCACACATGAGGAACATTTTATCATAATCAACGTAGTACAAAAACAGATTCTGACTGCATATTGGACATTTCTGGAAGCAAAACATGCAAGAATTTTAATAATATTTTGCAAATCTATTATTATCACTAGAAGTTTATAAAAAGGATATAATGTAATAATGTAGCATTAGATAGTTCTGCGAGATAAGATCCGTAATGAGGAGATCCGCAGGAGAACTAAAGTGACCGATACAGCTCTTAGGATTAGCAAGTTAAAATGGCAATGGGCAGGCCACATCGCTTGTAGAACTGACAACCGATGGGGAAGAAAGGTTCTCGAGTGGCGACCACGAACTGGAAGATGCAGCGTAGGCCGGCCCCCCACTAGGTGGACCGATGACCTGGTGAAAGCCGCGGGGAGCCAATGGATGCGGGAGGCGAGCAGCCGCTCTAAGTGGCGCTCCCGGGGGGAGGCCTATGTTCAGCAGTGGACGTCTTCAGGCTGTTAATGATGATGATGATGATGATGAGATAGTTCAATTTACTCACCCGGCGTTTTTTTGGATCTTTGATAAGCACTGCACCTCTACTCTGGAAAAGACAAAACATTAATGCAATAACAAATTCCAGTGTTCTTAGTATTTGTAAATGCAAAATCTTAGTGTGTGTGAAGTACGTATGTAAGTTACCTTACATTACCACTTACTACTGTCCCCAGAGTTTAGTTCATGTAGGGTAGGTAGGGTGGGTAGAATAAGTAGTATAGTATACATAGTGTCAACGATAGGCCCCTGGCAATGATAGGAGGCAATGCGCAGACCAAGAAGGCGATGGCGCGCCGAGCTCGATTCAAATATCCCACCAAATACACTGGCCCCTAACAGATCAAGACCGTGAGAAATGGAAGGAACATACGGAGGCATTTGCCCTGCAACGGGAAAATAACAATGATAAATAACTTACAGCTACCGGCATTTCTTCAGCACCTTCTGAAACTTCCATTACTTATTGGTTATTGGCAAAAAAAGGCTTCCACAGCGCGGTTGTTCACTTGTTCAGTTTCATAGTTTTTGTATGTAAAATCTTACATTCCTCATAAATTGTCCGTATATTCCCTTCCTTGTGTATATAAATTATATACTACGTAGTTACGTACCCGTATCTCTTATAATTTGAATAAAATTATAAATAAAATAAATAATAACAAAAATAACAATATGCTTTTATTTTCTTTGTGATGACAAATATAATCGATTACAAAAATAATCGATAACTTTTTATAATCGTTTTTTTTTTAAATATTTTGGCTCCACACATTGTGTATTTAGCCAGTGTCAAGTATTATATTTTCATCGTGTTATAAAATATTTCACGCAAAGTCATGTCCTAGTCATAGTCATAGTCCAGTCTAAGTTATGCTCCAGCAAAGTGGTGGCAACTTTACTAGAAGCTTCTATGGAGTTTTGGAAGCAACACGAAAAGTCACGTTTCACCACATTATATCACTTGCCCTCACTCATGATCGTAATTCAGCACTTAATGCGTAAAACGCCACCAATTTTAAACATTAACATTGGAAAAAGCAATTTTTGAAAAATAATACAATGCAACGACGTGAACTCTTCCGCGTTCCCGCCAAAACTCCAATAATCGGTTATTATTGATCGATTACTGTGTGGACATTGTTAAGGTTGGATAGCTCGTACGAAAGAGATTATAGGCACTAGAAAAAATGTCTATGAGGGTTGCTAGGCTACCAACGGTTTCCATCAATCATGTCATTGTGTCATCTCGTGAAAAAATAACTATGAACTAAAGTGTCGGACTTTTGGCGGGAACGCGGAAAAGTTCACGTCGTTGCATTGTATTATTTCTCAAAACTTGTGCTTCTTCCAGAATCAATGTTTAAAAATTGGTGGCGTTTTACGCATTAAGTGCTGAATTATGAGCATGAGTGTGGGCAAGTGATATAATGTGGTGAAACGTGGTATTTCGTGTTGCTTCCAAAATTCCATAGTAGCTCTAGTAAAATTGCCATCACTTTACTGGAGCATGACTTAGGCTGGATTATGACCTGACTTAGACTTGACTATGACTATGACTAAGACTTGACTTTACGTGAAATATTCTAATAACATGATGGAAAATTACAATACTTGACACTGGCTAAATACACAATGTGTGGAGCTAAAATATAACAAAAAAAAAAACTAAAGTGTCGTGAAGATATAAATAATTTTAAAGATAAACTGTGTTTGGTTAAGCGCTAAGGCTTTCAAAGACAACATTTATTATATTTAGTTACTAATATTAATTCTCCATTTATTCTCTAATGAATGGTATTTATTTCTGATACTTATTAGTTTAATTTCTTTGATGAACGAACTAAGATTAATATTGAAATGTCGCGCCATTATCCGAAACCGTCGAGTTACGCATCTGGACAACATAGATGGCGTTAGCAGTACCGCTAACTCGCAATTAGCAAGAAACCTCTGATTGGTGCATGAGGCTGCCCTAATGTCAATTGAGATAATGGCGTTCTTCTCGTTCCAAATCACGCGAAATCAAGACGCTGTTTTATGTGAAAAACTGTTTTTTGTGACATAGAATCTGAGATTAATGATAAAATTATGGTGATCTAGGTACTAGACCATACTGCAGTGTTTGTGTATGCGCAGTGACCATTGAACTCTCAGGATAACCAGGATTAATTCGGATAGCCAAAAAACGCCGGCCGGCGTCTCCGCGAGTTCGGGCTCTGGACGGTGTTCTGCTGTAAAACATCTGCTGGTTCCCTGGTGAGGGCTGGTTGGTCAAGGTACGTGGAGTGCTTCATTTTTGATGTTAATTTTAGTCGTTCATCGAAACTTTCACGTCTCTTGATTTTCGCCGTTTAGTGCTCGGCCATATTTAATTTTTATCATAGGCTGACACTGATTTTGGAATTTGAGGCAAAGTGGGCTATTTACACGCCTGTTACATAGCACGATAGGTACACCGGACGCACCGCTTATCGCGCTGCCCAGACGTCGTCACCGCACACATAGAAAAATGCTGACCGGCGACTGCGTGAGACTGGGAACCGGCCACCGTCCGCGCATGCCCGCGCCCCGCGATCCCCTCTTGGCCCCGCGAGGCCGGCGTCACTGCTCCCCCCTGAGACACTTGCACTTGCTCTCGATCGCCGAGAGTAGACTTAGATAATTATAATTAATTTTAGGATTGTATTAAATTAAGAGAAACCTTAATTAAAAGGTAAATTATCATAATTTATGTCGTTTACTTTACTCCCGCTGCAGCCCCTCTATAATTGGCGCAGTTGGTAGAGTCTTTGGGTCAAGTGCGCGTACGACCCTCGGGAATTTTGGCAGTTTTTTGAACTTTGAGGTCAATCGATGAACTCTGGACATTATAGGTGTTAATGCTGTGCGCGTGCGTGACTGGCTATTGAGCCTTAACCAAGGATTCGGACATCTTTATGGACTGCAGCTGGAGCCTTCAAGAAATCGAAGACTAATTAATTAGTGAACCGAAGATGATTAATATTATACAGTAAGTACGCTAGAATTTTCTCTGGTGTTGCTTCCCTTATTAGTTGTAGTTTCCGTCAGGATCTTACCTGATCAATAGACCATACCTTTTCTAGAATCATTCTAGTAGGTATTAAGTCAAATAAAATCTACTTTTCAATCTTGTAAAATAGATTAATTTTAGAAATTCTTATGTTGAATTAATTTGAAAAGGAATTTTAATGATTATGACTAATTATGTTTAGCTAAGCAAATAAATGAAATAAATGAAATAAATGAAATAAATGAAATAAATGAAATAAATGAAATAAATGAAATAAATGAATTAAATGAATTAAATGAAATAAATGAAATAAATGAAATAAATGAAATAAATGAAATAAATGAAATAAATGAAATAAATGAAATAAATGAAATAAATGAAATAAATGAAATAAATGAAATAAATGAAATAAATGAAATAAATGAAATAAATGAAATAAATGAAATAAATGAAATAAATGAAATAAATGAAATAAATGATTTAAATGAAATAAATGAAATAAATGAAATAAATGAAATAAATGAAATAAATGAAATAAATGAAATAAATGAAATAAATGAAATAAATGAAATAAATGAAATAAATGAAATAAATGAAATAAATGAAATAAATGAAATAAATGAAATAAATGAAATAAATGAAATAAATGAAATAAATGAAATAAATGGAATAAATGAAATAAATGAAATAAATGAAATAAATGAAATAAATGAAATAAATGATATAAATGAAATAAATGAAATAAATGAAATAAATGAAATAAATGAAATAAATGAAATAAATGAAATAAATGAAATAAATGCAATAAATGAAATAAATGCAATAAATGAAATAAATGCAATAAATGAAATAAATGCAATAAATGAAATAAATGAAATAAATGAAATAAATGAAATAAATGAAATAAATGAAATAAATGAAATAAATGAAATAAATGAAATAAATGAAATAAATGAAATAAATGAAATAAATGAAATAAATGAAATAAATGAAATAAATGAAATAAATGAAATAAATGAAATAAATGAAATAAATGAAATAAATGAAATAAATGAAATAAATGAAATAAATGAAATAAATGAAATAAATGAAATAAATGAAATAAATAAAATAAATAAATAAAATAAAATAAATTAATAAAATAAAATAAATTAATAAAATAAAATAAATTAATTAAATTAAAAAAAAAAAAAAAAAAAAAAAAATTTTAGAAATTTAATAAATTTAAGGAAAAAAGTTACTAAAATTACGGAAGAAAAAATAAATTTTGTTAAACACCGTAGACGTATTGCAGTAGATTTAAATAGAGATTTAGATATGACTTCATTCGATCCAGACCCAATATTTAAAGCGCTTCGCTTCGTTCCTGAATTCGACGGAAACCCGAATGTATTAACACGGTTTATAAAAATTTGTGATGAGCTTGTCGAATTTTACGTTAAAAACGAGCCGGGATTAGAACTAAGTAATATTTCGGTATTAAACGGTATATTAAATAAAATAACAGGCTCAGCAGCTCGTACAATAAATTCCAATGGAATTCCTGAGAACTGGGCTGGAATTAAGGATGTGTTAATTAATAATTTCTCGGACCAACGCGACGAAACAGCCCTCTACAATGACCTCTCCCTGAGCACACAGGGAAGTAGCACCCCTCAACAGTTCTTTGACCACTGCCAGAGCCTTTTCTCTACTATAATGACGTACGTTACGTTACATGAAAAGGTTCCTACGACAATCGAAGCAAAACGTGATTTATATAAAAAGTTGACATTGCAGGCTTTTGTTCGTGGACTGAAGGAGCCACTTGGTTCTCGTATTAGATGCATGAGACCCGCTAGTATAGAAAATGCTTTGCAGTATGTACATGAAGAAGTTAATGTAGCATATTTGCAGCAAAGAAATGATTGCGTTTCGGAGCGTAAATTGCAGCAACCACTAAAGGCGTTGACACAGACCCCGTTTACACCTATAGGATATAGCGCGGTCATGCCTCAAAGTTTGCCTCCAGTTTTACGTCATGGGCCCCCAGTTGCCCCCAGTTTCAACCCTCAATTGCGGCCCATTAATAGATTCCCTACGCGGACCCAGCAAATATTCCGCGCACGTCCACCAAACTATAACGCAAATAACAATTCATTTAAAATTCAACCCAGATATCAAATGCCCTTTCAGCATAGTGTTGCACCACGGCCTATGAGTGGCGTAAGTAATTACGTCCCCAGGCAATTGCCACCAACTGGACATGATTGGCGAAGATTTGGCAATCCCCCTCCGTCTAATTATTTCAAGACTAAAGACGTAAACGTTAATGATTGCATGGCTTATGATACTTCCAGTGAATATTATTACCCGGACTTTGACTACGAAGTGACTGAATATGAGACCGAATATTATACAGATAGTACAAACGACTTTCAACAAATAGAAACTCAAGATATTCTGACTGACGGGGAACCACAACCCTCAACTAGTAGGGATTTGGATTTTCAGAAGGGCACCAACGTGAACGTTATAAAATAGAAGTTAATTCACATACGCGAAGACAGTTACCATACATACAAATTTTAAGCCCACCATTGAAGTTTTTAATTGATACAGGGGCCAATGAATCGTTCATAAGTCCCGAAGCAGTACAAAAATTTTACCCTGGAATTCCTCTTAACTATGACCCATTCGAGGTAACTACAGTCCACCAAACAAGCAGGCATGAATATTCGATATCTATTCCATGCTTTCCTGAATTTAATGAGAAAGACAATATGAAACTTTTCGTTTATGGCTTTCACGATAAATTTGATGGCCTTATAGGATCTGAACTATTAAGACAATGGGAGTCTAAAATAGACTATAAAGAAATGAAGCTGACAACTAAATTTGCTGTGAACAAAATGATGATGCATAACTCTAACAATATAAATTCATATGAGGACATAATCCCAGCGAACAGTTCTAAATTAATTACAGTGCCAATCAGTGTGACTGATGGTGACGCAATAGTTGAAGAGCAAATTATTTGCAACTGTATTGTGACGGAGTGCTTAACCAGAGCTAGGAATAATCGAGCTATTATTGAAATTTCTAATCCAACTGAAAATGACATAACAATTTCGTTTAATAGTCCAGCTCAGGCATCTGCGTTTAATATAGACTGCATACCCTTTGAACAGCTAGAGCCAAGAAGTCGGGATGTTATAACCAAGTTAAGAACTGACCACTTGAATGAAGAAGAGAAAGCAAATTTGACACGACTTTGCTCGAAGTATTCCGACATATTTTATATTGACGGCGAACCATTGACCTTCACCAATAAAATAAAACACTGTATTAGGACTACTGATGAAAATCCCGTATATACGAAAAGCTACAGATATCCGTTTGTTCACAAGAAGGAGGTGAGTGATCAAATTGGGAATATGTTAGACCAGGGCATTATAAGACCATCCGACTCTGCATGGAGCTCGCCTATTTGGGTAGTAGCAAAAAAAGCTGATGCTTCCGGTCGACAAAAATGGCGCCTTGTAGTAGACTTCAGAAAATTAAATGAAAAAACTATTGACGATAAGTATCCAATACCCAATATAACAGATGTCCTTGACAAATTAGGTAAGTGTCAATATTTCAGTACTCTCGATTTGGCCAGCGGATTTTATCAAGTCGAAATGAATCCCACGGATATTCCCAAGACTGCCTTTAATGTTGAGCATGGCCATTTTGAGTTTTTAAGAATGCCAATGGGTTTAAAAAACTCGCCCTCAACATTTCAGAGAGTTATGGACAATGTGTTAAGAGGCCTTCAGAATGTAATATGCCTAGTTTACTTAGATGACATCATAGTTTTCAGTTCCTCCCTCCAAGAACACATAAATAACCTTGAAAAGGTATTTCAAAGACTAAGGGAGTCAAATTTTAAAATACAGATGGATAAGTCTGAATTTTTGAAACGCGAAACAGCATATCTTGGCCATGTTATAACAGAACACGGCATTAAGCCCAACCCGGACAAAATTTTGGCCATACAAAATTATCCAATACCTAAAACCACCAAAGAAATCAAGCAATTTTTGGGACTCGTTGGCTACTATCGAAAATTTATCCCCGATTTCGCTAAAGTGACAAAACCATTGACAAAATGCTTAAAAAAGGGTGCAACTATCAAACTTGACAATGAATATTCAAATTGTTTCGAAAAGTGTAAAAACCTTTTGACTAATGACCCGATTTTGATTTATCCTGACTTTAATGACGAATTTATACTGACGACCGACGCTTCAAATGTAGCCATTGGAGCAGTTTTATCACAAGGTCCAATAGGATCCGATAAACCTGTTTCATATGCCTCAAGGACACTTAATAATAGTGAGATGAATTATAGCACAATAGAGAAGGAATTGCTTGCGATCGTCTGGGCTACAAAGTACTTTCGTCCCTATTTATTCGGGCGAAAGTTCAAAATTCTGACTGACCACAAGCCACTCCAATGGATAATGAATATTAAAGAACCAAATTCACGTCTTACTAGGTGGAGGCTAAGACTGACTGAGTACGATTTTACAGTGATATATAAAAAGGGAAAATATAATACAAATGCCGATGCCTTGTCCCGAATAGAACTACATAATGGGGAAACTACGTCATTAGTAGTCAATGTTTCAAACCCATCTCTTTCAAGGTCATCTTCAACAGATACAGCACCAAGTGAAAATCCTGCTCATTCAAAATCTTCCACGGACTCGGTGCCGAGCAACAGAGCGCTATCTAAAACAGACAGCTCAGAAACTCTCACTGCACATACGGCAAATGAAAATCCAATATTAGATATTCCGATTACAGAAAAACCACTAAATAAGTTTTACAGGCAAGTAGTAATAAATGTGGTTGCCGATGTCGAAAAACGACCGTCAGTCAGTAAACCCTTTGAAAACTATTCACGTGTTTCCATTCAGATTTCTGAATCTAATCTGGAAGCAGATTTGACAAACGCTGTTGTAGAATACTTCAACCCCAAGAACAAAACAGGTGTTCTTGTGAATCCACGTGAAAAAATGTATTCTATCGTTACCATACTCCAAAATCATTTTAGAAGTTCAGCGATGAATTTAGAACTATGCAAAAATGAAATAGAAAATGTACAAGATTATATTAAGCAACAAGATATTATTCGAAATTATCATAATGGAAAAACCAACCACCGCGGTATTAATGAGACATATTTGGCACTGTCACATAGGTATTTTTGGCCGAAATTGAGAGATAGCATTACAAAATTTATTAATGAATGCTCTATATGTGGCCAAGCCAAATATGATAGAAACCCAATTCACCAGCAATTTCATATAGTACCACCCGCTACTAAGCCTTTAGAGACCGTTCACATTGACACATTTACAGTACAAAATGAAAAATATCTGACTCTTGTCGATGTTTTTTCGAAATATGGTCAAGCATATCATTTACCCGATAGTACAGCAATCAGTATTGTACAGGCTTTGTTACAATTTGCTACACATCATGGTTTTCCATCTACCATTATATCGGACCAAGGTACCGAATTCACAAACCAAATATTTGCAGAATTTTTGAGAACACATAAAATAACTCATCATAAAACCTTAGCCCACGCACCTAATGAAAACGGTAACGTAGAACGGCTACATTTGACGTTATTAGAGCACTTGCGTCTGCTAAAATTACAACATGGAAATACGCCAGTTATATATCTAATGCCATACGCCATAATAGCCTACAATAGTTCAATTCATAGCTTCACTAAATGCAGACCTTATGAAATTGTTACGGGACACTTTGACCCTAGAGATCCACTGGATTTTGATCCTACAGAACATCTGTTACAACAATATACACAGACACATAGGGAACAGATGAAGACAGTTTACAATTTAATAAATGAGTCATCGCTTGCTGAAAGAACCCGTATAATAGAGAATAGGAATAAATCACGAGAACCCGAACAAGATTACGAACACCATCAGGAAATATATATTAGAAACCCAGCTGCCATCAGGCAAAAGCTTGCGCCTCGTTACACACGTGATTCTGTAATTGCTGATTTGCCCATTCATATATACACGTCTAAAAAGCGCGGTCCTGTTGCCAAGTCACGGTTAAAACGTGTTCCTAAAAGCGCAAAATTGTTGCAGGATAACGCTGATCCTGATACTCCACCTAACCAGGACTGAAGGTCAAGAAATAACCGTGGAAAATATGGAGAACGGACCCGGATTATTACCTTTTAAGCTTGGAGCCATGACGTTAATATCTCATTACCACTCCTTTATTCAGTACATTGAACTAACAGATATTGAAGATAAAATTGACATAGTTAAAAACCAGCTTATACAGGCGAGATCATATATGATAAATAGTACTTTTATTTCATCCTACGAAACGCAATTCATTTATTTGATTAGCAAGTTAGAAAAAGCTTCAATTCAATTAAAAAGTTTAGAACCAAGTCGTGTGAAACGAGGTCTTATAGATGGTCTTGGTTCGGTCGTAAAAAGTCTGACTGGCAACTTGGACTATACGGATGCCTTAAAATACAATGATGCCATAGCTGCCATAAACGCTAAACAGGATAAAATAATATCTGAATTAGAAAACCGTATCAGTCTCAGCAACGATTGGATGAACCATCATACAAATATAACATCTCAGATTATCGTTAACCAAAAGCAAATTAATGCAACTCTAAATGAACTATTGAAAGATCAGTTCAGTCGGGATAATTCGTTAGCTAACTATGCAAAAATTGCACAATTGTTAAATATTATAAATGGCAATATAGACGAAATACAAGAGGAATTACGTAGACTAGAAGATATGTTGGTATTCACACGTACCTCTCGAACCCATCATTCTATGTTAGGATTAGATATATTGCGTAAGATGATTCAAAAACTTTATATTTTATATGATAAGAATCAAATTTTAGGTATAGAACTTAGAGAGTATTATAGTATTATAAGGTCTGGATCGTATTTCTATGAAAATAAGTTAGTTGTAGTTTTTAAAATTCCTATTTGTTCCCCAAGTACATATGACCTTTACCGACTGACTATAGTACCTAACAAACATAACTTGGTCATACTACCCCCTTATCAGTATATAGCAACCAACGAGAAGTTCTATGTGTACATAGAGGCTGAATGCCCGAAGGTAGCAGATCGGTTCATATGCGAAGCGAATCTCAATCACCAAATTCGAAAAAATCCTGACTGCATTCGAGATTTATTACTGGAACATACAACAGGAAGCTCATGCACAAGAATTCTTATAACATTTTCTAAAGAAGTAATGGAAAGATTAGATGATCAACACTACATCATCATATTCCCGAAAGCAACTAAGGTGACGATGCATTGCAAAAGAGAAGATACCACTACCTTGCAGGGCAGCTACTTTGTTACAATTCCACAAAACTGTTTCTTACGCACAGATGAACTAAAAGTTATGAATATTAACAACGAAATCAAAGGACAGCCCATGAAGATCATTAACATCCCAGAATATACTGAACCTGGACCTGACACATATCCTGCCATGAAACTTAATTCGATAAATTTAAACGGACTCTACAAAATCCAAGAAAAAATGGCCGCACAGCCCATACTTACTCTTGAAAATGCATCGAAATCAGTTTATCATACAACCATACCATTTTACATCTCATTAACCAGTGCAGGAGCATTTGTCATTTTTATGATCGGCAGAAGGTATTGGTTAAATCGAAGAAAGATTAACAACGCTCCCTCCACCACTAACGTCCAACCAATAAGAGAAGTCGATGAAGACAATTTAGCACCCAGCTGCACGAATCCAGATCATCCAGCAACATTCAGACTGAAAGTACTGCAATAGTTGCTGGTCTGCGGTGGGAGGTGTTACATAGCACGATAGGTACACCGGACGCACCGCTTATCGCGCTGCCCAGACGTCGTCACCGCACACATAGAAAAATGCTGACCGGCGACTGCGTGAGACTGGGAACCGGCCACCGTCCGCGCACGCCCGCGCCCCGCGATCCCCTCTTGGCCCCGCGAGGCCGGCGTCACTGCTCCCCCCTGAGACACTTGCACTTGCTCTCGATCGCCGAGAGTAGACTTAGATAATTATAATTAATTTTAGGATTGTATTAAATTAAGAGAAACCTTAATTAAAAGGTAAATTATCATAATTTATGTCGTTTACTTTACTCCCGCTGCAGCCCCTCTATAATTCGCCCCTTCAGTGTTAATAGTGAATATAGTGTTGTGTTTGTAATATAATAAACAATCTACATTTTTCGATCATAAGATAAATCCTAGTCACACTACTCCACCTCCATAGTATTTGACTGCATCTCATCGGTTGGTAAGTCAAGCGATTTACCTTATCAGACAGGTGTGTCGTGTGTTTTAGGACATTTCACACAACGGCCATCTAGCGTAGCTAAAACTAAGCATAGCTTGTACTATGGGAACCAGGGGGTCTAGCAAAGATACCAACCACTAACGCTAACGCCTCACGCTATCATTTCATTACATTTTGGAGTTAGCGTGAGGCGTTAGCGTTAGTGGTTGGTATCTTTGCTAGACCCCCAGGTACCTTAAAACTTCCTTGGGGTTGATCAAGAATGTAGCAGTAGCGCAAAAATAATTGCTAGCTCCAAAATGTAATTAAATGACATTTCGGAAATCGAAAACTTTTCCGCAGCGAAAGTCATTTCAATGCATTTTTGGAGTTAGCGTGAGGCGTTAGCCTTAGTGGTTGGTATGTGTGCTAGACCCCAAGATAACAGATACAATACTTATAAATAAATCATTGTTTATTAAATGATCGGTTTTATTATTATTTGTTAGTTTTTTTTTCTACTGGTATAAATAATAATAAGGCTACACCACTATCAAATTCCTGTAACAGAGGTACCATTCAGACAAAGAAAGATGGAAATAAAGTTTCAATGTTTTTGTTACTTTTCCTTTTGATACATGTAGAATTATACCATTTAATGAGAAAACGTGGCTTTATTCGATAAAAATCTAGCTTGTTACACAATACACCACGTAAATCGATTTTTATCATCGATTATTTTTATATTATTTAAACGATTATTAAAAATTGATTTTTCCTTCCATAGGTCACATCCCTACTTTCTTTTTTTACGGTAGCAAAGAGAATATAACATAAATAGAAAAATAACAAATGGTGCGTTCCAGTTGATGTTATTTTCAATCTTTCCTTCAATAAAAGGGGAGAGTGAGAGTCTTTGACCGTTTGAATGTGATCGTTTTTTTCGTTCTTGGCATTTTCAGCAGCTACTAAAATGCACCTTATATAGAATGAGGCGTTATACTAAAAAAAAATAGCTGTAATTTTCTCTTGATCCGATAGATGGCGCTAAATTGGGGGTTTTACGTTCTGTCATTGTTAAGATAATTATCCTATCCTTATTTTATGGAATGCACTTGGAATTATAATGGCTTTCCATCGACAAATCGACAACGTGCTCTGTGATCCACTCAACTGAATTTATCGGGTTTTAGGGCATAGCTTGTACTATGGGAACCAGATAACTGATACAATACTTATATACTTTTTTTGTTTGTAAATACATACATAGAATACAATATAACACCCAGACGCAGAACATACATCTATGTTCATCACACAAATGTTTGTCCCGGGTAGGAATCGAACCCACAGCCCTCAGTTCAGAAGGCAGGGATACTACCAACTGAGCTATCGAGCCCGTCAATTCGCTTCTACACTTGTTAACTTGTACCTTTATAAAACGCATTATTTCTATTTTTTCTGGCTGTGTTGCCAGGTTTTTGCTACATGTACAAGACTTGTAGCTTTATAAAACGGGGCCCTGTTTGAATGTGGTCGTTTTTATCGTTCTTGACATTCCTTCCAGCTACTGGAACGCACCCCTAGTATCCACTACTCTGTGTCTATGTCCAGTATAAAATGTTACTCTACACTCTATGATCTATACTCTATGCACAGATAGAGAAAAAAAAATTACTCCGCTTTTTTTGGCCATCAAATTTTTCATTTTATTTATTTTCGTGATTTGCAATAATTCTATCCTGTAAAATCAGTTGTCCGTAAACGCACGTCCATATAAACGATTTTGTCAACATCTTTTTCATAATGCCGATAAAAGCAGTCTGCGTACTTAAAGGCGATGTCAGCGGCACTGTGTTCTTCAACCAAAGGGTAATATTATTATATTTTATATAGTTTGGACCTTTCCTTTATGTTATTTTTTGAATACCTCACAAGCTGTTCGACCTTGAACACACCTTGGAAAGAGATAAATTCTTACTAAAACTATAGGCTAATATAAACCCAAGTACGTACAACGCCAGTCAATGTTCGTAATAAACCTAATACCTACTCTAGCTAGGCTAGATCGATCGCCGATTTCATGATTTGCCGTCTCACCATGCTTTTGCCGCTTGAGTTTTCTAGAATTTCTTGAAGTAGGTAGGTATGTACCTAAAACAAGGTATAGGTATGTAAGTACATACTATTGTTATCTCAATTTTATGTAATGTCAGGTCATTGTGTTTAGATACTATGTTGGAGTTTGTTGATTATCTATTTGCAGTCATATGATGAGACGATAATGCAATTTGCAAATACACACTTACTAGTTCCATTTGCACAATAAAAGTAAAAATCTTAATCAAATCAGATAAAGGTTAACATAAATATTATTTGATACAAAAGCAACACAAAAAACATACTATCATTAGTTACAACTCTTCATCTGGATCTTCGGGAAAGTATAATATGTAACATTTTGACTAATTTTATGATCCTTCACAAATGAAGAAAATAATGGTGAAGTAGAAAACTCAAGTATCAATAAGTTTCATAAGTTTCTGGGGCTGCTAGTACTAAAAGAGTATGTTTGTGTCACATGACAACAAGCCAGTACCCATATTAGAAGTCCAACGAGAAAGGTTCTCAATTCAAAATCTACACTAGATCCCGAATGTAGATGAGGGGGGCATAGATTAAGCACATTTAATTAGGAAGTAATCACCAACTATACGCATGGTATCCAAAAACTATTGCCCACCAAGGCAAACCAGTCAACAAATATTTTCAATTAGTTAATTTAACAATATTTTATTGATTTCAGGATGAAAAATCACCCGTAGTTCTCTCTGGTGAAGTCAGTGGATTAAAAAAGGTATGTAACATTCAAAACATCTTACTTTTATTAAAATGAGGCACAGCATTGCAAAGGAACATAGTTATTTGTTCATCATCATCATCATCAACAGCCTGAAGATCTCCATAGCTGAACATAGGTCCCCAGAAGGTGCTATCTTAAGCAGCTTGATGCTTGCTCGCCAACGCTGAGTCTTCCAGCTTGTTTTTGCCACTCGAGAACCTTCTAGAGAATTGTTTAGTATTCTGTAGTAAACTCTACTCTATTTTTAAACTCTGTTAAAAATTAATGCAATTGTATTATCCAATACTGTCTTGTAAGTACAATTAGTAGGTTCCACAGTTCATAACCTTGTACAGCTGATAAAGATATTGGTTACATCATTGAATTAATGGAAGGTTAACTACAAAATGTGTCTGTACTATTTAACTACACCGAATATGTATGTATTGACTGAATAACATTTTAATATTGTTTGTCATGCTGACTTTATTACCTATCTATTTTGTGCTTTTTTTGTAGAATGTAGGTTTTATATAACTTGATTACACTTAAGACTGAATAGTGTAATAATTGTAAGATTTGTAATTACAGATGACTGATTATAAATATAAGTTTTTACAGAGTAGATGTTGCTTTTAGGTATTTTTTTTCTTCCATGTTTTTGCCTTGGCTTCAGTTACCACAATGGTGAATGGTCAATGGATTTACTATTGTTAGGTATCACTTGGTCCGCCAGTGTGTATGATACAATATAATTAATAGTTTGAAATGTATTTTATTTTACTTTATTTGGGGGGCTTACAGCTAAGTACAGATTAAATTACAAAATAAACTTGGCGAGCCTACTTCTGTTACATCAAAATATTATCACAGTCTTATTATTATGTTTATGTTCATAGCAGTCATTGCATACTAACAAAGTCATAAAAGTTTTAATATTAAGACACATATAAATAAGATTTTAAATTTCCATGGTCACTAACCGTTAATAAACAATATGTGAGTAATTAAGACCCCATATTCCACAACAACGCGTAGTCATTGAATGAAAGCTCAAGTTAAGAAATCTTGACTTAATTTACTACTGAGTGTTGTTCTATAATACAAAATCCAGTTTACCATTACCTAAAGTTTTATACTTAAGGCCCTGACAGGACCCAATGCGAGCACGTATAAGTATTTATTTACATAAATTATTTTAGTTTTTTAGGATATAAAAAAAAAAAAAAAAAAATATAAAATATGTGTGGACATTTCACATTTCATATTGTGTGTGTATTTGGAATAAATGTTTTTTCTTTCTTTCTTTCTTTCTTTCACGTTTGTTACAGCAGACAAATTTGAAACTTATTTTGTAGCTTATAGGGTCGCTTTATGCATAGCAAAAATATGGCGATTACGTTGTGTTGCACTTCGACTTCCATTTTTCGATACAATTAATTAGTTATAAAAGAAATGCTTATTGTTATAAAAAAATAAGCTTATAGACGGATGCATTGAAACATAGCTTATCACTATGATTTATTTCAATGGGGTGTCTTATTATGATGTAACATTTTAGGACGTTTGAATGATTTTTAAGAGGTCACTTCACGATTTTTTTCCATCGAGAAAACTTTTTGTAAACGTGTTTTGGTTTCGGCGGATGGAAAGAAGATATGACCAGTATTAACGTGCATTTTTTTCAATCCTGTAAATGGTATACGTTTTGAGATAATCACGTTCAAAATAGTCGATTTAGGAGCATTCAGCGCCTTAACTTTTTAAGTAATTTTCGAAAAGTGTTACCTACTTATTGCCTGCATGCAGTGAGTGGGTTCATTTGTGTGCTGGTTGGCTTCTCGAGACTAAACACAAGTTTTGATAGACTGTGCTATGTGTGTGGTTACTTGTGTCATCTCGGAATTAGATTATTTATGTGAGTACCCACTTTTTAAAATATTTTAGTTAGCTATATTTGTTTTTTCAACATTTTATTAATAATTGTATACACATACTTTTTAATTAGTTCCATTATTTCTGATATTACTTGTGATAGATAAAGTAGGTAACTAGAGAAGTTTAATTATCTATAAATTTAATATAATATTTTATGTTTGTGAGTATGTGCTTAAACATTATTTTTAGATTAACAATGGAAGCGAGACCAGAAGCTCATTGGAATCGGTCGGCCAAGTGAGTCAAGTCAAATTCTGAAGATACGGTTGAACTCAGAAAATATAAACGTTTTGCACTAATTATAATAATACTACACTAATAAAATAGTAATTTTTATATTATTAACATGATGTATTTTTCATAATCATTGCCAGTGTTAAATAAAAATGGAAAATAATTACATCATAATGAATCCTTTCATGATTTTTATTATTTTAGATTAGACTTAGTGCATTGTTTATAATTTCTGGGTGGGTAAAAAAAAAACTCATTTTTTCTATAACTACCTATAAGATATAGGTCATGTTCCAGGGTAAGCATGGCTTCCACATCCATGAGTTTGGAGACAACTCCAAGGGGTGCTCGTCTGCTGGAGCCCACTTCAACCCGGAGAAGCAGGAGCATGGGGCTCCGGACTCCTCCATCAGGCATGTTGGAGACTTGGGCAATATTGAGACCAGCGACGACGGAGCCATCACTAAGGTACACAGACTGAGTACAGCAACAAGAGCTGTTACTGGTGAAATCACAACCAGTAATAAGGTCTTAGGACAAGAGTCTACTGGTCATGGTAGCTTTAGTAAAGCATGTCTCTGCTTTATATACAGATTGATGCGGGTTCAATTCAAATATTGTATCATGATTCATCATCATCATCAGCTTGGAGATGTTCACTGCTGAACATAGGCCTCCCCCAAAGAGCGCCGCTTTAAGCGGCTGCTTGCCTCTTGCATCCATCAGCTCCCCCACGGTATCATGATTTAAAATGCTCGCCTCCTGCATCCATCGGCTCCCCGCGGATTTCACCAGACCGTCGGTCCACCTATTAGGGGCCTACCCTGCATCTTCCGGTTCGTGGTCGCTACTCGAGAACCTTTCTTCCCTAACGGTTGTTAGTTCTGCGAGCGATGTGGCCTGCCCTTCAACTAACTAATTCACGGTATAGCATTTAGTTGTAAATACCACTTGTTGTAGCGGTCACCCATGATAGTAGTGACTGCAGCGAGAGTTAATGTTACTTTGTTTGTAGATAAACATCCAAGACTCGATGATATCCCTAACCGGTCCGAACAGCATCATCGGTCGGTCTCTGGTGGTCCACGCGGACGAAGATGATCTTGGTATCGGCGGCAGCCAGCACAGCAAGACGACCGGTAACACGGGCGCCCGCCTCGCTTGCGGAGTCATCGGAATATGTCCACCTTAGGACTCTTACTTTAGAACTCTGTCGTTGATTGATGCTCAAAACGAGATTACCTTGAATTGGCACGTTCGTATAACCCCTATCTCGCGCTCGCGCTTTGACACCTGAAGATAGTCGGTTAAATTATTAACAATACTACGCTGACGGCGATCTCTTCCATAATAACACAAAATGCGCAACAAAAATTACACGAGGGTTTATGTGGACAGTTTTTTCGTAAGCAATTTCTGCCATTTAATATCTTTAAGTGTACCAATGCGCGAGCGAGATAGCATTTCCAGGCTCTAAAGGCCTTATCATTTTGTGAATGAGTGCTTGTTTTGAGCAAAGATTTATGACTGAGCATAGTTCTGTAATACAAGCCAATAAATTGCCTATCTGCCCACATAAACCTTAACCAGGCCTCAAACACTTTACATAGCTGCACCTACTACTATTGTTAAAGCCCTGTTTATGGTGTACAAAATTCTAAATTATGTAATGAAAATGTCACAATCTACATCTCTACAAGGTGATCTTGAAAAACATTGTCTACCTTAGGGTGTCGATTTACCCCCTTTCGGGATAACATAGGTCACCTTGTATAAAAATTAAAAATGTGATATTATTTTGTAAGCAACAGATTTTAATTTATTTTAATAAATTAATATCTAATTAAGTAATTATTGTAGATAAATATTTGCAAACCTAAATACTTACCAATTATGTTTACATCACACTGAGACCACTGCTGAAGATGTATTTTTGTAATGAAATATAGGTACTTTTACCTCAGCCTGATTCAAGTAGCTATATATTTTGATATTGAACCGCCTCAAATAATGTAAGTCATTAAAAATATACTAACATTCCTTATGATGTAACATGAATAAATTATGATAAATGTTGTATTAGGTATTTAAAAAAATCTACTGTTACTATGACGAATACTTTGTGTTCTGTTAAATAAAAATCCAAACCTATGTTACTGTTGTATTGTATTTTTCTACAATTTTATACATACCTTGTACCTTTTCTACTTACCATAAATGTACCATACAAATTGAAATTGCTTTTACACAATCAAAAATACCTAAATAGAGGTAAGTGAATTTATGCTTTTCAAGACAAACTTATCTACCACATCATCTCTAATACATTTAATATCTTTTCCAGGGCAAGCATGGCTTCCACGTCCATGAGTTTGGAGACAACACCAACGGCTGTACATCTGCTGGAGCCCACTTCAACCCGGAGAAGCAGGAGCATGGGGCTCCAGACTCCTCGGTCAGGCATGTCGGAGACTTGGGCAATATTGAGACTAGTGACGACGGCGGAGTCACTAAGGTTTTTATTTCATTTTATTGACAAAACTCTTCACTTCTTTACCAATTTTGTAATCTTTGAAAACTACGGAACCTATAACACTGTTTGGCATAACCATTCATTGGGTCATCATCGACAGCCCGAAGACTTCCACTGCTGAACATATGCCACCTTGAGCGGCTGATTGCCTTTTGCATCCATCGGATCCCCGCGGTTTTCACCTGGTCGGTCCACCTACTGGGGCGCCAGCCTACGCCGCGTCTTCCAGCTAGGAATGAATCGAGAAGAAAAACAGAAATGATAGCTAAGAAATATTTTTACAAAAGGGCCCAATTTTATTAAACCATCAATCAGTGAATTCTTTAATTATTAATAGTGATTGAATTCCGCCGGCTCAGGACCACATCACTTTGACGGAGTTAGATTACTAAGGCCCTCTTGCACGTTCTCGGGTTAAAATTATAACTGAATACCTAACCCAGAGCTAGTAATTCGAGTTAAGTTGGTAAACAGAAATATCCAGACATTTTCTCTTGCACGTTCGGAATATTGACAGGGGTTAAGCCCGTCACACACGTAGCAATAATATATATTAATATACCGTACTATAATATACAGGGTTACAGGAAAAGTTGTGCTAGATCCGTTAAGGGCGTGGAGTACCCATAATTTCTGACTTATTTCACAATGAGACACCCTAGCCTAAACTTAACCCTTTTCCAGATATTCGACTTTTAATATTTTTATTGAAAATTGCCGATTTTTATGCAACAAAATTTAATTTTGTTTATTTTGTGTGTCTTATTACTATTATTATTGCATTTTTATATGTATAATAATATGCTTTAGGACGTTAATCATTAAAATAGTACATAAGTAAATTGAATAGACCGTAGTAGACAAGTGAAAGTTAAGAAATAAACAAAAAAATTATAAACTGTATTGTTCTCTAAAGGATATCTAAAAAAAATATTATGGCAGTTGTTCGGCAGATGTGTTATAAAATATCTACGTTTCATCAGCTTTCTAACGAGGTATAATAATCTAGGGTTTGTATTACATTTCGTGGAAAAAAAATAGTTGGAACGCTCCAGATAGCAGTTCTAACGGTCTCGGTCTCTTGGTTGTCAGACTGCTTTTGTGCTTCGTACATAGTAGATGTGATATCGTTTTGCTCTATTTCTCGACTTGGCTGTGATTCTGGACTATTTCTTCTGATTTGTGATTACCGTGCTTGTTAACTGGACTCTGATTTGTACTTGTGATACGGAAGTGTTGAAGATGACGTCCTACACACCTGAGGAATATGCTGATATGTTTATTTGTTACGGATACTGCGATTGTGTGTCTGCGCAAGCTCGCAACGAATACATAACTCGCTACCCCGGTCGTCAAGTGCCGGATGTGGCCGTTCTTGACAGAGCTTATCGAAGACTTCGAGAAACTGGCTCTGTTTTGAGACCCTGCGAGAAGATTGGACTTTTGCAGATTTATGCTAAATGCTGACGTAGAAGACCCAGATTTTCTAAGAAATATCTTGTGGACGAATGAGTCTAAATTTGATAAAGATGACATGACTAACTATCACAAGGCCCACCCATTACTGGGCCCCAAAATAACTAAGGAATCCCAATATCCAATCATTTGATTGGACCTTACTTTCTCCCGGATAATCTAAATGGCTACGAAAATTTCCTGAGAGCAGACTTGAGTGATATGCTGGATGATCTGCCACTCAACCTGATCAGGGACATGTGGTTCCAACACGATGGCTGCCCTGCCCATTTCAGGAGAAGTGTCAGAGACTGGCTGGACACAAATTACCAAACCAAATGGATTAGACGAGGTGGGCCGTTGCCATGGCCAGCAAGGAGTCCGGACCTAACCCCTATGGATTTTCATGTATGGGGGCTCATGAAAAGTCTTGTGTACAGCGAGCTAAATCCACTTTCGTCTGTGGAAGACTTAAGAGAAAGGATTGTGGATGCAGCAAATAAAATGAGGACCACGTTGACCACTGGAGTAGTGAAGACTGGTCTCCGTAGAAGGATGCGACAATGTATCAGAAATAGAGACGGCCATGTTGAACATGAACTGTAGAATAAGAAAAATTTGTGTGAAAACCTTTAATAACTGCCATTGCATGCTTACCTATTGTTTTATTTTACTTTTTAGGGCTAAGTATAAATTTTCTTCTCCACTGTCGCCTATGAAACTAATTTTTTTTCAATGCATTTGAATACAATCCTAGATTATCATACCTCGTTAGATAGCTGATGAAACGTAGATATTTTAAAACACATTTGCCGAACTACTGCCATAATATTTTTTTTAGATATCCTTTAGAGAACAATACAGTTTATATTTTTTTTGTTTATTTCTTAACTTTCACTTGTCTACTACGGCCTATTCAATTAACTTATGTACTATTTTAATGATTGACGTCCTAAAGCATATTATTACACACATAAAAATGCAATAATAATAGTAATAAGACACACAAAATAAACAAAATTATATTTTGTAGCTTAAAAAACCGCAATTTTCAATAAAAAAATTAAAAGTCGAATATCTGGAAAAGAGTTAAGTTTAGGCTAGAGTGTTTCATAGTGAAATAAGTCTGAAATGATGGGTACTCCACGCCCTTAATGGATCTAGCACGATTTTTCCTGTAACCCTGTATATTATAGCAAGCTACCACACACGGAGACGATGCTATAATATATATATATATATATATTTTCCTTCATTTCATTGATGGTCGGCCTAGCGTTTACACGTGTTTTGTAATAAAGGTTGATTTCAAAACACAGTAGGCAATTATGAATTCAACAAGAAGTGCATTGTTATTGGATTTACTTGATAGTTCTTCAGACGACCATTCCGATTAATGTCACACACTCCTAATAAGGTGGATATAGTTTTTATGAAAAGTAGTTTATTTATAATTTGGCTAATTTAAATGACTTGTACTTGTGGTAGTATAAAAAGTAACCAGTCGCCAATCAGATTTTTACATCGCCGATGCCTAGTCCCGAGTAGACTAAATGGCGATATATCGCCTAAATTGACCACACTGGTCGGGCGGAGGCGGCCCAGGGGGTCTAGCTAAGATTCCAAACGCTAACGCTATCACCAAATTTTGTTTTTGGGATCGTTCGGGATCCCAAAAGCTTCGGGCTAACTCCAAAATGTACTGGAATGACATTTCGGAAATCGCTTACTTTTGTGGAAAAGTAAGCGATTAATGTCATTTCAATACATTTTTGGAGATAGCGTTAGCATTTGGGATCTTTGCTAGACCCCCAGGCAAAGCGGCAGGAATGGTAAAAGGAGAGAAGCATCCGAGGAGCGCGTCGGATATGTTGAAACATGCTGTACATTCAAAATATGTCTCGCTATACCATAATATATATTAATATACAATAATATAAAAATATACCATAATATATATTACGGTATAGGTTGGTCACAGAAATATATATTATAGCTGCGTGTGCGGTCCCTCGAGAATTTGTATAGAAAACATATTGGTAATATGTCTAGCTATAAATATATTAATATATATTATAGCTACGTGTGTGACGGGCTTTAAGTTGGTAAACCTCCGGCTCAATGCACAGAGTAAACAAAAATTACACCTGACTTATGTATTTGAAGTTGAAAGGTACAAGGTATATATATTCTATACTAACTGGAATAAGCTCATAGCATCTTAATTATACAAAACTAAACTTTAATTTTAAGGCCGTAAAATTTACATTAGACTATCGTGTTTGGAGAGAGGTCTGAGGAAGATAGTACGTTGTTTACTCAGGGAGTAGTCTGTCTTTTTCTTATGCCTTATTATCGGAGGTAGTTAACCTGTTTTCATGGGAATGCATAATAAACTCAACTGACGAGGCGCTGGTGGAGAAGAAGCTGTATAGTCTTGATCATCGACGAAAGGTGGCATGTCTATCAATCTTCTACCGGTTGCATTTCGGGGAATGCGCACAAGAACTGCATGAGATGATTCCGTCATCTCCATTTCGACATAGAACAACAAGGCGCGGGGAGTCATTTCCCCCTACGTGGTGGATTTACCAACATGTCGAACCAAGCGTTTTGCAGACTCTTTTATCATGCGATCTGTTAGGGAATGGAGCTCGCTCCCGGCTTCTGTGTTTCCTGACAAATATAATTTGGGTCTCTTTAAGACTAAAGTGAATATGCTCCTCATGGGCCAACGTGCTACATCTTCGACTGCATCGTCGCTTAACGCGGTGAATTGCAGTCAAATGTTGGCCTATTTATAAATAAAAAGAAAAAAAAAACTTCGTAAATTCTCGACGAATGTAAAATAATGAAATTAGGTCAAATTGACTTACCTACTTACTTGTACTAAAAACAGGTAATACAAACAATACAGTGGTTCATCGCATAGCAATGATACTTTCTATGGGATAGCATAATACCGTTACTTCGTAAATTATTCAAGTGAATTTTATCAGATTTAGTAAAATTAGAAGCTGTAGCATGCAATGCACCGAACTGGGGGCGATCCATGTGGGGGCAACTGGGAATATACCACCTACCGGAGGAAGAGCCACGCATGCCTTTAGCAGTCTGTAATGTAATGTATGTTATGTACCTTTGTTGTTTGTTAAGTACTTAAGAATCCTATTCATAGCATGTATAGGATTCATAGCATGCATACATAGACATATATAGGACAGGCCTAATGACAGATTAAACCGTCGCTTCAAAGAGGGAGTCAAGTTCACAGATTGACCTCCACTAGCGCCCAGTCTGTGTTGGAAGTGAGAAGATATCGGTCGTGTGTCTCAAAGAAAATATGCCAATTTGTGTTGTGAAGGGTTGCACAAACTACACTCTAAAGTGCAATAAAAAGAAATACAAAGTTTCTTACCACAAGTAAGTCAATATTTTCAATATTACACTCCGTTTTGTACGAAAATAATCGAATCTATATTTGGGAGAATCATTGTAAACAAACATTGACGGACATAATGGCAGCGATAGGGCCGTTCTCATCGTAGTTCCTGAGTAATCTAAGAGATGGCGCTGACTTTTCCCCACACCATTTTGAGTAAATAAAATGTTCCTTCG
Source organism: Ennomos erosarius (assembly GCA_963580505.1). Lineage (NCBI taxonomy): Eukaryota > Metazoa > Arthropoda > Insecta > Lepidoptera > Geometridae > Ennomos > Ennomos erosarius. The sequence goes on from OY756991.1 coordinate 13,942,391, forward strand.
GGCATATCCTGATATATAGATCTATGCATGCATAGGATTCTTAAACACGGTTCTTATGAGATTGGAGAGATGACACTGCGGGCCTACTATTTTATTTTAAACTCATTCACAACTCGAGACACAAAACAAACGTCTCGAAAAACTTATCGTTTCTGTTCGAAGTGCTTGTTCCAGTTAGTATGGAATATAAGTACTATTCATATATTATAGAACTTCTTGGAGAGGTATCAATAGAACATTTTCGGCCAGTGTCAATTTAAAACTGATAAAACGTACATACCTAAAGCCGCCTCTACATGCTTGATGTTTGCCACAAACACCCAGTACCCCAAACACCGACCACAAATTACTCAACACATACACTGCATCCACAGGATAGTCAAAAGTGCTAGGTATGGATGGGCAAAAATGGCAGGCGATGAGCGTGTTAGGGCTGCCAACATTTTTTTCGGAGAAGTATATAGCATCTTTTTAATATAATAAAAAACAAAAGATAAACAAATATATTATTTATCAAATATTCATTTTTATAAAAACTAAACTTATAATGTCTTTGTTTAAATTAAAAGTATCATAAAATATGCATTAAATAAAATCAATAGGACTATTTATTACTATCTGTTTCTTTGTTCTCCGCCATTTTAAATTCATATCGGAATTTCCTTCGTGCGAATATGACGGGAATAGAAAGCAGGAACGACATTATTTTAAGGGTCTTACTTATAAAAGCCGCTTAAAGTTAGTCAGTGTTTTCCCGCGTGACATTTCAAATCAGTCAAAAGTTGACAGAAGGTTTTAAGCAATGGCTAACTTTAAGCGGCGTTTATAAGTAAGGCCCTAAATGAAGAAGGTTATATTGGCATAGCTACTGACCGCTACCTTGTTTTTTTTTTAATTGCGAGCTCTCCTGATCGCATTGAAAATATCGTATTATTGCCCCTAATCATAAAAATATTCTACGAAGGTTTGCGAGTATTTGTGTTTGTTACCTTTAATCTCCGCAACTACTGAAAAAGTCTTGATGACATTAAATTTTTGTTTTACTTTGGACTTATCTAACTTTTCTCACCTGATCGAAAGTGATGATGCGATCGAAGGTGTAGCATGCTATAGCTTATATTTTATGCTGGATACTGGAACACATAGGATACTGATTACCTCTTTTATTTAAACCGCAGCGAATAATCTCAATTATTCGCGGGCAGTATTCGAAGAGATATATAGAACCTACTAGTTGCGCACAGCGTTTAGCACACAGCCTTGAAATATAGTGCAGTTCTATATATTAATGTATGGTTGGCAACCCTACGCGCGTACTACTGTCAAACGTTTGAATACATCACAAACAGCTTTGTCGTTCGACAAACATATTTATCTAATCCTTAGAACTATGCACAATTCCGACACTGATACCGATCACTGGTGTTTGCCATTGATACATGTGTGTTTGCAAACAGGCAAACACCAAAATAAAAATACACACACCCATCCTCAAGTTCGTGTTTGCTATTTGATGTTCGCTGTTTGCCAAGTATGTGAAAGCCGCTTAAGGATCAACATGTCAAATTACCCCCGGCTTAAATATATAACGGGATAAGTGGTCAATTTTCTAACGTGCAAGATAAAATACAGAAATAATCCGAGTTAGGCATTTATTCAGGTAACACGAGGTTAGAGAGAACGCGCAAGTCGGCCTAAGTTTTTTTTAAATTTGTTTATTTTTTTTGTTTTATGCCTTATGAAACTATTTTGTTTTATACAAGAAACAAATTAATATTTTCCAGGTATGCATCGAGGACTCTCAGATCTCCCTAGCTGGTCCTAACAGCATCCTGGGTCGCACGCTTGTGGTCCACGCCGACCCTGATGACCTCGGCATTGGTGGTCACGAGCTCAGCAAGACGACCGGCAACGCTGGCGCCCGCCTCGCTTGCGGGGTGATTGGCATCGCTAAATCTTAAACATATCTTTTAAGGGCTAATGTTATGTCGAAATCGGTCACTTTGTCTTTGGGTTGGGTCACTTTGTCTTAGGAATGAGAGAGTATCTAATAGAAGCTACTCTGAATGAAGGGTTAATACCTCTCAGGTACCGATTTCGGCACCGGTATAGGTTACCAGCGTAACACAATCAGAGACCGACCCCACCGGCGAGGTCGACGTACCCCCCGTAGGTTAGCTAGAATGGTCGCGACTTTCCATAGGGTCCACTTCTCCAGCGGACGTAGCCTTCTCGATCCTCTTATCCCGGAAACAGCCCAAGCCGAGGCTCGCATCCCAGGGGTGCCCTTGAGCTAGTTGCCCTCTACTTTTGTCGGCTGGGTGCCTTAGCGCCCGCCCTCCCGCCCGGTGACGCTGTAAAGGTCGGTAGAGACCAACAGCATTAGCCCGTTCAAAAAAAAAAAGTTTAATACGTAAATAGTAATATCAGTTTACATCACAGACAGACGTTAGCCTAAATCCCATTGATGACCTAATTATAACTATATTGGGTCAGAATTGTATTTTCATTGACACAGTTTTTCAATGAAATCTAATTAGAAGTCTTGAGAAGAAATGTGTTAATGAATGAGTGGCATTTAGAAATTATATTTTGCTGTTTCTTAGTGGTAAGGTTCTATTAGATGTTGTATTTATGATAGCATTCCTGAGTCAGTGAACAAATGTTTGAATCTTTTCTTTTTATTTTGGTTACGGGCACATGTGTGTCCTGGTGTACCTTGATGGCTTGTTCTGTTCAATAAAAATTCTAAATTATAATAATGGTGGTTTATTTGTACAACCTAAGCCTATGAACTATGCATCTATCTATAATTTAAATGTTAGATAAATAGTAGCATCTCCCAGTAGTTCCTTTTGAGAGTTTGATCAACGGGACAAATGGTACTTTTTCTTCCCATTAGTTCCTTCGAATAAATGATTGTAGTAATTAAAATTCAGGTTTGCCCATTTCTGGGATGACCGGTTAGTGCTGCATTAACATTTTAGCTACTTTTTTAACCTACATAGGCAGTCCACCTAGTGGGTGAACTATAGATGAAGCAGGCAAGCAGCTGCTCAAAGTGGTGCTCTGGGGGAGGCCTATGTTCAACAGTGGATGTCTTCAGGCTGATGATGAGAAGTGTCAATATGTAAGGTATGAAATAGATAGGTTTCTATTTGAATTCTATAGGAACAACTCATCTCTTCATGTAACTTACTTATATATAATTTGTAAGTTTGCTGAATGTAGATGTATAAAATATTTTTGTACAAAGACCAAAGTAAAGACCAGATTTTATGTATACTTTAATTGTCCTATCAAGTATGTTACAATGTTATCTTTGCTGAAGAACACATTGTATGAAGAATCATGTGCTTGAAACATTTTCACGCTGCTCGCATTCCACTGCCAAAGGCTGTTCTCTTCACTCTGCACACTTATGGATGCCCAGTAATTATCTAACTCTCTTGAAATAGCAAAATGTGATACACATTTACATACTTTCTCTACAAATGTAGGTGTCATAAAACCTTTCACTATAAGAACAGATATTCTCGTAGTTTTTAGAGAGTAATCACTATCGGGTTGAGCATAGGTGCTGATGTAGTTCTCCTCTTGCACCAAATCAGCTCCAAGAGCCAGCATTCCAACCCATTCAACCATTTCATCAGCATCTACATCTTTGATTGAAGGAACCTCTGTTATTTCTGGTGTTATGTTCTTCATTTCCAATGATGCAGAAATTACATTTACATTTCTGTCATGAAAATATTTTGCTATTGATGATGGACATATATTTCCCTCATGTGGTTCCCATGATATGTAAAAATTAAATGGTTCAAGTTTACTCAAACCTTGTTTTACTTTTTGGTAGTTTTTTATCATTTTTAAGTCGGTTCTGACCTCGTAATAATTGTGTGGTTGCTTTGTTCCTTCGAAGCCTAGTGTTTGGAAAATGAAATCTAGAACATGTATTGTAAGGATACCATCTGGGGTTATAGCAGCACAGTTCTGCACCATACAATTTGTATCAGCAGATAAACAGTAAATGTTACCTTTTTTGACAAATTTTTCTATAAATGTTGGTTCAATAAATTCTGTGAGTGAGCAATCAGATAACTTATAGTACTCGTTGTCTTCAGAGACGATTTCTTCGACAGATGTGGGCGCCTGTATTTCATCCGGGCAGGTGATGACAATGCTTTTGTAAAAGCTGTTCATGGCTATTCTTTTGATCACAGAATCTAAGCTATCATTTGTTTTGGTCGTACACACCGTTTTGGGAGGAGGAAAGTTTACAACTTCGGGACAAAGCATATTTGCTGCGTGCACCGTGCAGTATTCTCAGACTGATTTACATTAAACTTACGGAGAACCCAAGAATAGGATAAACTATCCTTTTTATTGCTTTTATAACTTAAATTATATTTAAACAAAATAAAACAACAAAGTAACCTAACCTCAAAAACTCAAAATACAAACGATGACATTGACAATGACATTGACGACGATAACTTTTTTTTTTAATTAAAAGTTTAAGATAACTTAGGCCCTCTTGCACGTTCTCGGTTTAAAATTATAACTGAATACCTAACCCAGAGCTAGTAATTCGAGTTAAGTTGGTAAATAGAAATATCCAGACATTTTCTCTTGCACGTTCGGAATATTGACAGGGGTTAAGCCCGTCACACACGTAGCAATAATATATATTAATATACCGTGCTATAATATATATTATAGCAAGCTACCACACACGGAGACGATGCTATAATATATATATATATATATATTTTCCTTCATTTCATTGATGGTCGGCCTAGCGTTTACTCGTGTTTTGTAATAAAGGTTGATTTCAAAACACAGTAGGTAATTATGAATTCAACAAGAAGTGCATTGTTATTGGATTTTCTTGATAGTTCTTCAGACGACCATTCCGATTAATATTACACACTCCTAATAAGGTGGATATAGTTTTTATGAAAAGTAGTTTATTTATAATTTGGCTAATTTAAATGACTTGTACCTGAGGTAGTATAAAAAGTGACCAGTCACCAATCAGACTTTTACATCGCCGATGCCTAGTCCCGAGTAGACTAAATGGCGATATATCGCCTAAATTGACCACACTGGTCGGGCGGAGGCGGCCCAGGGGGTCTAGCTAAGATTCCAAACGCTAACGCTATCGCCAAATTTTGCTTTTGGGATCGTTCGGGATCCCAAAAGTTTCGGGCTAACTCCAAAATGTACTGGAATGACATTTCGGAAATCGCTTACTTTTGTGGAAAAGTAAGCGATTAATGTCATTTCAATACATTTTTGGAGATAGCGTTAGCATTTGGGATCTTTGCTAGACCCCCAGGCAAAGCGGCAGGAATGAATGGTAAGAGGGGAGAAGCGTCCGAGGAGCGCGTCGGATATGTTGAAACATGCTGTACATTCAAAATATGTCTCGCTATACCATAATATATATTAATATACAATAATATAAAAATATACCATAATATATATTACGGTATAGGTTGGTCACAGAAATATATATTATAGCTGCGTGTGCGGTCCCTCGAGAATTTGTATAGAAAACATAAGGTAATATGTCTAGCCATAAATATATTAATATATATTATAGCTACGTGTGTGACGGGCTTTAAGTTGGTAAACCTCCGGCTCAATGCACAGAGTAAAACAAAATTACACCTGACTTATGTATTTGAAGTTGAAAGGTACAAGGTATACATATTCTATACTAACTGGAATAAGCTCATAGCATCGTAAATTATACAAAACTAAACTTTAATTTTAATGCCGTAAAATTTACATTAGACTATCGTGTTTGGAGAGAAACGTGGTCTGAGGAAGATAGTACGTTGTGTACCCATGGAGTAGTCTGTCTTTTTCTTATGCCTTATTATCGGAGGTAGTTAACCTGTTTTCATGGGAATACATGTAGGATTAAAAATCTGATAAAGTTTATGAACGAACAATCTAAATGTAAAAAAGGTGTGAGAGTTTATGAACGAAGGAAGAAAGAGAGACATGCAAGATGTGAATGGAAGACGTGAGAGTTTTTTTCTGCGGTGTTAATAATTAAAAATAGTTTTGTCGGAAAATATAGAAGACTTTGCTGCCTCAAGCCCCCCATCGTTTCATTTTCAGGAGCACCAACCAGATTCTACATGCATAATAAACTCAACTTCGTAAATTCTCAATGAATGTAAAATAATGAAATTAGGTAAAATTGACTTACCTACTTACTTTTACTAAAACTGTACTAAAAAACAATACAGTAGTCAATCGCACAGAAATCATACTTTCTATGGGATAGCATAATACCGTTACTTCGTAAATTAATCAACTAAATTTTATCAGATTTAGTAAAATTAGAAGCTGTAGCATGCATGTACTAAACTGCTTTGTGAACCATTAATAAAAAAAAAAAAAAAAACTGGGGGCGATCCATGTGGGGGCAACTGGGAATATACCACCTACCGGAGGAAGAGCTAGGCATGCCTTTAGCAGTCTATGTATGTAATGTACCTTTGTTGTTTGTATTCATAGCACATGCTGTTTAAGCATCCTATGCTACACACGGTTCTTATGTGATTGAAGAGATGAAACTGCGGGCCTACTACTTTATTTTAAACTCATTCACAACTCGAGACACAAAAAAAAACTTCTCGAAAAACTTATCGTTTCTGTTCGAAGTGCTTGTTCCAGTTAGTATGGAATATAAGTACTATTATAGAACTTCTTGGAGAGGTATCAATAGAACATTTTCGGCCAGTGTCAATTTAAAACTTATAAAACGTACATACCTAAAGCCGCCTCTACATGCTTGATGTTTGCCACAAACACCTAGTACCCCAAACACCGACCACAAATTACTCAACACATACACTGCATCCACAGGATAGTCAAAAGCGACGAGCGTGTTAGGGCTGCCAACATTTTTTTTCGGAGAAATATATAGCATCTTTTTAATATAATAAAAAACAAAAGATAAACAAATATATTATTTATCAAATATTCATTTTTATAAACACTATCTAATGTCTTTTTTTAAATTAAAAGTATCATAAAATATGCATTAAGTAAAATCAAAAGGGATTTTTATTACTATCTGTTTCTTTGTTCTCCGCGATTTTAAATTCATATCGGAATTTCCTTCGTGTGAATATGGCGGGAATAGAAAGCAGGAACGACATTACTTTAAGGGTCTTACTTATAAATCCGCTTAAAGTTAGTCAGTGTTTTCCCGCGTGACATTTCAAATCAGTCAAAAGTTGACAGAAGGTTTTAAGCAATGGCTAACTTTAAGCGGCGTTTATAAGTGAGGCCCTAAATGAAGAAGGTTATATTGGCATAGCTACTGACCGCATGTTGAAACTTGGCAACAGGCAACTTGAAAGTGACGATGCGATCGAAGGAGTAGCATGCCAGCTATAGCTTATATTTTATGCTGGATACTGGAACACATAGGATACTGATTACCTCTTTTATTTAAGCCGCAGCAAATAATCTCAATTATTCGCGGGCAGTATTCGAAGAGATATATAGAACCTACTAGTTGCGCACAGCGTTTAGCACACAGCCTTGAAATATAGTGCAGTTCTATATATTAATGTATGGTTAGCAACCCTACGCGCGTACTACTGTCAAACGTTTGAATACATCACAAACAGCTTTGTCGTTCGACAAATGTATTTGTCAAATCCTTAGAACTATGCACAATTCCGACACTGATACCGATCAATAGTGTTTGCCAGTGATACATGTGTGTTTGCAAACAGGCAAACACCAAAATAAAAATACACACACCCATCCTCAAGTTCGTGTTTGCTATTTGATGTTCGCTGTTTGCCAAGTATGTGAAAGCCGCTTAAGGATCAACATGTCAAATTACCCCCGGGTTAAATATATAACGGGATAAGTGGTCAATTTTCTAACGTGCAAGATAAAATACAGAAATAATCCGAGTTAGGCATTTATTCAGGTAACACGAGGTTAGAGTGAACGCGCAAGTCGGCCTTAAAGTCTAGCAAAGATACCAACCACTAATGCTAACTCCAAAATGTATTGAAATGACATTCGCAGCGGAAAAAGTAGCGATTTCCAAAATGTCATTTCAGTACATTTTGGAGTTAGCGTTCGGCGATAGCGTTAGCGTGAGGGAGCTTTGCTAGACCCCCAGGACTTTTGGCGGGAACGCGGAAAAGTTCACGTCGTTGCATTCAGAGCATCATATTATTTTTTAAAGCTTGTGCTTTTTGTTTTGTTATCCAAATCCAGCTACGAGTGATATTTGATATATTTTAGAGGCTTGGTTTGATTTCGTTTCGTAATATCCCGTAAAATGTTAAATCTATCAAAGGTCAACAATGTTTGTTCTATGACTTTTGAAGTTTGATCTTTTCGTAAATTGTTGTTTTTGGAGTTTTGGCGGGAACGTGGAAAAGTTCAAGGCGTTGCATTGTAATATTTGTCAAAACTTTTGCTTTTTCCAGTTTTAATGTTTAAAATTGGTGGCGTTTTACGCATTAATTGCTTAATTACGAGCATGAGTGAGGACAAGTGATATAATGTGGTGTAACGTGATTTTTCGTGTTGCTTCCAAAACTCCATAGAAGCTTCTAGTAAAGTTGCAACCACTTTGCTGGAGCTATGTCTATGACATCATAGACTGGCCAGGGGGTCTAGCAATGATGCTTATCGCTAACGCTAACGCCTCACGCTAACTCCAAAAATGTATTGAAATGACATTCGCTGCGGAAAAGTAAGAGAATTCAGAGAAGTGATTTCAGTACATTTTGGAGTTAGCGTTTGGCGTTAGTGTGAGTGGTTGGTATCTCTAAAGCTCCCTCACGCTAACGCTATCGCCAAACGCTAACTCCAAAATGTACTGAAATGACATTTCGGAAATCGCTAACTTTTCTGCAGCGAATGTCATTTCAATACATTTTGGAGTTAGCGTGAGGCGTTAGCGTTAGTGGTTGGAATCTTTGCTAGACCCCCTGGGGGTCTAGTACTAACGCTAACGCCTCACGCTAACTCCTAAATGTACTGAGGGTCTAGCAAAGATACCAATCACAAACGCTAACTCCAAAATGTACTGAAATGACATTTCGGAAATCGCTAACTTTTCCGCAGTGAATGTCATTTCAATACATTTTTGGAGTTAGCGTGAGGCGTTAGCGTTAGTGGTTGGTATCTTTGCTAGACCCCCTGAAAAATGACATATCGGAAATCGCTAACTTTTCCACAGCGAATGTCATTTCAATACATTTTTGGAGTTAGCGTGAGGCGTTAGCGTTAGTGGTTGGTATCTTTGCTAGACCCCCTGAAATGACATATCGGAAATCGCTAACTTTTCCACAGCGAATGTCATTTCAATTCATTTTGGAGTTAGCGTGAGGCGTTAGCGTTAGTGGTTGGTATCTTTGCTAGACCCCCAGGTACCTTAAAACTTCCTTGGGGTTGATCAAGAATGTAGCAGTAGCGCAAAAATAATTGCTAGCTCCAAAATGTAATTAAATGACATTTCGGAAATCGAAAACTTTTCCGCAGCGAATGGTGCATCCACTGATAATGATGATACCAGCCATGGAGCTAATAAAAAAAGAAGGAAGGAATTCCGTCTGATCCAAAACTGAAGCATCCTTAGGAAGCCGGAACGTATCGTACGTACGAGCGAGGCACGCACACACTCGCATCATATGCAGCCGGTCGCCCTACTTTCATTTGACACACATATGTAATATGCCCGCCATTTTGGGCTCCAGTTCAATCAAAATTCAATCCTTCTTTTTTTTATTTCATCCCTGATACCAGCGAGAACATTGTTATGGAAATGGAAGTTGATATTGCAGAAGAGTTAGAGATTCCTTCAAAAGAACATTCACTGTTTCAAATGAGGTATAAATGTTGATGGCAATTAGTGTATTTTTGACTAGATATCATATAATCTATGGTGTATTTAGCCAGTGGTGCATAAATTCAGTAATAACACAGATTTTATAATAGGCAATAGTATACCCCTACATAAAAACGAAAGGTCAAGTAAGTTATTTTATTCAAAACCTGTTTTATTTGTCTGTCACAAAAATTATAAAAAGTTGAACAATATGCAGTTTTTCGCTATCCTCATATCCCAAAGTGGTTCATTCAAATATTTATATCCAATCCTCTTAATTTAGGCAATGGCAAGTTCCTCGGCAGGCACGGCTTTGTAGAGAGCTTCGACGGCGTTGACAACCGTCTCGACGATGGCGCGAACGATCGGCGCGCCGACTTCCTTCATCACCTCTTCCCAGTTACTATTGATGAACTCTGTTACTGGGCCGGCTGAAACGGTGAAATGGGTGACTGTTGCATTAAAAACATATACAAAAAATATTATGTAAGATTTAGGATTTTAGTACCTACTTGGTAGGTAGGTAAATTTGGTAACTACCTATGTACCTACCTACTATTTAATTATTATCTACACCTGCTGTTTTGGGTACCTATAGCTACCGCTACCGTATTAAGACGACTCCCATGGTCACGCACGATATCGTGCCTTTTGGTTATTGTTACCTACCTACTGTGTCCAATTTTAAAATAGTAGGTAACCTAGTAGGTAGTAGGCCATCTTTCTCGGCTTAATCTACTCTATACTACTGGAGGATGCATTAAAGCTGGGCAAATGGTTTCTCAAAGCATGAAATCACCACCCAAATTTAGGTACCTACTAATACAATGCAAACTGATTAGAATTTGACCACCTTTGGAGGGTCAGCCTATACCTACTTATTAGGTACGCAGGGTCTCTAGGTTCATAGTCACCGCTGAAGAAACCTTTTTTCTCCTAGTTCACTGGTGGTTGGTTAACTTGCAATTGGTTTTGAGACTGTAATGTCGGTGACTTTAGTTATGGGTCTCTATGGATATTTACTATTTAAGTATTTTCTATAACTAGTGGCTAGGTAATGTTCGAACTTACCCAAAATCTGGTTTCCGTTGAAAAGATTCTTGAAGTCGAAGCGGGCTCCGCCCTTGGTGAGGTAGTTATGCTTCCAGCTCTGGATGTGCCAGTGGTCTTTGCCGTCTTCTCCTTTCACAGTCACGAGCTCCGTCGCCGCCTTGATCACGATGTCACCTGTTAAACAACATTAATTGTATTAATACCTTCTGTTCGCTTCGGTGCAAAATGTACAATACGCGGAATGTACATTGTACAATACGCAAAATGAGCACGATACGCAAAATGTACCATGTAGACCTAAGGCTTTGTTCACGGTGATGCTGTATCTCGGGAAACTTTTTCCAAGAGGTGATGAGTAGGTAGTACCTACGCGGTAAGAATGATCTCCATAGGTCATGTACTAAATTTCATCAATATTGGTTCAGCCGTATTTTAGTAAGCATGCTAATGAAAATGAACAATACCTACTTACAAACAGACAAATACCGACAAAGTTATGAATTTTTAATTTAAATACAACTAATTTATACATAGGAGCAAGAGCTTCCTTGTCTAACAATTAAAAATATACAAATTAGGTACCTAAGTATATGGAAATCGGTTTAGACAATACAGCAATCGATCTAATTATTCCGTAACGATTCCTTACTTCGAAACCACGCGAACACCTTGTCTTAGATAAGAAATCTACAAAAGTCTATGAAATGAAAACGAAACCGCGTGAAATGAATTTGGAATTGGCGGGATTTGAACTGCCAAAAATCATATGTTCTATTGAGACGCGCTCCGAAACATCAACACGTCTAAAGATATTATGACCACTTATGTCAATATATTTTATTCAACATAAAGATAATATTAATGTAAAGTCTGTGTGTAAAGTGAAGGTATTTCTAACGCTGTGACACGATTTGAACAACTATAACGACGTGGTTGAGTTTTGGCGGGAACGCGGAAAACTTCACATCGTTGCATTGTATTATTTTTCAAAACTTTTGATTTTTCCAGTGTTTAAAATTGGTGGCGTTTTACGCATTAAGTGCTGAATTACGAGCATGAGTGAGGGCAAGACAGTGGTATAAAGTGGTGAAACGTGATTTTTCGTGTTACTTCCAAAACTCCATAGAAGATAAGATAAGATAAGATAAGATGATTTTTATTGCCAAAATGAAATGTTACAGTTTTGTTTCATAATATACAATGCAAGAATATACATTTCTTTCAGATCAAACTAGACTAGCTTGTAGTAAAGTTGCCACCACTTTGCTGGAGGATGACTTAGACTGGACTATGACTATGACTAGGACATGACTTTGCGCGAAATATTTTATAACACGATGAAAATATAATACTTGACACTGGCTAAATACACTATGTGTAGAGCCAAAATATAAGAGAAAAAAAAACGATGTGGTTTCTAATGGTGTGGAATCTGTGTTTCCATAGAGAATAACCACCCTGCCTACCTACCTAGACCTAGCGCTATCTATTCTGTGCCTAGCTACCACATGATTGATTGGCAAAGACACTTATAAAATGAACATAAGAATGTAATTACGTATATTATACCTAATGCCATTTAAAATCCTCATAAAAACCAGTAGGTAAAAACTATTATATTCAAGTATCTATCAATGAGTCTGTACCTAATCCTAGTAGAGGTAAAGTCTGGTAAAGAATTAACTTACCTTCCTCATAATCATTAACACAGCCTGAAGACGTCCACTGCTGAAAATAGGCCTCCACTATAGAGCGCCACCTTGAGCCTCCTGCATCCATCGGTTCCCCGCAGCTTTCACCAGATCGTCGGTCCACCTAGTGGCCCCCCACTAGCCTACGCTGCATCTTCCGGGTCGTGGTCGCCACTCGAGAACCTTCTTCCCCATCGGTTGTCAGACTTACGTATATCGATAACATATTTCCCGTCTCCCCTGATGGGCAACAATATGATCTGTCCATCCAGGTTGTAGTCGCCGACGAGCTGCACGCTGCACCTGATCGTCAACGACTGCTTGCTCTTGCTAAGGTCATGTCTGAAACAAGACAAGGAGGGTATGGTAGGTCTGTAAGCAGCCGTTCTAAGTGGCGCTCCCTGGGGGAGGCCTATGTTTAGCAGGCTGTTAATGACGGGCCCGATACCTCAGTTGATAGTATCCCTGCCTTCTGAACTGAGGGCTGTGGGTTCGATTCCTAATTTCCTACCCAGGACAAACATTTGTGTGATGAACATAGATTTGTGTTATATTGTATTCTATGTATGTATTTACAAACAAAAAGTATCTAAGTATTGTATCAGTTATCTGGTTCCCACAGTACATGCTATGCTTAGTTTGGGGCTAGAAGGTGTTGTATAAAATGTCCACACATATTTATTTATTAATTAATTAGTTAAATAAGTCTTAACTCTGTTTATGGGTAAGAGAGAAGGGAACATTTCTCTTCTATCTTCCCTTCGACAAGGTGAGTACCTATAATTTTTTTAAACTTTTTAATTTTTAATTTTTTTTACGAATATAAAATTGATAAACAATAATAATTATAATATACCAAAAAAAATCTTGAATAAAAATTACATTCTTATTGCTTGGGCAACACGCGCTTGGCCGTTTTAGAAAACAAAAAGTATACTAAATGTTATTCTGCAAAATCAGCTATAACCATACCAAATTTCAGCCAAATCAGTTCAGCAGTTCCAGCGTGATGCGTGTTCGAAGGGACAGACAGACAGACAGACAGACAGACAGACAGACATACAATTCAAAAAAAATGTTTATATATTTTTATATCGACTTAGAAGTGTAAAGCAGTCAACATTTTCAAAAAATATTCAATGCACAGTTACACTTTTATTATATTTTGATGATTGATGATGATGATTGTGATCTCAAATGCTGGTAAGTATTTCGGAGTAACGTAACGCACGCATTAGAGCCTACCTCTGGACTGCCATGGTCGCGATATCGTGTCATCCGGTTGTTGTTGGCGAGTATGCGTTTGTTAAATTCGTGCCAACTTGGAACACCAAATACTGAACACTCATTGGTGGCCTGTTGCTCATGGGCTGTCTTCAACCAATGAGAGTACAGCATTTGTTGTGTTGATTTTAACAAAGGAACGAAAAACCGAACTGAGAGACATAATAAACTTATGAGCGAGTTGTCAAACTTTAGTGCAGGCGGGTATAGAGTGCGTTTCATTGAATAGTTCCTATGCCGTTATGTTGGCTCCCCTGTCTGTCAAAGTTATCGACACGCGAAGAAGTATCTGGGGATTTTACTAAGTTTTAATTGTATTTCTTGCGAAAATCATGCCGAAAACATTAAAAAGTGGCGAAAGAATGATGGTGTTGAAAGTGAAGGACTTTTGTGAACGTGAAAAACGTAACGAGGCCCCACTGGTTCCATTAAGATGTGTACAAGCTCGTGTCGCCGCCATTACAGGTTAGTCAAAAAGGGTTACCAGCTTCAGTTTGAGAAGCCTCTCTGTAGGTATTTTTTATGTCTATATTGTAAGTATTTATTTTATTATGGTTTTCTAATAAATCTATGATAGTATTTATTATTAAAAGGTTTAACTGTTTGTTTATAATCAATAACCTAGAAAGCTACAATTTTTTTTAAATTCTTGATTTCTAGTAGGCTATGATGTCAGTTAATGAATAGTAATAATAAACATAGATTTTTTGTTAAAGGCATTTCTGAGAAAACGGTATCCAAAATTACTAAAGAGGGTACAGTGGCAGCTTCAACGTCGAAAAAAATTACAACACCGCGAAAAAATGGTCCTCGACGAAAAATCCACGAATTGGATGACTTCGATCGGTGTGCTATAAGGCATAAAATTCACGAATTTTATTCCGTAAAAAAGGAATTGCCTACATTGACGAAGTTGTTGCATGAAATGCGAAATGAAATAGGTTATAAAGGGAGCCGCACAACTTTGTGGAGAATCATAAAAAATATGGGATTTTATTTCAAAAAATGCAAATCCAAAAGAAAGGTGTTAATGGAGAGATATGACATCACTGCCTGGCGTCATCGATACCTGGCTGAATTACGAACCAATCGCCTTGGAGATCAGCGGCCAGTCGTGTATTTAGACGAGACATATATACACGCCACATATTGCGCTGGAAAATGCTGGCAAAGCGAATCTGAAGAAGGTGTCTTATCTTCAGATTCCAAAGGACCACGGTGGATTATCGTTCACGCAGGTGGCGTCATGGGCTTTATACCTAATGCTCAACTGATTTTTAGATCACAGTCGAAAGCAGCCGATTATCATGATGAAATGAATAAAGTTAATTTTAATAAGTGGATTAGTGAAAAGTTGATACCAAATCTACCTCCACGGTCAATTGTTGTCATGGATAATGCGTCTTATCATACCGTGCAGATTGATAAGGCACCTACGATGTCAAGCACAAAATCAGAAATGCAATCCTGGATCACAAATAAAGGACTTTCATATTTGCCAACTATGTTAAAAGCTCAGCTGTATGAAATTATTAAAGAGCACAAACAGCCACCCAAATATGAAGCTGATGTGATGTTGGAAGCGAATGGGCATAAAGTGTTAAGGCTACCGCCTTATCATTGCGATTTGAATCCCATAGAGCTCATATGGAGTATATTAAAAAGACGGATTTCTGAAAAAAATGTGGCTCAAGCAGCTAATAAAATAGTAAAAATTACAGAAGAAGCTTTCGCTACAATCACTAAAGAAGAATGGAAGAAAGAATGCGAACACGTTATCAAAATTGAAGAAAAATACTACGCCGATGGCCCAGCTATAGATGATGAGATTGACAGATTCGTTATTGAAATAGGAGATGATAGTGATACTTCTGATGACAGCGAAGATGAAGAACTGTCAGATGTAGATATGTTAGACGAACACAGTTATTGTAAAAAATTATAAATATTGTTTTTATTATTAATTGTACAATGTGTTTTTTAACTAAATTTTTCTTATCCTTCCTTGTTCACCATCTTACAAATATTATAAATAAATAGTAAATAGTTACCAAGTAGGGGCTATCTACATTCTATTATTTAATATTCTTTCATGCTCATTCGTGAATGAAGATAAAAATTATTAAGTGGAATTAAAAGTAAAAAACAAAACTCCGTGAGTTCAGGGCGTTTAGTTTAGGCAACACCTATTAGCATTGCTGCCAACATGACAGCATAGGAACTATATGATGAAACGCACTCTAGGTACTTAATCACCGCAAGCTCAAGTGCAATATAGAATTTGAACTCAAGACCGATAGATCGCATGTCACTACCAATACCAACTCGGATCGGAGTTGTCTATTCTGCATTGTGCCGTATTGCTTGCACCTGTAGTGAAAGAGAGAACTTCTTTTTTTCAAACACTTATTGTAATAGGTTTGCTATAAATAGTTATAATATTTGACATTGTGCATTTTGTGAATTTTATCTGCTCAGTAATTATAATAATTCAATTTAAATACCTAACGACATTTGACTTGTAAAAGTGCTATGAATTGCCTATTTGCAATAAAACACTGAGTTGAGTTAACTGAACTATCATAAATGTTTTTTTTTTAATATTCTTTATAGGCAAAGTATTTGACCACTGTCTCACCTGATGGAAGGTGACGGACGACGCAGTCTACGACGGTGCATGCCTGCCTAGAAGATACCTGTTCACACAATAATAAATGCGGCCGGCTCCCATGCAATCATACCAGAAAAATAAAACAAAACATGATCAAAGATCGATTCGTTCAGTTGGTGAACCTCCGAGCGAGCACGAGTCATACGTACAATAATTATACAACATCATAATATTTAACATGCGTCTATTCCTAGGTAAAGAAAACTAGACGATCAAAACAAATGCCAAATGACGCATTTCTCAACTACTTAACCCAATGCTAACGAGCCGTAAGTTAAACATACTCTGTGGTACCTAAGTACCTACGTACCTAGTACAATATATTTATTCTGTGACCTAAGTGACAAACATAACATCGCACCATCAAGCCCAAGGCCTGTCTCAAACGTTGGCTCTAAATTAAGAAGGTTCTATTGTAAGTTACAATAAAGCCGGAAGCTAGCAATATCATTCATTACGTTATCATTAGAGTAATGTAATGACATAGGTACATTAAATCGTTAGAATACATTGTAGTTCACATTGTGTAATCTTATTATATTTGCCGCATAGTAGGAGTCATGGAACAGTGAGTTCATAGAAGCTTATGGCGCATATACCGAAAAAACTAAAATCTTGCTTATGGCCCTTATGGTATATATAGGTATGGTTCTATGGCGTACAACAATGAAATTGTGACTTGAGAACCGACTCACGACTAAGTAAGCTTCCATATGTAAGTAATTCGGCAATGATTGTTGCTACGTGTACAACATTACAGTTGTGCATCGGGTTAATCAATTATACCGATAATTATTATCTACTTCAAAAAGGGGGTTTAATTAAATATCGAACTTTCCTCTAATTTTCAAGGTTGGTAAAAGTCAGGTTAGGTACTGAACAAAGGGGTAGGTATAATGTACCTACTCCTTACGTACAGTCTTAGGTACCGAATAAGAATAACGAGTAGGGGAGTAGGAGTCTAGGAGTAGAAGGATGTCTATTTTTTAACAGTGCCCGCTTCATTCAGTACATTCAACCATTGGTACTTAAGGCTTGTAATCGTAACAGAATAACGCTCAATCGCTCAGGCGTCGATTGATGATCAACTATAGAGATTTCCTGTGATGTGATCTATTTGTGAAAGAAATCTTTTCTGGAGCAGAGGTCGCCTGAACGTAGTTCTGTAATACATTACGGGCTTTAAAAACTCGAATACTTATGTATACGTCATGTAAATTTTAGATTCTTTCGTTACCTACTGCGAGCTTGCAACGCGTGGTTCTGATTCTGACTCAACGACTCAACCAAGAGACTACACCAATTATTATAGGTAGGTATGGACACGTCTCAGCTTAACCTCAACCCTTAATAGGTACTACGTGCCATCGGCGAAGGTCAACGAAGGTCAACACCTGCACGGCACTTCGTTCATGACCTGCCGCTTGCCGCAATGTCAACTCTTCAAACATAACTGACGAGTATGGTAGTAGTAGATCGCGGAGGTTGTTGGCTTGCATTTTTTCTTTGTGCTTTAGCTTAGATGTACCTACCTTTTCTTTGACTTGGGACATTTATGGAATAAGGCAGGTGCTTATGATTCAGGTATGATCATAAAAGTTATCATCATACCTGAATCATAAGCACCTGCCTTATTCCATAAAAGTGCGAAGTCACAATTAAGAAACCAAGTTTATCGATTTTAGAACGATCAGCTGTTACTTTGAAATACCCAGAATAAACTTTCTATCTACTTATACATACTTACCTTTTCACTCATAAAAAAAAATATCAAAATATACCATAAATTGCTTGTTGTGATAAAACGTGCACACAAATTGCACAGGTACCTCTACCTACTACTTTTTAACATTTGGAGCTCTTGCGGATATATTCCAGGTGAATCCGCGGGAACCCTGTAGTTCATATTTAAGTAGATACGTATCGTATCGTGAGGTGTATAAGATACTTATCTACGAAGTATACAAAATGCATATTAATTTCGAAACATTGTTGTGACTGGTGGGCCATGGGCCTAAACAAACTTGGACTTGTTGACCTATGTTTTTGATTAGTTCATTTACAATTTTACACTAACTTAACTAGTAAGTCCATTCTAAATATCACCATATTACTTACATCTAAATATTACAAGACACAGGACAAACACCTATGTCCATCACACAAATGCTTGGCTGAAATGTTTGTGAGAATCGACCCGACAAAAGTAAGTAGATATAGGTACCTACCTACTTCAGGCAGAGCTAATTATTGAGCTATCGGGTTTAACAAATAATTATAATCTAATCTTCCCAGTCTTATAATGACGCGTGAAATACCCTACCACTTACTTAGCCTAAAATTTGCCATTTTGTCCTTTAACTGGCGTGATAGCTCAGTTGGTAGTAGCTCTGCCTTCTGAACTATGGGTTGTGGGTTCGATTCCCGCTCAGGACAAACATTTGTGTGATGTTTGTTCTGTGTCTGGGTGTTATATTGTATTCTATATATTTACAAATAATAACTATCGAACTAAGTATTGTATTAGTTATCTGGTTCCCATAGTACAAGCTATGCTTATAGCTCGGGTGTTGCCCGTGGTCCACCTTAAGGCAAGATGGCGCTGTGTGAAATGTCTACATATATTTTATTTATTTATATTTACTTAGCTCTGCTTTGGGTGCCTATGATTTCTACTATTTCAAAGATAGAGGAAAATCTATTAGGTATATTTCACGGTTTATGAAGCCAAATGGAAAACAACTTAGCCAACTTACGTCAACGCAATTTTACGTAAACATACTTAGATTAGATTATAGACTACCTAAGTCTTGAGGTAGATAAGTATACCTAGATGCATTTCTTGTAATTTATAGGTCAGAATAAACGTAAGAAAAGTATAGTAATCATGATCAGATCAAGCCGAGGACTTCGCGCTCGTCATTTTTATAACAACTTTAACGTAAGTTCACACCTGACATACTTATTGTTTGAATAAATTAACGCGGATTACCATAATAACTTTACCTTCTAGGTAAAGGTTGCTTTATGGATTTTACACAGATATACAAGGTGACCTTGAATTGGTATGTTATCCCGAAATGGGGGGGACTGAGACCATGATACCCTACAAGTTGTGAGAGGCTTACTTGAAACTGGGTGTTTCAAAACTTCGATGGTAAAAAATAAATCCACTCACAAAATTGCACGTGCGATCGTTACGTGAGTTAACAAGATATTTATAAATACATTTCTAAATACAGGTCGTTACACTCACTTATGTGCACTCGGTCAAGGACAAAGTTCAACAACCCAGCTGCGCTAAGGCTATTTTTGAACGTAAACTTTACATGGCATTTCTTCAATGAAAAACTATTCATTTAGAAAAGTCGTAGAAGAAACATTGTCTACCTTGGGGTGTAGATTTACCCCCTTTCGTGATAACACATCAATTCAAGCTCACCTTGTATATATAGGTACCTTTATGTAGTAGCGTGGTACATTAGATACGTATTTAAAGATTTAGGTATCGCAGTGGTAGGTATCAATCGCCTGCTTAGCGAAATCAATAGCCGGCGAGTTGGACTCGCGCACGGAGGGTTCTGCACTATTATCTATAGAAACGAGCAAAAAAAATCACGTAAGTTTAGTAAGTAAGTATTTATGACTCAGACCTTTCATTATTTACTTGTCTAATTAATTAAAGTTGATTGTCCTTGAACAAGGAGCCCTAATTGCAGTTGTCAGTCCAAACAGGCAACGGCAACTGCTTAGCATCAGGCAGGCCGCCAGCTCATTAGTTTGTTTATGTTACAAAAAACTGTTAATGTCCGTTTGCACTAAAGTTTGGTAGCTTCTATGTTCGCACTTATAACTGTAGCCCCCAGTTTCTGTATGTTCAAGCTCGAGTCAACACACATGTACTCTCATTGGTTGAAGACAGTCGATGATCAACTGGCAACCAATGGGGGTTCAGTAAATGGTGTGCTAAGTTAAACGCACGAGAACGACTAACTAGCTCGTTACGTCATTCATTTATATAAAAATACCCGGGAAAGTGTTGCTTAGCTAAGTTGTATTTTAATGAGAATTTAGTGCAGAAAAGAACCTTAGTTACAAGAAAGCTGTAGGTAGGAACCTACCTAAGTTATACATTTAAGGTAAAAAAAATATAATGTGAGCAATTCTATTCAATTCTTTTCCTTAGATTGCTGTTAATTATAATCAATCACTGAATTAATAATCCGTTAGAAATGTAGCAAAAACTGACATCATCTGTCATTATTGCACTTCGTGGATAATAGTTAGGTACCAACCGACTTGTTTCAAAACTACCTATTACTTAGGTAGTATTTATTTACACGTAAATGCATCTTCGTAACAATGAAACATTAATGAAAGAAGAATGTGTCCACATTTATACAGAACCGACACATACCTATATCTTCATCATCATTAACAGCCTGAATACGTCCACTGCTCCTCCCCCAGGGAGCGCCACTTTGAGTGGCTGCTCGCCTCCTGCATCCATGTGCTTCCATGGGGGGGGGGTAAAACCAAGAAGAATGCTGCAGCCTATTCCCTGGATATTCCTTTAGCCATACGTTTTTCCCTTACACGGGAAGAGGTAGGGCGGTCCTATTATTAACCGGACCCACACGGCTATAGATCTTAGTAGGAACCTACTATAAAACGTAACATAAAATAATAAATATAAATAAATAATGAAATATTCATAGAGGTATTTGACGATCAGCCGTAGATCAATTAGGTATATGAATAAAAAGTAAGCTAAGGTTGACAAGTTATGTTAATTAAGGAATTTATCGTTAACTAGCTGACTCGTCCGAGCTTCGCACGGTCTACTCATTAATATATTAACAGCTGGAAGAAACACATCTGCTGAACACAGGTCTCCGCATAAAACGCCTTTGAACACTTTCCACGATGCTTTCATAGGACGGTTTAGCCATATAATGACCATTTCTGGATATTCCCTGAGCAGGATCTTACGGTATGGAAAGAGATGAGGACCAGTGTATAAGGTTGCTGTTAAAACTATTAAGTCTTCAAAAAAGGTTCCTCGATAGTACTGAATTATGAGCATGATATACAGGTAATGATATAAATTCCGTTGAAGCTTTAAGTAATATTGGTAGTGGCACTTACACACTCTTCTACTAGAGCATGACTTAGGTCTAAGACTGCAATGGACTATGCCTACCCCGGCTGTGACTTAGACTTAGGCCATTGCAGTCTTAGACCTAAGTCATACTCTAGTAGAAGTGACTTAGACTTAGTCACAGCTTATATTTTATTTGACTTTACATGAAATATTCTACATAACACAATAAATAAATAAATATGTGTGGACATTTCACACAGCGCCATCTAGCCCCAAACTAAGCATAGCTTGTACTATGGGACTGATACAATACTTATATACTTTTTTGTTTGTAAATACATACATAGAATACAATATAACGTCCAGACGCAGAACAAACATCTATGTTCATTACACAAATGTTTGCCCTGGGTAGGAATCGAACCCACAGCCCTCAGTTCAGAAGGCAGGGATACTACCAACTGAGCTATTGGACCCGTACAATGAATAATTACAATACTTGACACTTTTTTATTTTTTTGATGTAGAATAAGCCTGCGTTTGACTACATCTCACCTGATGGAAAGCGACGATGTAGCCGAAGGTGTAGCACGCAGACTCATGAGGTACCTATTCACTCTTTTCTTAAAAAGACCCAGACTATATTTGTTAGGAAACAAGACCGACGGGAGCAAATTCCATTCCCTAGCAGTCCGCATAATGAAGGACTCAGCGAAACGCTTGGTGCGGCATGTTGGCAAATCTACTACATAGGGATGAAACGACTCTCCGCGCCTCGTAGTCCTGTGGCGGAATGGAGATGGTGGGATTAGCTCGTGCAGCTCTTGTGCGCACTCCCCGTGGTACAACCGGTAGAAAATCGCAAGACATCCCACCCTCCGTCGGTGCACTAGGCTCTGCAGTTTACCCATAACTAGCACCTCGTCATTGATGAGTCTTTTGGCACGACGTTCTATGGAGTCCAGAGCAGCAAGCTGGTATTTGGTGGAACCATCCCATATGTGGCTACAATACTCCATACAGGCTCTTATCTGAGCTTGGTACAGCCGTAGTAGCAGGGATGGTGTAAAGTACTGCCTAACTTTAGACAGTACTCCAAGTTTTCTCGCAGCCGTCTTAGCTCTAGACTCTATAAAACGTCCGTAATTTAACTGGCTAAATACACTGTGTGGAATCAAATCACACGTAAAAATAAACTTACTTGAGACCCTCAACGACGCAGTTCCTCATCCCGGTCACGAGGGTATCTTTAACGGTCAGCTTCAGGCCGTTGTTGTCTCCGTAGACGTAGTCCAGTGCCATGGGGTCGAGGGACTTCATGCCGAGCTGCGGGATCCCGGGCGCGACGAACGGGACGGCGGCCTGGGCTGATGCGACCTGGCACGCGTTGTCACCGGCCTTGCATGGCTTTATGAATGGTGCTGGGGGAAGATTGCCTGGTTAATGATGAGCCATCGGGGCGGTTAGAATACAACGTAGATTGTTTTGTGTTATCACATATCAGTTATCTGTCCAACCATCGCTTATAGGGGCACAGATAAAAATTTTTTGCCCCGCCATTGTTGTGATAGGTAGGCCGGTATATTCGGGTACTTATTTATATTATTTTGGTATAAGAATAAATATCCCTTATAAGCAACTAATAAAGTTCTTCAGTTTTCCTCATACAGTTATGACGTTGTTTTTAACGTTGGCTAAAGTTTTAAATAAATAAATACTACTGTTATGGGCGGCCGTGTCGCTTAACATCAGATGAACGACAAGCTCGTCACGTCATTTTATCTCATAAAAAAAAGAAAAAAAAGCTGGATTTGGGAAATACAAGATTGGGTTTCCCATTTTTCCGACCATCCTTTTTTTAGAGTCGCATTTTGAGTATAATAAAATAAGAGTGGTCGGAAATAAAGACTATTCTAAGTTTTATGTGCCTATAAAAATATTTGTTATCATAACGTTAAGTTATGTCATAATTATAGTTGTACATACATACTTAATCGTATTTTATTAACTTTATATACTTACTATTCAAATAGTTTAATTTACTTATATTAAAAAAATATTTGATAGAAAATACTTACTTAATACAAAACAGGAAAATCTTTATTATGAGTTAAGTATGCATGCAGTTTACTAGGTGATATTATTGAAAACTGTCGTTAAGGTGAGTGAGTGGTTTTATGTGTATTTCAATAGATAAATAAGTCACTGCATAGCTAACATACTAGTGATTTTAAATCTTGGTTCAATCCCCAGATAATATAATACCTGTTCTATCTATTTTTTCCGCAAGTGTAATTTTACTTGGTGTGTGTTTTTAGTGTAATTTTCGCAAACAAACATTTTCATTTAAAAAAGGAGGAGAGCATGCTCACAAATGCTTTACTTAGGTACTAATATTATAAGTAAAGTTTTTATAAAGTTTGTAAGTTTATTTACGCGTTTGTCTCCAGAACTTCAGATTCTATTCAAAAAGTATTTCACTGATGACAGCTACATTACCCTTGAGTGATATAAGCTATGTTCAACTGTGGCACCAGCTTCCGTCCGTGGCGCTTGCTTAAAAATAATTTACCCCTGCGAAGCCGGGGCGGGTGAGCTAGGTAGCTATTAATAACTAACTATCTACCTCAATCCACCTCTATTGAGTAAATCAGCTCTACCCTTTTTGGTGTGCAATAAAAGTCTCACGATAATAACAAAAAACAAATAAGTACGTTAAACATATTTACTTGGCACGTTGGCTCACACTGAGCTTTTTATGTGAACGTGACAATTAGCCGTCCAATCATCGTTCATTATAACTTCACGTCCAAGAACTTTGCGATTCTTAAACACGGTGCAATAATGACACTGCCTAGTGCCTATCTGTTTTTTATGACAGGAAATATACAATGGAATATTATAGTATAGTTCATATTTCAAAATTACCAACTAAGTAATTAGCTAACAGCTTATGCCATATCTATTAAAGTTCTTAGAAATTCGCATATTTAAGTACTGCTGCTTATAATTATTATAATGATACCTATCTATATCTATAATATACGATAACAGTCAAATAAGAAATAAAATAAATTAAAATAAATTAGGTGCGCTAAATATTAAAAAGGAAAAGAGAAATAAAAACAATAAAGAAAAAGGGATAGAGAACTTCTATTTTTCAAACTCATGCATATTTCAATAGGCTTCTTATATAATATTTTGACATAATAATTAATAGTTATAGGCTACTAAACTAAACTGTATTATTATGCTTAGTTTGTACAATAATTGAATTTTCATATTTCTAAATACGTAATCTAATTTTGACTTGTAAAAGTGCTAAAAATAGCATATTAGCAATAAAATTATTAGACTTTTGGCTTTCAATTTTAACTATCGTAATAATTTGAATAATAAATAAATAAAAAGTGGTTCTTTTTTCATTAAACATAATTTAAGTTACATCCCATCCTGAGACTCACCGGAAGCCGACCTCGCACTGATCACCACCGCCAAAAAACAGAAAAACCCTAGCACCATATTAGCTATCCTGCACAATTCACTGCCAAGTTCACCAGATACGTACAGCCAATGCATCGGCCAAGGCTGGGGCCGCTCTTATAAGCTAAAGGTAAGCCATGACGTCATATACTTAGCTACATACGCTTTATAGACCAGGAGGCGGCAGCCTATCTCATCGAGTAACAAAATAAATATTATAATTTGGCTTATGAGTATGTCGTTTTCCGGTTCTTATATTATTAGTAAGAAAGCTGTCGGTTGTCAAAAAATAAATAAAAAAGAATCAAATAAAAAGTCTGTGGAGTTGGTCAGCTCAGTCCTAATATCGTAACTTGTTTGCGTGCCTATTGATCAGTGGGCTAGGTAATCATATAACTTGGTTTGCAATGCAACAAGATTATTCGCAGGTAATAATATGATGATAATCTTCTTAGTAACTCTGCATATAAACTACGTATTGCAATTTGCATCGGTCGTATTTCAATCGGCTTCAATCAATACGTGATTGCCTGGTATTTTTCGGGAACCGTAGCTATAGTCTGTTAAAGCTAACTCTGCGGTGATTTAAAATTGGTGTAATATAAAATCTTGTACAATGGCAGCACAGTGCATACTTCAAAAAACTCAACACTTTTAATTGGTTGAACCATTACTTCTTTTCGGCAACACAACCAATCAGAAAATTCAAATTGCTTAATACACTGTTACAAGTTATGAAATTGGCAGGTGTTGACATAAAAAACTTATTGCTATACTTATGAAAAAGTTTTTGGGGGTTCCAAAATACTCCACTGCAGAGTTACTTTTGCCAGACTCTAGTATAGTATAGCCTCTACCTACTAGGCTTAAAATGGAACTTTTTAGAGGAAAACTGTATGGCTTTAGATAATTTCATTAAAATTTAATCACATTAATTATTCCTTTTAAAATAACTCTCTTGATTACGCTAAGCTGGTGAAATAAATCATAAGTTTTTAATGTAATGTTTTCCCTGTATCACAACACAACTGACAGATGTATTACTGTGGTAAGCAAATGATATGAGGTAGGTTTGAGCAGCTGCCTCCCGGTCTATTTCCCTCCCTACGTGCATTTGTCAACGTCTCGTCAAAGTTGCTTATGTTTCGGATACATAGAGGAAACTTAATTGCATTTCCTTTTTTATCAAAATATATATTACCTACAGTAGTTCAAAGTAATTGTTTTAATTTTTGTACTACTAGAAAATAAACATTTAAGCTTCAATTTCATTTCAATGATCTATTACAACATACTTTGGTGTAGTGTATTGACTTAGGTGGAAGTAGTGAATGTTTTTGTTTAGCATAATAAGATTAATAAGTAGTACCCACTCGATCAATTTGTAATCGAAGGGTTTGTAACGTAAATATTCCGTGAACTTATAAGCTTTTATAAATCGCTGCTGTCTTTACTTCTTATTAATATAGTATTATTTATCGTGGATCGTGCGCCCATCTATTCAATCTTGACAGGTATTAACTTTTTTCTATTAATAACCGTAGGGTTAATTGTCTCTTAGATTTAATCATTTCTAATACCTGTTAATTGGACATCCGCTATGCTATGCAGAACTATCCACCGATCTACAATAATTAACTAATCAAATCTAAGTACTTCGTTATATTTATATATCAACCATTAACCACTTATCAGAGTATCGGAAAGCATCCTAAGCCCTCTGTATCGGAACGACTGCTTGCTAGCCAGATGACCAAGTGAGCAAATCGTCCCCGTAGCAAAATACCAAACATCTAAGTAATTTTTATGCACCTTGTACAAACTTATTTGAAATAAAGAATAGTGGTAACTTGCGTGGTGCTTGATATAGAAATATATTTCAACACATCACACTAATAATGTGAAAGATCCCATGAGGGTGTTTGTTCCTTCTTCGCAACAGCTGAACGATTTAAGTGAAATTTTAAATGGAGATGATATACTTAGGTTTTACGCTGCATTACTTAGGAAGTTAGAACACTTTTTATCCGCGAACAAAACCGCGGACTGCAGCTGGTACATTATTAATTTTGTACATGAACAATTAAATTGCAGTAACTACTTAGGTACCTTCAGAATTAGCAAGTTGAAGTGACAGTGGGCAGGCCACATCGCTCGTAGAACTGACAACCGATGGGGAAGAAAGGTTCCTGGAGTGGCGACCACAAACTGAACAGCATAGGCCAGCTCCCCACTGGGTGGACCGACGACCTGGTCAGGACCGTGGGGAGCCGATGGATGCAAAAGGCAAGCAGCCGCTCAAAGTGGCGCTCTTTAGGGTAGGCCTATTTTCAGCAGTGGATATCTTCAGACTGATGATGATGATGATGATGACGATGATGAACTACTTACATCAAAATCCAATCACAACACTCGGGATTGCTCCCGTGCTATGCCTGCACCCCAACACTATTCTTCTTCACTAATCTACAGATTAATTTGTAAAGGAAAAATTTGAATCACGAGCGGGGATTGAACCCGCATCCATCCGGACGGATGGATGGAACTATTAAATAGGTCTGTATGTATATTGTACCTACACCTTGATTGAATTATTCAATTAACCCAGCCTAGACAATAGTAATTGGTGTCGCGTACGGACCTGCTCAGTGCTCATACGTTAATTCGCTCATATTCAACCGTGACCCTGCTGCATCGCTGCTCAATAACTTGTATAAATAGAGCTTAATTTTCCTTATTATTCTTTTACCTACTGAAGTTTATTATAACGAGACCTGAGTTTTAGTTGAGAGAGTTTATATTGTAAGTATAAGGACAAAATACCTACTCATAATGCGAGTTCTAAATCTAGTGTGGAATCCAGGTTTACTAACTAAATATACTATAGGTATACTACAAGGGCTGGCGCATACCCCGGCCGATGAATCAATTACCTGGCAACTTCAACGAGGGAATGTCGCCAGCTTTTTGGGTACGCTCCTTGCAGAAAGCAACCTAAATTCTGTGTTTCTAAACTCCATAAATAGAGTTTTTTGGCGACATAGCTTTTTTTTAAATAAGGTTTTCGGTTTTTTTCGTTGTACATGTTTATTATAAGTTAGTGTTAAAGTTATTTAATATTTATAATTTTTATAGCAGGATCGCCTGCTCAGCGTAATCTACAGATTAATTAGTAAAGGAAAATTTGAATCACTAGCGGGGACCCGCATCCATCCATCCCTAAAGCCGAGATATGCTTTACTTAAGGCCCTGAATGCTCCCAAATCGACTATTTTGAACGTGATTATCTTAAAACGTATACCATTTACAGGATTGAAAAAAATTCGCGTTAATACTGGTCATATCTTCTTTCCATCTGCTGGAACCGAAACACGTTTACGAAAAATTTTCTCGATAGAAAAAAATCGTGAAGTGACCTCTAAAAAATCATTCAAACGTCCTAAAATGTTACATTATAATAAGACACCCCATTGAAATAAATCATAGTGATAAGTTATGTTTCAATGCATCCGTCTATAAGCTTATTTTTTTTATAACAGTAAGCATTTCTTTTATAACTAATTATTTGTACCGAAAAATGGAAAAGTCGAAGTGCAACGCTACGTAATCGCCATATTTTTGGTATGCATAAAGCGACCTTATAACGTACAAAATAAGTATCAAGTTCGTCTGCTGTAATAAACGAACTCGCATTGGGTCCTGTCAGCACCTTAAGCTACTGTGACAACTGACAAGTGGTCTCATGTAAAGTTGTTTAGTTTAGTATATTAGTATATTATTAAAATTATGTTATTTAAGTTTTTAGACAAATAAATAAAATCACGACCCCAGGCCTATCTATAGTCGAGATTACCATAAATTGATAAAATTGTCAATCTGATAGATTTTTTATACATCCGCTTATCTTTAAATCATAAATATTTTTTGATTTCGTTTTCAATAATGAAGGTGACCAGTTATCCAGTGGTTTACCACATCCATCTGAACGAATTAGCTAATTAGGAAACAAGGATGTTATTGTTTAATTTTATTTCGTGTGAGTGGTGCCATAGGTCAGGTAGGTATATTTTTTTGTTCTATGTAAGTTGGTAGGAATCTACTAAATAGACACAAAATGTATTCGTGTAGTGGGGTCACACTAATAATAATAAATTAAATGGAGTTCAACGAAGTTCCGATTGAAGTAAAAACACCGAGAACCTCTTCAAATCGTGTATATTCAGTACACATTCAGTACACAATAAACGAACAGGAGCATTAATACATCTTGACGCTTCGGCTGCTCAATCAGAATTGACTGCTTTTTGGACCTTGTCCTCCCTCCAAAACTTCCCTCCTAAACCACAATATTATTTTACCGGAACTACCAAGGCAGCCATCGTAATTGGCTGATGGCTCAGCGGACGCTCCTTCCGCCAGTGTGGCCAACCAAAATGGTATTTTTAAACAGTCTACCAACCTCTTAATATTAAAAAGTGAGAATAAATTATAAAATTCACGACATTCGGCCATCCGACACAGAGCTGCCTCCTGGCGCTCGTCCACTTAGCAGTCAGTTCTCATTGTAGCTATACAATTTCTTATTTGAGCACATATTTCATTAGTATAGCTAAGAATCATTATATTTTATACATCATTATTTTATACTACATGTACACGTAGCTAAAGCAAAACTAAAAGCCATTGCGTAATATAAGTAGATATTGACTGTGATCACAACATAAATAACTACAATATTCGAGCACAACTATAATTACAGGCCTGCACAATCTAAGTCAACACTAAAAATCAAACAAGTCATAGTAATTAAATACCTAACTACATATAAAGTCAATAACTTTGATGTCAACCGCGTATTATTGTACCAATACTATAAAAATATGAATTAAACAAAGCTATTTATAATATAAAATATTAAATATATCTGCAATTCCTTGAATAATAGCAGGTATTGTTATTCATCAGTTATAATGTAATGACTAACTTATATTATTCTTAACAGTCCTAATCTAGTTTACTTTTGTAACTCAACTTCACGACATTCGGTTTACTTACACTTAAACACTACAAATTCTTTAAGATATTTCATGGAATTAACCTATTGCGTTTTATATTACTGCAGGATATTTACGATATTTACATAATACTCAAGAATTAAAAGTCTTAAGTATTCGTAGTCAAAGTTACTGTAAATTTACGCATGATCGTAACCTGTCAGCTAATCGCCAAAATGAATCTTCGTTTCTTGCCTCAGTCTGCAATCAACCCTTCATTATGTTCTTCGTGGTGTCGCTGTAGGAAACGCGATGTACACGCATTCTTTTCTCTAGTAGCATTCCTTCAGTAAATTTTCCATAGTGCTGCTGGATGCAGGATACGCTTCGTGCACCTTTAAATGTTTTGGGTCCTTGGTAGAGGCGACTACCAGCTTCATCAGAGTTCATGTCCTCGCAAAAATAAAACTTGCATTAGCACAATCATAATTTACGTAAGTGAACATAACACTAGCTGAGTAGCTCTCGGTATATCAGTTACTAAATATCAGACAAGCCAGTTTAGATGCTGGCAGTCATCGCGTCTTAAGTCGACATTATAAAATATGATTTATTTAAAGTTGTTTCAAGATAAGATTACTATGACAATACAATACAAACAACATCAACAGATAACAACATTTAAACTGCTATGCAGACTAAAAACAGCATTAGTTAAAACGGCGCACTGGGCCACCAGCATTTATATTTTATAATACTTTCATAGCAAAATTAGTCAATATACCTTGATAAGTGCATCCCACCATTACTAATCAACCTACTTAGCCTGTGGCACACATAACCACTATACATTAGCACATTTAATCTGTGGCACACATAACCACTATACATTAGCACATTTACCCTGTGGCACACATAACCACTATACATTAGCGCATTTACCCTGTGGCACACCACTATTCCTCGGCACATAGCCGGTGGCACACATAACCACTATTCCTCGGCATACATAGCCGGTGGCACACATAACCACTATTCCTCGGCATACATAGCCGGCGGTACACATGACCACTATAACTGTTTCAACTACCTCAACTGCTTCAACTATCCCAAACTGTTTCTACTGTCACAAATTGTTTCAACCATCTAACTGTTTTAACTATCACAGACTGTTTCAACTGTCTCAACTGTATCGCCAGTCTCAACTGTTGTTACTGTTTCAACTATCTCAACTGTCCCGTCTTAACCGTCTCGACCGCTTCGACTATCCCGACTTACTCGACTGACAACAGTTTGGACTGTCTCAACTGTTTCGATGGTTTCAACTGTTTAGACTGTATCAACGGTTTCAGTTGTATCAAATGATTTGACTCAGCCTTTATTACCTCCATCAACTTATCAAACCACAGACTATTATATTAAAACAAACTGTATTAAACCTGTAACGGGGTGCCCTTTCGGCTAGCTCACCTGGGCACCTCATTATAATGGTGATCGAGCCCTTGGCCTACGAAACGCGCGATGAGGGTTGGATCCAGAGAAACACGAATATACACGGGTTACAATAAATAGTTCTGTATTTCTGTTTCTACAACGGGTTCCTTATAATAACAATTATTTTCTATGAGCACTATCTATGAGCACTATAATCTATGCACCAGAAACGCAACAGGAGTCTGGACTAACGGAAGTGACGGCACGGTCGCGGAGTGTTCTCGAGCAGTCAAACGGCAGCCTGCGAGAACTACGGTACGCGGCGGGGTCGTGTCGGCCAACGGGACGCGATATGACGTGGCGAGTACGGTTAGTGCATGCAGGGGTCCAAGGGTCGTGCGCAAAAGCCACGTGACAACAGATAGCCCTTGAAAGCGGATGGGGCTGATACAGGTTTCCAGGAGTGAGGATCGTGCGCATCAGCTCAGAGCCACGCGACAACAGATGGCCCTCGGAGCGGGGAAGGGTGCGGGTAGCGGAGAGAGATGGTCGTGCGCATAAGCTCAGAGCCACGCGCGACAGATGGCCGCCTCTCACCGTGTTAGTAGGGAACACGGGTTAGGAGCGATTTGCTAGAGACTCTGCAGAGCGGAGGACTCGTCTGTTCACCGCGGGAGCCCCGAGCAAATGCTCTCGTTGCAGCGGGCAGCGCGGCCTTATAAAGTATCGGCGTGGCGCGGCGCATGCTTGTGTGCGAGTGGAGACGGGCTTGTAGGTCCGTTACAAACCATAAAATCTATCTAACAAAAAACTATCAAACCATAAACTATTTCAATCTCAAATTGTATCAAATCCTTAAGCTGTATCAAACTTTAGACTGTATCAAAACGAACTGTATCCAACCATAAATTATACTGTACCAAAACCAAATCACACTAATACCATAGATCTCTGGAACTACGAAACCAAATCAAACCATCGACTGTATCAAACTAAACTATCACGTGCCTTAAATATCAGTCTACAAAATAGCTGTTCATATTTTATAATTATATCGAAATTAATCCAAGTCTAAATACCAAGTTGTCATATATACTTACTAAACGACGGATAAGTATGGTGATAGCGCAATACATTAAACAAAACCTATATATCAAACCATACATTTCAAATACCCGTACATAAATCAGTGCATTAAAAATCTTCATATCAAATAGCAGCTTATTCCAGATAGCTGTATCTCAAATAGCTTAATAATTAGCTGTATATCAATTAACTTTATATTAAACTGATCAAATTTCACATTCTAAACCGAATTTTACAGAGTAACCCAGCTCGAAGCCCAGCTGCATCTTAAACCGTATAGTCTAACTATAGTCCAAACTATAATATCGAATTGAAGCCCATACTATATCTCTATAGTAGTACAAATTATTTGAAACGTAGCCTCAATGTGTGCAAAACTTTCACGACTAAAATCTTTAAACTATAATCCAAGGTGAAGGTAATCAGCTCAGTTTGTAACTATTTAAATTTAGTAGGCGAATGTGGTGATGGTGTGTAGGTGTGATAGTGGTGATATGGTGGTGTTCGGTCACAACTTGATCATAAACTGCACCTTAGGTGTATAAAAATTGCAAACCATATTCAAAAGCCATACATAGAATCTTTTGGAAACCTCAAATCCGTTAAAAGCTGTATCAAGAGCTGTATCATGAGCTGTGTCAAGAGCTGTGTCAAGAGCTGTGTCAAGAGCTGTGTCAAGAGCTGTGTCAAGATAGTATCAAATTATTAACTTGCCTATCCCCTCACTTTTCCTTTCATCTAATACGGTCCTACCCATGGAATGTCGGCACACTGCATATCACTGGAAATGAAACTGCACCCGACACCTCGGTAATCAACCAGTAGGCGCATTCTGATTGTCATAAAATAATCTGTATTAAACCTGGGTACTATATTGAAATACTAGTCTTTAATTTAAATCTGTGACAAGTTTAACAAGGCAAACAACGTAGTGGCGTAAATATCAAATATGATTTTTCTGTTAAACCATGAGCGCTATTACAATATACATAGGATTGCAAACCTGATCTACTGTTAACATAAGTACCTACTGTAAGTATTATATTATCTATGACATAATAATTAAGCTATATCTGATTGGAGTAGGTGGTAACTGGCACGTTAAAATTGTGGCACTAGTGTGAGTTTACTCCATTTCGAAATAGGTAGTGAATTAGTTAACGGGTAGACTTCACATATTTTTGGCACATAATACAAATAAATGAATATAAATACGAAATAATACTCTCACTAAAACATTTCATACTACAGTGTGAATTTACACTGGCAAAACAAGTAGTGGGAAAGTGGCATGACGCACTTCTTATTGGTGTTAGCACTACCTTTTTATACGATTAACCGCTAGCACCTTCTACTAACTGGTCTGATGATGGCGTTGGAGCCAGGATTTCGTGAATAGTTAATTGTTTTACAGCCACTTGAAATAAACGCAATCATAACTTCTACAGAACAGCGACTAAGACTTAGGATGATCAGATTTAAAAAAAAACAGTATCGTTGTTTTAATCATTTACGGTTGTTCATTGCATTATCATAATATACCAAATACTGGAACATCGGGAACTGAAATGATTCTAATCGCGGTATGGATTCCGTAAATATAAAAATGTAATTCAAGATAATGTAATCAAGTCAAACTCAACAGGGAACTTTCTATCATTTTAGTTGTATAATTTAAAAATGACAAATATGAAAATTAAAAATATTTATCAATACCTTCTCAATAAAATGGACAGAACAATGTTAAATGCTAATAAACTAAATTAAAAATAGCAACAAATTATTTATGCCTATCTACCTGGGTAAAATAAAATAACTACTCATATGAAATAAAATAAAAGTTTAAAACAAAATACTCCAATTTGGTAACTGTTAGGTAAACTTCGTTCACTAATATTTTTTCGAACATACAATTTTCCTCCCAGTGATTCTGAGGCTTATAAATCTACAAACGAATAGACCACTGGACAACAGGTTTATTTCATTTTAAAATAATGCAATAACCATAAATCATATCTATCGCTCTCTCTTTCTACAATGCTCAAATAACTTTTGAGAATAACAATACTTAATTGTGTAATAATTGTATGTGTGGATGGTGTGTTGTGTATTGTGTGCGAGCGATATTACGGGGGCCATGTTACAATGCTAGTAGACCATACACAAAATTATTTAAAACAATGCTGACCACCCGTCATTACACCAAATTCACTCCAAAGATGCTAACTATTATTGGTTTAAGTACACTAAAATATTACTCCTGAGACACTATCGTCACTTTTCTATTTTGTGCTTTCGTAAACGAATTCTTTTGACTCGGTATACCTGTTGTGTGTGTGTGATATACATACCTACATTTGAAATCAAAATCCTATAGACACTACATTAGTCCATGTGGTAGAAAGTAATTGGAATGGTCGCCGTTGTCAACAGCCCACAAGAAAAACACAGTTATCATCTTCGTCATCACCATTAAACTGTCTACGTTAAATTACCTGCTGGTAAAACTCACTACGCTGAGAAAGGCCATGTCAACAAGTCAATGATTAAAATATTTGTCTATTATTCTTACTTCTCAGGAATTTCTACTTAATACTCACTATTAAATATATTTTTTTAATAATCTTCGGGTACCCTCAATTGAGATTAATCGTGTAGGCATTAAAATAAAAATCTTAAATGCAAGCCCAATCGTATTGGAAAAAGACAATATTTTACAGTCTAAGCACCATTTCACAATCATTACCATCAATGCAATTTAACAGCTGTGCCCAGTCAGCAGTTCCCTCATCGTTGTCAGAGTGTGGCCCTGACCAAACGAGTATGAAACTCCTGACACGACACAGTACACTTTATCAGGTTCAATTAGCACGGGCGGGAAGTCTCCGTCAATGCAGACCGCCCATGCTTCTCAAACTTCAAGTGTCAAATTCAAATGATGATATATGTTATCCAGTGTTTCATAATTGCACAATCTCAATAAATAAAATCAAGTTTATGTTTCGATTAAGTTAACACAACCGGATTGTCTCAGTCTAGCTGACCGGCCGCGCTGACATAATCTCACTATTTTATCAATATTGCAGTATAGCTCAAATTACGGGCGTTGGTAAAAATTACAGTTACAAATCAAAATCAATCGTGGGCATGGTCATAAATTCACAGGTTCTCAGAGAAAAATTACGGTACCTTGTTTCATGTGGGTTCATCTCCTCTTCTGAATTGAAGTAAAAACACCGAGAACCTCTTCAAATCGTGTATATTCAGTACACATTCAGTACACAATAAACGAACAGGAGCATTAATACATCTTGACGCTTCGGCTGCTCAATCAGAATTGACTGCTTTTTGGACCTTGTCCTCCCTCCAAAACTTCCCTCCTAAACCACAATATTATTTTACCGGAACTACCAAGGCAGCCATCGTAATTGGCTGATGGCTCAGCGGACGCTCCTTCCGCCAGTGTGGCCAACCAAAATGGTATTTTTAAACAGTCTACCAACCTCTTAATATTAAAAAGTGAGAATAAATTATAAAATTCACGACACGATAAACATTACTTACGTCACTGAATAACTGAAATGGGATTTCCCAACATTTACATAAATATTTTTTACTGTATGATTGTTGTTTAATCCTTATAGAAAAAGGTTTGATCTATGAACAGACAGACAATGCGCAATGTAATACTCGCGGGTTATTTATCGATCGTTTATAGGTATAAAACAATACCTAACACACATCCAAAACTAATGAATAGAATAAGGTAAAACTGCAGGTAGCAGGCGCGTGACGGTTAACATCAGGCAAACGACTAGCTCGTCAGCGTCACGTCATTCATTTACATAAAAAGATAGAAATGCAATTGCTTATTTATTGCAATGTCGGCGCGCAGAAAAGAATTTGCACTATCGGGTTCGACCCTTCAATGCCGCTCATGGGTGGGTTCCAGTTGGACTAATTTAATGTAATTTTCGTTATATTCGATCACAAAAGTCGTTCCACTAGCAATAAATAACAAAAAGTGATCACTGTGATAGTTTTTGACTGTCAAAATAACAAAAATATCAAAAAAACCCTAATTAAGTCCAACTCCTACCCCAAGTTCTCTGGGGGAGGGGAGGCCTATGTTCAACAGTCGACGTCTTTAGGCTGTTGATGATGATGAGGATGATCCTTCAAGGAGTGATAATGTAATAATGTTATGGGGTGGGGGTTCATCTCTGTATGAAGAAAAAAGGTTGTGTGTCCATATGTTCTTTGTAGTAGGTAGTGTAGCTAGTTTAGTTTTAGTTTAGTTTAGTTTTTATTGTTGTAGTAGTTAGCTTGAGTAACAAAAGGCATATTGCCCGTTGAAAAAAATAAAAAAGTAATATTAAAATCGAACTTTGTATAGCCCCCTAAAACATTGTATCCTGGAAGATATAGACTTCTCAAAAATTTTTTGCTTCGCTTGCGCTTTTCTTATTAAAGTTCGCCCTCTTGTTATAATGGCGTTCATTTCTACAGTCCAAACACTGTAATTATTCGCGCTCGCTGCGCTCGCATTGTAGTTTTCTGTTCTTCCCTTATTTGTCTGTTTAATCGAAATTTCTAACCATCACAAACTTATTTTTGTTAAATCTGCCAGGACGTATTTCAAAAATATTCGAGCTCGCTTTGCTCGCGCTTTTCTTATTTGCATTCGCCCCTTCTGTTACAGTGGCGTTCAGTTCTACAGTCCAAACACTGTGATTTTTCGCGCTCACTGAGCTCACGCTGTTGTTTTACGTAGTACCATTGTTTTTCCGTTTGATCGAAATTACTACCCATTATAAACTTATTTTTATTAAATCTGCCAGGGCGTATTTCAAAAATTTTTGCGCTCGCTTCGCTCGCGCTTTTCTTATTTAAATTCGCCCCTCCTGTTACAGTGGCGTTCATTTCTACAGTCCAAACACTGATTTCTGCGGCCGTTATAACAACAAATACTAAAAAACAGAATAACATAAATAGTTGAGGGGGCCCAAACATACAACAAAAGTGATTACTGAACCCTTCGTGCACGAGTCCTACTCGCACTTGGCCGATATTTATAAATAATGGTACGGAATCCTGCGTTCGCGAGTTTAACTCGCACTTGGCCGGTTTCTTTCTTTAAGGTTGGGGTTTGCGGCCCAATAATTTTATGGTCCTTATGCATATGGCCATTGGCCCACCAATGACTTTGAGTTTGACATGCATGATGTAGATAATATGACGTAACGGGCCCGATAGCTCAGATGGTAGTAGACCTGCCTTCTGAACTGAGGGCTGTGGGTTCGATTCCTACCCAGGACAAATATTTGTGTGATGAACATAGATGTTTGTTCTGCGTCTGGGTGTTATATTGTATTCTATGTATGTATTTACAAAAAAGTATCTAAGTATTATATCAGTTATCAGGTTCCCATAGTACAAGCTTTGCTTAGTTTGGGGCTAGATGGCGCTGTGTGAAATGTCCACACATATTTATTTATTTATTTTATTTATTTAATATACCTATACATATGTGTCAGAGATGTTGATGAAATCGTATTGACACACAATAATGAAACATAAGTTAGTAGTCATAGGTAGTACCTAATTTATGTTTGCAACTTTGCACAGCCATTGACAATGTTTTGGTTGACGATGCTTGGTTCCCGGAAGAAGGCCCAAGCTTGCGTCCACAGATATGACTTGCGTCACAGAGTAAAGATCACTGTGTATCGGACAACTTGACATAAGTCATTATATAGGGATATGGGTGACGGTGACTTTAGTTATATTTTTACTTATCACTTTGTGATGAAATTTCCTTAATCCCACCTACCTTCCTTTGCTTTTTAGGGTTCCGTACTACGGAAACCAACGGGTACCATAATTAATTACCATAATATGTGTTTTACTAAAACTCCGCTGTCCTTCTGTCACCAGGCTGTATCTTATAAATCCTGATAGTTAGAACAGTTAAACAGAATAGAATAAATATTTAAGGGGGCTCCCATACACCGAACGTGATTTTTTTTCTTGTTTTAGGGTTCCGTACCCAAAAGGTAATACGGACCCTATTACTAAGGCTTCGCTGTCCGTCTGTCTGTCTGTTCATCTGTCACGAGGTAAATAAATATTTACAGGGGCTCCCATACAACAAACGTGATTTTTTTTTGCTCGTTTTTATAGATAATGGTACGGAATCCTTTGTGCAAGAGGCCGACTCGCACTTAGCCGTTTTTTTACTACGAACTCAATATGATATGGAAAAACAAAACAATGTTCATAGCTTAAAATCATATTCACTTTTAATCTGTGACCGGATACACTAATAACGTCTAATATATTAAAATAATGCTCTAATGGTTTGGTTTAATGTTTTGTAGACGAACTTGAGTCAAGCCCTATTGTCAACTGTGACTCCTCACAAAAAACAATGTGAGTTGAAAATTATTTAATGTTGTGCACAAAAACTTATGGTATTGTATTGTAATGAAATAACTTAAAGACTTAAGTACCCTACGCATGCGTCTTTTGGTATTACCATAAATAAAATTCGTAGTGTTAATGAGTTATGTTTGAAAATACAAATAAGTTAAATAATATGAAATAATGATTAAACGCTGGTCTGCATAGTGGTTTTGATTGTATCTTCATCATCATCATCAAACTAAGTGCTAGTCGCGACTTGCGCACGAAGTAAAGCAAAAAAAAACGTTTGCTGTATTGGAGCCCCCTTAAATTTATTTTCCTGTTTAGTATTTGTTGTCACAGAAATACATCATATTCTAACTACCTATCTCTGTTCATGAGATACAGCCTGGCGACAGACGGACATACGGACAAACAGACAGACAGACCAGACAGACCAGACAGACCAGACAGACCAGACAGACCAGACAGACCAGAAACACCAGACAGACCAGACAGACCAGACAGACCAGACAGACCAGACAGACCAGACAGACCAGACAGACCAGACAGACCAGACAGACCAGACAGACCAGACAGACCAGACAGACCAGACAGACCAGACAGACCAGACAGACCAGACAGACCAGACAGACCAGACAGACCAGACAGACCAGACAGACCAGACAGACCAGACAGACCAGACAGACCAGACAGACGAACAGACGGACGGACCCTAAGTAATAGTGTCCGCCTTGCCCTTTTGGTGCAGAACCCTAAAAAGAAGTTCTCTGATGCAAGCAACATTCGATCACAGTGCAGAAAATAAAATAACGCCTGCACTAATAAGAACTAACTTCGTGATTTTTTGTGTTGATTCCAAAACTCCATAGAAGCTTCTAGTAAAGGTTCCACCACTTTGCTGGAGCATGACTTAGACTGGACTATGACTATTAGGACATGACTGCGTGAAATATTTTATAACACGATGAAAATTATAATACTTGACACTGGCTAAATAAACTAAGTGTAGAGCCAAAATATAACACAAAAACTATCTAGTGAAGTAGTGACCAGTAGTGACCACTACAAGCATTGAACTGCCCACAGGCGTTGCTTTCTCTACAGCTTCAAAACTTTCTTCCTAGGTATGATTTTTCATTTTCCAAAGGTGCTATGTACCTGCTCACCTCGTTTTTGGCCTGCACCAAGGTGAGAAGCCTTCCTGAGGTTTTTGACCTCTCCTTTGTCAGATATTACTTACCTACGCACTTGCTTGCTTATACAAAGCACGATAAAGCTATAGGAAGCTCCTTTTTTCTTTAATACTTTTTTAAGAATTTATACATATGTATATCATTTTGACCACTGTCTCACAGTGGTACCGCGGCCTACGGTGGTGCATGCTTGGCTAGGAGATGCCTGCTCACTCTTTACTTAAAGACACCCAGGTTATTACAATAATATGTATTTTTTATAATCTGGGGAAGAATTATGGTGGAACTCTGCTTATACTAGTCATGTAGGATAGGCTATTAGGCAGTCTACATTTGAAGCTACATAGACATATATCAAACCTGAGTCCTTGCATCTTAAATCGGAGTTTGAACTCGTTTGTATCCCGAAGGAGTACTTATTATTGGGACTACGATTGTGAGGGCATTCATTATCATCATCATCACATAACATAGACCTCCCCTAAAAAGCGCCACTTTGAGCGGCTGCTGCCTCTTGCATCCATCGGCTCCCCACGGTTATAACCAGGTTGGTCCACCTAGGGGAGGCCAGCCTACGCTGTGTCTTCCGGCTCGTGGTCGCCACTCGAGAATCTCTACCCCATCGGTTGGTTATTCTAAGACCTCTCGGCTTCTCTAGGTCCTTACATTTTATAAATGAAACAGTTAGTTAATTACTTTGAAGTGCTGTAGCCTGTAGGTTAACGCCCACGAGGTTACAAGTTACCTCTCACAAACTAAGTAGATGATACAATTACCTATATGCCATAAAAAGAACGATTTTCGAAAAGATCAACATTCAAAAGTCGTAGAACAAACATTGTTGACCTTTGGCAGATTTAACATTTTACGGGATATTACAAACCGAAATCAAACCAAGCCTCTAAAATATATCAAATATCACTCGTAGCTGGACTTGGTTAACAAAACAAAGTATGATTTAGATCTATCTATCTATATATAGTACCTATTGTTTGTGAGAGATTCGTGACTGAGCGATGAGATTAGACAAACCAAACATGATGCATGATGTTTCAGGGTTTTGTTCAGTGCCAACCAAACTCATTAAACATTTGACATAATAGTTAAGTGTACCTTGAGCGTAAGGACATTTATTATTTAACTTGATGTGGTGGATACGATTTAGACGAGGTCTGTGCTCCCAGTGTCATATGACCACCCGTTCTCTTCCCGTGGATGCCGTAAGAGACAACTAAAGGAACAGCAGCATTGTCCTCGGTACATTTCAATCTTCTGCAATCATCAAGCCACCTGCCAAGCATGGAGAGTATGGCAAACCCCCTATGTAAGCGTCAAAAGTGGCGTTTATGGGGTAGGCTGTGTTCTGAAGTCTTAGGCTGTTGATGCGAAATGCGAATGTCATATAATTTAGAATAGTTAAGTTTAGTAAAGCAAATTGAAATATGCTTCACAAATTCATATTTGCTTTATTTCTTAGATAACTTATTCTATTTACATCAAGAGCCTTCGCCATCATCAGCTTGAAGACGGCCACAGCTGAACATAGGCCTCCGACATAGTGCCTTCTGCATCCATTGTCTCCTCGCAGCTTTCACCAGATCGTCTGTCCACCTAGTGGGACGCCTACGCTGCTTCTTCCGGGTCGTGGTCGCCACTCGAGAGCCTCAATTTCTTCCCTATTGGTTGTCAGGTCTACGATGACCTCTCGGCCTCGCTAGTGCCTTAATTAATTATAAATAAATTATTATAACATACCTACCTACTTTGAAGTGCTGTAGTGTCTGTAGGTTTGCGTCCATGAGTTACACTACTAATTATATGGATGCACACATATCTTCGTTTATAAGTAATGCTATTTTATGGGAATATAATTAATTTTGACTTATTTATTTATATTTACTTAATGCCTATAATTTAGAAGCTTTCCGGATAGGGAACAAAAATCCATACATTAACATATTAACAACTTTAATTTTCGCAGTAACTATTATCTAATCTATGACTTATCCTCTCATCTATCTATGATATAAAATAGTACCTACTTAAGTCTGACTGACATACGGAAACCACTCTACACTTATGCCCCTCTGCACCAAACATTCACACTTATCCTTCTATGAGGTCCCTACTATGTAAACGGGGATTAAAAACGTGAAATTTGGATTTAAGGATATTTTCCATTTATGGCATAAGATTGGGGAAGGGTTTTGTAAATTCTATCCCTCAGAGATTCAAATACAATGTCAATAATTACCTACGCCTCGCGGAAAAATTGCGGGGTCCAGCCAGTTACTAACAAAACTCTATTTTACTTACGCGGCATTTTTGACAGTACTCTCGGTACTTATATTATGGTGCATGTAACTGTGCCGATAATTATATCGAAAACTCAGAAATTATTCTACTCACAGTAAAAATCTAAGTAAGTACTATAAAAAATGCATTAATAATACAAGGTGACCTTGAATTGGTATGTTATCCCGAAAGGGTAAATGTAGACAAGGTAGACATTGTCTCTTCTTCGACTTTACTAAATTAATAGTTTTTCATTGAAGGAATACCATGTAAATTTTCATTCGAGAGTGCACATAAATGAGTTTAACGACCTGTGTTCAGAATTCAGAACTGGTATCTTGTTAACTCTCGTAGCGGTCGCACGTGCAATTTTGCGAGTGGATTTATTTTTTACCATGGAGGTTTGGAAACACCCAGTTTCAAGTAAGGCTCTCACAACTTGTAGGGTCTCATGGTCCCAGTCCCCCCATTTTTTTTTTTACTTGCAATGGGTTTGCGTTTGACTACATCTCACCTGATGGTAAGTGACGATGAGGTCGAAGGTGGAGCACGCTTACACAGAAATAACCTATTTACTCTAGATTTGAAGACACATAAGTTGTAAGTGGATGGAAAGACCGACGACGGGAGTGAGTTCCATTCCTTAGCTGTACGTACAATGAAGGAATCAGCAAAGCGTTTCGTACGAGCAAAAGGTAAATCTACAACGTAGGGATAACATACCAATTCAAGGTTACCTTGTTTTAACAATATTATCCTATATTGATTAGCTAACCTAAGAGAGAGCAAGCTGGTTCCCCGGGACCTGGTCGAACACCTTGTTGGTTTCATTGATGATCTTGGTGACGATGGCGGTCACGA
Organism: Ennomos erosarius; assembly: GCA_963580505.1. Classification (NCBI taxonomy): domain Eukaryota; kingdom Metazoa; phylum Arthropoda; class Insecta; order Lepidoptera; family Geometridae; genus Ennomos; species Ennomos erosarius. The sequence continues at coordinate 13,985,858 of OY756991.1, forward strand.
TGGGAGGTGCTACTTCTTGGAAGATTTCCTTCCAGTTCTCGTTCGCGAACGAGTGGACCGTGTCCGCTGGAATAGGAGATGATATAGTTAGAACTGGAAGACGCAGCGTGGGCAGGCCCCCTAGTAGGCGGACCGATGATCTGCTGAAACCCGCGGGGAGCCGATGGATGCAGGAGGCGAGCCACTCGAGGTGGCGCTCTCTGGGGGAGACCTATGTTCTGCAGTGGATGTGTTCAGGCTGTTGATGATGATGATGATAGTATTTGGAAGGTTTTCTCGGCTTAGTTACATACAGTCGTAGCCGTAGCCGCAGCCATAGCCATGGCCATAGCCATAGTCATAGCCATAGCCGTAGTCATGGCCATAGCCGTAGTCAAACTCAAAGATGACCTTATGAAAAAAGCCCAAACTCATTGTAGATATTCGAAGGCAAAAGGTCAAAGAATTTTATTGCAAATAGGCTGTTAGCACTCTTAGATACATCTCAAAATTTTTCTATAAAACTTATGTTTTACCAGTTTGCCAGTGACTGTCTGTTTATGGTTAGGTTAAAATTAGATTAGCCAATAACTCCATCGGAAACTTCACAGTAAATAATATTAGGTAAACCTGCCACCAAGGGGATGATGGCAAGGAAATGCGAGCATATTTTTCCACTTGAAAAAAGGTTCAAGGTGATGGTGACTCACAAAGCTGTTTGTTCCCATTGAACAAGTTCTGGAAGGTGAACTCCGCGCCAGTTTTCACCTGCGAGGTGTGCTTCCAGGTTCGAGTGTCCCAGTACTTCTCGCCATCCACTGTCCGCTCCGTGACGTCGTACACTATCTTCACTAGGATATCACCTGGAAACAAGGCTTCATGTTTATCTACATTTGTAAACAGATGTGTGAAAGTTACGCGTTTACTAGGTGCTAGGACTTTTCTGCAAAGTTCGTCTAGGTAAGTACCACCGCTTTGCCAGTTAATCTGCCGCCAAGCATAGTGTGCAAGCACTACTGTGTTCCGGTTTGAAGGGTATTGGGCAAATGAGACTTTATGACCTAATCACACTGTCTAGTAATCTGATTACTAGGCTGTGTGATGTCTCAGGATGACGTGCGCAGTGCAGTGTCACACTAAAGTTTATGCGACTGTTATGGGTGACCGTGTCGCTTAACATAAGGTAAACGACTTGCTCGTTCATTCTCATAAAAAAATAATTAATAATAAGAGAAAATTCACGAAGATTTCCTCAAATTTCAACGAATGACAGCTTGTCCTTTAAGTACTACGACTGTCCAGGTTCAGTTTGACTTTGTTTGGAACAGCGAGGACCTTGCTCCCAGAACTCTCACACACAGAACAAGTAGATACCTATTTGTATTTTTTTCCTATACTCAAATACTTGTCCTGTCACGGGAATCAAACCTACTGCCAGATTTTGAACCGACTTGCTCAACCACCAAAACCAAACCACAGAGGCTGTCAAAATGTAGAAGTTCTACTCACGGATTTTAATTTTGTATCTCCCATTTCCTTCTATAGGCAGGATGAGGAGCTTTCCACTCAGTGTGTAGTCTCCCGTCAGGATCACCGAACACAGCAGATCCAGGTACATCTTCCTACCATTTCTCCTAAAATAATTTATGGTAATTAGGTAATATTTAATAATTATAATAAAAATGTATGGACATTTCACACAGTTCCATCTAGCCCGAAACTAAGCAATGCTTGTGGGAACCAGATAACTGATACTTAAATGCTTTTTGTGTACATAGAATAAAATATAACACCCATATCTCTTAGTAGTCTGTGACCCAGACACAGAACAAATATCGATGTTCATCACACAAATGTTTATCCTGGGTGGCAGCTACTACCAAATGAGCCATCAGGCCAGTCAAAGTACTTCTAAAGTATTTCTAAAGTGTTCTTCCGACGTGTAGTCCTGGATTGCGAATGGGACCATCCCATCTCTTCCCGAGGGTGCCGTAAGCATAGAAGAATAACGCAATAAGCGTAATTCCTCTAAGCGCCGCCTAAGGGAATATTCAGCAAATCATCAACAGCCTGAAGACGTCCACTGCTGAACATAGGCCTCCCCCAGAGAGTGCCACCTTGAGCGGCTGCTCGTCTCCTGCATCCATCGGCTCCCCGTGGTTTTCATCAGTCGTCGGTCTACCTAGTGAGGGGTCGACCTACGCTGTGCCTTCCGGTTACCTAACCTAATTTCGAAAAAATAGGTACAGACAGGCCTACAAATGTTCGACAAAACCTATTTTAAAAAGAACCATAATTATAGTAAGTAGTCTCTGAATCATTTAATGATCAGCTCCACCAACTCATTCTAAACGCTTCGCTTATATTTAAAAATGATAGACGTATAATAAAATTATAGCTAAACCTGTACCAACCATACAAACCTACGCAAATCACCGGTTAGATTATACATTATACACCACGGCCGTTGTCACAACAATTCAAGTACAAAAGAAATGTGTCTACGAATTGTATTGTCGTCATACACTATGCCGACGGCATTTAATGACAGTTTTAATCTGCTTAACCTCAGACTATGACGTCATTAGGTCATGATAAAAAATTAAATTACTATTGTCATGTCATGTCACGTAATGATATGAGTACAAGATCTAAATCCTGTGATTAACCTTAACTGCACGTTTCATGGTGACCCTAATTTTTTGCAAGATTTATGGTATCTAGGCTATCGTAGGATGTAAATGATAAATATCTCGTTAATAAGTAATAAAATATCCATTAAAAAAGGGTGAAACCAACGCTAATCACCTTAATTTCATTCTCAGAAATATAATGATTTTGTATTTTTGGGTGGTTAGGTATGTATTTTTCCAGTTATTTTTGATTTACCAACCAAAAACTTGTTTTGATGTTTGTATGGGACCAATCTAAAAACTTCATCATCATCATCATCACCATCATCATCATCATCAACAGCCTGAAGACGTCCACTGCTGAACATAGGCCTCCCCCAGAGAATTCGAGCGGCTGCTCGCCTCCTGCATCCATTGGCGTTTTTAAACCAATTCGGGGCATTGGTTTAAAAATAAGATTAAAAATATAAAAAAATACAATCGAATTGAGAACCTCCTCCATTTTAAAGCAGTTGAATAAAGCATTAAATGCGCTTTGTCATACTTACCCCTATCGATAAAATTTATAGATTTTATCTATAGGTATTTTACACGTCTGCTTGCAGACTAAATACATGAGCAAAACTTTTTGTAAGACCTATACTATACATGTATTTTAGCAAATAAATGATTTGATTGATTGATTGATTGATTGATTGATTGATTGTAAATTAGAAATATAGGTAGGTAAGAATTACTCGTACAGAACATTACTTAACATTTAGACCTACTTAACTACTAAGTAGGTTTTTATGCTCGGGTGTTTTCCAACTAATTTTGATAACTGATAAAACTGATAATATTCTGAACAAGTGAAACGAATTTTTTGAAACTTTGCGTGTTACTTACTACCTATTATAAGCCGGAGCGCATTTGACAAGTTTGTAATCATTTGTTAGAATACTTAGAATTAATAGACACTTTATTGCACACCAAAGGTACATAACTATCGCTGCGGTCTTATCGTTTAGAGAGATCTCTCCCTGAGAACTAATGGATAAACAAAAATAATATAAATTAGGGAGAGGTCGCCGGTGGTCTATAGTAAAATATACTAACTATTAGGGAATATTAAATATCATCTACGAAATCTTAGATGGTAGGTAAAATGCAAAAACCGGATAAACACACCGGCTGACATAGAAGTCTTATTTAGAGCATTTATAAGAGGTGGCAAGGCAAGGCGTTCCCCTCTGCCGGTCATATGGCGCTACTTGGTCATCTACAATATCATAGTGTGCGTGTAGACACTGCGTGACTACGCTAGTTTATATAACGGTGTGCGTGTTTTAAGATGGTGTGCGGCGTGCGTTTATACGCGCCGTTTGCGCGTGTGCTATGCGAACCTCGTCGCCCATAAAAATTGGCAGAAAATGGTGCTTGCGGATTATAACGTTAACATCTCTATTTATAGATGCTCTAAGCACCTAAGCTAAGGTGTCTTCAACCGAAAGTCTGCTTCAAAAACATCAAGAAACCAACTCAAAAAACTTACTTGAGACCGTCAACGACGCAGTTCCGCAATCCCTTAACCACCGTATTCCTGAAGTCCACCTGGAGTCCCGCCTGGTTGGTGGCCACGCGGTCCACGTGCATAGGGTCTAGGACACTGATCCCCAAGCTAGGCACTCCGGCTGCCACGATCGGGACTGCCTTCTGCGCAGACCTCTTCAGGCAGGCGGAGTCGACGGCACGGCATGGTGTGATGAAAGGGACTGCTGGAATTACAGAGTTTCAACATTGAGGTACCTATATGAGTTTCTATTATTATAAAATATTGTCCTAGTAACTGGAGCATAGAACAAAAAAAACGCGTCATATTTTTCAAAGCTCTATAACGTCTAGTTAATACATTTGTTCTGTCGGATATGCCTGTATGTAGTTGTAGACCATGAAATTTGAAATTTTCTGATGAAGACATAGAGGAATAGTATTTATATTTCTATGGACTATGGATGGAGACATAATTGATAATGGCCTTACCATAAGAAACAATGCTTAAGATGATACATAACGAGTCGAGCAAACACGGATCCTAAATTCCTAATCTCCACGGTCTTCCCAGAGTCCCTACTTAACTTACCGACTAGAACTACAAGATAGAGAGACCTCATGTTAGAAGAGTAAAGTAGGCTTGTTATATGGTCAAATTAAAAAGATGATAAAACCAGGTAAACAAACATAAAATCACGCTAAGTTAAGTAGATATCTTAATTTGGTATCATATTGACCTAATTGATTCTGTAGGTACTATAGGTACGCGCTTGCTCGACTAGTTCCGATCAACATTAGTGCTCGTCAACATAATGCTTCCATTTGTAAGCAATAAACCTATGATTGTCATAAACGTGATTTATTGCTTACGGAACGCAACAGCGGAAAAGACCTTGACAAATGTTGACGACGTAACTTGTCTTGAACCTGGTTAATTTGTTTTACTTTTTTGCTGGAGGCACTACTGCGGCTTCATAATTTTTAACTTTGTATTTTTGTAGGTATTATAGCTTTAATATTTCATTACTTTCTAAAGCATGTCCACGTGTACCTATACCCATACAAGAATTATCTATGTCTTACAATAACGGTGAAGGTTCTGGGGATCTAGCAAAGATCCCAACCACTAACGCTAACTCCAAAATGTACTGAAATGACATTTCGGAAATCGCTAACTTTTCCGCAGCGATTGGCATTTCGATACATTTTTGGAGTTAGCGTGAGGCGTTAGCGTTAGGGTTTAGGATCTTTGCTACACCCCCAGGACCTCAAAGATCCTTAACGCTAACGCCAAACGCTAACGCTAACGCCAATTAACGCTAACTCCAAAATGTACTGAAATGACATTTCGGAAATAGCTAACTTTTCCGTAGCGAATGTCATTTCGATACATTTTTGGAGTTAGCGTTAGGCGTTAGCGTTAGGGTTTGGGATCTTTGCTAGACCCCCAGGATCTCAAAGATCCTAAACACTAACGCCAAACGCTAACGCTAACGCCAATAAATGCTACCAAATGTACTGAAATGACATTTCGGAAATAGCTAACTTTTCCGTAGCGAATGTCATTTCGATACATTTTTGGAGTTAGCGTTAGGGTTTGGGATCTTTGCTAGACCCCCTGGACCTCACAGATTCTAAACGCTAACGCCAAACGCTAACGCTAACGCCAATTAACGCTAACTCCAAAATGTATTGAAATGACATTAGCTACGGAAAAATAAGGGGTTTCCGTAATGTCATTCCCATGCATTTAGGAGTTGGCGTTTGGCGTTAACGTTAGCGTTTGGCGTTAACGCTAATGGAAAGGGATATTTTGGAGAACCCCTGATGAGAATATAAAAACATCGTGAATCGGAATATTGTGTGTCAATCGGAAAACCAGAAGGTCATGAATATAAGATTATTCATGACCGACTCCGTAGTCGTGGATTGGATTAGATCTACAATTCTACATTATATTATATTCTAATACTCCCTTCGGAATGAGGTGATCCGCAGGAGGACTAAAGTGACCGATATAGCTCTTAGAATTAGCAAATTGAAATGACAATGGCAGGCGACATCGCTCGTAGAACTGACAACTGATGGGGAAGAAAGGTTCTCGAGTGGCAGTGGCGACCACGAACTGGAAAACGCAGCGTAGATATAGGTGGATCGATTGAACCGTGGGGAGCAGATGGATGAAGGAGGCAGGTAGGCGCTCAGCGAGGGAGGCCTATGATAATGATATGATATGAATGTATGAACGTGTTGTACAAAAAAAACTGATTTTTTGCGATATTTTGCGACGATCGGCCTACAAAATGCACACACTACAAATGTATAACCATGTTGTACCTACAAATACAGCCTTTACTTTTGACGGATCTAGATCATGCCCTAGATTTAAATCATAATTTTATACTTCATTCAATTGATTTTATTGCTGACTCTATAAACATGAATAATTCGTTCATTCCCATTCTTTTACGTTGACTTAAGAAACTTAGTCATAGTCATAGTCATTTATTGATATAAGAAATACATATATATAATTAGTACATTATTGCAGCGGCCAGCAACAGAGGCATTGAAGGACGAACGTGCAAATGTGGGCAGAGGCGAAGTCGAGGTACACATACGTAAGTCAAGGCTTGTATAGTGCTTTTCTCAAATAATGCGCGGAAATTAAAACTAAGTAGGTGTATGTATGCAAAACATTTATGCAAAAATATTTATTCTTGAAATTTTATCAACCATCGGGATTTGAACCCGCGCCCTCCTACTCACAGGATTGGACGCTCTATCAAATCACACAAACACTAGCTGCGGAAATTTTTACGACTATGTGTTTCAACGTGCTTAGTTGGCGACACATAGTACTAAAAGAGTTTCGCATGAAACGAACGTTTGTCCATAGCCTAGTTGACTACTATGAGGCGTACTATGAGGGGGGGCGCGAGTTCAAATCCCGATGGTTGATAAAATTTTAAGAAACAACTTTTTGGGATATACTTAAAAAATCGATTCCATGAGCTTTTTATTTGCAAACCAGCACGACAGAGATGAGTTTACTATTTAATTTATCCGGCCGCTGACCCACGACAGATATGGATTTTCATACAAACATTGCCGGCCGCTGCTCGCCAGTACAGCAAGTTCGATTTATCTAATAAATAAATAACGCCCAACGATCACATACATAGATCCTGGACCCTAACTAGGATTCCCTGTATCTAGGGACCCAGGAACTACGAAGACCATGGTCCCACAACACCCAGACACAGAACAAGTATTTGCGCTTTTTTTTTCGGGCACAAATACTTGTCCTGTAGCGGGAATCGAACCCGCCACCTCCAGGTTATGAGCTGACCTGCTCAACCACCACACCACGGAGGCTGTCATATCTCGAAGAAGGTTGTCAAAATAATGCTTAAATTTCCAAGCATGTTTGAAATAATATATTATAATATGTATTATAAGCCGCGGGGAGCCGATGGATGCAGGAGGCGAGCAGCCGCGCTCCCGGGGGGAGGCCTATGTTCAGCAGTGGACGTCTTCAGGCTGTTAATGATGTTGATGATGATGATGTATTATAATTATCGTAATAGTTATGTATGTCTGGATTATCACAGGTAATAACAAGATGCAAATGGATGAACAATATTTTGTTTTTATTTCGTGAATACCTCTGCATTAATTTAGTAAATTAAAACTGAAGGGTTATACGTATTTTTTAATAACTTTTAAAACAACTGTTAGGTACCTACTCTTTAGATAGGTATTTAATTTACTATCTAATTAATTCGTTGTGCAAGTTATTAACATTACGTTTTTAAAATTGTGTTACCAGAATAAATAACATATATTACCTACTGTTTCATTCGTAACAACCTAAATAACATACAAGTTTAATATAACTTACAAGTTTTTATAGATTACATAATTTTTTTTTTTATTTTTTTTTTTTTATTTTTTTTTCCTAGGTATGTATGGTCTCACAGCAAGTTAATTAACCAGTTTGATGTTTTTTGGGAGCATTTAAAAAACTCAAACGTAGTATCAGCTCCGGGAGTGGCAATGCAACTCTTCTTGTCACATACCTCCAACACTTTCTGTTCATCACAATGTTTTGGGAAAATAGACGCAATCTTGTCTGGGAAAATACGTCCGGTTTCCTTATCAGCATACCCAGATTTGGTATATGCGCAATAAATGAAGTCTTTGAATTTTTTATCTCCGCTGACATCTCCCAGAAAAACGATCTTCAATAAATTGATCAGTTCCGCTGGATCATGGGTACATACAGCTATTGATTTCATGATGTCCGCTGTCACGTTTGGTGAGAATGTTACCGGCATCTGCTTAAACAAACTATTTTTAATTGAAGATTATCATGATAAATTTATACCAATAGGTTATCGTTTGGCATTAACTCTAATGGAAAAGATAGACGCCCAGGGGGTCTAGCAAAGATCCCAAACGCTAACACCAAATGCTAACTCCAAAAATGTATTGGAATGACATTTCAGAAATCGCTAACTTTTCCGCAGCTAATGTCATTTCAATAAATTTTTGGAGTTACCGTTTGGCGTTAGCTTTAGCATTATGAATCTTTGCTAGACTCCCTGGGGGTCTAGCAAAGATTCCTTTCCGCCAAACGTTAGCCCCAAAATGTATGGAGAATGACATTCACTTTGACATTAGCTGCGGCAAAGTTTTCCACGGGGGCTGTCATCTCCATACATTTCATGTCATCAACATAGAATCATATTTTCAGTTATAGTTTGGCGTTAACGTTAATGGAAAGAGATCTTTGCTAGACCCCCTGAGCCGGTAAATCTGAGTGTAAGTACCAAGTGAGGACCTATAGCCGGATAAATAATGTGATAAGTACTTATAATAACATACCTGCTTTTGTTGGAGACAATTTAGCGATCCGAGGAAACCACCTTTAGAATAATTGATGAATAAACACACCAATATAGGAATAAACCATTTTGAAGCAGATATTTTAAAATTGTACTTATAAGTATTAATTCGCTCAGCGTTTAGGTTTAGACTTCAAAATTTTGTACAAGCGTGGTTTTATATTATACTTCTCATTCATTGTAAAGCTCCAAATAAGAGGAAACCCGAATAAACAACTTTTATATTGTAAAATATCGGAACGAAAGAGAAGACCGTATATAATTAGTACTAATCAGTAATCATTATGGAAAAGAAAAAGACCTACAATTTCACGCATGAAAAAAGAATATTATGTTTATTTTATTTGAGTATGTAAATTATCCTATCTACTATTAACATTGTGGCGAAGGTCACACAGACTAAGCAAATTTTAATTTTATGGTGAATTATGATTTCCAAGGTTAAATAATAATAAATGACGTGGTAGTGAGTTGAAGAGTCACATTCAGTTGCTAAAACTAATAACCGGCCAAATGCGAGTCGGACCCACGCACGAACGGTTCCGTACCAAAACGTGTAAAAATCACGTTTGTTGTATATGGGAGCCCCCTCAAATAATTATTTTATTCTGTGTTTTAGTAATTGTTGTTATAGCGGCAACAGAATTATATCATCTGTGACAGTTACAGCTTTCTTTTCATTTACAAAGCAATATAAGCAATATGTCGGATACACCGAGGCAATATTTCCTAATTAAACTCGGCCCCGGTCTCTATCACTATATCTAGACTCAGTACAAGCGCAAAAAGTTAATCCCTTGAATCAACATAAATTAATTAAAAAAAAATATACACTCACCTAAAAATTCTGACTTGCCTACACGAGAAGAAACATACAAATTTAGATTTGCTATACGTGCAAATCCTACACCACATACAAAATGACGTCTGCCCTGCCCGATAAACCATCTCATTCTAATACGTGAAACGGTTGAGTTCTATGAAGTGTTGAAAGATCACGAGATATGGGGTACGATTTCTTCACACAAGCATCACTTTGAGCGGCTGCTTGCTGCATCCATCGGCTCCCCGCAGTTTTCACCATGTCGCCTGTTCACCTTGTGAGGAGCTTGCTTATCTGCGTCTGCCGGTTCGTGGTCGCCACTGGAGAACCTTTCTTCCCCATTGTTTGTCAGTTCTACGAGCGATGTGACCTACCCTGCCATTTTAACTTGCTAAATCTAAGAGTTAGATTGGTCACTCTAGTTCTCCTGCGGATCTCCTCATTTCTGAGTTTAGTACAATTTAATTAAGGTAAGTAATTAATACATTAACTAAAAACTATCTGTGACGCGATGTTTTAGTACATATTTTTAATTGCTCACCGGATTCTCCATCCGCGTATTTGTACAAACACACACAGATAACTAAATATAACACTTTCATTGTGAATTTTTCAACAAAAATCACCAATAAACTGTTTTAAATAAAATTCAGAGAGTCAATGGCGCAACAACACGGATGCATTGTCATTATATACCTATCATATATATTGCTGACGGATTCGTTTAAAAACGCTGGAGAAATTTAAACCTTATGCAGGTGTGATAAAAATACTATTAAAAGGTTAATTATGTAGGATGTGATTCAACGCTCCCGTACCTACATAATATACAAAACATACTTATAACTTATAAGTGTTATGTGAATTAGTATCTGCCTAGTATGACTTCACAGGTTCATGCCACAGACAGACCGACGGGCGGGCGGAGCTTTAGTAATAGGCATGTAATAGGGTCCACCTTTGGGTAGGGAACCCTAAAAAACAACCGTTATAAATATGTGTGGACATTTCACACAGCGCCATCTAGTCCCATAATAAGCATAGCTTGTACTGTGGGAACCAGATAACGGATATAATACTTAGATACTTTTTTGTTTGTAATTGTAAATACATACATAGAATACAATATAACACAGAACAAACATCTAAGTATGTTCATCACACAAATGTTTGTCCTGGGTAGGAATCGAACCCACAGCCCTCGGTTCAGAAGGTAGGGTTACTACCAACTGAGCCCGTCACAATGCACATTGTCACACAATTGACAGGGTGAAACGAACCCTATTACTAAGGCTCAGTCTGTATCTCATGATAGTTAGACAGTTGAAATATTCACAGATATTTAATGTATTTCGGTTGCCGAAATAACGACAAGTACTAAAAAACAACATAAAATAAATATTTAACCATTATTTAACACAAACAACAAACGTGATTTTTTTGTAGGGTTTTACAGATAATGGCATGAAACCTTCGTGCGCGAGTCCGACTCGCACTTGGCCGGCTATTATCTTAACAGAGATATAAATTTATAAAAATCAAATCAAACACCTATTTTTATTTTTTTAATTTATTTTTATTTTTATAATTTATTGTCAAAATTATAATATTTTGCACATGCAGTAATTGTAAATATAACTATTCTGTTCTTACGTCCAGAGTCTTTGTAGATTATTAATTATTTATCGATTATTTTCTCTTTTCCTTATAGTACCTAGTCAGTGTTTGACGGGCCCGATAGCTCAGTTGGTAGTAACCCTACCCTGCCTTCTGAACTGAAGGCTGTGGGTTCGATTCCTACCCAGGACAAACATTTGTGTGATGAACATAGATGTTTGTTCTGCGTCTGGGTGTTATATTGTATTCTATTCTATGTATCTATTTACAAAACAAAAAGTATATAAGTATTGTATCAGTTATCTGGTTCCCATAGTACAAGCTATGCTTAGTTTGGGGCTAGATGGCGTTGTGTAAAATGTCCACACATATTTATTTATTATTATTTATTATTTAGTGTAGCTCTCTCGATTTGTAGGTGAAATACCTACGACCTTTTCTCACTTTATCGACACTGCTCAAAGTAGGAAATTAAAACAGTTTTATTTCAAGTAGGAAATAAAAGGTGAAATTATCATCGAGACGTTGCCGTTGTTTGGAAGCTTCCTCGTTGTATCGTCATATGTACCTTCCTCAATCAATACCTACTACCTTGTCCAGTATCATCTGGTCAGGTATTTCATTTCATTATTATTTTAATAAAATATTCACAAAATTCACGTTAATTAAGTTTCATTTTAAGGTACTTAAAGAATAGTAGATTGTGTCAGAAGGGACAAAAATAGACGGGCCCGATAGCTCAGTTGGTAGTAGCCCTGCCTCCTGAACTGAGGGCTGTGGGTTCGATTCCTACCCAGGACAAACATTTGTGTGATGAACATAGATGTTTGTTCTGTGTCTGGGTGTTATATTGTATTCTATGTATGTATTTACCACCAAAAATATCTAAGTATTATATTCGTTATCTGGTTCCCATAGTAAAAGCTATGCTTACTTTGCGGCTAGATGGCGCTGTGTGAAATGTCCATACATTTTTATTATTATTATTTATTATAATGTATTTATGGGGAAAGCAATTGTTTAAATCTCGAGCGTAGTGAAGGATTCTAGCTAGAGTAGAATCCTGCGTAGCGAGGGATTTAAATTGTAATGCGTGTGACGCACTCTGCTTTTCATCCCTATGAGAAAAAAAACAAGAGATGATTTTAGTACCTCTACTGAAAGTGTAAAGTGAAATATTACCACCGGAAATAATCGTCACTGGATTATTTCTTGTGGTAATATTTCACTTTCACTGCTAGAACTGATATTTTATACAATTTGTGGAAATAACATTTATATTGTCAATAAGTAATGGGGAAAAATTTTAAAATCCTAAAACTGTTGCTGTTCTTTCTTTATAATATTTTAGTAAGGACTTAAAAGCCTTCAAAATCGAGCCTAATGTTTTGTTAAAATGTAATAAAACAACAAGTATAAGTCCACACATTTTTTTTTAATTTTGTGTACCGAATGCCACGTCGCGTCGCGTTTGCAGGCGCGCTTTTTAATTACCGGGATTTATCCTAACGAAATGCATCCAAACAGCAAGCCACTAATCCAAAAGATTTCTTCTTGCGGTCACAGTGGCGGTCATTTCCGCGCACTGTCGCTTAACATCAGGTGAACGACCAGCGCGTCATGTCATTCATTAACATACTTAAAAAAATATAAAACAAACACTTACAAAAAGCACACTTAGTGCGGAAATGACCTAAGTATTTTGCTCGCTTATCTTACTTATCGGGGAACAAACTAGCTAATTTTGAATAATGGGATGAAAATTATTACCATATTATACCAAACAGCTGTATTTCTTTTTGTATCAAATAAATAAATAAATAAAAAAAGGACGAAGGATGAGTTAATATCGCATTCATCGTCATCAACAGCCTGAACACGTCCACTGCTGACCGTAGGCCTCCCTAAAAGAGCGCTACTTTGAACGCCTGCTCGCCTCTTGCATCCATCGGCTTTCACCGAATCCACCTAGTGGGGGGCCGGCCTACGCTGCGTCTTCCTGCTCATGGTCGCCACTCGAGAACCTTTCTTCCCCATCGGTTGTCAGTTCTACGAGCGATGTGGTTCATGTGGTGCTGTCTATAGTCAATGTGGTGAACTAACAATTCATTGTTACGAAACGTAGGTACTAGCCTTGGGACTTGAGTTTAGTGATGTGAGTTGATTACTGTACATTGCTGAACATAGTAGATTGTGGGTACAGTTACGATAAAAGGTACACGGCAAAACTTATAGATGGCGCTGTATGAAATAACTTAATTTATAAGTACCTCAATGGCCGTTGTTCATGATATGAATCATGAACCTTCGTGAACTTAACTTTTACCTTTTACTTCACTTTTTCCCGTTTGGCACAAAGATTATTGTTTGGCATAATAGGTACTAAATTGCCTTGTAGATACATGTAAATAAATAAAAGGGGAAAAGATAGGGCAAAAAGATGAATGAAGGGAGACAGACGAAACTTAATTACCTAGAAACATGTGAATGATGTGTGTGAAAGAGGCGATTTTTGGGGAAGGCTTATGTTCAGTAGTGAATATCTTCAGGCTGATGATGATGATGATGATGATGATGATGTTAATGAAACTGTTGCTGCTACGAAGTCTATTTTAGGAACAGCATCTAAAAGTCCTCTGAAAACAAATAAAAGCTCCAATAGATTAAGTTTTACTTTATAAGTAATAAAATAGAAAATGGATGATGATGATGATAAAATTAAGTAGGTAGGTGAGGTAAATATCATATAATTTGGATAGTCTGGAAGAGATCGCTTTAAGCGATAAAACCAATTGTGCCACTTAGCTAAATGATTTCCCACTAAATTTTCCTGTAATATGGTGTTTTCAATAGAGTTTATCTATCTATAAATAAGTATATTTAGCCCACGCAAAGCCAGGTCGGGTCAGCTACCTACCTTATAGTCTTAAAGATTTTGCAGTCATGGCTGGGGAATGCAATTATAGCTTAGTTGGCCTAGCGTCAAACAGAGAGTTGGAACTTAGCGTCCGTTGGCATTGGTTGGTTGAAATTTAATAAAAAAGATTTCTGCAGTTGCAATTTATTTTCCAGTATAGCCTTGATAATTCTGTCCGTCACCGTAAAACATATGCAAATTTTTTAAATAAGCGTGAATTTGGGTGACATAAGTTGTCTGCATATTTTTTCTAACTATAAAGACGGCCCGTGGCGCGGTTTCACCCTCGACATTATAGCTAAAACCACCGAAAAGGTTAGTTGGCGATTCGACAAGTTTTCCGGAAACCCACCTCCGCTCGTAACTCTTATCTCTAAATAACACAAAGCTTCTTCTGTCGACGACTTCGCAATACAGAGTGAGTAAGCTTCACGTGTGCCACCGACGACGAGCCTAGTAACTTCGCGATCTTAAAAACCGCGTACTTAAACTTCGCACTTCGCACCTCTATCGCCCACTTTAAACTGTGTTCCCGCGAAAACGTTTTAATTTTTTGTGGAGTTCGTTCGTATTAACAATCTTTGTACTAAATTTTATACAAATCAACACCGTGTGTTTGAAATACTGCAATTTTTGATAAACCACTGACACTCGGCTACTATACTTAGCTAATTGTTACACACAAACAAACTAACCGATTACACTTATATTGGTTTAATTTTCCCTTGGAAAAGTATCTTTTGTGGAATTCGGTCGTATAATTCGTATTAGCAATCTTTGTACTTAATTTTATACAAGCAATACCACGTTGTTTGAAATACTGCGATTTTTGATAAACCACTAACACTCGTCTACTATACTTAGCTAATTGTTACAGACAAACAAACTAATAGACAACGTTACACTTTTATTATATTGGTAAGGATTATTATGCTACTCTTCTTTTGTTTCTGGATTTGACTACGCTACTGATGTAAGTGAGAACTTAGTATAAAAGCCACCTGCATGCACAAAATCTCAGAGGTTAAATTGTAATCTACTGCCGAGCAAAACATTGTTAAGTTTGAAAAATGTCTGCGTCTAAAATACTCATTTTTGTATTAGCGTGTTATTTCATCGGTTATTCAAGAGGTGGCCTCGAATCGTTGGGTAATTCCAGAGTTGCCAGCCAAGAACATGAAGTAAGGAATCACGCCACCATATTATACATAACTATACCATTTATTATATTGATACAGTTTACAATTTTTTGAATAAAAAGTCCTACGTTAATTCCGATAAAAGAGAAGTTTGTGTGCAAAATTTCATAATAATTGGTTCGATGGCTGCTGTGTAAAATGTACACACATAATATGTTTTTATTTCATTATTTTTATTTAGTATGCACGAGCTTGATTACTTTACTCAAATGTTTTTTTTGCCTTTATTGTTGATCTTTGATTACTAATCTAATCTTACTAATCTTTAGGTGGACGATAATGACAAAATAATCTAAGAAACGCTTTTTTAGGTAATAACATTCTCAACACAAGTAACAGCAGAGATTGCGCAGTCAATTGTCGCTTGTACCGTGGACGCAGACGAAGTGGCCAATTATTTGAACATGTTTAAAGAGGGAGCTTTTAGCGAAGATCAAGCCTTCACAGACTTCCTATTTTGCTTACACATTGATGCCGGATATGCTTATGAAGATACCGGACGTATTGATGTAGACAAATGTGCCTCACTTTATCCAGAATTTTGTCACGAACGGGAAGTGTTGGAGTATTGTGACGAGACAAGTATTGGCGCTCCCACTCCCAAGATGGTTTTGTCTGAAACCTTTAGATGTTTCACAGAAAAATCACGCTGTACATTCGACTTGACCTCGGCATTAAATACATTACCTGATCCATCAGATATAGGTCAACCAAAATTAATGGGCTAAATACCCATTAATTGAGTAGGTATTAATTAATTTGTAAAAGAAAATGATAGGGAGGCCCCCTCCCAATCATTTTCTTTTACAAATTAATGGGGGAAGGGTTTATTGTATTTTTTAACTTTTTTTCTGAAAAACGAAAAAGGCGCAAATATAGTAACATTGATAGCGGTTATACATATATTTGCGCCTTTTGGACTTGAAACGCTGCCGCTGGGGGCTGGGGCCTTGGGGACCGAGTGCCCATCAAATCTTCAAAGATCAATCAAACGTCTGGTCGAGGCAATACGTGACCAAAATGCTGTCCTCTACTTCGGCCAAAAGTTGAGCACTTTACCTACTGGTAGTGGTTTGTTAGATTAGTTTTGAATTATAGGTATTGTTATTTTATAGTTTTAGTTTGGTACAAAGACTTTGTATCTATGTAATAGGGGGAATCCTGTGGTTTGGTAGTAGTTTAGTTTTATTAAATACTTTAGTCGTGTTTAGTATCTGACTGTTTTATATTATTTACTGTTATGTTGTGAATAAAAAACCGTAAGTTGGTATGCAGTAATATAAATAATTGACGTTATTTTTAATAATTGCCCTAATCATATTTTATAAATTGAATAAATATCTTAAATTATTTAGTTACTAGCTGACCAGCCTCGGCTTAATTGGCACGGGTAGGTAATCCTTTCATTTTATTTATCCCTCCACTCTCCCCGTCCAGCCATCCTTTCTGCACATTTTCTTTTTATACATATATGTAGAAGTCTTTGACATTAAATGTCGAAGATGATTCGATTAAGAAATTTTCTTGAGTTTATTTTATCAAATACTTTCACAGAGCAAAAAAAAACGCTTCCCACAGAGCAAAAAAAAAACTCCCCTCCGAAGCGTCATTTGTTTCATAGCTCTGTGATTACGTGATTACTTTTTTTTTCTTATATTTTGGCTCCACACATAGTGTATTTAGCCAGTGTCAAGTATTATTTTCATCGTGTTATAAAATAATTCACGCAAAGTCATGTCCTAGTCATAGTCATAGTCCAGTCTAAGTCATGCTCAAGTGGTGGCAACTTTACTAGAAGCTTCTATGGAGTTTTGAAAGCAACACGAAAAATCACTTTTCACCACATTATATCACTTGCCCTCACTCATGCTCGTAATTCAGCACTTATTGCGTAAAACGCCACCAATTTTAAACATTAACACTGGAAAAAGCAAAAGCTTTGAAAATTAATACAATGCAACAACGTGAACTTTTCCTTGTTCCCGCCAAAACTCCACATGATTACTTTAGACTAGTGTGTCGCCAACGTCAACATTTTTCTTTTTTATTTTTAAATGATTCATTTTTATACATAGTTTGGATACTTGTCATAAACACTTTTACAAACGGCAAAAAAAGAAAGGAAGTATAAAAGGATATATGGTGGTGGCGTTAGGCCACAACTAGCGTCTGACCACAATCTTGTAGATCGCCCACATACACATTTTAAGTGCAATTCACATAGGTAAAATAAAATGAAAGGATGAATGGATGATGGCGAAGGGAGCCAGGGCAAAGAAAAGGATTATTCCTATCTGCCCCGCCGAAATACCATTT
Organism: Ennomos erosarius; assembly: GCA_963580505.1. Classification (NCBI taxonomy): domain Eukaryota; kingdom Metazoa; phylum Arthropoda; class Insecta; order Lepidoptera; family Geometridae; genus Ennomos; species Ennomos erosarius. The sequence continues at coordinate 14,003,785 of OY756991.1, forward strand.
TGCAGGAAAAAAACGAAGCAAGAGTTTTAAATCCCTACATCACAATAATAAATCTAACAAGAAGTCTAAGTGGGAAACCCAGTGTTTTGATCTGTAGGCCTAGCACGAATATTTACGCGCGCGTAAGTGTAACGTTAACGTAAGGCAGCTGTATGGGGCGCTGATCAAATGCCATACAACTAACTGCCTTACGTTAACGTTACACTTACGCGCGCGTAAATATTCGTGCTAGGCCTACTGTAGACAAGGGAACCAATGGTTAAAAACTCTAACTTTTTACTATTGGTTACCTAACCACACATCAAAAAACCGACTTGTAGTGCACGTAACGTCCATGATATCATCTATGCTAATATACAATTTAAATTAGAAAATATTTAAATTAATGTAATGGGTAAATTACTGAACGGCATGTAGAAGAGACAAAAAGAACCAACATCTTTTGTTCAATTGTCCATTAACTGACATATTGACACTATTCTTAATTTATTTGTATCTTTTGTGTTTACATTAAATGGTGTAATTGGTTTCGGTCGTCGTATTAATTACAAATAAATAAAGAAATTCAAATTTAATATAAAAGCACGCACGCATAGGCTAGGGCGAATTCTGTGCACGCGCGGTACCCTACTCTATTGTCTAAGGGCGATGGGATAGCACATGCTTCCATTCGCAGTTTCATCCATTCATCCTTTTCCCTCATCTTTTTCTCTCTTCGTTTTCTCTTCCTATAGATAGACTGGGAACGTAAAACCATGGGATCCCATCAGGTAAAAACGAAAAATAGCCTGAACTTGAAAAAATTTAGTAATCGTGCCTAGAGAGTTACTAGTTAGTGTCCAGTGTATTCATTTTGCCCAATACTTCGCCAACACGCAATAAATGTCGCTTGATAATCTTGCGTTATGCAGAAATATAATAATTTGTAAAATAGCCCGCGTTCGAGGCATCTGTACTGTAGGTATTATCTGTGGTAAAACTAATTACCCCGTGCGAAGCCGGGCGGGTCATAATTTTATTTATGTTTTTACGACTGTTTATTTTTTGAGGAATATTATTAAATTACGCAATATAAAAATAGTCTTTGTTGGACTTAATAATACAGTTCTTTTGCGCATATTAGCTGTGAAGCTAAGCAATGACTAACTCAGAATTCCGAGAATATATTCCTATAAAAACCATCAAGCGATTACTTTATGAACTAAATAGTAATTAATGAGTTTTGTGTACGTGACTGAGCAGCAGTAGCCCGAGACACCTTGTAGCCCTTGAAGGCATAGGTACCTAAGCATATTAGCATAACGTCTGTTGCACTGTTTATAATATGTAAATTTGGTAGGTATAGGCAGGTACTTGTAAGGACTTCTGTTTTTTTCTCGCTTTGATGAACATCGGCTCCGCGTAAAAAAATCCTAAAAATAGGATTTCTTTGAGCTACGCGCGATCTATCGTGATAAGGTGAAGTGACAGTGTGCGACTCGCGAGGATTACTGTTTGCAGCCGCCAAGTCGTAAGGGTTGCAGAGCAGGAAGGTCCAGACTTCAGAGTGGAATAACGCAAAGGAGGTTAGTCGTATAATAGTGCCGCAATATACGCCAGAAAGGCCCGCCAAATCCCTGTCTAACCACGTATCGACTTCTAAGATCCGACCAGGGACGGCGAAACCACGACGTGCAGAACCAACACCACGTGTACGTACTTAACCTCTAGCCACCACGCGGTTATACACGCGTTTACAACGGTGAGGACTCTGAAGCCGACCCGAGGGCTCCGCAAAGAAACATAAGGCTCCACACCAGCGTGCTGCAGACCAGCCACCGCAGACCAGCCGGCAGCGTCAGGAAGCCTGAGGGATCTCCACAGCCAGTGGACCCAGGGACCCCGTGTTTGGACTCGTTCGAATCGGGACACCAGGACCAGTCACCCTCCCCTCCCATCAACACCCCCCCTCCCATCATCACCCCCCCCCCCTCCCATCAACACACCCCCCCCTCTACGCTTACCCCCGCCCTTCAACCTTGAGCCTCGTGACTCCCCCCCTCAAGTTTAGTACCTCACCCCCCCTCAGTTTATCTCCGGAACCAACCAAGACAACCATATCAAGTTTGGTATCGTTGAGATCGGGAGGACGAGCGCTACTATCTGGCCCTGCCAGAATCCACAGGACACCGAGCAGAACCCAACTCACGCTCCACGCAGAGGCGTCCACCTTGCCTCTGACGCGACGAATACAGGAGAGGACAACCAGCTCGCAGAACACCAGCGCAATTAGATAAGTTTATTTTTAAGTTAACCTTAAGTTAGTCAGTAAGTAAATCTAGCAAAATCTGCACTTTAGCTCATAAGTTGTAATAGGCAGAATATGTCGAACCCTAAGCCATCCGCCTCCACCTCTTCGACCGCCTCAACCTCCGCCTCCATCTCCGCCCCAACTAGACCAAAGAACGCCAGGTCAGTAAGGTCAGTAACACGGTCGCTGCATAACAGAATAGTAAAAAAAATGTCGGCAGCGACCAAGACGACCAAGTCAGAGAAGGCGAAGCCATCGCAACTTGCACGGGCGACAGCGGTAGTTCCGGCGATCGAGACGTGCCCGGGTGTGCCGCCCCTCTCAATGGTCAGCGTGGGAAGCCTCGCACCTCCTACACCCGCACTTGACACACCGCAGCAGTCACAACGGCAGATGGCCAGCGACCACTCTTTGGTCGAGTCATCGTCTGTCCCCGACACGGTGTCGGCGTACGTGGCTGCCGTGGACAAGATAGAGGAATGGGAGCAATGCGGTATATCCCCTCCCAAAATATTCGAAGTCGACGACGAAGAGTCAGACAGCGTGTCGGATATGTCCGTGCCGACCCCTCCCGTACGCCAAGGCCGCACCAGTATGCTGGTCGCAGGAGGAATGTTCAAGGCGCGGGCTGGGATCGAAATGGACCAGGCCACAAAAATGGCAAACGATGTGCTGCAACGAGGGAAGGATGCGTTGGAGTCATCGAGCAATCTTCGCAAGGAGATAAAACTCACTGCGGTAGAGAGTCTGTTGACTTTATACGAGATAACCCTTTCCTTGTCTGACTCTCGCCAGCGACACATCGCAGAAAAAGAGAGGGAGCGCGCGCGCCACGCAAAGGAGCTGCTCTCTGCGGAGAGGGCTCACAGTAGGGAAATTGCAAAAATAAATGAGCAATTAACAGAACAAATTGCCTTAGCTAGAAGCGACATCACGGCCACCTTGACGGAGACCAAGGCCATCCGCGACTGGCAGGGCTATGAGACGAGGGAGCCCCACCAGAGGATAAAGGAGATCTCTCAGGCCATCAGGGATCTCAGCGTTCAATTGGAAACTGCAGAGAGCTTGAGAACCGGTCCCACTATTGACCTGGAGTCTTTGAGGAGGGACCATTCCGACTTAAAAATCGGAGTGGAGACTCTTCAGAGGCAACTGGACGAAGTGAGGCGGAACCTGAACTCAGAGCAGAATAAGTCCGCTGAGATTCTTATAACCAGTAGAGAGACCCTAGCGCACCTCGTCTCAAACCCCCCTTCACTCAACAACACTGACAGACTACAAACAATACAAGACACATTAACAGATATAGCAAGTAGACGGATCACCACCACCACAACACCACCCCCCCTACCCCCAATTAAAATTAACATAGAGGAGCATGTTAAGCCAATTAACGAACGCCTCGAAGCCGTATCGTCGGAGCTTCGAACGATGCGGCAGGACAGGCTCAATCTTCCCCCCCCAGCCCTCAGCATAGAAGCCGAGCTCGCCCAAGCAAAGGACCCGAAAAGGCAGACCTATGCGAAGGTGGCAGCGAAACCACCAGTTTTAAAGCCTAACCATACCCTGATAGTTTCAACGTCAAACCCAGCAGTTCCCACTACATCCGAAAACCTAATCGACAGGATAAGTGTCGCGTTGGACGCGAAACGGACCGGAGCAAGAGTCGACCGAGTGCGCAAAGCCAAAAACAGGAAAGTGATCCTGAGCTGCGGCACGAAGGAAGATCTGAACCTGGTCCGTACTCAAGTCCAAAAAGACAAAGCCCTTAAAGTGGAGCTCGCGAAGGCGGGAAACCCACTCGTAATTGTAAGGGACGTCCTGTCGAACCATACGGACTCGGATCTCGTGGAGCAGCTGCTGGCACAGAACAAGCACACGCTCGGAGGCGTAGATCTGAAGGAGAGCACTATCAGGGTGCGATACCGGAAAAAGGCAAGAAATCCTCTCACGTGCCATCCGGTGCTGGAGGTCTCTCCGCAAATACACAAGAAGTTGGTAGAAGCCGAGAAGGTATACATAGGAGTCCAGTGGAGACCTGTGTATGACCAATCACCTCTGGTGCAGTGCACCAAGTGCCTTGGGTTCGGCCATACGAGAGCCATCTGCCGGGAGCGCGAAGAACTCTGCAGTCATTGCGGAAGGTCGCACTCCTGGGAACAGTGTATCGGTAGGAAGGAGGGAACCACACCGAGATGTAAGAACTGCACGACCGCCTATCCAAACATCCCGGCCGCAGATCTGGCACATAATGCTTTTAGTAGCGAATGCCCAGAGAAAGCGAAATGGGATGGGATAGCGAGGTCGAGGATTTGTTATTGCTGAGGGCACGTCAACCGAGACGGAAAGTTCGATCTTGGTCTCCCAAAGGAGAGGCGGTCCAGGGTTGCATTTCATCCAAGCAAACTTGCACCGCTCCAAGGTAGCAACGGCGGAACTTCTCAAGGCTGCAGTGGATCAGGGAATCTCGGTCGCCCTTGTTCAGGAACCCTACGTGGGTAACAAGGGCGTAATGAAACAATACCCAGGAACACGAATAATTCAATGCAGCCTCGACAGACAGAAGCCAGTCAAGGCAGCCGTAATCGTTTTCGGTGACAAGCTTGAAGTCATTCATGACCCCCAACTTGTCACCGAGACTGAAGCGGCAGTTTTATTGGCCAATGAAGGTCTGAAACTTGGAGTGATTTCCGTTTACCTGGAGGGAGACCAAGACATAAATCCATACCTCGGTAGGATCAAGGCATTCACTGAAAGACTAGCGACCAAAGACATCATAGTCGCTGGTGATGTGAACGCCTGGAGCCACTGGTGGGGGAGCACATCAGAAAACCAGAGAGGAGAAGCAGTCCACTCTTTCCTCAACGAAATGAATTTACAGATCCTGTACACGGGAGACACACCCACCTTCGAAGTACTTAGGGATGGCAGGCTGTGCACGAGCGTCGTAGACGTGACAACGTGCAGCATGTCACTTCTGGGGAAAATCGAGGATTGGCGGGTCAACAGAAGTCTCACAACATCAGACCACAACGCAATCACCTACACTCTGCGAGTTACAAAGGCCCTAGCGCCAGTGATGCCAATAACCACACGCAGATACAACACCAGGGTGGCGCAGTGGTCAGACTTCATGTCGGACCTGAAGACCCTCCTCGAGGAAAAAAGCGTGACGGCGACCGTGGTCAGGGAATTAACGAACTCAGACGACCTTGAAAACGTGATCTCAAGCTACACGGAGTGTATCCACGGAGCATGCGGGAGAACTATCCCAAGGATACGCTGGCGGAAAGGAGACCCAATCCCGCCGTGGTACACAAAGCAGCTTGATGATCTGAAAAGCGAGGTCCTTAGAAGGAAGAGAAGGATAAGAAATGCAGCCCCCGACCGAATCGAGACGGTGATTTCCTTGTATCAAACTGCACGGCAAGAATACAAGGAAAGAGCTGAAAGAGCCCAAACTGAAGGATGGAAGGATTTCTGCACGAATCAAAAGAAAGAGAGCATGTGGGATAAGATCTACAGAGTGATCAGAAAAACCTCGGCGAGACAGGATGACATCCTCCTCAGGAACTCCGACGGTTGTACTCTCACCCCGCAACTCTCCTCAGAACTTCTAGCCAGAACCTTCTACCCTGACGACGCTGATAGCACGGACCAGCAATGCCACACAGCGTTGCGAGCACTGACAGCAGAAACACCGACGGACCTGCCGGGAAATGATCCACCCTTTACGTCAGCGGAACTAGAATCAGTGTTGCGAAACCTGAATCCTAAAAAAGCCCCAGGACCAGACGGGCTTACCGCGGACATCTGCGCTGCGGCCATCCGATGCGACTGGGAGTTGTTCATTGCGATAGCAAACAAATGCTTATCGCTTAGATACTTCCCAAAGCAATGGAAAGTGGCGCACGTGATCATCTTAAGGAAACCCGGCAAGGAGGATTACACACATCCGAAATCCTACCGTCCAATAGGTCTGCTGCCTGTGCTCGGAAAAATCGTTGAAAAGCTCTTAGTAGGTCGCCTGCAATGGCATCTCCTCCCGACTCTCAGCTCGAAACAGTATGGTTTCATGCCCCAACGAGGCACCGAAGACGCCCTCTATGACTTGGTAGAGCACATAAAATATGGAGTACAAAATAAGAACATAGTACTCCTTATCTCCCTGGATATAGAGGGTGCCTTCGACAATGCATGGTGGCCCGCCCTAAAACATCAGCTAGCGAAGAAGAGGTGTCCAACAAACCTCTACGAAATGGTAAACTCATACCTCAGCGACCGCAAAATTAAGGTTAACTACGCAAGAACAGCATATGAGAAGGGGACTACTAAAGGTTGCGTCCAAGGATCCATCGGTGGACCGACCTTTTGGAATGTCATACTAGACTCGTTGCTGCGACAGCTCGAAGCTGAGGAAGTTTACTGTCAAGCCTTCGCTGATGACGTAGTTCTCGTGTTCACAGGCCAATCAAAAACCTTAGAGCAGCAAGCTAATAAGACATTAGGCATGGTAGTGGAATGGGGAAATCGTAATAAACTCAACTTTGCAGCTCATAAGACCAGCGCAATGCTGTTGACGAAAAAGTTGAAGTACGAAAACCCAAACCTATTCATGTCAGGCGTCAAGCTAAATCTCGTCGAGGAGATTAAACTGCTCGGCCTTGTGATAGACCGCAGGCTCACCTTCAAATCGCACATCACCGCACAATGTAAAAAGGCTGCGGAGATATACAAGCAGATGGCGCGCGCTGCGAAGGTGACCTGGGGTCTAAACAGCGAAATCATAAGAACGATATACGTCGCAGTGGTGGAACCCATCATAATGTACGCCTCGAGTGTATGGGCACCGGCGATTGACCTCGAAGTAAACAGGTCCCACCTGAACGCGCTTCAAAGAGGCTTCGCCCAGAAAATCTGCAAATCATACCGAACTGTTTCACTCACGTCAGCACTCGCCCTCTCAGGTCTGCTTCCACTAGACCTGAGAATCCAGGAAGCGGCAACTCTGTACAAAGTAAAGAAGAGTGTCTCATCAGACTACCTCCCTACAAACATGGAACTCGAAAAGCATGTCAGTCCGCTGGACCAGCCGCATCCGTCCACTCAGACATCAGTGGATTTCGAGCTTCTAGAAGACGTTCAAACCCAGCTGGAAGGACCCCAGATCTACACAGACGGTAGTAAGATCGAAGGTCGGGTGGGCGCAGCCCTCAGTTGGTGGGAGAATGGGGAAGAGGTCAGACACTCTACTTTCGGGCTTCACCCTGAGTGCACGGTCTTCCAATCGGAACTTTACGCTCTCTACCGAGCGACTCAACTTGTGATGTCTAGCAAAGACCCTCAGGTCAGTATTCTGAGTGATTCAAGATCATCGCTCGAACTGCTACGGAATCCCAGGACGAGTCACCCCCTGGCGAAGGGCGTGAAGGAAAACATTGGAAAGATCAGTGCAGAAGGTAGATCCATTCACCTGTTCTGGTTGAGAGCGCATGTAGGGACTGCTGGTAATGAAAGAGCTGATGAGCTCGCCAAATCAGCAGCACTCACTGGCAGCTCTTGGGACTATGAGGGGATCCCTTTGTCTTGCGTCAAAAAGAAGATCCGTGAGGAGTCAATCCGGAAGTGGCAGGACCGGTATGAGACCTCCGTCACTGGTGCAGTCACAAAAAAGTTCCTCCCGGATATCGCAAAAGCATACCGGTTGACGCGAACAACAAAACTGACTCCACATCAAGTGCAAGCTTTGACGGGACACGGAGGTATAGCCGAATACCTGTACAGATTTAAGCTTAAGGAAACCCCTGGATGCGAATGCGACCCGAACATCCCCGAGACGGTATGGCATGTGCTCCTCGAATGCCCTCGCTTCATCGCAGCACGGAGGGAACTAGAATGCCTGATGGACAGAAGGCTAATGGAATCAGATCTTTCTAACATCCTTGCAGATCCGGATTGTAGACCCTATTTTTTGTCCTTCACCGAAAAGTCCTTCCGTATTGCGACCAAAAGAAACTCTACCATACCCCGCCCCACGATTATTGCACCCCCATTCATAGACGCCACACACAATGCCAATCTCCAGCACCAGCACGTAACCTCCAAGAGCATAGAAGCTGAACACCTTCTAGCTTATGCAGTCAGAGGAGTGCCAGGGATTAGGACCCGCGGTGTGGCTCTCTTCATGGAAGGTAACAAAGAGAGATTCGGAATGAGCTTTTGCTTAGCCCCGAAGCCCCCGAACAAGAAACGAGCCCGTTTGTCACCTGGATTAGCAAGTCTGCTCAACGGAAGTACTTCCAAAGTCACAATGAAGCGGAAAGCGTACGATGCTATGCCGGTGCTGGAGGTCCTGGGCCACCGCTGTCGATTAGTGCGATCGAAAAACAAAACGATTGCACTGTTCGAATGGACGGCCCAGACGCCTTTTGCACAGGTAAGCTCGCTGCTTACAAAGCTGAGTGATTGTACAGACGGCACCCCCCGGGTAATAAGCATAGACGCGATGGTGGTCGAACATTTTACTGGAGAAACCGAAGACCGGCTAGGTTGCATAAAGGCCTCTGAACATCATGAGGTCGTCGTGTACGAGGACAGGGGAGAAAACTTAAGTTATCTTAGGACTCCCACACACGACCGTATAAATGCAACAGATAGCTGGGGGCATCCCGTCCCATGTGCGACCGCCATCAGTGGTTCGGAGAGAGTCCAGCAGAAAGCAGCTGCCGAGGAAGCCGCATCACGCCGAAGCGATGGTCGACAGGAAGGCCGAGGCCCTATCTCAACTTTCCTTACGGCGTTCAGCGTAGCAGCGCAGAGCTTGTTCCGGGTCTCACCTCAAAAAGAGCCATCCCCAGAAAAGCAGGCTCCTAGGGCAGCGCCGCGGCCACAGCAGGCAGCCCGGACGAGAGCCGACATGGGACAGGTTAGTCCGCCCCGTTATATCTTGGCCTTGGAGCCACCAGACCATGCCAGAAACGCATTTCTCGAGTTTCTTGCCATCACGAGAGCGACTAAGGTAGTCAATCTCAGGAACTGCAAAAACATCTTGCAGTCCTTTAGGCAGGGAAACGAAGGCCTCTTAAAGGTGAGGCTCGAGGAGGCCGATGCAGCCATATATAACAACGACACCTCCCTCGTGATCAAGGGAACGATGGAGGGTCGATATATGGCAGCATATTGTTCTGGAAGTGGTTTTGTGGCTCTAGATGAGAGCGAAACGGAGCGGACCGGAAAGCCGAAGTATGAGGCACCACCGAACGACCCCATCGTGGTCACCGCCCGGTGTACCAAGATAATGTTAGATGATAGGATCCTAGAAATGGCTAAAACTATTGAAAGGAGCCCTGGAGTCGATGCAAAGTCTTGGGAAAATTGGGAGGTACCTAAGATTCGATGGGTCAACGGGGTTCCTGGCTGTGGGAAGACAACATGGGTGGTCAGACACTTCGATGTGGACAAAGACGTGATCATCACCACAACAACTGAAGCAGCCAAAGACTTGAGGGAGAAGCTAGCGCACCGCATAGGTGACCTCGTGAAAACCAAAGTGCGCACCATGGCTTCTGTACTCGTAAATGGCATCCGAAGAGGTCAGAGCAACGTTCGCCTTATGGTAGACGAAGCTCTTATGAACCACTTTGGGGCCATTGTAATGGCTGCACGGCTGGCTGGTGCTCGCGAGGTAGTCCTTATCGGAGACGTCAACCAGTTACCTTATATCGACAGAGAGAACCTCTTCGAGCTAAGATACAATCGCCCAAACGTGGTGGCCACCATCAACCAGGAGTTGTTATGCACACATAGGAATCCCATGGATGTCGCTTACGCGCTGAGAGAAATATACTCTGGTATATATTCCTCGGCCCCACGTGTCAAGTCCCTGGAGCAGAGAAGGTACACAGGTGCGCAAATATCCAGCACCCTCCCCAACACCCTATTCCTAGTACACACTCAGGAAGAAAAGGAGACCCTATCCAACAAGGGTTATGGCGGAGGCACGGGGTCGCGCATCCTCACCATCCATGAAGCACAGGGACTGACATACGAGTCGGTCATCGTCATCAAGACAAAGGGCAAGATGAGACTGCACGAGAGCGTTCCGCACGCGGTGGTTGCAGTCTCGCGGCACACCGGGACTTTCGTTTACTACGCCGACGATGAGGAAGACGCCATCAGCCGTTTCGTGCAGCGTGCGATGGCTGCATCACCGAGGGCCATCCGCGAGTACAACTTGCAGATGGCCATCAAAGATCGAAACGTGGCGGTAACAGAAGTCCTGGTCCGAGAGGAGAAGGCGGATTAACAACGACATGTACGAGCGGGATCATTGACGGACTCAAAAGAGCCTGTCAATTATCCCGCTCGTATGAAGAAAATAGTACTAGAATGTAAATGATTATTGTGTGTACACCGGGAGCACTCACGCTCACTAAAAAGCTTCTTCTTGCGGCGGCGTCGTGCGTCGGGTCGTCCTCTTCCCTCAAAAATGGTTGAGGAGGGCGATGGCTGGCGCATGCGTCAAGCTCGTGAACGGGCGCTGCTTGCGGGAGCTGGTCTGCTCGCGGTGTATGCACAAATCGGAAAAAAAAACAAAACGAAAAAAAAAAAAACATAAAAAAAAAATAGGTTAAGTACTTAATTGTCCTCTCTAGTATAATATTTTGTTCAATAAAATAAAATAAAAATATAACAATAAGTGATAAGCTAACAAAGAGCACGGACCCAGGTGTCTGTGGTAAAGCAGATTTAAAAAAAAAAAAAAAAAAAAAAGTATTAGATTGGAGAGAAATGACGTTCTGACGAAAATTTTGGTAAACATTTACATAAGTAAGTACCTACAATTATTATGACTGACTGATTTCTGAAATACAATTTAAAATAATTCAGTAATGGAGTCATTAAAATAATGTAAAAATATTTATATGTCAACAAACCATTTAGTATTTGTATTATAAATCTATCTACTGTTACTACACGGTATAGTAGGTATATCCAAGGAAATATAGGCACCTATCTATAATTATATTAAATACCTATAATTAAATTGTAATTCACAGAATAAGCCCCAAAAAAGTTTCCCTTAGCTATAAGTAGGTCCGCTAGCAATATAATAAAACTAGTAATTCAATAATTTAAATACTTACATGAATCCAATAAATTGAATGTCTGCGACATGGATGAAATAAAAAAAGAAGGATTGAGTTTTGATTGACATCGAACTGAAGCCCAAAATGGTGGACATATTACATATGTGTCAGATGAAAGTAGGGCCACCGGCTGAATATGATGTGAGTGTGTGCGTGTTCCGCTCGTACGTACGAAGCGTTCCGGCTTCCTAAGGGTGCTTCAGTTTCGGATCAGACGGGATTCTCTCCTTTTTTTATTAGCTCCATGGTCTGCGATCCATTTATGGTACCTGGTTTTCCCCTGTACACGTTCAAATCTGATGATGATGACGTCACGGCTTCCCACGTCATAACACCATCCCATTATTGGCTATTTAAATACAAGCCTGAGAAATTTATTCGAAGCACGCTGCACGAGGCATGAAAATTGCATGCATATTCTATAAGCGTGCTTGGTGTTGATTTGTGGTTATGCTCTGGCAAGTATTTTACTTAGCTAGCACAGTCTACACTACACCATCTATAGCCATTCATCACTTCTCCCACCACCCCACCACCCCACCACCTGAGTGTGGATAAATAATGATGATAATTTTAAAGGCTTTAGTTGACAGATCTAAAGCTCCTAAAACTGTTGCTGTCTTTGTCAAATAGACGGCAATGTAAAAGACGGATATATTTTTAGAATGTTTAAACTGTCAACTAAAGCCTTCAAAATTAGGCCTAATATCTACTATAGTTTGATAAGGCTGCAGTAGTTATGAATAAAAACCGATCAAGCGCGAGTCCGACTCGCGTTTGAAGGGTTCCGTACAATTATCTATAAAAACAAGCAAAAAAATCACGATTGACGTATGGGACCTTCATAAGCAAAAGCATCGCTTTTTACACCAACCCGACCAAGGTGAGACAAATGTGACCTTGGTCGATGGTTGGTCCCGATCGTCTATTTTACCGATAAATCTTTTATATTATTCTGTTCTTTAGTAGGTGTTTTTGTTGTTACTGCGGCAACAGAAATAGATCATCATGAGATGAGTTAGTACCAATCGCTATGCTGATCGGTCATCCATAAAAAATTATGGCCGTTCGGTCACACATTCCAAAAAATTAATATATTTTTAAAATCGTATCCCGATCGGACACACTTTTACATAAGTACCAAAAATGAGAAATAGCTGTAGCAGCAACACTAGTATTTAAATAAGCTAGTTTTTGGAATACATCAGTAAAATGTAATCGACCTAATATGCAGTCAAAGCCCTTTTATGACTCTCTCGCGAAACTTGACATGGTAATCCTGGGTGACAGCGGAACAGACAGACAGACAAACAGACAGCGGAGCTTTATTAGTAATTGAGTCCGTTTTACCCTTTGGGTTCGGAACGTTCAAAATGACAAAGTTTTCTTAATAAAAAAACAAAGGATTTGAGGACTAAGTAAATACAAACAATTTTTATTAAGTGAACGGACGTATTGCTAAACCAAACCTTCAATAAAATTGGTAAATTAAATAGAGATATATGTTTACAACACTCTCCGCGTAAGTGTTCACACCACAGACTACTATAGAAACTGATATTTGGTGTCGTATGCAAACGTGGTATAGTAGTATACAGCACAATTAAGGTTTATTGTAGAACCTAAATTCTGTGTTTTATTTATAGTATTTTTTTTTGCGGCATACCTTTTTTGTTTTGATAGAGTTTTCGTTTTTAGTTAGGTGTATATATTTATTAAGATAGGTTTAAAGTATATTTAAGTTGTTTAGTTTAGTGTACATATATTGTTATTTAAGTTTTGGTACTAATAAATACCCAATAGATATTGTAGATAAATAAATAAAAAAAAACAAACATATGTATATAGATTTAATCAAGTCCACTAAGAATATATTAAAAAAGTCATGTCATAGAAATTACAAGTCAATATACAAATATAAAGAAAAACAATAACAATATAAAAAAAAAAACCTATTCGAATAACCCACCCCGAAATGTACCCGGTGCAAAAGTGCCCATAACACTGGCTGCATTGCCGCGCTGGATGGCTATGGCCAACCGTTGCACCAGGTACGAGCCGGAGCGGGAGTCACGGTCAATAAATAAATAAATAAATATGTGTGGACATTTCACACAGCGCCATCAGCCCCAAACTAAGCATAGCTTGTACTATTTGAACCAGATAACGGATATAATACATAGATACTTTTTGTTTGTAAATACATACATAGAATACAACTAGCTTTTGCCCGCGGCTTCGCACGCTTGTGTTATGTTATTTTTACGTTATAGTCTAATAATAGATCAAGCATTTCGTACCAAACAACAAAATCCAATAAATCTCTTCGAAGTTGAGCACAGTAACCTGTATTAGCATAGGTATAGGTATAACGCAAGCATAGCCGTGAGTGGAAGCTATTTAAGCCATTACCTAAAATTAAATGTTTTGAGTCTAATTAAAATTTATAACAGTAAGAGAAGTTTCAAACAACAACTACAATTTTATAAGTACCTCTTCATATTACAACAAAAAGAAATCATCATCACTTCACTTAGGTCTTTAACAGAAGTTTTAGTAAATTTTGTTTAGGTAGTAGTTACCTAAGCAGGCAGGTACAGTTTAGAAAAATATAGAAGAATCACACACGATGATCCTGTTTTGCTCAGTTTTACATATTATCCGCGCGCTTTTTGTTCCATTTACCACATTCTTTTACCTTCTTAAGTTTGATTCCATACGAATTGAGTACCTAACTGCCTACAAATAAGATAGTTACTTACCTACTATAACTATAACCTTCTTGAAGTAACCGAGTAATCAATCATTTTCTGCTCCCGTGGTTTATTTAAAAGCCCACAGATCTAAAATATTTTAACTATTAAAAACTTATTTCAACATGCAAGAAGAAGAAGAAGAACAAATCAAAAACAGTCAAAAACGAACGTTACGCGCCATGTTGTTAATTCGACGATACAATTTTATTGCCATAATGAATACCTACATATTATTATATCTAAGTATCTACTTACCCTTACCCTTACCCTTACCTATCCTTTTTAAACATTTTTCATCAAATATTTCGTATCATTGGCTAAATACAAATAATAGCACCTCCGGCTTACTTTAATGCCAAAATAAAAAAGGTTTTAAAATGCGTAGCAATTGTAAGAGTATATAACTTAAGTAGCTATAGCAGGTACCTTAAAACTTCCTTGGGGTTGATCAAGAATGTAGCAGTAGCGCAAAAATAATTTTATCTACCTAATTAAAATGGTAACGTGTAGAAGTTTATGTAAATAATACATTTTACCAGATCGCCAATAAAGAACATTGCTCCCGCCAAAACCCTATAAATCGAAAACAAATAAAAATATAAGCTTCAATATTGGCTAAGTATGATAATCGCGTGAAGCCTTATGAATGATTGTAAAAAATCTAAGAACCTACCCTTTTAAACAGTTTTCATAGAATACTTCCTATCATTGGCTAAATACAAATTTTGTCTAATGCCAAAATAAAAAAGGTTTTACAATGCGTAGCAAAAGCTAGGGTCAATAAATGAAGAACCGATAGGATTACTGAATATGTTACTACTATAGGTTAAGCTATAGGTACTATACAATACAATTTTAAATACTTATTTCGAATGGTAACGCGTAGTAGATTCTTGAAAACGAAATCATAATACCAGATCGCCAATAAAGAATTTTGCCCTCGCCAGAACCCAATATTCGAAAACATGAATAATAGTTTAGTTATGTTTCAATATTGGCTAAATATGATATATATCGCGTGAAGCCCAAAAAACTTATAAAAAAAGTCTAAGAAGTTTTTCGTTTTTTAAATTCCTTGTTTTCTGTGTCGTACTCATATTCAAGAAGATTCTCATACCTATCCTCTTGTTTAGTTTGGACCACAGATTAACTAAAAAACTTATCTATATATGACTTCCTTGGGTATAGGTACTTACATAATGAACACATTGTTTTTCTCTAATCTGCATTGCATCGAGCGCAGACGAAGTTATCGCGCGATGTATTTCGCGCTAGCCCAAAAAGTGTGATACGCTGCCGGTAATGCAGGCGCGCCAATTGTCATTTACTGTTTTTTGTCTTTTAAGTTAGAAATAAAAACATGCATTAAATTACTTTCTTATTGCTTAGTGCAGTGGGGATTGTTCAGAATGAAATAAAAATAACTGGGGTTCCGTACTCAAAGGGTAAATCCTTATTACTAAACCTCCGCTGTCCGTCTGTCTGTCTGTCTGTCTGTCCATCAGTCACCAGGATGGACTCATGAATCGTGATAGTTAGACTGTTGAATTTTTCACAGATGATATATTTCTGTTGTCACTATAACAACCGTGATCCGTATTCAAAACGACAGATAAACAGACAAATGAAAAAAATTGGGTTTACTTCATTTTGATAAAAAATTATAAATTAAAACTATTAAAATTTGTTTTTGTAATCGCAAATAATACTCTCATAGTTTGTAAAACATATTTATTCGCCGACATGCAATATAACGCTACTGCTTCCTCCATTTTATTTAGCCCACGTCGGTCGCGCAGCAGGCAAACAAATTGACTGTGTGTCCAGGTTGGGGCGCTACAAAAACATCGAGGATAGTCAACAGAGATATTTTTCCGCGCCAACTCAACACCGAAAGTTCGGGCTTATATGAAGCCATAATAACAGAGTTTTTTTCTTTAATCTGTGCATCCGGATAAACCCGAGATAAAATTACCGTCAGTAGCAGTGTAGCAGAGTAACATTTTTTTCTGTCATCTATGGTTAGTAGCCAAAATATAACTTATCTTTTGACACTGGCTAAATACCTACACTATGTGTGGAGCCAAAATATAAGAAAAACTTACCTTGAGGCGTTCATGCGCCCATCTTGTTAAAATCCCGTTTCGTTTCATAACGAAATCTTAATCATTTTCACCAAAAAAAATATTAACGATATTTAAAATTTAATATATCCTATGTTGTGCGCCGGGTTTTTCTAAGCTTATTAGTGAAAACCGCATGAAAATCCGTTCAGTATTTTCGGACTTGTGCCGTAACAAACAAACAAACAAACAAACAAACAAACAAACAAACAAACAAACAAACAAGACAAAATGACTAAAAAGTAGCTTAACGTGATCAGCGAAAAATTTCAAGCCAACCTGTGTCATTTTTTTTTCGATATCTTGCATTTACAGATTTTTTTATCTCTACAGTTTTATTATATGTATAGATATAACACCCAGACACAGAACAAACATCTATGTTCATCACAAAAATGTTCGTCCTGGGTAGGAATCGAACCCAGAGCCCTCAGTTCAGAAGGGCTATCAACTGAGCTATCGGGCCCGTCATATATATAGTAGGTTGCATCAATTGCTATTGACCTGATAGCTCAGTTGGTAGTAGCCCTGCCTTCTGAACGGAGGGCTGTGGGTTCGATTCCTACCCAGGACAAGCATTGATGGATATGTCTTATTGTACAAACACAGTCGTACTGTAAAAAGCGTTTGTTTATAAAAAAAAAACAAACCCGGTTATTTATTAACTATCCATTTATTGCAAACTGGCGCTTTGTCTTACAATAAGGGCGATATTTCGATTATTTATAAAAAGTTGGTGCCCAGCGGTGAGTTTATAAAAACACGGGTTTTAGTAGCGTTTAATTGTGAACGATGCACTAATTTTTGCTGTAATTTATTGTTTTTTTAGAGTCACTTGTGGCTAACCAGTATGTTACGACGAGTACGACGACGAGCGAAGCGAGGAGTGTTATGTTAGGTTAGTTTTGACCACACCAGAAGTAGTTTGTTTTTATTACACAGTAAAAGACTAGTTCGTTATGTCATACTCATAAAAAAACGTATTAATGAATCGCACAACTTCTGTAAAATTTGTTATCCTTCTTAATTGTATTATTATTTGATGCGTGTGCAATAAAGTGTTTATCTATCTATCTATCTAATTACTTAACTAAAAAAAACTCTTCATTAAAGTCAGAAAAAATCTAGAGACCCCGTTGATATCTTTTGTTTCTAAAAAAAACAGTACTGGATTCGTCTGTAATTTATTTTTATTTTTGCCCATGAGTGTTGGGTTCCAGCTCCTCTAACACTGGAATTCATAGTCTAGGCGGGGGCTAGGGGGGGGATTAGAGGAAGAATCAGGCGCTGTGCGGCAAATGAAATTGAAGTTCAAAAGTCGCGTCAAAATGACACTCGACAGAATATTCATAGACAACTTGATTGAAATCATAGAGTATTTAATTAAAATGCAGTTCCGTTAGGGGTTTTTCCAGTGATTGTTTATGAAAGTGAAAGAAGAATGATTACGCATTTAATCTCTAGGTAAAAGTGGAATGATATATTTTCGGGGTTTGTTCAACTTTTGTTTATGAATACCACTGTAAGACTGTTTGTACTCTACCTAGACTCTAGAGTATAAAAAGTCTTAGTGGAGCCCGGAGTCTAAAGTCGCGTCTAAAGATAGCCATGAGAGTTTTGGCGGGAACGCCGAAATGTTCACGTCGTTGAATTGTATTATTTCTCAAAACTTGTGCTTTTTCCAGTATTAATGTTTAAAATTGGTGGCGTTTTACGCATTTATTGCTGAATTACGAGCATGAGTGTGGGCAAGTGATATAATGTGGTGAAACGTGAGTTTTCGTGTTGCTTCCAAAATTCCATAGGAGCTTCTAGTAAAGTTGCCACCATTTTACTGGAGCATGACTTAGACTAGACTACGACTACCTGACTTAGACTGGAATATGACTAACAGTTGACTTTACGTGATATATTCTTTAACGATGAAAAATAACAATACTTGACACTGGCTAAATACACAATGTGTGGAGCCAAAATATAAGAAAAAAAAAGATGGCCATGAAAACTAAAATAATTAACAGTTTTGGCGGGAACGCGGAAATGTTCACGTCGTGTCATTGTATTATTTCTCAAAACTTGTGCTTTTTCCAGTGTTAATGTTTAAAATTGGTGGCGTTTTACGCATTAAGTGCTGAATTACGAGCATGAGTGAGGGCAAGTGATATAATGTGGTTAAACGTGATTTTTCGTGTTGCTTCCAAAACTCCATAGAAGCTTCAAGTAAAGTTGCCACCACTTTGCTGGAGCATGACTTAGACTGGACTATGACTACCTGACTTAGACTGGACTATGACTATGACTAGGACATGACTTTGCGTGAAATATTTTATAATACGATGAAAATATAATACTTGACACTGGCTAAATACACTATGTGTGGAGCCAAAATATAAGAAAAAAAAAAAAAAAAAAATTAACTATAATAAAATGTAAAATAATGTCAATTCATTTTCAGGAACAAAAGATTTCAACGGGCTCTCTTGCGGCTTGTTATACGCCATACGCCTGCTTGTTTGGTTTGGTTTGGAGTTCGTGCTAGTGAAATAATAGACGAAAACCTCTGCAACGATTTTCTAGGCGCTGCCGTGCCAACTTCATTGCTTGAAAAATAAATAAAACCTTCGTGATAAAAAAATTTAGATCTAAGTCGAAGATATTTAAGTTTATAAATGGTAAAATAAGGTAAAGTAACCTTGAAAAGGGTCTGATTTGTAAGTTCTATGCTTCGAACAATATCTAAAATGTCGACTACTTTTGTGGTGTGGTTGAGCAGGTTGGCTATAGCCCGGAGGCGGTGAGTTCGATTCCCGCGACAGGACAAGTAGGTATTTGTGCTCAGAAAAAAGCGCAAATATTTATTCTGTGTCTGGGTGTTGTGGGAGCATGGTCCTCGTAGTTCCTGGGTCTCTATATACAAGGAATCCTAAGTTAGGGTCCAGGATCTATTTATGTGATCGTTGGGAGTTGTAAAATATGAATAATTCTTAAAGCTATGATATTTATAGGATTTAGATTACATAAGTATTAGTACCCACTACCTACTGGAAATTTAGGTAGTTGTTAAGTATATGTCTGCCTCAACTATAAAGGTGACCTCTATCATAAAATAATTGCCTCACCTTGCACTTGACTTTGCCAGACATCAGGACACAGACTACTTTATTTGATATCAGACGGCGATAGGGTCGCAGAATACCAATTGGTCCTCGCGAAGTAAATTCATGCACGTCTTGCTTCTATTTTTTCTTTTTTTGTGTAAAAATATCTAGGCCTATAGGTTATAGATAAAATTGATGATAACATTTTAAAAGGGATATTAATAGCTGTTGGTCAGATATCTCTGGTTATCACCAATCACCACGTACTTCGGAGGGCACGTTAAGCCGTCGGTCCCGGCTGTTGTTGTAAGACAATAGTCGTTAAGCCAAGTCAGAAGCCTTTGGGCGGCATAAAAATTCTGACACCAGGGCTAACCACTTGCCTACACGAGAAGAAGACCAATAATAAATGCTCAATACTTTCGCGTTGACACATTATGATACGAAGAACAACATCGATTCATTAAGCGAGGGACTACCTATGCTAATTGGGTATGTTGTGTGTTGTGGAGCCGCTCAAAGTGGCGCTCTTTGGGAGAGGCATATGTTCTGCAGTGGACGTCTTCAGGCTCTTGATGATGATGGGGTACGTTTACTACAAGTCTATAATTATCTCACCTTGTTCCTGACACCAACGCAGGACTTGCGTTGGTTTCTATTGCATGGGAAATACTTTCTGCACTTTCGAGGGAAATCGCTAAGATTCATGTCTCTTCTAAAGTCCTTGTTTTCTCCAGCAGTCGTTCTAGTATCATTTTGGAGTTAAGTCCTGCGATGAGTGCTCCACGAATAGTTTCGCTTTGATGTTCTTTTGTTGTTACAGTACCTACAGCATGTTACAGTTTTGAAGAGACAGCGAATAAATTACGAGATCTCCAGTATTCTGCTATTGATTCTCCTAGGTGCTGGTTGATGAATGCTCAAACTAGCGCACTGGCTTATGTTCAGTAGTAGACGTCTTCAGGCTGATGATGATGTTGACCCCGGTATGAGCAACCCGTGTGCAATTTCATCTGCATCAGTTCAGTCATAAAGTTGGACAAACAAACAGTCATCATCAGCAGCCTGAAGACGTCCACTGCTGAACATAGGCCTCCAAAGAGCGACACTTTGAACGGCTGCTTGTCTCTTGCATCCATCGGCTCCCCACGGTTCTGACCAGGTCGTCCACCTAGTAGAGGACCGGCCTACGCTGCGTCTTCCAGTTCGTGGTCACCACTCGAGAACCTTTCTTCCCGCCCACTGCCACTTCAATATGCTAATTCTGAAAGCTATATCAGTGACTTTAGTTCTCTTACAACGAACGAACAGTACTTATGGTTAAACCAGATCTGTAGTAGGTATAAGTAGGTAGGCGGTGTGCATCTGAAATGACCCAAAAAGGTATGCTGATTGAGTCTCCAGTAACATTTGTCAGGTCATCCCAAGAGTATGTTTTATCCACTAGCTAAGGCGTCGGTCGGTAGCCGGCGCTTGCCGGCGCAGTTTACGCAACGTGTATAAATAAGGCTATGGACACAAACATTGCCACAGTTTGTACCGTTACGCGTAAGACAGCAGAGTTTTTATATTTTTCTTTATTAATTTCTAAAAAAAAATGCAAGTGTGCTCGTGGTTTTTTATGGCAGTTTGTGTGGTGGGGGCATCAGCTGGGACTTTACGTGAGTACCTAAACATTTAAAAAAATTTAATTGGTAAATTTAAATTTCAGTTTTGGTGTATAATTACAAGTAAGTACGTATGTACTGGGTTGTCTGGAAGAGATCGCTGTAAACGATAAAACTGCTTATAATTGTGACTCGGTTATACGATTTCTTATTAAACCTGTAATATGATGTTCTCAGTAAAGAGTTTATCTAATATGTAGAATATCTACTTATATATTTAGGTTAGACCTAAAATATCTTGTACCTACTATTATTGCAAATAATTAATTGACTTTGAATTCGTAGAGCCAAAAGACTCAAAAGGTAATAAAAATATGTTTCAACCTTTCAACCCTATTTTGAAACTGATCTGTTAGTTCTAGCAATCAGATTAAACATTATAGCATAAGAATAAGAATATGTTTATTTTTCAGAACAGTTAGATACAGTACAGTAGAACATGTTATATGTGTCGCTGTAACATAGTGAAAGGGAGAAACATTTACTACGGGCCCCAAACTAGGCAAAGCCTACTAAAGTATCTTGGGTGCCCAAGGGCAAACATTTTTGTGTAGAGCTGCAGGGGTACATACAAAAGGTTTGTTTACACATCACGAAACTGATGAAACATAAAAAAAAAACATAAAAAATCTATGAACTTTTCATACATTTTTAATGTACTTAAGTACAAATACTTCATCCAAACTATTGATTGTACTCACCTGATACTAGGCGACGATGATGCATCATCCGTCGCAGGTGTAGCAAGTTGGCCTGAGGAGCCTATTCACTCTTGTCTTAGAGAGACTCAAATTATATTTGTCAGGAAACGAGGAACCCGAGAGAAACTTCCATACTCTATCAGATTGCAAGGTAAAAGTGTCAACGAAGCGCTTGGAGCGGCATATTGGCAAATCTCCAGGTGTGTCGTCTTCTGTCGAAAATGAGATGACTACTGCTGCTGATAGCTGCAAAGCTTTCACCTGTAGATGCATCTGTAGGTGGATTAGGCAATGGCAAATAAAATTATGCATAGGTATCTCATTAGTATAGTAAAGAATCATAATAGTAAATAGACAAGTTAGAGGTCGATTATGTAAGTGCAGCCCAAGTGCCCACATTCTGTGTCAATATCGGCCATCGGCATCTTGAGCCCTTACTGGTGTTTGAACCGCATTTGAAAAACTTCGCCTCCAATCGACAAATATGATTTGGGTCTCTTTAAGACTACTAGTGAGTAGGAGGAGGAGGAAGGCTCCTCACACTCCAACGTGCTACAACTCAACCTGCATTGTCGCTTAACATCAGGGCCCTGTCTAGTCTGCTAATTCAATTAGCAGACTTCGGGCTTCTTTACCATTATAGCAGACTTCGGGCTCTGGTGAATTGCAGTTATACGTTGGCCTCATAAAAAAGAGCTCACTTACCACACGTTTCCAAAAGAATAAATACTTAAGCACTTTGTTATTCGTGCAATGCAATGGGATATTACCTACTTAGTTAAATATTTCCTGTTCATTACTGACTGAACATTACGTAGGAAGGAACCTATCGCAATAAGTACCTACTAGGCCGTCCTAGACAACCTATTGTCACAGAATAAATACTTAACTACTTATGTACAATAATGTTGTGGTAGTTAACTGAGTCGGACTTCATTAATTACTAAGGTTAATTAATAGATTGTTAGAAAACTATCGGAAAATGCAGGAAGAATAATGCCGTAGAACTTTGTGACGTCTGAGATTTTACTCGCGGGCAATATTTTTATCCTACCGGCTTATAAAACCCCCCGTCCATGAAATTTCATAGGGCAGGTTTTCTGTTAATATGAATTGTATATTCATTAACCAGACAGATCAATAAACTAAACCAAACTAGGTTTCAATAATCACTCAAGTGTCCAGAATCCAAATTATACTGATACCCACACAAATAAAAGGAGCTAGCTCTGAAAGCTCTATTTTTCAAGCTCAAAAGTTCTAAGTGGAATACAATACATACCTACTATAAGGTGCCTATATTATTTATCTACATAGGTAGGTATTATATGTAGGTGCGTACTTAATTGTAATCTGAGCCACAGAATAAGGAATAGGTTCGGAAGTTGATCTTGGTTTGATACCATACTACTTTCTTAAACATGTTTTTTATAATATGTGCAAATAATATTTGGTTCATGGCCGTACAACGACGTACGATGAGCATGCGGTTCATTGCTAAGTTTCGTCACGTTTCCTTGACTATACGTCATCCACAAGATTGTAAACCAATAAGTAGTAACTTAATGGTTTACAATCATGCGGATGACGTATGGTATAATTGATAGAGTCCGGCTCCCATAAATCATACTCATCACTCAACAGTGATTATCATCATATCAAATATTTTAATATAAGAAGATGCATTTTTTCTTTAATATTTTTTAAGATTTTCAAAATGCATAAGTCTACAAAAATGTGTAGGTACCTACTAGGGATAATACCGAATATTCTGTAATTAATCGGTATACCGAATATTCAGCATGTTTTTCCATGTTCGGTATTCGGCCGAATATTCGGTTAAAGTGCCAAATAATTACCGAATATTTTATTTAATATTTTTCTTTAAATACTTCCAAAATGATCTTTTATGGGAACTCATTCTAAGACAATCAGAACACTTAGCATTTCCTAATTGTTTTTCTAGATACTGGTAACATGCTCTATCTAGGCCCTATATGCTTCGGTCAGCAGAAAATTATGATATTTTGTGTCTAACGGGCACTACCGACCTATAGAGCGTGCGATTTGGTCCAATATCTATTTTGAATAATTTTATAAGGTAAGTAATTGCATTTACAATACAAAACTGCGCTAAATACAACGTTTTGCTTGTTTCTAAGAATTCTGTTATATTTTATGTGTATGTTAATTATTCAAATACACTTTACCTAATAGCAATTTCATAGGAAATTTTTATAAAAATAGAGATTTTACACATAAAATATTAGAATAAAAATTGTTTCCATAGTAGTGGACCTTTTGTTGTAGTTTTAAAGCGACTGAATGCACGGGAAAATTCGTGTAAAATGAACCGAATATTTGGTACGGTAAGCGCTAAACCGAATAATGTTCGTTATTCGGTTCGGTTCAAAAATCCATGTTCTGCGCATCCCTAGTACCTACCTAAAATAAAGATAACGTTAGTAGCCAGAAATTTTGTTTTTAATGAATTAGGTACATCGAGCGCGAGAGTAAGCCAAAGTATTTGCAATATGCAAAGCTTGCAAAACAACCATAAAAAATAATAAGATAATCTATAGCTCTCAGGAAGTGATGCGATGGTCATTTATCACGCAATCCATCCGTCTGCTGCGCAACAGCCTCAGCTGGACACAATCGGACCGAAAACAAGCCATTACATAACAGCCAAACATTCTTTGGTTGCGATAGAATGCTGGCGGACAGAAATGCACTGCATGCTTAGAATAAGTATCTACCTAACTGCACGTGTTTTCGATCCGGTCTTGTCGAATATATCGTGTATTCGAAAGGACCGGAACGAAAACACGTGTCGAAGGCGCTATAACATTGACCTAGTCATAGAAAAATTACGAAAACAAGCAATCGATTTGATTGATAATAAAATGAATTTAAAACAAAACGAATGTTTCTCATACGAGAGATTGCCTAAGATTCAGGCTTTTGCATTCACGCATCAAGAAGACTCTAACAAAACGAATGAGGTCCATTCCATTGTAACATTGATATTTTTTTGGTTGTTTTATGGAGTACGTAACGTATATTATATACTAGCTTTTGCCCGCGGCTTCGCGCGCTTGTGTTATGTTATTTTTACGTTATAAGTAGTCTAATAATAGATCATTCATTTCGTACCAAACAATAATATGCACTAAATCTTTTCGAAGCTGAGCACAGTAACCTGTATTAGCATAGATATAGGTATAACGCAAGCATAGCCGTGAGTGGAAGCTATTTAAACCATTACCTAAAATTAAATGTTTTGAGTCAAATATAGATTTATAAAACAGTAAAAGAAAAGAAGTTTCAAACAAAAAACTACAATTTTATAAGTACCTCTTCATATTACAACAAAAAGAAATCATCATCACTTCACTCAGGTCTTTAACAGAAGTTTCAGTAAATTTTGTTTAGGCAGTAGTTACCTAAGCAGGCAGGTACAGTTTAAAAAATATGAAAGAATGACACACACGCACGATGATGCTGCTTTGCTCAGTTTTACATATCCGCGCGCTTTTTGTTCCATTTATTTACCACATTGTTTTTACCTTCAGTTTGGCTCCATACGAATTGATACCAACACTTAGCCAGTGTCAATAGATATATAAAAATAAGTGTATATAAAAATAAATAAATAAATAATTAATTTTTCTTAATACTAATTAGGAATTACAAATACTAAACCACTACTCCTTAAAGAATCGACAGTTATAATTATTATTATGTCCACTGTTTTCCACGCTGTCTCATTCCCACTGCACTTTCAACATACCTACCTAGTGATGAAAGTGAGGAAGTAGGTTAAATCGTCATTACATAATTATTAGTTTTTTTTCTTTCTTATATTTTGGCTCCACACATAGTATATTTAGCCAGTGTCAAGTATTATGTTTTCATCGTGTTATAAAATATTTCACGTAAAGTCATGTCCTAGTCATAGTCCAGTCTAAGTCATGCTCCAGCAAAGTGGTGGCAACTTTACTAGAAGCTTCTATGGAGTTTTGGAAGCAACACGGAAAATCACGTTTCACCACATTATATCACTTGCCCTCACTCATGCTCGTAATTCAGCACTTAATGCGTAAAACGCCACCAATTTTAAACATTAACACTGAAAAAAGCAAAAATTTTGAAAAATAATACGATGCAACTACGTGAATTTTTCCGCGTTCCCGCCAAAACTCCTAATTATTAGTTACACCCAAAGATAGTTACTTACTAAAACTAACCTTCTTGGAGTAACCGAGTAATCTAATTATTTTTGCCTACATTTTGGTTTTTTCAATACAGATCTAAAATATTTTAACTATTATCAACATGCAAGAAGAAGAAAAACAAATCAAAAACAGTCAAAACGAACCTTACGCGCCATGTTGTTGTTAATTCGAGGATACAATTGCCATAATGAATACCTACATATTATTATATCTAAGTACCTACCCTTTTTAAACATTTTTCATTAAATATTTCGTATCATTCGCTAAATATAAATAATAGCACGCACTCCGGCTTACTTTAATGCCATAATAAAAAAGGTTTTAAAATGTGTAGCAATGGTAAGGGTCTATAACTTAAATAGCTATAAGTACTACAGGTACCTTAAAACTTGTTTGGGGTCTATCAAGAATGTAGCATTAGCGCAAAAATAATTTTAACTACATATTTAGAATGGTAACGTGTAGTAATTTTATGTAAATAATAAATTTGACCAGATCGCCTATAAAGACCATTGCTCCCGCCAAAACCCTATAAATCGAAAACTTCAATAAAAATGTTAATTAAGTAAGCTTCAATATTGGCTAAGTATGATAATCGCGTGAAGCCTTATGAATGATTATAAAAAGTCAAAGAATCTTCCCTTTAAACAGTTTTCATAAAATACTTCGTATCATTGGCTAAATACATGTTTTGTCTAATGCCAAAAGAAAAAAAGGTTTTACAATGCTTAGCAAATGGTTTCCCCGTTTTAAACAACTGTAAAACATGTTTATACATAAATTCCTCAAAAGAGGAGTCTGAAAATCTTCATTTCTGAAAATATAGGGAAGAAGCAGAAGCAATAGAATAGAAGACGATGAAAAGTAAACATGAAGCTGGCAAATGCACAAGACGTGCGACGCCAATCCTCAAGCGAGGAACAAAAAAAAGGGTCAATAAATTAAGTACTTATAGGCACAGATAACTGAATATATTACTACTATAGATTAAGCTATAGGTACTATAAATACAATTTTAAATACTTTTTTCGAATGGTAACGCGTAGTAGATTTTTGAATGCTAATACATAATAACAGATCGCCAATAAAGAATTTTACCCTCGCCAGAACCCAATAAATCGAAAACATGAATAATAATTTTAGTTATGTTTCAATATTGGCTAAATATGATATCACGTGAAGTTTTCGAAATTCCTTGTTCTCTGTGTCGTGCTCATATTCAAGAAGGTTCTCATACCTATCCTCTTTTTTAGTTTGGATCACAGATTAACGAAAAAACTAATCTTTAAGTAATACATATTATGACTTCCTTGGGTATAGGTAATTACATAATAACAGATGTTTTTCTCTAATCTGCATTGCATTGAGCGCAGACGAAGTTATCGCGCGATGTATTTCGCCGTAGCCCGAAAAGTGTGATACACTGCCGGTAATGCAGGCGCGCCAATTGTTATTTACTGTTTTTTTTTAAGTTATAAATAAAATCATGCACTAAATTACTTTCTTATTGCTTAGTGCAGTAGGGATTGTTCAGAATGAAATAAAAATGATTGGGGTTCCGTCTTCAATGGGTAAATTCTTATTACTAAACCTCCGCTGTCCGTCTGTCTGTCCATCAGTCACCAGAGGATGAATTGTGATAGTTTTTTGCGCGCCAACTCAACAGCGAAGATTCGGGCGTACATGAAGCCACGCCATAATAGTTTCATAATTTTTTTTCTTTAACCTGTGCCTCCAGATAAACCCGAAATAAAATTACCGTCAATAGCACAGGGTAAAATGTTTTTTTCTCTCATCTATGATTAGTAGCCAAAATAAAACTTACCTTTTGACACTGGCTAAATACCTACACTATGTGTGGAGCCAATGTATGAGAAAAAAATACTTAACTTGAACCCATCAACATTATACCTCCATGCTTGAACCCTTGAAGCGGCCATCTTGTTAAAATCCCGTTCCGTTTCATAATGAAATCTTACACATTTTCACCATAAAAATAAAAAATTAACTATATTAAAATTTTATATATCCTATGTTGTGCGCCGGGTTTTTCTAAGCTTATTAGTGAAAACCGCATGAAAATCCGTTCAGTATCTTCGGAGTTTTGCCGTAACAAACAAACAAACAAAATGTTTAAAAAGTAGCTTAATGTGATCACCGAAAAATTTCAAGCCAACCTGTGTCATTTTTTTTTTCGATATCTTGCATTTACAGTTTTTTTTATCTCTACAGTTTTATTATATGTATAGAATATAGACAACAAATATAACTAACACTAAACACAATACTTAACTATAAATATTCCTGTTTAAAAGTAAATATAAATATGTTTAGTCGTTTACTTTGAAAATACCTCAGAGCTTGTTTTATTTTAATTAAAAGATAAATAAATACCTACCCTATACCTTCTTAGGTATATATCATATAACCTATACATACCTACCTACCTCCAGGTAAGTTTGACTTGAGCAACAACATTTTAAAATACAGGAATTACTTACTTTAAAATAAATAACACAATTTTTACATAGTGCATAATGGGGAGCCTATTAGGCACTATGTAAAAATTGTGCATTAACAGCCTGAAGACGTCCTGCTGAACATAGGCCTCCCCCAGGGAGCGCCACTTACAGCGGCTGCTCGCCTCCTGCATCCATCGGCTCCCCGCGGCTTTCACCAGGTCGTCACCCCCCCCCCCTATCCCCCCTACTTTTTACCCCCTCTATATTCATATAAGTATATTTTTTTAAACTAACTTTAATGGCTAAATTTAAATAACCTATCAATTGCAATTAAATAAACGCTATATATAATCAATACCAATAGAAAAGAACCTAAAATTAACCTAAGCTTGTTGTATGTTCTAGATTTGTTATGGCCAAGTGATCGTCTCCTAATAGTGGTAGAACCCTTACGTTGTGATAATGTAGTAATCCAAATCCTTTTAATGAGACAATTCCTAACTAACACCGACTCAATACACGATTAATTTAGTAGACTGGAATTTCTTTATTTTCCTAAGCTTTGCAATCTGAATCCATGATGAGCACTAATCATATATCTGCTAGAAATATCGAAAACGTAGATTGCTCCAAAACAACTCACATTAACCTAATTTAGAAAACCTGAAGTACTTTCTATAATTGAACTTCAGGACCATACTTCAAGTGTATATATCAGCATCTCTAAACGAATACTACCTAAAAATATAAAATCCAAATTTAGCCCACTACCAACTTTTCAGTCCAAGATTCCCCACTAGTACAAAAATGTTATCGTTTCTCCCGGATATGCTTACAGCTTTAGCCCACTACCAACTTTTCAGTCCAAGATTCCCCACTAGTACAAAAATGTTATCATTTCTACCGGAAATGCTTACAACCCATTCTACAATTTCCTTACGGCTATTTTAACCATATTAGCGAAGTCATGATAAATCTCTTCTGCTTATCATGACACCGTCTACTGAGCCCCAACTCCTAACTATAAGTTAATGCAAAACCTAAATCTGGTTTATTAAAGTGGCCATCTACGATGATAGACTAGAATTCGTTACCCTAATTTTCCTACGTTGTATCCTATATTAAAGATTAATAAATAAAAACATAAATAAAACTCAAATTATTTATTAAGAAAGTTATTTCAAACGATTATGAATTTAGAATTTACTTTACCAGAATACTTTTATTGAATTTTAGTACTCAGAATATATAATTAAATGTTAGAATTATTTTGTAGTTCATAACTAACTTTGGGTTTTAAAAATATATCCGGAAACTTCGATTACTCCTGATTGAGAAGAAGCCCAAAGAAACTCCTCAGGGTTTATCTTTTTTTTTAATCTTTTTTTATATTTGTTTGTTTTACAATATTTGATTTTACAATAATTATAAAGTCGAGTTACGAAGCGATATAATATTTTGGAAAACTGTAAATTTAGAGTTAATACATCTATCGAGATTAAATACTATTATCTATGAGAAGTACATGACCTATTAAATATGTTTCGATGAAAGACAATCAGAAATGTCTTGCTGAATTCTCCTACAAGGAAGAGCCCGTAGGTTATGTAATATGCACAACCTCGCTGTGTGGAACCTCTGCACCTCTCTCGAAGATTCGGCTGACATGAAAATGGAGATTAATAATGTTGAATAAAAACTCAAGATATTTATTTCGGAGTAATTACACAATGATAATAAGTTGCATGCTGAGCTGAGCCGGGATCTGTTTCTGACATCGTGCAATATCGCTTCAGAGTATAATTAGTATATTTATATAAGTTTCTTATTTTATGTTCCGTGTTATATTGTTCCTTTCGCGATATTGTGTGTCGGAAATAAAGATCATTTCGTTTCATTTCATTTATTCCTAATAGTTTCCATATCTGTATTTATTGATATTATAATAATATTATGCATATATTTTGTATACTATAGACATTGAACCGTTTATGAATTCTCAGGCTGACTTTGCTTCTCCTGAACTTTCATAGAAATCATCCATATATCTAAGACGTATTTCAGTATAATGAAATATGCTAAAGTTATGTTTGATCCGTAGAACAAAGTGTATGTATTGTAAGTTGTAAAATATATTATTGATATCAATTATCAACAAGACGTTATTCTCATTCGAATTTATACAATTAGCTATCCTATCCGTGTGGTAAGGAGTCACTAACAGGTACTGCTTATGCTTGACCCATATAAATACGAAAGACAATAATTACTTTTTGAAAAATATTATAAATTTGTTGTAAAATAAAAGTTAAATTTTATTGAAAATTCATTAATACAATGTCAAATCTAAACTTCACCAAACTGAACTATGCCCATAGATTTGAGATAAATAAATATATTGCATCTTATCTTATAAGATCTTTTGCCTATCTCGACCCTCAACATCATCATCAGCATCATCATCAACATAAACCCATGTCACACTGTGCAGCCGTTTGTCTTCCGCTTCCTTCGACTTCCCACGGTTCTGACCAGATCAAACCTCATCATCATCAACAGCATCTCCACCACCATCCTGAACCCATGCCACTCTGTGCAGCCGTTAGTCTTCCGCTTCCATTGGCTTCCCACGCTCTGACCAGGTCAAACCTCATCATCATCAACATCATCACCACCATCATCATCATTATCTTGAAGGCGTCCACCTAGTGAGGAACTGGTCCAAGCCGCATCTTCCAGCTCATAGTCGCCACTGACTTGTTCGAGATAAATACCTTTTACCTATTACGGAAGACCTTAATCTAATTTCCCCGTTTTTACGTTATAGGCGCATGAAAACATTACCTATTTTGAATTTACTAGAATGATATTCAAATACGCTCGTGATACTTACAATAAATAAATAGGGAAAAGATTTCCTCTCCACCTCTGTATTTCCTTCATGATCCGACGAAAGAAAACTCTACCTGCTTTTGCTGAATCCATGACAACATTGTATGCTATTTTTTGTATGATAAAATTAGTATGATAAATATACA
The DNA here is from genome assembly GCA_963580505.1 of Ennomos erosarius. Taxonomy (NCBI): domain Eukaryota; kingdom Metazoa; phylum Arthropoda; class Insecta; order Lepidoptera; family Geometridae; genus Ennomos; species Ennomos erosarius. The sequence continues at coordinate 14,035,307 of OY756991.1, forward strand.
TCAAAGTATGCTTCAATTTTCATGCGGGAATAAGATCTTTCGATCATCTCCGTGATCACAACAACAACCTGCTAAGAAAATAATTATTGACTAATACTAAAACGAACTACAACATTATTCCCAATAATTTTCCAGTTAGGATTAAATCAAAAATTATCACATAAAATCTAAAATGAAAGGTCAGTATTCAAATACACTCACGATATTTTTAATCATCGCGTGGAATAAAACTTTCATCTCCTTCGTGAATATCGCTAAACTTCCACCGGCTAAGGAAATGTGCAGTGAATAACACTAGCTTCCCTTCTACATTAAAATCCTCTACCATCATCAGACCTTCCGCCTAGATTGATGTCCACGATGATCTTGTGCTACAATAAGCATCTACACTCATCATCATCTAAGCTCCTGCCGACTAGGAAATATGCAAAGAATAGCATTGGATTTCCCTTCTGTACATTAAAACCATCTGCCATCATCAGATCATCCGCTCAGCGTGATGTCCACAACGATATTGTCCTACAATAAGCATTTTCACTCAACATCAACCTACAAGGAAAGCTCTACGAATTCCGTTCTGTACATTAAAACCTTCTACCATTATCAATCCGCCCGCTCGGCGTGTTTCCCACGACGTTCTTATTCTACACTAAGCATCTGCACTCAACATCAACTTACAAGGAAAGTCCTAAGCTCTCCAGGGAACATTTTCATAACTGACATCTCTAAATCTTGGGTAAAACTAATTACTTTGCAAATACTACGAAATAATGTAATAACTTCCCTCAGTTGATATCGGTTCATATCAACTTCTTGATTCATATTTTCCTCCGTTAGGTTTCCATAATTCCTAGACCTCTCCACTCCTGTAATACCTATCTTTGTCAATCTTCCTTTTCATTATAAATTTTGGTAATTTCTAATATGAAAAGAAAATCCCCCGTTTTTCCTCTCTATTCCATTCGTAGCACCGTTCACCCATTTTTCTGAAAAATAAAATCAGGATAAAACTATATTTTTTGCCATCTTTCTTTTTCATTTCCTAATCACTACTGACATCTCCCAATCTGCAATTATTTGAAAAGTCTTTGACACATTCTAGACTGCTAACTCGCGATTTTAAGTATGAACCTTATTAGTGTGAAATATCATTAAAGAGTTTTTATTCTTTCCACTATTGCCTCATTTTACCTTTAGATACCTACTTTTACACCTATCTCTATGTCCTATACCAGTTAGTGCAGTATTGAACGAATATTTGCTTTATTATTTACATGTGAAATGATTTGATTTAAATATTTTTATGATAGAGATAACTTTCTTATATTTGTGACGTCACGAGACACCCTGGATCGTTACAGTACCTATAAGAATAATTCCATGATTATAACTAAGTATGTAACTATTATCTTTCAAATGTGCAAACAATTTCGTACGATTACTGATACCTAGAATAACTCTTAGCTTAATCAAGTAAGCTAGACCATGAAAAAAAAAATACATTAAAACTAAAAACTTGTATTCCCCCAGCATCATTCATGAAGGCATGCTCCGCATCAGACCCGCACCTGAACCTGTGCATCGAGCAGGTGATCACGGCCGCCGGGCCGCAGTTCGCCGACGGGATCCCAGCGCTGGGCATCGCACCTCTGGACCCGGTGCAGCTGGGGACAATCAACGTCGATAATCCTGCGCTGAAGATCATCTTCTCGGACACCGTAGTCACCGGTCTTCGAGGGTTCCGGGTTAACTCTTACAAGTAAGTCATCGAAATAAATCAACCTAATCTTTATAAAGAACGTTCCATACGTTTTATAGGAAGCACAGATTGCTTCGTAACAGAAGTCCAAACTGGTCACTTACAAAATACACTTGGATGTACCTATGAGCTTTTACTTTACGTTATGAAAGTTAAACTGTTCCTAAAGCAATAAAACTGCGCTCAAACTTTTTATTACAGTGGAAAATCCATTGCTCCACCCAAAATCATTCTTAACAAGCTCTTTCTTCACCAGGATAAACCTAGAGAAGGGAAAGGCGACCCTGGACTTCACAGCAAACGTCACGCTGAAGGCACAGTATGACATGGACGGCAAGATCCTCATCTTGCCCATCAAGGGGAATGGCCAGGCTAAGATCAAAATTAGTAAGTAATTATGTAACTAGATTAACGGTAATCAAATATATTATGAAATAAATGATTATGATTATAAAGTAGGGACATTCTGAAAATCAATAGCTCTTGAGATAATAAATTTAACAGGTTGTTGGACCATTAACGGCTATTCTCTAATCGTAAGGATTGCCCACTGGTTTTAGAAACAGTTTCTTTGAGCTGCTAATCAACAAATCGTATACCTACTGCTTATTTTATTTTTACCTTTAAAAATGTGTTGAATTAATATTGTGGCTCTCGTTAATAACTAAATTGTACAGAAGGATCACAATTTTTATTATCATCTATCGTTAAAACTTTTATGCAGCCCTTACTCTGTTTATTGATACAGTAGGCCCAGCATTTAAGCGCGCGTAAGTGTAACGACAACGTAAGGCAGATGGGCGCTGATCAAATGCCATACAACTGCTATACGTTAACGTTACACTTACGCGCGCGTAAATACTCGTGCTAGGCCTACAGGTACAAAAAACCAAAATGCATCTGTTGTGAAATAACGAATATGGGTTGCCATTCTTAAAAACAATCATTTCCATCATCAGTCTCTCTCACAACTCACAATATACCTTGATATACCTACCTGTCCCCCATGGGCCATGACTAATCTGAAATAATTATTTTCCAGCAAATCTGAACATCGTTATCAAATACGACTTCGACACCCGCGACGGTCACTGGGTGGTGACCACCTACAAGGACCACTACAAGATGGACCGAGCCATGTTCAAGTTCAATAACCTCTTCAACGGAAATAAGCAACTTGGTAAGAACAACTTATGTGCTGTGAAAGAAAGAACCGTTCAATTAGGACCGTCACTGTAAATAAAAGGAATAGTTGATTGCACAGAGCAAACAAAAAAAAGCTTAGGCGAAGCGTCATTTGTTTCATAGCTCTGTGGTTGATTGCCACTACTTGCTATATTTTATTAGTTTTAATGATTACACTTTTCGCTGTTCTTTTAGATCGCTTACTAAAAATGTAAATGAAAATGTATTATGGTACCCTACCCTAAACTGCTATATATAGTAGAAAAAAAATAATTGCAAAATCCGGCTAAGTGCGAGTCGGGACTCGCGCACGGAGGGTTCCGTACCATTATCTATAAAAACGAGCAAAAAATCACGTTTGTTATATGGGAGCCCCCTTAAATATGTATTTAATTAAAATTTTTAGTATTTGTTGTTATAGTGACAACAGAAACACATAATCTGTAAAAATTTCAACTTTCTAACTCTCACAGTTCATGTGGTACAGCCTGGTGACAGACGGACTGACAGACAGCGGAGTATTAGTAATAGGGTTTGCTTAACCCTTTGGATACGGAACTCTAAAAAGCACCTGAGCATTTCCACTTCCAACACCCACTAACAACCTGCCCAGCGCCTGCTGTAAAACTGGCGACGCCTTTAAGAAACCCAATAGCACAGTAGCTGTTTTATGAGAAGTTGAGTCTCAGAATTGATAACAGACATAGTAATACCGCGTAGTACATAGGTCACAGACCTACGTATTGCGGTAAATCTACCACATTTCACTGACCTTCACCGAACTCTCCGACCTTGACCTGGCCTTCACCTTGGCACTACCACCTGCAACTGCACTTAGTTAAGCTAACCTATATCTTCCAGCGCAAACGACAGAAAAGTTTACGAATGAGAACTGGCCAATCATCATGTCCGAGATCGCTCCCGGGGCCATCAAGCAGATCATCCAGAAGTGTGTGGACCAGGTCAACCAGTTCTTCGGAGCGATACCAGCGAGCGTTCTGCTGCCGCAGTGAATGGTTGGACTATTGCAGCGTTGTAACTGCTATAACGGATCATTGCGTTACTAACTCGTTGTTTGTTATAATTATAACAGTTTCAGTTGGTTTTGAATAACGGTGATACTAAAACTCGTTCCATTTATCTTATCATCCTACAGGCAGACATAATAGCAACGCATATTACATAATTTTCATACAGAGATATGTTATCAATGTTGTGTTAATTGCTTTAAGATTATTAACTAATTTATGTTTTAACCTTATGCTTCATTCAATTCCATCTTTAACACGAGACTAAACATTACACTGCAACTACATCTAAACGATCTATTCCAGCATAGCTAAGGGATAGCGATTAATCACGTGATCATTTTCAGCATCTTTTTAACCCCTCTTCCTCTTAGTGATGCATGGTGAGGTTTTGGATTAAGCCCCAATCCCGGTGATGTTTCTTGATCTTTTCCGTACATACCCCCCTTTCGAACCATATGTGATTTATGGACGTCCCCTAACCAGCATCGCGCGATTGAAAACATCATCATCATCGTCGTCATCAACAGCCCGAAGACGTCCACTGCTGAACATAGGCTTCCCCCATTCAGCGCCACCTCGAGCGGCTGCTCGCCTCCTGCAGCCATCGGCTCCCCGCGGTTTTCCCTAGATCGTCGGTTCACCGAGTGGGGCTGGCCTACGTTGCGTCCACCTAAAAATATTGCGATTGAAATAATTGTAGCCAAATTATAACAAATTGTATCGTTATGTATTCTCAGGTGAGACTATCGGCAAGGTGATCAACACGCACTGGGAGCCTGTGATAAGGGACATCGCGCCCGTCGCCTTCGAACAAATCATCAAAGCCTGCGTCGACGAAGCCAAGAAACTGTTCGCGGCTGTTCCCGCCAACGAGCTACTGAAGCCTTGATTTGTAACAGCCACAGCTGTCGTTGCCCAACGTTTTTAAACCCGTTATTTGAGCGTGACGGTAATCCGTTATATTAGCATACCAATATCGATTGAGTAAAAAATCCGGTTTCGTTGCGCCGGTTTATGTTGATTGTTAACCTATCTTCTTTTAAAATTTAGTAATTTATTTAACAAAAAGTTTGTTATTGCTGGCTATGGACCAGGTATTGAATTCATATGGAACTGTACAATAATATATTTGGTCTTTATATTTTATGAATAATTGAGTGGTTTCTCCGACTGCTGAAATTTTTAAAAGATATACTATACTATACAAGGTGACCATTGGTATGTTATCCCGAAGGGGGGGGGGGGTATATTTTGAGACAAACATTTATGTAGTCAAAGACTTCTCATAGTAGATAATATCTCTATGTATGTAGCGTACTTTTTAAGAGGTGCTAAATATGGGTAGTTATGTGCCACCTACTAACTGGCTTGTTAGAGTTCTAAGCTGGAATATGTTTCATTGCATAAATAGTACGCAAATCAAACAATGAGGGCCTTACTTAGAAGTGTTAGTTAAATATTTTAATCAATTCTTAAATTGAAATGAATGAAATGTCACAAGCTAAAACAAGATGCAATTGATCAATTATAGTAAGTATGAGAGTTGGGTACTTATTTGATTATGTTACTTATGTCCCAGTGATGCTAATCTTAAATCTTTTAGTTATGTTCCCACCATGTATCATTTATTAAATAGAAAATATTTTTAACATAACTATTTGGTACAAGACTGTCTTGTCTATTTTCAACATTTGATCATTTGTTTGTAGGCAATAATAATTAGTATAAATTTTTATAGATTTTTAGAGATTGTGATAATTAAATAGTAAGTTTAGGTGAATGTTGATATTAGGTTTAAATTATTAAATATTTTTAAGATTAAAAAGGCTTTTATTTCAAAATATTATAAATTGTAATAAATTGCAGAAATAAAAATGCTGAACATGATTTTTATGGAAAAATCTAAACATTTATGACTTAAAATATGAATTACAGCTAGTAAATGGTTAGCAGTCATGCAAATTCAGTTGCGTAACTTAACCAGTGTTTGGGCAATATCCTCAAGGAGCATGCACGACAACAAAAGCAACTCTGCACTGTTTTTGTAAGTGCTAGCCGTTTACTAGTTGTAATTATGAGTATTACTCATTAGTTTTCTTAACTATATTAAGTAAAATAACAAATCTTAAGGCACCTTGACTTAATAACAATATGTATAAACCATATATTGACTGGATCATTTAGCGAGGGCACATGGCATGACGGCCACCATCAACCGGCAAACTGGCACCAGTGATGTTGCTTGCTAGTTCACTGGCAAGGAAAGCAATCGCTGCAGCTACCTCATCAGGTTTTCCTGGACGTCCTAGAGCATGTGTCTCCTTAGACCTCTCTAGGAAAGCCTTATACTGCTCATCATTCAAACCTCCTCGTTTCTGTAACTCAGTAAGAATAACTCCCGGGTTCACACAGTTCACTCTCACACCTTTCGGTGCCAATTCTAAAGCCACACACCGTGTAAACTGATCTACAGCTGCCTTTGACACATTGTAAGCTAGAACTCCAGGGAATGATCTGATTCCATTCACACTCGAAACATTGACCACATTTCCTTTGCTTTTGATGAGATGGGGTGTAGCTAGCATGGTTAAGTAGTAGATTGACCGAACATTGGTGTTCATCAGGCGGTCATACTGCGCCAAGGACGTGTTTTCAATGGTACCCGTCTCAATAATACCGGCATTGTTAACCAGTACGTCTAGTTGCCCGTAATGGTCTACTGTATTCTTCACGATCTTTTCAATATCAGCTTCCTTCGTTAAATCGGCGGGAACAACAAACGTGGGAGTAGATTTCTCGCAATCTTTGCTCACCTTCTGCAGATTCTCGACGTTTCTACCGATCAGCGACAGTTTAGCACCCAATCTCGAAAGAAAAACCGCTGTAGCAGCGCCAATTCCTGAACTCGCGCCGGTAACAATTACGACTTTTCCCGTAAAATTCATGGTGATTTGTACACTTGTTTTTAAATGCTGGTATGAAAACACGGACTCTAGCAGCTCACAAATCACACTACGTTATCTAATCTGGTTGTTTGTTATCAAAATAAAAGCAAAATTGAGCAAAATAATAATTTATTAATAATAACAAGTGCACACCACAGAATTCCCCCTATTACATAGATAAAAAGTCTTTGGTGCACACATAGCTCAATGACACAGACACACACATACCATAACCAAAGAGTATATAATACACCGACTAATAAGAGACAAGTGATATTAATACAACTATACCTTGTTCATAAATCTTAGATATTTTATGTAAACAAAGTAATGTACGAAAAGTCACTGTCAAAGTGACATTCCAGTCGCAAAAAACATTTTTCGTTTAAGAAAAATATTTTTTGTTTATTTTGATTCTTAACAATTCAGCTGTTTTGATTGTATAGTCTGTTAGTGATCAACATTCGCTCGCAGGCTACTTCTTGTTTGTCTCTGTTTGTACACATTCATCACTACGAATTTTCCGTGACATTCAAAGATTTTCCAGGCTGGTTTTTAACTGGCGATAGATTTTTTTCTTGACAAGGTCCTTGGGATCGACAGACCCAGCTAAGGATCCATTTTGCGAACGAATTTCTGGATCAAATTTATCAAACTTACCAAAAGACAGACCAAAAAAATCACAATATAATTGCACAAACACAGGACAAGAACATTCGCATTCTAGAAAACAAAAACGAATAAAACGGGAAATGATGGCAGCAGACTATGTCCTCTTGAGAATGTTTAGAAGCTCTACAGTTTTACCAGTATAATAAAATATTTTCTACCAAAAATTGTTGATTTTATCATAAAATTTTATAGAACAGATATTTCGTCAAAATGAATTGTACAAAATGAAGTTTATTTTATAATTGACGGACCAAAGAACCGAAGCGCAGCAAACGCTGTGTGCTCAAAGCGCGATGAACCAAAGTCAGCCGTGAGTACCGCGACCAACTTTAGACGTGCGAGTGCGATAAGCTCTATTGAGCCCGCAATAGACGCTAGAATGACTGACTCCATGACAATATGCAATAAGACACCAAAGAATGTACAGAACGATGATAACGTGATTGTAAAAAATTTACTGACCACTAAGCCCACGACGCAAAGCGTACCAACTCGTTCAAAACAACTCGAAAAAGCTGACGATGAATGGCAAACGGCACGGTATAATTGATCAGTTTTCTACCAGAAAAAAATAATTGAATGTTGTTTTCGTCTAATACAGTAAACTACCATTAAAAAGATATTTTGTGTACTGTTATCCCCTTTGCTTACATAAAATAGCTAAGACATATGAACAGGGTATACGTAGTACGTACACGTTCAGTCACATTCTGATTCTGTATTCCGATTCACGCTGTAATCGCTAAAATTACTTACAACACTCACGTTGATTATTCGGCGTTCCGATTCAGATATTGCGCTCACGACTTCGCGCTGTCATTGACTCAGAACAACCAATCACGGACGGCGATATCGCAAGATGGCATCGGTCATGACGTTTACAAGCATGGAGGTATAAGTATAAGGAGAGAGCCAATGTCTGCCAATGCGGCGGCCGCGTTGCCGCTCCGCATCCTTCGTGTAAACATACTATCTTATATCTCTGTCTAATACATGAATCGTCGCATAGAAGAGGTCATAACTCATAGATATGGTATGACAAGGCTAGGTAGGACGGACTTAATTGTGAATAAATTAGTGAATCCATAATATAATCTGTTATTTAACTGTAGGTTTCACTATAATGTGGTGATTATGACATCAAAATTTAAATCTTCAATTCTTTTATTATTGTGATGCATTATTTTCGGTTCACTCGTAACTCATAAAGGACATGTAATGGTTTTATTTGGGAGTTGGTAGTGACTTGTATTATTGTGTAGTGTAATTATTGTGATGCATGGCAGCCCTGCAGAAATCGAGCACCAAGGATGGGAATCAAGAATCGAAAAATCGATTAATCAGATACCTTTTAAAATTGTGAATCGATTTGAATACTTATATTTTTAATCGCCTCTTAAACCCTATTGCCATTTTCTCATGTAAAATAAATAGTGCCGGAGGACGTTGACTCATTTCAGTTTAAAGATCTATTTTATGGTTTTGTATTCTTCTAACGACTTCTTAAAATCGTAATTACTGCCTACTTTGTGATCAAATTGTTTACCTGTAAATAAAATAATAAAAATAAAAATAGCGAGATTCACAGAATACAACAAGTTTATATAATTGTTTATTACTTAATGTCATCACTGTCTGCTACATTTTTAAAACCTATCTGTGACACTATCTGCTTGTTATTCTAGATGGCACTACTATCTTATTTACTTAATATTTTTGAATATAGTACCGCTCTTTTGAACTGCAAAGAACTTATGCAAAACAATCACTATGATTTAGAAGCTGGCAGTATTATTTCGACAAGTAACATTACGATCTGTCATTTTACTCCTTCTAATTGTAAAATATACTGTAGCGAGTACTTAGTTTACGTTACCCTTTCTCCAACGGTTCTTATCGCACTCAATGAGCTCCATAGGCATAAACATGGTATGATGGTATTCACGAATACCTACGATGCATCAGGCTAATTTAAAATAAAGCTAGAGCTAGATTTAAACTAAAATCTATGAATCGATTTAAAAATGTATGTTAAGTACCTAGCTGTGTTTCTAATCACGAGTGTTTTAAGTCTGATTTGTGTTGAGTATAAATTAACCTTAGCATTTTATTCCTGAATCGATAATAATAAAAACATACAAGCCTCTCAAATAATAAGAAATAAAAGAAATACGATCTAAAATGTCAATAGATCGTATTCAATTAATCGAATTTCATACTAATGATATAATCGTAAACGTATGAAGCACATCCCTAACCCTCCTCACTGGCACTGCGCTGCCACTATGTCACTGTCACTCATTCTTCTTCTTCTTCTTCAATAATGAGCAAAATTAACAATAATTCTGCCAATTTCAAGTGAGTATAATTTGTACGGTTATGTCAAGTCTCATGCCAAGTCAAAGTCCTATTTCGTCCACAGAGTAACGGTTTTTTTCTCTAATCTGTGATTTCGTCAGTCAAAACGTAGATATTTTTCTCTAATCTGTGGTCAAAACGGAAGTACACAGTTTTTTTTGTATCGTCACATTATTTTGGCTTAGCGCAAACCATTTATTTTCCCATTTTTTAAATGCAAATATAATAAAATCGGGGGTATAATAAAATATTTAATGTACATATTTTGAGAATCCCATTAAATAAGCTTTCCATTGATATGTAATTTGAACCGGTTGGATGCCGAGTACCGTTAATGAACATGTCTTTTGATGAGGAATCTTAATTTTGTTACATATTATACATAAAAATGTTACTTACAAAGGTTATTTTATAATAATGTGTTTCAATATACTTTTACTGGGTGGGTCATCATCATCATTAACAGCCCCAAGACGTCCACTACTGAACATAGGCCTCCCCCATAAAGCTCCACCTTGAGCAGTCACTCGCCTCATCCATTCATATTTTGTATTCTTGTTATAATTTGTGAGTGTTGAATAAATATTTTTTCTTTCTTTCTTTCTTTCATTCCAACTCAGAAATGTTCTGGGAATCACATTTCGGAAATCGCTAACTTTTCCGTAGCGAATCTCATTTCAATACATTTTGAAGTTAGCGTGAGGAGTTAACGTTAGTGGTTGGTATCTTTGCTAGACCCCCAGATCTGCCGCTTACTGGGTGCCGACTTTTTAATTTGTCTGTCATGAGGGGGTGTGGGTTTGCCATAGTCATCAAACCACTACCGCCGCGCGCCGCCCGTCACTTTTAGAACGAAACCCATTCGTCGGCGTTTGGCAGGCCAGTGTGTACGCCGCGTATTCCATTTTGTTCTCTAGTCTGTGGAAGTTAGTGCTGAACTAGAGACTTGCGCTTCGGAGTTACCGGTAACCGGTAACCGTAAAATGATCATATAAGGAGTTCCCTAACAAAAAAAAAACGCTATGGATTTTGTAAAAATCGATGGCTTGTTCAAGCTGACATATTATTTTTGAGTAAGTAAATACAATAACAATGTAAAAATTATACCTTACATTTATTCATTATTTCAAAATTACCAGTGTTTGTATAAAGTAATGGCCGTAGTGAGTTTATAACACAAACTAAGTAGAGGATACAAATAAATTCACGGCAGATGAAGGTACTAGCAAATGAAATTTGGGCAAACTTAAATCAGTTTCCAAACATTTTCAGAAAGAAATAATCCATATTCACGTAGGCCAAGCAGGTGTACAACTAGCAAATGCCTGTTGGGAGCTATACTGTTTGGAACATGGTGTCAGGACAGACGGTATCTTGGCATTTTCAGACGTTGATAGAAACTGTGGGCCTTTCTTCAGTGAAACAGGTGCTGGAAAAGTTGTTCCAAGAGTCGTTATGATTGATTTGGAACCAACACCCATTGGTTTGCTATATCTTCACTATTATATATATATTTTTATTAACCCTCCTTCTTTGTTGCCCTAAAATTAAATAAGCCTAAGGCCCTCTTGCACGTTCTCGGTTTAAAATTATAACTGAATACCTAACCAAGAGTAATTCGAGTTAAGTTGGTAAACAGAAATATCCAGACATTTTCTCTTGCACGTTCGGAATATTGACAGGGGTTATAATATATATTATAGCAAGCTACCACACACGGAGATGATGCTATAATATATATATTTTCCTTCATTTCATTGATGGTCGGCCTAGCGTTTACACGTGTTTTGTAATAAAGGTTGATTTCAAAACACAGTAGGTAATTATGAATTCAACAAGAAGTGCATTGTTATTGGATTTACTTGATAGTTCTTCAGACGACCATTCCGATTAATATCACACACTCTTAATAAGGTGGATATAGTTTTTATGAAAAGTAGTTTATTTATAATTTGGCTAATTTAAATGACTTGTACCTGAGGTAGTATAAAAAGTGACCAGTCGCCAATCAGATTTTTACATCGCTGATGCCTAGTCCCGAGTAGACTAAATGGCGATATATCGCCTAAATTGACCACACTGGTCGGGCGGAGGCGGCCCAGGGGGTCTAATTAAGATTCCAAACGCTAACGCTATCGCCAAATTTTGCTTTTGGGATCGTTCGGGATCCCAAAAGCTTCAGGCTAACTCCAAAATCTACTGGAATGACATTTCGGAAATCGCTTACTTTTGTGGAAAAGTAAGCGATTAATGTCATTTCAATACATTTTTGGAGATAGCGTTAGCATTTGGGATTTTTGCTAGACCCCCAGGCAAAGCGGCAAGAATGGTAAGAGGGGAGAAGCGTCCGAGGAGCGCGTCGGATATGTTGAAACATGCTGTACATTCAAAATATGTCTCGCTATATTATAATATATATTAATATACAATAATATAAAAATATACCATAATATATATTACGGTATAGGTTAGTCACAGAAATATATATTATAGCTGCGTGTGCGGTCCCTCGAGAATTTGTATAGAAAACATAAGGTAATATGTCTAGCTATAAATATATTAATATATATTATAGCTACGTGTGTGACGGGCTTTAAGTTGGTAAACCTCCGGCTCAATGCACAGAGTAAAACAAAATTACACCTGACTTATGTGTTTGAAGTTGAAAGGTACAAGGTATACATATTCTATACTAACTGGAATAAGCTCATAGCATCGTAAATTATACAAAACTAAACTTTAATTTTAATGCCGTAAAATTTACATTAGACTATCGTGTTTGGAGAGAAACGTGGTCTGAGGAAGATAGTACGTTGTGTACCCATGGAGTGGTCTGTCTTTTTCTTATGCCTTATTATCGGAGGTAGTTAACCTGTTTTCATGGGAATACATGTAGGATTAAAAATCTGATAAAGTTTATGAACGGACAATCTAAATGTAAAAAAGGTGTGAGAGTTTATGAACGAAGGAAGAAAGAGAGACATGCAAGATGTGAATGGAAGACGTGAGAGTTTTTTTCTGCGGTGTTAATAATTAAAAATAGTTTTGTCGGAAAATATAGAAGACTTTGCTGCCTCAAGCCTGAAACGATGGGGTCGTTTCATTTTCACGAGCACCAACCAGATTCTACATGCATAATAAACTCAACTTCGTAAATTCTCGATGAATGTAAGATAATGAAATTAGGTAAAATTGACTTACCTACTTACTTTTACTAAAACTGTACTAAAAAACAATACAGTAGTCAATCGCACAGAAATCATACTTTCTATGGGATAGCATAATACCGTTACTTCGTAAATTAATCAACTAAATTTTATCAGATTTAGTAAAATTAGAAGCTGTAGCATGCATGTACTAAACTGGGGGCGATCCATGTGGGGGCAACTAGGAATATACCACCTACCGGAGGAAGAGCTAGGCATGCCTTTAGCAGTCTATGTATGTAATGTACCTTTGTTGTTTGTATTCATAGCACATGCTGTTTAAGCATCCTATGCTACACACGGTTCTTATGTGATTGAAGAGATGAAACTGCGGGCCTACTACTTTATTTTAAACTCATTCACAACTCGAGACACAAAAAAAAAACTTCTCGAAAAACTTATCGTTTCTGTTCGAAGTGCTTGTTCCAGTTAGTATGGAATATAAGTACTATTATAGAACTTCTTGGAGAGGTATCAATAGAACATTTTCAGCCAGTGTCAATTTAAAACTTATAAAACATGCTTGATGTTTGCCACAAACACCTAGTACCCCAAACACTGACCACAAATTACTCAACACATACACTGCATCCACAGGATAGTCAAAAGTGCTAGGTATAGATGGGCAAAAATGGCAGGCGACGAGCGTGTTAGGGCTGCCAACATTTTTTTTCGAAGAAATATATAGCATCTTTTTAATATAATAAAAAACAAAAGATAAACAAATATATTATTTATCAAATATTCATTTTTATAAACACTATCTAATGTCTTTTTTTAAATTAAAAGTATCATAAAATATGCATTAAGTAAAATCAAAAGGGATATTTATTACTATCTGTTTCTTTGTTCTCCGCGATTTTAAATTCATATCGGAATTTCCTTCGTGTGAATATGGCGGGAATAGAAAGCAGGAACGACATTACTTTAAGGGTCTTACTTATAAATGCCGCTTAAAGTTAGTCAGTGTTTTCCCGCGTGACATTTCAAATCAGTCAAAAGTTGACAGAAGGTTTTAAGCAATGGCTAACTTTAAGCGGCGTTTATAAGTGAGGCCCTAAATGAAGAAGGTTATATTGGCATAGCTACTGACCGCATGTTGAAACTTGGCAACAGGCAACTTGAAAGTGACGATGCGATCGAAGGAGTAGCATGCTAGCTATAGCTTATATTTTATGCTGGATACTGGAACACATAGGATACTGATTACCTCTTTTATTTAAGCCGCAGCGAATAATCTCAATTATTCGCGGGCAGTATTCGAAGAGATATATAGAACCTACTAGTTGCGCACAGCGTTTAGCACACAGCCTTGAAATATAGTGCAGTTCTATATATTAACGTTTTAGGGTTAGCAACCCTACGCGCGTACTACTGTCAAACGTTTGAATACATCACAAACAGCTTTGTCGTTCGACAAACGTATTCGTCAAATCCTTAGAACTATGCACAATTCCGACACTGATACCGTTCAATGGTGTTTGCCAGTGATACATGTGTGTTTGCAAACAGGCAAACACCAAAATAAAAATACACACACCCATCCTCAAGTTCGTGTTTGCTATTTGATGTTCGCTGTTTGCCAAGTATGTGAAAGCCGCTTAAGGATCAACATGTCAAATTACCCCCGGGTTAAATATATAACGGGATAAGTGGTCAATTTTCTAACGTGCAAGATAAAATGCAGAAATAATCCGAGTTAGGCATTTATTCAGGTAACACGAGGTTAGAGTGAACGTGCAAGTCGGCCTAATAGTTTATTGACCAAGCGAACAAAGTGAGCAAAAGTCACTGCTTCAGCTCGCGATTTTTTCTTTCGTCTGTCAGTTTCGGATGTACGTATTCGCGAAGGTACAGATTTTTCAATGAATCTCGACGAATTTTCGTATAGAGGTTCTACGAGTAAAAAAAAAAATTGGCGTCGGTTTTTATTAATAGGCGATGTTTTTCCACCAAACAAGGATAACATTTTTGTAGCGCCGGCTATAGGCCAATTTTGATAATATTTAGCAGAAACTGGACCGGATTGAAGGTCTAACGTTCGCAGAACTACTAGTTTATTTATTTATTTCTTCTCTTTTGGATTTTAGATGAAATAAGAACAGGTGCATATCGAGAGCTCTTCCACCCGAATTCTCTACTTACTGGAAAAGAAGATGCAGCCAGCAATTTTGCACGTGGTTACTTTGGCGTTGGTCGTGAGATGATTGACTCGGCACTTAATCGCATAAGATTGGCAGCTGAGGATTGCAGCTGCCTCCAGGGTTTCATTATATTCCGTTCTTTTGGAGGAGGAACTGGTTCTGGTTTTACAGCTCTTTTATTAGAAGGGTTAACTAGAGACTATGGGAAGCTCTCTAAGATAGAGTTTGCAATTTATCCATCGCCAAAGATATCACCTATTATTGTGGAACCTTATAATGCTGTACTGACTACTCATGCTTGTATGAATACAGAAGATGTTTGCTTTATCTTTGACAACGAAGCATTGTATGACATTCTAGCGAGATTGTTAGAAGTTCCCCGTCCAACTTATACCAACTTAAATAGGCTAATTGCTCAAGTAAGATTGCTTAATACTGATTTTATTTAGTTTATGTTATAAAAATTACTATCACAATCGTACTGCCTCGGCATTCAGCTATTATGAGGCCAAAATGTTAAGAAATTAGGCAATTTGAGATTAGTCTGTTGAAACGGATGCGGTAACTCCAATATTGTTGTATTTACAACTGACTTCGATGTAGGTGGAGGTTCTATATTCAGCTGTATGAGTTTTTTATGTTTGTGACATCAAAACTTCATCATTTACCCGATTAGAAAACTTGAAATTGGCTTTTTTTATTTGAATAATAAGATTAATATGAGTATTTCCATAGACATTTAATTGCATAGAATAAAATGCCATAAAATAAAAATTGGTTTAGGAGTTTGGTTTATATTATATCAAAATAATATGTACTTAACTATGAAAAATGCAAAATTATCCAAGTTATTCTCAGTACGATTGTAGTTGGTTTAATCTCATTATTCCATTGAAAAATTGTTTATAGACTTGAACTTTTTAATAGATATACATATAGATACCTTCCTACTTCAATACTAATCTAAGTATACCTACTTATTAGGTACCAACTTAAAAATCAAAAGACAAGTTTCAGAAAAGTTGTTATACTTAACAGATTTAAAAGATGGCGATGTCACGTGGATGGATACGTGCAACATGCGCTTGTTATAATACGTCGTAGCTATCGATATGGGAACCGGTGAATCTACTCTTAGATATCTACGATACAAGTATCTAGTGATTTCAAAGACTATTTTGCATGTTTATATTTCAGGTTGTTTCATGCATGACAGCATCAATGAGATTCGAAGGATCACTAAATGTAGAACTGGTAGAATTCAGAACAAATCTTATCCCTTATCCAAGAATCCATTTTCCCCTAGTGACGTTTGCTCCTTTCGTGCCTGCTTCTCGAGCTTATCATGAAACGAATACGACGCAACAACTAATGATGTCTTGTTTTGAACCATCTAATCAAATGGTAAAATGTGACCCTACAAAAGGATATTATATGGCTTGTTGTCTACTATTCAGAGGAGATGTAAATCAAAATGATATTAATACCTCAATCAACACAATTAAATCAATGAGAACTATTAAATTTGTATCGTGGTCTCCAACTGGGTTCAAGGTATAATAAAATTATTTAACGTAGGTCGTTACTTATCATCATCATCATCATTAACAGTCTGGAGAGTGCCATCCCTGAACATACTAGGTAAGGTAGTTACTTATAATAGTCTATTATTTGAAATAAAGCAGCTTGGTAGTTTTCCTTTTATAGTTTATAATTATAACCATTTTTCTGTTTATCACACAGATTGGCCTAAATTACATGCCACCTACAACTGTACCAGGGGGTGATCTAGCAGCCTTACAAAGAGCTGTAGTTATGGTTTCAAACAGCTCTGCAGTGCGCGTTGCTTGGGAGCGGCTTTCTAGGAAGTTTGGTCTTATGTACTCAAAACGAGCATTTGTACACCATTTTGTTGGTGAAGGGCTTGAAGAAGGAGAGTTCAAAAGTGCCTGTGAAAATATACGATCTTTATCGAATGACTACAAGGAAATGGAAGACTAAAATAATGTAGTGTCATTTGCATTGTATTGTAAGTGATTTTTATGATAGGATGGTGATAGGTATATTTTTAGAGAGAGATTTTTTATTCGTTTTGGCTAAGTTTACCAGGTTATCCTTAGATTTATCAACGAACCGATTATATATTTTTAAAATGAATGAAATCTTTTATTTTTTTTAAATCATTCTTATGATAAAAGCGTCTCATCATCTTAAATAATAAAGTACCTACACATCAGAGTCCAACCTTATTAAACCTTCGTGTCGTATTCGTCCAATTTTTACCGGTAATAAAACGTAGGCTTGGTGCATCACTACTATTGTCATTTTTATTTTTATATTGCTTTATGTACTTCATAATCAGCTGTTTTATGTCATGTCAATGTCATGCGAATAATTTTTGTGAAATGAAAAACAATCCATTTCAAGTTTATTATTTATTTTATTCATTCGTCTGCAGGTGATACTACGGTAAACGGTTTTGTTTCTCAATAACTCTGTGAGATCACTGCAGATTATTTTTAAGTGAGGGTTACTACTTTGAACAACCGTAACCGTAGTGATAAGTTCTCAGGTAACTACTTTTGAGATAAAATAATAACGAAAATGAACACATATAAATACATTAAATAGTGGGAATGCTATTGATTGGTTTAGTACAAACGTATTAGCGTTACTTACTAAAGAGCTATTATGAAATTGGTTATACTGGTTATGTAGTTGACTTCATAATTTCATCATATTAGGTAATTAATAATCACTGCACTTTCAAGCCATGTGGAGCGTAGCGCACCTGTGCCGGTGCACCTCGTTTCTTCGCGCTGCGAAGACCAAACTTCTGGTCCCCGCCACAAGAAATGGCTTCAGCATCAGTAATGCCGTGTCCAGGCAACTTGTCACGCCGGCTAAGTACAACCACAGTAATAAAAGGTTGAGGGTAAGTGATTAGACCGTCCTTATTAATTAGACTTATTTAATTTAATCTCTTTTCTAAATAAACTTCTGATCTTATAATATTTCACTCACCACCTAAATATTTAGTGCTATTTGCAAAATTAAATTAGTTTGCGTTCCTAGTACTTGGATGTATTTACCTAATTAAAAAGCAGAAGATTAGGTATGCCTCATCTTCATAATCCTCGGTTTTGTCATAAAAAAAATAGACAGTGCTACTTTGTGTGGTCAAGACGTGTAACGCTGTATCAACAGATATTATGGCAAACATGTGCTTCACCTTTAAGTAGGACACAACCAAACTAAATACTGCCTTGCCTCTGTGGTGTGGTGGTTAAACAGGTTGGCTCATAACCTGGAGGCGGTGGGTTTTATTCCTGGGATAGGACAAGTGATTGTGCACAAGAAAAGAAAAGCGCATTTTCTTCTTCAGGGTGTTGTGGAACCATGGTCCTCGTAGTTCCTGGGTCCTAGATACAGGAAATCCTAGTTAAGGCCCAGGAGCTGTACAATAACATAAATGTATGTTATTGTTGGGCATTATTTATTTATTATTTACATTATTGCCTATAATTTTTTCTACCAATTATCAACTAGAACATCTTTTTTCCCCAGCTAACCAACCTCATCAAATCAAATAGTATCATCATCCGATTCTGCTCATCATCTCCAAAGCCGAAGAACACAAAGCTGGTTGGGTACTGGCTGCTCGGATGCAGTGGGATGGTTTTCACCGCGGTCGTGTTAGGTATGGTTTCTGGCTATTTAATATTGCTTTATTCTGTGTATTATGTCATCAGTATTGTTGTTAAGACCACTAACGGGAGTAAATAGAGTTTTGTTAACGTAGTACACTTAGAGCATAACATTATAATCCGCAAGCACCATTTTCTGCCAATTTCTATGGGGGCTGTGGTAAACATGCATAGCACACACACAAACTGTGTGAGTAAACGCACACCGAACACCATCTTAAAATATGCACACAGTTATATTACCTAGCGTAGTTACACAGTGTCTACACGCACACTATGATATTGTATATGACCAAATAGCGCCATATGACCGGCAGAGGGGAACGCCTTGCCTTGCCACCTCCATTTTTATGCTCTAAGTGTAGTACACTTAGCATAATGTTTAATGAATCAAACTTTTACATTTGGACATAGGAGCTCCAGGTTAATGTTACAAGATTTATGGTTAATTTGTCGATGGCTTACATGGGCATCTGTTTCATATGGTATTTTAACTATTTAGTATTATTGCAGTAAGAAATGTGGTGTTGGAGCTACATGGGCAGTACATAATTTTTAGTGATTTGTTACTGTTGCTGTGTAACACCCTGACATTTAATCTAGGACAACTCGCATTATTCTTGTAAGATATTGTTGGTGTTTGCTGTTAAAAAGGTGTTTTGTTTTTCTGATTAAGTTATTATTATGAGTTTTCTTATTATTGGAAGTTTTCAATTATAAAGCATTATTTTGGTAAGTGTAGGTATAGCATGTTACAATAAAGAATAGATATGAAAAGAGCAGATATTACTATTGTTGTCTTAACTACTATTTTAAGATCTGTGCTACCACATACTTACAGTTACACTTACAAACATCATAGCGTAAGTGAGAAAACAATATATTCTTGACGAAATCGTTTGTAAATATGACACGCTTGGGGCCCGGCAAGCGCCTTTGTTTAAAGCAGGTATGTCAATCTTGCGGCCCGCGGGCCTCATGTGGCCCTCAAGGCATTTGTTTGCGGCCCAATCCACTTTACACTTATGAAAAGCCTCTCTCGTTTCAGGAAAACTGAGTGTCTCAATTTCAAATAATCAGTAAATACTGATAAAGTGAGAAGACTTCAGGTAGAATTTTAAATGCGTTTTCATATTTTAAACTCTACAGAGAAAATTTTTAGTTCTTTACGGGTTTCTCTATTGTCGTTGATGGAGTTTCAACTTGCTTGCAGTCAAATGTCATAAAATTAATATTGAAACAAAAATATATTCATTAAGGTTTTGCGGCCCACTTGAACTATGTTCCATTATCCATGCGGCCCATCAGTGATTTTCTGTTTGAGATGCATGGTTTAAAGTATATCAACTACCGGGGCTGAAGGTTTTTCTTTCTATTGGCTGCGGTATCAGGACAGAGTCCATCAAATTCAAAAATACAAAATGAAACAAGAATAAATGAAAAAAAATGAATGAATGAATGAATTTTGTATTTAAGATGAACTTCCGCGAGGTAACGCCTGTTTCAATCAATTATCCATCAAATTCGTCATATTAGGTATTTCCATTAAACATTATAATTATGTTAGGTACTTATTTACTCGTATGTGCTTCGCCCTTCCCAAAATAACATATCTATTGCGGACTACCCCTACCTGGCTTTGTCCGGAGGAAGTTTCTTCTTTTGACGAAGCTTTAAAATCAACGGTTGAGTCGATCCTAAATGTCTCTCTTAATGAGCCTCAATGGACACAGGCGGCTCTTCCTATCCGGTACGGGGGCCTCGGGGTGCGGTGCGCACGTGATGTGGGCTTGCCGGCTTTCCTGGCGTCGGCGCATGGGGTAGCAGACCTCGTCACTATAATTCTTCGTTCCCACGGTGACAGGGCGAGCATACCCTTTGAGTCAGATGCTGAGTCAGCTTGGTCGGTTCTCAACACGGGTGCGACAAGCCCTGTGGCTTCGCATATCCAGCGTGCTTGGGATGATGTCGCATCTAAACGGGTCCAGGAAAAAATGTTGGAGGATGCCTCGGGGGCTGATCGGGCCAGACTCAGGGCTGTGTCGCAGTCGGAATCAGGAGCATGGTTGCACGCGCTGCCTTCGCCTCATCTGGGCACTTTCCTGGATGACGACTCTTTGCGTGTGGCGGTAGCTCTCCGCCTGGGCTGTAAGGTGTGTGAACCCCACGTATGCACCTGCGGTTCCATGGTGGAGGCTGATGGTCATCACGCTCTGGGTTGTCGTCGTTGCGCAGGGAGTTTTTCGCGACACCATGCTCTGAACGACATAGTCCGGAGAGCCCTTATATCGGCAGACGTCCCATGCGTGCTTGAGCCGCCAGGTCTAAGCAGGTCTGATGGTAAGAGGCCGGACGGGCTGACCCTGGTGCCATGGAAAAACGGTAGGTGCCTCGTGTGGGACGCCACTTGCGTCAGCACTGTTGCTGACAGTCACCTGGGTCGCACCGTCCACTCTTCGGCGGCTGCTGCGGAGGACGCTGCCGGTAAAAAGCGGTCGAAGTATGCGGCATTGGAAGCACGGTATATTTTTGTGCCCATCGCTGTGGAGACTATGGGTTGTTGGGGTGCTGAGGCCAAGAGTCTGGTGGTGGAGATAGGGCGCAGAATCAGGGAGAAAACCCGTGACTCCCGCTCCGGCTCGTACCTGGTGCAACGGTTGGCCATAGCCATCCAGCGTGGCAATGCAGCCAGTGTTATGGGCACTTTTGCACCGGGTACAATTCGGGGTGGGTTATTCGAATAGGTTTTTTTTTTATATTGTTATTGTTTTTCTTTATATTTGTATATTGACTTGTAATTTCTATGACATGACTTTTTTAATATATTCTTATTTACTACATTTGCATTTAGAATGTAGAAAATAAACTTAATTTATGGCTACTGAAATCTCAGAGATTGTATTTCAGTATTGTACTTAGATATAGGTAACTTAAGAAAATATAGGGAAAGGTGATAGTTGCTTAGAACAAAATGCAAGCTATTCATTATTAAGTTATTGCAACTTTGTAACACTAGTGTTAAATTTAAACAATTTGAGGTTAAATATGATAAACATAATCACATTAAAAAATTGAACCCGTTATGTTATCGAGACTTTTTATTAATGTGGCTATCATTAAATAAATAATGCATGTATTTGACTCTCTTTTTGGTTTTATTTCACCTACCATAATTTAAAAAATATTTGGACATGGAATGTAACCAATTTTAAAGATTTATATGATATCATAGGTTTTCAATCAGTGTGTGTTGCCAGTGATGATGGCAATGAGATGTGGCCTCGATAAGACCCTCAAAGTCGCGCAACGAGCTATGGAGAGAGCAATATGCCCGGTGTTTCCCTGCGATATAAGATCTGAAATGACGAGATCCGCAGCAGAACTAAAGTGACCGTTATAGCTCTTAGAATTAGCAATGGCAATGGGTAGGCCACATCGAAAGAAAGAAAGCCAATACATTTATTCAAGACACATCGCTCGTAGAACTGACAACCGATGGGGAAGAAAGGTTCTTGAGTGGCGACCACGAACCGGAAGACGCAGCGTAGGCACTAGTTGGATCGATCTGGTAAAACCGCGGGGAGCTGATGCAGGAGGCAAGCAGCTGCTCTATGGGGGAGGCCTATGTTCGGCAGTGGTCTTCAGGCTTTTTTTATTGATGATGATGATTTATGTACCTGTTACCTGCAAAGCATAATCAATAGATCTTCCTTTACCTTAAATTTGTAGTGATAATGTGGCGCCAATGTCCTACATGTTTGTTTGTCACCTTTTTAATTAAAAATGTTTAAGTTCCAATGTGTTACAACTAGGTGGCGTGACCCGTCTCACAGAGTCTGGGTTGTCGATGGTGACGTGGAAGCTGCTCGGTGAGAAGCTCCCCACCAGCGAAGCGGAGTGGGAGAGAGAGTTCGCTGAGTACCAACAGTATCCTGAGTTCAAATAGTAAGTTTTTTTTATGAGAATGAATGACGTGGCGAGCCAGTCGTTCGCCTGGTGTTAAGCGACACTGCCGCCCATAACAGTTGCAGTGTCACTCGGGAATTTAAAATAAAAGTTTCGCGTGACACTGCCCTGCGCACGTCATCCTGAGACATCACACAGTCCAGTAATCAGATTACTAGACTATGAGATCAGGTCATAAAGTCTCATTTGACCATTAATTTCACTAGCTAAAATGCCCTTCAAACCGGAACACAGTAGTGCTTGCACACTACCTACTGCTTGGCGGCAGAATAACTGGTAAAGCGGTGGTACCTAGGGGAACTTAGCAGAAAAGTCCTACCACCTAGTGAAAGAGTGAATAAAATAAGATTTAGAAGTAATATAATATAAGTATTATAAGTCGAGAGTGAAGAGGTATCTTCTAGGCAAGCATGCACCGTCGTAGACTGCGTCATCAGTCATCACTTTCACACGAAAAAGATATGTTATTTTCTTTCTTTCTTTATGAATATTTATTTTTTTATTTTTATTTATTTAATTCAAAAACAGTTAGCGACTATTGAACACTTTAGTTACACATTGTGGATGCCATGCCGTCTGAGACTGACATGTTGAAGAAAAACGTAGGTAGTTATTTTGGTGTAATGACATAATAGCCACCCAAATAGGTCAAAACCTGTGCTTGGGTGAGCTACAGTGTTTATCGAACTATTTATATTGTATATTGTAAAAACAGCGGTGACGTATGAAAAAAAGGTTAATTATTACGTTTTAGTAGTAACATGCAGGGATTTACATACGAGTCATAATCATAACCCTCTTTTTTGCTTCGCCGTAGGGTAAAAATAAGATGTGGCCTATGGCGATAATTTTTTTGTCTCATATCACGCAGGTCACGTTTAAATAAGTTATCTGGTTTAAAAAACTTAAAACAACACGTTTTCAACGAGTTTATATTGTAATAGTGTTGTACTAAAAATCCCTACATTTTTTAGTACAGTCATGGGGTCCCATCAGGTGCAAACGAAAAATAGCCCGAACTTGAAAAAAATTTAGTAATCGTATCTAGAGAGTTACTAGCTAGTGTCCAGTGTATTCATTTGACCCAATACTTCGCCAACACGCAATAAATGTCGCTTGATAATCTTGCTTTATGGAGAAATAAAATCATTCGTAAAATAGCCCGAGTTATTCCGTTGTATGGGATGAGGCATCTTTACTGTAGGTATTATATTATCTGGGGTACAGTTAAACGGCTTACATTCCCCGAAAGAAGGGTTCTTTCTTTCATTATAAAGTGAAACCCCCCCAACGTGGCCGCCCACGAAGAAAGGGGGGGGGTAGAAGTTACGTTAGCCGTGGTCACCTCGTAACCCTCGGCTAACGTAACTTGTTGAAACGTCGAGGTTAGTCAAAAATTGTTTTTTATTTTCTGTGCGCGAAATGACCCGGTTTCACTTTATAATACTATTTCAAGTCGCGAAAGTTGAATAGGTTCTATAGGTACTTATTCTAATGTCCACACATATTTGACAGGCCTGATAGCTCAGGTGGTCGTAAATCTGCCTTCTGAACTGTAGGCTGTGGGTTCGATTCCCACCCGGGACAATCATTTGTGTGATGAACATCGATGTTTGTTCTGCGTCTGGGTGTTATATTGTATTCTATGTATGTATTTACAAACAAAAAGTATATAAGTATTGTATCAGTTATCTGGTTCCTATAGTACAAGCTATGCTTAGTTTGGGGCTAGATAGCGCTGTGTGAAATGTCCACACAAATATATTTATTCCAGTAAGAACCAGAACATAACCCTGTCAGAGTTCAAATGGATCTGGTACATGGAGTTCGCGCACCGTACGTGGGGCCGATGTATCGGGGCGGCGGTGTTCCTCCCGGCCGCGTGGTTCTGGGCGCGAGGGTACCTGGATAAAGGGATGAGGGCCAGGGTCGGGGTCTATAGCGCGCTCGTCGCTGCTCAGGTGAGAATACATACAAATCCCCAAATGCGAGTACTCGTGCACGAAGGGTTACGTACCATTATCAATAAAAACGAGCACAAAATCCCTTTACTGTATGGAAGCCTCTGTAAATATTTATTTTATTCTGTTTTTAGTGTTTGTTGTTATAGTGGCAACAGAAATACATCATCTGTGCAAAACTACAACTGTCTAACTGTCACGGGTTATGGATACAGCCTGGTGACAGATAGACAGACGGACAGCGGAGCCTTAGTACCTAATAGGATCCGTTTTACCATTTTTATTTTTTATTTTTTTGGTACGGAACCCTAAAAATTGCAGTAAATGGTTTCCCTGATTTGCCACTAGGGTCTAATGGGTTGGTACATGGTGAAGTCCGGGCTAGAGGACCGGTTCCAAGGTCCGTCGGACGTGCCCCGCGTGTCCCAGTACCGTTTAGCCGCGCACCTCACGCTCGCCTTCATACTGTACGCGGGGCTCCTCGGGGGCGCGCTCCGGGTGCTCCGCCCCTTCCCTAGCGGGAGCCTGGGGAGTGTGCCCCGACTGAAGGGGCTCACCGCGCTCGCGCATTCCGTCAAGGCTATGGCATTCTTTACTGCTATTTCTGGTGAGTTTGATGTCGTATTGTTTAAGTACAAACTTGTTTTTATGTTTTAAACTTTTACGGTTCTTCTAATAAATCCAGTCCATGTTATCTAGGTGATATCCAAAACTTCTATTCTAAAAATGTTGCATGAAATCTTAATCTACGTGCGATATACAAAAAAATAAATAAAAAAAATATGAATTGGATAAAGCACTCATTAGGCCTAATTTTGAAAGCTTTAGTTGACAGTATTTAAAATACTAAAAATATATCCGTCTCTTACATTCCCGTCTGTTTGACTAGAATAGCAATAGTTTTAGTAGTTTTAGATCTGTCAACTAAAAAGCCTTTAAAATCGGCCCATTATTATTATAACAGCAGTGCTAATATCTGGATAAAACCGAGTGGAGTCGATGGATGCAAGAGGCGAGCAGCTGCTTAAAGTGTCGCTTTGTGAGGCAGGTCTATGTCGTCCAGCAGTGGAATAAAGAAAAAATTGCCACAACAAGGCGCCTACGAAACGTGATGATGATAAAAACCCTCTATGATAAGCATACAAATGGAAGCTTATTTTCAGCAGTGAACGTATTCAGCTGTTAATGTGATATTATAACCAATTCCATATCATTTCGTCCATTTCCAGGAGCATTCGTGGCAGGCCTAGACGCAGGTCTCGTCTACAACTCATTCCCAAAGATGGGCGACCGGTGGCTACCTGACGACATACTCTCCATGTCTCCGACCCCTCGGAACTTCACGGAGAACCCGACCACCGTCCAGTTTGACCACCGAGTGCTGGGGACTACCACGTTAGTGCTGGCCACCGTCATGTGGGGAGTCTCTAGAAGGGTGCCCTTGCCTCGTGCCGCGAGGGTAGTCGTTAATGCGGTCGGGGCTATGGCTTGGTTGCAGGTAGGGAACTTTACCTGTTACTGCTTTGATAATTTATTTATCTATACTTTAGCACAAAAAAAATGTACAAGGAGGACTTAATGCTATGACGCATTATCTACCAATCAAGCTGGATGTGCAAGAAAAAATGGTAACGGTACAGTAAAATTAATAACAATAATTTGTAACAGTGATTGTAGCCACCCTATTTCGTCCCGTGTACAGTCGAACGAAACGCACTAAAATTTCGCGTTCACTGCGCTCGCTCTGTCGTTTTACGAACTTCCTGTTTTTCTGATTGAACAAAATTACTACCCATTACATACTTATTTTGCTGAAATTTGCCAGGACGTGTATCAAAAATTTTCGCGCTCGCTTCGCTAGCGCATTTCTTATTAGAATGCGTTCTTCCTATCACAGTGACATTCATATCTACAGTCTAAATGCTCTGATTTTTCTTGCTTGCTATGCTCGTTATTACTAGTTAGTCTACTTACCCTAGCTCCGAATCTTGGCAAAACGCCCCCCGCCCCCAAATGAAATCCTGGATCCGCCCCTGTTCACCTGGTGGTGTTGATCACGAAGTAAAGTTTAAAGAGCTATCCTTAACCGATTCAGATGAAATTTTGCATACACATTAAGTTTGGATGATGCTTGATTAGATGAAAGTTTGTCATTCTAAATCCAATATGGCGGATTAGTAATTTTTGCGCACGCCCACGATATGGATCAATTTAAAGAATTTGCGGAAGAAAACAAATCTTTTTAGAGCCTTCAAATATAAGCTTGTTTTTATAAATAATCGAATTAAAGAATTTGCTGAGAAGAAAACGAATCTTTTAAGTATTTAAGTAGAAGCTTTTTTCAAAGAGTATTCACGTCTATGTTTTTATTTTCAGGTATCTCTAGGCATCCTGACGTTACTGAACTACGTCCCGACCCCACTAGCCGCGAGCCACCAGTCCGGGTCACTAGTGCTTCTATCGCTCGCCATCTGGCTCACTCACGAGATCAAACTACTCAAGTACATACCCAAGTGAACCGTGAACCGACTCTAATGTCATGTCACATCGACTATTTCAGTTAGATTACATACCCAAGTGAAATGTGAACTGTGAACGGAGTACCGTCCTACTTGTAATGTTACATGAACTATTTCAGGTTAGTGCAGTGTTATTGACAATAACAGAAAAAAATAAATAAATAAATAACGCCCAACGATCACATACATAGATCCTGGACTAGGATTCCCTGTATCTAGGGACCCAGGAACTACGAGGACCATGCTCCCACAACAGCCAGACACAGAACAAGTATTTGCACTTTTTTCCCCTGCACAAATACTTGTTCAGTCGCGGGAATCGAACCCGCCGCCTCCGTGTTATGAGCCGACCTGCTCAACCATCACTCCACGGATGTCCGCTGCTACTAACATTTTGCTCGTTAGGTATGGCATTGTTTGATTATTTCTTTTCTCCCCACTGTCAAATATTATGTTTCATAGTAGGGAGAAAAGGAATTTACTTTTTATATTTCCTTTTCTCTCCACTGGTGGGACAGAGCTGGTGGGGAGAAGAGAAACAACATGCATTTAGTCACTTTAATTACTTTCTGATCCCGATCAGAAAGTCTAATTTGTTAATATCATAAAAACCAGTTGCTTACATTATGAACGAAATAAATATCTGTAGACATTCACACAGCGCCATCCAACTCTGAACCACAGATAATATAATACCCACAGTAATTGAACGTCTGATCCAAGCGTCTAAGCATAGCTTTTACTACGGGGTAGTTGGTAGAAAAACGTTGTTTTTAATTTTTTCCACCCTACCACTAGAAAAGCAGTAAGAAATAACGGGAATAGATTTCTCTTGAGATTCCTGCAATCGCATTTCATTATCCTACCGACTGCGCCATATTTCTGGTCAACACTGCTATTTTTGCATACAATTTTAAACAATGCAGGAATCAGCATTTACCATTTTACAGGAGTTGTGAGTAGAACTTAGCCTGTACCCCTAGAACGAGTTTTCCAATACGTGAATACGCGCGAATCCATTTAAAACTTGTACTGCCATTTTTAGTTCATCAACGTGTCCGCTAGGGGCGCTGCACAGAAATGTATGGGAGAAAAGGGAAAAAACGTAAACGAATCAAGTTTTAGTAAACTATCGAAACTCGTACTAGATGTACTGTTCTTAATAGATAGTTAAGTAATTTTGTAAAAGACTGCTTTTAATCACAACCACCAGTTTCAATAAAATAAATGCCGTAAATATGTAAAATTTATATGTAATTTACTACTCATAAGTTTACCTTTACTCTGTAAATACGTGGTTGATTAGTGAATATAATATGTTTTCAGTTTATAAAGTTTATTATTTACAAGTCCTCTTAAACAAATACTAAAGGATAGCAAATAAAACTCGTAATAAAATGTTATACACAAAGTGATTTTATTTGAAAATTTTAAAATGCTAGTATTGCTTACACACTCGGAACTCTGTTTATGTACAATACTGTGATGTGTCTGTGTGTGTGTGTAGTTCCCACATAAAGCTGGTATTACACCGTCAATAAGACCAAGTTATTGACATCATCAAAAGTAAAGACGCTGACAGGCCACGCTTCCGAACTGCAACAAATCTGTCGGCTCATTTTTTTTTCATTAAAATATTTATAATTAAATACGCAGCTCTGTCCAATGAGGAGTTTTATTAAAAAAAAACAACCTGTTTCGGTTTCTGTCACTAGATGGCGTACTAACGACGTATTTCAAACATAGTTGTAGTTACACAGAGTACAAGGAAATGTCAAATTTAGTTGAGTGGATCATAGAGTACGTTGTCGATTTGTCGATAGAAAGCCATTAGAGTATATGCCTTCCATAAAATAAGGGTAGAATACTAAACTCGATACATAATTATCTTAACAATGACAGAACATAAAACCCCCATTTTACCGCCATCTATCGGGACTTTATAAACAGCTTTTTTTTTTAATAAATCGCCTCATTCTTTCAAGCTCATTACATTTTTTCACAGATTAAACAATGTGTTTTTTCTAATAGTTAGCATGTGTTTTCTTCGCAGTTTTTTTTGAGAATTAATCACTTTACTAGCTAGTCGTTCACCTGACGCGTTTGCGCAAAAATTAGGACCACGACGACATGTATATCCTCGTGGTCCTACTGGTAGGACAAACTAGTAGGAACACGAGGAAACAGCAAGGACCCTCCATCTCTTTCTAATACGACCGTTCCCATAGTCATTAGAAAGAGATGGTGGGTGACAAATCCTGCTAAATGAATACATACTTGGGTCGCCAAGGTAAATAACCTAAATAAATGATGTCATTACTATTAGGAAATCTTGAAGGTGTAACACCAGCCTTATAAAACAGGGTTTTGTAACTTCATTCTAAGGTAACTTGTGTGGTGGTGGCATGCGACCATAATACAAGACTCAATAAATAAACACTATTATATTGTTTAAAATACACCATTTATACAGCTAAATCTGCCATCAGCTAAAATTTATTGTCTGTGTAAAGGATCAAACTTGTGAATAGTACTTGTGTTTTACTATGTACACGGCTAAGATACCAATAAGATCGCAGATAGAAAATTGATGCAAATCGTGCTTTTTTTTTAGTTATAAACCTGCCGCAAACAGTGACTTTCACACAGCGTCACTATGGATTTTGTGTATACTTTGGATGCTTACCGGTTACACAGTTAAACGCAAGTAGGTACTAAATAGATCATCGTGTATCTCACATATCGAAATGAATTTTTTAAGGATGTAAGTTTTCCAGAGAGATTAAATATATCAAAATATACAATTTGTAGCGAATTTGTTATTTTTATAAATATCTACATTTCACAGAGGCATAATAATTATATAGTTAATTTCCTACAAGCAATATCAATCAATTGCATGCTGTCTTCAATAATTATCGATACACTTTGATACATCTTTAAAATAGTATTTTACATATCCAGGTGTATTCATTAGGAAAAATATAACATAAAAATACGAAATATGAAACTCTTATTTTCCCTCTCCCACTAATGTGTTTAAGCGCAGAGGGAGTGAGATACAATAAAAATGTTTGCTCTTTTCAGTTCTTTTATTTATTGACTCGCATTATACAATGATTTATTGTCAAAAATATATGTTCCTCACTTAGGTAAATGGTTTTCAGAGCACGTCGATATGAATTACGTATTGAGCTCTGGTTTCTAGTTTTTGTTAAGGTTCGAAGTAGTTTGAGTGTGGTCGTGTGATGTGTGCAGCATCTTTAAGTAAACTTAATACATCTATTTGTTGTGGTATATAATGGTAAAATAAAAAATGCGAAACAAATCACTTCAATGGATATCATACAAGCCTCTTCCCAATTTAAATAATACATAAATACTAAAATCTTTTAACCTAACGAGTTAGTATTATAATTTAAATCTACTAATAATATAATTTGTTATAACTAGACCATATTGATGAAGTTTTATAAACAAAATAAATTCAACATAGGCCTACTATTTTGTAAGAGCACATCTAAGATTAGAGAATCAAATAAAAATTTAATTTAATACATAATACAGCCCGGTACACGTCGATGAAACTGCATGCGGCGCTTCAAAAACTATCACGAATTATAATAAAGTTCCGAATTCTACGTAATAATAAACTTCTTTCATTGGTCAGAACCGGGCTTTAGATATGATGAAGGTATAGGCCTTATTTACCTAAGCTCTATAATATAATCTTGTTAAGTATATAAAATATCATACATATCTCGTTAAACATAATGAGTATTCACTATCATATGGCTATTTCTTTGATGAAACTATATACAAATGATGTGTGCTCTAGGAATGATCGATTAAGTATAAATTTTCAATATTAACGATGAACAAAACTAATTTAAATCGTAACATATATTCAAATCTTAATACAATTTTGCGCAAAACACTGGTGCGAACCTAGACTTAATTATTAGTAACATTAAGCTAATTGTCGTACGTACTTGTAGCAACATAATTATGCAATAACCGCGAAACATACAGTTCTTTTTGTATGTTGGGAACGCGGATACTTCGATAATACAATCATTATTCATTAATACCGAAATCAAAAGCAAATATGCAGCATAAAACGTATAAATATAGCTTAATTTAGAATATATTAAGTATATTATTTTGTATTTTTTGTATATCGCGTCGCCCAACATACGATCACATGCAAAATGAACATCTAGCGTTCGAAATATATTTTTATAATTATTTGTAAAAAGGAAACTTTTGCATCACAATGATAATGGCAGTCACTTTTTAAATGGCGTTATATCTTTATTTTTCTATTATTATGTTAACGTTTTATCCATTTAATATACTCCGTAAGGGAGCCGGCGATATGCGTGCACTCTGCCTCTCAACCTACTACTGAATGGTTCATCCAGTAGACTTCTAAACATATTTTATGAGTAGAAAATGTAAAATAACGTAAAATTGTTGTTTATGATATCTTCATCTAGTCTTAATTTCCATTATAGTGCATGGAATTTACAAAAGTTCAATGTTTATAATATTTCCAAAACTTTGAAAAAACAACAGCAACAATAATTATTTTGGCAGAATATCTGTGATTTAATATGGTAACATTTGAGTTGGAGCTTATTGCGTCATTCTCATTGGACAGCTCATGTGTGGCAGCAGCTTGGGCATTGGACATATTTATGTTGTATTTATAAATAGGTAACATCGCTTTGGATTGGAATTCTTCCTTCAAAACGGGATCAAACCAGTAGTATAAAAATTCTTCAGATAAAAAACACTGAACATTCATCCTGCAAAACGCATGTAACAATTAAATCACTACTTGGGGCTTTTAATTTATAGTACCTATAATATTTTGTCATTAGTTTTTCAGATCATAATTAGCAATGTATGTGTAAATTAGGTATAACGAATTTATCAAATGTTAATGTTGTACATTGAATTCTCATTTAAAATCAAGGTGTAAGTATCTCACAAGCGCATCAGATATAATTATTATGTGAATGATTGATAATTTATCGAGATGACTGTTTAACCGCATGAATGAGGTTTTTTTATATCCTCCAGTTTTTTTCTAAATCGAGCCTTCATGTTTTGTTATTTACCTGTACCACAATCCTCGCAATATGTAAACGTTGGTACGTTTAACCTTTTTATAAATGTATTTAACATACAAATTACAAAACCAAATTATTCCTTTTTAAATCTCACAATATAAACACTTCATTCAAAACATTTGCTTAGATAAAATATATTCACGTTGCGCTGAGTAATCCCGTGAGACCTAGTATTTGTTTTAGTTATTCTCACATCTCGTTCAAACATCGGATTGATACAATAGAAACATTAAAGTATTATTATCTGCGTTTTTGTTGTAGGTATCCGGTTTTTTAAACACTGTTAAAACGTCTCGATTTAAATAATAATGGAGGTCTTCTTTGACACCGGCCGTATTAATAAACGTAGAGTAGCTTTGGATTAGTTAGGTACTCCATCTTTTGTCTTTTTTTGTCATTCTAATAATCGAACTTGATGGAAAAAGACAAAAGGTGGTTTAACTAGTCCAAAGCTACCCCACGTAATAAGGCTGTAACGGACTACGTACTTATCAAAAGCCCAATGAGTGTAGCTAAGTCAAAACAGGAATAATAAAACTACTTAGAAATTTATTATATTTTAATATGGTTAGGTATCATTTTGTACGCAGGATACAGTTGAAAATATAGCGGTAACTGCTCTAACTTACATTACACTCATAACTTTAAGCTTTTGAATACCAAATAACCTTTAGAATAATTGTTAAATCTGGTTCTTTTGTTGAAAAACTCCACTATATAACGCCCCTAACACAAAAGTTCCATTTTGTGACACATATCATTTGAAATTGTTTCAAGAGGTAAGTAAGTACTTTGTTTTGCGAAACTTAAGTGCGGTTTACATATACATGTCTTGATTACAAACATTTGTGGACGCGGCAGGATTCGTTATATTTTTAAGGTGAATCATGGTTTAATAAAATTTATGATGCAACGCTTTAATAGCGTAATATAGTTTGACCGATTTATTTCTAACACGTAAGTAGAAGTATTCAAATTGTTACACATATTTATCGCGTGTTAATTTAAAACCTGCACGGGTAGCATGAGCTATCGAAATCGACGTAACTATGCTTGAGAAAGCGTAAAACCAAAACAACATGTTGTATTGTGTGAAATGTCCACAACTATTTTAAGAAAAATAAAACTCTAACGCCCATTGGCTGAAGACAGCCGATAATCAACAGGCGACCAATGAGCGTTCCGTATTTTTAAGTTAATGTGTTTAACAAACTTATCAGTTACCAAGGATAAAGGTGCGTTTCCACCAGAGATGTGCAAGGATGTGTTAGTTAACCAATAGAATCACTTAAAAATAAATTGCTTATCTTTTGTTTTTTTTTTTTGCGCGATTCTATTGGTTGTAACAAACACATCCCTCGCACATTTCTGGTAGAAACGCACCCTTAACCCCACGTTTTTATTAACCAAACGTTTTCGACAAATGTCTATTTTTACAATTCAAGCTAGATCTGCTGCGAACGTAACCCTATAGTTACTCTAGGACAAAAATATATATTTTGAGTACTACTTGAGCTAACACAAGCTAGCAAGATGCCCTAGTCCGGAAGTCGTTATGCCGAGCTGGACTACCTAGGCGGTTCAGCCTCAGTGCTGACGATGACCTGGACTACATACCCGGGAGTCAAGCGGGCTTCCTCTACGGCGAGACGGTCGCCGAGCAACTTGCCTCCGTAGTACCAACGTTGGCGCCACGGCTCTATGTTCTCTTGAGCCTGTAGGAGAGAAAAATACTTTATTGCACACCAAAATACACACGAAATACTACGTAAGTACCCAAGGAACAAAGTGATACATATAAAAAAACCTCTTGAATTTTTAGGGTTCCGTAATGAAAGGGTAAAACGGACCCTATTACTAAGGCTGCTGTCCGTCTGTCGCCAGGCTGTATCTCATTAACCGTGATAGTTAGACAGTTGAAATTTTCACAGATGATGTGTATTTCTGTTGCCGCTATAACAACAAATACTGAAAAGCAGGATAAAAGATAGTTAAGGGTGCTCCGATACAAGAAACGTGAATTCTTTTGCTCGTTTTATAAACAATGGTACGGAACACTTGTTGCGCGAGTCCGACTTGCACTTGGCCGGTTATTGTATATTTTACAGAGACAGCAAGCAACGATCGAATCGAGTAGGCTATGTTACCCTAGATATCCATCTCATAAAATTAAAAATTCCCGCAGGAAAATCTGTAAATTACTGATGAAATACAGCTTGATAAATAAAAACAATAATAGCTGTTCTTCCGACTGGAGCATTACTTCTTGAGGATAATGCAACTTTGTTGGCGAACAAAACGCAACGTAATTTACAATGTCAATTGACAATGTGCAATTTTCTATTCATACCTACTTGTTTGCCATAAAATGACAGCGCTTACCGAGTCGCATTCAAGAGGCGTGCCAAAATGCATACAAACTAACCTTACTGACAAATCACATGTACTTTATATCACAACACTATGCAACAGTCATGTAAACTCAGTAATGAATTCCAGACTTTATAACAATAACGGTAAGGTTCATAATTTTTGAAACTGTCAAATTGGGTTGCGATAGGACCCGTCAATATACTTAATTGATGAGTCAATAATGGCAGTAAATCAAACTCAAGTGGTGTTTCTTTGATGCAAGGTCATCGATCCACTGATCACAAGTAAATCGTTCTGAAAATATTTGGTGAGGTCATATTTTGTGTTTGAACTGTGTCATTATCGATGGGCTCGATAGCTCAGTTGGTAGTAACCCTGCCTTCTGAACTGAGGGCTGTGGGTTCGATTCTTACCCAGGACAAACATTTGTGTGATGAACATAGATGTTTCTTCTGTGTCTGGGTGTTATATTGTATTCTATGTATGTATTTACAAAATAAAAAGTATCCAAGTATTATATCCGTTATCTGGTTCCCATAGTACAAGCTATGCTTAGTTTGGGGCTAGATGGCGCTGTGTGAAATGTCCACACATATTTATCTATTTATTTATTTATTAATATAAGAAGTCTTGTTCATTAATCAAGAATCAAAACAGCTTTAACAATTTCAATTTATGTCTTTGTTACTGTAAGTGTGGGCAGGCCACATTATGTAGACCTATGCTTTTTTAGGAATGGTTTAAATAATGTTGGTCTTTACCGACCTTCACAAGCCTACATTCAAACTCCCACCCATCATAATTAGGAGAGTTAGCTATTATTGAACGATACGCTCTTCCACGTATCTCTAAACCTAAAAAAAAAAAAAAAAAAAAATCTCTGGGATTTTATCTTGCCCAGCTAGCCCTAGCTCGGACGGTAGATAAAATTGTTCTTTCCCTATTTTACTCCACTTGACAACTAAGCAAGTATGACGAAAGTGACATAAAACCGGGAAGACAATTTTTTCCACTAACCGTATTATATCGGCGGGTAGATTACTGACAATCAGAGGTCGCATATTAATTTTAGACGCCTTCAAGGAGGCAATATTTACGTCACGGATGATTATTGACTACGCCCACTGGAGTAGACCCTACCCTAAACATTCTACCTCTGATATAAATAAAATAAATATTGGCTACGTCACCCCATAATCGGCGCGGCGGGTAGCTAAGTGATATCAGAAGTTGCCTACACATTTTTGCCTCATATCGTCGTGAAGGCTACACCGGCAACCAAGCAAGCACAAATAAGTGTGGGAAGTTGTCCCACACATATAATACACAAGTGTGCTACATTGTCGA
Source organism: Ennomos erosarius (assembly GCA_963580505.1). Classification (NCBI taxonomy): domain Eukaryota; kingdom Metazoa; phylum Arthropoda; class Insecta; order Lepidoptera; family Geometridae; genus Ennomos; species Ennomos erosarius. Next base: position 14,071,618 of record OY756991.1, read on the forward strand.
CTGCATTGTAGCTAAACATCAGGAGAAATGTGGTCACACGTAAGCCTATATTGTAGAGAAATATTATATTTTGTTTTCAGTAAAAAATAGCCATCATCAGCAGCTATAAGTCTATTACAGACTACTTAAGCAGTGTGTTGGAGATTAGAAAGACGAAGCTTCGTCGTAAAAGCCAATACAGAATGCGTCCCACCTAGATAATACCGTCAGATAGTATACTATCCTCAAATATCTTTTTAAAAAAGAGTTTAAACAACAACCACCTTATTTTATACTGAAGAAAGTTTTTAGAGTATCTTCAAATACCATGCAACTGATTTTCATGTGATAAATAATGGGAACCGGCTTGGAAGTATACCTGACAGTACAAAGAATCATCAAAACTGGTTGACAACCGTTAGTGAAAGTAAACCATTGATGATTCTTTTTCTTCTTTCTATGACTTTATTGGGATCACTTACTAAGAAACAAACAAAAAAAGCTCTAATTGAAAAAACCTTCTTTCATGATTAACAAGAAAAAATTGTACTTACATGTAACTTATTCTTGCATTGTGCAATGGTATGTTTTGAGTAAGCAGCCAGTTCAACATCCTTGCATGTGCTGGAGAGTCGCAGCCGCAGAGTCACCTCCGTGCCTCCCTCCACCGGCTCCGACCACTCTGCAGGTGAGTCTCTGCCGCTTGCTTCCTTTACCATGTTTATTGGAGGTGATAGACAGTATATTGGAACCTGGAAAAAGAAGAAAAAAGTTTAGATACATAAATAAATAATGCAACATAAATATCCCATACATAAAACCTAGACCCCAACTAAGATTCCCTGTATCTAGGGACCTAGGAACTATGAGGATAGTGGTCCCACAACACCCACACTCAGAGCAAGTATTTGCACTTTTTTTCTTTGTACAAATACTTGTCGTAATATTCAATTTGGGAGAGAATCAGAATGAGTGTAATGTATAGAAATAGATAAAAAGTTTACATTAGTATTAGACATTTTTTTTCTTTTTTGTTATCTGTTCTGCTGCTCAATTCTAGACTTAATTTCATAGAGAACTACTGAATGGTTTTAGAAAAAAATTCATTCAGGGTTTGAGGTTCTCATCATTACAATCTATATGTATAAAAGGGACAGCACTGTTGTAGTGATGTGAAATCAAATAATATATACTTTAAGATTTTGCAGGACCGAATCAATGCCATTAAGTACTAATAATTACTATCCAAAGGAAAAAAGTAACTTATGTATCAACAAATATTGAACCATCTTTAGCCTGCCCAGATTGTTGTAATTAAACGGTTATAACAAATATTTTTCTTATTCTTTGTCACATACATTTACCAGCAGCAATCCCTTACAGCTTTCCCAATATAGATAATCTTATAGTTTTATTTTAGCAGAATTACACTAGATATTCTTGTTTCATTTTGTATTTATGTATTTATATGTTACATTGTATCTGGTACAAACCAGTAACTGAGACAAGATAATATAAAAAAGACAGTGACTAGACATTTCATAAATGTACAATAGAAGTACTTATTGTTTAATTTCTCTAGTCCACTGAAACTTGCTACCCTGATTCCCATAAAACATGCAAACAGGAAATTCACTTGATTGTTTTAAATACAATAATAACTCAGATTTTGTGATTCATTAGTTTCTTTTTCCTGTAGCAAGAAGTTCAACGATAACATGAAAAGAATAGCTAACAACCTCTTTTTCAATTCAGTCCAACAACGCTGCCTTATAAGGCTTGCACCATAGACGGAAGGCTCACCTGCACATTGACTGTAAAACTGAATATGGAAGACAAAACATTTAAATAAATATAATATTACTTAAAACTTTTAAAACTTAAACTTCTTTAAATCCAATACCATGAAGACAGAAAATGTCAACTGGTAAAGTAATTGTTACCAAATATAAATCTAATAGATCTCTCACACAATCTATATTTGAATAGAAACAAATATACAAAGAACTAGATCTAGGTTTCAAATGTTTTGTTTTTATTTGCTAATATTGGCGAGACAGATTTTATCAAAGGTCAAGGACAAAATGCAATATTGCACAATCAATTAGACACACTACTTTACTGGCATTCAAGATCAACAATATAAAAGGGCATGAGACATCTACTGACCTGCACTGTTGGACAGTAGATGGTACCAGCAGAAGGAACCAGGTAATCATTATGAAATGACAGTTATTATTTGTGTAGGACTAAGTACCTGGTATCTAGTTCCCCATTCGTCGTAGCACTCAGTGAGGTAGCCATTAGGAACAGAGACACTGGCTCCATCAAGTATAGCCTGTGCGAGCTGGAAGTCCATGGCTTCGGCTGCCACTGCAGCCGCTCGCAGTGCATCCCAGATCTCCTTCCGACCCTCAAAAGCGGGAGCGGTGTCCCAGAACTCATCCCTTTTACTCCTCAGCTGGCCCTCCGTCAGAGGAACGTCTGACTTCCACCGAATAGTCTCATGACACAGCGACTGGTTCTTCCGCAAGCCACCTGTAAGTTGTACCACTCGGGTCAGTCTCGTTTCGGGCGTACGGCTCACGTACACATCGAAAAGCGATGACCCACGTACCGGAATTAGGACGTGACACAGTACCCGAGGATTCTTCTATGGGCCCGCTACCACTTCTAGTTATACCAATGCAGCCTCCCATTGTGCTCACATTCTATAATGGCTAATTTAACAAATATTTACAAAAAAAATATTAACAAATAACATTTTCTTGTCCTCCTTTACGCCTGTGCTGTCAAAAAAAGCTTAGTTGTAACGTTTTGTTACTGCTGTTCGAAAATTGACAGCTATGCACATAAAAGAAAGAAGTAATACACTGAAAAATTGAAAATAAAATTACCTTTAGGTGGTTACTTAGATCAAGAAACCTACAATCACAGAGTATGTGGCGATTTCATTAGCCACCTACAAAGACCAATATAGAGATATATAGTCTGTGACAAATGTCACTCACTCTGATTCCGCATTCGGTTGTATTTGATTATTATTCGTTTATATTATTATTAATGTGATGCTTGCATGCTATTCTACGACTCGTGGTATTGTCGAAACTATCTCCGATACCTATTTGTTTGAAGCAGGTAAATAAACTTAATTGTCCATATACACTGCCAAGTTTCATTTGAAGATGGGAAGAAAATCTCCCATAATGGTGACCACCAACAACACTCGAAGATAAAGATCTTCGGGTCAAAATACGCGCTAGATTCGCCTCGCTGATTTAATTATTCTCGGCTCTACGCCGTCGCTGTACAACGAGTACCTACGGGCCGCAAGAAAGAAATATATTATTTGCTTCATTGCCATCCATCATAATATTAACTTACAATAATTCATCTGAAGTGCAAGTGTCATTTTGTTTCCCGTCACGGCCGACGTCTGACAACTGCTGGCATGATTTGGCATCTTCGTCGATCAAATTGACAAGGACAACCTTTGACAACCCATTCGCAATCATATTGACAGCGTGATAACAGTGGCGGCCAACAGCGCAAGCAACGAGGTTCTTTTTACGCAAGTTTTTAATGAAAAAAAAGTTTTTTTTTTTTGTTTTGTGTATATACCTGCTTAGACCATTACGTAGAGCTGTTGTGTTTTATTCTGTAATTCGGTTTACCAATACATTTCGTGGTATATAAAATATTGTCTGGGTGTCGTATTAACCCTGACATTTTATATTAAGTACTTGTTTGGTAGGTCTGAATTTTTGTTTGTTCATTCCACTCTGCTCAAGAGTGTGGTATTGAGCTCTAGCGTCCTTAGAATTATATTATTACTACAATGGCGGACGAACAGCTTCAAGCACAGCTCCAAAAGATTTTGGCAGAAAATGCTGTTTTACAAAAACAGCTTGGTCGGTGTGTAGTGGAGCCTGAGATATGCAGGGTCTCCGTAAAGTTACCTACATTTTGGGCTGATAAACCAGCTATCTGGTTTGCTCAAGTAGAAGCCCAATTTCAAATCGCAAACATTGTTGGAGATTCAACAAAATACAACTACATAATCGGCCACTTAGATCAGAAGATGGCAGCGGAGGTTGAGGATCTTATAACAAATCCTCCCATTGAAGGAAAGTATGAAAAATTAAAAGAAGTGCTAATACAACGTCTTTCAATTTCACAAGAGAAAAGGGTTCGCCAACTTTTAAGCGATGAAGAACTTGGCGATAGGAAGCCGTCGCAATTCTTACGGCACCTTCGCTCTCTTGCCGGAACAGCCCTGTCAGATGATAACATCATACGCCAACTTTGGTTACGCCGTTTGCCTCAACAAGCACAGGCCATTCTCGCAGCACAAGCTGATCTGGATTTAGACAAGATTTCTGAACTAGCCGACAAAATTGTAGAGGTAGCTCCGGTACCGAACGTGTGTTCCACATCTACAGCTTCAACCTTAACATTGGATACGTTAGCTCGACAGATAGAAGAAGTTAGTAATCAGGTAGCCGCACTTTCCAGGCAGCAGCGCCGGCCCTCGCGTGATAGGTCAGTTTCTTCTAGCAAGTCCTCACGCACATCTAAGCGTTGTTGGTACCACAAAAGATGGGGTAACAAAGCCAGTAAATGCATCTCACCATGCGATTGGAAAACGGGAAACTTTACCAGCAATCAGTAGCGGCGGCAGCTGATTGTCAAAACTATGGCCGCCGTCTTTTCGTCACAGACCAAGTAACCAAACGACGATTTCTAATCGACACGGGGTCAGACTTATGTTGTTTTCCGCACCGCTGGCTCCCATCACGTAGGCAAGCAACAAATTACGAACTAAGTGCTGCTAATGGTAGCTGTATACAAACTTTTGGTACAGTTAACCTTAAGCTAAATTTTGGGCTACGCCGTGATTTCACTTGGCAGTTTGTGATAGCTGAGGTCAGTACAGCCATCATTGGCTCTGATTTTTTAGCTTTTTATCACCTTCTGCCTGACTGTCGCAACAATAAACTTGTTGACGGCACGACTGGGTTGACATCAAATGCATCTGTTGCCTGCATTTATCAGCCAAGCGTACGAGCATTAGCTTCTGCCAAGCCCATTTACACAAAGCTTCTATCGGAATTTCCAGATATTGTTCGACCACCCGGTTTGCCTAGGGTTATCAAACATGATACGGTGCATTATATTAAAACCACGGATGGACCGCCTGTGTCCTGCCGCCCCCGTCGCCTCGCACCACAAAAACTGGTTTCGGCCACAAAAGAATTTGAGGAAATGGTCAGATGCGGTACGGCGCGCCCGTCCAAAAGTGCTTGGTCATCGCCACTACATATGACTGTCAAGAAGGACAACACCTGGCGTCCTTGTGGCGATTATCGCGCCCTGAACGCCAGGACGGTACCAGACCGATATCCGGTTCGGCACATCAATGATTTTGCCCATAACTTGGCTGGTGCCCAAGTGTTTAGTACTTTAGATCTTGTTAAGGCGTACCACCAAATTCCAGTGCATAAAGAAGATATCGCAAAAACTGCCATCGTGACTCCGTTTGGGCTCTTCGAGTTCCCTTATATGACCTTCGGGCTACGAAACGCGGGGCAGACTTTTCAACGTTTCATCGACGAGGTCACCCGGGGTCTCGAGTTTTGTTTCCCTTACGTAGATGACATTCTCGTATTTTCAAAAGACGAACATTGCCACCTGGAACACCTGCGCATCTTGTTCAAACGCCTGCAAGACTATGGGGTAGTAATAAACCCTTCTAAATGTGTTCTAGGGGTTAGTGAGGTAGTTTTTTTGGGCTACCATGTCAGTGGGAATGGTACTCGCCCTCCGCAAGACCGTATAAAAGCACTACTAGATTTCCCACCTCCTGAAACGGTACAAGGTATGCGCCGATTCCTTGGCATGCTCAATTACTACCGACGTTTTGTACCGCGAGCTGCACAATTCCAGGCCCCTTTGATTGACGCATTGGTCTCGACCAATAGTAAGGGTGCAAAACCGTTTCCTTGGTCACCCGAGCTGCGTCAACAGTTCGAGGCCTGCAAGAATAGTCTTTGCAACGCAACGTTACTGCAACACCCGATCAACAATGCCAGCTTAGGCCTATTTACCGATGCGTCCAGCATTCACATCGGGTCTTGTTTGCAACAAAAAGTAAATAACCAGTGGTACCCTCTTTCTTTTTTTAGTAAGAAGTTGACTCCACAACAAACACAGTGGCCGGCTTACTATAGAGAATTATTGGCCGTATACGAAAGTGTCCAACACTTTCGATACATCTTGGAAGTCCAACACGCCACAATATTTACAGACCACAAACCTCTTTTGTATGCATTCTTGCAACGGAGAGAGAAACTCCCTCCGCCGCAATTGAACCAGCTTTCTTTCATTAGCCAGTTTACTACCGACATTCAGTACATAAAAGGAGAAGACAACGTAGTGGCTGATGCTATGTCACGCATCGACATCGATGCCATCACCCTAGAGCATGATTTTGATTCTCTATCAAGGTCGCAGGCATCTGACGAGGAACTAGCCAATTTAATACAAAATGGTTCTGGTCTCACTTTGACTAAGGTCAGCCTACCAGAAGTCAATACTCCAGTTTTCTGTGACGTTTCCACGGGCAAACCGCGTCCATATTTGACCCCTTCCTTTCGCCGCGCGGCTTTCAATAAGTTGCACAATTTGAGTCATCCGGGAGCTCGAGCCACTACGCGTCTTGTGATGGACCGTTTTGTCTGGCCTTCTGCTAGGAAAGACTGCCGGAATTGGTCTCGTTCTTGTGAAGCGTGTCAACGCAGCAAGATTTCTAGACACAACTCAGCTCCTCCTGGTGAATTCAATCTACCGTCTGGACGTTTCATGCATGTTCATATTGACATTATTGGCCCGTTACCTGTCTGTAACGAATACCGCTATTGCTTAACAGCAATCGACAGAGTGTCTAGGTGGCCGGAAGTCTGGCCCATGCGTACTATTACGGCAGAGGAGGTAGCTGAAACGTTCACCAGAGAATGGATTTCCCGCTATGGTGTTCCCATGGTAATCACTACAGATCAGGGCTCGCAATTTGAATCTGATTTATTTCACAGAATGTTGCTTCAATTCGCCACCAAACGTATAAGGACTACCTCATATCATCCCTGCGCAAATGGGATGATTGAGCGGGTCCATCGACAGCTTAAAGCAGCTTTAATGTGTCATCACGATTCGTGGATAAGAGCAATTCCAATGGTTCTCTTGGGAATGCGATCGGCATTTAAAGAGGACCTCAATGCTACGGCTGCGGAATTTCTATACGGTGAGCCTCTCAGGCTTCCTGGGGAACTATTGGTACCTTCTGCGGCACCGGAAAATTTCCAGGATCCTGCAGATTTTGTGGTGCAGCTGCGACAAAAAATGTCGACAGTGCGCCCGCTGCCAGCTACGCAGCATGGTAAAAGGTCTTCCTTTGTTTTTAAGGATTTGGCTACAGCCTCGTACGTTTTCCTGAGAGACGACTCTGTACGTCGGGCTCTACAGCCTCCATACACGGGACCATTTAAAGTACTAGAACGTTCACACGATGGAAAAACTTGTACTATTAACATTAGAGGTAACAAGGTCGTCGTAACTGTTGACAGGCTAAAACCAGCCTTTATCGATCAGTTAGATCAACAGCTGACTCAAGGCGAACCCACAGCTCCTCTACCCTCTCGGCCAGCTGCCCAAACTGGATTGCCGCAATTGACCAAGTCATCTACGCCACAACAACTTACGTCAAATAACATACCAGTGAAACAGCCTTATACCACACGCTCGGGCAGACGCGTTAGATTTAAGAATTTTGATTGATTTCATTTATGTTCGTATTTATGTATTAAGTATTTTATTGTTAGTATTGATTTAAATTTATGTTCTACCCATGGCTAGTTTTCTCCGTGGGGGGGTGGTGTGGCGATTTCATTAGCCACCTACAAAGACCAATATAGAGATATATAGTCTGTGACAAATGTCACTCACTCTGATTCCGCATTCGGTTGTATTTGATTATTATTCGTTTATATTATTATTAATGTGATGCTTGCATGCTATTCTACGACTCGTGGTATTGTCGAAACTATCTCCGATACCTATTTGTTTGAAGCAGGTAAATAAACTTAATTGTCCATATACACTGCCAAGTTTCATTTGAAGATGGGAAGAAAATCTCCCATAAGTACATTGGTAAAAACTGAAACCTACAATGGAAATCCGACTAATAAAAAAATTCTAAAACAATATCAAATGAAAAAACGAACCATATAATTTATCGTAAGCAAAACGCAAATGTTGACTACAACTTTTTGACACTGACAGTAAGATTTCTTTTCGTTTATCATTGTCAAAGTCAAGATGTCAAGCAATTCCAACCTAAAAAATTAAATATCCCAAAATCCCAAACCCAAAACAAAATAAAAACAATAGCAAGGTGTACAATCTCTTATATTTTATTTTGTTCCTTGTATTTTACTCGATCATTATCGATAGCACTAAGTATGTCTAACAAACTTATAGATAATATTGAAGACTACAAAGTTGTAAGCGTAAGAATATTTTATTTTCACTAGACTGTTGATTATTTCCCTTTTATGAAAACAATTTTCATAACCATTTTGCCCTGTTTTATCATTTAGGAATATACGTTTACTCATATTTTATTCATAATCTTCTTCTTTAATGGCTTTCTATCGCTTATATTTTATTCTTTTAGGCAGAACCTACTGCGTATTACGTTTCAAACTTCATAACAGAAAGCGAGGAAAAGACAATCCTATCGAACATCTACGCAGCTCCCAAGCCGAAGTGGACTCAGCTGTCAAACAGAAGGCTGCAGAACTGGGGTGGAATACCCCATAACAAGGGAATGATAGCTGAAAAAATACCATCCTGGCTAGACGAGTATCTAGAGAGAATACATAAGCTCAACCTAATGGCCAATAACAGGCCAAATCATGTCCTAGTAAATGAATATTTGGCTGGACAGGGCATCATGCCTCATCTTGATGGTTCCTTGTTTTACCCAACCATCACTACTATATCAGTAGGAACACATACAGTTTTAAAATTCTCTAAACAACCTGCGGATGGTTGCAGTGAGGATGTACAACCAGCATTCTCTTTTTTGTTAGAACCCAGAAGCCTATTGGTGTTGCAAGATAAATTGTTTCATCATTATTTACACTGCATAGAGGAAGTTACTGAAGATATATTGGATGATTCTGTAGTGAATTTAAATATGTGTTCAGACAAATATATGAAAGGGTCTACAGTGAGTAGAGACACAAGAATATCTTTGACAATCAGACATGTGCCAAAAACTACGTCTTTTAAAATTAATATTGGGAATAAACGATGAGTACAAAGATAGTTCGCCTTTTATTGATTGAAAATTGCTCTTTACAGGTAAGAAACTTGTATAACATTACATTAAATACTTTTTTATTTGCTGACATTTCTACATTCAAATAAATCTTGCACAATTCAGTGAAACTACCCCAATCTAGTTGGTTCATATTTTCTTTATTATTTTAGAGAAATGTTTTTATAACTCATTTTTTGTAGTTATTTTATGCAATGGGTTTTTCTAAATTGTTTGCAAGTGTTAGATTCTTTCCGAGCAGTGTTGTCAGTAAGCTTGTCCGACAATCATGTTCTAACATAGCATCTAAACCTCAGGACTGTGATGGAGGAGACAGCAAGATAGATGAGAACAAGGTACTCTTACCTTACTTATAAATATTTTAATCTGTATTTGCAGTAAGTAATATATTTTTTGTTTATAAAATATTTTTTGGTACTGGCTGGGCACATACAATACTCACACAAGCCACATTAGATATTTTTTATTTGTTTGGCTACATTAGGTGTGCTGAAATGTGTTATAAAAAAAATTCATCAATCTAGCTCAAGGTAGTCTTAATTAATTTAATTGCAAAGAGAGCTTAGGGTACCTAGTTCTTTTTTATTTGAATCATGAGATGAGTGGCAAACAAGCAGGCGGCCCACCTGATGGTAAGTGGTCACCGCTGCCTATCATGGACATGTTACCTATGATTACAATGAACAGTTGGCCCTTTCTTTTAATTCCAGAAAGGTGTTGTGCTCTGTGTGTACAGAGAGAACAACAAGTTTGAGCTGACTCCGGCTGCCGAGGAGGTCGACCAGAAGTCTGGTGGTAAACTGAAACAGCAATTGAACGAGTAAGTATATTTATAAATAAATAAATAAATAAAATTCATTTATTTATTTCGAGTAACAATGACTCATATTATGAAATGTTTTACTCAGAATGCTTTTGTCAACAGTCAGAAATCTTTTGCCTTTTGGAATTCCAAAAGGCAAAAGATTTCTATAGCTATGATAGCTGTTATGGTGATAGCTGTTATGGTGATAGCTGTTATGGTGATAGCTGTTTTGTTATGAAATTATTAACATTCCTTTTGCACATAAAACTGCTTATTGAAAACATAAAATATAAAGACTTTTATGTTACATTAATGTACTGTAATGAATTAATTAAATGTAACTGGTTTAAAACTCTTTTTTTATAGATCTCATGAAAGTCACATGTTTATCTATTATGTTCAGAATTCCCCTCTATTACGACAGAATTTCCTGTTATTATGATATACTATTATTATGCCATACATTCCTATTATTACGCTGTCCTACATTATTATTATTAATACAATATGATTTCCTATTATTATGACATTCTAATATTACGCCAGGATATCCTATTATTACGATGTTCTATTACGATAGGTTTTCATACTTTTACGATATCCTATTATTACGCCAGAATTTCCTGTACACAATTAGCAACGGGCAAGAACTTGCAATGTTGTTACGAATGGTTCCAGGCTGTCATGCCAGTTGAGGCTGGGGCGAGCGTTCGCAGTGGGCGGGCTGCCCCCGGAGTACGGCACCGCGGCGCTCGCGTGCGTGGGGCCCCGGGAGCCCGGGTACGATGACCTGGAGGCCCTGGACCTTACCAAGGTGCAATACTGCTACTGTAAAGTCAATAATTACTTCCAAACTGGGTGACCCGCCCCGCTTCGCAAGGGCTAATGCGCTTTAAGCTGTTCATGGGTAGAGACAACGTGAAAGGAAAAAGATAGGGGTAAAGGAGAAAGCAGAGTTTTTTTTGGCGGGAACGCGAAAAGCGAGGAGGGTGTCGTGAGATTTTGCTCCGATTTTTTAATCTCTTGGTGAGGCTATCGAGAGATTAGGGTCGACCTCTTCCCCCCTCTAAACGGCTCACTTAATGGTGTCCAATCTGCAGGAGAACATCCGCATGGGAGTGGGAGCAGGAGTGCGCGTGCTGCAGGACCGGTGCTGTGGCCACATCCACGTGGACACGTGTGGTCACCCCGCGCCGGCCGCCGAGGGAGCCGAGCTGGCCGCCTGGAGGTATGTCCACATCCAGCGATGCGGCCTACCCAATGTTTTTTCAACTTGCTAATTCTAATAGCTATACCGGTCACTTTAGTTCTCCTGCAGATTCTTATCTCGCAAGAAAACATCGAGCATAGCTAAATAAATATAATAGAAAAAGTGCTTTGACCTTACACCGCGCCTTAATGTGTAGGTTCCAAGAGTTCAAAACAACCGACCGCCTCCCGCCCACCACAGTATCCCCGCTCGGCGGGGTGGGCCCACATGTGGGGGCGGTGGGCCCACAGGTGGGGGCGGTGGGCCCACAGGTGGGGGCGGTGGGCGCCCAGTGGGCGGTAGGAGCGACCCGCGCGCGCGCACAGAACTGGGCGCGGTTTCTGTCGGACATGCCCGCTAACATGATGACTCCTGTCGATCTGGCGCAGGTGAGGACGGTTCGGAAGACATAATTTTTTATTCGTGCATTAGCAGTCGCAGTAAAATCAAAATCAAAGTGTTTAATTGCAAAAAATAAATAAATAAATAAACGCCCAACGATCACATACATAGATCCTGGACCCTAACTAGAATTCCCTGAATCTAAGGACCTAGAAACTACGAGGACCATGCTCCCACAACACCCAGACACAGAACAGTATTTGCGCTTTTTTTCTGTGCTCAAATACCTGTCATGTCGCGGGAATCGAACCCGCCGTCTCCGAGATATGAGCCGACCTGCTCAACCACTACACCACAGAGGCTGTCAAATAAGCTATTAGCTATTCATAGTACTTTTTTAGTAGATATTATCTATACAAACTTTTGTGTTCTATGTGACTATATTTAGAGTCCAAAAGAGGCCAAAATAGCAGCAGTGTAATTATTTGTGAGAAAGGTTCTCGAGTGGTGACCTGGACGAACTGGAAGACACAGCGTAGGCCGGCCCCCCACTAGGTGGACCGACGACCTGGTGAAAGATGGATGGAACGATGGATGCAAGAGGCGAGCAGCCACTCTAAGTGGCGCTCCCTGGGGGAGGCCTATGTTCAGCAGTGGACGTGTTCAGGCTGTTAATGATGATGAATTATTTATGTGACGAAATCAAATAGCTTACTTTCTATTTTGTTTTTAACATTTGAACACGGTCTCACTCTTACAGCTGAATAACTATTCGTACATAAATTAGTTATTATACCTACTGCAGAACTTCGTCTGTTCCCATTTATGCTAAGCGCCTATCCACTTTATGTAACTTTCTATTGTACTATATTAGTTTTAAGTACCCACCTACATAATATAAGAACTTGTTCTATGCATAACATATATTTCTCATATAAGTGAATTGTATTCTTTTTGAGAAATAAATATCTTAAACCACTAAAACCACTATTGTAGCATTTGATTAAGTAAGTTATTCCATTTTTTGGAGTTATTATTATTACCAAACCAATGCGTTAGAATTCAAAAATGTTGGTCCACACGTGACCGGTATCAGGAGTAGGTGCCTAGTTTTAAAGGATGCTAATGAATTCAATTACACCCAGTATATAATTTCTAAGCAGTTAGTGTGAATGTTACAGCATGCCCTGGACATGCTGTGTCCACTCGGCGTCACGGTGGAGGCCAAGGATCGGGACTGGATCGAGACTCAGAACATGCAGGTAATAAATACACTAATTTAGGATTCTTCCTGCATCCCCTAGTTGGGTGTCTACTCTGTCTTCCTGTTCGTGGTCACCACTAAAACCTTTCTACCCCATTTTTAAATTTCCAAACGGCTATCACACACAGCACAAATATCAATACATAACTTTTGAGTAATCGCGGCGATTCGGTCAAGTTACATTAACCGTAGTTACAGAGGGAACTGGAGCAGAGTGCCGGCATCTCAGCATCAGCGTTTATCCATGTACACCTTTAGTGCAAAAGCATAAAATAAAAAAAAAACAGAAAATAGTCAAATTCTATGTAGTTGCGAGAGATTGTGTGTAGTTCTGTGTGTTATTTTCCGGCTAAATAAACAAATATGTGTAGACATTTTACACAGCGCCATCTACCCTCAAACTAAAGCTTGTACCATAGAAACCAGATAACTGATACTGATTTTTGTAAGTATAAGTCATTTTGTTTATTGCTTTAAGCTGGATTATATCAGATATTTTTGTATCATTTCGTATGTTTTGGACACATTAGAAGAGCCTAACAATAGCGCAGATATAATTATATAGACGGGCCCGATAGCTCAGTTGGTACTGTTGGTAGTAGCCCTGCCTTCTGAACTGAGGGCTGTGGGTTCGATTCCTATCCAGGACAAACATTTGTGTGATGAACATAGATGTTTGTTCGTTGTCTGGGTGTTATATAGTATTCTATTTACTTACAAACAAAAAAAATATCCAAGTATTGTATCAGTTATCTAGTTCCCATAGTACAAGCTATGCTTAGTTTACGGCTAGATGGGCTGTGTGTAACGTCCACACATGTTTATTTATTTATATTTTAATTATGTTCCCGCGACGTTCCAGGCGTTCCTGGCAGTAGCGCGCGGATCCTGCGCGGAGCCGATATTCCTGGAGTGTAGCTACATGGGCGCCAAGGGAACTGCGCCGCCTGTGTTACTGGCTGCTAAAGGAGTCACCTTCGACAGGTCAGACATACTATCCTAAAACCACTTGATGCGAAGGGTAAGGCCAGATAAGCGGGTCGAAATTCGTTCAAAGAAAGATCGACCTTAACGTGGTAGACTTAAATATCAATTCAGTCTGAACTTCCGCGTGGCGCTTACGACAAAGGCAACGCATGAAATGACTGATTTTGGAGGTTTTAATAGGCTTAATGACTAAAATTTATTTATTTGATCAATTAATTATATTCCTCAAAAGATAAACATTTGTGAGAACAAAAATTAAATATCTCAAAAAATTACCAAGTTACAAGAATTTTAAAAACTGGAATAGAAAGAGATAGTTCAAACGGCCAGTGACGTCAGAGTAAGGGCGTTATAGTACCTCATTACTAAGCTGTGGTAGCTTTTCATACAATCTCTTTGGCATGTGACGTCACGAGTAGATTTTTCATAGTAACTGGTGGTGCGCTCTGTTTCGTGAGAGAGGGACAGGAGATGCCTCCTGTAGAAACTTTAAAAGCTTATTGCTCCGTGATTTATTTACCGATTTTGCTTATTTTTTCAATTATGGCATTCATTTTTAATCTTCTTTATGAAAGTAATATTTACTTGTTCATTTTTAATAGTAGTCATCATGCCTATTAATATCTATGCTTTATTGCATTTTTGAAGATTACGAAATCATCACATTATGTGAATGTTTGTTGGGTATATACTATAGTGTTTCGTAAAAATAAATTCGATAGAAACTATAACAAGTTGTAATGAAACGAAATACATGATATAAAATTCAAAGACCAACATTCTATATAATAAATTCGTCAGGAAACGTGCCACAAACACATTGTTTGCTCTACCCTTCGCCTTAAAAATATCTGGTAGGTAATTAAAGGTAAAATAAAATATAGTGTAATGTATTCCAGCGGCGGGCTCTGCCTGAAGCCGCGCGGCGCGGCGGGCCCGCGCGGCGGCGCGGCGGGCGCCGCGGCTGTGCTCGCTACTGTCAAGGCACTCGCTGAAATGAAGGTGAAAATTGTCTACCGATCTATCGTATTCTTTAGTTGATGTGTCCACAGATAACTGGTGTTATGTTCACAGATCGATCTAACTAAACTCTGCAGTATGGTTCGTAAATGAACACTTTTAAACTTTCGCGACCGGGTCTCGTCGCGTACAGAAATTTATCAAAAAACTATTTTTGACTAACCTCGACGTTTCGCTTCGTTCATAAATTCTCATAAATTCTGATATTGTGCCTACAAATTCTACAAAATTCTCTATTGTATCTACAAATCCTCATTAACTCTGCGTGTTGTCCATAAAACCCTCAAAAACTACCACTAACGTGTCCACAAATTCTCACAAATACTATTGTTGTGCCATAGATTTATATATCAGGATATGCCCGAAGGAACATTTTATTTAGTCATAATGGCGTGAGAAAAGTCAGCGCCATCTATTAGATTTCGCGTTAACTACGACAAGATGAGAAAATTAGGTGCCTGTCGCTGCCATTCAGTGTTGCCAACCGTTCGATTTAAATCGTATTTATAACGATCTTTTTGGCCCCAATACGATGTACGATCGTAAATCCGAAATCGTACGCATAACATACGACCTTTTCAAAGCTTGTAATGTTCGTAACAAAATAAAAAAAAATACAATAAATCAAGTTCATTTTGTCGAAAAGTCAATAACGTCTAGTCATAAACCAAACCATCACACTACATAATCTAATCGTCTTAATAATTTTATTAAATTAAGCAGGTGGCGTCCAAGTACTATACGCGCATTATGCATTTTAATTTGCGTCCTCATTTTTTTCGTTTCGTGTGGATCATTATGAAATGTGTCGGGAGTTTGGTAACCAAACTGTCGCCGTTATATGTATATAAAAAAATATATAAATGAAGAATTTTTTTCTATACTTTTTCTTGCTTTTTTATGTTCTCTATTGTCTCAATACTTAATAAATGTATTATTGTAATCTCGAAATATATTAAGAAATACCAAATATTACATATTGTGTAGTTGTGTATCCTAAAATATTGAATCAATGGGGTAGGTATTATAAATTACATTTTTAAATAATTTTGCATTTTCGTTCAAATTTCTACGCGTACTATCTTTTTTCGGGAAATTGTAGCAAAATACGACCTTTTTACGTCAAAGATACGATTCCCTAAAAAATAATGTTGGCAACACTGCTGCCATTATGTCCGTCAATGTTTATGTTTACAATGATTATTCCAAATATAAATTCGATTATTTTGTTACAAAACAGAGTGTAATATTGAAAATATTGAATTACTTGAGGTAAGAAACTTGGTCTTTCTTTTTACTGCACTTTTGAGTATAGATTGTGCAACCCTTCACAATACAACTTGGCATATTTTGTTTGTGACATTCGACCGATGCCTTCTAACTTCCATCACAGACTGAGCGCTAGTGGATGCCAATCTGTGATATTGGCTCCCACTTCGAAGCGACGCGGCGACCTGTCATTAGGCCTGTCCTTAATATATATGTCTATGTGTTGTGCCCATACATTCTCACAAACCCTGCTAAAGCGTCCACAGATCTTCACATATTCTCTTCTGTCCACAAATCCTTGAAATCTGTTCTTGTGTCCATAACTCCTCATAAAGTCTGTCGCTGTGTCCACAGATTTTTATAAAATGTGCTGTTGTGTCCACAAATCTTCATAAACTTAGTTATTCTGTCCTCTATATATAGATCCTCTGGTTGTTCCCACAGATCCCAATAAACGTGCACGCAGTGATCCCAATCTGTGAGAACATGATATCCGGCCAGTGCATGAAGGTGGGAGACGTGGTGCGAGCTCTCAACGGGCTCTCTATACAGGTATATACCGGATCTTACTGGAATATTGTTATAATGAATCAATATCATCGGCCGGAATATGTTGGTTACGCTGACTACTACTAGTGAGTATTTGGACTGAGCATAGATCTACTCAGCCAATAATTAAAAATTCTAAAAAAGGATATTTTATAAACAATGCTAATAATAACTTGAATATTGGAAGCAGTGAGAGCCATGGGTACTGTTAGGGAAAATCCAGCGCATTATCGTCGCTACAATAAAATTTTCACGAGCGATATTGCACGTGGTGATACTTGCATACTTTTACTTATGATAAGTGTCCTTAGGCGTTTTATGGGGGAGGCTTGTGTTCAGTAGTAGACTAAACTTGTTTCGGCTGTTTATGCGTGTTGTAATGTAAGCAATTTTGGAGTGTTCCCATCCGTTCCTGCATCCTCACTTACAATCAGGTGAGGTAGAGGTCAAGCGCAAGTCTATTCAACAATAAATAAAGGGGGGTAGTAGGTAATGTAGCATGTATCCCCCACAGATCGAGCACACGGACATGGAAGGGCGCCTGATGTTGGCCGACGCGCTGGTGTACGGACAGGCCACATACAAGCCCGCACTCGTTGTAGATGTCGCCACGCTCACACGTAACTAAATACATTAAATATAGTCAATTCACATATGTTAATACGTTTGTATATGTTTATATTGATTAATTCGTAAAGCATAAATTAGAATCACGAGTGTGGATTGAACCCGCATTAATCCATCTATATTTTACTTAAGCTACCGTGACAAGTGGTCCCATGTCCGAATTTTTCCTTCACCTTATACAACCAATTTACGGGGTTGGTAGCGCCATCTATTGAGAGATTCCTTGTCCTATCCAGGACAAAACATTCGTGTGATGTGCATGGTGTTTGTTCTGCGTCTGGGTGTCATATTGTATTATTATGTAAATAATTACAAACAAAAAGTATGAGTATTTTGTCAGTTATATGGTTACCACAGTAAAAGCTTTACTTAGTTTGGGGCTAGATGGCGTTGCGTGATATGTCCACACATTATTATCATTTCATTACGTGCAATGGGTGACCCAACCTGTCGAACACCTTGCTATAATCGAATCAACCAGAGCTACAACAATCGACATCTCTCGAGAATTACACCAATGAAGGTTCGCGCGGATGACGTGATAAAGTATTGTTCCGTGTTGGTGTAGACGGCGTGAAGTCTGCGCTGGGCGGGGGGGCGTACGCGTGCTTCACGGCGAGCGAGGGGCTGTGGGGCCTCGCGCGCGCCGCCGGGGCCCGCGCCGGGGACCGCGCCTGGCGCCTGCCGCTGTGGGGGTACTACCGGGGGCAGCTCGCCGGTCGGTATACTTACACAAGCGTTACTGTGGGGCGGGGCCCGCGCCGGGGACCGCGCCTGGCGCCTGCCGCTGTGGGGGTACTACCGGGGGCAGCTCGCCGGTCGGTATACTTACACAAGCGTTACTGTGACCCTCCACCACTGTTGCCCTACTTAAGGCAAAGTGGAAGACATTCAATCTCTTTTTTCACCTCAGCAGCTCGAAATGGCAACCTTTGCTGCGAGAAAACAGTGTGCAAAATCAAAACCGTATTTTGCTCACTGCGTGAGACAAAGCGATTTCTTTAATATTATTACTTTCCGGTTAGTGTATTAAGCCAGCTTTAGATGTTGTTTTTTTACATCGAACTTATCTAGCATTTGACCACGCTCTCACCTGATGAAAAGTGGCGATGCGATCGAAGGTGTAGCAGGCTAGCTAAGTAAGTACCTATTCACTCTTCTCTTGAACACGCCCGGGTCGTATTTTGGTCGTATTAAACGAAGAATCAAACCGCTTGGTACGAACGGTATTTCGACCATGAAAGGATGGCACCTAGCCGAGCGTCTAGAGGTCCGGTGGTGGAATGGTGACGGGGGAATCAGAGATTACATTTATATGGAGTTTTGAAGAGAACTTAATTTTTTTTCTTTGTTTTGTTTTTGGCGGGAATGTGATAGTGTTTCGTTACTAGATAAGTACCTACCTGTAATGATGTTTTCACTACTGAGGTGAAAAGTTGTATGTGCTACTCGAGAGCAAAGTTTTTGCATCTCATGCCTTTGAATCCCTAATCCTTCGCTTGCTCGGGATTCAACATTAGCACTCGACACAAAAATCAACTTTGCTCTCTTGTTGCACAAATAACTATTATTTGATTCTATCTCTGTTGCATGACAAGCGCTTTCACTAATCATTAGGCGCGGGCCCGCTTCCTATTCCTTTCATAAGCTCAATTTCGAACACATCGTACGTCGTTGCTCGGACGTGGTTATGACGCCCCACGTGGGCACCCGCGGCTTCTATACTAAGCTTTGTTTCAATGCATTTGGTATGAAAGTATGAAATAGAAAGCGCGCCCGCGCGTGATGGCATTTATATGTGGCCTGCACCTTAAGGGTAAAATATTGTAGACATAAACGAAGTTAATGTTTCAGTTGTCCTAAATAAATGTTATTTTCTTTCTTCTTCTTCTTTAGATGACCCATCAGTGGACCTACGGAACAAAGGCGCGGGGAAAGCCACGCCTTGTCTCGGAGCTGCTTTTCTAAAGGTACTTTCGAATTAGTCACTAGAGTACCTACCTAGATTCTAGCCCATGAACATATTGGTGGAATCACTCCCTGTCCCTGTATTGGCTATTAAATTTTAGGTAATGCATTTACAGATAATAATCCTAATAAACTAATTTGAATTTCTGATTATGGTTAATTCCCCTGTCACGTGGACGTCTTCCGGCAGATAATGTTTGTATACTCCAAGCTGCCTTCGACTGCCACTAGCAGGCTGCAAGCTACTTCCAGTGATGTACACCATGTATTGTTTATAGAACTTCGTGTGCACGGAGTGGGTCCACATGGACATCACGGGCGTGGGGCGCGTGGCCCACGGCGCCCCGCCCTACCTGCGCCCGCGCCGCATGTCGGGGCGCCCCACGCGGGCCCTTACCGTCATGCTAGAGGATATTGCGGGAAACGCAGGGACTAACACGGGGGATAAGATGTAACGGACACGATCCAACCTTATAACTAATAAATTATAATGCACATCGATGTTTTTTATTTTTGAATTTCTCAACTGGCATCAAATAGCCAAACATCAAAGTTTTCAATCTGTATAAATAAATAAATATGATATGAAGATTTGTAATCACGCACGGCAATATAGCAAAGTTCTCTGTGACGCACGGTGTGGAACATGACGTGACGTGGCAGTGTCAAAATAAATCAATCCACAGATAAATAAGCAGTGCACCAATGGCTGTCACCGTCTGTCACTGTCACATATTAAGATCACAGACTAAGTAGGGGATACTGAGAAATGTTTACTCTATTGAAATACAAGTGCCTGAAAGGCAAGAAGGTTGACGATTACTTCGAATGTATTTGATCCAAACTACACTATCAATATCTTACTCGCGGAGGCTCTCCTTTTTGTCAATACCGTAAATCACGTAGGGCAGAGAGAGATGAGAACCACAAAGTGAGATGACGATATTCGAGCTGTAGGCAAGTTTTCTCTCTATTTCACATCTTTGTATGGTTTGTGGTCTAGAAAAAAAGATCTATGGCGAGCGAAATACGGTAGAATTTGGATCGAATAGATATGTTTGCAATTGGGACTTCGGCCATGACTGCCCGTGTAAACTTCCGCCACCCAACTCATAAAATAAAAATACTAAACTGGAGACCCAAATCCTGACCAAAATTAGCATTTTATGTTCGCCTAAACCTAAAAATATCTGAACCCTATAAGCATGAGCAATGTATGAAACATTATTCTAGGCAATCTAAGTATTATCACCTTGTGTCGATATTTATGATGCATAAATGTATGTTTTCAGATTAATTGTGACTGAATTTTAGTAATCTGATGTGTAGTAAATACCTTAACTACACTTCAGATTACTGAAATAAAACCTGAGAAAATAAGCCCTTTTGTATTTCTTTGAAACCTCAAACAATATTTTCTGAGGATTTGTAGAAAAATAATGGCTATCAAGTTCGGTTAGGGATCTGATAGAATCACTGAAATGTATAATTATAAATCAATCATAAAACATTGTTGATCTTGAATTAATTAGTTTATTGATAGATCTAATAATAATCTCAAATCAGAAACTAACTCAAAATATTCTAAGCTCTAAATCTTGAAACAAAAGAACTTGAAAATCAAATAAATATAACCAATAAAATGTGATAGAACCTTGTTTACTGTAATAAACACGGAACAAGTAAAACAATTGAAATGAATCAAGAAATATACAATGTTTTCCAATCCACAATTGTTAGGGATTGTTTTGTTTTATTAAAAATAATTTATAATACAGCAACTTGTCTTGTCACAAATTAAAATTACCATTATAGTACATAATAAAATAAAAATAACAACTAAATCACTCGGTAAAGGGGAGCTAAGTTTGTTCTCACAATCGCGGCTGAGGGTATGCGACTAATGCGTCCGTCCGCGATCCGGATCCGGCCCACGACCAACAGCGACCGATTACATTCGGGTTTGGATGGCGCCACGGATGGAGATGCTGGGATCCGGTCGCTGACGGACGCCGCGGTTGTGAGACGGCCGGCGCTGCGTCACGGGACAAACAGAACTCGGAACAAACGCAACGGGGGCGAAATGAAACACCGATGCTTATTGACCTAAAAATGAAGAAACATTTATTTTCAGTATGTCTTTTGTAAAATTTAATAACAGAATGAATCGATCGTCGTAAGATAATAACAGAGCGGATTACTTTACATTCGATAGATTAGTCACCAACGATAGGCGCGGGCAGCGAGTCGCCGCCCGCGGGAATATATTATCGAGTTGATTTACAGAGATACAACGAATACAGTACCGATAAATCTAATTTATTCGTTTACTGAGTTAGTTAAATGGAACATTGATTAGATTGAATGTAGTGATACCAGGCGCCGAGCGGCGCGCGGCGATCTCGCCTGCACTACGCACTACGGCACGCTAAGTATAGTTACAATACTTTTTTTGGATTTTTTAAAATTTTATTCCTCACGTACTTCATAAATATCTCATACTTGAAAAAAATTTACATTAAAATGTATCGGAAAGGTGCGCACGCAGCGCGCACCGAGGCACGCACGCACACATACAATATAAATATGAGCCGACACGAACCCGAGACTTACACCATCACATTGCGACGCACACCTATTCGTTTCCCCTTGTACCGCTACAGTTACAATTTTTCTTACATAGTATAATTAACGGAATACTTTAAATCTAAATAAAAAGAAGATGGCGAGCGCCGCGACGCGACCGGCGCAGCCGCCGCGTCGCCGCGCTCGTCGCAATACAATTACACCATTAAACTGAAACGATGACAATATTTAATTTATCGCAAACACTAGAGAAATGCAGGTCCAATACGATGGTAATATTGTGTGTCATGAAACAAAATGTATATTTAAATTCTCTGCTTTTTACACACACACTAGCCGGCGGCTCACTTCGACGTCATCATGGTGACGAATTCTGGAAAAGAGAACGATCGATTAATGAAACGTTCGCATCGGACGGCGACACCGCAGAATACACAGTACAAGAAAGTTTCACATAAACCCTTGCATAACACGGCTAAGATAAAATGTTAGCACAACATTAACACAACGAACTAACCGACAGGTAACAGATGCACTAATTAATATAAAGATGTAACCGCTATTAGACAGATAATGGCTAGATTTATCGAAACAACATAATAAACATAGGATCAGCGGGGAGCACAGGCCTGCGCCGCGCGAGGCGTGTGCTCGCCGCCACCTCGGACCATACGGAAACCGTACGGTTGTTTATCTCATCATGCCACTACAGGGGATTATGTGAAATACCACCCTCTGGATATTGGAAAACGTTATTGAAGAGCGAAAGCACCCGATCGACAGCGCGGTGCTGGTAAACCGAAAGCGTGCGCAAGCCTACTGGACAATGTAAGTTGGACCGACGTTTGCTGCTCGTTTGTTAGACACGGCGCAGGCGGGATCACCAGGTGGTATTTCTAAAGAAGAGGCTGCTAAACAGAGATTAGAGACATGCACCAGTAACGAACCTAGGCCGGGAGGAGCGGACGCGTGTAATTTTGTCAGCTCGGTGTTAGGCGCCGGTACAAAATTGCAGGCGAGCCGCCGCGGCACAGTGAGTGTAGAGAAGACGATCGATAGTCAAGTGGTGAGATCCCAACGAGAGTGCGGTGTGGGCGGGGAGGGAGTGAGCAGCTAACATATCCAAGGAGGAACAGTCAATAACGAGCAGCAAACCATTCAGATCAACACTGGGGTATACCTATGTGGCACCGCGCTGCGCCTGCGCCGTAGGCCGTCGGACACGTTTCTACACACTACTGGGGGAAACCGTTTCGAGATCACAGCGTTATCGTGGAGTGTTTTCTTATGGTTAGTTACGGTACTAATATCACAAGTGCGTCGGCGGACCGAGCGCTAGCGGCTCCCGTCGCCGCGACCGAATATGATTTGGGCGAGTGCATGGAAGTCTGCAAGAGAGAGAACGCTCGGTCGGTGATACGGCGCACATACAGCGCCCTCTGTGTACCCGGCTGCACCCGCGACCCGGATTCATATTTATAGCGGATGCAACTTAGCAATTGAAATCCGGTAATGCGATGCACAGATTCCAGCTCGCTTCTATAATAAGCCCGTTTTACAATCGCGCAGATCGATGTCGAAAGCCCTCGACGTCAATCCCATCACCATAAACATACATTTATTTACAATTTACTGCCAACATTACAGTTTTGTCGTTTGCATGCGGCCCGCATTTGCGCGACTGCAAAACGTCTTGTGAGCGGTCTTCCACGAGGGTTGGTAGTGTTTATGCGGGGGTACACACAGGTGCGCAATTAGTGGGGTAGTAACGAACTACAGCATGGCGTGTTTACATGTCAGAGTGGGCGCATCGCGCGCTGGCGGGCGCCCAGACCGACCCGTACGTTACACTGGATCTATGCAAGCGGACCACCAAGCGCTCTGCTTACAAAGCATTACCATTATGATTACGTTACATCATCAATAACTATTGATACTAACTAATATGCTCTAAACGAGAACCCCGGCCAATTATTCGACATCACCGACACGCTTTGAATGTGTACTAATTCGTTATCATACCAAACTAGTCAAACTACCATAATTTTCTACTTAGAATGGAGCTAATAAATTACTCAACGTTTTCCTTTGATAAAACACATAAAACGCGGTATTCGTAAATCAAGATTAACATAAACATAGGAGTGAATTTTACGAGGGAATACTTTCTATGCGAGTCGGTTACAAATAGAACGGACCTCGGAACGAGCAACCCAACTGTTAGTGTGAACACTGACTAGTCTACATGCTGGACTTGTGTGTACGGGTCATCGCAATATTAGATTATTGACACTCAGAAGGGTGGTATTGTAGGTGTTATGGAGATGTCATGGTCACTTCCACTCATACAAGCGCGGAATGAAGGCATTGTCGTGATAACTTCGTGACACTTCTTTGTGCATACAAATTATACTTTCTAAGGACTCGTTATGTAGGTTACCGTTACGGTTTCCAATTCATCACTGTCTAACCCTTTGGTTGTAAACTAATTGCATAAGCACAATGAGGATCATCAATAACAAAGTATACATTCCAGGAGCAACGCTATTGTTTGTCCTCAGCATGAAATTGTCCGAGTAAACAAAACAAAAACATCGTTCTTGGCATTTTATAAATACGAGACACTGAAGAAGACATTTTTGTATAGCAAAATCAGTGATCCGATTACTTTCCAACAGATATTTAACATAATCAATACATATCAGTCTTATTGATAACACACAATAAAAATGCTAGTATTGCTTGATAGAATTCTTTCATCATGTCCATCTAAGCTACATTTAATACATTATTAATGACTGTATTGATCATAATACCAACATTACTATTGCAAGGACACGCGGTGAAAACAGAACCAAACTACGTAACAAGCAAAGCGGAGGACTCACCCTCGTAATTGACTTGTCCGTCGCCGTCGATGTCGGCCTCGCGGATCATCTCGTCGACTTCCTCGTCCGTGAGCTTCTCCCCCAGGTTGGTCATGACGTGGCGCAGCTCGGCAGCCGAGATGAAGCCATTGCCGTCCTTGTCGAACACGCGGAAGGCTTCGCGGATCTCTTCCTCACTGTCTGTGTCTTTCATCTTACGCGCCATCATGGTGAGGAACTCGGGGAAGTCTATCGTGCCGTTGCCTGGAATTTTAAAAAGGTTTTTATCAGTTATTTTTGCGTGAGATTATTTGGGAACCACCTTATGCAAATTAGGCCAGCCGTTAAGGCATCAAGAGGAAGCAAATACACACAAAATCTTTCGTTTTCATAGTTTAGTGAATGTCCACTGTTAAAATCGTTAAAACTTCTTATCAACTATCATAGAATGGATTTTAAAGTGACCGTATCAACCACCATATCTAAGATCATACAAAAATTTAGGAACTGTAATATATTTGTGGACATTAGACAATGCAAATGTTTTGGCAAAACTATTCATTCTATTTTAAAACATCAAAAGTCAACATTATTTATTTATATTAGAAGGGATACGAATCTGTTACTAATAAAGTCGACAGATCAACGTAACTCAATCACGTCAACGCAGAAATAAACACAATAATTCAATAATTGATGTTTAAAGCTACAATAACTACACCCAGATGTGCTGAAATAAAATGTTGGTATCAAGGAGAATCGATGGAAAAATTCGGCATCAAGGGTCGACTTTAATAGCTTGTAAAACAACATAATTAACGATACACTCGTTAACAGTATCGTTAAACAAATTACGTGCGATTAGTTCGTACTCGTAGTATCGATTCCAATGAGGGGCGTTTGTTTTGTATTTGCGGAAAATGTTGACATTGCATGAATTCAAATTGATTGAGTAGCTCATATTAATAACCAATAGATTGAAAACTTTCCAAAAGAACCATAACTCCATAATTTGCCAGATACAAAGCCGAAGTAAGCCATACTGTACATAATGATCAACTCGTCACGTGGTCATGTAAGTATACGATAAACATGTCACCTTATCGGCATAGCAAACATGGAACTCAAATAGTGCGTTGGTTATTAGTACATCTACTACACACGTACTACCTAAGTACGTACTCTATAAGGTCAAAAACTATTTTTTTCTAACCCGAAAAAGTTGGCAGTTCTCGTGTCATCAGGGTAAAGTTCAGTTGTAATAATTTATGCGGAACCACGTACTAAAACAAAATCAATGTGCTAATTAAAACTTTCCACATGAGCCACAATCCAAACAAGAGGATTAACGAACGCAATAACCAGCCTTCGATAATAACTGCTGATAACGGGGTATTTGTACCATGATCCTGGCACTAGCAGAATCCTTTTGAATTGGACCGTTGTTTGTGAAGCGAATCTCGTAAAATAACGGCCTTTTTATTAGGAGTTGATAACAGATGTTTTAACAAGTCACATAAAATTATATTAAAATTGGGTGCGATTTCCCTTAGAATAATTATGGCTTAATTAGCTAATCAATGACCGAGGGTCCTAAACGAACTGCTTAAAAAACAACGAGCACTTCCCTAAACGAAATCTGTTCGCAAAGGGGTTAGTGTACCAATCGCGCAGCTGTCGTTGGGGGGTGAACGCTCCTCAGGCGAGGCGTTGCAAAAATAAGTGAGAGTTAAGTTTGGCAGTCTAATTCTGGGTTTAACCTTTCCGAGGTGGTTCGCCAGCTATTTTTAACTGCTGAGCTTTCGAGAATGCGCGACGTGTTCGCGACTTGTTGTTCTAACTGGCTTCTGCAGAGCACCTGGGCTGCTCATCAGTTTGCGGGTTGTAAATTTGTCGTGGCTTAGCGGTCTCAGCTGTCTGGCTCGCCGTCGATGCTTTCAACAGCTATTACAAGGTACGGCACATATTATTCAGCAGAGAAACCGTAGTTGATGACATAATGGGGGAGGTTATGTGTTTGATCATTCGAATCTCCACATTACTTACTATGCCAATACAAAAAATGAAAAAAAAAACTGGCAAGATGTTTTTTCCTTTTATATAATTCAGAACTGCTCCTCGCGACACACGTATATTCGACAGGGTATACAGCTAAATCAAACATACACGAGGTACCGAGTGATCTGCGTCCGTACACATGTACCATGTGTGAGCCGGCAACAATGGACCGGTGTCGCCTTGAACCCGCGTGCGTCGTCGCCCGGCTCCGGCGCTACATCGTCCTATTTGTTGTCTTTGCATCGATTCACACCATTCCAAGAACATTCAATGGGAAACCCAAAGACACTGCTTAATAATGTACTTGAATTTTAAGATAACATAAACATACTGTCATCACTAGATCCTTATAAAACATACATCGCGATTCCCGTAATTGTCGATTCTACGCATGTTTTAAAGTAGCTACACATAAGTTGTTTGTGCGGCGGTGATGCTGTTTCGCGCATGATAATTGATAGCCGCCTGAGTCATGAATGTGAGTCAACTCATATCATCAGAGCATCAAGTAATTGCCATTTTACCGTCTTGGCAAATAGGCGTTTTTGCAAAGTCTTTCTACGAAGATTGGACGTTAGATTTGAAGACCTACTACAATATTAACGGTATCGGGAAACCTTACAAATCAGAAAATAGGTTGTATAGGAGACAGTAAGTAATAGATTGGAACTAAGTCGAGCGACTTACCTACTTCTTACCGAGGCCGAGGGGTGGGGATAGAACGCGGTCGATACTCTAAGCTTGAATAACTGACGTGAAGGGAAACTCCAACACCCATCAATATCAATGATGTTTGCAAACAAATATACCAAACGCATGTTCCAAACTCAATATCGGCTAAATCGGCATCGATCGTTATGGCGACTTCAAAAAACAGAGCCCGCATAAAATTTGATTGCTCTCTCCAAAAGCGGGGTGAATCGGTATTATTCGGCATCGCAATCAAACCGCAGCCCCGGTAATCCCGGGGCATTGTAAACACGACTCCGGGGAAAGTTCGATTAAACCATTGTTGATGGTATATAAGCTGTAAACATGTCGCTCCTACGCACGCGCTGCTCGGCTGTAGGCGCACGCTCGATAATAATCATTACTATAATCGGAGATGAACTCACTGATGTGTGATTTTATAAAAAATACGTCACTTTATCTAGATATTTGATTACCGCAGAAGCCAAAAACCTTATTGTGCCGCCATAATACTCTATACTCCAAAATATCACTCTAGTCTAGTCTCATTGACTGGATATAACAGAAAATCCGAGTATCGCATAACTTTCTCTCTTCCTTCACAGGTAATGGAGTGCAGGCTTTCACGCATGTGTGGAAAACTCGCCAACTATTCTAATTATTTAGCCTCGAGACTGTAATCTGGTCCAAGTATTTGCTTGATTAACTTTAAAATTACAAAATTATCGATTGTTAATTACCATAATAGTATAATTGGACAGATTTGTGATGCGATTGCTCAGCATGGATGGACTATGGATATTATTGTGTCCTAAATAGAATGTTCTATAAAAATGTAATCAATGGACGGCTAAAGATGTGTAAACGTGGTCATGAATATTTCACAATCAAAGTGGATTTAGATTAGCTGCACTACGTACAGATTAGGTACGTTATCGGAGTTCAATCCGGGTTGGGCACTATCATAGCTAGATAGGTACTTGAACAATACGGTAACTTAACTCAATTTAAAAATGTGTCCGAAGGTATTAATATAATGATATTGTAGTTTCCGTCCGAGCTACAAAGTTTAAATAAAATCTTCAGGCTTATTCAGGCGTGTAGTGAACGAATAGGCGAAGCCTCACAAGCCAGGCCGCGAGGACACGTGAGTCACCATGCCGTCACCGCCTCTAGCCACCGCGCCGATTCGTTTCAATGATAATTATACCATGCCTCATTGCCTCGCAAGGATTAAAATGAACAAGGATACTATTTAGTTCCTTCGGTGTTAATCCTTATAACATGTAATAGATTGGCTTTGATGAATAAAGCCAAGAATGCTATTCTTCCTTTCTGTCTCTTGCCTCCACGCAAATGGCAGGTCATGGTGTCATCATCCTCCCGAAGGTTACCGACTTGACTTGGAAGTAAACTGACCACTTGCCTAAACGACAAGAAGAAGAAGTAAATACTAATGTATCCAAGTCGAAAGTGTAGAACTCGTAATAAAAAATAACATTTTACGCTAAATTCGAAAAGGCGAGATTGTATGCGGAAGGAACTGCAATATTATCGCGGTAGAAGAAGTCACCGACTCATGTACGCGGGTTACTGCTCGCATTACGTTACGAGGCTGTCTTAATGATTCTCCTGTATCCGGTACGCTGGTGCTCATCTGGTTCGCACAATGTAACTACATTCCTTGAAACATGCACGAAGATTGACTAAACGAGTCAATTTGTTGTAAAGTCGAAAGATAAAGGAGCTCGCGACAAGCCGACGACGTGCTTCTGGGGAAATTGCTACAAACGCGGTTCTCTGGCCGCGGGCCAGGTAAATATGCAAATTCATTTGCAGTCCGCTGCGATTCCAGATGTCTCCAAAGTAGTGTCAACAGTCAACACTGTTTATAGTTAGTATCTTTACAAGTGGAACGTTAGCTTCAGGTTGACTGTGAAGGTGTTCTGAGTCCCGAGAGAGATGCATGTGTATGTGCATGTGACGAGTTATAATTAGTGTTTAATTGGCCGCGGCAGCTGAATGAGGGCGTGATTCAGAATTTGAAAGGGCACGAGGTAATCAGGACGACAATGGGTCAGCTCGGGCGGCGGCGGGCGGCGCCGTCATGGTGCTGGTGGGACCCGATAGCCAGATCGATATCTTGGCGCGATACCAACGACCCGCCACTCGACACGAGCGGAGATTGTTTCGTTTGTAGCCCGATACTAGTGTACCCTACTTTTGTATTTACGTCGCGCGTCGTGCCGTTTTAAAATATTTCATTAAGTATATGGATTATAATGGTATCACGTCACAACAGTTAAAGTAGACCGTCTATAATGAAGTGACGGCATTGATAATCAGAAAGAAAGAAAGAAAATAAAATTTATTCAGGACATCACACAACATTACATTATAGGAAGCATACACTAAAATTTACACTAGAGAAACAAAAGATAAAAATGTAAGGTTGTGTGATGTCATGACCCAGGTCCCGACTCAGCATATGATTAAGGTCACTGTCAGAAATGTTAAGTTTAACGTTTGCAGTCATGATGTATGTATAATATGAGTATACTATAATACCGTTGATGTAGATACAAACGGCAAGCCAAGCTACAAGGCTGGCCAAAGTCTTCATGATTGTATCACTCCAATTACGTATGAAATGTCTCAACAATTTCCGGGCATATTATCGAAGACATTAATGTTAAGAGCACGCGCCGCGAAACAGGGAAGAGCTGTAAACCACTATTAAATTCACAAACCATTAAGCAAGGCAGACAGGAAACAAAAACAAATTAAGGATAAATTTCAGCTCGGTCCACGCTAATTGGCTGTGGCTGAAAATGTCGAAAACCGCAAACTGAGGAAAACAAACGACGTTCAGCGAAGCCACGTACGCAGGACAATAAATGGCAGCCCAGAGGCGCGAAGTACATAATAATGGGACAAGAAAGGTCAGCCGGTGATGTATTGCCTTCATAAATATAGCGAGCTTGCCTTCCAGCCTTTGTGGTCCTGTATTGGACGACTCGGAGGCATCATTCAGGCTTATATCCTAAGAATTCGTTTCGAACCATATACGAGGCTCGTTAGATCGCTGGTAATAAATGCCAAAATAACAGCCCATTGTATTACCTACCTACTTCCTCGCGGTGATATCACCGCCGCGCCGGCAATGATGCCTGACTTATGCGGTCATTAATTTTGATCAGCTATTATTTCTTAAGCCTGAAGGTCGCCCTTAATACACACTTAAATAAATAAAATTATTGTCTCTGTCTGTTATACTGGTTGAAGAAAGGTGGCGCAAACAGTATCCATTGAAGTAATCCGAGAAAGCAGCAGCGCACAACAAAGTGAAAAGCCGGTCGCGATCGATGGCAGAGTTGCATGACCGGCACCTAACCTATTTTTTATTGTGATCCCGGGTTAGATGAGTAAACACGCGCATGCGCGCAGCTCACTCCGCAGCTCTCGTGATGATAAATCAGTTATAAGTCTGTTAGTGACACACACATTGTCAACTGGCTGCTGCAAATCGAATACGATTAGCGTTAAATACACCGCAGTCCGCGGTACGTGTCGATCCGGTTTGATCGATTGGAAGTCCACTTTAGTTGGACGTCCATTATAAATAATGAGCGAGTTCCCTTGTCGCGGTTCTGATAGCGCCATTCTGGGTTCGACGCGTTGACTTATGTATCAGTAGAATTTCAATCAATGCGAGGAAAGATTCAATAAACAATTAAAGTGTGTGCGGCAGAGGTTGACGGGGGTCAATCAAAGTGGGAGCCGCGCTCGCGTCGCGCCTCACAATCGAGCTAATTGGTCGTTTTCCGCCACGCTAATGACTTGTCTATGCCTTATTTATGTAGAGCCCACCTGCCAGGAGCATTTGCATCCAAGTAATAAGCTGCAATCAACAAGATTCGAAGTTTTAAGGCTGCCCATCTAGGGCGAGGAGGATGATCCTCGTATCCGATTTCGCAAATGTCGACCGCACGAGGGGATGTTTTATAATGCTAAAGGGGAGCGCGGTGGAGTGCTCACCCTTTGCTCCGTTACGTGTGGGGTATCGACCGCCCGCCCGGTAGCCAGTCGGTGTCAGCTGACGGTTCTCGCCACAAATCCGCGATTTATACGACCCTCGGGTAAAATGGTTAGAATCAGGGCCAAGTAGCCAGCCCGCTATCGCCTCATTAAATGTTATTGACTTGGAAGAGCGATCTCGTTAGTGGGACGATATCTTGTATAGTCTCATCGTAAGTTAGGTTATTCGTTTACAAACGGAAGCAGTATTTTTTGGGCTGAGTAAACCATTGAAGTCGACACGTGGACCAGCGGTACTTTTGACCGCGGTCATCTGTCGATGTATCGTCAAGCAAATAGAGTTTAATGCTCGGTAGCATTGTTCCAAAAATAGTTTGGGCGTCGGAGGCGGCCGGCAGCGACCATCTCCCTCCGGCGAGTGAACGTCGGAGGCGGCCGGCAGCGACCATCTCCCTCCGGCGAGTGAACGTCGGAGGCGGCCGGCAGCGACCATCTCCCTCCGGCGAGTGAACGTCGGAGGCGGCCGGCAGCGACCATCTCCCTCCGGCGAGTGAACGTCGGAGGCGGCCGGCAGCGACCATCTCCCTCCGGCGAGTGAACGTCGGAGGCGGCCGGCAGCGACCATCTCCCTCCGGCGAGTGAACGTCGGAGGCGGCCGGCAGCGACCATCTCCCTCCGGCGAGTGAACGTCGGAGGCGGCCGGCAGCGACCATCTCCCTCCGGCGAGTGAACGACTCCTTATCGCAGCGTCCGTGACATCACCGGCGAAACCGATGCCAACTAGAGAACTGTACCGTTGATTACCACCTTGATATACTATTAATAATTGTATCTTACACGAGCATCGCTGTCTGTAACGTAGCTTTAGAATGCATGGTTTGATTTGTGGGGCGCCAATGTGGATTTTGCTCACGGTGAGCGAGAACTGCGAGATCCAGCGCAGAGTTCGCAATCACATTGGGGTAGACACGGCAGGGGTCAATGAAACGTGGATGAATGCATGCTTGGCTCTGCGAATTCGGTCACTAGAGTCGACGCCAGCGCCCACTCACATCGCGTCCATGGTGCGAAAAAAATGGAAAAGTGACCACGAGTTTATGTCGTACAGACGCCAACTCGATATGAGATACGAAAATAAATACATAGTACGCGTCGCTGTCATGTGTTGCTGTTTTATTGGTCGTAGTAGAAACCCGGACGAATGGAGATGGTTTAAATAACATCGCGATGTGGCGAGCAATGGAAACGATCCCCTTGACTTTGATCTTCACGAATTTTGATATATTCTAAGCGATCCAATCTGCCTACGCCTTTTATTGCCACATTATCATAAAAACGTTGAAGTCCAAGGCCACCGCTAGTAATAAGGTAGATTTAAGTATGACAACATTATTCTAAGTTTATATTTAGTTATTTTTCGTAATTCTGAGATGAATAACATCGTTCTATCTTAACCGCTGAGTTTTTATTCAGCATCAATGGCATCAATCAAGTCAATGACGTGTCACATGCTAGCAAATCGCTAATAGCATTATTTATTGATTCACCTTAAAAATGCACTTTAGAATACAGTAGAAACCTGGGCCAATATGATTCGATTGTCTATTAGCAATTTTGCGGTGTGATTTATAAACGTTTTGCGGTAGCATGAGCAGCATTAAAATAATTATCATACCCACGAATAGACGATATTCAGCATGGATGGAAGCGTGCCCAAAACAATATTTATTGGTCGGATCACATGAGACTCACTGCTACTTATAAAATACTTGACAAGCTTCCTCAAGTAAGTTTTAAAAGCATATTTATGCCAGTTCCAGTCATTAAAAAAATAATATCACTGAGAATATAACCATTTAAAATCTAACGATTGGGAATTCACAACACAATTAATAAGTAATCATTTCAGCAGTGAACGTCTTCAGGCTGATGATGATTATGGTGATATTTTTAGTACTTAAGGCGCTGAATGCTCCCAAATCGACTATTTTGAACGTGATTCTCTCAAAACGTATACCATGTACAGGATAGAAAAAAATGCACGTTTATACTGGTCGTATCTTCTTTCCATCTGCCGAAACCGAAACACGTTTACGAAAAGTTTTCTCGATTGAAAAAAAATCGTGAAGTGACCTCTAAAAAATCATTCAAACGTCCTAAAATGTTACATTATAATAAGACACCCCATTGAAATAAATCATAGTGATAAGCTATGACAAATGCATCCGTCTATAAGCTTATTTTTTTTATAACAATAAGCATTTCTTTTATAACTAATTATTTGTACCGAAAAATGGAAAAGTCGAAGTGCAACGCAACGTAATCGCCATATTGGTGCTATGCATAAAGCGACCCTATCAGATACAAAATAAGTTTCAAGGCAAGTTCTGCGGTAATAAACGTGCTCGCATTGGGTCCTGTCAGGGCCTCGCTGCCAATGGAAAGAGCTATTTAACTAGACTTAAAGTTTAATTTCCCAGAAGTCATCTGTATGGACGTTATAGCTGGTATTGTTCCGCCATTTAATATTTCCCAGAGTAAACTATAAAGCGAGTCGGCTCGTGGAATTAGATCTTAGTCACGACTCCAGGCTAGGGTTCAGAATGGGTATAATTTTGGACATACCTCCGTATGGGAAGAGATGCGGAGATTGCTTAATTTGGATTTACGATGTCTAACATCTGCGGTCATGGATCTACTTGGCTCGGCTCTTATACGGCTTATGGTTCGTTCTCTCGAACAGTGTCGCATCGGATATGACTGTGTAATGATAATGAGAAACATGTAAAATTACGAAAAAGAGAAGCGAGATGTCTTGTCTAAACAAGGATTTGCGGTTTTTGTTATAAGTCTACAAATACTAGTCCTGTCGCGGGAATCAAACCAGCTGCCTCAGGGTTATGAGGCGATTCGCACAAACACCACACCACAGAGGCTGCCGATATAAGTTAGTTACATATTTATTCACCAATATTAAATGTCCATAATGTTAACGGTTTTTAATGTCAGTATTATTAACAGGAAAACGTCGTGGTTATCGCGTCGCGTAATGAATTAATTTGCGACGGAGGATATAATGCGACAGGATGTACCAATATCGCATTGTTGTTTGTTGCAAACTCTACATGGAGCGAAGTGTATTGCCGCTACCATGCGATTGAGTCCTCCACCGTCAACGATGAGCGCATAATATGCGAGGCCCGCGAGACGATATATTATGAATAGTTTTATTACATTTCGCTTTACAACTTGCCCAGTTTAATAATCGCGTAGTGTCGGGAAATCCGAATAATTGCCGCCTCGTGGCCATGACAATCCACTGGCTACGCGTCCCCTGATAAAAACAATTTAGATCGTATCCAAGGGAGAAATTAAGATAAGAAAGATTACCTTTATCGAGGTGAACGATTAGCCGTTCTGAGTAAAGTTTATCGTGTTAATAACACCGTTATGTCAGAGGATATTGGGGCCAATTTTAAAGGGTTTAGTTGACAGATCTAAAACTCCTAAAACTGGCTGTTCTTGTCAAATAGACGGCAATGTAAGAGACAAATATATTTTTATTATTTTAAATACTGTCAAATAAAGCCTTCAAAATAAGGCCTATTATGGGTATAATTATAGTTTAAAAAATAAGTAGCAATGAAACAACCGACTTTAAGAAATAAAATAAAATAAATATGAGTGAACATTTCACACAGCGCCATCGAGCCCCAAACTAAGCATAGCTTGTACTATGGGAACCAGATAACTGATACTAATACTTAGATACTTTTTTGTTTGTAAATACATACATAGAATACAATATAACACCCAGACGCAGAACAAGCATCTATGTTCATCACACAAATGTTTGTCCTAGGTCCCACAGCCCTCAGTTCAGAAGCCAGGGTTACTACCAACTGAGCTATCGGGCCCGACTTTTTGACGTTATTGTTAGTTCAAACTGCCGAATTTTTCAAGTTGACGCGACGCGACACCGACGATGCGGCCGTACCGTATGCATTTATATCTTACACACATTCATCTGTCACATAAATACAAAACATTATTCAGGTTGCTCAATTTGCATAAATACTTACAAGCTTGTCCAACAAACCGTAACTCAAACGCAAGTTAACGGTACAAAACAAAAAAACCGAAACGCTGTTTAAAAATGTCTAACTGTAAGTTTCAACTGTAACAAATGTTTCCAATCGGTTTGTTAAACATTCCAGTTTTTCGCGGTGTTTTTCCGTTTTGAGCGGCAAATAGCCAGTTGCATCCTGTAATTGGTTTAGTGGTAGGTATCAGGAGGTTACGCATGCACAGGAGACAGGCAATTGCTACAAGTGCTTGCCTCGCTATTGAGTTACCTAGAGGTACTGTTTACCGGACGACGCTCACGCCAGACTTCAACGACAAGCGTGCCCTTGCATTGTTATGTTAATATCCCAAAAAGTATAGCATGCGGATTTGAAGTACCTATATTATGTGCTGATTTTTACAGACTCATTTTTGACATAATACATACAAGAGCGTCAATAGCGTGCATCCTGACAAACCAGATAACTTGTTAGGTTGAAATGATCAGGCTATCCGCCTATTTTTTATTTATAGTATTATTAATATTATTATCAAACAACTGGAACGGGCGACAAGGAAAGAATGTAAGCTATCATTCCCGGTGCGATCAAGTTCGGGTTCGTAGACACATGCCTCGAATTTTTGTGACTCTTGAACATAATCGACATAATATATATGTAGTTTTACTGATTCGTTCCATGGATTGAATATTCGTGCGTTGGATTGAAAACTGCACAAGCTACCGTACCGATAATTCGCACTCGTTCTAGGCTATAAGCCAAATAGAATAGAAGAAGGATTTCGATTAAGCAATTTTAGATCTGGCAAAAAAATATCTACTTGACCGGCCATGACTATGCATGGATGCATTCCGTGCGCGCATACTTTTAGCCGTATCAATCACCTGTGATTTATGCGCATGCGTTGCGACTCGAGATTGAGCTCGAGGTGTGGTCGAGCTACCGACATGTTACAACTAACATGTTATTAGGAATTATTACGTAGTGTTTACAGAAACTTTCTAATAGATAAACCATTGCTGAAGAAGGAACAGAAAATAGTCAATTATTAGACCAAATCGGTATTATACTTTATGCGTTTGAATCATAAAAATTGTATTAATTTAAGCATTACACTACGGCGTTCGACATAAAAATACGTTGCAAAGTCACGGAAATTATTTAGCAAGTTAGCATCTGTAAATTAACGACCAATGCTGATGTTGATATCCACCAGCAATCAATATATATAGCGTAATGTCAAGGGCACAGTCGCTGTACAATACAAACGCAATGTAAACACCAGCCTACAATAACACTCGGCCGCTCAACACGCGCCACCCACTGCTGCTCTGATAGATCTCACTAATGAGGAACGGATAGAAGCTATTTATCACGCTTTTGTTAAAAATAAATGGGTTTAGAAGAACTATTGCTGGACAAGGAACACTGTTCGAAGCGTTGAAAATACTATAGAAATTTAAATCTAATTCTATTCAAACGTGTTCAAGTGTAAAATGTTGTGATCGCTCCACTTTTCGAAGGTTGTTATCTGGCAGAAGACGTCGCTGTCGTTGACATGAATGTAAGATGTAAGACGGACTTTAATTAAAATATGAAAAAAAAAAACAAGCCATTTTGTTCGGGTTTTTTTTTGATGAAGCCGAAGATACAAGTATTGACTAACTACATTAAATTTCATATTGGAACTAATATTTTACTTGTTACACTGTCATGTAACGTTCATGAGTTGAAATGGAAAATTTAATGTAATGAATGTATCAAAACACGCGTCGTTATCACCATCCAAACAGTGATATCTGCCCATTTATATACATTGCTCTGATATGGATTTGTTAAGAAAATATTGTTTTCTACTGGGTTACGGTGCTTGCTCGCCTGCATGTTAACGTTAGACGTGTAATCAAGATAGGCATGAAGGACGTTTTGTTTAGAACATGGAGTTCTTTCGAGTTAGGCAAGGTATTTGCGCCTCGCTCAGCGGTCAGCAGATTGGAATTCAAAGGTAATCTATCTAGCCGGTCGAACTGCGCACCAGTATGCACACAGCATAATAGGCATTACTCAATTCGCAAACATTTTATTTGACTTTTTGCAGATTTGTAGTTTGCCAAAATAAACACACGGCCGCGGTAATCCCGTGTGTTTTATGAAACTTTAATATTTTAATGAAGCTATCAAAACAGTGATATTTAGGTACAGTTCGGAGACGACTTTCAGACGATTGTCAACTTGTTACTTTGGGTAATTTATATGGTATCCAAATCGAGAATGATCTAGATATTTTTATGGATTTTTCAGGATGCGTGTGTGCTCAGTAAAAACCAGAGAAAAGTAGCAGTAAACATACGTTCTGATAACGAATGGCGCGAGCCAGCCTACGCAAGCATACCTATACCTGCCGTGATAATAGCTTTACATTTAAACATTCGTATTGAAAACGCTTCGGTTCCCGCAACAAATCGTAATTTTTCAATTTCTAGTTAAACAAACATCTAATGCTAACGTTTGCGTCGAAATAATTTATTGGTGTTTGCTATCTGTTGGTTTTATGAGATTCTCTGTATCGCATCGGTGGGAAAGAGAGGTATCCCAGTAACAGAGTAAAGAGACAGCTAGAAGATTGTCGGAAAGATGAGACGAAACTGTTTACTTGTTTAGACAACTAGCGTTCATGAGTTTTTTTTAGACCCTGCTTGTTACTATCGCGGAAATGTTCTACAGAATCCCGTATAGTCAGCGTGGCGGATGAGTACGAGCTAGAGCAAGACAGACTTGGCTTATTAGTAGTTAGTGTTAGTGCTTTGAGACAGTATTCGGTACCCAGACATACCTATATTCTGCTGCCATTTACCAGTTGCAAATAAAATAAGCAACGGCCAACTGAACTGATAAGGATCGCGTATCGTTTCGATAACATTTGTAGAGTTATTCCACCAGGCACGTGCAAAATCCGATTGTAATTTATAATTGTTCATAATTACGGTTTTATTCTACTGATCGTAACTGATAGCTTTATCTTACTCGAGTTTCTTTGTAAATGGTAGTAAAATCCCAACATTCTGTTACGATCACAGAATTCACCCTATTTACATTTACAATATCGATCATAATCTCCTTCTAGCTATTTTTAAACAAGCTAATGCTGTTGGTCTCTACCGACCTTTACAGCGTCTGCGGGCAGAAGGGGAGGCTGGGCGCATAAGCGCCAGGGCATCCCTAGGGTGCGAGCCTCGGCCTTGGCCGATCATCTGGGTCACCGCCGGGAGATGATCGAGAAGTCTACTCCCACTGGAAGAGTGGAATGCAAAGTCGCGACCGTTCTAGCTAACCTACAAGCCCAGATTACTAAAACAACGTTACTATGCAACGTAGACGTACCGGTTGTCATTAGCTTTACTCGCGACTTCAATCGCGTAGTAGTATACCTAATTACCTACTTATCTTTATCTACAACCTTCATACGTAAAAAAAAAAAACAAAAAAGTTTGGTAAAAATTGCCTGATCGTTTCAATCATCACCAGGGAATAGCCCTGCATTATTATTTCATTTTATCGCTAGGTACATATTTCCATTGGAGCCTTCATGCTATAACGGCCAGGTACAGTTACCAGCGAAATGAGTAAAACATCAGAACGCGGACGTGTACAAGCCCCGTTACTGTCGCCCGCCCATGTATTTGGCTTCCCCTAACGGTTTCCTTAAACAACTCAACACTTACTTCTATGTACACCTCAACTTGGTTGAGTCATGGGCATATGAGTTTTACGATTGCAATCATAGTACACACACCTATTGTGTATTAGTTAATCATTTCGATATAGTCTAAGCTCAGTTTACAGGAACCTTTAATGTAGGTTTTTTATGCTAGGTATAGGTAGCAAACAAGCATACAGCCCTACTGATAGGAAGAGATCACCATAGCCTATGGACATCTGTAATACTAGACGTGCCACTGATGCGTTGCTTACCCTGATCAAGGTACAAGGTATTAGTAATACTAATAGGTGCTTACCGTCTGCGTCAACTTCGTTGATCATGTCTTGAAGCTCTGCTTCTGTGGGGTTCTGTCCTAAGGATCTCATGACGGTGCCCAGTTCTTTGGTCGTGATGGTGCCATCGCCGTCTTTGTCGAACAGTGAGAACGCCTCCTTGAACTCTGCGATCTGTTCCTCTGTTAGTTGATCCGCCTAGAACACAAAACGTTTCAATCAACAAACAAACTATTTTAACGCGATCAAAGCGAATTTTGCAGCTCTATTTCGAGCACGGTAAGATCCATTGTAGTCTGGCAATTGGCAAACAGGACACTTAAGTTAGCAATAACTATGTTTAACGAGTTGCGAGATCACAGGGAGGATAAGTTTTTTGTAGTTGGGAGTGGAGACGTACGCGTCCAGCCATGACGACCATCTTTATAGAGCTCCAGCGACAGAAGGCCGTGGCAGTGGAGTGGAGTGGTACCGGGTGTCCTGGTACCTGGGCCCCGGTATCGCCCGATAAGATACGCAGATTACGTGTAATTACCGGCGGCGACCTTCTGCCGCGTCACACTGCGGTCTTTACGTCGCTGATATGAATGCTGCAGTACGCTTATCGTTTATCAATAATGGCGGGTCGTAATAATCCAAATTTATAACGATACTGTAATAGCTATTTACTGAGAATTGATTGT
The DNA here is from genome assembly GCA_963580505.1 of Ennomos erosarius. Lineage (NCBI taxonomy): Eukaryota > Metazoa > Arthropoda > Insecta > Lepidoptera > Geometridae > Ennomos > Ennomos erosarius. The sequence continues at coordinate 14,112,077 of OY756991.1, forward strand.
GGTTATCGTTAGTGTACTTAAATGGTTGCTGATGTACCTAACTACCTAACTTGGGTTAGATACAATACAATCGTGGTAGCAACTAGCAACTTATTGTTTCACAGCGGTTTTAGTTTGAAGACATTAGTTACCCTCATCTACTTAAAAAATAAGACTTTGAACAGTAAATTATTAAAATCATAATAATTTCACACCAGATAGCAGATATCTGTAAACATCTTGTATGAAATGATAACAAATATAATAGCAGAGTTTCAAATTGGTTAGTAACTACTACATACTGTTTAGTTATCAATACAATTTTATTTCACAGAACAGTTAAGAATTATTAGTTATAATAATACAATAGTTTTGAATAAATTCAGTTGGTAACAAATAATTGCCTAATTAGTGGACATTTGGATGTATTTCTTTCCTGTTACATAATATAGGTACCTACTCTATTGAGGCAGCTACACATTAAATATCAAATTGGTGTTGATAGCATTGTGCAAAATTATAAAATGATTTAAATTCATACTAAGATCAACATGGTAATGTATAATTTGTACAGAACTATCAATTGTTTATCTGTTAGGAAGAACAGCAAGTACTAAGTAGTAGGCTAGTACTTGAAAAATTATTATTATTAACTTAAGCTTACAGTTGCAGTGCTATGCAAGCTCAATAATAGTAATAACCTTTTATTGTGTTGTATCAACAGTATTATTTGTGTAAATTCATTTAAATTACTGCGGAGTGAGTTTTTAGTTTAAGTAGGTACTTTGTTTAGTGCTTTTACCTATACCAGATATAAATAAATTTATATTACAACAGGCACCATAGTTTAATGTTGCTATCCCTCTCATATTGTTGAAAATAACATGGACTGCACTAGTTTAATAATCAAATTAAGTTTAGTTAGGTAGGATTTTGTACAACAGAACAACCACCAACATGTAATAATATAACACAATAATAAAACCAGTAAAATATTATCAACTAGATTAGGTTAAACTCAATAATAATTTGATATTAATATATCATTAAATTTTTTAAATTTAGTTTCCTGTTATTACACAAGTTTTTGTTGGTCATTAAATGCCTATTAGAGCAGCAAAGTTACTAGCTGCATAGTTTTATAAAAGTTTTTAGTACAACCTTATAATTATTAAGAGTTCCTATGTCTTCTACATATTCATATGAAATTAATGAAATAAGACATGTTGTATGAATGAAGTAGCAAAAGAACTAAGAATTTCTAAGTAGCTATGTAATGGGGGAGGCTTATGTTCAGCAGTGGACATCTACGGGCTGATGATGATGATGTAATGGTAAAGGGGCAGTGTGTTTATTAAATTCCACAAAGTATCTTTGTACAATACTAATCTCTAAATAATGCATCTGCAACCAAGATACATATTATATTATTGTACAATGTACACACACAAAATTATATAATTTTATATACACAGAATTCAATTGATGCATCTAGTAGGGTATCTACTTCAAATAGTGTATTCTAAATCTTAGTTTTGCAAGAGTCACCATTTTACCCTGTTTTAACTGTTTACTATACTTTATTTGCACTTTAAATACAGAAATAATGGAAATCAATAGTTGTTAATGGTAAATCCAAAATAATAGCTCTTGTACAGCAAAATATCACTTTACATGATAAGATCTATTTGTGAAAACTGTTAAAGGCTATATGTATATGTTTTTAAGCTGCTTGTTTTCCAAATAATAAATAAATAAATAGATATTTTCCTGTACAAGTGCTATTATTATGCAGTTACAAATTAATGTAGGTACCTATTTATGTAAAAAAGTTGCATAGCTTTAGTACCAAAAAATTGAAAATTATTTAACAGTAAAGGAATAGTAAACATTGCAATATTTTTAAATACAAGTTTGCAGTCATATCTTTCTTTTTACCTACCTGCTTATCTTAACAAAACAAATAAATGAAATATATGAATAATGCATTTAATAAAGTCCATGCTCCAGTCCTTACACCATTATTTATTACTATTCTAAATGAGGTATAAAATCATGGAACTAATAGCACAACATACAATAATCTACAAATATTCAATTAACTGTTTTGATATTTAGAAATGTTAAATAGTATGTAGGTACTACATAAGTGTTACAAGAAAAGAAGTGCATTCAAAGGATCATGCCTATACCCCTCTGTATTCGGAACAAAACTCTTAACTTTGTAATCATAGGAGTGATTGATAATGTACATTATGTCACCACTAATTATTTACAACACCTACCTGTTAATCAACCAACATAGCCATAGTACCTATCTCGCTAGAAGAACAGTCACTAAGTTAAAAACATACTATGACAAGCAAGTAGGAACATGCATCCTTATCAGTAACTGAGCAATTATATTCATGGCCATTGTGTATTTCCATGGAATGTTTCAGTCAATTCTACTTTGTTACCAGACAATAGAATTGCGGATAGCAATCTCATCTGCATTTAATAAACAACTGAAACAGCAATCACTATACAGGCAAAGCAATCACTGCACAGGTGCAAGGTTTTGATAATTTTTTCATAGGAAATGTGGATTGTTATTAATTCTCCACTCTAGCAAAAGTAAACTTTGCTGGAATTCTGTTTACAATCCTCGGACTGAGCAGAACATCCTCCCTAAACTTCACTTTGTTTACTATCAGATAAAAAGACCTATCTCTCATGGTCTGATGTTTCTGTTTGACTTTGAACTACACTGTTGCAAGGTTAGTCAACAGATACTGCTGTGTGTATTTTACAAGGCATTACACTGATACTTGTACTAACATCAGTGAGGCTGTCAGCTTTGTATTATGTAGCATAATGAGCATGTTAACCATAGTCGGCGACGCTGCAGCGATATATCACTGCCAGACATTCTTCTGACTCACAAACATCCAAATAAGCATCAAGTTCAATCCGCTGGACTGGTTTACCTTGAAAGCTTAGCTTTCCTATGAACTGGACAACCAATAATTATAATTATGTGCCATGATCTCGTAGGGAAAACTAATCCAAGTCAGCTGCGTTAGATGCACCGCGTATTTACATAGTGAACCGACAAGACAAATCGGACCGATCAAAGAACGAGCCGGCGCCGGTGGAGCGGAACGTTACCATTGTCTTCCGGCACCAGGAAGCACGGCAGCTGCTCAATGCTCAAATGAATTGCGTATGAAATCACAAAACGATGCGATGAGTCAACCGAGCGTTTGACAGTTGAGCCGGCCGATCGATTTATCGATGGGGCGCGATACTGCCTCTGCCGCTTGTAGTTTGCACGGGACTACTTGTTTTCGGTATTTTAACTTCGAGCGCCATTATACGGCGTCATCGACCGACCGGCTTCGCTGAAACTAACGTCATTTCACCGGCACCACCTACGATACTATGGCGACGGACGATTCTCGTCTCGATGAATTTTGACCGCCTTTTATGATAGTCAACGCTTGTTGAACCCACAATTATCTTCTCTTGATCTTCGCACGGTTCTTTCTCCGATCGTTTTCTGGTATTGGCATACGATTACGATCCGCATTGCGGTAAAAAAACGGCCATCACAATAATATAAATGGAGGCCGTCATCACTATAAACACCAATGCACCACATCCCCGAAATATACCCAGGACTAGATAGGGAATGATCCCCTGAATGCACTTTCAACACCATTCATCAGAAATAACACTCACCATTGTAGATTAACTTGGATTATCTGGAGCTACACTAAAAAATCACAGTCTACGCCGCAAAAGCGACCGCACGGTACGACGGTTGACACGATACTGCCGCCCCCACTCGCGCGAGCGGCCGCGCCGAGAAACTCTCGACCGCGATTCGCTTCGAGTCGACGCGATTCGTTCCGAATCGACTATTCGATTAGTGGTGTTTTCATATCCGTTTTTCGATTGTAGAAAGGCTTTTTGAACTAACTTGATACTTCTATGTTGTTTCACGCGCGAAATTTTCGAACGTCCAAGTCCATGTCTCGGGAACGCACGACACAGGATTAAATTTGATCTGCAAAGGATAGTCGGTTATATATCGGGCGGGTGCGGCGGCGTAAACTGTCGTTCGGCGCGCGCCGATTGGCGGTCGCGCACCTGCAATGCGTCACTGCGGGGCGCTAGTGGCGGCCACGAGCGAGTGCTGAGCTGTGAGCGCGGCTGGCGCGCGTCCCCAGCCGTCAGCTTCGTGAGCTTGCAGCGGCGCAGCCTGGCAACTGATGAACACCTCGCTGCCCCAGTTAGTAATTATAGTTAGTAGTAATTGATGAGGCGTGCTGCAGTAGCCACCCACAGACGCATGCCAGTCATGCCAGTCGCGCTAACGTGATAGCATGGCTGACGCGATGCGCGACGCGGTAAACAGCGTGTCACCACATCTCCAGAGGCTCCACGCCCACAACCCAAATCCTTACAAACTAAACTTCTGGCGCTAATCAGTATAACTTATTATCAATACTGAGGTATCATATCAATATTTACATTTTACAATTTGGAGTACCCAGTAGTTTTGTCTTGAACCAAATAAGTAGTAACTTTTATAATGCGAGAATAGGATAGAACACTAAAAACATTACCCTTCAAAACTATATGCAAGACAAGGGGGTAACTACTGATATACATACTAAAGTAAATTGCTATTAGTACTCGTGCACAGAGGGTTCCTTATCTATCACACAAGACATTATATTGAGCGTAATTCAGACTCAAAACGCAAGTTTTTACCCGACTGTGCCAAGGAAGGGTTATGTTTTGTATCTACCTATGTCTTCATCATTATCATAATCATCAACAGCCTGAAGACGTAAACTGCTGAACATAGGCCTCCCCCAGAGAGCGTCACTTTGAATGGCTGCTTGCCTCCTGCATCCATCGGCTCCCCACGGTTTTTACCAGGTCGTTGGGTCACCCAGTGGAGAGTGTGCCTACGCTGCGCCTTTCGGTTCGTGGTCGCCACTCGAGAACCTTTCTTCCCCATCGGTTGTCAGTTCTGCGACCGATGTGGCCTGCCCATTGCCATTTCAACTTGCAAATTTTGAAAGCTATATCGGTCACTTTAGTCTTTCTGCGGATTTCGCGTTCCAGATCTTATCTTGCAGAGAAACACCGAGCATAACTATCTACATAGCTCGTTAAGCGACTTTGAGTTACCTATCTATATGCTTGTATCTATGTATGTTTGCATTATTACTTCGTATCTTTCAAACAGATGGATGAATTTCGACAGTAACAGTTGAGGTATCGTTACAGGGGCTCGCAAAAATCTCAAATGCTAACGCTAACGCCAAAACGACAGTAAGCCATTTCTGCGCTGCGATTTGTGAGCGGCTTTTGTGATTTCTGGTTTCTGTTTTTTTTTGGCGTTTGAGGTCTTTGGCTTTGGCTTTTGGTAATATTCTTTAAAGTAAGAGTTTAGATAAGTGTTTGAAAAATAATTCGTTGTGGTTTTCATGCTTGTGACCTACGTTTTCAACTTTAGAAAAGTTTTATGGCTGTAAGCTGCTGCAAATGATTCAAACGGACATATAGACATGAGAAAGTTTTAGGGGTTCATGCAAACACCCTATTGCGGTATTAAAATACAGCTGACGCCATTAGGTACACTATCAGTAATAGTAGGACTGCAATCCAAGTTCAATAGTGGCTGTATATTAGTCGGCGCGAAACGCTGTTCAGTAGCAAAAAATAGGTGCGCGCGAGAAGAGGTGAGCAGTGTGCGCAGCGTGCGGGGGGTTTGCAGCACACTTCACAGCCACTATTAAATTTGACTCGCACTCTATGTACAAATGTGTTGTTTTTCATGAACACGTAAGTTTATTTTGTTTAATTTTCACGCTCACATTTATTATCCCTATCGATTTGTTGAAAACTTTGATTTGCCAGTACCTAAAATATATACAAACTTCTAAGTAAATCATCTATGGCTTACTTAGGTTAACTTCGGGCGACTTTAATAATACAGAGAAATCAGCTTGCTAATTAGCTTTTCAAGCATTACATTATGATTTGCATTTTCAGGTAAAATCAAACATTTAGTTACTTTTACTAAAATATTTATTTTTACGGTACTAGTCCAGACCGACGCACTATCTTTCCCGTGCAAAACTACCTGTTGATATAGGTTATGTATTTTATTTAAAGGTAGTGTACCTACTTACATAATATTCTTTATGATCTTAATCCTTAAAATATAAACATACATTTTTTTTTAATTATAAGGTAAAGGTCAAAGATTCAGTCAAATAATCGATTTTACAAATAATCGATATCAGCCTACGAATTAAAAAAAATTGTTTATGACAAATCTAAACTGTCAACATTAAGTCAAACTCAGACTGATTCGCGATGGGCGGGAATATAAATAAACAAATAAATAAATATGTGTGGACACTTCACACAGCGCCATCTAGCCCCAAACTAAGCATAGCTTGTACTATGGGAACCAGATAACTGATACAATACTTAGATACGTTTTTGTTTGTAAATACATACATAGAATACAATATAACACCCAGACGCAGAACAAACATCTATGTTCATTACACAAATGTTTGCCCTGGGTAGGAATCGAACCCACAGCCCTCGAAGGCAGGGATACTACCAACTGAGCTATCGGGCCCGTCAAATCAATATGATTCTATGTTGATGGGTGGAAACATGTTTTTTTATGTTTTTATATTCTATGTTTTTTTTTCTTCTTATATATTGGCTCCACACATAGTGTATTTAGCCAGTGTCAAGTATTATAATTTTTCAGTGTTATGAATATTTCACGTTAAGTCAAGTCTTAGTCATAGTCCAGTCTAGTAAAGTGGTGGCAACTTTACTAGAAGCTTCTACGGAATTTTGGAAGCAACACGAAAAACCAGGCATAGCTTGTACTATGGGAACCAGATAATTGATATACCTACTTAGATACTTTTTTGTTTGTAAATACATACATAGAATAGAATATAACACCCAGACAAGTGAGACGCTTTTGCCTACCAGAATGGGTAAAAGCCTCTAAATAAAATAAGATTAAAAAAAAAAAAAAAAAAAAAAAACACCCAGACGCAGAACAAAGATTTATGTTCATCACACAATTGTTTGTCCTGGGTGGGAATCAAACCCACAGCGTACAGTTCAGAAGGCAGGGCTACTACCAACAGCTGAGCTAACAGGCCTGTCCATGTCGTCTAATTATTATTATTATTGCCCACCTTCTTATAAAATTTTCTCCACTCAATTCCGAGTCTTACGATCTACACCATAAGGATCTGTGATAAGCTAGGAGGCATTTTCGTTCGAATATTGGAATTCCTTCCTATGTACACGTTGCGCCATATGTTGTGTGGAATATCCAAGGAACTTATATGTACCTCTGGAATGCCTACGGCGGATGGAAACGCGGTCCGATAGAGATGGGGACGTGCGAGGCTCTTGTCTTTTTCAGTAGGACCATGAAATGTGCCCCACGGTTTCAGGTGAAGCCGCGAGGCACAGCTAGTTTGAAGAGGTCTTCAACCCCTAGTAATTCAAAATTGTTTAGGCGCACGCTGAAACATAGGTAAATACAAACATACATACACGGGAAAGAAAGGTTTTCGAGTAGCGCCTACGAACTCGAAGTCGAAGAGGCAAAGTAGGACGACCGGACGATCTAGTGAAAACCTGAGGGAGCTGTTGGATGCAAGCAATCAGGTATGTATACGTATAAGTTCTTTAGCAATATCCCAGTGCTTTTGACATTTCTTTAGCATGACTGCACGCCATTATAATAAAATGGATAATGTTTGTCTTTAATAAATTTGTAATTGATTCAATTGAATTGAAAGTAAGTAATGAATAGGCACCTTCCTAAGTAAATAGTACAGGGGACGGATCCAGGTTTAAATTTTGGGGAAGCCATTCTGGGCTAGGCCAACTAGTAGGTACTAACGAGGGCAGTGAGCTAGAAAAATCAGAGCGTTTGGACTGTAGAAATGAACTATGGAGTAATAGAAGGGGTATGTATACTAAAACGAAAAGCGCGAGCGAAGCGAGCACGATCAAAGTGTAAAGGTGCACCTGGTTTCTGGGTCTCTTCCAATGAGATAGTATTCCTACAATGGCATGTTAAATAATGATTATTTAGATCCTCATCATCATCATCATTAACGGCGTAATAATTAAGTGTGTATATAAGTAAATACCCCCCCCCCCTAGGTGGTCCAACGATTTGGCGAAAACCGTGGAGAGCCGATGTTCGAGGTGTGTTTACAAATACCGAGTACTTGGCCGAGGGCACATGACTCGTCCCTCTACTCAATAGGTGTAATCAGGTTATAAGTCAGTTGGAAGCATGATCTTGATAAATCCATGCTTTTAAAAGTTTTATTCCTTTCAGAGGCCACGGCGTTGGTACTAAAACGTTGCTGGCCGATAAATAGGGCCACAAAATGTGCTGTCTAATATTAAAATAATATTAAAAGGGTTGCTTTCAAAAGATATTTAATTATAATGTTTTTCCCGGAGCTAACAGGAAGTAATCGCTGCTAAGGCAGAAGAATAATACCCAAAATGCTAAGAAATTATTTTCGGGAAGCCTTCCGCTCCCGTCCGTCAGAAACGTTGAAGAAAGTATGATTTTAGATAAACTATGTTAGAAAAATGTAAGATGAAATAATACGGGCTTGGCAGGTCTGTGACCAAAAATCTATGTGGTAACACATGATCGTACTATTCATGGTGCGGTGGACTCCAAAGAACGATTTTCATATAATTATGTAGGTACTTTAGTGCTAAAACTAAATTAAATCTAAACTAAGTACCTACTTAAGTTATTAATATCTAAAAACATATAAATAAAAAACCTCGTTTAAGTCGGCTGTCTGCGGATAAGGCGCCCAAACCTGGCGAAGCTGGCGAGTGACGACATTACATCGTTAAATGGGCAAACTTAGCGAGGTAAGAGCTCTTTGGTCACCTGTAATTTTTACTAAGCATCTGGAAAGCTTTTTCACGAAACCGCGTGCGGACGGACCCCACGGTTCTATGGTTTCTATAATACCCCGAACAGAAGTTTGTACCGATCCCTCGCCGAGAGATTCCTATTTCGTCCGTTTGAGGTATTCCGCCACTTCCGCCACTAGATCAGCTGCTCTTGAAGTGCCCTGGAGGTGAGAGATTGCCAGAGTATTAGCACATGTAGCATCCCAGACCAGGGAACAACGTTAAGCCATTGGGCGGAGGCATGATAGGTCATTTAGGCACCTACCATCCTTATCTTTCTAAATGGTTACTTAAGCATTATTGAAACCATTTTGAAACTGTATTCTCTCGTCAGAGACGCCATTGAAGTTGTTTAATGAAATGCGCTAGCTATTAATATTCACGGCTGCTCCGAGCTCGTTGTACGCTGGCCTTCATTTGCATGCAAACAGGACCAGCGTTGGACGACCCCTCGCGAACTAGTGCTGAACTATGATGAAACGATAAGGAGTCAAACAATAGGCCAATTTGGATAATTAAACCGTATTTTATTCTGTTTATTCATTGTTATGGTTATTGTAAATCAGTGACTTAACTGATGGTCTTTCTCTTTCGTGACGTAGGATTTCAGATGCGCAAGTAGGTAGGTAAGTACGCACTAAGGCTAGGTTAACGGGTGGAATAGGCCTAAGCTCTCTTCTTGTTTTTCTTCTTCTGGCTTGTGATGTATCCGAGCTGTGTTAACGTAACGAATCGATGACGATATTTATTAAAACTATTTATAAACACAGGTTAAAATGTAATGTCACTATTTTTTTATCATTCAGCGATGGCGTGTCTGCAATCTCTAATGCAAATGCGTCGGTACTGCGTTCCATACCACCGCGCAACTCACAGTATACGTCAATGTTTTTTTAGTACACGTTAGGGATGGCAATCATAAAACCTCCAGCTCGCTTATTATCCATTGAATGTACACAAACTTTTCTGAAGCATTCATAAGCCACAGCTCACTAAATACTTACTTATATATTGCTCAAGCCCTGTAAGCCGAAGATTTAATTTTAAACGCATTTCAACCGCTGTTCACCTACCTGCTCGTTTTACCTCTTTCAAATAAAAAAACCACTTTACTGTGGAAATCTTACAAAAAAGTAGCCAGTGTTTCGTTTATTGCATTCCCTTAATAATATAATACTTACTTCCAAACCTAATAGTACAATTTATTCATGAAGTCTTGAATATACATCGTCCTGATTCCGAGGAACGAAACGAACCAACCCTACCCGACTTCCGGTTGTAAGTGGAACTTTTATTTTTCCTTTGGCTACTTTAAACACATTCCGTTTAAAAAGTCATTTATTATTCAAATGTGGTATAACAGTAATAATGGCGGGGAAACCCGCAACCCATTCCGACCTTATTTTGAGAACTTGATGAGTAATTCTGATTTAAAAAGTAGCATGTACGTAATGGGGCTTTTCACACCACGAGTGGTTCGCACAGTGCTTGCACACTTCTGCTTGGCAGCGGAATAACTGGCAAAGTGGAGGTACTTACCTAGACGAACTTTATAGCAAAGTTCTACCACCAATGATAACAGCTGACCTGCCTGCCCTAGCTTTGCAGGGTTGTAATTTGTGCTACAGGCATAAATCAAGAGTAAACGATAGAACTTATCGTAACTTATTACAGTAGACGCGCGTTCCATGTAAATCAGTTACAAACTACGTCGCTATTCGAGAACAAACGGGAACTTTGCATAATTCGCGCCAACAGGGGGCCTACCACAACCTCTTATAGCCTTATTACTTCAATCCACAGACTAATCATACATCGAAAAATGACATAAAAGTAAGAATACTGTAATGTTGCAGAGGCAGACCAGTTTTGTTGACGTTACTCAAAAACGTCATGTTGACACCGACGTGCGACAGTAATAACGCATGATTCGTGACAGTAATGTTTCAAGGTTACAATAATATTGCTCGAATTCATACCATGAACTTATAAAGTATTCCTGCGTGGGAACGAGACGTCTACATATTTATATAGCGTTATCATTGTCGCACGTCGGTGTCAACATGATGTTTTTGTGTGACATCATCAAAACTCCTCTGCCTCTGCAACATTACAGCATTCATACTTTTATGTCATTTTTTATTGTATGATTGAAGTAATAATGCTACAAGAGGTTATGGTAGGCTCTCTGAACTGGAACACGGCGACACTACACAGATATCTTTATTTTTGGCCAGCGCCAGTCATTTATCATTATCACAAGGTAACCAATAAACTGAGAATACCTCGAACCAGAAAATAAATTCAATTTATTAATGTAATTGTAAAGGTATGAAAATATACGTATTGCTAATTCATAATTAGTTTATTCTGCGCTATATTGTAAATGATGTATAGAGTATATAAATGGAAACAAGTTTAAAATAAACCATAGACCGTTGGGTTGTCCTATTTCAATAATTTCGATTTAAAGATCTTAGTACTTAATCGATTTTGATGAATTTCTATGAGATCAATCTAAAAGTGAATCGACTCAATTAAATATAAAAATACACTAATAACACGAAAAAAAAACATACAACCGAATTTAAAACTTTTTGCAGCTGGCTGAATATTATTTGTGTCTATTAAATGAAAAGCTAGCCGGCCCTCAAATTTTATGAAGGTCTGTTAACATTTTCGCAATGTGAATAATGATGAAGTTGTAAAACTAATTAAAGCCGTTATCTCGGGTTGAACTAACCGCTAAGTTGCGATCGTTACGGACCGAGCCGTTACTTTGTAGCTCTTGAAGTTTTGTAGCCTGTAGCGGGACTTGTAGCGCTACGGCTACGAAGGCGGCGATATTTTGAAATCGTAGCACTCGTAGCCGTAGCAAACTAAAAAAACGTAGTAACAAAAATATTCCAGGGTTTTTTTTATGTAATTGCATGACGTGACGAGCTGGTCGTTCACCTGATGTTAAGCGACACGGCCGCCCATAACAATGCAGTGTACTCGGAACTTTAAAATAATAAAGTTTTGCGTGACACTGCACTGCGCACGTCATCCTGAGACATCACACAGTCTAGTAATCAGATTACTAGACTGTGTAATCAGATCATTAAGTCTCATTTGCCCAGTAATTTCACTAGCTACAATGCCCTTTAAACCGGAACACAGTAGTGCTTGCACACTACTGCTTGGCGGCAGAATAATTGGCAAAGCGGTGGTACCTACCTAGACGAACTTAGCAGAAAAGCCTTACCACCTAGTGAAAAATTTCGTGCTTTTTGACACAATAACGTAAAAAATAAACAAGAGTTTTCCTGAGGGGGCAACCACAACGTAACAATCATACATTGACAAATGACATAAAAGTAAGAATACTTTAATGTTGCAGAGCCAGAGCAGTTTTGATGACGTCACGTTAAATCGTTCACTCAAATACAACTGTCATGTCATACCTTTACATCATGTTGACACTGACGTGCGACAGTGATAACGCCATGTAAAAATGTAGACGTCTCGTTCACACGCAGGAATACTTTATAAGTTCATGGTACGAATTCTAACAATATTATTGTAACTTTGGAATAATAATGCCATGAAACATGACGGGTTTGTATTAGCTTATGGTAGCCCAGCAGAACGCATCGTTATCTCTATATAGGTAAGTATAATACAAAAACGAGACGACAACAATTTGTTTGCGTAGTTTTATCTACAACTGAGTTCTCTTAAAACGTCACTTATTGACAAGCATTATAAAATTGGCATTCATGATATTTTGTTCGTTTAGTACATCCCTCTAGGCTATGTACGGGAACGGCGTAGGCAATAGGCATGATGACTACTATTAGAAATGAAGTAAATATTACTTTCATAAAGAAGATTGAAAATGAATGCAATAATTGTAAAAATATGTAAAATAGGTAAATAAATCACGGAGTAATAGCTTTTAAAATTTCTGTAGGGAGCATCTCCTGTGCCTTTCTCGCGAAACAGAGCGCCTCCACAGTTACTATGAAAAATCCACTCGTCACATGCCAAAGAGATTGTATGAAAAGCTATCACAGCTTAGTAATGAGGTACTATGAAGGACCTTGCTCTGACGTCACTGGCCGTTTGAGCTATCTCTTTCTATTCCGGTTTTTAAAATGCTTGTAACTTGGGAATTTTTTGAGATATTTCATTTTTATTTTCACAAATGTTTATATTGTGAGGAATATTATTAATTAGTCCAAAAAAACAATTTTAGTCATCATGCCTATTACGTAAACGTGCCATGAATCTACGAAGGCATTGAAAACAATTTGAAAATTTCTACAATGACCACCAAATCAATGGAATTGTAGGCGAAAATTTCTATCTACATACTTTTCCAACACTGTCATGTTACATCGACCTTTCCATAATCGAAAGGTTTGAGATCTCCATATAAAGTAAACCTACAGCTATATTTTACAGAAGGCCAGCGACCTCAAGACAAGGGATGGGGGTAGTGATTGATCATGATTGATGACCAGTGATTGATCTATCAACTTGCTCTTGTGGTTTCCTCACTTACGTGCTGATTTCACCCTTGTTTGATTTCCTCGCCACAGATTATATTATAGGCCCTGGTAGGTTTATAACTCTGGTAAAACCATGATTAAGACAAATGTGGATGAAGAATTGCAGCTATCTCTGAAATGGCGTCATGCACCGCTTCTACTATCTTTACTGTGTCTCGAAGTCTAGAAGTGTTGTTATAAATCATTCATCATCATCATCAACAGCCTGTTAACATCCAGTGTTGAACATAGGCCTTCTCCACAGAGTGCCCCTCAGGGCTGCTGGCTTCCTCCGTCCATCGGTTCCTCGCAGTTTTAACCAGATCATCGGTCCATCGTCATCATTAGCAGGCAAAAAATCATGCAGAACATTGTCATTACTGAGTCACAATAAATTAATGTTAGTTGGTAGATTATCCTCAACTATATAAAAAACTGTATTTTTCAAATGTAAGTAGGTATACGCACGGGCCTACTTTTGTCTACGCTGATGCACGCTGGCCTACTCCTCCAGTCTTTGATCATCCAAATGAACTGAACTCAAAGATAAATAAATAAATATAAATAAATAAATAAATAACGCCCAACGATCACATACATAGATCCTGGACCCTAACTAGGATTCCCTGTATCTAGGGACCCAGGAACTACGAGGACCATGGTCCCACAACACCCAGACAAGAACAAGTATTTGCGTTTTTTTTTTTCGGGCACAAATACTTGTCCTGTCGCGGGAATCGAACCCGCCACCTCCGGGTTATGAGCCGACCTGCTCAACCACCACACCACGGAGGCTGTCAAATAAGTACTAACATAAAATATCGTATGATTAATAATATTTGTGGAAACATTCTACTATTTCCATTGCGTATCGATGCGGCAGCCAGGGCTGGCACGGGCCGCGCCGGGCTGGTGAAGTCACCCATTTGGCAAGGGACCTTGGCACCGTGCTACTCTACATCAGGGCTCGCATTGGTATGTTGAAGGTGTGTGTTCACATTTAATTGCTTTATGAAAGGGCTTAGTGATCGTAAAGTGCCATTTGGCTAGTATTTGTTCTTCTGTTCATCAAATTATAACTACATATAAGATTTCGATACAATACAAATACAAATTAGATATCACAGATCACCAAACTAAGCTATAGCTTGTAAATAAGCTGTTTGAATGACGTGCATAACCTAAACTAAGAAATATATAGGAATCATTATATCATCAGCGTCTACTGCTGAACATAGGCCCCCACAGAGCGGCATTTTGAGCGGCTGCTCGCTTACTTCATCCATCGGCTCCCCACGGTTTTCACCAGATCGTCAGTCCACGACGCTGCTAGTCATATATATAAAAGAAAAACAATAAGATTATGAGGTACGTACCCCAGTTATAACTGAAAAAGTAGCGCAAACGTGAAATATGTACCTAATCACTTAGCCCATAATAGCATGAACGAATATTGACTGGCTGCCTGATTATCTGGTTAAAACATTAGAAAAAGTAGAACCAAACTACTCCAAGCCATTTTGTGCCGTATAGCCAGGACACAAGTCATAGCAGTACCTTAGGTACATGAATAATCGATGTGGAAGCCATCAACTGATGAGCGTGGTCGGCGCGCCCTTGGTAATTAGCCTTAGTAATTAATTCGGTAATCGGGGGCACGCGACCTCTTACGCCCTCGTCCACCCGTCCGGCGTCGGTGGCGTTACACTGATGTTTTAATTAGTGCCCACCTGTAATTGGAATAGTTTCGGTGTACAAACATCGAGGTCTGTCGGTCATTCATTAGGGGTAGATTAGGTACTGTTGTGTCTTAATACACCTCTACATCTAATTGTCTCTTCCATGTCTAACTAGTTGCTGCCCGTGGTGTCGTCCGGGCGGATAGTCCTTAGGAACCGTTTATATTTCCGGGATAAATTTTAATAATATAATAAATTGTTCTGCATGACAACGTATTACACTACACGTACAGCATAAACTCTAAGGTGCGATTTTTCTACAGCGTTTTTTTTGCTCTGTGGATTTTTAATAATCAGATAGAAGCTATTCATTGGATAAACAAAACACAGTGAAAAGAAATGTGGACTTTTAATCCATACACTATAATAGCTAATGTTTTTTGGCTTTAGTCGGTTTATAGTTTATCAGTGGAAAACCTTTATCCAGTCAATGAAATATCAGCTCTAAGTAGGATTATTTAGAAGTTTATTTAGGGATGTGTTTTTCAAAATTCAACCCCAAAAGCTGTCAAATAGGGTGTTAACATTTATGTGAAGAGACGCGGGTGTGACCGAGGGTGCGCGGTTGGTTGTTTATTTATTATATTTTACCATCTTTGTATGTCTAACTGTGACTTTTAAATCTTTATTATTTATATTTACTTTTGGAATGTTAACCCAACAGCCAAACAAGTCAGTTTTTTACTAATGTTAATGCATAGTCACGGACGGAAACACAAATTCTGAACCTCACATAGAGCTTTATTTGAGCTTTCTGTTTATAATTTATAGTCCTCGTAGATTCTAAGTAATTTGTACCTAAGTGTGAAGTGCCTAGAACACGCAAAACTGTTTGGCTTCATTACGTATTTTTGTACAACAGTGTTTTGTAGGAGGTGTTTACGTTTTAGAGCCACCTAGCACAACTAGTAAGCTTTATTTCAAAGAAATATAGCTCTAGGCAGTTTAAAGTTAATGTCGATGTCGTGCCAACAAGGTCTACAGTTAGCATAAAACTAAAACCTAAAATCAAGTCTCTTCACCGGAAATAACTTTGATATGATTACTGGTGATGGTGGTGGAGTTTCTGCAATTGATTTATTAGATTATCAGATTTAGATTTTAATTCACCGTCGCTTACATTGAACAAAAAAATACGTAAATGCAACCATACAAAGAACAAAAAAGTTTTCTCGTTTATATCAATTTCGTGATGCAGGTTACCCAATCTCTTCGTTTCCCCACAAAACCAATTTGCTACAGAGGTTCCTCGTAAACACCTTTATTCAGTAACAGAATCACGTGATTTTATTATCTAGCTAGACCCTAGTATTGCGAGCATGGACGCGCTGGGGCCACGACGTAAATGATATTCAATTTCTTCGTGTGCTGTTTGGGGGTTCGCGTTGTCACGGATTTTCACTTATCTGCTTCCAAGGTTAGCCCCAGAAGTACACAGTAAAGGACGTACAAAACTGCTTGACATTATTTTTCTTATTACTACTACATTACGTATCTAAATGTACCTACTTAGACTTGACAGATTAAGACTTTATTCTTAAATTCTAGAGCTTCATGCTTCAAAGCTCACTAAGCTCTTTCGAGGAGTATGAGTAAAATGGTACCCTTCCGCAAAAAGCTTTTAGGTAGAAATATAAGATGTCTTCTATTAAGATTTTCGTGGAAACGCGTCCTACTTAGCGCACGGAAACATTACTCTTGATAAATTATGCTTTTCACCAACAAATTTGCCCTCCTAAATAAATCCATGGCTTTAAGTGAATAAAAATGCTAAATACAGACTAAGTGGACGCGAGATTACAATATAATAATGAATGCGAACAACTTAGACTCACATACAATTTAAGGATAAAAAATATTGCAAAATAAATTTATTTCCGAGTAGGTCCTTTATTCTTACTTTGTGTTGGCTTCGTAACAAAAACTTTAGCTCGCAGAAGTTGCTCCAAATACACAAACTCTGAAAAGAAAATTATTTGTTGCGAGTATCCATTGCCTCGCTTACTAACTTTATACAATATAAGCAATCATTTGTGAGTTACTCAGAACAGGGGCCTTAACAAAAACTAATACAAAACCATCATGGTTCGTGACATTAATGTTTCAAGGTTACTATAATACTTTTCGAATTCGTAACATGAACTTATAGAGTATTCCTGCGTGAGAACGAGACGTCTAAATTTTTATATAGCGTTATCGCTGTCGCATGTCGGTGTCAACATGATGTATTTGAGTGAACGATTCAACGTGACGTCATAAAAACTGTTCTGCCTTTGCAACATTATAGTATTCTTATTTTTATGTCATTTGGCAATGTATGATTGAAGTAATAATGCTATAAGAGGTTGTGGTAGGCCCCCAGAGCCTAACTCCGGGCGCAAATATTATCCGGAAACTTCCCTAACAAAAAAAGTAGATAAAATGGAAAACGAAATAAGGGTGGGTACCGGCTCCATCCTGAATATTAAACGAGCGCGTATTTAGAAGCCCCCTGCCTGCCCGGGCCCACTGCCGTGCCCGGAGACATCAGCCTGGTTATTGAAAATTTACGAAGTTAGTTTGGTACAAAAATTCATACTGTACTTGAATGTTACTAATCTGCATTCATTTCCTTACAAATGTTACTTTACTTGACGTTTTGCGGCACTCGTGCCTCGCTGTACTGAGTTTTTTTTATTAGAATGAATAACAAATAACAAATATACCTTCCTGTCTCAAACACATTCTTATCAAGTAATGACATTATGAGGTCGTCAGTAAAGTTCCCGCTGGCTCGAGCTGGCCACGCCTCCTCCCTGGCAACAGCGCAGAGCTAACCACGTCTCACTCGAGGCACTTCACTGCCGTCACGTATCTCCTTGCCAGTTTCGCCCCGGCTAAACTTTAAAACTGTAAAAAAACCGCGCTTAAAACATCTAATTTAATATTGGACTTGAAAGGTCGAGATGTCTGAGGAACATCGCTGTAAGAAAAATATTTTCAAAAACATGCTAAGTTACGTTTGTTGATGCTAATTGTTAATTTAGTTGGAAGATTGGAAGGTATTTAATAGGAACTACATATTATAATAATCTTTGGTGTATTTTATCATCTGCAGTTAGTTACTATCACCTAATCTGTGGCCATAAATGTACGTTATTTATAGAATAATCTTGTTTGCGTTTACACTTTATACAGTTAGCATTCGATAGATAAAGCCAACCTTCTAGAGCCTTCCATGGACAACCATGGACCACAAGGACACAATCTACTAAGTACATATTATATATTAGTCCACATATTGCAGGGACACAAGCCCTTTCTGACAACAGACAGTACAGGCCATAATCCACCAGCACCCTAGATAAGTGCGGGTTAGTAGATGACTCAATATGTCCTCGAATGTTGGTAATTCTTGAACATGCCTGTTTCCACCCATTATTGTCTTCTTTCATCGTCGCAAGAGCGAGGGCGTGTGAGAAACTGGCATGTGTTTGGTAAATAGTGTGTTATGTTATTTTATTCAGTCATTCATATTCACTTTTTTCGACAGTATATAAAGAGAAATATTGGGGGATGAGAAATATTATAAAGAAAGTAACCCATAGCTTATTACATATTTTTAGGAAACGGTTGTTTCTATTATATCCCCGGCTTTGTTCACCAGACCATTACGAAAAGCTTTATAAGATTTGTAGGCTAAGCGATTCAACTCTGCCAAGTTATTTAACATGTAGACAGAGCCCCGCAATTAACGAGAGGATTGGTTGGCAAGGGGCGCAGGCCCACTGCCAGGCCGGCCTCCGCCGGACGCCAAATGGAAGTAGTGGAGCTCGTCTTATCAGAGACAAGGTACTGATGTAGAGCTTAGATGATTAGAGCTGCTTTTCTTCTCAATGTAGTGGCTCACCGTAATGCCAGAATTTGGACCCTAAATCGTAAATAATACCTAAGTTACATCAATATATCCAAACAAAAGTGGATAATAGCAATTTAGTTGAAACATTGTCATTTTTTTATTAAATAGTCACCATTTTGTCTCCAGTATCATTGCTACCATTTAAAAACTGTTCGGCCGTCCGTACGTCCAATATTCCTTGGATAAAAGCACTTAAAATAGGATATTCTCTCCATATTTATTATAAGATACCTGGTCTACACTTCCCCAATACCCCAGCAACACGAACCTGACCGATAAAATTTGATTCTCCTAATTGACATACCGAAAGGTCAACTCCATCTATATAGCCGGCGCGAGGGAAACAGTACGGAAATAATGTAATTATGGCTGTCGACGGCCGACGGTTGACGGCCGACAATTTGGTGGAATACTTATTGATTGTTCCTGTTGAGGGCTCATTAGACAAGCGGCGGGACCAACGATTGATCTTTGTCGACGCCTTGAAGATTGGTTTACATGGCAAATAAAACTGCCGACGATTGGGTCGTTATGTCGGTTAAGTTAAAACGATCAATTGATTGGCAGTCAACTTAATAATTACGATGACTTTTTATTGCTCTTCTTTAACTTTTCTTAATTTCTGTTTATCGGGCAGAATATTTCCTACTTACTATGATTTTTCTTAGAAGCAGTTTGTTCCTAAAGTTTATAAAAACCATTACCCGGCTGCTTATAGCATAGCGATACAAATCTACGTTAATCAAAACGCTTCTCAAGCACAACCATTGAATATATTCAATTAAGCCAGGCTTGAAACTAAATCATATACTTCATCAAATATGTTGCTTCGAACAAAATGTTGCTGAACATTGTTTGAACATGTTAACGTGCGCGATCACATCTCAGCCCGCCTGCCACCCGCCGCCTGCCGGGTACCGAGTACCGAGCCTCCGTGATCGATTTAATTAACGCGTCGAGGAGTTATGAATATTTTAGACAAGAGTGTCGTCACTCGCCGCGCTTACTGGTTCCGATACGATGTTCGTTGTTGAACATGAATGTAATAAATACTTCATAATGTAGGAGTCGACTCGGTATTATGTCTCCATGACGATCTAGTCCAAAAGCAATGTAGCTCTAACGCGATATACTTAGGCAGTCATATCGAGACTTATCTGCTGTCTAGTAATGTAGAGATGTAGCCCTAAAGCTCTTAACCCTCCTGAAGAGCTGCCATTCACTTTATTTTTGTTTGTAAAATTACTGAACAAAACTAGGCATGTCACAAAATACATCTACTCGTTTTGTTGTTAAAAACTGTATAAACTAGGTGCAACAAAAATTTCTTAGACTATGTTTTTCGATTTGAATCTATTGTCCTCAAATACATGTGTTTTGTTGTTTCGCTTTCGATTTAAAAGTTAATCATTTTGGCTAAAAGAAGCTCTGTTATGTAGCCATAACACACATGATGTAGTTTTACTAAAATGAAATGTTATATCTTACATTTCATTTTAGTAAAACTACATCATGTCGAATAGGCTTTTAATAATGTTTTGGGTAGCAGCGACTGAGGTAGGTATAACTTCAAATAGGTTTTAACTAAGGTAGCAGCCCATCTGACCCATTATTTGTTGTAGATACACTCAAGTCTGCAGCATGTCTTTTACAAATTATAAAAATGTGAAAGAATAGTACATACTGTAAGCTGATAGTTACCTGTAAAGGAGCTCTTGACGGGTGATATGGCCCTCGTGCCCTTTGACGTAACTTGATAATACGATTCCATCAAGTTAGCAGCCTTATGAACGGATATAAATAGGAACGAGCCTGTTAAGAATGTACCATGTGAGGGTTAAATAGACAGCATATAGGAAATTACGTCTAGAAAACTAGGAAATATTGATATTAAAGGAGTTTTATTAGTTAAGTTACCCAATGGTTAAAAACAATGACCATTAGTTAGAATTTGTTAGTTTTATTACCATTGGTTAACTAAACTATTGGTGAGAAAACCCACCGTTAGAGTGAGTGGGTTTTGGATCCGTAGTTAAAGTAACCAATGGACGAAAATTTAAAATAAAATTGAGATAAATAAAAAGGTTTAACCGTTGGTTTCCTACTACGGATTAAAAAACCCAACCATAAACCAACTTCAAGTAAAAACTTCACTCTGATATTTTAACTGAAACAATAAAATGTCTGCGTATAAAAACCACATAGCGTCAAATAATTTTTGCACGTAATTTTGTACCACGAAACGCGTGACAAGAAAATTGTTGGTTGAAATATTACTCGCATTTCACAGGCATTGTGGTGGCTTTAATGAAATAAGCTGAGCCTTTGTGTAGTGCCTAGGTACCTAACGCCGAGACACGCGAACTATGCGCTCATAAGTACCTGTAATTAGTACAGTGGGAAAATTAAATGTATGGAAAAATTAATGAAATACTCTGAAACCTCAAACACGTTATTATTTTAATACATTAAATAATGCGACTTTATACATACTCGATAACTTAACCCAATGTTAATTGTACACAACAGATAAAACTAATAGATTACTAGAATGTAGAAACAGTTTCTAGTGTTTGTGCCACTCCTATGCAATCTCCCGTCATAATCATGTACGAGCCCTTAGCACGCCCCCTGCTGCGTCTACTACAATAATTATTACTCAACTGCACCTTCCTATACTCCTTATATTACGACTATTACTCAGATATTTAATTCCTCCACAATTAATGTAAGTTTTCCGTGAGCCTGGGCACGCAACTCGTGTCATTTTCATTTAAATTTTCATCGAATTAACATAAAAGTTGGCCGCCTAATGGAAAACAAAGATAACAATTCCTGTGAAGTATTTCAGTCCATAAATTCAACAGGCACTGCATGATTTTGGAATGAAATATATCTTGAAACCAATCATAAAAGAAGTCCAGTGCTGAACATAGGCCCCCCAGGAAGCTCCACTTTGAGCAGCTGCTCGCCTCGTGCGTCCATCGGCTCCCTGTGGCTTTCACAAGATCGTCGGTCCACCTAGTGGGGAGCTGAACACGCAAACTATTTACTATTTCACACTTAAAAAGAGTGGATGGGCAATCGGTGACAACATCACCACAGGTAAGATGTTGTCAAACGCATGCCCATTTCAGCATGAAAAAAACTTTCACGTTTATCAAATTATCAGGCTATAATAGTAATACAGTATCCGCAACATTGGTATCTATTTAAAATAAGTAAGAGTAAAGGAAACCCTCGCCAGCTCAGCAAAAGCCCCTCAGTAATCCTCATACAAAATTCAACAAGACGTCTGTATTAGCAGGCAAACAGTACGATGCTCAGCTTACCCCAGAAACGAGAAGCTCGCTTAATACGTAATGAAGACACGTAAGTATATTTTGCTGTAGGTATTATATTATATTTGTCTGAGAAAAGGTAATTATAACGAAGTTGTATATATCCAAATTTGTAAGTAATAGGTTTTGTAACAGGAATAAGGGAATTTAGTAAATAAAACGAAAATGAAACTATGTAAAGTACAAACTGTACTATTTCATACCATATATCCTAATAAACCGCTAGCAGTAGGTAAGCAACGTACCTACCCAAAATACTGTCAACTTTGCCATAAAACGAATAGCAATGCTGAACCTATGGGAAAAATAAAAAAATAAAAAAAAATAAATAATAAAAATCATTTAATGCAGGCAATATACCGTATATTGCCTGCATTAAATGATTTTTATTATAGGCAAAGTAGAAGGAATTTTGGTCAGGTAGTTCCTAGACCAAGACGTTCAGAGAGATGTTTGATTTGATATGCACTTGGTTCTTACGGCCTCATCCCTCTAGTGTTAGTAGTTGGTATCGACCAAAAGTCGCAAGTATAACGGCACTACCTATATAGGGTTTTAGCGTGGAAATCACCGAAACGCCAGCTTTTTGAATATTTATACCTAGATAGTAGAAAAATATTGCCAGCTTAGAAGAGTTCTTACACTTGGTACAGGATCGAGATAGATTTCAAACTACCACGAGAAAAAGGAGAAGAATAAGATTCTAATGGTGTGACACCACTTTGTCCATAAATGACGATGCGGTCGAAATACTTGTACACGCACGCATGCGTAAAACATTACAAATAACACACAACAACAAAACATTTTCAGCCCCATTTTATCATAACGTGTAAGCTTTTTCAGCTACGCAAGTCCATTTTTAACTGAAATATATATCCAGTTAGGAGCGACAGCGTCCTAATGAGAATTCATGCGTTCGTAGCGACCCGCCCGTCCTAGCGGGATGACGGGCGGATGGGCGAGCGGCTAACTACATTTTGTCCCGAGGATTTGCTTATGATCATCGGTCAATGAGCAATTGCTGTTGGTGGCGTTAACTGGCTTATATATCTACATAAATGTAGTACAAAGTTTGAGTTAGTCACAGCAAAAAAAAACCATTTGTTTATGGGATTTTCACGCTGAAAAAATGTTTGTTTGTTATAAATAAAACAAAAACCTTTAATTAAAACGACATGTTCTGTTTCGTGCACCGCTACAGCTTCGCCAGTAACTTCATAAATATTCATATCGGCGATCCCTTCCGGCGTCATTATTACAAAGAGTTTCTAATTTTCTCCAGCGGCCGCGGCTATTATTGTGCCATTCTAAATTAATTCACACCCTTAATTATCCTTTATAGTCGTTTAGAACAGAAACTTAGGTTCTGTTATTGAATGACCTCAGTTACGTTGAGCCAATTGTTACAATTATATTCTACTCTAACAAAAATGACATACTTATTTACAACGTCTGGTATTTCAAAACAAAAGAAAACGTTTTATTATTTAAAAAAAATATATAACAATAAAATGTAAGATGTAAGGTGCAAGGTGTGCACCATCTACCACCATATCTACTTTAGTTCATCGAAACTCTAAGCAATGAATGGATACTAAAGAATTCTAATTAGGTGGATATACATTTTAATAGAATGTGTACTTACAAATACAAATACTATACAACTATAAACCTTACTAATATTCTTTGTCAACTTGTGACCCTGCGCTACATTTGTCAGAGCTCTACATAGAGCATTTTACTAGGTGGTAAGACTTTTCTGTAAAGTTCGTCTAAGTAGGTACCAGCCAGTTACTACTACCGCCACGTAGGTACTGCCAGTTATTCTGCCGCCAAGCAGTAGTGTGCAAGCACTACTGTGTTCCGGTTTGAAGGGCATTGTAGCTAGTGAAATCACTGGGCAAATGAGACTTTATGACCTGATTACACAGTGTAGTAATCTGATTACTAGACTGTGTGATATCATAGGATGACGTACGCAGTGCAGTGTCACACAAAACTTTATTATTTTAAAGTTCTGAGTAACACTGCAACTGTTATGGGCGGCCGTGTCGCTTAACATCAGGTGAACGACTAGCTCGTCACGTCATTCATTCACATAAAAAAAAATAGAGACCTCCTTATCATTCAACTGTAACAATGGGCATGATAACTACTATTAAAAATGAACAAGTAAATAATACTTTCATAAAGAAGATTGCTCTCTCCATAGCTCGTTGCGCGACTTTGAGCTTAGTAATGAAGCCAACAGTTAGATACCACGTCTCAGTTCCATAAGTCATCACTGGCAACACACATTGATTGAAAACTTTTGTTTTGAGGCTTTATGGTATTTTTGACGAAGCTTCCCGAACGCTGCTCAGCCGAGTTGGATTCTTTGGGCGACCTCTTTGTCGAAGTTGGACCTACTCAATTGGACAGTCTGCCCTAGATAGACGTATTTGTCGACAACTTCGAGAGTATCGTTCCCAACAATTACCGGTATAGGTGGAACATGGGCATTTGACATGATTTTCGTCTTGTCCATGTTCATCTTAAGACCAACCTGTCGGGAGACTCTACTGAGGTAGTTGAGCATGGTGCTGAGATCATCGAGCGACTCCGCCCGACGACGACGACCTGGTGAAAGCCGCGAGGAGCCGATGGATGCAGGAGGTGAGCAGCCGCTCTAAGTGGCGCTCCCTGGGAGAGGCCTATGTTCAGCAGTGGACGTCTTCAGGCTGTTAATGATGATGATGATGAAAGAAGATTAAAAATGAATGCAATAATTGAAAAAATAATCAAAACCGGTAAATAAATCACGGAGTAATAAGCTTTTAAAGTTTCTACAGGAGGCATCTGCTGTCCCTTTCTCGCGAAACAGAGCGCCCCCACAGCAGTGTTGCCAACCCTAACAGCCTAAAAAACAGTACGACAGCCTAAAAAAAACAGTAAAAAACAGTAAATATGTTCATTCAAAAAAATAAATCTACTGTTTTGAATAAAACACGTCAAAATTCATAGAAACGGTGTTTAATGTACAATATACATTATTGTTATTCCAAAGAAAATTTGGAAAGTGCTCAAGGAATTAATTACATTTTTAATCTTCTTCCCAAAAGTGAGCAGTGATAGGTATTCAAAGATATAATATGCTCAGCTATAAAGCAAGCCATTTTACCTTCAATTTTTTTTGCTATTTGTTTTGGATTTTATGATTTTTGGACTTTAGTTCGTATTTAATCCCTTTATTTCTGTTTAGAAGGAATTGGTCACAAGCTAAGTCACTACTCATTGTTTTAAAATGGTACCACTTTCGAAAATACGTAATAAACAAAATAATAGATCTTGTTTCAACTTGCCGAAAACAGAGATATGAAAATAATAATTTACAGGATCTTTCTTCTCTTATAATAATGTAGAGTAAGTAATTAAGTAGCAGCAACTCTTCTATGCGCTATGTTGTATGTTTATTGCAATTTGTATCAGATGGCTCTAAAATTATAGAAAAACAGTAGAATTTGTACCTAAAACAGAAAACAGGGTTGCTAATCAAAAAACAGCAAATCTACTGTTAAAACAGTAGGGTTGGCAACACTGCCCCACAGTTACTATGAAAAACGCACCTGTGACGTCACATGCCAAAGATATTAGAATAATGTAAAGCTACCACAGCTTAGTAATGAGGTACTATGACGACATTGCTCTGACGTCACTGGCCGTTTCAGCTATCTCTTTCTATTCTGGGTTTTAAAATGCTTGTAACTTTGTTGTTTTCTGAGAGATTTTATTTTTGTTTTCACAAATGTTTATCATTTTAGGAATATTTTTAATTTATGCAAAAATTTTAGCCATCATGCCTATTCAATTACTGTATTGTAATTTATTTGTTTTATGATTGTATAAATAAAAAAATGTAATTTTTGTTTTACGTGATGTAACTTAATAATGTTTTAGAATGATATTATTTCCGTTATTATGACTATCGACTAAACGTACGCATTAAATCAAACAAAAAATAAAAAAATTATATAGAATGAGAGAAAACGTCTGAATCCAATAAGATCTCATTTTATTATTGTTTTCCAAGATTGGTTGCAGTACCTACGTACTTAAATATCAAATCAAATCGCTTCTACAACTAGTACTCTTTTTACGTTCCGGCCCAGACGGCCACCTGATACTATTGCCATTTTATTACCAATACAATTTAACTACCGAAGAACTTGTTATCTTTTACAGGATTTTACGCAAATTCTTTTATATGACACCTTTTTCAGGGCCTGTAAAATGTCCCCTAATAAAACTTTGCAGCGGAATTTTGCAACTTGCGGAACCGATTTTACTGCCCCCTTGAAATACACCGTATTGTTCGCGGTGTCATCTCATCTCACAAATAAATAGCGGCTAGTTTTACGTCCCCGTAACTCGTAAACGTAACTTTACGGTCGGGACGTCTCTCGATAAGGACATCATTCCGCACTGCGCATTGTTATTCATCGCTCGACCTCCTTTGTGACGTATAAAGAACATGCACTGCCGCATCTCCCCTCTCTCTCCAACCCGCTACATCTCCAATGGATGTACATGAAACAGATGATTTGGTGCGTGAGTTTTGCGCTATGAGCTGGTACAGGAGTCCTTCGTCCCATCTCACTTGTTAACTTATAATTGTGTAAGGAGGAAAGAGAGAGAGGATTAGCGCAACAGTTGTCGCACGTAGTATCGATCTCATTTTCGTGCCACGTGCGCCCCTCACCCCTGCGTAATAAAATTTTCCGAAGTTTTCCCTTGGTTTCACATACACGGACTCTTCGGTTTTGAAACATTTGTAGGTTTAACGTTACGGACAGGCAATGTATGTCATAGTTAAATATTCGGCGAGATGGAGAATGTAGTAGCAATAATTGCTTCATTTCTTTTCCTCTGTGCGGATCGTAAGAGCGGAATGAATTGCGAATGACAAAGTACGCAGAGGGTTAACCGTTAATGGCCGATTATTATGTGTGCTCATTGAGAAGGTAAGTTTTTACGGTTGATAGGTCAGGAATGATGAATCAGCTGAAGGACACAATCTCATACTAAATGACAATAAATCTCGACATACTTTGTGTACCGATTAAACTCTCAGAAACTCTGAATAATTTCACAATATCAAAACATTTATCATAGCTGTCAAAAGAATATAACAATAAATTAACGTAAGCATCCCTTTGTTCGTCTATCTGTGCGCGCCTCGCGTGAATGAATTTAATTCGGCGAAAGTTCGCGATCCGTTCGGCAAAGGTTGTCGTGTCGTGGTGCACAGTTGTAGCCGAAGGCCGCGGGTGATGGCCCACGGTGAGCAGTGGCGGGCCATCACGCGAGCGACTCACGCTACCTAGTGGCACAGTTGGGTACTAATCGAGACGCGTGATTTGCAACTCGCCTGTTTACTGAAGGCAATTTACTGAACATTTGAAATTCCTTTGTTTGAGGTAATGGAAGCGATTATTTACGTTTTGGATGATTTATGGGAGCGCTTGGATTGGAACTGTGATATCTAAACTTGTGAGCTTGTTTATACATATAAGTTACTTTAGGTTTGTGTCATTTTGGAAATAATTCAGCAATAAAACTAACCTATACTGGACCGAGCCTGGGTTGAACATATAATATAATATTGAAACCATTTGGCATTAGATTCAGAACTCATCGGCTAAGTTGTTAAGTAACTTAAGTTCGTCTTAAGTAAAATGTTACCACATCTTTAAAACGAAGTTTCTGTTAAAATACATTTTCCCGGATTACCCATATTTCTTGTAATCCTTTCAACACAGTTCAGAGATGTTCAAAGATCAGGGGTCGGGGGTTGAGGTTCCCACGGGAAGGCTTTGTACTGCAACTTGTGCCGAGCTAATGGGAATGATCGGCAGAGATCTTCGGAGTGTCGGCTGTTGTGTGCGCCGCAGGGGATTGGCGGTTCCGACAGTAATAGCTTTTGGTAATAACTTTCCTCTTCTGAATGGGATGAAAATCGACTTATCTTACTCTCAATGGAGTACGGTTTCCTTTAGCTGGTTTACTTTTAAACGAAGAAATGCATTATTTAATCTTGTTTGTTATGATTCTACACTTCATCGTTTTGTTAGATTTTCATTTCATGTTAATATGTCTCGTGTTAAATAGTTTCTATGTAAATAGCAACGACTCCCATAATAATGAACAAGAACATTAATACTTGTGTAATTTTCCTTTAAGAAGTACAAAATCATCGAGCAATACAAGTTGCTCATTGACTGAGCTAACAAGTAAGTAGTGCTGCGGTGGCAAAATACGTTCCCACTTAGCATTACCGTAGCACAGGTACATTGTCACGTAGCTGTACCGTAGCACAGGTACATTCACACGTAGCATCACCGTAGCACAGGTACATTCACACGTAGCATCACCGTAGCACAGGTACATTCACACGTAGCATCACCGTAGCACAGGTACATTCACACGTAGCATCACCGTAGCACAGGTACATTCACACGTAGCATCACCGTAGCACAGGTACATTCACACGTAGCATCACAGTAGCACAGGTACATTCACACGTAGCATCACCGTAGCACAGGTACATTCACACGTAGCATCACCGTAGCATAGGTACATTCACACGTAGCATCACCGTAGCACAGGTACATTCACACGTAGCATCACCGTAGCACAGGTACATTCACACGTAGCGTCACCGTAGCACAGGTACATTCACACGTAGCATCACCGTAGCACAGGTACATTCACACGTAGCATCACCGTAGCACAGGTACATTCACACGTAGCATCACCGTAGCACAGGTACATTCACACGTAGCATCACCGTAGCACAGGTACATTCACACGTAGCATCACCGTAGCACAGCTCCGTTCTCACTATAACACAACTACGCAGGATCCTGTCATTAGCTAACGACGCCGACGCGTCTCATCGGAAATGGATAGCAATTACTCGGCGTCAACAACTCCGCTCAACCGGAAACAGTCGGAGCTACGAGAGCATCCGTAGCATGTAGAGTAAATAAACTAAACAATTGAACATGCAGTGCTGTTAGGTTTTAATTATTGAAGGTATCTAAAAAAATCATAAAGAAGTATATAATTAAAACATCGATAGGGTTTTTTTTCTAGGCCAGTTTAGTAATTAGGTATTCTTAGTTTATGAGTTTCATAATTTTTGAGAAGTCGACGGATCACTTGGTTTGAAAAACTAAAATAAATGCCACTCGCAATTCAACCAGTAACAACAAATTAACAATATTTGACTATTTATTGCTAATAAACATAGGAATATAAAAAATACATGTTTTAATAAATGTTAATAGTGCCAAACTTCACAACATAGCAAGCTAACAACGTAAAAATATACCTATTTAGTTGACAGACTATTCAATTTGACCACAAGGGAGACCTCAATCTGTGCGCAAATTGTCATCTACGTTGGCTCGACCATTTCTCAGCTACTCACAACCAAACAGTTTTTCAGTTTTGTATATAGGTAGCGGCTAAATGCTTACTTAAACAAAATTATCAAGACTACTATTTACACTGATGGCTGTTAATTATTATGAATACGTCTGGTTCCACGCAAAGCTAAATTCTAGCTTAATCAACTCTACTGCCTTTTTATCTAATTTAAACCTTTTATGGTCTTTGTTGGACTAAGTAATCAAAATATAATAGCTGTTATTTCGAAGCGTAATGATCTAAATAAAAGCTTATTCATAACTACAGTTCCATCCATAATTACCGTGCGGCAACTCTTAAAGTTAATGAAACTGATCTACCTGTTTTTATAGCCGCAGTAGAACTAAAGTGACCGATATCGCTCTCAAAATTAGCAAGTTGAAATGGCAAGGGGTAGGCCACATCGCTCGCAGAACTGGCCACCTATTGGGAAGAAAGGTTCTCGAGTGGAAACCACGAACCGGAAGACGCAACGTAGGCAGACCCTTCACTAGGTGGACCGACGACCCGGTGAAACCCGCGGAAAGCCGATGGATGCAGGAGGCGAGCAGCCAAGCTCAAAGTGGCACTTTTTGGGGGAGGCCTATTTTCAGCAGTGTACGTCTACAGGCTGTTGATAATGAACTCTGTAAAAGTATTCTTTTACATCTTTCCGTGTGGTTCTGGTTTGCGAATAGGATAACACCCCACTTTTCCCGCGGGTTCTGTAAGAGTCGGCTAAAGGAACGTCCAGGTAATGGACAGCAGAATTTTTTCTGTACATTATTATAATCTACTGCATCCCTCCCTACATATAATAAATGTGTAATTCTGATGCGCTACGGAACACACACATAATGATGTCAAATCTAATTTATCCCATAGGTTCTATTGTTCAAAAAATATCGTAACCGCGATGCAGGACTACAAGGCTTTTTACCCTTCTCCATACATTTTCTAATTTATCGTATCTAACGCCATCTAGGGACAATAATTTGTAGCTGTTTGTTTGTTTGTTTGTTTGTTATTGAACAAATCCCTAGATACTGAACAGATTTTCATGCGGGTTGCACTAATATGCTTAGAAATAACCAGCGCACAACATAGGATATATTAAAATACAAATATCATTAAAAAAATTTGGTCAAAATTATTAAATATCATTACGAAACCGGACGGAATTTATTCAACATG
Source organism: Ennomos erosarius (assembly GCA_963580505.1). NCBI lineage: Eukaryota > Metazoa > Arthropoda > Insecta > Lepidoptera > Geometridae > Ennomos > Ennomos erosarius. The sequence continues at coordinate 14,143,224 of OY756991.1, forward strand.
GCCGCTTCATGTTACGCTTCACGGTTAGTTTGTGTCACAGTAATTTTTTTATGTTGTATTATGGCTCCACACATGGTGTATTTAGCCAGTGTTAAGCATAGTAATTTTTCGTCGTGTTGTTATTGAATATTTCACATGTTTCACGTAAAGTCCATCTGGAGGCACAAATTAAAGAAAAAAAACGTGTGTAAGGCCATGAACAAAGAGTAATAGAAGTTAATTTCGGTAGTAATATGCATTAAACAGTGGAATGAAATTTTACAATTTATTAGATTTGATTAACCATTATTAGTTTTTCTATTTAAGCCCTTGCAGGTTGTTTGGGGTTTTTGGAGTAAAACAGATATACCATCAAATAATATGTAAGTAGTATGAATCGATTGCATTCAAGATACAAACATGTTAATTATACTTAAGTGCCCGCAGATTAGAGAAATAACCGGCCAAGTGCGAGTTGGGCTCGCGCACGAAGGGTTCCGTATCATTATCTATAAAAACTAGCAAAAAAACGTTTGATGTATGAGAGAGAAAAAATACTAAAATACAGAATAAAATAAGTATTTAAGGGGTTAAATACTTATTTTATTCTGTATTTTTTGTAATAGCGGCAACAAAAATATATCATCTGTGAAGATTTCAGCTGTCTAACTATCACGGTTCATGAGATACAGCCTGATGGTGACAGACGGACAGACGGACAGCGAAGCCTTAGTAATAGGGTTCCGTACCCAAAACGGACTGACGACGTCTGTCAGGCTGTCTGTCTGTCTGTCACCAGGCTGTATCTCATGAACCGTGATAGTTAGAGCTTTACCCTTGGGAGTATAATCTTGACCCTTGCTACGCCTATTTTTGGCATTACATGACGTTTATGTTTGGCCCACAGGTCTGAGGGCCAATGCATACTATTACCACCATAGGCTAATGCAGTGGGCCAATGATACTCTTACGTTACGTATATACTCTTTGAATGATACAGAAGTATAATAATACTCTTTGGAATGATACGAAGTAGATTTTTTCTCTAATCTGTGTACGAAACATGTTATGTAAAATGCCCTGGGGGTCTAGCAAAGATCACAATCACTAACGCTAACGCCTCACGCTAACTCCAAAAATGTATCGAAATGACATTCGCTACGGAAAAGTTAGCGATTTCCGAAACGTCATTTCAGTACATTTTGGAGTTAGTATTTGGCGTTATCGTTAGCGGTTGGTATCTTTGCTAGACTTTGCCCTATTGTAAAAATGTTTTGAAAGCCTAGATTTTAATTTAATATAGGTTTTAATTAATCATGAGTTCGATGATACTTATCGAAATATCATCGAAAATTCTATATTTAAGTAGCCATGAGTGGAGATTTCATCAAAATTGGTCCAGGAATATCAAGGATAATAATTAGCGTAATAGCCATATATAATGTAGTCCACGCGTGGCAACGCCGCGGGTAGTAGCTAGTCATCAATATGCCTGCCGAGCGTGGTGATCACGGCTACACCCCTCCCCCTATATATGATAAGCGTTGGTTTTAGTTTACCACGTTATTATAATAGGCATGATGACTACTATTAAAAATGAACATGTAAATAATACTTTCATAAAGAAGATTAAAAATGAATACAATAATTGAAAAAATAAGTTAAATCGGTAAACAAATCACGGAGTAATAAGCTTCTATAGGTGTCCCTTTCTCGCGAAACAGGGGGCCTCCACAGTTACTATGAAAAATCCACTCGTGACGTCACACGCCAAAGATATTGTATGTAAAGCTACCACAGCTTAGTAATGAGGTACTATGACGACATTGCTCTGACGTCACCGGCCGTTTGAGCTATCTCTTTCTATTCCCGTTTTTAAAATGCTTGTAACTTTGACGTTTTTTGAGATATTTTATTTTTGATTTCAATGTTTATCTTTTGAGGAAAATTTTTAATTTATGCAAAAAAAATAATTATAGTCGTCATGCCTATTACGTTACTACATATGAGCGATAAAACGTTTATAAAGTTTAGTATCAATAGGTATGTGATACGCGATATGGTATTGCGTAGGTATTTTTCTCTCATTGTGATATTTTAAAAATAACTAGCTGTTAATTACATAACATATACAAGAAATTTAAAGCTATGATCTTCAAACATAAAACGACCCATTCAAAACACGACATTATTACGTAATGGTAATAAATTTTCGTTTGCAATACTTAAAGTTACAATGTTAAGGTTGAAAATACCCAGTTTAAATCAATATCTGGCACGCGACACCGCTGTCTCCGCCCGCGCTATAATATTCAATTGGCGAGTTAACTTCGACCTGCATTATCATCGGCACGAGTATCATTTGCATACATTTTATATTATGTATGAGTGCGCAGTTAGTATTAGGGGTGGTATACTTTGTGGGTACTAGAAATTGATATCTAATACCAAATGATTATTGATACTCGATATTACGATATTACCTAGTATTAAGTATTGTTACTTACTCTACTTTTTAATATTTTGAATGATGCGTGCTTGTTTTTCGTGATTTCTTTGACAGTGGTCAAATACTAAGACTAAAAGTTAAAAAAATGATAACATAGACAGATAAACAAGCTGACTGCCCACCTAATGGTAAGCAGTGACCGTCGCGTATCAACGCCTGCAACCCAAGCAGGCACTGTTTAACTTTAACTACTTTATTTACCCACCGCTTGTTGGAGCTCAGCGAATATAATCTTTTTTTTTTTTTTTTTATGTAGAATAAGCCTGCGTTTGACTACAATCTGAGAGTTTTTAAGGCCAGAGTGAACCAGTATCTTCTAGGCAAGCAGGCTCTATTGTCGACCGCGTCATCACTTACCACCGTGTGTAGTGAGTGAGACCATGGTCAAATGTTAAAAAAAATTTTAGCCAGTGGCTCATTCTACATCCTAGATTAGATGTGTTTGTTTTGTCTGAGGGTTTAACGCCATAATGGCTCAACCGACTTCGATGAAATTTTGTACATTGACTGTTTAAATTAGCAAGATTAATATTGAATACATTTTATTTTGGAAAATCGAGAGCTTCGACTGGAAACAAAAAATTATAAAATTAGCATATCTATAGACATGATTTTTCGTACAGTCATAAACACTACCGTATCGATACGTTTCAATATCTTTACAATATCAGGTACTTTCGCAAACTACAACCCTAGAACAACCCTGGAAGCAGCTGGCAGTTCACACGGCGTCGCGTGCGCGCGTTATGTCCACAGGCACGGAAGCTGACGGATGGTTACAGCGAACAAATTGACAGCTTCGTGTAGATAAATGCATAGACAAACTGTTATAGCACTATCGTTACATTTAAATAACTAAACGTTGCGTGTACAGATCGGCTTTGTGATAAAACCACGCATTATCTAAGTTTTTGGAAACCATTCTGGGTTTACCATACGATAAGAAAATACGTTGTGGGTTAGTACCTACGAAATCTAAAACTTACAGGTAAAAAGTATCGGAAAAGGAGTATCGGTATTACTTTGTTCTACCGTTGGACACCAGTCATAAAACTTGATATTATAATGGGAATAAACGGAATTTTTAGACTGAATCTCAAGTAAATAAGCATGGTGCTGATTTACTTGAGATTCAGAGTGCTCTGGTACATAGCACCATAGTAAATAATGAAAATGGCTCGCTCTATCCCACTCTATTCTCACTGCAAGGTATCTCCATACGTCACACATAACACTATGTAGCTGTCGCATTCGACAAGAGTAATGATGTAGACGCCATGCCTGCTGTCGCAGAATGCAGCTCATTAGTCAGTACACAGACGAACAGACAGGCGCTGATATATGCATGTGTCGAGTTTGAGACGGCTGTGATTCGTCTTCGGGACAAAGACGGGACAATGAGACGAAAGAAAACGAATAACTTTATTGCAAAAGAATAATTACTAGGTGAGAGGACTTTTCTGCAAAGTTCGTCTAGGTAGGTACCACCGCTCTGCCAGTTATACTGCCGCCAAGCAGTAGTGTGCAAACACTACTGTGTTCCGGTTTGAAGGGCATTGTACCTAGTGAAATTACTGGGCAAATGAGACTTTACGATCTGATTACACAGTGTACTTATCTGATTACTAGACTGTGTGTTGTCTCAGGATGACGTGCGCAGTGCAGTGTCACGCAAAACTTTATTATTTTAAAGTACCGAGTGACACTGCAACTGTTACGGGCAGCCGTGTCGCTTAACATCAGGTGGACGACTACCTCGTCGCGTCATTCATTTACATAAAAAAATATATTGTAATATGAAATATTCCATGGAAAACTTTTATTTCTTTCATTCGTCACAAAAACAAAGGCATTACAAATGAAATTTCAATGAAGTTAATACATTTACCCGTAAAAATTCCGTTTTATTTTTAATTAAACTAACACATGGCCGTCCTCGAAAAACAAAAAAACCTCCACAAAGCTTTGTTTGACGGAACAAAGGCCTCGGAATAACGTTATTTTATTCCCTCTGCGAGTTGCCTTCGGTAAGAGTGACATACGCTAGTGCGACGTACGGAGGTGCGATGCAAGTTCGTTCGACACGATTTCGGTGACTCGAATAGCTTGCAAGTGCGACATCACGCTACTGCGATACCACAATGGTTTGACTAATGTGGCACAAATACAGATCCGCCAACATTGTGACTTTACACTAGATAGTGTCATATCACGCTTTGGTGTGACCATAAATAGATAGAGTCTTCCCTAATAAGAGATCACAAAAAAACCTAAAAGATTGAGTAGACTACGGTGTGTACTGTAACAATTACCATACACATTTTTTAGTTAACAGGAAGTTGGTCGTAAATCGTTTAGTTATTTGCAATTACATGATGTCGCACGACTGTGCATCGCATCTTCGTGTGTCGCACTAGCGTATAGCCATCTCTCAGTAATTCAATAACCGCCCCGGGCGCGCCCGCGCCGCCCGCCCTCCACTGATGAAACAAAAGGGCGGAATTCAGCAAGAATGTTATTATGGTGCCAAGATAACCACGATTTTGCCATGTGGTGGGTGAAGTACCAGAAATAATATATTGAAATCCCTAGATTTCTAGAATGATATATTCTAGAAATTACCACCCCGTTTTTGAATATCGCCAATAGAGCTAGTTGTCAGACAAAAGGGGTCACAAAAACTTATGGGTGCTCGTAAACTGTGTATAGACTATTGTCTTACCAAAGTGTGCCTATTTGTTTCTTTATGTGGCATGTATGCCGAAACAGCTGAATTAATTTGGATGATTTTTTCTTTCTCTAAAAACTCTTTCACCTTAGAATAAGAGCAACTATCATTTTGACGATTCAAATATCGTTCCTTCTATAAAAAAAATTAAAAACTTACCAAACCGCTTTAATTGCAATTGCTCTAAGTATGACCCTAAGTGACAACTCCACCATCCTAAAATTCAGACTGAGCATAAAACATTTACAACCCCAATTTTAGGTCATAAAATCCTCAGATAAAAGTGGTAATATGCATGCCCTAGGGCTTGAGGCTTCATCTCGATAAAACAAATGAAGAGCGAGCAATCACCATAAACTGGTGTTACCATAAATAAGTTCCCTTTACGGGCGTGTTCGATATGTAAACATTTCCATAACTCCTGAATACAGGACCACGTTTCAGTAATTACTTTGTTCGATGTTCCTTCATTTGCGATGTTTTGTTTATGTGGAGTGTACGTACTAAATACTGCTGTTATTTTATTGTTGGCAATTTGTAGTTTAGTATGCTTGACATTCGGGGACTAAGAATCTATACTAAACTTCAAAAACAGACCAAAATTAATAATATTTATTAATATTATGCAGATTACCATAGTATATTCGCACCAAATTTCTTAATTCTGTAAATGACACTAAGCGCTGTACTAATAGTTCGTATGATAGGCATGACCGCATGAGTTTGAAACTGGATACTTCAAATCAACCCCCCCAAAGCTTAATTCCTAGCATTAAAACTGCAAAAATAAGTAATTGTAGTACCAATCATCTTTTTCGTGTCTAACACCAAAAAAATTACTATACTACACCAAAACATCGCAGGTGTCTTAAGTAAACGAGATCTGCTTTACCTTAGTTTGCAAGAATTATCGAAGAGTATTGGTACAGTAGATGTCATCTGTCTAACGGAGACCTTTATGAGACGAGGCTCAGAGACTAATCTAAAGTTCGATAACTATGAATTGGTATCTTATTTTTCTAGAGAAAGCCAACGTAGAGGTGGCTCATGTATACTGGTCAGAAGCGACCTAGAGTCACAACCAATAAACCTGATGGACCCTATTCCACGCCATTTTGAGATGTGCGCCATAAAAATATTATGTAGCAATATTATAGTTGTATGTATTTACAGAACCCCGGATTCAGATGTACAAATATTCTTCGACTCTTTACAGAAGTTACTCCAAAAAATTAAAGTAAGCGATAAGAAATCAGTTATCTTGTGCGGTGACTGGAACATAGATGTTTTGAAAAATAATAAGGTTTCCCAATGTCTTCAATCCATACTGTCAAACTATAATTTACAAAACCACGTACTTCAACCTACTAGGAAAACGTCATGCATAGATTTATTTGCTAGCAACCTATCTAAAATACAATGTAACACAAACTACTTAGCATTATCTGACCACGAAACAGCTCAAACCTTATGTTTTGAAACAAATATCAAGCAATGTAACTTCACACCTAAAGCTTGGTTTGAAGAAAGAAGAGATTTTAATAATGATAATATAAGGAAATTCAAAGAGTGTATGTCCAGCTTATCTTTTATTGAAATTTTATCACATACTGATTTAAACAAAGCTTTTAACGAGTTCCATGACATTCTTTAACTATTTTATAACCTATGTTTCCCAATAATCAAAGTAAAAATAACTAAAAAATCTATCAAATCAAAGTGGATTACGAAAGGTTTAAAAAAAAGTTGTATCCGTAAACGACAATACTATCTAAAATATACCCTATCCCGTTCTAACAAGAAAATTAACTACAAGAAATACTACAAATACTCCCGTATACTTAAGAAATGTATCTACCAAGCCCAGAAAAACAATAATACAAATTTTATAAAACATGCAACAAACCGCTGCAAGGCATCGTGGAAGCTTGTAAACGATAATTTTAACAACAAATGTAGTAAACCAAATATACAAGAAATCATAGAAAATGACATAAAATATACAGATCCTCAAAAAATTGCAAACTTATTTAATAATTATTATATAGACTTAAGCAATAAAATTATAACTGACGCTAATGATAAAGACATAAACAATACTATAAAAAACGTAAATAATACTATATACATAACCCCAACCGACCCAATAGTTGTACTAAAAACAATAAAAACTTTAAAAAACTCGTGTTCAACAGGCTACGACGAAGTAAATACCAAAACTCTTAAAATTTGTGCAGTGCATTTATGTATGCCACTATGCCATCTGATCAATTTATCATTCTCTGAGGGAGTGTTCCCAGAGCGACTAAAATATTCAATAGTTAAGCCAATATACAAAAAAGGTAATGATAAGGAATTAAGTAATTATCGACCAATTACTCTAATTCCCATTTTATCTAAAATTTTTGAAAAGATAATGTTTTCTAAACTATTAAGTTTTATTGAGTCAAATAAAATTTTAAAACCGGAACAGTTTGGGTTTAGAAAAAACTGCTCAACGATTGACGCTTGTTTTAATTTAATAAAATGTATAATGGAAAGCCTTGACAAAAAGAAACCAATAGTTACAATATTTCTGGACATGAGCAAGGCTTTTGATTTCGTAAATCATAAGACTCTGCTTAAAAAATTGGACAGTTATGGGATACGCGGAAAGGCTCACGAGTGGCTAAAAAGCTATCTCAGTGGTCGACACCAAAGCGTAGAGATCAATTAAATACAAAAAAACAAAAAAGAATCGTTTCGTTCACAGTACCGCTTAAATGAGTTTGGAGTGCCACAAGGCAGCGTTTTGGGACCACTGTTGTTCCTCCTCTACATAAATGATTTGCCTGATGCCACGAAACATCAATGTTTGCTGTTTGCAGATGACACAACAATAATGATCAAATGTGAAGATAGACTTTCATTTGAAAGGGAAGTCAATGAGGCTCTAAATGGCATCATGAATTGGCTTCATGCAAATAATCTTTCAGTAAACCTCACCAAAACAAAAGTAATTGAGTTTCAAACTTACAACGGGAATCCTACAAATATTTGCGTTTCGTATGGATGTAATGTAATAGATAGAGTTAATGAGACAATGTTCCTAGGTGTAACAATAGACAAATTTTGTAACTGGAAAGCTCATGTTAATAATCTTTGCGGTAAATTAGACAGATTTGTATATGTCCTGTATCGGCTCAGACAGGTTGCAACTAAGGAAGCTGCTCTGTTGGCGTATCATGGCTATGTCTCATCCTGCCTTCGGTATGGGATAATTCTTTGGGGCTTTTCCGTTGATGCAGAACGAGCATTTCTCGTGCAAAAAAAGTGCATACGTTCACTCTGTGGCGCAGGATTTTTGGATAGCTGTAAGCCACTTTTTAAAAAACATAAAATCTTGCCTTTACCTTCGCTCTATGTGTATGAAATATGCCTATTTGTAAAAAAGCACCCATATTTGTTTAAAAGACAAAATGAGGTAATAAAACGAAGTCGTAATGTCCATGAGCTATATGTTCCGATACAAAGGCTCCAATTAAACAGTCAAAATGTAAATTGTATGGCAATTAGAGTATTCAATAAATTACCTGACATATTCAAGATGCACGACATTAATGAATTTAAGAAAAAAATATTTGACTTCCTGCTGGATAAATGTTATTACTCTGTTAAAGACTTTCTAAATGACGCGTCGATTAGTTATTATAGATATAGATTAGTCTGACCAATTTAATGTATAATACATTTTGTTAATAATTAAAAATTCAATAATCAATAATAATAACTATAATTAAATTATTCCAACTCATTATTAACACTGACATAATTATGTAATTAAATTAAGTTAAATCCAATTTAAATATTTGTACGCCTGCACCTATAGGCAGAATTTTGTTGGAAGAATTATGTGCTATTCCATCTTTGCAATACTGTAACCCAAAATTCTTACAAATAAATTATTTCATTTCAATTCATTTCATTTCATAAAAAGCAAGAAATTATCAATATAACGTAAAGAATTTTGATCGTCCCTTTTAGCTGAGCGATCCGGACCCAAAACACTTACCTGCAATTGAAAAAGCTCTACACAAAAAGTACAGAATCATATTCTAATGCAGAACTTTAATACCTTTTATTTTGTGTCTGTGTAAAGTGATTATACCAAAATTTCTCCATTAAAATTGTGGTCTGACTAAAATTTAATTAGCTTTGGTATTAAGGTCTGGAGGTTTTATTAGAATAGTTTCAGTCCAATTGAATTTGCATCAAAAACTAGTATAGAACTGGCACACCACGGAATGTAGTTAAAATTCGAACATATTGGCAACGTATCGGTAGAGACCAACAAAATATTCCGCAACGTTGACCTCGTTCCGTTTCGACGTGTTTCATCATTCGTGGTATTATTTATCGGGGCTTTGGGGACTGCATGCAGAGACCGTAGCCCATAGCTCTTTGCCGTAGCCTCAGGCCAGGTTGTAGTTGACGGGTTTGTGGATGAGCAGGGCAGCGAATTGTCCGAAATCAGGTTGGTGTTGAGTTATTGAAAAAAACTTTGGTTGAAACAGATCATTTTAAACGGTCTTTCTTTATAACACACACACCTACCCTATTTTTGGGTATATTTATTAATACAAATATTAAATTAAAACATTCGTGAGAAAACAAAACGAAAAATCTTGAAAAGTTTGATGCATTTAAAAATGTTTGGTTGCTAAGATGGCGCTATAGTACTTACTATTATTGTATACAATATACAGGGCACGGTGAGCATTGCCTTGTATTATATGCAAACAAAAGAACATACAATTTATCATTCTATGAGGATCGCAGTCAGCTGTTTCTACTTATGATTTCCACAAAAACGTCGAACAATAAATACTATGCAAATTACGGCATTCAAGACTTTTTTCATAACAGCCGGTCGTCGAACTGGTCTAATCTCATCAGGGCCTGCTCATCGTCTATGCAGATGATGGCTTCACCTCCTCCCCCCTCCCTCGTGGGGTGACTACCCCTGGGGGTGCGCCACACCCCACGGAACGACTAACGAACCTTGAATGCAGAGTTTGCCGAGCTATTGCCTTGTCATGTTGAAATTATACGACGCTTTGTTTTGATCGGAAGTGGGTTATTATTTTTGGTTTAAATTGTAATTGATGATACAAATAAAATAAAAAAAAACTGTTAAAATTGTAATATTTTTACTTGTTCTATTTTAATTTTATGAAGGGCTAAACAAATATTTAGCTTAATTAACTAATCTTACTTACACTTAAACCAATAAATTCTTGAATGGAAAAATCCTTATGTATTAAAATATTGCTGTCATAGTCACGAGCTTATATGGTAATGTTGAGAAACAGGGGGTCTAGCAAAGCGGGAGCTTTGCTAACGCTATCGCCAAACGGTAACTCCAAAATGTACTGAAATGACATTTCGGTAATCGCTAACTTTTCCGCAGCGAATGTCATTTCAATATATTTTGGAGTTAGCGTGAGGCGTTAGCGTTAGTGGTTGATATCTTTGCTAGACCCCCGGGGTGGGCTAAAGTCGGCCAAAACCGCGGGGAGCAGACGGATGCAGGAGCATCCGATCAAAGTAGTGCGCTACTGTTAGGCTGTTGATAATGATTTAGAAAACTTCAAAAGTTTTTTGTAATGGTCACCCATCTAAGTAGTAGCCACAGCAAACGTTGCTTTTCCGATCGGTTAAGAACGTCTAGTCGAACTTCACTATAAGTGCTACCCAAGGGCTCAACGAATCGATAAACCTGCTAACCGTGCCGTGAACTCTCTCTGGTCTTCATTTGTAAATAATTTCCAGACGAAAATAAGTATTAAGATAGAATTCTTAGTAGAAGGCAATTTTCCGTAAATACGTCTCAAAGAGTCAGAGATTTGCGGCCGTCGATAGCCGATAAGTTTCCCGCGGATTTGCCGGATTATCCGCGCCTCGACTCGTGTCTGCTGAAGGTATCAGTCCGCGGCATCGGACGGTGTTAGCTGCGCCAGTGGGGAACCAGATACGGAATTACGGAATGGAAGATAGCTAATAGAGGGAATGGATTTCCTTTTACACGCGACAAAAATATCTTAGGAATGCTTATGTACTTAAATATAAGTATACAAAAGAGGAATATTGTCATCTGATCGTTTGTGTAGGTTCCATGTACAATGGCTGCACTTGATTTGGATGAAATTTGGAAATTTGCTCATTGGACATGAACAAATAGGATGCTTTTTATCCAAAAATATTATGAAATCCTGAGGAAACACACGTAAACTGCATGTGAAAACACAAAGCACCTCATCGTCTATATATTTTTTTAATCGCTATTATGAAAGATAGTACCTCGGCTGATAGTCCGGTTGACAGAATATTTTACGTGCGTTTTATGATCAGGAGTAGACGGCTTTAGTTCTATGGTACTCCCAAACAGATAACACAAATATTAACGAGCTCTGACTACAATGCATGGGTCTAAAAGACCATCCATTAGCCCAGAGCCACGGCGATCCCCTGGCGCCACCCTTCACCGCTGTAATCTGCGGACGACCTTCGCGTCCGCGGTCGGCGACCAAATCCGGACAACACCCCAAGGCGTCGTTTAAACTAACTTTGGCACATTAGCTCCGTAACCCTCGTCCGGATTGCGGAGGTCCAACCAGATATAACCGTATGACCTTGTCTTGATAGAACCGACCAAAGCAAGATGAAGTCGTTGAGGTTTGAGGACTGTAGGCTGGCTTGAGTTACGAAGTCACACAGTCCAGTGAGTTTGAGCGGCAACTAAAGTCAAGGAAGTAAAAAGGAGGATGATCGCATGATGATAAAGCGCTTCTTTTGTCTTCTTCTAATTTAAATTAGTTATGGTCTTAAGCTAGTGATATTGTTGTAATGAGACACGAAGTACCATGACTCTCTTGAATTCTCACTTTAAAGACCAATATAATTATATAAAATTATAGGTACCTCGAATTAATTAAATTCACGAAATTACAGGTTTAAGACATGAATAAAATTAATAAAAACTTGCACATGCGTGTCTCAGAACACCGGAGTTTATGTGGAATACTTTTATTCCCGAAAATTTAGTACAATTAGGAACACTGGTAAGCTGCGTGTGAAACCTTGAGGAATCCTCAGTCTAATCACCTCTGTATTGATAAAAATATGTAGATAAATAACTAAACCGTTTTTAATTACAAACTACAGTTTAAAAGCTCTATAAAAGCTAAATGAAAAGCACTTTTATGTTAGGATTATAACGACTCCATCCGCAATATAGTAGGCGGCCATATTTCACCCGGGACACCTCGCCGGGCGGTCCATTTTCTCGCATGTTTCTGTACTTTCCTCTATTTTACACTACTGTCCACGTAACATGGGGCAGCGAATGGCTTTTTGGTTTAGAAATGGTCTGATGAAAATATGTATATTTGTTTTCACAATTCCTTAGCGTAATAAAGATGTTTTGTAACTTTAAGATATAATAAAATAAAATAAAAAAAAAACAATAAATTGTTAGATACCTACACTTAAACCCTCTATTGTCAGTAGTTCGGTTGTCAATCTGGTTGACCGAACTAGCGCAACTTTTCGGTAGCAATAGTCCGGTTGTTAAAATGCAACGAACTGTTAATACTTTGTGGTAGCACTAGTACGTTCAACCGGACTAACAACCGACCAACCTACCTGATACTAGAGGTACTTATCAATAGATCCACCTAATTAGCTACTGTAGGATTATTTAAATAGGTAGCACATACTCAATGCATCGAGACTTCCTAATAACGAGATCTATTTACAAAGAGTAACCTCAGTAATTGGGGCACGTGCTAAGTAGCCACCGTCTTCAAAACATGCCAAAGCAACATTTACATCCTCTTATTAGATTGCTTCTTCCATAGAAGATATTTTAACGGGATTTTAGTAACATGTCCCCTCCCCATCCCTTCACCTCTACTCCCATCCACCTTCCATGGGGTGGGGAAAAGGAGTATACGATAGCATCGGACCCCCAAACCACGCATACTTCTACCCTTCCCAAAAAACCTCAGTAATTAGAAAATATTTTCTTACTATTATCGGAGAGCGTGTCACATTTCTCTGCGTGCACCGCACAGCACTTCCTTCCCGGCGGCGCATGGCGGGAGTTCCACCGCGCCTCGTAAATATGTTGCAAAGGGTCGGCAGTTACTGAGACCACGTTTATCACTCCCGGGACGGGGTGTGCCATGTACCTAGCCTGGACTATGTTACTTGTCTTGTTTATTATACTCCATTTACTTCGAAAACGTCGCATATCACGCGTGAGTGTTTTGAGCATTACACTCTTAGCTCTCTTATTGCGTTCGCCTGCGGCTCTCGTGCATAATACCGCATCAATTGCAATGATCAACTTCACACACGATCATAATATACTACTATTATGAAGAATGACTTGCTGGCAGCTTGGATAATTTTTCATACCATAACCTTCCCCCCTTTATCTTGGATAGGTATCTATAAAAAAACTTCTTTTGTCTTTATTATAACCTTTTTTATCTGTGTCTAGTTTATAAGGTTGGTAGGCCGGTATCTTCAGTATGGAGATAGCGCGATGCAACCTCTTGCGAAGCGGGTCGAGGGCCGATTGCGATGTGAATGCCGGCCCGAGTGGATCGAGAGACTTCCAAAGGGTCACTTTGGACGGGTTACCGCGGGCACAGAATATATATAGTAGGTACTACCGCGGGTTAGGTGGAGGTGAAGTGAGAAATTGTTCAAGTTCTGGTATGAAGAAGTAAACTGTAGCAGAGCATATTGAAACAATAATATAAGATTTTAGAATTTTTGCCATGGTGGAAAACGAAAAGTTGTTGTTATCAGTTGATGTACTTTGCTCATGAAGAATATTCCTCTATTTAATAGAGTATGGTACACAGTAAGCCTTGATATTTGAAACAGCATATCCAAAAATTTATTACGAAATTGAAAAACGGGGTTTGGCACATTTTGGCGTTAAGTTTAAAAAACTTGTAACAACTTTTTGTTACACCTTTTTATTAATGCTATCGAAATAAAATACGACGTACTATCGAGTAATGTTGGACAAATCACAGAATCAGTTTATTTTAAAAGTTTTATTGAAATCAGATAACCCGCTTGCGCTATTCGTGCCAACCGACGACTGTTATTCCCCTTTCATTCCGGCGGGTAATAGCCAATATCCACTAGGCTGTAAAAACTTTACTGTATGTATTCAAAAATAAAAGGTCCGATTTTATGAGTGTCGTTCGTTTGACCGCGCCCGCTACCACGACATTATCGAATTTCGGTACCAAGTACCGCAATTGTATTACGTAAAAATTGCAACAGCAGTAGCAATGCGACACCAAACACCTAGCAATATAGATGGGTGATACTGTTATATTTAAATAATTCGTTATTCATTATATTTTATTTTTCTAACAGTTATTTTAAAGTGCTATAATATAAATTATATTATAAATATTGTAGGTACATCCTTTCAGTGTAGTTGTCGACCGTGTCGTAATTTTTTTGTAATGATTATTTAAGTTGGGTGATAATGCAATATTTTATATAGTTCGATCATTAACCATTATTAACTCAACTCTAATTATTAATATTATGCAGTTTGAGCATATAGTAAATAGTTTATTCTAATCTTAAATTATGCTATGTCCATTACTATCACCACGTTCCCCATGCAAAATTATGTTTTTATTTACATTACCAGGTATCCGTTCCGATTCAGACTTGTAAAACTCTTCATGCTATGTGTTTTTGCTTTAAGTGGAACTTTAAATTTGTGATGGTACTTTTGTAAGACAATGTCTTCTTGCAATAATTGCATACTGCTTTTTTATTGTTTACACTTTCCACTGTGAAATAGTTCCAAATGGCAGCGCTACGGGGGCGCGTCATTATTTACACAAAACTAATTATTAATAACCAACAAAAAACATGTACAACCTATTTAATTTACACTAATAAAGTAATAACTTATTGACAATCACTCCAATTCACTATTAAACTTAGCGACAACAACGTCAACGAACGAAGTAATTCGGTTTTCACAATTAAAATATCTACACAATAACAACAACAATAGTCAAACTAAAATCAAAAGTCAAAACTTTCTCGCATATCTCAAAACGAACGAACTTCACTCGATCGTATCGTACGTAATACTTACAAATACATTATAATTTATGATCGTTATATTTTAGCATAGAAAAAAATATTAGTCCATGAAGTTATCGGATGAAAGATTATAATTATATTAGTCAAACTTCACCTGAATGTTTTACGTTTAAACGTAAAATATATTTAAAAATCATTATATTTTAATGGAGATAAAATTGGACCTTATAGTTTTTCGCGTGAGAGTTCATATTTGCCAGCTCAAAATCCAAATGACCAAAAAATATAACGGTCAAATTGTTGTATTTTAGTGTAGATAAGATTAATCCTTAAAGTTAAAGCGTTAGCGTTCATATTCATGTCAGCAAAATGCGTCATTATAACGAAGTACGCCACATCCAACAAACAACAGGTCAATAACCTATCGACGCCCGACGGACGTCAGGTAACAGTAACAGGTAAGTATAACCAACAAACTAGTAAAACTATAATCTATAATGTTATTGTGTGCGGCGCGAAAAGTTGCATGTAGATTTTGTTAGATGGCGTTATATTAAATAATAAATGTTAGACCGAGAAGCAGTCAGCGCGGCGCGAAAAGATGCATGTAAATTTTGTTAGATGGCGTTGTACTACAATAAATATAATAAATATTATAGCAGGGTGCTCAGATTTTTATAATTTATTAGAAGACTAGAAATTTTTAATGAATTATTTAATCTGCTAGATGTTATAACGCCCAACTTTACCTAGCAATCGGTCGCAAGATGTCCGCCGTTTGCACACCTATCGCTGAACGTACTTTGGCCTTAGACACTAGCGCCACTAGCAACAGAACAGCAATAGATGGAAACAAAATAATGTAAGTTTTAGTTCATCGATCGTCCGACAGTCGGAAATCTAGCGCTCGATCTCTTTCTGCTCTGTCAAAGTGACGATTGACAGCAATGATTGCGCAATTTGCGCCTGTTGCAAACTGATTGTTAGTTACGTAATAACCCCGCGGGGCTCAAATATTATCTGTGGTGCTGTTAAAGCATATATAAATACATGCTTCTTCCTGTTAATAATGTTACCAGCTTTATTTTCTAAGCTAAGTATATAACGCTCCTTGGTCACACCTACATTTTATCATTTATTCCGTGGGATTTTTTTAAAAATCGGTTGATAACGTTAGTATCATTAATCTATGTGCAATATTTCATCCACAGATTCGCCGTTTTGGCTTGAAAATACACTGATATTGTTTTACGTTTATATATTCATCGTCATTAACAGCACGTCCACTGCTGAACATAGACCACACAGCGCCACTTTGACCGGATATTTGTCGCTTCTATCCACTTATATCACTATTTTTATTTATTTACCCTATGGTTCTTTTAGTACAAGCTATGCTTAGTTTGGGGCTAGATGGCGCTGCTGTGTGAAATGTCCACACATATTTATTATTTTAAAAGGATACAATAATAAGAGATAAGAGATAAGGTTTTTGGATAAAACTGCCTTAAATAAAATTGAAAGGTTACTGATAATATTTTCAGTAGATATTTCTGTTCCAGGTTGCCGGAGTCAGGCGAACGCGAGCTACGCACAAATGTTGCTTCCAAGGAATGTAATTTAGCTTTTCAATGTTATTTCTCCTGGGAAATATCCTCGTGAGGCGATTTAATAAATTCCCCGAATGGCCCGAACGCCTCGGTCCCTGGGACGGCGCGATCGAACGCAGACGTATAAATACGGTGGTGTTGGGGTGTTGGCAATAATTGTTATTTACGGCTATGAAATACTACCTTGCAGATACGGAAAATATATTACTGATATCCAACGATAATTTCAATCCTAATATTGTAAATCAATATCGTAGGAATACATTTCGAAGGTAAAACGTGTGATGAACTACTGGATAAAATAAATGGAATACAATTGTGAATACTAACGTAAACTCTGTCACGGCTTGTTTTGTTTTCATATCCTCTCTTATTAAATATGTTATGGAAAACAAAAATATACATCTTATAAAAATATTAAGTTGTAGGTGCCTACGTAAAATACTATGATGATCTTTAGATCCAATGATTATTATAAAAAAAAAGAGATAAGTTAGATGGGTTCCACTGGGAGCTACCTTAATATAAATTGCACTAGTGTTGGGGTCCCTAGTCTCAAATAAAAACTTGGACGGTATAATAATCATTTCAAAAATTCTTATTTTAGCTTCGAAATATTTCCTTTTTTTTTTTTTGAACTAGCTAATGCTGTTGGTCTCTACCGACCTTTACAGCATCACCGGGCGGGAGGGCAGGCGCTTAAGGTACCCAGCCGACCAAAGTGGGGGGCAACTAGGTCAAGGGCACCCCTGGGGTGCGATCCTCGGCTTGGGCTGTTGCCGGGATAAGAGGATCGAGAAGGCTACGTCCGCTGGAGGAGTGGATCCTATGGAAAGTCGCGACCATTCTAGCTAGCCTACCACAACCACAGACCGAGAAGAATGCTGCTATACTTATGTAGGTATTTATGTACTCCCATGTAAATGCTTCCCATTCCCTAGAATTAGCCGGTTCTTATGGCACTCACGGGAAGATATGGAGTGGTCCTATTCTTACGCCGAGATCACATGGTAAGGTATGCGTGTGTTTAAATATGGCCATTTTATACATCACGTCCATTCACTTCCTTAAGCAATTCGAACTTACCACACATACCAGCTATTATTTTTCATATCCTCCTTCAGTGATGCTAATTCCAAAACAGCGTTGGCTGCCAGCCAGCCAAATTGCTGCAGCCAGCCAAACACATAATACTGCGTAAATGTGTGCCATATACATCTGCAAAGTATATAATAAGTCGCGTCGTAAGGGACACGCCGATAGTAAAATATACTTAGTTGCCATTTCCGTCTAGACGTTTGATTTTGTTGTTTTAAATATTTAAACATGTACAAGATTTAAATGTTATAATAGACTCATTCTGTAGGTACCTATAGTAGATCACTAAGATGGCAGTCAAACGTATGGCAATGAGTATGGTTGCCCCCTTCTCTTATAAGGGCTATAAGTATTCAGCAGTGGACGTATAAAGACGAAAAAATGATAACAGAGATCTCTTTTAGTGATAAGACCGCCCATTGTGCTACTTACTATAAGTACTCTAATTTCTAGTTTACAATTATGTTGGTATGTGCAATAGAGAGATATTCTATAGAGTACATAGCTTTCGATATTCTTAGTTCTACTACGATTTTTAAACTAGCTATCGTAACAGTTCAAGCTACGTTACGTATTCAATATCTATAAACTTCGCTGCAACTATCCTGCAGTATTCGCGATGCAGCTTGAAACAAAAGACTGCAATAACTACACAATCTCATCTCGTAACAAGATATGGGATAGAAATAAAAGAAGCGAAATATTACACAATTCATGAGCGCTGCGATGTTTATCTCCGCCCCTATAAAGTAAGGGTTTTTGCAAGGTTATACGAGGGCATTCGAATATGGTTCAACTAAGCGCTAGTTCTTCTATATAACTCTTATAGCAACTGTACTCGTTGAGAAAACATTGCATTCTAAGATTGTATGTGAATAAAACTAGTTAAATAAATATATTGCATTGTTCATACCCGAGCATTCGACCGAATTCTCAATTGAGTTTACGCGAAGACTCGTGAACTATGTACTACTCATTGACCCGTGAGCTTAAGTAAGCTTGAATAATAGTCTCTTTAATACAGAAATAATAATAAAAGAAGATCAAACTGAAATTGAAAAAACAAACATAATTATTATAAAATTCTCTCTGTAAAAAAAAAAAGAGTGTGAAACCATACGTAAAGCTTAAAGGATACGGCTGTTCTTTGAACATATGATGTGGTTCTACATATATAACAAGAACAATCGTTTTGACAACGGTTTTACATAATTATATAATAAGCTTGATTTGCTCTCTCGTTTGCTAGCGTAACACGTAGGTACATAAAACATCGCGTGAACGTAAGCAGGGTGAAGAATTAGGGGTGTGAAGCATTACAGTAAAAGTGCTGCGTAGACGTAAATATTTTGTGTTTTATGACACGGGATATCATCATCTTAGAATGAAGAGCTCGGTTACCGTTGTAGAATTTGAAACCATGATCCCTTGGGTATCGTAGTGGAATATCGAGTGAAATAATCCCTCGAGGGACTGGGCTAGGGGACCTAAGTGGAAAAGGTGTTGTTGGTACTATATAGTTGAGTCCCAGGCATAGGAATCGGGATCGGAATGGAATAGCTACTGTTGTATTCCCCTGGGGGATATAAGTGGAGCGCGATTATCCTATAAGTCCCATGTCGGTAGCAAAAAGTGTCTTTAATTGACAGGTTTAATACCGTGCGATAATTCTAGATTACTCTTTCTCGGTGGACCGACGATCTGGTAAAACCGCGGGAAGCCGATGGATGCAGCAGGCAAGTTGCCGCTCAAGGTGGCGCTCTTTGGGGGAGGCCCATGTTCAGCAGTGGACGCCTTCGGGCTGCTAATAATGATGATAACTCTATCTCGAAAATACAACGGGACGTAGCCAATTTCAATGAAATTATACAACCTACAAAAGTACTCGTGTATCTTATTAAATCTTTTTCCACGGAAACTTGAAAGCTGATCTGCCTGATACAAGTTTATGTCTCGCACTCCGAGGCCGGGCTGTGCCGATGTGAACTGTGGGCCGAGTCGGCGCCGGGGGCTGGTTATTCTCCAATAAACAAACAAAGGCGTACATATTGCGCCGCTATCTGCGGAGGAAAACTGCTATAAACCTTCCCGGAGGTCGAAGTGGCGCCTCAGGCCGGGTATAGTGAGACCGGGTTTGTATTGTAACGCGCAACACACGTACAGTATTAGAGTATTTTCCTAGGTCTATTTATTGTACTTATGAAAATTTAAAACTTTAACATCAAAGATGAATTATATGCTTAATGGAAAATAGTTTGCAGGAAACATTCCAGAGTGGGGTAAAAAGTTGGATTTCTCTAAAAAAAGGACGGCAACAAACAAAACAAACACAACACACACACGCACACACACAAAACAAAAACAAAACAAACAAACAACTACAAAATATAAAATAATTTATCAAGTCATAACAATAATTTGGTTCGTGATGCAATCGTTAAGATCAAATTCTTAATAATATACGAGAAAAAAGTGATGAATTGATAAAGATAAAGAAGCATACAGATTGCTCTAATGGTACGCAACCACACCGGTTTGACTCACTTTTTAACACTCCATTATACCCATACGAGTGGGAATTACTTCTGGGTGAACATTATCCATTATCTTGAAGTCCGCGGTCAAAATGAACGCATTTACCTAATAGCCGTATCCTGCTATTAAAAATTAACAAGTTAATATTATTTTCATAAAGTAGGTTAAAGATTAATGCAATAATCGAAAGGATTAGTAAAATTGGCAAATAAATCACAGAGTAATAAGCTTTGTAGGCAAGTGGTAGAGAAGAAGAAAAAGATTAAATAAGCTTATAAAGTTTCATCACCTGTCCCTATCTCGCAGAACAGAGCATCCGCTACAGTTACTATAGTAACTGTGGGATATGACGTCACATGCCAAAGAGATTGTATGTAAATCTACCACAGCTTAGTTATGAAAACGTACTGTGAAGGTGGAAAAAGTGACGTCACTGCACGTTCGAACTGTCTCTTTCTGTTCCTATATTTTAAAATGCTTGTAACTTAGTCATTTTTTAAGATATTTAATTTTTGTTTTCACACCTGTTTATGTTTTAAGGAAAATTATTAATTAGTGCAATAAAAAATTTACACGACACAAGCCTATTGTAATATGACACATTATAACCTGCGTGTGGTAATTGAATTCTTTTTCTTTTAAAACAAAAATACTCGTGTAACTCCTCAACGTGGTTCGACTATTACGTTTGTGGAACAACCCGTGTCGGCCGAATAGACCCGGGCGAGATAACCAGCGCTGGCGTGCCTTGGAGGGCAGAGGGTTAGAAATTTGGGAACAAATTGAATTTTTTGGTAGCGACGAAAACAACTTGAATATAATACGCAGTGTCTGAAATAATATGCCACGTTTACAGACTTTTTTCTGGGATTAAGGAGCTACGATACGCTCGTAGTATGTACCACTAAAAATTATTGTTTCTTAGTTATTATCTGTCTAATTATGAAAGACGCAGAAACCCATATCACAAAGGTTAATTCATCGCATCGATTTTATCCTGCATCCTTATACAATGTCATATCAACTCTTCACAACCTAGTTGTGTTAGATGCTAACCGTAGCTCTACGGCGTAGCTTACGAGCTACAACAACACTACGAATTCCCTCGTAGCAGTACTTCGTAGCCGTACTACAACTACAATAATATAACGCTCTTGTAATAAACTTTTTAGTACCGAAAGCTGATTTAGGCTCACGCGAGTTTGTAATTAAACAGCTCGTGAATATTTAACTAGCATAATTAATTGAAAACCTAGTTCAGTGTTTGACCCGCAACGACTCGAGGGTAGAGTTGAAAGGGCGTAACTCAGACTTAATGGTATTACTAAAATTAAACGTAAAATTAAACGGCGGGTGCTGTACAGTCCGTTTATAAACTAAATAACCTCTTATCTCTATCTTTAATGGGTTTTATTAGATACTTGAGGCGTTCCGTGGTTCCAGTAGCAACTCACACAGGATTTCAAACCTTTCCAGAATTTTAACTACCATAATTTTAATTAGAAAAGGCTCATTCTCAGTAGATCCATGATTTAATTTTCTAATTGGATCTATTTTCTAAGACACATGTATTGCTTTAGACTATTAAGTACCTAATGACACAATTATTAATTAACAATGTATGACGTTCGATACTGGCTTGAATAAAATCAAGCCAGTCATCCCAACCTTTTGCATGCCACTCTGGGATGGTTCAGCTAAATACCAGCTCGAAGCCCTGGACTCTATTCAGAGACGAGCCAAAAGGCTCATTGGCAACGATGCGTTGGTTGAAGCTAAGCTTCAAAGCTTGGGACACCGACGAAAAGTTGCCAGCTTATCGGTTTTTTATAGGCTACATTTTGGTGAGTGTGCGATGGAATTACACGAACTAATTCCCTCATCTCCATTCTTTCATCGGACTGCAAGGCGCACAGATACTCGGCATCCCTATATCGTTAATATTCCTACAGCCCGCACTAAGCGTTTCGCATCAAACTTTATAGTGCGAACAGCAAATGAGTGGAATACCTTGCCGTCGTCCTTGTTTCCAGATAGCTATAACCTGGGTGCCTTCAAGTCAAGGGTGAACAGGTATCTTCTACGCAAGCGTGCATCACCGTAGGCCGCGTCGTCACTTACCATCAGGTGAGACAGTGGTCAAATGCTATTCCTATAAATTGTAAAAAAAAAAAGTGTGGAGCCAAGAAAAAAGACCTGCTTTTTAACTCTGTGACAGCAAT
This sequence comes from Ennomos erosarius, assembly GCA_963580505.1. Taxonomy (NCBI): domain Eukaryota; kingdom Metazoa; phylum Arthropoda; class Insecta; order Lepidoptera; family Geometridae; genus Ennomos; species Ennomos erosarius. The sequence continues at coordinate 14,166,042 of OY756991.1, forward strand.
AAATGAATGAATTGAATTGTATTAATGGGATATATTTGTTCTCAATAGATCCATTTTTATAGGATAAGCAATTGGTATACATTTCACACAGATCGGAGCTATTTACTTTTTCCTCGTTTTCCTTTTATTTAATAGTGGGGGTTGTAACAAAGACTACCTCTCTGTTATGAATGACTTTGTAGTTATTTACTTTTTTCTTGAGACTGTTTGAAGCAAGGTATAGCTATTCTACGTGGTTAACTGCAGAATCAAGATGGCTTCCAAATGGGTCAAGAACTTGCACCAAGTGTTGGCTGTTATAGTTCAATAAAAAAGTTGAACCGAACACCGGACTCAGTGGTGTAGGTTCCTTCGTCTTGTACTTACAATTTTATAGAAATTTTTATATATAAAATATTTTTATTTTTTTATTTTATGAGAATGAATGTCGTGACGAGCTTGTCGTTTGCCTGATGTTAAGCGACACGGCCACTCATAACAATTGCAGTGACACTCGGAACTCTAAAAATAAAGTTTTGCATGACACTGCACTGCGCACGTCATCCTGAGACATCACACTGTCTAGTAATCAGATTACACTACACTGTGTAATCTGGTCATAAAGGCTCATTTTCCCAATAATTTCACTAGCTACAATGCCCTTCCAACCGGAACATAGTAGTGCTTGCACACTACTTCTTGGCGGCAGAATACCTGGCAAAGCGGCGGTAGCTATACCTAGACTAACTTTGCAGAAAGTCGTACCGCCTAGTATATGAACTAACACGATGTCGATGATAAATTTCACAAAATTGGTTGAACTATAATCTATAAATCGAGCTATCTCGCTCTGGTTTCATCAATACGAATCCATTCTACAGCAATCTTAAAAAGATATTATATCAAAAGAAAGGGTATCCAAGCCAAGTACAAGAGCTTACTCATGAATAATAGCGTTCAAGCATTCTTTATTCATGCAAATGAGATAAGATCTGCTGTTCCGTACTCGCGATCTATTGAATACAAATAACAAGTATTGCCTAGTAAAGCACCTGTGTCAGCTTGCATAAAGGTTTGAAACAAACCAACCTGTTAGCGGTCGGGTAAGCAAACTATAGTAGCTGCCCACGGCAAGCTGTCATTTACAGTATAGGTCACACGGCCTGCCACGGGTCGCAACTTTGTATTTGTTATGACCTCTTCATGCAGTCATACTATAAGAAAACGCTGTTAGCTTGTTTGAAGCACTAAACTAAAAACTAGAAATGTTCTCTGGTTAGTTAGTCACCCTGTTACTGTAACTTTTTTATATGTGGCACTGCACCCACAGATTACAGAGAAGAACAATTGAAAATGTACTACAGAAGACATCATCTGTTTTACTCTCTGTATATTATAATTTCACGGATTAAAGAAAACTCTATACGTAATCCTAAAGATAGAAAGGTCACTGGAAAGGAAACCAATGTAATTTTCTTTTATTTTAGGGTGGACATTAAATTGCAGGCCTATAGACTAGGTAAATAAGTTTCTGAAACAGCAAAACGAATGAAATTCATAAAAAACACGCATAAAAATGTTTACGTTCATTTTATCTCCGCCAATAACGAATAACAACGTCGAACATCCGCGGCGGCTTTGTCGTGCGATTTACGACTGCGTCGCAATAACGTTAAGCCGTATAACGTAAAATAACGTTATTATCTATTAACGCATTCGTTACCGCTCGCGTTACATTACGTGTAAACTGGATGTTCGTGTCATGTGCACAATGCCCTCGCCTGAGTCGTTTATGTGATTACGCACGAACGTTATAAAAGCATCGGGTAACGTCTAGCTACGGAAATCATTATTGTTTTAATCTACTTCTTTTATTCCTTGTGAGTATTACCTATATTTTTTTCTATAGTATTCTGTTTTAATCTTGGTTCTAAACCTGGCTACGAATAAAACAGACGCTGGGATCTCGTATGGAGACATCGGATAATAAAATTAGTTTTTACTACATCAAAGACATATCTCTATTTCTTAGCCATATAGATAAACCGCGAATGAATATATGAATGTAGATTAGAACCTCATGCTTCTCACACTTCAGAAACAAGATCATGTTACGATAATTATAAGGTGGAGCATTTGGAGTGGACTGTCTATAGCTCAGTGCGGCCATTATACGCTGTTTACACGTATTTATTGCGGAAACCAGTGTAACGTGTAAAGAAAAAAAAAACATCTTCCACAGTAACTGGTATCGTATTACGAAGAATTTGTTATCCAGCCGAAGGGGCTATAGTACAGTGCAAATGCATTTTATATACCGTTTAGACCTATTCTTTTGCCGATCATAAGTAATCGTTTAACGAAAGTTTAGAAAACTATACTGTTAAACTAACAACTGTGTCACTGTTATGCTTCACCGCAAAATCGCGTTCACCGAACCGACGAATAAACTCGCCAACTATGACAAGGCACTAACTGTGTTTAGATATTCATAAACTGTAGAAAGTACTTGTCAGAACAAAGCTAGGAGCCCGTGGTGTAGTTGTATTACGCTAATTAGTCTGAATAAACATTTTCTTAGGAAACCCGTGATTTTGTATGTAGGTTAGTATAATTATCTTTCATTAAATCCATAGATATTAGAATAATATCTGAAAAGGCAGCGTTACTCCGGTAATAATAGATTTTTGGTGGTTTGTCTTGTTTTATCTTGGGACTAGATGGCGCTGTGTGAAATGTCCACACATATTTATATTTATTTATTTATTTATCAATGCACATTTTAAATTCAATAGAAAGAAACAAAACTCATACTAATCCTATACATTGTGCACAGAATAAGTAGGTACTCACAATTCTGTGCTACACGATGTCTATTTGGAGAAGGGGAAATAAACATAAACATTTTTAGGCCCTAAAAAAATCTATTGCCACTCGAGGAACTTCAAAGCCTTCTTTGTAACTTTGTTTAATCAGTTTTTGTCTCTATACGTTTACCCTCTTCCAGTAACTGAAGATAAGTAAAGAAATATTCTCGTTACCGTCATCACCATCATGCGTGGTGCATGATTGTTTGCACTGAACTGCGTTAGCACCTGCATCATTATCATCATCATCATCATCATCATCATCATCACTATAAAAGCCATACCAGCCATCCAAAGTTGCGCTCTTCTGTATACTTAGTTGGAGTTACTACGATAAGCTGGCAATGTGAAATGCACAATACACCTCAGCGGGCCTTTTAGATCAGGCCCGTTCAACTCGTCATACATTGGATGGTAATAGTAGGTGGGCATGCTATAGGGATCCCAGTATAACAAAAATATTTTTTTATTTTATTTTAGATATGGCAACAAAATGATTTTGAGGTTATAATTGCCACCGGTCTCGTGTTGTTTTCTTTACATGAATTTTCAGTGCTTCTTTGTTTAGCCTAGAGACTCTTTTTGTGTTTGTGTATTGTGATGTCGTGTTAAAAACAATGAAGGACAATAGCCGTAAATGTGCTAAATGCAATGCATCATCAGCGAAAGAGCTGAGTCTGGTGTTGCATCGATTTCCAAAACCAAGCCCTACCAATGTTCAACGGTAAATTACACAAAACTCATACAATATCATTTGAGGTTATGTACCTATTATTGAGTTCATTGTGGATTTGGAATTAAACATGTTAATTATGTTTTGCAGAATGCTGTCATGGGCAATGTTTTGTATTATGTATTTTGTATTATTGTATTATGTTTTTTTTTTAAATAAAATCGCTCTCGATTTATTATTCACAATGTCATGTATGCAATAAATATAAAAAATTATAAAACCTATGCTTTTATATTTGCGAATTGATGTAGTTTTGTCCCTATTATAAGATAGTTTATCTCATAATACAAAGGGACTGCTCTACAATTAATTACTATTGACATTAATAAATTAATGTCACTAGTAAGTACTTTTGGAACAGCCCCTTTTATCAATTCAAATCTATATGAATAGAACATTTGAATTTTCCGCCTTTTTTAGGTTTCCAAAGGGTCCCACTAAAGGCGCTAGTACTGAATTTCATAACCACTTTTTTGTATGAAGATGCCATTCTTCTCCGCTAGGAGTAATAGTATTCTGTGTTTTAGATTAAGAACAAGATTAGCTCGGTCATCCTGTACGTTTGTTCGCAAACGGGTAAACTAATTAGTCCTTCACTAATTTGCAGGTGGGCGGGGGTCGACGACATTATTAAGTCTCTTTACACTGGTTTAGTTATTACTTGGTCAATTTTCATCTATCTATAGGTCAGATAGAACTGAATGTTGCTGCCAGTCAATTATAAATAAATAAATAAATGAATCTTAGGTACTATTAATCTTTGATGAGAGAAGTAAGAGGACTTGGCATAAAGCTAGTTACACAGATTATGTTATAGTTATGAGGTCAACTTCGTTAAAGATTGAACAAAAATAGTCGCAGTTTATTTTAGCATATACCATTTTGAACGTGCTAAAAAGAGACAAGTATACCGTTTCAACTTTCATTTTTGATAATAATTTGTTGCTGACGTCACTTGAGACCGCCCTGTGGCCAAAAATCCGCCATGTTCTGGTGGAATTTTGAGCTAGTACGTCAGTCGTCAACTAGCGTCAACTGTCAAACGCAGTAAAAAAAAATGGGGCGGAGTAGGGCGGAGTCGGCACCATATTGTGGTGAAAAAGTGCCGCACATCACGTGACCATGTGTCCGATCCTCTTACATCCCTCATCAAAGGTACTAATGGTAATTAAGTGACGTTTAGTTACTAAAAGTTATGCTGGAAAAGCAATGTTTATTTTCTAATAAAATGTAGACATAGGGGCCCAATATGAAATTCGGAATACCAAGCAGCATAATCAGCCTTGCCTCAACCTCTGATTTCTTAATAAAAAAGGAATGGTTCCCCATTTCCATCTTGTAGGTACTCTTTTTAGGGTTCCGTCCGTACCCAAAGGGTAAAGTGAACCCTATTACTAAGGCTTCGCTATTCGTCTGTCATCAGGCTGTACCTCGTGAACCGTGATAGTTAGACAGTTGAAATTTTCGCAAGTGATATATTTCTATTGCCGCTGTAACAACAAATACTGAAAAATATTATTTATTTCTCGCATACCAAATTAGAGCATAGTGTAGTTAGGTACTCTACTGGTGAACAGTGCAAAGCCAGTGAACTGATTTATAAAACCTTGTTCATTATACAAGTAGGCTAATGCAATTGCGTTTACTTATCGCAGCTGACCATTCTTGTGTACTCTGTGCCACAACTAGGTACGCTAGCGCTGCTTGCGTGCCACGAGAATTAGAGTGTAGAAATGGGGTCAGAAATCTTTACGAAAGGGATGATTTGACCACAATCTAAGTTTTTTGACTGAAACGTGGTCTCTAACTGTTGGCCTCATTACTAAGCTCAGAGTCGCACAACGGGCTATGGAGAGAGCAATGCTCGGTGTTTCCCTGCGAGATAAGATCCGTAATGAGGAGATCCGCAGGAGAACTAAAGTGACCGATGTAGCTCTTAGGATTAGCAAGTTGAAATGGCAATGGGCAGGCCACATCGCTCGTAGAACTGACAACCGATGGGGAAGAAAGGTTCTCGAGTGGCGACCACGAACTGGAAGACGCAGCGTAGGCCGGCCCCCCACTAGGTGGACCGACGACCTGGTGAAAGCCGCGGGGAGCCGATGGATGCAGGAGGCGAGCAGCTGCTCTAAGTGGCGCTCCCGGGGGGAGGCCTATGTTCAGCAGTGGACGTCTTCAGGCTGTTAATGATGATGAAGTTTTTTGACGTAACTTACAGCATTAGCTAACAGTAATGACGGTAGTTTGGTTGTTAACAGCAGGCAAATTTTCGTGTGAAATAAATAATAGAAATGAATAAAAATTTATCCAAAAATTAACAGTAGTGAAGTGTCATACAATAAGTGACATACCATAGGTAGTCTTATGGATATAATAGAAGACAGATAGAAAATGGAATACTTTAGAATGGAAACCACGATTTAAGTTCATGTTAAATTCTGTCTAAGTAATTCTTTCTAGCTTTTTGTTCTAGTACTCTTTGTTTTCCTCACAGGATATGCACAGAAATATGAATATGACGACAAATGTCATGTATGTTCAGCAGTAGACGTATTCAGGCTGATGATGATAAAAGCTTCCGTTTACGGAGGAATTGTGTGTTGACTAAGGATGACGTGCGCAGTGCAGTGTCACGAGAAACTTTATTATTTTAAAGTTCCGAGGGACACTGCAACTGTTATGGGCGGCCGTGTCACCTAACATCAGGTGAACGACTAGCTCGTCACGTCATTCATTCTCGTAAAAAAAGAAGTTATTTTCCCAGTGCTTCCGCACTAGTAGCCATAGTTTAGACGCAGTTCCTCGTGACCCAGCACTCTGAGGTCATGCGGCAGTGCGTCGCCAAGTATTTGTGCAGCGAGCGAGGGTAGTGGTCTGTCATTAGCTGGCTCATTAGCAAGAAGCGACGCGCGGGGTGATGGTAGCGGTCTGTTCATAGTTATGCTGTCATAATATTAAGTGAAACGCTACTATGACCTTTTCAAATATAGGAAAGCACCTGTCTCTGTAAATCTTTCGAAAAGTCAATTTTTAGATGTTACAAAACAAACGAAAAAATAGCTCGAACTTGAAAAAAATGTAGTGATCGTGTCTAGAGAGTTACTCGTTAGTGTCCAGTGTATTCATTTGGCCCAATACTTCGCCAACACGCAATAAATGTCGCTTGATAATCTTGCGTTATGCAGAAATAAAATAATTGGTAAAATAGCCCGCGTTATTCCGTTGTATAGGATGAGGCATCTGTACTGTAGGTATTATATTATCTGGGTACAAAACCATTGTAGTACAAAAATATTAGATTTTTTTATCGAATAACTGTATGATCTACCTAAAATGCTTTCTATCGGCTCGTCATAATCATAAGTAACGTTCTATATGATAGTAATATAATCGTATTATATTCCTATAAGTACATACGAACCATTAAAATTATAAATGTCATGGGCGGCCGTGTCGCTTAATCAGGTGAACTAACTAGTACTAGCTCATCATGCCATTCATTCTCATAAAATAATATATAAATGGTTCTTGCTGTTGTATGAAACTGTATGTGTATGTATGTGCATGTATTACATCATTATTTTTTTAATAATTGGTTCACTAAACTTTACATATGATATTAAATCTATGTTGTTAATAATATTGTTTAAAGAGGAGTAATATACTTGGTATAATAATTAACTCAGCCAGAGATCCAGCCCGCCCACCAAACGCCAGCGTGCTTTTGACCCATTTCGCATTATAACAAACCCCGGGCTCATTACCTCTACTCTACATTACCTATTACCTCTTTGTGAAATTACTGAAATATTATGTAAAAGGGTCTTTATTGTTCCGATCATCGTTCGGGAAAGGGAGAATAATTAATTGTTATTACGGTTTTTATTCCCGGGAGATAATTGGTGAAATTTTGCAACGACAAGTAGTTAACAATTCAAATTTTTATTCAGGTTTTATATGAGCTTTTTTTTCAATATTACTATATTGAAAAAAAAGCTGAAGCAGCTAATTTACTAATTAGCTGCTTCAGATTTAATGCAACGTTATATTATTAATCAGATATAAAAATGTAAAAGTATATTAAAACGTTTAAAATAGAAAGAAAAGTAAATGCTAAAGTCTTCCTTTCCTTTGAACAATAACCAAGAAACCTTTCAGAAATGATTTACAAACTGAATAATTCCCCTGTAGCGTGGCGTGCGCACAGCGCAGCGGCGGCGTCGGGGCGGTGACAAAGAGGCTTGTACGGCAGGAAGCCCTTTGTGCGTCCCTCTACCCGCCACCACTCGAGCTAATTGCTGTTCAGTACCTGCTACTTAGAATATAGTGTTATTTGTAAACCTTTCATAACATTCTATGGTAAACACAACAAGGGATAATTTGTTTGTATCGCTTAAAAATTCTCTTTCTATACTTTTATAATTGGTAAAGCATTAAATGCGCTATTAAATAGATGATTTAATTTAGGCTTACACTAATGGCAAACTCTTATATATCATAATTGCAAACTCAAGGTGGATGTGTTCATTACTGTTGTCATGAATATCCTGAATTAATTTATTAGAGCCGACGGTATAATTATAATTATCCCTTATATGATGAGGTAGGTATCCTTGTTAATTCATATTATGTAAAAGACGAAAAAAATGCTTGTACCTATTATACCACACCGCATCGTTTTGCTCCATAGCATCTCGGACTGCAGTGATCCATATAAAACTAATGCAAATAATATATTGGCGTATAGCAGAGACCGCATTCGTTTTGCCGCAGAGGACAAAATTACTAAGAGACGAGCCAAAAGAAGCTATAAACATGACAGACTCAATACCGACTGATATTAAACCAAATTATAATATCGTCCATGCTTTTACGATGCCGTAAAGCTGAGCTCTTTCATCATTAGAAATAACGTTAGTTTTAAATTTGAAGAGAATTTTCCGGAAGTGTACCTCTCCCATGTTTATTCTAATCTACTTATTTGGTGATATTCAGAAAACCTGCAGCCGTTTTATGCAAAATATCGTTTCACATTTTTCTGTGTTACCTGCCGGATGGGAATGTGAAATGGGGCTCTTCCTTAGACCGTCATACTAGGAAGAAATATTGCTGCATACATTTGAGCTGCGCGGACTACTTATTTTCTTTTTTCGTATGTGCGGAAGGAATAAAATCGATGGAATGAAATACAGTGCTGCGGCAGACTGGGTTAAAGTTGAGCCATAATTTATTGTACCAAACGACCCTAGCTTAGTTGTCTTGGTATCGATTTTTGAAACTTAATGTCAAACCAAACCGGGGTTACATCCCGCATTACCTATAAAATGTATGTTACTTATGACCGAGCTAGAATACCGTTATGGCAGTTTTAGTTGATGAAAATTGCATTTTCCTGTTGAAGATGCCATTTTAGTCCCCTTTTAAACGATTTATAGCCTCCCTAAGACAATAATGTGGGCATAAAAATGTAGTTTGATCAACTAGAAGCGATTCATTCGCGATAAGGAGTGCGGAATGTGTCGCGGGCGTCATAAACGCGAAACATAAAAAGCCTATAAAAGACAATAGTGTTTTGTTATTAATAGTTATGGCGTGCATTAAATTGGCCGTTTTTATGTTGTTCTAGTAGATATATTTAGTGGAATAAATCGATATACTACAACGTATACCTACCTACATAATTATAACGCACAGTTTGCCCAAACACAATCATTGATTGTCAGTGGTTCTCTACACCACTAGGACTATGAATACAGCACCCCAGATACTTAAGACATGTCAAACACAATTTAACTTTTAAAATAAATAAAATGCTGCATCTGGCTATTCGCTAGAGGGAAGGACATCGTCACCACTACTACATTTAATGATCCATGTAGTAAGACAGCATCTCCATATAGTTTACGAAGTAGTTCCATTGTTTACGCAACATTTCGCCCACCATCCCCCGTCCATCCATCACATAAAACTGACTTGACAGTTACATAAATCAAACCGTTCCCAGACATTACTCACCGCTATTTGCAAGGAAAAACAGCTTTAGAGTCTGTTCGTGTTATGTCGGATGAACCACGATATGAAATCTGATTCTAACTAAATGTAGCAACCTCACTAAATCTCTCCATTCTTCCATCTCCCTCCCAATGTACGTAGTAATAGCTACTTAATCTATTCTGTGCTATATACGTCCAAGATGACGTTTTAGGAGGCAGCATTGTACAGCATTGGCTGTTGGTGATGGTGACGATGACCAACATGTTTTTTAAAAATTCAGTGACAAAATACAAGTAGAAACTGCTCGTTTATAACAGTGGCATGAAATAGTAAACCTTAAGATTTTTTCTCATATTGTAGTGCATCTTAAAACCTCGTTACAGCAGTCGTTACGTGACCTTGCGCGGCTCTTACCAAAAGCACAGATTATATGTATATGTCACTGTCTTTTTGTAAGAACCGGTTGTTTATAAAAAAAAGAGATTATTTATAAACTGTCGATTTATTGGAAACATATTGTAATGTATCTCACAATAAAACGGTCGATATTCCGGTTATTTATAATTAATCGGCATCACTTCGTTTTGTCGTAATTATGTACTTGCAGTGTGGTCAAAACTAACCTAACACTCCTCGTCGTAACCTACTGGTTAGCCACTAGTGACCCTAAAAAAACAATAAATTACAACAAAACTTGGTGCATTGTTCACAATTAAACGCTACTAAACCCCGTTTTTTATAAACTCACCGCTAGGCACCGACTGTATATAAATAATCGAAAATCTTCCGTTTTATTGCAAGACAAAGTGCCAGTTTGCAATAAATCGACGGTTTATAAATAACCAGTTTTATTTTCGTTTTTTTTTTCAACATATGGTTTTTACAATAAGACGGTGACATACATACTACTTATGCTGTACTAGTACTGAAAGTCTGCGAAAACGAGCTAAGTGCCGGGTAAATAATAAACGTAGTAATGTTTGCCGTCGGAACTCAAACATTGGCGCTCTGTTTGGACCCGCTTGGGATGTTTGCTCCATAATAAATAATAGCTTTATTTTGAAAGGATAGGATACAGTTAGGGTCTATCCATATTTTGGTACTTAATACTTAAATAGATACTAGATAGTTTATATTGTATGTGTAGGATACTAATAGTATTTAACGTTTAGGTTTCTATTAGTACTAGAAGCTAGTGGGTACTGTACCTATGTACCTACTATTTTACTTCTAACGAACTAAACAGTGGCAGAATTCTGAGAGATGAGTATTTTACAGCATTTATTAGTCTTGGTTTAAAATATATTGTATAGCTTAAAAACTAAATGCAAAGAGTATAATAATACCCCAGATAATTAATACATAATTGGTAAATGATGATGATTATGAAACGCCGCTGTCTTTTTCATTTCTTACTTATCAGAAGTTTCAAATCAATTTGATTAATATATATGTTCAAATCTGAGTACCTAATACTACACAGATTTCAGTAAATAATAATAAATAATAGGCACTTCAGTATTTAATAATATCGGTACCACCCTACGTTAAGTTAGTTTAGCATTAACACTAATTTCGTGTATAAAAGTGACGATTCTTAAAAGTTGACTACTAAAAGATTTAAAAATTACTAGAGATCGCTTTTCAGCGATAAGACCGCCTATTATAAATTTGTAACCTACTGTAAGATTTCCTTTTTATTTTATTTTTGTTATCTTGGTGTCAATAAAGAGTTTATCTGTCTATCTATCTTATCCCTTCTAATTTTCCTGGTTGCAAAGAATAGTTTCCATTTAGTTTTGTCTTTCTAGTGTTCGTTCTAAAACATTCAGTATGTATTTCCAAATTGCTTGCCTGCAGCTGGCATCCTGGATGCTCTGGTTGTGGCGGGGTCAAGGTTGTTTTCGGCCAGCCCCGGTCAATACTGCTCTATTATATCCCGTAGCTATTGCTAAGCACCGTGCTACGGAAACTGCAGGTAGCTTGGACCAAAATAGAATAAGATTTTCTTTTAGTTTCATTTCGTTTAATAATATAATTATTATAATGCTTGGCAAAGCTAAAAGTTTACTATACCTATACTAAATTAATCAATTACATCATTATTAAACCTAACTTTTTGAAATGGGCGTTATGCCAATAACTAATTATTATGGAACGAATTAAGTATTAATTTTACCGTAGGAAACCGTAGCTACTTCATAGCAAATTTACTTGACTTTAATTTTCATAAAGTATCAATCCACGTATTATTCGCTTTATTGCACCTAAATAGAAAGAAAGAAAGAAATTACATTTATTCAAGACATCACACAACATAACAAACAAAGACCAATAAATGACCACAGAATACTATTACTCCTAGCGGAGAAGAATGGCATCTTCATACAAAAAAAGTGGTATGAAATTCAGCACTAGCGCCTTTAGTGGGAACCCTTTGGAAACTTAAAAAAGGCGGAAAATTCAAATGTTCTATTCATATAGATTTGAATTGATAAAAGGGACTGTTCCAAAAGTAATTACTATTGACATTCATTTATTAATGTCAATAGTAATTAATTATAGAGTAGCCCCATTGTATTATCAGATAAACTATCTTATAATAGGGACAAAACTACATCGATTCGCAAAAATAAAAGCATAGGATTTTATAATTTTTTTATATTTATTGCATACATGACATTGTGAATAATTAATCGAGAGCGATTTTATTTAAAAAAAAACATAATACAATAATACGAAATACATAATAAAAAACTTTGCCCATGATAGCATTCTGCAAAATTTAATTAACATGTTTAATTCCAAATCCACAATGAACTCAATAATAAGTACATAACCTCAAATTATATTGTATGAGTTTTGTGTAATTTACCGTTGAACATTGGTAGGGCTTGGTTTTGGAAATCGATGCAACACCAGACTCGGCGTCCTTCATTGTTTTTAACACGACATCACAATACACAAACACAAAAAGAGTCTCTAGGCTAAATAAAGAAGCACTGAAAATTCACGAAAAGAAAACAACAACACGAGACCGGTGGCAATTATAACCTCAAAATCATTTTGTTGCCATATCTAAAATAAAATAAAAAAATATTGTTGTTATACTGGGATCCCTATAGCATGCCACCTACTATTACCATCCAATGTATGACGAGTTGAATGGGCCCGTAATAGACGACGTTCATTCCTAATTAATATAGTTATTAATCACAGCACAGTCTGTATCTATATTTTAATTTAGTGAATATCTGAGTCTGTGCTCAGTGGCTTTGCCCACGTTATCACATTTTCACGTTTTTTTTTTTTTTTTTTTTTTTTTTTTTTTTTTTTTTTTTTTTTTATTAATGGATAGGCTTGCACTTGACCACTATCTCACCTGATGGTAAGTGAAGATGCGGTCTAGGATGTAACGCGCTTGCCTAGAAGATACCTATCACGTATCTTCCCTTATTCACTGATCTACATCTAGACTCACTAAATTAAAAAGTTAGGTAAGTCCATTCTTTCTCTATGTCTATTTAAACTATCTACCTTCCATATCCTATTAAAATTCTACATGTTATCTAGATAAACTAATATCTCATATCAAACACTTATCTCACATAAATACTGTAGGTATTATAATATTATCTGGGCGGATATGTAACTAATCATACTAAACTAAATTAATAAACCATCACTAAAGGCCAATGTTTTCCTATTCACATAGAGCAGTGAATGGAATAAATCCCCGTGATTTGTGTCTGCAATTCTGCAACTAAAGCACAGACTGTACAGTGTACAGTACAGCAGCTTGCGTCACTGGCTGGCCTTGGCCTAGTTACCTGGGAGGGACGCCTGTCGCGCACTATCGCATTATAACTGCAGTAGGATAAATAATTGAAGGAGATCCCTCAAATCATTATTTTGCATGCAGTTTATAAACAAAAGCAATAATAACTTAATTTGTGAAGTGTAGAGTTTACAGATAAAACACAATTTTTAATTATTTTATATTTAGTTCATCTATAAGTTGGGTGAGTAGGTATAGCTGACGCGAACTTGTCATCAACAAATCTTTATGTAGATCGTTTTAAATCAATATTTTATTATAATGATACTTAAAGTAAAATTTCCATAGGTAAATACTGGAGAGTCGTGTAATAAGTGCTGAGTAGGTATTGTGACGTGAAATTTTTTTCATAGTTTTACGAGTAGGTGCCGATAAGCGCTAAGTTTGTGTATGTGGGGCGGCGTTCGATGCAAGGGCAAAGGTCATGTCAATAGAGCTGTCAATTTTACCTACTGAAAGCTCTATCCTTCGTCTGCCTACTAACTTGCTTACTCAAGTTAATCTCTTGATGCCCGATCGTATAAAAGTGACCCTCGTCGCGTTTACATTTGACCGCTGAGCGCAAATTGAAAACGGAGCATTACATCCCATCACATTTGCTGATGCCTGTAAAGGTAAACCAATTTGAGCCAGCGGCGGGCGTGCGCATTGACGTCTTGCCACAGTGGGCTCGGGTGCAGGGCGGCATCTTACAGCGTTTTCACTGGTTTGTGTACGAGAAATAAGGAGCTGCGAAATATTAATGTTGGTGATAGCTACCTATAGGTACCTATATCATGGCCATTGTAGCTGAAATCAACGACCGCGTCAACCTTTTTTGACTTACCTAATATTTGGATATGAGTACCTACCTATATCCAATCCAATCCTATTAAAAACCTACCTATATGCCTATGCATATTAATTTATAGTAAAATGAATAGTAAAATAATACCTACCGCTTTGTCAATGGGCGTACGTACAGTGTAGGCCCTCTCATATAAGTAGGCATGTTTGTGGATATTTAACGTACCTACATAGAATGTGGTCTGGATAGTAATTAATTCCTCAAAGGTACAAGAGCGTTAATGTTGGCCATTTTACACATTAAATATTTGAAAGTTTTCTTAAATTTTTACATGTCACTTTACATCAGGTTAGATGTTTTTCTTATGGATTTCTATCGCTTTTTAGCAAGAGTCTACCACAGGTGAGAAATTGTTACTCGCAATGCCCATTTCAGCAGAAAAAATGTCTAGTCTTGCTAAAATAGTTTTGTAGTCTTAAATTAAATACTTAATCGATGTATTTTTTGATATTGTTTCATTTGGTTGGCTATTGATAGACTATCGATTGGCAACACTAGCTTTGTCTATTTCCAACAAATTCATTACCTACTGCTTCCTTAACTGTGTCATGTTGCGGCGTGCCCCTCCCCGGGAAGAGAGGGGGCACGCGTCTGCGTCGCGGCGCCCGGAGCGGCCGGGGCGCTCTGGCCCGACATTGACCCGCACTGCGCCCCTGCACAGGTGCGTCATCCGTGACCCCTCGCCCAGCCAGCCGCGCCCCCGGTGCACTCCGGATATGAGACCTCGGACGGAAATTGCAGGGCTATTGATGTAAAATGTTATGGATGGATGCCTGTTCCTGATCGCCGGAGTACTTTATTGGTAGAAGGGACTTATTTATATTATATTTTAGTGTCATATTTTTTTTTTGTATAAGTATTTTGGCCCCACACATAGTGTATTTAGCCAGTTAGCCAGTGTCAAGTATTATATTTTCATCGTGTTATAAAATATTTATTTATTTCCTTTTTGGAAGACCAACAGTTGCTATAACAATATAAATCATAAATTACACAAAAATAAATAAATTAAAGGTCCTCACGGATAGACTTTACAAAAAAAAAAAACAGTAAATTGAAATGAAGTGAACACCTAAGAGCACTCACTACTGGATGCTGCATGGATTTACTAACCAAACTAAACACATAGCATTATTAAGTATAATAAATAAATAATGTAACTAATACAAAAATACAATAAAATCATAGCACAATGTATAAAAATGTATATTATTATAATGTAAACATACTTAATAGTTAATTACGCTTCTATTAGTCAAAAAACTCACTACTCAACCACTGCCTGGCCGATGCTACGCTTGTGCAGAATAAGTCTAAATTAAGGCGCTTATCAAGTTCATTAAACCCTTTGCTCGCCCTCCATAAATACGAGTTTTGTCTATAGTTTGTGCTTACTGCCGGTATATTCAACGCAATCATGTCCTAGTCATAGTCCAGTCTAAGTCAGGTATCAAAGTCCAGTCTAAGTCATGCTCCAGTAAAGTGGTGGCAACTTTACTAGAAGCTTCTGTAGAGTTTTGGAAGCAACATGAAAAATCACGTTTCACCACATTATATCACTTGCCCTCACACATGCTCATAATTCAGCACTTAATGCGTAAAACGCCACTAATTTAAACATTAACACTAGAAAAAGCATAAGTTTTTAAAAATAATACAATGCAACGACGTGAACTTTTCCGCTTATAGTATATAAGTATTGTATCAGTTATCTGGTTCCCATAGTACAAGCTATGCTTAGTTTGGGACTAGATGGCGCTGTGTGGAATGTCCACACATATTTATTTATTATTATTGTACTACCACATATACTAACTCATATATTGTAATAAATAGCTTGCTATATTATAATATTTGAGAGCACTTTGTAATGTTGCCTATTATAATTATGCTATTTACTCTGATTTAATTTTAATATTTTAAGTACCTTTTTAATCTCATTTTGACAGTTCGAAAAATTGCTTATTTAGGTAGGTACTTATTCTAAGCCTAAGTATTTGAGATAATTTTCTGACTTTTGACTTTTATTTTTTTGCGCGGCGCGGCGGATGCCTCACCCTCCGAGGGGTAAAGTGTTGATTGGGGTGGTCCACAGAACTTTGAAAAATATGACGCTTAGCGTCGGGACGCGATGCTGTTTTTCACAGAGCTATGAAACAAATGACGCTAGGCGTTTTTTTTTTTGCTTTGTGGGGTGGTCCATAAATACGCTAGGAGCGTATTAATAAAAATTACTGTCAGGAAGTGCAACAAAAATAGATTTGTTCGTGACCCTTTGTTTTTATGACTTTAGCGCAAGTTGGAATAGGCATAAAACGTAATAAGGAAGTGGCAGTCAACACGCAATCGAGATATTACAAGTAATAGGTTCTAGATAAGAAGGTACCTACATGGTATTACACTACCCAATACCTAATGTATAGTCATTAGGTTCATCTTCCAATTTCCTTTTTTTTATTTTGAGAATAAATCGCTTTAATACAGGCCCGTAATAACATAATCTCCGCATAATAAACTGAATTAAAAACTACATTAAAAAGTGTTCTAGCCGTTTCATGTTTAATGGCATGGGTTAGGTTTGAAGTACACCAATAATAAATTTATATGGTTTAGTCATTATTGTCTGCTCATACGCGATCTCATCTCCAAAATCTTTCCAACAAAAGATATCTCATATCTTCTAAACTCCGCATAGGTACGTCATAATTATAGCGGAGTATTAATCTGTAGATTTTGTATAAGAATTTATGTTGTGACGAGCTAGTCGTTCACAAATTCAATTTATATAGGCACAATGTACACCTGATGTTAAGAGACACGGCCGTCCGGAACAGTTGCAGTGTCACTCGGACCTTTAAAATAATAAAATTTCGCGTGACACTGCACTGCGCATGTCATCCTGAGACATCACACAGTCTTGTAATCAGATTATTAGACTCTGTTATTTGCCCAGTAATATAACTAGCTACAATGCCCTTCAAACTGGAACACAGTAGTCTTGGCACACTACTTAGTTTGCTTGGCGGTAGAATAACTGCCGGAACTTTGCAGAAAAGTCCTACCACTTAGGTAATACAGCTATACAGATTTGAATACATACTTAGTTAATTCCAGCTAGTAAAGCAGTTGCAGAATGTTTGTTGATGTCACATTAGTTAACAAGCGGGGGTGAGGCCGCGCGGCCTTGTCGCCGCCTGCCGCCACCGCAAGCCGCCCAGCGTCAGCCGCGACGTCGCCGCCTCACTGGCGCCCTCGCTGCCACCTACATCAACATGACGAAATATTCAACTACCCACCTGCCACTTACCGTAGTGCCAGTAGTACCTTCCATTGACTTTTAGCTCGATTAGGATCTATGTTTTAATTACATACCTGCGACGCTGCGTACCTTTATGAATTGCCAGTGTGATTGTGACTTCCCAAAGCAGCTCGGAAAACGTACGTTTCGTACAATACCGTCACCTTTTACACACACCGTTAGGTATCGAAATGTATTTAAGAGCAACGTAAAATATAAGAACGACCATTATGTAGGTTATAGTTAGTTGAGAAATATTGAACTTAACCTACCTATATACCGAATACATACTATACAATAATTCGAATAGAATTCGAAGATCAACCATAGCTCCCTTCTTGTAACGGCAATAAATTCCGATATTTTCGTAGCGCTATCGTAGTAGCTGTAGCGTTCGTAGCTGTTTGTAGCTGTTCGTAGCTAATATACAATGGAGGAGACAGGAGTAGCACTCGTATAACTAATTTAAATCCAAAGTAAGTATTTTTTCTAAAGGTTCTCGAGTGGCGACCACGAACTGGAAGACGCAGCGTAGGCCGGCCCCCCACAAGGTGGACCGACGACCTGGTGAAGGCCGCGGGGAGCCGATGGATGCAGGAGGCGAGCAGCCGCTCTAAGTGGCGTTCCCTGGGGGAGGCCTATGTTCAACAGTGGACGTCTTCAGGCTGATGATGATGATGATGAAGTATTTTTTTTATAAGTACCTACTTGCCTTTTTTATTTTATTAATAGAAATATAGACAGAAAAGACAATTCAGGACATCACACAACTCTACATTACTATTATATTTTTTTTTATTTATTTATACCATACCACGCCTACTTGAAACCCTGTACGTACCTACCTGTAGTCATCTTGTAGTGATATTCTACCAATAATTTACATACATAAAGTACCTACTTGAATTATATACTTAATAACATCGCTACACAGCTGTTTCCTTTCAGAAATACCTTTGCTTTACATAGCACGACATAGTGATATATATAGATATGTCGTGCGTGTTAAGTATCCTTGCGTTACCGAGCTCGTTCGCCACATACCTACTGCTGTGCTGAATAGCTACTTACCTACTGGATTTGCACACTTGTACAGACCAAGTACAAGTAATGCAGAAAGGCAGTCGTAGGTAACTACTTCGTCTATCATGGTGTAACGTGGCAGCACTTTGTAATATGCAAAAACTGCTAACCACGAACGGGCTGATAGTAAGTGATGAAGTTGTTGTAGGTGGTTCTATATGTGGGTATGTCGAATAAAATCAGTAATGGGTACACATCTTGTTTCTTTGAATTCGTTTTCCAAATATGAATAGTTTTATAGTTGTTTGAGGTGGCACACGATTGCCCATGAGATCACCGTTCACTTTTGACTTTAAAAGAGCCAGGTATTATACTTTGCCTACTTACCCAGGAGAGAATACAGTAGTTGCTGCAGGGTTAGAACGGACGCTAGATAAAATTGTCATTCCCCTGTTTTACTCTACTTGAGAAGTTAAATTGTATGAAGAAAGTGACATAAAACTGGGAAAGACAATATTATCTACCGCCCGTGCTAGCCCAGCTGGAAGAGCATTCTATTCCGGGGTCGTTCGGACTATGAATGCATCATTATGAGTATATTTTATTTATTTATTTAATAGTTTTGCACAAAAGGTGTACATGGATGAACTTAATGCTGAATAGCATTATCTACCAGTCCTCCAGGACGTGTAACATAATTGTGGGTGTGCGGCTACTTATTGGTGATAATCAACTATGGGACATTAAATAAAAATTATATGGAATAGTATATGTACAACTAATTATTATATATAATGTAAAATGTCATACATATACAATAAATAGAAAATAAAATAATATAAATAAACTTACATAGAATACACAAATAAAATAATTATATAACATGATTTTATATAACTATTAGAATTTACATAATACAATATGACACGATACATACTTAATTTTCATATAATGGTAGATATTATTATTGAAATTTTAAGCACTTAGTAGGTGAAGTGCAGATTAAATAGGATAAACTGTTTTCAGAAAGTGTTCAGTAGCTATGTTCTTGACTTGATGAACCATCACCAATACGTATGACATCTAAAAATTTTCATAGTGGTTTTAAGAATTTTAGCTTGCTCGATATTTTATTGTACAAACACAGAATTCCCACTATTACATTACAGATTATTTATTATTCGTAGGGAAGGAAAATGACATGTAGCGCCATCTATCCAGTGCTAGGTAAAATAAAAGTTGGAACATAGACGTTTACGAGCATCGTGTTTATTTTTAGGCGTGAAATGGTGTTTACGAAGATAGCTAGAATCTATAGGCTGTAGTCTTTAACTTTTATTACTTGTTCGCTTTTGTCAGTGGTCTGTGGGCAAAGAAAATATTGAATAATCTGTGGGATTAGCTGATTGGTTGGTTGGTTTGATATTGTTGTCATTTGTCATCTATCTCACCTGTCAGTAGAGGTGGTTGTACTAGGTAAATCGAGATACTAGGTGACTCTGTTACTGTGACTCAGCCATACCTATGACAAATACCTGTGAATAAATACTAGCGAGTATTTTTTACGCCTAGCACAAGTCACGTTTACAGGACGTAGATATATAGTAGGTGTGTCTTTCTCTGACACCTATGTGGAAAAAGGATGCACCTATTACTTTGGAATTGACGGCTGGCAAAACATGTCGCTGTCATAGCTTCTGTGAATAAAATACTAGGTTTGTCCCTCTCTGGCACACTACAGACGCCTTCGTGAGAAAAGGATGCATCTATTACTTTAGCACGCTCTCATAGACTCGCGCACAAGTCACAGTGTCGCTGCTCCCGGAGGTATTTTGTCGCTGTGACTGACTGTGACTTTCTTTTATCAGTGACTTTTACCTGTGACGATAAATACGCCTCACGCCTACCTGTCAGTCAACTGTCAATGTCATGTCTCAAAGATTAAAAGGCCTTCCTGGAGTTTTGGCGGGAACGCGGAAGAGTTCACGTCGTTGCATTTTATTATTTTTCAAAACTTTTGCTTTTTCCAGTGTTAATGTTTAAAATTGGTGGCGTTTTACGCATTAAGTGCTGAATTACGAGCAGGAGTGAGGGGAAGTGATATAATGTGGTGAAACGTGACTTTTCGTGTTGCTTCCAAAACTCCATAGAAGCTTCTAATAAAGTTGCCACCACTTTGCTGGAGCATGACTTAGACTGGACTATGACTACCTGACTTAGACTGGACTATGACTATGACTAGGACATGACTTTACGTGAAATATTTTATAACACGATGAAAATATAATACTTGACACTGGCTAAATACACTATGTGTAGAGCCAAAATAAAAGAAAAAAAAAAAAGGCCTTCCTCCATCGCTGTCGCTGAAATCAAGGGATTTTGTAATTTTAATGATTTTGCAATGTAAAGTGAATTCTGAAATATAATCCATGTTGTGACATAGAAGTGTGAGTTCCTGCGTACAGTAAGATGACCTCAAGAAGCAAGAATGCTGTGCGGATCTACGAAACCGAGATCGAGAAAAGTCGGGAGGAGTCAAACTGGAAGAAGGCAGTGGAATTGGCTCAACAGCTGAAGGCCAGGTCACCACAACACGGTGAGTGCTGACCTTTGAACGTAATCTGTGACAAAATCACCATCTGACCCAGATAAACTTGCTCTAAACTCGCTGAAACAATGTCATGTTTTTGTGTAAAAACCCCAGGGCATGCCTTACACGTGAATCATCTGTAAATATTATTATCTAGAGTGCCTTGCATTTGCACATTCTTGTCTTTATTGTTTATAAAATAGGTCTACTCAATGTCAACACAGATTAACTTAGGTCCTTAGTGAAAAAGGGCAATAATAAATTGAATTATGGGAATACACATGTCCTTTACTTTACCTTATACTATGCGGTAAACACTGGCTGACCTTGCTGTTATACAAGAGTTTATGTAGAAAATGATCTACAAAGATACTTTAAAATAAATGACTTATAGTAAGCATGAATTATAGTCATGTTATAATCAAGTTCAAGGTCTCATAATGACTTCATGTGCCTTGAAGATCAATAGTATTAAACTTGAAACGGCAATACCTATATTATATAATAAACATAGGTACCATATTCCAGCCCGTAGAATAATAAATTCTTTGATAATGATCATGATTTTTCTCTTGATTGATGATTTTGTTTTGTCTATAGAAATTGTAAGCTTCTACACCATTCATTTTGTATACCTACACATATTATGACATAGTACTGAATTATGTCCATATCATATTTATCGGTACCCATTATACTTATACAAATAAACTGATTTATCATATTAAAGTCATGTACATTGTAGTTGTTGACCCAATATCCTGAATGCAAATTGTACCGACATCCTCTTTATTACCAGTGTGCATTCATTTTGCCTGCTGCAGCTGCAGTCATGATAGCTATTAGTTAAATTCAATTGTGTGTATTGAATATTGTATTATTTTAATGGGGATACAACTACAAATAAAAAGTCTAAGTGAGGCAGTAGTCAAATAAGAAGGAAATATCAGAATTTAATGAAAAACAAACTTAAATAAACTATATATAAAGACTATGAATATAATTCAGGAACATAATATTTAAAACTATAGTCTGCCACATAAGATTTTAAACTTTCATGGTCACTCACCTTTTCTAAAATAAATAACAAAAACCATAAATAAATTACATGGTAAATATCCTGATATTAAATTATATAATATTTTATTCTTATATGTATAATATTATACTATTTTCAGAAAGCCTTGCCCATTTCCTCATTGGAGAAGGGAAGCTAGAGGCCCATCTTGATGAATGGCCTCCCCTCAAGGAAAACATCGAGCGAGCCCAGCGCGAGCTCTCTGAGGCCCGAGGATACCTGACCCTGGCTACAGATGAGGCCGGGACCAAAGCCGGAGTCGCCTTGGATGCCCATCTGTTGCTCGGGAAGCTGAACTATGCATGTGGATCTTACGATGAAGCATTGAAGCACTACAAGCAAGCTGAGTTGAATACTTTGACAGAAAAGGAGTTACCAGTGTAAGTATTAAAAGAGAAATACCAACCAAAAGTTAATGCGGTTTTCTTGCCTTTAGTACGCGTGAAAGAACTTGGATTTGATGGATGGATGTTGACGGTCCATACTATTGATTAAATAAACCTACTACAAATATTTTCATCAACTAGTTGATGATGTTTTCAAACAGTTCAACCAATACTCTTGAATCATAGCTAAAAGCCTTCTTGATCAAGTCGCCTTTCAAGCAATAATAGAAATCTTGATTGGAATGTACATATTGATTGGTGCATCCATTTGGGTCCTATGGTGCCATAGATACACATATTGAAGCTGATAACACCCCTCTGTTTGGTTGGGGGTTAAAAAATCTGAAATTATGCATCAAATTAGAATAGTGATGTGTTAATAGTTTACGACACCAGGCCCTTGGTGTATTTCTTGCACATTTAAGATGGAATATCATTTTAATATGCAAGAAATACCTATATGCTCAGTGTTCTGGTTAGGATGTTAATCAAAAATGTCATATCCTATACTTACTATAAATACAACATGTTAAACATAGGTTAGTCAAGTGTATTAAATAGTTGGCATCCGTTCCAACGGTTCCAGCGATTACAAGAACCAACCATGTTCGTAATTTATGTGCACAGCTGCAATATTGCATTAATTATCATCGGAACATATTTTATATCAGCAATATTATAGGTACAAATACAAATGCAAATATTTATTGCGTAGGTAGGTATGTATATGTTACAGATTTTTTCATATCATAATTAATGTATGTACCTACATATCGCATATTAAAGGAGACCTAAACATTAAGTAGGGAATTTAGTAGGTACAATCAAAGTATAGTTAAATAACATAACATGAATAATGCTGTTAGCTGTAAAACCTTATCATCTCATTATATGCATGGTTTTATAAATCCTGCTTAAAGTGTACTTGTTGTATAATTGTTCAGAGAAGTTTTATAAAATTACATTCAATTATTGTAATTCTGTGTTTTTAATATAGGTACTGGTTTAATGATAAAAAAATCCTGCCAAGTCCAGTGAATCCCAGCAAATGGGCCGTCATCCTAAGCAACCGATATAAAAGTAGTGATCATACGTTATGTAGATATAGCAATGTAAACAATAGGCAGAAGTTGGCAGGCGAACATGTTTTGTTCACAAGCTGACTCAATCGCTACTCTATGATGTCATCGACGCCTCTACTTCTGATGATCTCTGTGCTTACACTATATTAGTAACTTATTAACTGCTACAGGTCAAGGTCGTATAACTAATTAATACATGATAATGAAAATAGTTAAGTATTGTATTTTCGATGATATTATGTTTACTAAAACCTTTATGTTAACCTTTTGTACTTGCCTTGGGTTTATTATGCAAAGGAGCAAGGCAAGCGATGAAAGCAAATGATAATTTTAATAAATAAATAATAATAAATAAATATGTGTGGACAATTCACACAGCGCCATCTAGCCCCAAACAAAGCATAGCTTGTACTATGGGAACCAGATAACTTATATAATACTTAGATACTTTTTTGTTTGTAAATACATACATAGAATACAATATAACACCCAGACGAAGAACAAACATCTATGTTCATCACACAAATGTTTGTCCTGGGTAGGAATCGAACCCACAGCCCTCAGTTTAGAAGGCAGGGATACTACCAACTGAGCTATCGGGCCCGTATTTAATAACAAACTAAGGAAATATAAAACAATAAAAAAAAAATTGTTGAATATAATATAGTTTTAACTGCATAGAATGTTTAACCGGTAACAGAGTTGTCAACCACAAATAAACAGGATTAAAGGCTCATCCAATTAACTGTGACAGGCGTAGTTTTCATTCAAAAACTTGTTGTCATGCAGTTTTCTGACACTCCACCAGTCAATGAATTAAAATTATGATACCCTACTAGTACTAGCTTTGTCGCGCTTTGCGTAATTTCCCTTGACGGACATTTTACGCCTTTAGTCATTCGAACTTCTTCCCAAAGCCGTGTCAGTTTTCGAAAAGTTTCTACCTACCCCAGTTGAAACAGTTGTGTTGCATTCCAGACGGAGCCTCCGCATTGTAGCGGAGTCTTACGCGATAAAGGGGCTGTGCCTGGAACAGAACGCAGTGCCCAGTTCCACCAGTAGGTACAAGCAGGCCGAGCGGGAGAATGAGACGGTATGTATGGTAGCTCGAGTTGTTTGTGTGTATTTGTACCTGTAAGGTATTTGCTTGTGTACTAGTTGTTTATATTGTTCTTGAATTTATAAACCATTGTTTTGACATACATACATAGATAGTGCAATGTGCTTGTTCTAAGGCCAATAAAATTATTCTATTCTATGGGGCACCCTTGTAATGTGATTTTATGGGAATTGATCGCAACGAGTTTGACGCTGCTCGACGCAATAAAGTGGGAATTAGCTTGTACGGTGCTACGAATGTAATCTAAAAAATCTAAATAGGTTCGTCTACAACTCGACTTTATTATCTCTTATTCGAGTTCAGCAAGCCCAGTCATCGAATCGATGTAGTCATAGCTTTGCACTCAAAGGGAGGTCACCTTCGAAGACTTTTGGTGGCGATTGATTAGCGTGTTCCTCGACGCGCGTTTGCATCGCTATCGCTACAGTATGATCAATGCTGTATCGAGGCAGTAGAGATGCAGTTAGAATCGTGATTACGTGGCCGGCGTTCGACCAGCAACAGTATCATAGCTCTTTATAGCTTCATCATACTGAATCGCTGCAAAAAGTCGCCGTGGGTGACCTCCCTTGAAGGGTTAGATGCGTAAGGCCTGCTAGCAGTGAAACTGGGAAGAAGAGATGGTATAATTTTGAGTTTTCGGTGTTTTCCAGCTCCGCAGCTTCGAGCTATCCTCGGAGCTGACGCTGCTATACCTGCAGCGTGCAGGCGCGGGCGGGCGCGCAGGCCCCACCCTGGAGACGGCCCTGTACCGCGTGCCCATCGCGCACATCCGTGCGCAGCGGCTGCACAGCGCACTCGACAGGTACTGTAGCCGGCCCCGCCCTGCAGCCGGCCCTGTCCCGCGTGCCCATCGCGCACATCCGCGCGCAGCGGCTGCACAGCGCACTCGACAGGTACTGTAGCCGGCCCCGCCCTGCAGCCGGCCCTGTCCCGCGTGCCCATCGCGCACATCCGCGCGCAGCGGCTGCACAGCGCACTCGACAGGTACTGTAGCCGGCCCCGCCCTGCAGCCGGCCCTGTACCGCGTGCCCATCGCGCACATCCGCGCGCAGCGGCTGCACAGCGCACTCGACAGGTACTGTAGCCGGCCCCGCCCTGCAGCCGGCCCTGTACCGCGTGCCCATCGCGCACATCCGTGCGCAGCGGCTGCACAGCGCACTCGACAGGTACTGTAGCCGGCCCCGCCCTGCAGCCGGCCCTGTCCCGCGTGCCCATCGCGCACATCCGCGCGCAGCGGCTGCACAGCGCACTCGACAGGTACTGTAGCTGGCCTCGCCCTGCAGCCGGCCCTGTTTACTCTATAGCCGGCCCATAATTTTCGGCTATGGTCAGTTGGCTTTGGTATGTTTTTGCGAAAGAAAACCCGTTTATGTCTCTTCTAACAACAAAATAGTGTCTAATGTGAACTGCACCCTAGTTCCCAAATCCCAACCCATTGAAAACGTTTCGATTCGTACGCTCTCCGTCTCCTTCGTATACGTTCAGGATGGAGGAAACGGAGAGTGTAAATGAATTGAAGCGTTCTCGATGGGTTGGGAATCATAGTGCTGGAGACTGCGCTTCTGTCTTTTCGTAGCTTATAACTAGAAACCCATTTTTTGCGTTTTCAAATAAAATAGCTCCATAAATTCCAAAAAATTCAATTGGCAGATAAATTTATAAGTACCTGCTTACAAAATACGAGAATCAGTTAAGAAGCTACCTTTACAGGAGGACACCCGGACATCGGCCGATAGATATACGATATCATTTTTGCCTTAAACTGAAAGGGAGACACATTGCGATTCGCGTTTGCTTGGTCAAAAATAGACCTGATAAAATTGCGTCTGCGACGATCTCTTTGTTTTTCAAACATAATGATATGCGTATTCTTATGCAGGTCTTCCGTTTGATGTGTTCATACACGTTTTTAGTGTGTTAATATTGATGATGATGATGATTAACAGACTAAAAACTGTAAACTATGGTCTAGGTACCGGTCGATGCTATCCGCAGTGGAGGCGCCGGGCACGGCGGCGCTACGGCTGACATTGGCGCGACAGCTTGCTGAAGTACTCATGAGGGGCGTCACTGGACAGGTAATAAACACTTCACATGGTTTTTTAAAACTAGAACCGATATGTAAAAGGTGACAAGGTGACCTTGAATTGATAAGTTATCCCGAAATAGGGGGACTGGGACCATGATACCCTACAAGTTGTGAGAGCCTTACTTGAAACAGGGTATTTCCAAATTTTCATGGTAAAAAATAAATCCACTCGCAAAATTGTACGTGCGATCGCTACGAGAGTTAACAAGATACTATAAACTCATTTATGTGCACTCGGTCAAGGACGAAGTTTAACCACCCAGCTGCGCTAAGGCTATTTTCGAACGTAAAATTGACATGGCACTTCTTCCATGAAAAACTAATAATTTAGAAAAGTCGTAGAAGAAACATTGTCTACCTTGGGGTGTAGATTTACCCCTTCCCGGGATAACATACCTATTCAAGGTCACGTTGTATATGATTTACGTGTGTTATGTTAATATATTGTAAGTTAGTATCTATTTCTACTACATTTCCAAATGCAACCACGAATCAGATGGCGCACCGTAGCCTGACCCGCCCCCCCACTAAGTGAACCGATGATCTGGTGAAAACCGCAGGAAGTTGATGGATGCAGGAAGTAAGTAGCCGCTCAAAGAGGTGCATGCTGGGGTTGGCCTATGTTCAGCAGTGGATGTCTTCAAGCTGTTAGGCCATAGGAACATAGGCTTCCCCCATAGAGTGCTACTTTCAGCGCCCACTGCGTCCTGCTGCGGTTGTCATGAGGTTTTTCATAATCACCACTCTTGGCAGGTGGCTTGGTGATCGCAGTAGATTGTAATAATAAAAACCGAGGAGAATGCTGCAGTCCATTCCCTAGATATTACCTTAGCCGCTTTCTACGGCATCCACGGGAAGCGATGGGGTGGTCCTATAACCGGGACCACGCGGCAAAGGGTGAACTTAGGAGCTGGTAAACTTGATTGCTGACAGCCATGTATGCCGTCTTGAAATCCAAATTTGATTTCGCAAACCAGTTGCCAGGGTTCACCAGAGAGGCATGTCTAGGATTCCCTTCATACAGGAATCTATGTCCAGGTATACAAGCCGCCCACCGGCGTCCAGCCACAAACGGGAACGTTGTCCCGTCGGCGGGAGGACCACGTGGCTGAAGGACCGTGGAAACCCAAGAAGTACGCCGCCATCAACCAGGTAACTCACTGCTACCAGGGTCTTTATTCTCTATCGATTCCTTACTTCGAAACCACGCGAATTCCTTGTCTTACATAAGAAATCTGCGAAACTGTATTCTCTATGAAACGAAAACAAAACCGCGCGAAATGAATTTGGAATTGGCGCGATTTGAACTGTCAAAAATCGTATGTTTTACCGAGACGCGTTCCAAAACATCAACACATCAAAAGATATGACCACTTACGTCAATATATTTTGTTCAAAATAAAGATAACTTTAATGTAAAGTGAAGGTATATCTGACGCTGTGACACGATTTGAACAAGACACGATAACGACGTGGTTTCGTATCGTGTTTAATCTTTATTTCCATAGAGAATAACCGCCCTGATGTGTTAATTGTCTCTATCATGATACTATAGTGAAAATCCAAATGCGCGAGCGCGATGAAGACGTTTATTAAATAACATCAAAATCCCGCTGCCTAAAATAACATACCTAAAAGGTTTGAATGTACAAGGTGACCTTGGACTGACCAGCGATGGGGAAGAAAAGTCGAGTGGCGACCACGAACCGGAACGCGTCGCGTAGGCAGACCCCTAGTTGGACCGACGGTTTAGTTAGAACCGTGGAGAGCTGATGAATGCAAGAGGCGAGCAGTCGCTCAAAGTGACGGTGGGGGAGAGGCCTTTTGTTGTTCAGCAGTGGACGTCTTCAGGCTGTTGATGATGATGATTATTATTGGTCTGTGGTGTGGAGAAAGCACCACCCGCCTTCGGTTTATGACCCCAAGGCGTTGGGTTTGGTTCCCGCGATAGAACAAGTATTTATGTACAGGAAAAAAAGCGCAAATACTGGTTCTGTGTTTAGATGTTGTGGGACACGTAGTTTCTGGGTTCCTAGATACAGGGAATCCTAGTTAGGGTCCTGGGATCTGTGTATGTCATCGTTGGGCGTTATTTATAATGCCGCGTCGGTCCCAGTTCGTCCCGCGCTGCGAGCAGGAGGAAGTGGTCCTCGTGCTGCTGGTGGGCGAGGCCATGGCGGTGCGAGACGCGGTGTTGTCGCAGAGCGCGGAGTTCGAGGCAGCACGAGCACACTCGCTGGCCAACGCTGTGGCCGTCATCGATCTCTTGGCTGTGGTCGCCACGCGGTGGGGGCAGCTGTGTCTCGTGCTCGAGGTGGGTACTACTGACGGTGGGCTAGTTGTGGCTGGTGTCACAGGTGACTATGTTATTGGTAGATTTTTCTGTTTTACTTCCCACTATGTTTTTCTACAATTTTCCCCTATCATCCTTTGCATTTCCTGCATTTGTGGCATCCTCTTATTTACCAATTAACCCTTGACTACCTAGGGTCGTACTATGAGCTTTTAGCGCGATTTAAAGCAGACACTATATTGGTAATTTTGTTTTTTTTGTATGAGGATTTAGACAAGCAATCCAATATATGGTAGGGCCGCCCTTGCATAACGTACGCATGTCCAGTATGGAACAGTACTTGCTCCACCGACATTAAAAAACTATAAGTTGTGTAAAATAAAGCACACTAAAATATTCATAAAACACCCCGTTTTACACTAATCTTACTGAACTCCATTTAAAAATTGACTTACCAATTATTTACTCGTATATTTAAAAAAATATCCAAAAAATTCTATCTTTACAGTATACTTAAAAATAAAAATAATCTAATTAGAAATATATGCAAATCTTGTAAAACTGACCTAACTTATATCGATAAGTTACTTATTCCTCGGCACCGATGATAGGTACAGTCGGCCGCGCGTGCGACCGTGCTCCACCTGTCGCCGTCGCCCGCGCCGTCCTCGCCCGTATCGGCTAGTGGCGTGAGGGAGTGGCGGTCTTAAACTCGCACGCAGTTCTTGTTGTTTACCGCCAGCGCACGCCTTTCGTATTGCATTTATTATCTACACCTATCGCCGTTTGGCTGCTTGTTATGCTTATTCTTAATCTAAAAACGTAATGCTTGTACTAAAGCTTTCGTAACTAGTATGTCAATGATATATGACTGAAGTTAAATTAATAACCAAATGAAATAATATGAGTTAGTCACCAGTTAATAGTTTTATATCAGCATCAAGTTTGCAAAACGTTACGTTTAATAATTATTGTTTTGTCGTTTCTAAGATTAATACATACACTAGAAATGTTCAACATGTATTTTGATGTGGAATAAAGATAATTAAAAATTAATTAATATATGGTCTGCTTTGAATCGTGCTATGAGCTCAAAGCTACGGCCGCTGCTCACAATATATTTGATTAAGTATTTAGGTTCTTTACTAGAAAATCAAAGTTCTCATTAATTTATCTTTAAGTAAAATGAGGATGAAGTTATCTTGCATCCTCTTTTACAAGCAGCTGCACTAATCAGCTCGTTAACCCCTCCCCCCGCAGTCCCTGGAGCGCGCCATGAAGTTCTCGTTCGGGTCCCGGCACGTGTGGCGGCAGCGCGCGCTCGCCACCGCGGCGGCCGCGCCCGCGCGCCGCCACCGCGACCGCGACCACGTCAGGCCGGGTGGGTACCGGCGGCAGGCGGCCCGGTGGCCGGGTGTGACAAGTTGTGAGCTATGAAACAGGTGAAGGTTGGAAGTGATTGATGAAACAAGTGAAGGTGAGAAGTGAGCGATGAAACAAGTGAAGGTGAGAAGTGAGTGATGAAACATGTGAAGGTGAGAAGTGAGCGATGAAACAAGTGAAGGTGAGAAGTGAGCGATGAAACATGTGAAGGTGAGAAGTGAGCGATGAAACAAGTGAAGGTGAGAAGTGAGCGATGAAACATGTGAAGGTGAGAAGTGAGCGATGAAACAAGTGAAGGTGAGAAGTGAGCGATGAAACATGTGAAGGTGAGAAGTGAGCGATGAAACAAGTGAAGGTGAGAAGTGAGCGATGAAACATGTGAAGGTGAGAAGTGAGCGATGAAACAAGTGAAGGTGAGAAGTGAGCGATGAAACATGTGAAGGTGAGAAGTGAGCGATGAAACAAGTGAAGGTGAGAAGTGAGCGATGAAACATGTGAAGGTGAGAAGTGAGCGATGAAACATGTGAAGGTGAGAAGTGAGCGATGAAACAAGTGAAGGTGAGAAGTGAGCGATGAAACAAGTGAAGGTTTGGAGTTGTGAGCGAGGAACAAGTGAAGGTTTAAAGTTATGAGCGATGGAACAAGTGAAAGTATGAGCGTAGAAACAAGTGAAGTTGTTTGTACAGTTGTGAGCGATATAACGAATGAAGGTTTAGAGTTGTAAGCGATAAAACAAATGAAGGCACATTTATGTAGCGCACTAACCCGTACGGTCGATGCGCAGGCACGGCTCCGTGGACGGCCGGCGTGCGCGCGTGCGGCGTGCTGCGGCACGCGGGCCCGCTCGTGCCGCGCGACGCCGCGCTCCGGCTGGTCGGGGCCGACACCTGCTACCGCTGCGGCTGGGTGAGTGGGGACACTATACACGTGACGTCACGCGGCCCGCTCGTGCCGCGCGACGCCGCGCTCCGGCTGGTCGGGGCCGACACCTGCTACCGCTGCGGCTGGGTGAGTGGGGACACTATACACGTGACGTCACGCGGCCCGCTCGTGCCGCGCGACGCCGCGCTCCGGCTGGTCGGGGCCGACACCTGCTACCGCTGCGGCTGGGTGAGTGGGGACACTATACACGTGACGTCACGCGGCCCGCTCGTGCCGCGCGACGCCGCGCTCCGGCTGGTCGGGGCCGACACCTGCTACCGCTGCGGCTGGGTGAGTGGGGACACTATACACGTGACGTCACGCGGCCCGCTCGTGCCGCGCGACGCCGCGCTCCGGCTGGTCGGGGCCGACACCTGCTACCGCTGCGGCTGGGTGAGTGGGGACACTATACACGTGACGTCACGCGGCCCGCTCGTGCCGCGCGACGCCGCGCTCCGGCTGGTCGGGGCCGACACCTGCTACCGCTGCGGCTGGGTGAGTGGGGACACTATACACGTGACGTCACGCGGCCCGCTCGTGCCGCGCGACGCCGCGCTCCGGCTGGTCGGGGCCGACACCTGCTACCGCTGCGGCTGGGTGAGTGGGGACACTATACACGTGACGTCACGCGGCCCGCTCGTGCCGCGCGACGCCGCGCTCCGGCTGGTCGGGGCCGACACCTGCTACCGCTGCGGCTGGGTGAGTGGGGACACTATACACGTGACGTCACGCGGCCCGCTCGTGCCGCGCGACGCCGCGCTCCGGCTGGTCGGGGCCGACACCTGCTACCGCTGCGGCTGGGTGAGTGGGGACACTATACACGTGACGTCACGCGGCCCGCTCGTGCCGCGCGACGCCGCGCTCCGGCTGGTCGGGGCCGACACCTGCTACCGCTGCGGCTGGGTGAGTGGGGACACTATACACGTGACGTCACGCGGCCCGCTCGTGCCGCGCGACGCCGCGCTCCGGCTGGTCGGGGCCGACACCTGCTACCGCTGCGGCTGGGTGAGTGGGGACACTATACACGTGACGTCACGCGGCCCGCTCGTGCCGCGCGACGCCGCGCTCCGGCTGGTCGGGGCCGACACCTGCTACCGCTGCGGCTGGGTGAGTGGGGACACTATACACGTGACGTCACGCGGCCCGCTCGTGCCGCGCGACGCCGCGCTCCGGCTGGTCGGGGCCGACACCTGCTACCGCTGCGGCTGGGTGAGTGGGGACACTATACACGTGACGTCACGCGGCCCGCTCGTGCCGCGCGACGCCGCGCTCCGGCTGGTCGGGGCCGACACCTGCTACCGCTGCGGCTGGGTGAGTGGGGACACTATACACGTGACGTCACGCGGCCCGCTCGTGCCGCGCGACGCCGCGCTCCGGCTGGTCGGGGCCGACACCTGCTACCGCTGCGGCTGGGTGAGTGGGGACACTATACACGTGACGTCACGCGGCCCGCTCGTGCCGCGCGACGCCGCGCTCCGGCTGGTCGGGGCCGACACCTGCTACCGCTGCGGCTGGGTGAGTGGGGACACTATACACGTGACGTCACGCGGCCCGCTCGTGCCGCGCGACGCCGCGCTCCGGCTGGTCGGGGCCGACACCTGCTACCGCTGCGGCTGGGTGAGTGGGGACACTATACACGTGACGTCACGCGGCCCGCTCGTGCCGCGCGACGCCGCGCTCCGGCTGGTCGGGGCCGACACCTGCTACCGCTGCGGCTGGGTGAGTGGGGACACTATACACGTGACGTCACGCGGCCCGCTCGTGCCGCGCGACGCCGCGCTCCGGCTGGTCGGGGCCGACACCTGCTACCGCTGCGGCTGGGTGAGTGGGGACACTATACACGTGACGTCACGCGGCCCGCTCGTGCCGCGCGACGCCGCGCTCCGGCTGGTCGGGGCCGACACCTGCTACCGCTGCGGCTGGGTGAGTGGGGACACTATACACGTGACGTCACGCGGCCCGCTCGTGCCGCGCGACGCCGCGCTCCGGCTGGTCGGGGCCGACACCTGCTACCGCTGCGGCTGGGTGAGTGGGGACACTATACACGTGACGTCACGCGGCCCGCTCGTGCCGCGCGACGCCGCGCTCCGGCTGGTCGGGGCCGACACCTGCTACCGCTGCGGCTGGGTGAGTGGGGACACTATACACGTGACGTCACGCGGCCCGCTCGTGCCGCGCGACGCCGCGCTCCGGCTGGTCGGGGCCGACACCTGCTACCGCTGCGGCTGGGTGAGTGGGGACACTATACACGTGACGTCACGCGGCCCGCTCGTGCCGCGCGACGCCGCGCTCCGGCTGGTCGGGGCCGACACCTGCTACCGCTGCGGCTGGGTGAGTGGGGACACTATACACGTGACGTCACGCGGCCCGCTCGTGCCGCGCGACGCCGCGCTCCGGCTGGTCGGGGCCGACACCTGCTACCGCTGCGGCTGGGTGAGTGGGGACACTATACACGTGACGTCACGCGGCCCGCTCGTGCCGCGCGACGCCGCGCTCCGGCTGGTCGGGGCCGACACCTGCTACCGCTGCGGCTGGGTGAGTGGGGACACTATACACGTGACGTCACGCGGCCCGCTCGTGCCGCGCGACGCCGCGCTCCGGCTGGTCGGGGCCGACACCTGCTACCGCTGCGGCTGGGTGAGTGGGGACACTATACACGTGACGTCACGCGGCCCGCTCGTGCCGCGCGACGCCGCGCTCCGGCTGGTCGGGGCCGACACCTGCTACCGCTGCGGCTGGGTGAGTGGGGACACTATACACGTGACGTCACGCGGCCCGCTCGTGCCGCGCGACGCCGCGCTCCGGCTGGTCGGGGCCGACACCTGCTACCGCTGCGGCTGGGTGAGTGGGGACACTATACACGTGACGTCACGCGGCCCGCTCGTGCCGCGCGACGCCGCGCTCCGGCTGGTCGGGGCCGACACCTGCTACCGCTGCGGCTGGGTGAGTGGGGACACTATACACGTGACGTCACGCGGCCCGCTCGTGCCGCGCGACGCCGCGCTCCGGCTGGTCGGGGCCGACACCTGCTACCGCTGCGGCTGGGTGAGTGGGGACACTATACACGTGACGTCACGCGGCCCGCTCGTGCCGCGCGACGCCGCGCTCCGGCTGGTCGGGGCCGACACCTGCTACCGCTGCGGCTGGGTGAGTGGGGACACTATACACGTGACGTCACGCGGCCCGCTCGTGCCGCGCGACGCCGCGCTCCGGCTGGTCGGGGCCGACACCTGCTACCGCTGCGGCTGGGTGAGTGGGGACACTATACACGTGACGTCACGCGGCCCGCTCGTGCCGCGCGACGCCGCGCTCCGGCTGGTCGGGGCCGACACCTGCTACCGCTGCGGCTGGGTGAGTGGGGACACTATACACGTGACGTCACGCGGCCCGCTCGTGCCGCGCGACGCCGCGCTCCGGCTGGTCGGGGCCGACACCTGCTACCGCTGCGGCTGGGTGAGTGGGGACACTATACACGTGACGTCACGCGGCCCGCTCGTGCCGCGCGACGCCGCGCTCCGGCTGGTCGGGGCCGACACCTGCTACCGCTGCGGCTGGGTGAGTGGGGACACTATACACGTGACGTCACGCGGCCCGCTCGTGCCGCGCGACGCCGCGCTCCGGCTGGTCGGGGCCGACACCTGCTACCGCTGCGGCTGGGTGAGTGGGGACACTATACACGTGACGTCACGCGGCCCGCTCGTGCCGCGCGACGCCGCGCTCCGGCTGGTCGGGGCCGACACCTGCTACCGCTGCGGCTGGGTGAGTGGGGACACTATACACGTGACGTCACGCGGCCCGCTCGTGCCGCGCGACGCCGCGCTCCGGCTGGTCGGGGCCGACACCTGCTACCGCTGCGGCTGGGTGAGTGGGGACACTATACACGTGACGTCACGCGGCCCGCTCGTGCCGCGCGACGCCGCGCTCCGGCTGGTCGGGGCCGACACCTGCTACCGCTGCGGCTGGGTGAGTGGGGACACTATACACGTGACGTCACGCGGCCCGCTCGTGCCGCGCGACGCCGCGCTCCGGCTGGTCGGGGCCGACACCTGCTACCGCTGCGGCTGGGTGAGTGGGGACACTATACACGTGACGTCACGCGGCCCGCTCGTGCCGCGCGACGCCGCGCTCCGGCTGGTCGGGGCCGACACCTGCTACCGCTGCGGCTGGGTGAGTGGGGACACTATACACGTGACGTCACGCGGCCCGCTCGTGCCGCGCGACGCCGCGCTCCGGCTGGTCGGGGCCGACACCTGCTACCGCTGCGGCTGGGTGAGTGGGGACACTATACACGTGACGTCACGCGGCCCGCTCGTGCCGCGCGACGCCGCGCTCCGGCTGGTCGGGGCCGACACCTGCTACCGCTGCGGCTGGGTGAGTGGGGACACTATACACGTGACGTCACGCGGCCCGCTCGTGCCGCGCGACGCCGCGCTCCGGCTGGTCGGGGCCGACACCTGCTACCGCTGCGGCTGGGTGAGTGGGGACACTATACACGTGACGTCACGCGGCCCGCTCGTGCCGCGCGACGCCGCGCTCCGGCTGGTCGGGGCCGACACCTGCTACCGCTGCGGCTGGGTGAGTGGGGACACTATACACGTGACGTCACGCACTTGCCCGGCATTATATTGTTTATAGACAAAGCGTTTGACCACTGACTCACCTGATGGAAAGTACTGACTCAGTCTACGGTAGTGCATGCTGGCCTAGAAGACACCAGTTCGCTTTTGACTTGAAGAAATGAAGAGGTCTAAGCTTCTCGCGATTTGAACACATAGTTTCATACAGGGCGGTTATTCTCTATGGAAACATAGATTCCACACGATACGAAATCACGTCGTTATCGTGTTTTGTTCAAATCGTGTCACAGCGTTAGATATACCTTCGCTTTACATTAAAGTTATCTTTATTGTGAATAAAATATATTGACATAAGTGGTCATATCTTTTGATGTGTTGATGTTTCGGAACGCGTCTTGGTGAAACATATTATTTTTGACAGTTCTAATCACGCCAATTCTAAAGACATTTCGCGCGGTTTTGTTTTCGTTTCATAGAGAATAGAGTTGCAGATTTCTTATGTAAGACAAGGAATTCGCGTGGTTTCTAAGTAAGGAATCGATAAGGAGTAAGGGCCCAGGACCTAATTGCGCTAAAAACATTATTTATTTACCTCGACGTTTCGCCCAAGTTTCATTGGCCGCGGTCTCGAGAAGACCGAAACGTCGAGGTAAATAAATAATGTTTTTAGCGCGATTAAGTCCTGTGTGAAACGTAAAACAATGAAGGGGTAGTTACGATAATTATAACAAAATTAACGGGATATGTACATGTTCAGACAGTTAGTCAAGCGAATCGTATAACTATATTGACCGTGGTCCTCGTAGTTCCTGGGTCCCTAGATACAGGGAATCCTAGTTTGGGTCCAGGATCTATGTATGTGACCGTTGGGCGTTATTTATTTATTTATTTATATTGTTTTCGGTCTAATGATCCGATGTAGTTAGGAAAATTACAAGGAATCCTTATTCGAAATTAGGCTAACGGTCGAAGCGCGACAGTGTCGTTTCTAAGCGATTGGTAAAGTTATACGTTCGCTACGGTCACTACTCGGATGGGTGACTGCTACAAAAGTGGTATTTATAACTGAACGCTGCCGTGCTTTGGAGGGCACGTTACGCCGTCAGTCCCGGCTGTTGTAAGACAATAATCGTAAAGCTAAGGCAGAAGCCTTTGGACACCCTAAAAGTTCTGACACAAGGGTTACATATAAGAAGAAGAAATTAGGATTTAGCGTCATTGGTTTAGGTATAAATATTCCTCAATCTGTCCCGTCCACATCTGACCCCACATTGTCCACAGATAGAAGAAGGCATCGAGTTGGCGGAAGCGGCGTTGGCGATAGAAGAAGAAAGTGAAGGTTTCATGTTGGCCAGGTGTCATCTCTTCACGGGACTCGGGTACCAGATGAAAGCACAGGTTAGGGTTACATAATTTCTCTTGAATCTTTAATAATCTGTACTTTTTACTAAAATATTATAAATGCGATTGTTTGTGTGTGTGAATGTTTGTTACCATTAATCTTCGTAACTGTACGGTTTGCACCCTACACCTTATAAATAGTTTATAGTTAAAATAAGTTTACGAGTTGTTTTCGTTTATTTAGTTGTTTGTTTGAGTACAATAGTTTAGTTATAGTTAAAGGAGTGTTGATGGCGCGGAGGCGATATGTGTACTGGCGTTAAAATAATATAAAACCACAGCTGTGAAGTAAAAATGCTGACCCGCGGGAACGTGTACTGGCAAGCCTTATTGTGCGGTTTGCTCAAACCGTACAGTAACTACTGAACCGATTTTGATGAAATTTTGTGAGAGTAGACAGCTTATACATAGATAATGATATTTAATCTATCTATCTATCTATCTATCTATTATATATAAGAATGTGAAATCTTTTTGGTCCTACATCAGAAATAAACGGAATTCCAAATCTTTTATACCAAGTAAGATGTATCTAGATAATACAATAGCCTCAACCCCTTTAGAAATATGTGAACTGTTTAAGCATCAGTTTTCTTCCGTCTATACGACAAAATTACCTAATCATAATAACTCATTTAAGTCAGAATCTGATATGAACACGTTATCCAATATTATTATTTCAAGGACGTCTATTAGAAAGGCTCTTCAAAGACTTGATCCGGCCAAAAGTGCAGGTCCTGACCTTATTCCACCATACTTCATTCGTAAATGCGCTGACTCACTTAGCCTCCCACTCAGTATAATTTATAACAAGTCATTAGAATCAAGCACGTTTCCTTCATCCTGGAAGATCGCTAATGTTATTCCAATTCCTAAAACTGCAAAATTAAATAATGTAGCTGATTACAGACCCATTTCTATATTACCATGTTTTGCCAAAGTAATGGAAAGTCTAATATGCCCGATTCTTTCATTTCACCTAAAACCATTATTGACTGATCATCAGCATGGTTTCCAGAAAGTTAAGTCCACTCTGTCAAATTTACTCCTCTACAGTGAACATCTCTCATCCCTCGTTGACCAAGGTAAACAAGTCGACGTCATTTATACAGACATTAGTAAAGCTTTTGACAGAGTGGATCATGAGATTCTTGTGGCCAAACTATCTGCTCTGGGTGTTGGTGGCCGTTTGTTGAAGTGGCTACAAAGTTATCTTACCATGAGATATCAAAAAGTGGTCGTCTGTGGGCATGAATCCGAGAGTTTTTATGTGCCTTCTGGAGTCCCCCAGGGCTCACATTTAGGGCCTATATTATTTTTAGCATTTATTAATGATTTGCCTGACAGATTTAACTTCGTTGAATATTCATTATTTGCTGACGATTTAAAAATTTACCATAAAATTGACAGTGTGAATGACTGGGAGAGGATGCAAAGCGATCTAGATAGCTTGAATAACTGGTGCCAGGATAACAGACTTCCACTAAATGTAGGGAAATGTAAACACATTAAATTTGCTAAGAAACATAACCTAATTTCTACTCACTATTTATTGGGAAGACAAGTGCTGGAGGAAGTTGAAGAGATTAGGGACCTGGGTGTAATTTTTGATAAAAAATTGTCTTTTAAACCTCACTACGATTATATGATTAAAAAAGCTAGTAGAGCACTTGGATTTATTTGGCGTAATAGTAGGAAATTTAAGAGTCCTCTTGTAAAAACTACCCTTTTCAAGACACTAGTTCGTAGTCATTTAGAATATTGTCCCAGCATTTGGAATCCACATTACGATTGTCATGTACAAAGAATTGAAAGGATACAGAAACGATTTTTACACCTTATGACAAGATCGGTAGGCAAGAGAAATGAGCTGATCCATTACAAAGATAGGTTGAAATATTTTAAATTAACAAACTTGGCTGATCGACGTCGCGTAGCAGACCTCACTTTTTTGTATAAATTACTGAATGGACATGTTATGATTCCAGATATCTTAGCACTTATTAAATTTACTATTCCGCGCCCCAGCTACCGTTGTTGTAATTACAACTTTCTTTTTATAAAGCGTCATAGAACCGAAATGGGTAAACATAGTCCACTTACAAGAATGTCAAAACTTTGTAACCAGCTGTGGTTGGATCGCGGGATAGACATTTTTGAAAATTCACTTCGTGTTTTTAAAAAAAGGGTTTTTGTAACCCTGGAGTCGTGAGACTCCTATGCGTTAGATTTTTACTTTTTTAGTGGGAAAGGTTTTTTACAGCTTTCCCAATATAGATAATCTTAGATAATCTTATAGTTTTTATTTTAGCGGAAGTAGGTACACTAGATATTCTTGTTTCATTTTGTTTGTTTTTATATTTTATTGTTTCTTTATGTTAATTTGGAGAATTGTAAAAACTTTTTGTTACTTCATTTATTTAATTAAGAGTCAGGTTGTAGACAAGTCTGTTTATTATATTCATGCGGTGTTTGCCTCTTAGTGGGTTGTTACATAACACTTTATAATACTGCCACCTAGTTAATAAGACTTTACATAAAATGTATCAATCTGTTGGTAAACCAATAAAAAAAAAAAAAAAATTATCCGGGTAAAATCGCGGGTGAAACTAGTAATACATAAATTAAAATAATCTGTAATGTGTCAAATTTCGCAATTTTAAACACAAACAAATTGGTCGGTAAAGCAATTAAAAACATATGTGTAGTGTGATTAAGACCTGTGCAAAGCAATAACTATTTGTCTCTTTCTTTTCAGAAAACAAACTCAAGGATAGACAAGGATGCTGCTAACGATATTGCGTTGAAGCATCTAACGAAATCTGTAGAACTGGACGACAACGATCACCTAGCGTTTTACTACCTCGCGCTACAATACATGCATCTAGGGATGTTGAACGAAGCGATGGTGAGTGATGGATGGTGATGAGACGAGTGATCTATCATATCAGATATGAGTTGGAAGTAAGAATTGCGAAAGTTAGTGGGCGATTATAATCGGAAAAGAGTGGAACAAGATGATAACGATGGGAAACGAGTTGATAATGAATGGAACAAGGTTACCAAATTCATGGTGTATTTCTGGCTAACTTCTATTCCGCTGAGATTCGGAGAGATTAACATAGAATCATCATCATCATCATCATTAACAGCCTGAAGACGTCCACTGCTGAACATAGGCCTGCCCCCGGGAGCGCCACTTAGAGCGGCTGCTTGCCTCTTGTATCCATCGGCTCCCCGCGGCTTTCACCAGGTCGTCGGTCCACCTAGTGGGGGGCCGGCCTACGCTGCGTCTTCCAGTTCGTGGTCGCTACTCGAGAATCTTTCTTCCCCAACGGACATACATAGAATACAGATAGTTAACGTCGTACGTCATTGATAAGCAAACTAATTTAATCCATTGGGGACTACCAAATGGATTTACATCGACTACGTTGCCGATTCTACCTGCACCTCTATTCCCAAAATTTACGTTTTCGATGGGTTGTGAATCGGGTCACTGTGGAGTGCCTCAGGGATCCATTCTCGGTCCACTTCTATTCGTCTTCTTCGGTGGACCAAAACTTGGCTCTTGTTCAGAGCTGAGTCGTCTAGCACAGCTCTTCAGGCACTAGTGAAGGCGAGACAAAGCCCGCAGAGAGTCCGGCGCGTGTGACGACGGTACGGTTGCAGGAGGCGACGCGCTCGTGCCTGTCGGCGCGCGCGGAGTGCGCGGGCGGGCTGCGCGTGTGCGCCGCGCTCTGGTCCTGCGCGTGCGCCGGCCCGCGCGGCGCGCGCGCGCTGCACGCCGCCCGCCTCGCGCGCGCGCACTACCCGCGCGCGCACTGGCCGCTCGCCGCGCTCGCCGCGCTGCACCACGCCTGGGGGAGTGGCGAGGTGAGTCCCGCGCCGTGTGTCGTGCGCGTGCGCCGGCCCGCGCGCTGCACGCCGCCCGCCTCGCGCGCGCGCACTGACCGCTCGCCGCGCTGCACCCCGCCTGGGGGAGTGGCGAGGTGAGTCCCGCGCCGTGTGTCGTGCGCGTGCGCCGGCCCGCGCGCTGCACGCCGCCCGCCTCGCGCGCGCGCACTGGCCGCTCGCCGCGCTGCACCACGCCTGGGGGAGTGGCGAGGTGAGTCCCGCGCCGAATGCTCGTGCCTAGACTGCCTCGCTGCGATCCGCACGGGAACCAATGGCTACCGAATCATTTTCTAAATTCTAATTCTTCACAGGACTTAAGCTTATAAGAGGACTCGTCGTTACACTGGCAGACGCTTATTTCTTTTAAGAGCAACGCTCGTAATTGTCTAATGCCCCTCTATATTAAAGAATGACAGCTTATGAGTTTACACTTTTCTCAAACGCGTTGCTATAGGTACGTCATACGAGGTAAGTGCGAACTTAGATGCGGTCAAACGTGAGTGCAGACGGATGGCCATAAGTCTTTTATCGGATCCACTACACTTATCGTATATCAGAAACTTTAGAAGGTAAATTGGAAATATAATAAACATCGACTTTTCAAAAGCATTCAATGCTTTGGATCACTCACTACTAATTAACAAACTCGAGTATGCAAGAATATTATGGTTCACTTCTACATTGATGTGAATTTTACTTCCAAAATCGATGACTAATTGTAATTTCATGGTGTTGTTTCTGGCCCAAGTAATTATCCTTTCAGGAGTACCACCGGGATCCTGTTTAGAACCACTTTTCTTTAGTCTTTATGAACGACCTCTGCACCAATCTAAATCCAAATTATTTACTAACGATTTTATTATTTATTGAGTTATTAAGGCAGCTCGTCGACATACATAGTAACAGTAAGCAAATAAAATTTAACATCTGGTTTAATCCTTTTGTTAATTATTATAAATGTTATATTTCCAGGCAGCGCTAGCAACTGGCAAAGAACTATTATCACTACTAAACAGCACAGAACTGGAAGCGGAAACGGAACATAACGGATATGTGGAGTTGGACGCGCTATCGGACTCGCAACATGACGACACGCACAGTACGAGAGACGCTGGTGAGTCGACTCTATAGGCATAGACCTAAGGTTCTCTTTAGCAGGAATGGAAATGGCCAAGCTATGACTATGTAAAGGTAAATTTTGAATTTCGTTTGATTCCTTGTCCATCCATACTTTTTGCTTAATATTTTTTTTCCGTTCGGAATAACACTAACATTCGGTTTTCGGGCGGTCGCATTCGTTCCACGGAATCCCGAATCTGAATTAATCCGGAAACCTGATCAGAAACTGGGCGTGTGCGGCAGGCCTTATACTTATAACTTTGGTTTTGTACTTCCAGCGTCTATCCGCGCGGAGTCGGCGGGCGTGTACCGCATCGAGCGCGCGCTGTCCGAGGGCGCATCCTCCCTCTCCTCCCAGCGCGCGCGCGCACCGCTCGCCGCGCACAAGGCGCACGCCTGGCTCCTGCTCGCCACCGCTTGCCTCAGGTAACGTGTGCCCCCCCCCCCTCCCAGCGCGCGCGCACCGCTCGCCGCGCACAAGGCGCACGCCTGGCTCCTGCTCGCCACCGCTTGCCTCAGGTAACGTGTGCCCCCCCCCCCTCCCAGCGCGCGCGCACCGCTCGCCGCGCACAAGGCGCACGCCTGGCTCCTGCTCGCCACCGCTTGCCTCAGGTAACGTGTGCCCCCCCCCCCTCCCAGCGCGCGCGCACCGCTCGCCGCGCACAAGGCGCACGCCTGGCTCCTGCTCGCCACCGCTTGCCTCAGGTAACGTGTGCCCCCCCCCCCTCCCAGCGCGCGCGCGCACCGCTCGCCGCGCACAAGGCGCACGCCTGGCTCCTGCTCGCCACCGCTTGCCTCAGGTAACGTGTGCCCCCCCCCCCTCCCAGCGCGCGCGCACCGCTCGCCGCGCACAAGGCGCACGCCTGGCTCCTGCTCGCCACCGCTTGCCTCAGGTAACGTGTGCCCCCCCCCCCTCCCAGCGCGCGCGCGCACCGCTCGCCGCGCACAAGGCGCACGCCTGGCTCCTGCTCGCCACCGCTTGCCTCAGGTAACGTGTGCCCCCCCCTCCCAGCGATCTTTGATTGTCCAATCGGTGATCTAGCGCTCGATCTCTGCTCTGTCAAAGTAGTGTTTGACAGCAATGATTGGGAATTTTCGTCTATTCCAAGATCTTCTGCGATCACCAAGCCGCTAGCCAAATGTGGTGATTATGACAAACCTCTATAATAAGCGTCAAAAATGACGTTTTACGAGAGTGTTGACGACTTCCAGATTTTGTTGGGAATTAACATGATATCTATTGTATTCCTCCTCAGGTTAGACCGCGTGAGTGCGGCGGCCGGCTGCGTATCAGAAGCGGCTGCATTAACGCCCTTCAGCCATCTTGTACTATATACCGTGAGTACAAATCAATAATTTACTCATTTTTCCTTCTTATTTTTGCCTCAGTGTATTTAGTCAGTGTCAAGTATTGTAATTTTTTCATCGTGATAAAAAATATGTCGTAAAGTCATAGTCATAGTCCAGTCTATGTCATGTTCTAGTGAAGTGGTGGCAACTTTACTAGAAGCTTCTATGGAATTTTGGAAGCAACACGAAAAACTAGCAAACAAAGTCACCACATTATATCACTTGCCCACACTCATTTTAATACACTAATGCTCGTAATTCAGCACTTAATGCGTAAAACGCCACCAATTTTAAACATTAACACTGGAAAAAGGTAAGGCCGAATAATTTTGTGAAAATTTCCTCGTCGCGCCAAAAACCCATCAAGTCATCAATAAAATTAGCCCTCATTACCGAATCACACGAATATCGGTTAACAATTCCAGCGCGGCCTGGTCCACGCAGCCAGCCTAGAATGGGAGGAAGCCCGCACTTGCTTCCAAAGTGCCCTCGCCATCCATCCAACCCACCTAGACAGTTTGGTTCAACTAGGCGCTGCCTACTACGGTCTCGGGTGGCTGGGACTAGCGGAACGCAGTCTCCGTACTGCAGTGTCATTAGACCCGGGACATGCTGATGCTTGGCGAAGACTTGCGTTGGTGTTGGCAGCGAGAGGTGACGCTGCTGCTGCCGCCGCTGCTGCTGCCGCTGCCTTACATCTTCACCCTTCACAACCAGCGGCAATGCTGCCGCTATGATATAG
Organism: Ennomos erosarius; assembly: GCA_963580505.1. Lineage (NCBI taxonomy): Eukaryota > Metazoa > Arthropoda > Insecta > Lepidoptera > Geometridae > Ennomos > Ennomos erosarius. The sequence goes on from OY756991.1 coordinate 14,210,655, forward strand.
TTTATGTACCGATGTTGTCTTGTTGCAAGTGAAACGTTCTGTGTTAGTGACACCGCCATCTAGTTTCGTTTGTTAGAAGCTAAGGTTATTTGTTTCTAGTTGGGACAGTAAAGTTATTTGTGACACTGTCATGTAAATGTGAGTGATGACCGCATGAAATGATGTAGCTGCTGCCGCTGCCTTGGTTACATCTATGATATACCTTCTTGTTTTGTCTATGTTACCTTATTACAAGTGAGACCTAGTACGCTACGAGTGTGAAACTGAAAACGCCATCTAGTTTGGTTTGTTGGAAGCTAAGGTTATTTGTGACAGCGTCATCTAGTTTCTAGCTGAGACAGTGAGATTATTGCGTTTTGGCTATAAAGGAGTCGTGATAGATGCTGCAGATAGATGATGAAAATGATAATGATACTTTATGGATCGATATTATCTGGTTGCAAGTAAGACCTACTGTGTTAGTGACAATGCCATCTAGTTTCGGTTATTGGTAACTAAGACACTCGAAACTAGTGACGTTTTGTCTACATAAATGCAAAAGAAAGCTAGCTCGTTAGATAATGGAATAGTTACCTCGTGGAAACCTAGCTATCTCTGGTAGTGTAGTTAGTTTAGAATCAGTTTTAGATGTAGACTACCTATGTATGTAATATCTGTCTGACTGAACTTATGCCTTGGAATTGAATACAATTTATTCCCTTTTTTCCTCCCATAGTGGTTTATTTTGACAAAATTTGTGACGCAACAAAACCATCTTCGATTTTTTCGATTACAGTAATGGCTAACTGCTTAAAAATAAACATAACGGTTTATCGTAACAATAGTATTATCAAAAACCGTCACAAACTATTACAAACAAAACATCAATCCAAATTAGTGCTAAGTTAAAAATCAACGCGGACAAAAGCAAATGAACCTTGCTCGCTCCCAGACAACAACACAACTTCTGGACTTTTCATACTACAATACGTCGATGAATGTCCCAATAGTACGCGCAGGCGCCCGTGGCGTCACGTAAAAATACACTCATAAATGATTCGTGGCTAAAATACTTGAAAAAGATACCAAAATAGTGGCATCACCCTCGCTCATATAACATTTTGTGATATGTATAATCTACAAGAACGATATTGTTGAGTTCAATACGGATTTTTTTTCTTTATGAAACCACTTTGAAAATCTAATGATGGCTGCCGCTGCGCTTCTATAACCAAAGCTTATTTGGTCACAATATACGTATGGAAGTATCGATTAGCATAGGTTAAGAACATAACTTATTCGTTGATATTATATATTAATATATGCTAGAAGCAGTAGCTAGTCTTAAATCACAAGAATAAACAAAATGTAGAATAATTAAGTTAAAGAAAGTATCTAGCTAGCTAGCGAATTTGACCACATAAGTAACTGCGTGGGCTTACATTATGAGAGATCGTAAGATTACATCAAAACTGATTTTGCCTTTCGTTCGTCATTCCATAAAGAAAAATCAAACGACATCAATAAATCTTATATCTTGTATGTTTGAATATCTTGATGACTGCCTATACAATCTAATGACTATAATCAAATGCATGTGTGCGTATATCAAATCATCCCTACATATAATAAATGTGTAATATTGGCGCTGGATTGTTTAAACATCGTAACCGCGATGCAGGACACGCGGCTTTTTGCCCTTTTTCCATTTCTCTAATCATTGTTACTGTAGTATTTACTAATGGTATAAATGAAACACCGAGCTAGTGATCTAAGAAACAACTGATTTTATTGGTCCACCCACATTACGAATATATACAAGGTGACCTTGAATTCGTATGTTACCCCGAAAGGGGGTAAATCTACACCTCAAGGCAGACAATGTTTCTTCTACGACTTTACTAAATTAATAGTTTTTCATTGAAGAAATGCCATGTAAAGCTTACGTTCGAAAATAGCCTTAGCGCAGCTGGGTGGTTGAACTTCGTCCTTGACCGAGTGCACATAAATGAGTTCAACGACCTGTGTTTAGAAATGAATTTATAGTATCTTGTTAACTCTCGTAGCGATCGCACGTGCAATTTTGCGAGTGGATTTATATTTTACCATGGAGGTTTGGAAACACCCTGTTTCAAGTAAGACTCTCACAACTTGTAGGGTATCATGGTCCCAGTCCCCCTATTTCGGGATAACTTATCAATTCAAGGTCACCTTATATACTTATTACTAACTATCGTCAACATCATATACAACAGTTACGTCTTAGCCAAAAGTTTACCTAGCAACAATCGTGAGTATTTTGTGTGTTCCTAAAAATAGCCCATTTTATATATTGATATAAATGGAATCGGAAAGGGTTAAGGGGTTATGGGGATATAATTATATTAGGTTATTTAAACTTGGTGCGGAGTTTCAGTTTTATTCTCTTACCCCCGGTTCGTTAAACTCACACTTAAAAATGCTAAATGTTTATTGATTGGTTGGTTGTTGACCATCGGCTGTCTTCAACCAATGAGCAAACCTATACTATTTGGTACGTTATGTTAAGGCGTAAGGTAGGGTCAGATAAGGAAATTCGTTCAAAGAAACATCGATCTTAACGTCGTAGACTTAAATATCAATTCAGTATGAACTTCCGCGTGGCGCTTACGATAAAGACGACACACGAAATTATTGATTTTGGAGGTTTTCAATTAATATCCATGCGCGTATAGTACTATCCAAAATTATGAATAGATCACTTTATGTGAATGTTTGTTGGGCATACACTATTTTTTTTTAAAAATACATTCGATAGACAACTACATTTTTGAGGTGTTTACGATTTTTTTATAGAGCTGAATTTATTTATCTTGTATTTGCGGTCATCACGAACAAGATCATTATCTTACTTACGAATTAAATGATATATTAAATTCAAAGCTCCACATGCTCTAATCTCGTCAAGAAACGTGCCAAAAAACACCTTGTTTGCTCTACCCTTCGCCTTAACATGATTTTGACAAACGGAAGCGAAAGCGGGGGTTAGATAGGTACTTCTACTTATGAATAATTAGTGTTCGTGATGGTGACTAACATCGTAGTAATTAATTTATTTTAACTACCTTTTTCAACTTGTAAATGAAATGTTTCTACCGGTACTTATAATAATGGATATATTTTATATAAATTATCTTGTTACGTATATAAATATTTTTATTCCAAACGAGGAACAGTACAAATCCAAAAAAAGTTAAAACTTATATAAAGGTAACCCTAAAGTGTATAATGTGTTGCTATTGTAAAAATGTTTATGCTACAATCTGCGTCCATTCCAAAATGCGATATAAATAACGAATATAAAAGTTGTAAATTATGTTAATATATTTATGTGTACACATTTTTATTATAAATGCCTTGTTAAGGTGATCGCGCGGTATGTTCGTTGATTTTTTATAGAAACACTTTTAGTATCGAAAGTAAATAGTTAAAAGTAAATAGTTATCATTTGAGAATTGTGATTTTTCTCTGGCAATAATTAATGTGAAGGTGTCTGTGTATCCATTATTGATGTAATTTATTAATTAAATACTTACTTACTGTTAATTTAGTGAATGTTTCATAATAAATAAATTTATGTGTAACGTTCGAAAGAAACTTTATGGTAGAGATTGCTTTATTAGGAAACTTTGGCTCAGAGTTGACCTTCCTTTCGTGGTGATACTATTGATTAGCCATTGTTATTGGTTAATTTAGCCAATCGAGACACAATATCCTGATATTATAATCATAATTAAACAGCTAGTTTATGCTATAATAATAATCGTCGGTCAATTTCTTGCTGACGAGAAGTGTCACGCGTTCAAACGCGTCACAAGACAAAGTTTGGTGCATAATTTTCATTCGCATGAGTCTCCATGTTTCCAATATTTGAAAATGTTGTATAAAAATTTAGCTTTGATTTATCTGTGCAGTACAACCATATTGTTTGATTAATATATCACTGCAAACTATCTTAAGGTGTCCCCTACCATCGCCATTTAGCACAGTTCGATACACCCAAACTGAATTCGCTACAATACAAATTGTACTCTACCTATTCACTTTTTAGGCATATAATCGAATAGTGAAAAGAAGTGATGATAAGGCCCTAGTAGAGGTTACTTTCGAACGTTATTATTCCAATGTATCCTATTATCGTGTAAGTGTTGTCATTGCATATAATTTATGGAAACTCATTCCTAAAGTTGTAAGTCACACATGGTTACCTCACAACAATAAACGACGTGAAATTATCAAAATGTATTTTATCAATTACATTGTAACAATCATCGAACTATCATTGTATCAGACAATATGTCCATTTGTAAATAAATTAGCCTATGTATAAGGTTTGAAGCAATTTATTCTTGTTATACATTTTTATATGTTCATGCATTGGCTCATAACTTTCTTGGAACTTAAAAAATAACACGTCATTGCTAAGTGACGCCATCTCTTAGCGCAAAACCTGAAACGTTTGCATAAATCGAGTGAAAATAAATTATATATAAATTAGGTATCCTACGTGTTCGGTAGATTAAAAACATGATTGTATATTTATACGACCAAATGTAGCGTCACTTTTTGTAATGTTTATCTTTGCCGCTGACTGATACGCCGCTATCGGATAATAATAAGAATAGCACAATAAATACATGAACTTTATCGTTTTACACGATATGTATTTCCTAATTAAAACATTGTTTATTGCAATCTAACAAGATGATTAGTGATTCAATGTTCCACTCGTAAATAATTCACTAGTCAACTATTGTATTCAGCAAATGCGTTGAAATTATCAGTAAGCGTAGAAATAAGTCGCAATAGTAAACAAACGTAATGCCCAATGATAAGGTTATATTTATTTTACGCAATCCAAAAATACTTGATTTATTACTACTTGTGGTTTTTCTCCATTTCTTGTATTATGGCACAGAATACATGAATAGTACAGGTACAAAAGGTTCATTCCGCGAAATCATTTAAATAAATAGCGACTCTTTCGACAACGCAATAAGGTTCTAGTTCTGCTCGCACGGTGTCTACCCTAAACAGTCGCCTCTCGTTCTATCTCGATAGCGCTACTCTTCTGGTGCGTTATGCGTAATGGACCAACCCGTCTAGACGGGCCGCTCCATGTACAAACGACTACGGATAAGACAAAATAACAAACGGAAAATAGTTTTCGAATATAATATAATATCAAAAACGAAAAACTTAATGAATTAATTATGCCAAAATAAATAACTTTACAAAAGCATAGACCTACATAAATGTAATGCAATCCATACCGGACTAGCTGAACAGAATTATCATAAGTTTCAGTCAGTGGCAAAAACGAAAGTAGTCCTTTTAGATAATCTATAACTATTGTAACTTATCACTTGTTGACTTCTGTACCTATTGTAACAATAATATAAAGTATACTACTTGTGAAGATGTATAATTGTATATTATATTTAAATTATAAATGGTTTATAAACTGTTGTGCTGTGTAATTAATGTAGGTGTTGTTCTCGCGTCGGTGTTGTACATAAAACGTTTAAGGATATTAAAATATTATAATTATTATGTTACATAATTATGAAGTTTCATTTTGCTATCCGTTACTTATACACGAACTTAGAGTATACGAAGATATATACCTACTCGTTAAAAAATAACCTGCGCAGAAATTGGCTGAGCGATTACAAACCACGCGGTTCTCATTTTTTAAAGTAATATGGGCATATTGCGTTATCACCACTGTAGGCCTAGCACGAATATTTACGCGCGCGTAAGTGTAACGTTAACGTAACCCCCCCCCCCTATTACGATGGCGTCAGCCGCTCAACTGCTGTCCAAGTTCATACAATTTTGACAGCAGTTGAGCGGCAGACGCGCGTTAGCAGCGCTGCTAGCTCAATTGTAATAGGGAGGCAGATCAAATGCCATACAACTGCCTTACGTTACACTTACGTGCGTGTAAATATTCGTGCCAGGCCTACTGAACATCTCGCCTGATGATAAGTGACAAAGTTGCCTAAGGTGGAGCACGTATGCCCATGAGATCCCCATTCATTCTTCACTTGCACTTCACCTTTAGCTAAGATAATTTTTATTGCCAAAATGAAATGTTACATTTTTGTTTCATAACATACAATGCAAGAATATACATTTCCTTCAGATCAAACTAGACTATGAGCCCCAAACTAAGCACGAGGCCTGTATCTTGGGACTCTGATGAAGTTAAACTGAATAAATAAATACGGAGAAAAAAGTACATAAGAAGACAATTTTGAGTGGCAACATGAAAAGACCTAATTAAACTAAAATTGACAAAATAAAAGAGATATCGTAGGTGCCTACGCTACGTACGTAGGTAGTCATCATCATCATCATTAACAGCCTGAAGACGTCCACTGCTGAACATAGGCCCCAGGGAGCGCCACTTAGAGCGGCTGCTCGCCTCCTGCATCCATCGGCTTCCCGCGGCTTTCACCAGGTCGTCGGTCCACCTAGTGGGGGGCCGGCCTACGCTGCGTCTTCCAGTTCGTGGTCGCCACTCGAGAACCTTTCTTCCCCATCGGTTGTCAGTTCTACGAGCGATGTGGCCTGCCCATTGCCATTTCAACTTGCCAATCCTAAGAGCTACATCGGTCACTTTAGTTCTCCTGCGGATCTCCTCATTTCGGATCCTATCTCGCAGGGAAACACCGAGCATTGCTCTCTCCATAGCTCGTTGCGCGACTTTGAGCTTAGTAATGAGGCCAACAGTTAGAGACCACGTCTCAGTTCCATAAGTCATCACTGGCAACACACATTGATTGAAAACTTTTGTTTTCAGGCTTTGTGGTATTTTGGACGAAAATATAGGTCGAAGCTTCCCGAACGCTGCCCAGCCGAGTTGGATTCTTCGGGCGACCTCTTTGTCGAAGTTGGACCTACCCAATTGGACAGTCTGCCCTAGATAGACGTATTTGTCGACAACTTCGAGAGTATCGTTCCCAACAATTACCGGTATAGGTGGAACATGGGCATTTGACATGATTTTCGTCTTGTCCATGTTCATCTTAAGACCAACCTGTCGGGAGACTACTGAGGTCGTTGAGCATGGTGCTGAGATCATCGAGCGACTCCGCCATTATGACTATATCATGGGCAAAACGAAGGTTAGTGATATACTCGCCATTTATGTTGATGCCACATCTTTTCCACTCCAAGAGCTTGAAAACATCCTCCAATGCGTTTGTGAACAGTTTCGGAGAAATAACGTCTCCCTGTTTCACGCCTCTCTGCAATGGGATCTGTTCCGTACTCTGGTCCTGTAGTCGGACTGACATAGTGGCCTTACTGTACAAACACTTCAACACTTCGATATACCTATAGTCAATTTGGCATCGCGCCCAAGTCGATTGAATCGAAGGCTTTCTCATAGTCCACAAACGCTAGGCATAGCGGCCGATTATACTCTTCGGTCTTCTGTATAATCTGGCGTAGCGTATGGATGTGGTCTATGGTGCTAAAGCCTTTTCGGAAACCGGCTTGTTCGGGAGGCTGGAATTCATCAAACCTGCGTGCGAGACGATTCGTAATGACCCTCGAAAACAGCTTATACACATGACTCAAGAGCGAGATGGGCCTATAGTTCTTCAATAAGGTGTTATCACCTTTTTTGAAGAAGAGCACCACCACGCTCTTGTGCTATGCCTCCGGCGTTGTACCTTCAAGGATGACAGAATTGAATAACTTCTGGAGGACTATAAGTACCGGTCTACCACCCGCTCTCAGAAGTTCGGTCGTAATTCCATCCTCACCTGGCGCCTTGTTGTTTTTAAGCTGTTTGAGGGCCATTCTAATCTCGTACAGGCTGACGTCCGGGATATCTTCGGTATAGTGTCGGACTAACTTGGCTCTGGTGTCCTTAGCTGTGTTAGTAGCGGGCTCACGTGTCGAGGTGTATAACTGTCCATAGAAGTTCTCAATCTCTCTCAGGATCTCAGGCTTGGATGAAATGACACTACCATTCTCGGTCTTCAGTTTTGTCATTTGGCTTTGCCCAATAGACGGATCTTTTGCGAACACCTAAGAGCCTTGGTTCCGCTCAATTGCGGCCTCAATACGTGAAGTACTAAAAGCACGCAAGTCGTGTCGCATGGAACTCCAGATACGTCTATTGAGTTCACCGTAGGCTGACATATCAACTGAAAACTGTAGTTTCATTTCGCTCCGGTCTGCCATTAATTTAAGAGTGTTTCCTGAGAGTTTCTGAGTCCTCTTTCGGCGTTGGGTCTTGAAGAACTTAGCTCCAACAGCTTGGACAGTTTGCACCAACCCGTTGTTCAACTCGTCCACTGTGTTGCAATCGGCAAGGCACTGGAAGCGATTTTGGAGTTCCAGTTGAAAGCCTTCGGGGTTTTGGATTTGGACAGGGTTTGGACGGAGCGTAGACCTCACCAGACGCGACCTTTCAAGCTTGACATTGATATTCAATGTGCCTCTTACAATGTGCCTCTTATGCATGGCTTCGGATATATCCTCATACATAGCTTCTACTTCATCGTCGGAGTGTGCCGAGGTCGGTGCGTATACCTGGATGACCTTCAACGAATACCGTTTGATTATTCTGAGTATCAGGTACGCTACCCTGGTCGACACACTGTCGACTTTGATCACGTTGTTGACGAGAGACTTGCGGACGAGGAACCCGACACCACCTTGGGAAAGTTGGTCTCCCTCCCGGTAGAAGAATAAGTTACCTGAATTTAGGATTATCGTGTCCTGTCCCTGTCTTCGGACTTCTGACAATCACATTACATCCCAGTGTAATTTACTCATCTCCTCCTCCAATTCGACCATGCTTTCGTCAGCCCTCAACGTGCGCACGTTATAAGTTGCCAGGGCCAGGGGTCGTGTTTGGTGGGGTTGGTAGCCGGGCGTCTTCCGGTGATTCTTCGCACCCCCTGCCCTGCCGTTACCGTGACCGCTAGCGGAGCCACGGGATAGCAGAGCCGCCGGGGACTGGGGGCCGTTATTGTTTGTGCTTGTCATTAGGGGGGGGGGGGGGGGGGGTTTGCCATAATCACCACGCTTGGCAGGCGGCTTGGTGATCGCAGTACAAATACAAATACAAATACAAATCATTTATTAATAACACCAGTGTTACAAGTCGAGGTTGTGTCATGTAGTGTAACATACATCACTACGGTAATAATATAATAATATTAAAATGATACCGATTTATTTACCTACAATTAAATAAATCCAATAAATAAAATTCAAAAAAAATTAAATTCAATACATTAAATGATATGAAATTAACTTATAATAGCTCTGGTAGTTTATAAAACTCTTGGACATTATAAAATGTGTTCTCCAAAAGCCAGGTTTTTAGACGAGCTTTAAACGCCCCAGTCGAAGGTGCATCCCGCACAGGTTCAGGTAGTCTGTTATATACCGACGGTCCCATAATGTAGACGAACCTCTCAGACTTGGCAAGCTTATGCACAGGAGTCACAAGGCGGTTCTTATGCTTGTTGCTACGCATCGCTCGAGACGTATTTTCGCCTTTACGCTGAAATGATAGCAGATGTGTGTGTGTAAAAAGGGCTATTTGGAAAACCAATTCACACGGCAGCGGCAGGATCCCGAGCTCTCTAAATAGATCCCTGCATGAGACGTCATCTTTGACACCCACTATAGCACGCACGGCTCGTTTTTGCAACACAAACGCCCTCTGAGTGTCCGCGGCGCGGCCCCAGAGCTCCACGCCGTAGGTGAGGGCGCTGTGGACGGTTGCGAAGTAGCAAGACCGCACGACGCTGCGGGCGGCGGTACTTGCAAGCCTTCGCAACGCGAAGCACGCACGGCTTAGCTTGCCACACAGTTCGTCTATGTGTGTCTCCCACACAAGAGCGCTATCTATGATGGACAGTAGATTATGATGGTGGAGACCAAGGAGAATGCTGCAGCCCATTCCCTGGATGTTCCCTTAGCCGACTTTTACGGCACCCACGGGAAGAGATGGGGTGGTCCTATTCGTAACCGGGACCACACGGCCAAACGTAGGTAGGTAGTACTAATATGAAAACTAATTAACAAAAACTAATAATTACGTACGACTAAAACATGAAACATAATCTATTCATCTATACATATAATAAAACTGTAGAGATAAAAAAATCTGTAAATGCAAGATATCGAAAAAAAATTACACATTTGTTTGTTTGTTTGTTTGTTTGTTTGTTTGTTTGTTTGTTTGTTTGTTTGTTTGTTACGGCACAACTCCGAAAATACTGAACGGATTTTCATGCGGTTTTCACTAATAAGCTTAGAAAAACCCGGCGCAAAGCATAGGATATATTAAATTTTAAATATCGTATATATTTTTTTTGGTGAAAATGATTAAGATTTCATTATGAAACGAAACGGGATTTTAACAAAATGGCCGCTTCAAGGCTTCAAGGTAAGTTTTTTTTCTTATATTTTGGCGCCACACATACTGTACGTATTTAGCCAGTGTCAAAGGGTAAGTTTCATTTTGGCTACTAATCATAAATGAGAGAAAAAAGTATTACTCTGTGCTACTGACGGTAATTTTATCTCGGGTTTATCCGGATGCACAGATTAAAGAAAAAAACTCTGTTACTATTATGGCGCGGCTTCATATACGCTCGAACCTTCGCTGTTTTTGAAATGAAATGAAATGAATGCTGATGCTGTTGAGTTGGCGCGCAAAACATCTCTGTTGACTATCCTCGAAGTTTTTATAGCGCCCCAACCCGGACACACAATCAATTTGTTTGCCAGCTGCGCGACCGACGTGGGCTAAATAAAATGGAGGAAGCAGTAGCGTTATATTGCATGGCGGCGAATAAATATGTTTTACAAACTGAGAGTATTAATTGCGATAACAAAAATAAATTTTAATAGTTTTAATTTATAATTTCTTATCAATATGAAGTAAAACAAAATTTTTTATTTGTCTGTTTAACTGTCCCCTTGAATACGGATCACGGTTGTTATAGTGGCAACAGAAATATATCATCTGTGAAAAATTCAACTGTCTATCACGATTCATGAGTACAACCCTGGTGACTGATGGACAGCGGAGGTTTAGTAATAAGGATTTATTTACCCTTTGAGTACGGAACCCCAATCATTTTTATTTCATTCTGAACAATCCCCACTGCACTAAGCAATAAGGAAGTAATTTAACTATGCATGTCTTTATTTATAACATAAAAAACAAAAAACAGTAAATAACAATTGGCGCGCCTGCATTACCGGCAGTGTATCACACTTTTCGGGCTACGGCGAAATACATCGCGCGATAACTTCGTCTGCGCTCGATGCAATGCAGATTAGAGAAAAACAATGTGTTCATTATGTAAGTACCTATACCCAAGGAAGTCATGTGTATTACATATACAGATAAGATTTTTCGTAATCTGTGGTCCAAACTAAAAAAGAGGATAGGTATGAGAACCTTTTTGAATATGAACATGACACAGAGAACAAGGAATTTCGAAAACTAAAAAATTCTTAGATTTTTATTATAAGTTAAGGCTTCACGAGATATCATATTTAGCCAATATTGAAACAACTAAAATTATTTTTCATGTTTTTGATTTATTGGGTTCTGGCGAGGGCAAAACTCTTTATTGGCGAATTGGTATTATGTATTCGTTTTCAAAAATCTACTTACTACGCGTTACCATTCGAAATAAGTATTTAAAATTGTATTTATAGTAACCTATAGTAGTAACATATATAGTAATCTGTGCCTATAGGTACTTAATTTATTGACCATTGCTTTTGCTACGTATTGTAAAACCTTTTTTATTTTGGCATTAGACAAAATTTGTATTTAGCCAATGATACGACTTCACGCGATTATCATACTTAGCCAATATTGAAACCTACTTAATTAACATTTTTATACAAGTTATCGATTTATAGGGTTTTGGCGGGAGCAATGTTCTTTATTGGCGATCTGGTCAAATGTATTATTTACATAAACTTACTACACGTTACCATTCTAAATTATGTAGTTAAAATTATTTTTGTACTACTGCTTCAATCTTGATCGACCCCAAGGAAGTTTTAAGGCACCTATAGTACCTATAGCTACTTAAGTTATAGACCCTTACCATTCCTACGCATTTTAAAACCTTTTTTATTTTGGCATTAAAGTAAGCCGGAGTGCGTGCTTATTATTTATATTTAGCCAATGATACGAAATATTTTATGAAAAATGTTAAAAAGGGTAGGTACTTAGATATAATAATATGTAGGTAATCATTATGGCAATTGTATCCTCGAATTAACAATAACATGTCGCGTAACGTTCGTTTTTGTTCTTCTTCTTCTTCTTCTTCTTCTTGCATGTTGAAATAAGTTTCTATAAGTTAAAATATTTTAGATCTGTGGACTTTTAAATAAACCACGGGAGCAAAAAATGATTGATTACTCGGTTACTCCAAGGAGGTTATAGTTATAGTAGGTAAGTTAAGTAACTCATCTTTGGGTGTAACTACTTCCTCACTTTCATCACTAGGTAGGTATGTTAAAAGTGCAGCGGGAATGAGACAGCGTGGAAAATAGTGGACACAATAATAATTATAACTGTCGATTCTTTAAGGAGTGGTGGTTTAGTATTTGTGATTCCTAAATAGTATTAAGAAAATTAATTATGTACGTATCGTACAGGTAAATGCATATCTTCGGCTGTAAAATATTATGTATTTTTATAAACTTACTAGCTACTGCCCGCGGCGTTGCCGTGCGTGGACTACATTACTTTTCAGGTTTCGGTTTGGCTATGGCTTTATTTTTAAAAACTGATTTTCTATCAGCCACACTGAGTTTTCTGCTCGTATAATCACTTCCACGAAGTAAAAATGACATGTCTTAATCATGGATGAAATAATTAATTATAATATTTTCCAAAACAGCGTAGGTACGCTAATTATTATCCTTGATATTCCTGGACCAATTTTGATGAAATCTCCACTCATGGCTACTTAACTATAGAAAGATTTTCGATGATATTTCGATAAGTATCATCGAACTCATGATTAATTAAAACCTATATTATATTAAAATCTAGGCTTTCAAAACATTTTTACAATAAGGCAAAGTCTGGGGGTCTAGCAAAGACCCCCAGACTTTGCCTTGACGCCTCACGCTAACGCTAACGCCAAACGCTAACTCCAGAATGTACTGAAATGACGTTTCGGAAATCGCTAACTTTTCCGTAGCGAATGTCATTTCGATACATTTTTGGAGTTAGCGTGAGGCGTTAGCGTTAGTGATTGTGATCTTTGCTAGACCCCCAGGGCATTTTACATAATATGTTTCGTACACAGATTAGAGAAAAAAATCTACTTCGTATCATTCCAAAGAGTATTATTATACTTCTGTATCATTCAAAGAGTATATAATTTATTACGTAACGTAAGAGTATCATTGGTCCACTGCATTAGCCTATGGTAGTATGCATTGGCCCTCAGACCTGTTAGCCAAACATAAACGTCATGTAATGCCAAAAATTGGTTTAGCAATGCGTAGCAAGGGTCAAGATTATACTCCCAAGGGTAAAGCTCTAACTATCACGGTTCATGAAATACAGCCTGGTGACAGACGGACAGAAGGACAGACAGCCTGACAGACGTCGTCAGTCCGTTTTGGGTACGGAACCCTATTACTAAGGCTCCGCTGTCCGTCTGTCCGTCTGTCACCATAAGGCTGTATCTCATGAACCGTGATAGAAAGACAGCTGAAATCTTCACAGATGATAAATAAATTTTTGTTGCCGCTATTACAAAAAATACAGAATAAAATAAGTATTTAACCCCTTAAATACTTATTTTATTCTGTATTTTAGTATTTTTTCTTTCTCATACAACAAACGTTTTTTTGCTAGTTTTTATAGATAATGATACGGATGCGCGAGCCCAACTCGCACTTGGCCGTTTATTTCTCTAATCTGCGGGCACTTAAGTATAAGTAACATGTTTATATCTTGAATGCAATCGATTCATACTACTTACATATTATTTGATGGTATACCTATTTTACTCCAAAAACCTCAAACAACCTGCAAGGGCTTAAATAGAAAAACTAATAATTGTTAAAGAATTCTAATAAATTGTAAAATTTCATTCCACTATTTAATGCATATTTACTACCGAAATTAACTCCTATTACTCTTTGTTCATGGCCTTACACACGTTTTTTTTCTTTAATCTGTGTCTCCAGATGGACTTTACGTGAAACATGTGAAATATTCAATAACAACACGACGAAAAATTACTATACTTAACACTGGCTAAATACACTATGTGTGGAGCCATAATACAACATAAAAAAATTACTGTGACATAAACTAACCGTCAGTAGCCAAAAAAATTCAACATGAAGCGGCCATGTTGTATAAAATTCCGTCCGGTTTCGTAATGACATTTTAATAATTTTGACCAATTTTTTTTAATGATATTTGTATTTTAATATATCCTATGTTGTGCGCCGGTTATTTCTAAGCATATTAGTACAACCCGCATGAAAATCAGTTCAGTATCTAGGGTTTTGTTCAATAACAAACAAACAAACAAACAAACAGCTACAAATTATTGTCCCTAGATGGCGTTAGATATGATAAATTAGAAAATGTATGGAGAAGGGCTAAAAGTCTTGTAGTCCTGCATCGCGGTTACGATATTTTTTGAACAATAGAACCTATGGGATAAATTAGATTTGACATAATTATGTGTGTGTTCCGTAGCGCGCCAGAATTACACATTTATTATATGTAGGGATTATTGACACTGGCTAAGTGTAGGTAACTCAATTCGTATGGAGCCAAACTTAAGAAGAGTTTTGGCGAAAACGCGGAAGAGTTCACGTCGTTGCGTTGTATTATTTTTCAAAACTTTTGCTTTTGCCAGTGTTAATGTTTAAAATTGGTGGCGTTTTACGCATTAAGTGCTGAATTACGAGCAGGAGTGAGGGGAAGTGATATAATGTGGTAAAACGTGACTCTTCGTGTTGCTTCCAAAACTCCATAGAAGCTTCTAGTAAAGTTGCCACCACTTTGCTGGAGCATGACTTAGACTGGACTATGACTACCTGACTTAGACTGGACTATGACTATTACTAGGACATGACTTTACGTGAAATATTTTATAACACGATGAATATATAATACTTGACGCTGGCTAAATACACTATGTGTAGAGCTAAAATAAAAAAAAATTAAAAAATTAAAAAAAAAAAAACTTAAGAAAGTAAAAAAATGTGGTAAATGGAACAAAAAGCGCGCGGATCATATTATCTTTACATATGTAACACTGAGCAAAACACCATCATCGTGTGTGATTCTTTCATATTTTTCTAAACTGTACCTGCCTGCTTAGGTAACTACTAAACAAAATTTACTGAAATTTCTGTTAAAGTCCTGAGTAAAGTGATGATGATTTATTTTTGTTGTAATATGAAGAGGTACTTCAATAATTGTAGTTTTTTGTTTGAAACTTCTTTTACTGTTATAAATCTATATTATACTCAAAACATTTAATTTTAAATAATGGCTTAAATAGCTTCCACTCACGGCTGTGCTTGCGTTATACCTATACCTATGCTAATACAGGTTACTGTGCGCAGCTTCGAAAAGATTTAGTGGATTTTGTTGTTTGGTACGAAATGCATGATCTATTATTAGACTATAACGTAAAAATAACATAACACAAGCGTGCGAAGCCGCGGGCAAAAGCTAGTTACTATAATAATCTAATACTAGAAGAGAAGACCACTGAAGGTGATCGGAACTAAAGGTAAGCATATTAAATCTATACTAATTGATGCAGAAATAAGTGTGGCAGGTAAATTTGTAGGTATGTGTGTGAGAGTGAGAGGGAAAGGATGTGAAGAAGAGGTGGGTGTGTATGGGAGGGTGAGTGTAAATGTGCTCTTACACGTCTGTTAATGGATGAATATAAATAATACAATTCACAATAGCTGGCTGGGTATTTTGTATATGTTAGGTTGATATGATTCTGATGATTTTTTTTTATCTGTAGGTAGGTACAGTTTACCTCCAGGGTGGTCATATATGCACTGATGGACTCTACAAGGGGCTGACTTTAAAAACTCACCCCTTATGGACAGATTATGGACTTCGTAAACTTAATTCATCTAAGCTGACCTTATTCACCTAGGACCTAGGTGCACGAATATGTGTTTTGTAAACCGCAGTACCTATAGATATTTAAAGTTTATTAAAAGTGTAAGTACTTACCTATGGTGAATTAAGTTTACGAAGCCACATTATGGGCAGTTTTTTAAATATATCTGATGACTGGCTTGATGAACTAAAAAACTGCAGTACCTAGACTACCTATTAGGCACCTAATTCGTGCTTACCTACAGTAGGTTAACTACCTACCTAGGTATACACAACCATACATTATTTATATTTTAGACACGAGGATACTTCCTCGTGTCTAAAATATAAATAATGTAAAAGCCTTCCGTATCAATTTACCGTGCAGTGTAAATATTGTATTGGGAAGATAAAAGGTAAGTAGGTACCTGTCTACCAATTTTGTAGGCTTATGTACTTGAGCGTCTAACCATTGCTGTTATCAACGTGCTTTTACCATGCTTCTCTTTATGGTACCATGCCTCCATTTCAATTTCATTTGTTTACTTGCATTTCACAATGTTGTTTACAGATGTTTATTGACCCTGAGGATCCATTTGAAAACGGGCCTCCCCCACAAAACGCCACTGGACGCTTACTATCATCGCTTGCTTTAGGCTTTATGTCATAGGGAGGATTTGGAATTAATCGCTTGGCAGGCGACTTGCTAACGGTGATCGCTGAAGATTTTAATGTACCGAGGAAGATGCTGATGCCTATTCCCTGGATACTTCCAGTCCAGCGACAACATGGTCGAAGGCAATAGATGTATTGGGTAGGTACCTACATAAGTAACGCTAGTTATAGCCTATCCATAGGTTAGGTACCTACTTAGATAGGTAATTGATTTGAGCAGGACAATACCTTATTATTACCTGCTAAGTACACCTACTAGTTACATAGCGATATGTAAGTAGTTTAGTAGGCAAGTACCTAAGTATTGTATAGGTACTACCTAACAGGTGAGAAAAAGTGTAATAGCACAGATATTAAAATAGTAGGTAAGACACATACACATTTTCCTTAACCTGTTTTATTTTATCAGTCACGTTCGTGTGTATCCTTCGCAGAGGCTACCGGAACTAAACTCATGTTCGTGGATATGTAATTGCAGGCAGCACCGTATCACCGTATCGTTTAGAATTTTAGAACATAGCCGTGGACCGTGGGCGGGTGTTTTTGTATCACAATAAAATAGGTAAGAATCCCAACACGCGCTACAGTAGGTAAGTAAGTATTTAGGTTACTACCTACATGGGACGGCACTCGTAGCTCAGAAAATCAAATGGTAGTGCCTACCTATAACAACTTGGTTCCTTCTGTAGGCTTGTTAGGTGATATGGTAATTAATACAAAATATAAAAATTACGCTCAACCAGCAAGCTTACATACTACCATATTTTGTATACTTAATGTAGGTATGTATACCTACTCAATGACTAAAGTAGATGACTAAAGAACCATTAGAAAATCATCATTCATGTAGCTCTTAACTTCATACGCACTATGAAATCCTAATTATTATGTAACTAAGTACCTACCTGTATAATAAAATTATAGGTAGGTATCTGAATGAGGTAGATTTAGATTGATAGGTATACTTTCATCAACAATTTTATGATTCGCTTGATTAACCTTATTAAAAAGTTATACCACATGATTAGATAATAGTTACTATGTAGAACCTGTTGCCTACAGCTTACCCTGAGGCAGTTCCACTCAACCTCAATTTAAACTTGAATTTGCGTTAGACAAGACATGAATTTAGGTATAGAACTATCTCTCTCTCGATCTACAACTATGTAGCACATATGGTGCTAAATCAACTTGAGGAGATAATTTTAAGAAGCTAATAGAACTCGCATGCCTGTACCACGTCTCTGCGTGTTGGTAGAAAAAGTCAGCTCTCTCAATAATTTGCTACATTTTTAATGTTTTATAAGACCCTTCCGTAGGTAGGTAGCGTTTTTGATGCAGAATTTTCATAAACTAGGTACTCACTATTTCCTGACCTGAACTGAATCGACCTGCCAGAACCGCCGGGAGCCGATGGATGCAAGAGGCAAGCAGCCGCTCAAAAAGGCGCTCTTTGGAGGAGTCCTATGTTCAGCAGTGGACGTCTTCAGGCTGATGATGATAATTTACTATTTCAACTGTCGATGCATTATCATTACCTAGATCCCTATTTTTTTGCCATTAGCCAACCACGCGATCGCTGAAAAAATTCACCCTGTAGGTACAATAATAAATGGTCGTAAAGTCGTAAGTAAAAGTTAGGTTGCCTAATATGCGACCCGCAACTGTATTGTCATTCGGATATACCACCATCACATTCAACTAGTTAGCGCCAATACGTTGTCAAAGAATTACAATCAAATGTGAGATCAATTGTTATCAAATCCGAAATTACTTGAGCATGTATATGCCGCAAGCGATTGCTATCATATCACTCGAGATAACACCATACGAGTGGCTGCCGTGGCCCACGCCTGTCGTCTTGTAGGTACCTTGCAAGTTCACGGTATCCGGTCACCATGGTGAAGCCCAAAGAAGAGAATCAAGGTGTTGACCTTGATGTTATCCTGGAGGAGCTGGGATCCTTCGGGAAATACCAGATCATCATCTACGCCTACGTCCTTCTGCCCATCTTGTTCAGCGCTGTTTACAAGGCGCAGTACATCTTTGCTGCTGGTGCGGTTGATTACAGGTATTACCTACTTACTTTGTACTCGCGCACGAAGGGTTTCGTACCATTGTCTACAAAAACTACTGTTTGATGTATGGGAGGCCCCTTAAATATTAATTTTATTTATTGTTATAGCGGCAACAGAAATACATCATCTGTGAAAATTTCAACTTTCTAACTGCCACGGTTTTGTGAGATACAGCCTGGTGACAGACGCACAGCGGAGCCTCAGTAATAAGGTTAGCTTTACCCTTTGGGTACGGAACCCTAAAAATGTGTCTTCTGTAATTTATCGCCAAATCCTGCCACACCATCCACGCGGTCACATGAAAAACCCGTCCTGTTAAATGATGGTAATAATACATGGTAGGTACCTGCCCACATAGTGTGAGTCCCGCAAGTGCTGTGTTGTTTATTGTTGTCTCTTAGATCACGATTTAATATCACCAACACAACAAGCGTCAACACCCAGACTGTTGACGGACAAAGGATGACAATCAAGTGTGAGATCAATTGTTTACTACCACCCACCAAATTACGGCAGCATGGTGCCGCGACCGATCGTATCGGAAGCGATAGCTGCAGATAAGCAGCAGACGACTGGCAACCGCGGACCGCGCCTGTCGTCTTGTGCCTTCGTGCCTTCGTATTCGGTCGCCATGGCGAAGCCCAAAAAAGACGATCAAGGTGTTGACCTGGACTCTATCCTGGAGGAACTGGGATCCTTCGGGAAGTACCAGATCATCACGTACGCTTACATCCTGCTGCCCATTTTGTTCGGTGCTATTTACGTGTCGCAGTACATCTTCGCTGCAGGAGCTGTGAATTACAGGTAACATCTTGGTGAAACTTGATACGTATTGTTTATCTTAGTTTCAAATAAAAATATAAAAAAATAGTTTTGCATAAATTTTCGATGAGAAGGTGTGTAATACACACCACTACGGCGGCGGTTTACTCATGGTTTCGATTAATTACTTAGGTAGGTACCTGAATCTTACTTAATTAATTTTTGCTGAGAATTTCTTCGGAACTTTTCGTAAGGCTTCCTATAATAAGTAATTATGTAAAAGTACCTATTTTAAGACAGTAAGTAAGTTACCTATACATAGATAAGTTATTCAAAATTGTATTTGTTTACCTCAACTTTTTATTCAGGATATCATCAATTTAATAATGCACTTAGGTATTTATTTTAGCTAGTACTTAGGTATTGAAAAGCTATCAGATGGCTCAACGATTAAAATTTATCGTGTTCACCAAATTGCAACAACTATAATCATTCAAAACGTTGACACTCCATATCTTAATACACGCCTACTTTATTATTAAGTAGACAACTTTTTGCGTTAATCTTTTGCGTAAGTACCTATATACCTTCAATTTCCTAGATAATATTTCGATGTATCAAATAGGGAGCTCAGTCACCCATATTCATGTATATAAATAGGCACTATATACTAATGGCTTACCATAAGTAGTAATTTACTTACTAGACTTAATATAATTGAGGTATATGGGTACCTACTTACACTAATTGGGCATTTCAAAATATCTGCTTAGGTATACGTTTCCCCAAGATAATTGAAGAATGTTATTCGTACGCCTTTTTATTTTTTATCTAAATAGGTACTTACTATGCAAAACTAATGACATACTAACGGGGAAAACAAGATCACTAATATCACAGATATTAAAATAGTAGTACCTATTTTTTACTAATATCAAACTCGAATGTCTACACTCTCTTCTGATGCTTCGAGCATTTACAAATGGAGATGTTAATGTTCTAATCCGCAAACATTATTTTCTGCAGATTTTTACTGGGGACGAAGTAAACACGCATAGCACATTTGTAAATGCTCGAAGGTCCCATGCATGCCATGTAACACGTAGAAATCGGTCGTTTTTCTGCAACGCGCCATTTACTTTTTAGTACTTAGGTACTTATGTCAATTAAGCAAATGGTTGATACTTAACTGCGAAATGGAAAACCCCAAAAAATGGAAAATCCTCACATGAATCAAACCCTGCTACTGTCTAATAATTTTGAATAAATCCATTTCTATGGCAGACTTGTGTTCGTGCCTTGTGGGGTACCTACTATATTCTGTGGTTGTGGTGAACGACGCTGATGGTATTGTTGAATCCAAGGTAGTTATACGTATTTCTAAGTTGAATCAACGTCTTTTGTAAAAAAAAATGCCTTGATCTCTTGCTACGAAATATTTTATACATTTAGGAATCTGCAAGAGTTGGGAATCCGATCACTCAAGGATCTGTAAAATTATGAATAATGTACAAAGAGGAATCTGTAAAGCTGGAAAACTGTAGAATTGGGATCTGTTGAAAATTGAGAATCTGTATAATGAAAATTTGTATATTTGTAGATGTTTTTTACGCATTATTTTTAGGACAATATAGGTACCTATTTATGATTGTCGAATAAGTACCTACCCCTTTGAACCAGCACCTATTTTTGTTGACTAGAGACATCCCACAGTTTCTTCTTGCCATCCCAATAAGTTCCCACTGCTGGGAGAAGCACCTTCTCTCACACGGAGAGTGTATTAGGCGATATGAAGGTACTACCTACTTCACCATTATCAGTCTGAAGACGTCCACTGCTGAACAGGCCTCATACAGAGCCTAGTTTCAGTGGCTTCCTGCCTCCTGCATCCATCGGTTCCTCGCGATTATGACCAAGTCGCCGGTCCACCTAGTGGAGGGCCTTCGCGGCGTCTGCTGGTTCATCGCCACTCGAAAACCTTCCCCATCGGATGTTCTACAAGCGATGTGGCCTGCCCGCTACTTGAACTTGCTAACTATAGGAGTTACCTACTTAAAACCCACCACGATCACCAAGTGCAGGTGTCTGGTCAATAATCTACAGTATGTATTGTTGCCATCAAAAATTTACTTATTATTTATTTTATTTATTCTGAGTCTGCTTTTATTGTAACAAACAAACTATTCAAATTGAAAATATTGAATAATTGCACTACAATAAGTATGTTACCAACAATAAACTTTAAAACCAAAGGCTTTGTAACCATTTTCGCGCAAACATTGCTCATAATAATTTAAACATTTTGTCCAAGAATACGTACTTACCTGGTTACGTAGGCACGCATACAGATAATAACAAAATTTACTTACATTCTAGTAAAAGTACCACCTATTTTGTGCAATGTCGTGTGTTAAAAGTAACCAACTACTTATTTTGTATTGTATATTATGTGCGAAGTCCATTAGCACGTTATTGTCGGTTGCTACCATTAGAAAACATTCAACAAGCTGTTGAAGATCTACGAGCTGTACCAAAACATACTACCTATCGCTACACACTGTTATTCCTCCTTTTTTGTGTTGGATGTCCGCTTTTTGACACAATAGTTGAGATTTGTCTCAATCTATCATATAAAAGGTTTTGTTGGTTTTTTTGGCGGGAACGCGGAAAAGTTCACGTCGTTGCATTGTATTATTTTTCAAAACTTTTGCTTTTGCCAGTGTTAATGTTTAAAATTGGTGGCGTTTTACGCATTAAGTGCTGAATTACGAGCAGGAGTGAGGGGAAGTGATATAATGTGGTAAAACGTGACTCTTCGTGTTGCTTCCAAAACTCCATAGAAGCTTCTAGTAAAGTTGCCACCACTTTGCTGGAGCATGACTTAGACTGGACTATGACTACCTGACTTAGACTGGACTATGACTATGACTAAGACATGACTGCGTGAAATATTTTATAACACGATGAAAATATAATACTTGACACTGGCTAAATACATTATGTGTAGAGCCAAAATATAAAAAAAAAGGTTTTGTTCTGACTGACTGACAGCCAACGCACACCGCAAACCGCTGAACTTCTAATCTGTGCGCTGAACGTAAAGATTTGAAAGGAGTGTGGGTTCCTTTTATGGCGTAAGCGCGTAATAAGAAAGATTTTTGAAGCGTAAAATTTCTATGAAAAATCTACATTTCGTGACGTATCGTTTTGAAACTTAACCCATACAAACAAGTATAAAAATAAAAGAAATTGTACCTTTTAGTTTTGCAAAATTCAATGTTTAAGAGGGTTCAAAAATTGTCAAGGTTTGTACTTAGGTATAGAAATTAAAAAAAAAAACATACAAAATAAACAAAAAAGGGTCGCAGCGTTTCTTGAATTTCATCCCCTGAAGTGTTGAAAATAAAGATTGTTGAAGGTAGTCGACGCAGGTGAAACCGCAGGGTAGAAGCTCGTATTCGTATCTAATATTATAGCTCTGCGACACAACAAACCTAATTGTTTAGTACCGTGTCGTGACCACTTCCTCTTACCTTCTCTTACTTTTTATAGCAGTGTTTGTGTGACAATCAATGTTCTCTTGCATCTACACTATATACATAGTTTGCCCCGCGGCAGGTTGTAAATCGTAATGTAAAAAATCGTAAGTATGTTTTTTAATTAATAGGCTCAAATAAAAATGTTAGGACCAGGACTGACTCCTCCAAAATCTTCAAAATATCAATTTAATTACATCGTTAATTTGGGGAGGAGGTTCTCGTAACATTTTTAGCGTTGGTTATCGTCCAAAACAAAGTAATATTTTACCTTTGGTTGGATGTACGCTATGCAAATTATCTAGTCTGTAAGGTATTATATTGTTCTCTATATTATAACTTTTCAGTTACCTGAAATGAAGATTCTTTATTATTATTCATCATCATCATCACCCTTGACTTGAAGACCCCCAACGTATAGTTAAACAAAGCCGATGGCAAGATGTTGCAC
Source organism: Ennomos erosarius (assembly GCA_963580505.1). Taxonomy (NCBI): domain Eukaryota; kingdom Metazoa; phylum Arthropoda; class Insecta; order Lepidoptera; family Geometridae; genus Ennomos; species Ennomos erosarius. The sequence goes on from OY756991.1 coordinate 14,234,298, forward strand.
TTACATAATTTAATTTGTAACGGTTCGCTATAGTAGGTACACAGGCTATAGGAATATTCAATATGAGCCATAGATCCAATGGGACAATAAAATCTCACTCGATCCATCATTGATCTACTGAGATTGAACCTCTATTTCTGTGCGTTTTGTTATCGGATAAAGGACTAAGATTATAATTGTGACGTGTTTATCATAACTGACTTTCATCATTGATTATATAGATTGATTATATAGATGTGGAAACTCCTTATCTTGTTTAATCCAAGGGATTACAAAATAATCGCGTATTAATATATAAATTATTTATATATGTACAGTTAGTAGCAATTTTATTAATCTAGTTTTTAAATATACCTTTTTAAGCCGGATGTTGCCAAAAAGACGTCTTGAAGTTTATGTCAATCTTTTAAAATGCAATGAACGCTGCTGGTGGGAAGTGACGATGTCATCATCATCATCATCATCATCATCATCAGCCCGAAGACGTCCACTGCTGAACCTAACCGTTATGCGATGCAGTATGCTCCCCGCGACTTTCACCAGGGCGGTTATTCTCTACGGAAACACAGATTCCACACGATACGAAACCACGTCGTTATCGTGTCTTGTTCATATCGTGTCACAGCGTTAGAAATACCTTCACTTTACATTAGGGTTATCTTTATTTTTAATAAAATATATTGACATATGTGGTCATATCTTTTCATGTGTTGATGTTTCGGAACGCGTCTCTGTAAAACATATGATTTTTGACAGTTCAAATCGCGCCAATTCCAAATTCATTTCGCGCGGTTTTGTTTTCGTTTCATAGAGAATAAATAGACTTTTGCAGATTTCTTATGTAAGACAAGGAATTCACGTGGTTTCGAAGTAAGGAATCGATACGGAATAAGGGCCCAGGGCGGTTATTTTCTAAGGAAACACAGATTCCACACGATACAAAACCACGTCGTTATCGTGTCTTGTTCAAATCGTGTCACAGCGTCAGATATACCTTCACTTTACATTAAAGTTATCTTTATTTTGAACAAAATATATTGACATAAGTGGTCATATCTTTTAATGTGTTGATGTTTCCGAACGCGTCTCGGTAAAACATACGATTTTTGACGATTCAAATCGCCCCAATTCCAAATTCATTTCGCGCGGTTTTTGTTTTCGTTTCATAGAGATTTCTTATGTGCCACTTGAGAACCGTTTGTTCCCCAATTCAACTTGCTAATTTTACGAGCCATATCGGTCACTTTTAGTTCGGCTAAAATAGATTGTTTTTATTTATCAAACAATTATTATGTTATCTACGCCTGTATCAAGCCTTTATCCTGAGTGACGGACGACATATGACCAAACCGCTGACCATAAAAATGTTATTAAATAGATATATAAAAATTTGTCTGTTGTTAAAAGTTATTTGTTTTTTTGAGCGACTGGAAAAGAGGTTCCTTTTTATGTTCATCGCTATTTCCAAGATTCCTAGAACAATTTACGTGAAGTTTTTTGTTTGGTAGAAGCATGAGATCACCATGGTCACTGTTAACGGAAGACCAGCACTGGTTGCTCGCAACATGCATTTTGCTGAGTTTGGAGTTGGGTTGTAGCAAATAGTATTAGTTATTTTGTCAAAGATTGTTGTTGTAGTTGTATTGGTGGAAGACACAAATAAATATCTTTCTTTTTTTATTCATATTTCTATATTAACATTTGGATTGCATAGTACCTACCTATACGTGGTAGGTACTATACTATGCAAACCTTAGGTAGGCAATAGTCGTCGTAGGAATCGATAGTAACATTCAGCAGTTATCTCTCATCGTTAGTACCTACAATAATAAAGCGGTATGATAATCATGTGGAGATACAGGTGGCCAGTTTTCCAATCGCCGTATGTCACACGTGTAGCTCGTGAGTTTAGCAAAAAACAAGATAAGCCTCGTAATATTAGCACATATCTAATCCAGCCAGCCCACCTCTGCCTTCCTGCCGGACATAATGATGTCTGTAATAACACTCGAACTGATCCTGGTAATCCATGGCTTCCATGGGATGAGATATTGGACCACTCATTAGGTATTATTGTAACTTCACAGAATTCCCCCTATGTAACTTATGAACTCGTATTATAGGTATAATTATATAAAGATAAATAAATATGTGTGGACATTTCATACAGCGCCATCTACCCTCAAACAAAGCAAAGCTTGTATGGGAACCAGATAAATGATAAAATAATTCGATACTTTTTTTTTGTAAATACATACATAGAATACAATATAACACCCAGACACATAACAAACATCTATGTTCATCACACAAATGTTTGTCCTGGGTAGGAATCGAACCCACAGACCTCGCTCGGTTCAGAATGTTGCATATGGGCTAAGTAATTTAACCACCATTACCAATCTATATTTTCTCTTTATCTGTGGAACTCAATATAAAAACTGTATACTCTATGGTCATATAATAATAATTATTGTAAAATATGTAAAACTGTTTTTGGCGGGAATGCGGAAATGTTCACTTCACGTCGTTGCATTGTATTATTTCTCAAAACTTGTGCTTTTTCCAGTATTAATGTTTAAAGTTGGTGGCGTTTTACGCATTAAGTGCTGAATTACGAGCATGAGTGTGGGCAAGAGATATAATGTGGAGAAACGTGAGTTTTCGTGTTGCTTCCAAAATTCCATAGAAGCTTCTAGTAAAGTTGCCACTACTTTACTGGAGCATGACTTAGACTGGACTACGACTACCTGACTTAGAAGGGACTATGACTAAGACTTGACTTTACGTGATATATTCTTTAACGATGAATAATTACAATACTTGACACTGGCTAAATACACTATGTGTGGAGCCAAAATATAAGAAAAAAAAAATACGTAAAAGCAATATCTCTAAAATAAAACAACAATTACATTAGATAAAAAGGCATTTATTAATCAACCAGTAGTTGTACGTATCATAAAACAAATAAACTGTAAAACAAAAGAACTACTATTACCAACTGAGCTGTCGGGCGCGTCAATAATATAACATAGTAGGTTATATTTTCAGATGTAAACTCGAGACAAAGTATAGGCGTATATAGGTACCTACTTACCTAATGTTAATAAAATGCCATAGCATTTACCTAGCTTCTTCCTTTTTCGCATGGATGAAATAAAAAAAAGAAGGATTGACATCGAACTGAAGCCCAACATGGCGGACATATTATTACATATGTGTGTCAGATGAAAGTAGGGCGACCGGCTGCGTATTATGTGAGTGTGTGCGCGTTCCGCTCGTACGTACGAAGCATTCCGGCTTCCTAAGGGTGCTTCAGTTTTGGATCAGACGGGATTCCCTCCTTCTTTTTTTAATAGCTCCATGCTTTTTCGTATAACATTGGCATAACAGTAGTTAATGCCTCTATTACCTACCTACACTAAATTCAGGCTACAAAATAATTTCAGGAACTGAATTCAGTAATGTGATCGCATTCAGTCAGTGCCCTAAATTTAAGGAGAAGTAGTTAGTTGTTAGTAGCCTTATTAGGGTCTGATTAAGGATCCTAACTAGGAGCCTAGATTTAGTATAATATGGTATAATGTAATACAGGCATACCTAAACCTGGTAGAGTCTGAAGTTTTCTGCAGTGACGCAGGCTTCGTACAATCCTAGTACAAAATTCCCCTTCGCTGGGGAATGTCTAAGGGGAATTATGGAATAAGCCATTGTTACGAGCGCTACACCTGTGTCAACAACTTTTTAACAATTTATTTGGTGCAATAAACTCTTTTAAATCGAACAGCATGTAAACAGCCATTTGGCTTTGTCTATGTACAATTGTACATTAAGTACAAAGCCAAATAAAATTCAGAAAATTATAAGAATCTTTTAATCTGCAAATTTTAGGTTAAAAATATTACTACGTTCACGTGGTCCTCGCTTTGAGTTATAACAATGTACCTGCCCACCTGCCTAGTTCGATCTTGACAATGCAGACTACTTTTTATGTCTTAAGTATTTAATTTTGTAGCAGGAAAAGTGTTTGTAGAATATCATTGGCTTCTACGTAGTAAATGCAATGAGGAAAACTAAGTCAATAATATGTACTAAGGTACTACCTACCTATAATTATAGATTATACAACTTGAATATTTTCGTTAGGCTTAACGAAAGAATTCTAGGTCCGTTATTTTAAGTCTATGAGTAAGTACCAAGTAAGTTACCTACCTAACAGGCTGACTAGCCCCGGCTTCGCACGGGTTACCTAGTTTACGCCCTAACCCTGTCCGTGGGAAGAAAAGAAAAGAATTGGGGCAATGGATGAATGGAGAATGGATGGTCCCGTCCATTTATCCCCTCTATTTCTTGCATTTCATTCTTTCTTCGCTCCGATAGAGTTAATATAAGTACCTACTTGGCTTTATCTCTGTTCACATAATTACCAATACCTACATAGCTCTGACATTTATTTATTTATTTATTACCTCATAACCACAGAATTCGCCCTATTACATAGGTCATAACGTAATATTACAGAGTATTCCAACACGTTACATTTTATCACTAAACTACTAAGTTAGTTCTGTGCCAAAAGGTACGTGCATTTTAAGAAGCAGTTATTTGGAAACTTCCCTTCTATATGCAGTTTTTCTAAGATTAAGCTATTTCTTAATACAACAGGATGGCAGGGTATAAAATGGTCTCACTTCGTAATACATTTCGTTGTACAACATACTAAGGAAGTTCCTTGATTTCGTCCTACTCGGGTTCTACTGGTTATCCACTTGTTGATGACATCAAGGAGTTTGGCAATTGAGGTCATGATCACCGGCGAGTTGGTGAAATGACTACATTAAAATGTAAATTGATCTTTTGGCAGAACTGTGAAGTATTTCTTCATCACATCACGTTGGGAAATTTTCGGTTTCCCGGATGAAAGTAACCTTTTTTCTTTATAAGCTTCTTTAACAGAATTGTTGTCATTGTCATTGTCGTTTTTGCACGCTCATCGCGCCAAATTCACTTGTTTTGCTAATTATAGCTTAATTACATAGCTTAATTTTGAATTTGGCGCGCTGAGTGTGACTTACCACCTTAAGCGATAGAAAGCCATTAAAGAAGAAGAAGAAGAAGACAATTTATCTTCCTTCGCTGCTGCTGCCATGCTGCTGGTCAATCCTCTAGAAGATACTCACCTTGCGTTCACTCCAGGACCGGTAGCATTTTTGGCATTTGCAAAATTAGCGTTGATGTAAAGCGTTTGTTTTGGAAATTTTACCATTAGTGCCAGTTTTGATATTTTTGGCTGTTCACGATGCCATTTTTGACTGTTTTTGAGCTATCCGAACGGTGAAAATGCCACTTTGCTCACACATTTCCAAAGTGAACGCAGCATCAACAATCAACATAGAATCCACAGAGAACTTTGCTAATAGAATCAGACCTCCATGGAACGCTGCATGTGATCATTTTTGGCATTTTTACCTAACTGTTAATTTTGTGATATGTGGCTATCCGAACGGGCCTTTAGTTTATGCTGCTGGTGTTTTTGTTGATATTTACATAGGTATTATATACTCTTTGATATTTACCTACCCACCACAGAGTACCACAGAGTACATTGGTAAAGACTGAAACAGAGAACCTGTCCAGAGAACTTTCCCTACCTGTGATATAATTTACTTTGATTCGATGTTATTTTGCAACGTTTTTTTAAATATTTCAATAGTTCATTTTAGCATTTTAAGGGTTTCAATGCAAAAATTCCGATGAAATCAGTGGACTCAGCAAACAGACTCATAAAATCTTAAGTTCTAAAATTGGGTCTAGGCAGAGTCCTCAACCCGGAGCTATCATAAGCACATTTAATAGTCCTCAAACCGGATCTACCATAATTAAGCACGTTTGATTTACGTGCGGCCATATTATGGGGGATACTAAAAAAGATATGCTAAACCTGGACACACTGTTGGATGAGCTGGGCCATTTCGGGGGGTACCAGAGGCGGATATTTACGTATGTTGTGCTTGCTTGCTTTAACTGTGCGCTGCAGAGATCCCAATATATATTTAATACCGGAAAACTTCGGTATAGGTGAGATTAAACTTATACATATTAATATACCTGTAAGCTTCGGTTACATCCCAAAAATGTATTTTTTAAACATAACTGTTATTTCATAGTAGTCATTAGGTAGAGGAGCCTATTTCATTATACACTAGCTGCGCCCCGCGGCTTCGCCCGCGTGGATATTGATTTGCCACTTGTGTAAAGTTGTGTAGAACAATTTCGGAGTAGGTTTCGAAGATTGTGATTCAGAGATTTTTGCCTAGGTTTCACATTCACTGCAATTTGAAAACCATTAACACCATCTACATTTTAAATTTCAACATAATGGTTTAGCAGTTAAAGGGGTTAGTTTTCTGGTATTAAAAAGTATTCCATGTTTGTGTTAGTTCAGTATATAAAAGCTATCTACATTCTAAGTTCAATCGGGATCGGTTTAGTAGTTACATTTTCCATACAAATTTTAGAACCCCTTTAACACGCCATAGGTTTTGTAAAATAAAAATCACGTGTTACATTATTTATTTTTAAGTTTATTTATACAGTTTTTAGTGAGTCAAATCAAAGAATAATAAAATGACCTTAGTATATTTTCGTTTATTGTTTCACGGGAAGGGGTTAACTTTGCAGGATTAAAAGAGTCTCATCTGGTAATCCAATACATAAGCTATCTACATTCCAAATCTCATTAACATTGGTTTAGTAGTTACAGAAATACGCAACGCAATAATATAGTTTTCATACATAGATATATAAATCTATGTTTTCATACGAACTTTAGAACTCCGTTTTACACCAACCAGGGATAGTTTTGAAAAAATAAAAAATACATGTTTCATTATTTATTTTTATGTTTATTTATACCGAGTTTTGAGTGAGTCAAACCAAAGAATAATAAAATTACAAATTGAATTAAATTATGCTTTCGTTTATTGTCTCACGGGAAGGGGTTCATTTTACGGGATAAAAAGTATCCCATGTGTTAATCTAGTATATAAGCTATCTAGATTGTTAATAACATCAAAATTGGTTCAGTAATTACAGAAATAAGCAACGTAATAAAATACTTCTTCATACAAACTTTAGAACTCCGTTTTACACCCCCTAGGGTTAGTATTAAAAAAAATAAAGAATACCTGTTATTTTATTAATTTTTAAGTTTATTTATACCGAGTTTTCAGTGAACCAAACAAAACTATAACAAAGTTACAAAGTTATTATAAATAGTGGTTTCCCACGGGAACGGGTTCATTTTCCGGGATAAAAAGCATCTTATATGTTAATCCAGTATTATAAGCAACCTACATTAAAAATGACATCAAAATTAGTTTAGTAGTTACAGAGAAATGAGGTGACAAGCATTCACACACAAACTTTCGCATTTATAATATTGGTAAGTATGATGTAATCAACATACTACATAGTATAGGTATTAAATTATCTGGTGTATAGGTAATCCTATACCCCAGATAATTTAATATCCATACTTACATAGATGTTCACCCTTTGATTGTATAAGTAAGTTTGTAGAGTAAAACTACCTACTTAATAATAATTAAGCTCTACCCGTGCACATGTCCGACATATAGGAAACTCAGAAATGACTTTTATCACGGTAAAGATCCCGTATAAGTACCAACTGTTAAATACGTAAAACTATTTAACTAGGTGGTAAGGCTTTTCTGCAAAGTTCGTCTAGGTAGGTACCACCGCTTTGCCAGTTATTCTGTCGCCAAGCAGTAGTGTGTAAGCACTACTGTGTTCCGGTTTGAAGGGCATTGTAGCTAGTGAAATTACTGGGCAAATGAGACTTTATGACCTGATTACACAGTGTAGTAATCTGATTACTAGACTGTGTGATGTCTCAGGATGACGTGCGCAGTGCAGTGTCACGCGAAACTTTATTATTTTAAAGTTCCGAGTGACACTGCAACTGTTATGGGCGGCCGTATTGCTTAACATCAGGTGAACGACCAGCTCGTCACGTCATTCATTCCCATAAAAAAAAAACTATTTAGTTTATTTAATAAGGCCAAAAACCGTTCTATCAGTATAACTTATTGTGATCATAATTAAGTATATACCCACTTAAGAGAGTTTATCATTTAAGTGTTGATTAGATATTAGGTACATTGCACAGAATTCCCCCTATTACAAGTCTTTGGTACATTGATAGAAATACAGTGTCGAAATATTTCGCAGGGTATACCTATAAGACTCGACCATGGGGTATAGGTACCCGTACTTTAAGACTATCTAGGTATTTTATCCCATACACAAGTTTCTCATGATAGCACAGATTAAAATAAATAGATTAATCGGATTTCGTGTGTATGCATGTGTGTGTGTGTATTTGGCTTTATATGTTTTGTATTCATGATTGCTAAAAGCGGCGACAACAAGCGACATCCTGCGGCCTACTACGCCAACATAATACCTTACTATATCTTACGGCGGATCATATTAAAAGGTCAGGTCACTAGATCCTGTACAGGGTTTTGGTATACTTATCATCGGATTATTGGTAACTACCCAACCTTGTTACCTACCTATATGTGCCGACTTGTCTGTGTAAATACTAGGTAGGTATTATACATTTGTGGTTTGACTCGTGCAGTCACTAGCGTAAGCATAAAACATGATTTTCCTTAATAAAAAACGACTTGTTTGCTTATACAAGTGTACTGTGAATATTTATTTATAAAACTAGTTTCTAGAACTCTTTGATGTGTTTGGCACTAGATGCTAGTTACAAAATTCAGAGTTAGGGTAGGGTGCTGCCCGGGTATTTCCCTCAATCCAGCATGATGCATTGCTATCCAGAAAGTAGCAGGCACTCTATGTATAGCGGCTTGAGCTTGGTCTATCAATTGTTTTTATAGTGATACACTACATACCCCAAATACCATAAAAATAGATCTATTGAGAATAAAAAATCTCATTAGATAGGTACATGTTGTATCAAAGTCTTTGGAAATAGATCCAATGAGAAAACAAATTCTCACTAGATCCATCATGGATCTGGTCCATAGATCTTCTGAGAATGAACCTGATCACCGGTAAGTTGATGAAATGGTAGTCATTAAAATGTGAATTGACCTATTGGCAGAGAGATAGATTTATTTTGCCAACGTACAGAGTTTCATCATCGCATCGCGTAGCGTGGTCTCTTCCGCGGAAAAGAGCAAACCTTTTTCCTTTATTTCTACTGTTCTACGCTATCTATAGAACTACTGTCATTGTCGTATTTGTTTTGACAATTTATCTTCCCTTGCTGCTGCTGCCATGCTGCCGTGGTTTTGTTGAATAATATTTACATTGGTTCGATGTTATTTTGCTCCTCTTTTTGCAATGTTTTTTATTTCATAAATGCACTTTAAGGTTTTCAATGCAAAAATTGCGCAATTGAAATCAGTGGACTCAGCAACCAGGCTGCTAAAATATGAAGTTCTAAATGGGTTTAGGCTGAGTCTAAGCACGCTTGATCCACGTGCGGTCATCCCGTGGTTCCCGCAGCCAGATGGGGGATACAAAAAAAGATAAGTTAAACCTGGACTCGGTGCTGGATGAGCTGGGCCATTTCGGGAGGTACCAGAGGCGGATATTTACATATGTTATGCTTGCTAGCTTTGACTGTGCGCTGTTGAGGTCTCAATATATATTTATGGCCGGAAAAACTCGGTATAGGTGAGATTAAACTTGTACATAATATTAATATACCTGTAAGCTTCGGTTCCATCCTAAAAACGGTATTTTTTAAATATAAATGTTATTTCATAGTGTAGTCATTAGAAGAGCCTATTTCATTATCCATTTAATTTTCTACAAGATATTCAGCATCTGAGTGCATATAACTGGGTTTGTAGAATGAAACTACTTAAAAGTAAAAGTTCTACCCTTGAACATGGTGCACGTGACTATGCTAAAATATCGGGAACTCAGAAATGATTCTAATCACGGTAAAGATCCCGTACTTGGTACCTTAGTACTTGGTGCGCGGGCTGTTTTCCGCAACTAGGCCGCATAGCGCACCTGTTTGCGTGATGAGGTGGCGGCACTGGCGCACTCAATCCAGCCACGCAATGTCCTCCGAAGGCCAGCAGTCCTCCGATGTCGTCACAGGCTTCTTGGATAGTTCTGGGTGTGACGATGTCATCCTCCTGCATCATCACTTCAGCTATTCACCTGCTTTAGTGCGCGGCAGTTTCATCTGCATCTGCATCTGCAGGCACTGTTAAGTTACAAAATCAAGAGTTAGGTTAGGTTAGTGCAAGTGTTGCGCAGGGCTTACCTCAATCCGGCATGATACCCTACTTTATCAATTAGGCACACCTACGTAGGTATAGAAAGATTTCTCGTCCGATTCTGCTTCGAAGAATACAAAAAACCCATGCGGGTACGGGAGTCAAGCTATTGCGTCTTTCTGTTGCTTCGTTTAAAAATAAAGTAAATTTATTTTGGAGCTCGACCTCATTGCAGCGTTCATAAGCATAAGTAATCATGCACCTGATGGTAATTACAAATGCAGCCGAAGATGGGTCACACTTACCCAGGCGAAGATAATACATATATTATTCCCTCTGCTTTTGGATACTTAACCTAGATTGTATCATGTAGAAAGAAACACCGTTGCAGGAGTAAAATAAATTCCGAAACGATTTCTGCGAACTATGGAGTACTAAATTGGGGTTTATACGATTTTTTTTAGACCAATAAATTCTTCTTTCGTATTCCAGGTGCGAAGTCCCGGAGTGCGAGTCCACACCCCCTGAGTTTGGCACGGGTGACTGGGGTTTGTGGGCATTGCCAGAGTCGGGCGGCAGCTGTAACCGGCTCGTGCCAATTGGTGACACCTGCGACGCGGCCAGCTTCCATCCAAACCAGACTGAGACATGCACCTCCTGGATATACGAGGCTGATAACACCATCGTAGCAGAGGTGAGGGGGAAAAGAGTCTGACTAAAAACAGATAAACAACATGACAGTTAAGAATAGTGGGGGAAGTGCATTTACCAGGTAGTAGGAGTTTTCTGCAAAGTTCGTCTAGTGAGGTAGGTACCACCGCTTTGCTAGTCATTCTGCCACCAAGCGTAGTGTGAAAGCACTAACTGTGTTCCGGTCTGAAGGGCATTATAGCTAGTGAAATTACTGAGCAAATGAGACTTTATGATTCGATCTCACAGATCTGGGTCTGCTCAGAATGACTTGCATAGTACAGTGAGTCTCATGCGAAACTTTATCAATTTAAAGTTCTGAGTGATACTGCATTCTGTTAATGGGCAATCCTGACGCTTAACACCGGGCGAACGGCTAGTTACGTCGTTTAGGTACATATAAAAAGAAGGTCGGAACGGAAGTAGCTAAGCACTAACTGCTTTTGGTTGTGATCAATTCTGTGGATAGGTTCATATTATTTAGCAGTAGTAGACTTCTCAATTTGTTGGTAATGATAAGGTCATAAAACTTTAAAATTTTTGCTCCAAGTTATCTAATTAATTCCATAAAAAATGTGGCGATATGACTTACAGAATAACAATAATATTATTGTAGTGGTACATGCATAAAGCAACGGTGCTGTTTGCTTTTCGTCAGGCGCGTCACATCTGCCATTGAGTTTGGTTCGCACTATACCCAGGGTTGTCATCATCATCATCAACAGCCTGTAGACGTCCACTGATGGCAACATAGCCCTCTCCCAGAGCGCCACTTTGAGCGGCTGTTCGCCTCCTGCATCCATCGGCTCCCCGCGATTTTCACCAGTTCGTCGGGTTGTATCTTCTAGTAAACAGGCTCTTTTTGTCTAGTGCCCTTTTAATTGGCTCTACATCTGTCCAAAACCATAATACTTATTGCATGTTTCAGTTCGGACTAGCATGTCAAGAATGGAAGCGTACGTTAGTGGGCACCATACACAACGCCGGCGTGTTCGCCGCGCTCGCTATCACCGCGGTCGTATCCGATACGTGAGTATTTATATTTACCTACACATTATTTTACAACGCCATGATAGCTAGTATAGTAACTACCCACCATTATTATAATGTATCCAAAACTAACACATTGTTGTGGTTGAGCAGGTCGGTCGTCAGGTCAAGTATTAGTGCCAATAAAAAAAGAAAAAGCGCCTAACCCTAGATACAGGGAATCCTAGTTAGGGTTCAGGATCTATCTATGGGATCGTTTAGCGTTATTTATTTATTCATTTATTATTTAGGGGTTGTCCGTCAGTTCCGTCAGTGGCCACTCACCACAATGTCTTTTACTTTTATATTGATAAAAAAGATAATACCTAATATTTCTTGCTAATTTTTAATTATTCCAATTTCAGATTTGGCCGTAAAACCGCGTTCATAGTGACGGCGGTGTCGGCCAGTTTCGTGGGCATCGGCCGTTCGTTCACCAACAGCTACATAGTCTACCTGGTGCTCGAGTTTCTGGACGCGGCCGTCGGTGCTGGCGTCTACAGTACGGGCTTTATACTTGGTATGGACATTGCATAATAATTATAGGTAGGTACTAGGTAATTCCTATACCTCTAAATTCTAATGATAACCATAGAGAAGTTGATAAACTATATACTTAGTTATGAAATTGTGTATATACTTACTTTAATTGCGTTTGTTGTTCTGATGGTTAAATTTAACAGAACATCTTCATGATCATTCTACAATCAGCCTTCGGTAAAACTTTCGTTAAGAGATTTTTAAGTGTTTGATATATCTATTCCAGCTCTCGAGATGGTCGGCCTGAACCACCGCGTGCTCGGTGGTAACATTATATCGTGCACGTTTGCCCTGGGCCAGGTGGCGACGGCGCTGCTCGCCTGGGCCTTCCCATACTGGAGGACCCTCACGCTGGTCATCTACTCACCTTCCATCCTCTTCCTCTTGTACTACTTCGTCGTCGAGGAGAGCGTGCGATGGCTGCTCAGCAAGGGACGGAAGAAGGAAGCCGTCAAAATCATATTCAAGGTAGCAGCTGTGAACAAGAAGAAACTGTCTCCGGCTACGATGAAAATGTTAACGGAAGAACCCGAACAGCAGCCGCAACAATCACAGCAACAGGACAAACAAACAACGGAAGAAAATGACGGAGACGAACTGAACAAACGGTCTGTTTTCATGCAAGTCATCAGATCTAGGACTTTAGTGACGCGAGTGTTCATTGTTTCGTTCTGGTGGATAACTCTAACCTTTATCTACTACGGACTCTCGATCAATTCTGTGACGCTAGCAGGGAATATGTACGTGAACTTTATTCTGACCTCGCTGGTCGAGATCCCAGGGTACTTCCTCAGCTTCCTGACCCTGGACCGATTCGGTAGGAAGAGCTCCATCATCACGGCCTTCTTCATCTGTGGGATCGCGTTGATTGCGCTACCATTCGTTCCTATTGGTAAGTCATGCCCGTACCATCTTTTAAAAAAGTTTTCATGCCTAGTTTGTTAGCATATTTTTCTTAGAATAGATGAATTAGATGCATAGTATCATTTCTATTTACTTACGAAGTAGATTTAACATTAAATCAACAGTTACAACATCAATATTTGGCTGCACCCGACAAAACGGACCATACAAATTTTTAAAATGACGCTTGATATGACCAAATCTTTAGCTAGCTATCTCACCTTACTCACTCATTAGTCTCATACATTAAATCCACCAGCACACGTCAAATGCACGTAGCCAGCTTGTAGAGAGTAGTATTGTCCGCAGAGCTGTCCTGGCTGCAAATCACACTGAACATGATCGGCAAACTATCGATCAGTATGGCGTTCAGCAGTATCTACATCTACACATCCGAGCTGTTCCCCACGGAAGCCCGGCACAGCCTGCTCGGGGCCTGCTCTATGTTCGGCCGCATCGGATCGCTGCTGGCGCCGCAGACGCCGCTCCTGGTCTGTATCAATCACTGCACTTATATTATGTTTAAGTGATATTTGGGACTAATTTTTTTGGTCGAAGCTATGGGTGGACGCAATTAAAGGAAGAGGTAATGACTGGATGGCTAATGACCAGACCGAAAGGGAAGGCAGCTAATGGGAATCTATATGTCCAGAAGCAGACCAAAAGAGGTTATGAAGAAGTAGGAGAGAAGATGGTCCTTGGTCCATTGTTGAAAGCTATCGATCGGTTTAAAAGTTTTGACGCTGGACCTAAGTTAATGTATCGATTTTCCATACATGGTTGAAATAAGAGTAATAAGTATTGTCTAAGAAGTTTTTTAAGATGATGCACCAAAATCACTTATTGGTGTATTATCATAATAAAGGATTTCGATTTCAATTCCTATAATAACAATTCCGCCATCAGCGACTGATTTAACCTCACTTTAGAGTTCCATTTGTGTTTTATATATATTAGGACCCTCTTCAAAACGTTTGATCTATTTGCCAAAACCCATAAACTCGGTCAAATACTCAAGCGGTCACAATACGATACAGCGGCACTGGTGATCACGCTGTCGATGCTCGGCAAGCTGATGATCAGCATGGTGTTCACCTCTATCTACATCTACACCATCGAGCTGTTCCCGACGTACGCCCGTCACGTGATGCTCAACTCTTGCTCCATGATCGGACGGTTCGGCTCCATGGCCGCTCCGCAGACGCCTTTGTTGGTTGGTCCGTCGCTGTACTCATCTACAATCATCATTTGGTGTAAATACTAATGTTTTAACGTAGATTCTGCAATGTAGATAGTTGGTATTGATCCAGTAGTACTTCCACTTATTGATACGGATTCTGTCTATCAGTTGCTCGTCTAAGTAATTCATCATTAACAGCCTGAAGACGTCCACTGCTAAACATAGGCCTCCCCCAGGGAGCGCCACTTAGAGCGTCTAAGTAATTGCGGCTGCGAAAATATATCAAACTCATCATATTACTTAGGTACCTATCTAATCAGCAAGGGTAGCACAACACAGAGCTTTGAAAAAAATTACGCTTCACACCTAGTGCATATTTTTTTTCTTGCTCTGTTGGTCGCTACCATCGTTTTTGGCGTTTTAATTATAATTTTGCCATGCGTAGGCTAGCCGAACGCAACTATAGCTACGAGCTGAAGAAATCGACACAAGATCTCTTTTGTTGAGAAAGCGTTTGATGAGCAATGAACGATCACGAGAACAGTGAGTAGGTAATTTACTTAGCTAGCATGCTACACCTTCGATCGCATCATCACTTTCCATCAGGTGAGAGCGCGGTCAAATGCTAGAAAAGCCCGAAAAAAAATCACGGGGATCATGACGTAAACATATTATAGCATTTTCACTGGCCAACGCTTTCTCGAAAAAAAAAATACTTAGATACTGAGATATTATGTCGATTTCTATAACTCATACTGTCTTATAATGCCTCGATATCTCTTCTACGACTGTTGTTTCTAATCCTGTAGATGGCGTACATGGAGTCCCTGCCGTACCTGATCTTCGGCATCATGGCGGCTTGCTCCGGCTTCCTAATGCTGCTCACGCCGGAGACGCTGCGGATGCGGCTACCGGACACGGTGGAGCAAGCCGAGAACATCGTCGCCGCGCCACGGACTAAGAAGCGGACAGACATTATCGTGGACTAGATGAATTAATTTTGTCTTTTGTATTTAGACTGAATGAGGACGCTACTTTTTTGTATCGCTAGAAATGTTGGTAATTCAAATGACATAAATTAATTGTTAATTGAAACTAAAAATAGTAAATTGGCGATAACCGAGAGCCCTGTGCCTCCCCACTGTTACTGTGTATGTATTTGGACTAATAGGTATTTCCATAAGCTTAGACCAAATTGTATTGTCTTGGACTAAATGACATTTTTGTGTACTACATTACGGGTGTAATAAATAGCACAACAAATGTACCAAAATTTTAAACTTCCATGGTCACTAACATTACTCACGTATTGTTTATTAACGGGATATTTACCATGTAATTTATTAGTTTCGAGTTGCCGATATTAAAAAAAAACATGGTAAATATCCCGTTCATAAACATTGCGTGAGAAATGTACCAAAAATGCCTCTATGAGTGCATCGAATTAATATTTGAGATAAGTGCTAAGATTTATTATCTAAGATTTGATTGTTTGTTTGTTTTTGTCAGTTTGTTTGTTTGTTTGTTTGTTTGTTTGCTTGCATTGAATAGGCTCCAAAACTACTAAACCAAAATGAAAAATTCTTTCACTGGTCGGAAGCTACACTATCACCGGGTGACATAGGCTATATAATATTTTCAAAAAATTCAGGATCTTGGTGTTAATACGCGTGCGGAGCCGTGGCGGGTAGCTAGTGATTAATACAGAAGTAGTATTAATTTATTCTCTGTTTATTTTGAAAATGTAGTTAGGGTTAATACCAAAAGGAAGATGATATAATGATATAAAGGATTACAATTATAAAACATTATTGGTAATTAGGTATTTTAGTACAGTAGCAGATATTTTTAAAGTAAAATCGTAAGTAATTGTAAAGGTAAATAATATAATATAATGTAGATAATTTATATTGTCACAGTAAATAATAATAGGGTCAGTCCGTCATTTTTCTGAATGCAAATTATATAGCCAACCATGACGTAACATTTCGCTATATACAATTTTTTTTAATTATTCATCTATTCCTATGCAGATTAAAGTATTAACGAGAAAAATGTAACATTATCATTTTATGAAAATTTTTCGTTGTTACCTTAATTATAAAATATAGGAAGATCAAATTCTAGATTTGTTTTATAAAAATAAGTATGTAACTTTTGTAAAGAGTACCAAATGTAATGTCGTTTTAGGCCCGTATTGAGAAGAAAGCTGCTATGGCTTTAAAATTTATTATTTCGCTCTGCTCAACTAGTTGAGCAGTTATGATTAATTGTTTAAATTGTTATTTTTTTATTTAAATCTCTGACGGAATTTTTCAAATTGATTTTTTGGCGTGGTGAGGACGGTGGTGATGGACATGTGCACAGAAAATAACACAAATATTTTGTTCTGTGTCTAGGTGGTGTGGGACCATGCGAATCCTAGCTCTGTGTGTGGGACCTCGTAGTTCCTAGGTCCCTAGATACAGGGACTCCTAGTTAGGGTGCAGGATCTATGTATGCGATCGTTGGGTGGTATTATTTTATCTTTTTTTGAAAAACTAAGCTAGTCGATTAGGTATTTTATAAATAAGTTAAATATTGGTCGCTGAAAAATGTCTCTGGATATAATTCTATTTTACTACTTATTTTGGGTGCGTTCCAGTAGCTGCTAAGAATGCCGAGAACGAAAAAACGATGACGTTTTACTTATCTGTCAAGGACATTTGTTCATACTAATTTTGATGCACGGCTACATCCCTATTTCTTAAACTTTGTGTGGAATGACTGGTAGAAAATGCTTTAGCATTAAGTCCTCCTTTTGTACTTTTTTTGCAATAAAGAATTAAATTATAAATATAATAAAAAATATTATTATTATAATATTATTAAATAAATAAATAAATAAAGACTTCTCACAATGATCATTTTTATTGCTAGTGAAACGACTTTGTGATGGAAAATAACGAAAATAACAAAAATAACACCTACTGGAACGCACTCTTCATTGATAAGAAATAGACAGACATAGGTAGGTGTTCTTTCCTTTCTACCTACCCCGGAGAGATTTACCCACAGACATCTAATACTATAATTAGACCATTTTGTACGTAGGACCAACATTTTGGTCTCCTCCAGTTTCTCGTACCTCCGTTTGTTAAAGTTAAACTCATCTCTACTAAGGCTGAGTTGCACCATAAACATGGTTAAAGTTACTGTCAAATTTTGACATAAGCCCGCCCTGCGAAGCATGGAACGGTTATAGTTAGCGTTAAAGTTAGAGTTAAAGTAAGCCTTAAAAAATAATGAATGCTTTTGATCACAGAGCTATGAAACAAATGACGCTTCTGGAGAGAGGCGTTTTTGCTCTGTGCTTTTCATCATCGGCTGTCTTTAGCATTGAGTGCATAGTATTTGGTAGACTTCAGTTAACATGAGTTTGACAGTTACGAACAACCGGAGGGTACCTATGTACCTATCTTTTGTAATCATGTCGTGTCGTTGTTAACGTAATTTGTAATGTTCTATTTTTATGACGTATTTATTGTTCTGTTTAGTTTTATGCAATTATGACTTTAATTATACTTAAAATTATTATTAATAAACGTTATTTCAATTCTTTATTATAGAAGGTACTTGAAGATAGGTACTCTTTGCTTGAAGCCTCAATAAGGATCAACCTACAGACCATGGGTATAGAATGTACAGACAAAGGCAGTGTTTTATTGTAATCTAGTACATACCACAACAGCAGCTCTGTTTTTCCTCCATTAAGTATATGTTTTAGTCCACAAACTCCGTTTTACAAAAATTCTGCAGAGTAGGTACTTATACCTACTTGATTTAATTCCTAATTAGTTTATCGTTTTCGACATTAGGTACTAATCAAATTATCTGCTACTAAGACTTAGCTACGTAGATAATAATGTTATGTAGATTGGCAGATATGATAGGATATTTCGATGGCTCGCTTCGTGGCTAAATGGTAATTAATTCTGCGCAAATTACAATATCTTCGCTAATTTTCGTAATAATATTATTATGATTAGATTACATTGTGCCCTTCAGAATAGATGGATGCATCTATTGTATGTTGGTCAAGGCTTTGATAAATTATTCCTTGACCAATATTAGAAAGAAAACCATTATTGTAGGTAAGTAGGTATCTAATTATTATTGTATAAGTAGATCGTTTGGGAAAAGTTTCTGCTTATTTTGTTTGAGATTCCATATAAAATATATAGAACTAAGCTGACGGGAATAACAGGAAGATCTTTTTTACTTTTATAATCATCAACGATCTGAAGACGTCCACTGCTGAACATTAGGCCTCCCACCGAGAACGTCACCCAAAGTACGTGTCCACGCCGCTTTGAGAGGCTGCTCCCTCTGACGGAAACGCTTGAAATAAGTAGGTAGGTACCTACATACACGTAGTAACATAACTTTAAGGATTAATATTATCGTCTCGTGCTATTAACTAGCTATTACGTTAATCGGCGATTGCGTTTACTGTGATATCACGTGAGATCATAGATACGAAATGATAACGCACGCTTTATCTAAATTAAATTAAAAATTATTGGTAGAATTAAACAAACAAAACGAAAAACAGATAAAAGCTACTATCAAATGGACTATCGTGAAATTATAATTTGCTAAAGTGATGAGCGATCTAAGCAATCTATTGCTTAGATTGCTTAGATACGTACCTAACCAAATTAAGAGTTAGTATTTAGTAGTAGATAGTCCCTTAAAAGTTGTATAGGTATGTCTCGTATATAAGAACTACTTATAATATTATTACAACCATATAATATGTGCGTAAGGTATGTTCGCGAAATGCCCCCTTTCTGATTTTGTCCCTTATTCGTTCTATCCATACAAATTGTAGATCTTTGTCCCCCATATAAGTACTTATAATATTAATCGAGATAGTAACTTCTTCATCAATCATTAAAACCTTCACAACCATCATAAAGTGTCGTTGTATCCTCGACAAAGTCCTTCAACTAAAAATCCTCGATTGAAAATCGAATAACAAATTCCAATTGTCTCATCGCATTATCGGGAAATAAAGAATTAAATTCTGATTATCAGATATTGAGGTAACGTCCTAAGTAATAAAGTTAGTCGTGTCACTCGGGCCGGGCCCGCCGTGGAAGCGACTCGCCCAGACATGGCTGACGATAGGAAAGGAAGCACGTCCTCGGAGCGTGGCAGCCGCAAGCCCAGCATGGCTGAACGGAAGGGAAGCGTGGCACCGCCGAAGGCGCTGGACCTGGACGATGTGCTGATCAATGAGCTGGGCCAGTTCGGCCGCTTCCAGCTCTACAACATCCTGCTGGTTGCCATCCCCATCATCATGTCAGCCTTCATGAGCGAGTACATCTTTTCCGCTGCCGCCATCCCGCACAGGTTGGTTGTCGTTCCTTATAAGAGTTATAAGTCATGTTTATGTGTTACCTATTTTCCTTGGGATTGAATGGAAATAGTATCGTACAAAGAGATGTTTAAATCAAAGATTTTATATACTAACGTTATATTATGTTATGTATGTAAAACAGGAAATGAACACAATATGTGAAACATAATCATCATCAGCAGCAGCAATTGTATCACATCGCCCGCTATGTAAATACTTAGTAATTAATTTACTATTACAAATGAATTTTTTAGATTAATTCGGTAAAACATGCGATGTGCATTCAATATTTTATATAGGTACTTGTAAATCACAGATACAAAATTTTATCGACCTTTGATGGTAAAAAAATGGGTTAGCCTGTTAATAATAATACCATGGGGTCCCATGGTATCTAGAGAGTTACTAGTTAGTGTCCGGTGTATTAATTTGGCCCAATACTTCGCCAACACGCAACTAATGTCGCTTGATAATCGGGCGTTATGCAGAAATAAAATAATTCGTAAAATAGCCCGCGTTATCCCGTTTTATGGGATGAGGCATCTGTACTGTAGATACTATATTATCTGGGATAATACCTAACCCCAGCGGCGCTTTATCGCAAAGTGTAAATACCTTATCGTGAAGAAATAAAAAATACACTTCCTAAATAGTATATCTATTTTCTACGTAATCAAAATTTTATGGAATGTTTAAATTTACTTACTCTAGTGTTTTAGTTTTACATAGCTGTTATTGTGTTATTTATAGCTGCATTTTGTTATTATAATTTAGCTTTTGATAATTGCACTTCACCGGTGTTTGCAACAATTTATGTCTCTTTTGTAGAAATCGTATCTCTGAGTCCCAAGATACAGGCACTTGGCCTAGTTTGGGAATCACCGTTCAATTTTTATATCGAGTCGCTACTCTATTCTGTAAACCTGTGTAACGTAATTTGTATTAATGTAATTACTCTCTCTGGAAATAAATATTTATTATTATTAAATAATTGCTAAGTACCTATATTGAATAATATAATTGTTAATCACATAATTACATTCTAATCTTCACATTTTATTTGCTAAATACCGCAAACTAAGTAGAGGCCCAGGTAGAGGACACAACTAAATACCTACCGTCAACGCCCTTCTCGGGTGTTTTCATAAAATGTCACATAACATTTGATGTTTTTTCGACTTTACAGATAAGCATAACAATTGGATTGTTTTTTAATAAAGATACAGCGATAATGATTATAAGATCTATAGTTAATATTGTATGACAGTCTCTGTGGTGTGGTGGTTGAGCAGGTCGGCTCATAACCCGGAGGCAGCGGGTTCGATTCCCGCGACAGGACAAGTATTTGTGCACAGGTCAAAAATAAGCGCAAATACTTGTTCGATGTCTGGGTGTTGCGGGACCATGGTCCTCGTAGTTCCTGGGTCCCTAGATACAGGGAATCCTAGTTAGGGTCAGGATCTATGTATGTGATCGTTGGGCGTTATTTATTTATTTATTTATTTTATTTTATGAATGTAAAGTCTTTGAGTTTGTGCGTTGATAAAGTAGGTAGGTATCTGAAACGATTCTAACAATTCTTTCACTTGTAGAAAGTTAGAAACCTACAATCTTAGTAATTTGCCACCGAGCTTGTTGTTGTTCTCAGGTGCCAAGTCCCAGAATGTGGTGAATCTACAAACGACCACTTATTCGAACCAGAATGGGTGTTGAGCGCGATCCCAGCTACATCAGGATCCTCTGCGTTCGCGAGCTGCGAGCGGTTCGCGCCCGTCGGCGGCGTCCCCAACGGCACCCTCGACTACTGCCCCGCTGAACTCTTCACAAGCAACACTATTGGTTGCGATGGATTCGTTTACGCTAGGGACAATTCTGTAGTCTATGACGTGAGTAAACCGATCGCTCATTGCTTGATGACATGGTTTATAACTCGCTTTATCATCACCATCATCATCGACAGCCTGCAGACGTCTACTGCTGCACATAGCCCTCCACCAGAGAGCGCCACTTTGAGCAGCTACTTGCCTCCTGCATCCACCGGCTCCCCGTGGCATTCACCAGATCATCGGTCCACCTAGTGGGAGGCCGGCCTACGCTGCATCATCCGGTTCATGGTCGCCACTCGAGAACCTTTCTTATCATCCGTTGTCAGTTCTACAAGCGATGCGGCCTGCCTATGACCATTTCAACTTGATAATTTTAAGAGTCCTCTTTTTACTTCTGAGTATTAGGTTCTCCTGCGGACCTCCTCTTTCCGGATCTTATCTCGTAGGGTAACACCGAGCATAGCTCTCTCTCTATAGCTCTTTGCGTGGCTTTGAGCGTACTAATTCCATAAGTCATCACTGGCAACACACACTGATTGAAAACCTTTGTTTCCAGGCTCGCCTTTATTGCATGTAATAAATTTGTTCACAGTTCGACTTGGGGTGCCAAGAGTGGCTTCGAGCTCTGGCCGGCACACTCAACAGTGTGGGCACTCTTCTCGTGCTTCCCATCATTGGGTTCGTCTCGGATCGGTTCGGGCGCAGGGTGGCGCTGGTCATCAGTGTCTTCAACCTGGCTCTTGTGGGACTCATCAGGGCCTTCTCCGTCAACTACCCAATGTACTTGACGCTGCAGATCTTGCAGACAACGCTTGGTGCAGGCACCTTCAGTTCTGCTTATATTTTTGGTAACGAGTTATTTAATACATCTTTACTTCTCTATCTATAGACTTTAACCTCATTTCATAGACATACTGGATATCTTATTTGAAATATTTACAGCTGCTGAACTGGTGGGTCCTAAGTATCGAGTGGTGACAAGTGCGTTCAGCTCATCGATGTTTGCTGTGGGGCTGATGGTGCTCGGAGGCGTAGCGTGGCTGGTGCAACCCTGGCGGTATATGATTATGACGCTGCATATCCCCTGCTTCATCATCATCATCTACTACTGGCTACTGTCCGAGAGTGTGCGCTGGCTGCTCTCCAAAGAAAAATGGCAAGAAGCCAAAAAAGTGCTGGAGAAAGTTGCCAGAATTAATAAGAAAAAGATTAGTGAAAAGTCCCTGGAATCACTCATGAATCCTCCGCCAGCATCCACGGTAAGCAATTATATTAAAATCAGTGAGATGGTTTAATGCATCAAAGATTAAAAAATAGGTAAGCTTTTGTGCCTTTAGAAAAGTGAGATTTACAAAGGATGTTGGTTATATTATTTTAGTGCTAAATTAATAGTTGCTGAGCACTTACTTTGTCTGTCCTACGATGAGACTGAACTATTATTTAATATTGACAAATATGTACCTACATTAAGTAGTATCAGTAAGTTAAGTATTAACAATAACTTAGGAATTAAATTAATTATATTATTATTGTCACAAGTGATTCTAACTCGATTGTTAGTATTATTTTGTTTTAAATATTGTAAATAATTCTGTTACGTCACAGTCACGTATAGTATAATATTATTAGCACTCATGCCGCCTGTAAAACAGGTTTATTCCTAGTGCAGGCACCTATTCGTTGTAAGACTTCTATTAAATTTATAAGGTTTATACCTCTTGTATCTTACTTGCTTTAATTTCTGAATAAATTTTTATTATTATTATTATTTCTTTAGACTCTCGGGTCTAGCCCGGACATTTGGAAGGCATTGGTGGGACCGAAGCTAACACCAAGAGGCCCTTTTGAATAAATGATTAATTATTACAACAGACAAGGCATGGTTTGGCATTATTATAGACTATTTTTCGTATAGGTATAAAATAAATCTGGGCTATTATGGTGAACTTTTGGATGGATGGTGAAATTGGGTTATGGAATGAGAGAACGGCACCTGCCAATTTTGTCGCATATGAAAATGTTTGAGGCAGGTAATGACTTGCCACCCACTAAATGGGCCTCCTGTAGTGGCTACCGCATATTGGTGCCGAGGAAGCAACATTGGTGTGGGTGGCTTAGGACGCTACTCACTGAACGCTACTCGCGGCGTTATGCCCTTTAACACTTCCACCCTGGAGCTTAGGTTTTTAGCTCTTGCGACTTCCACCCCCAGACAGCCAGTTAAGGCAAGCCAGGGGTTAGGGGTCTCACTTAGCCCCTTGGAATCAGGGTACGCGGGGTCGCCACTCACCGACGGCTCGCCACAAAGCCGCCCCTGCGTTGTTATTATTATTTATTCATTTATTTATATTTCTTAAATCTATGTTTTTTATAATTTATAAAATTAATATTACTAAAATATTATAAAAAACCTAAACCTAGTGTCCCGCCGGCAGTACGGCATATGCAATACGTGCCGTGTCAAGGAGTACCGCCTTCTGCATCTGACCCTTGATCCAGCCGTCTAGCGAGAGCCTCTCGAGGTGTTGGTCGAGGCTCTTCGCCATAAGACCGTTCGCTGAAATGACTATCGGGACAATGCTTGTTGAGTCAACATTCCACATGGCGGTTACCTCGTGAGCCAAGTCAAGGTACTTGCTGAGTTTGTCCTTCTCGGCCTTCACGAGGTTCTCGTCATGCGGAATGGTGATGTCAACGAGCACTGCCCGGCGTTGGGACCGGTCTATCAGCACGATATCAGGCTTTATTGGCGACAATAGTCCTGTCCGTGATGATAGAGCGATCCCAATAGAGCAACGCACGGCCGTTTTCGAGAATTTTATTATTATTATTATTATTATGGGTTATTATGTATTTAAGAAGAAGTTATTGAATAACTTTTTGGCCCTATAACATCCTTGTAGTCAAAGAGGGTATAGAATTTCATTTTTGTTCCAGGAAGTAGTACCGGGTCTGATCTCTACCATCTTCAAGTCACGAGTGCTGCTACGCCGCGTGTGCACCACTCCAATATGGTGGATCACCACCACGTTCGTGTACTACGGGCTCTCCATCAACTCTACCAGCCTGTCTGACACTATGTACCTGAACTTCATCTTGACCTGCGCCATCGAGATCCCTGGCTTCTTCACGGCTGTGTTGGTGCTGGACAGGATTGGACGCAAGCCCACGCTGTCAATTGGGTTCCTGTTCAGTGCAGCGTGCAACATTGCCTTTGCTTTCATTTCCAACGGTAAGTTTATTTATGTCTCTTACGACAGTGAGGCTATGAGGCAAAAATAGCTAGTCGTGTAATTTTCCTCTCACGGAAGCAGGTAATTAGGTATATGCTTTATTACAGCATACTTCTAATTGTGATTGGATGAAAACTCTATGAATGAACTTTAAGCGAGCAATTGAGAACGTGTTCCTTATCATAATAGGTATGTTTCGTAGCTTCTAAACCAAGCGCATTAACAGCCTTGGTCTGCATGCGATGTGCATCCGTGATAGGTCATTTTTATCTCGCTATCCTGCTGCTTCTGATCTGAGGTTGTGTCTGAGGGCTCTTATCATTTATTTGTATGGATACATTGTATCTTAAGTATTAATCATTATTACATTCAACATTCATTGATCTCGACGTTTATTTTGTTGCCCATTTTATTATGATTAGGAACTTGATACTACCGTGTACGTACACTGTATAAGTGCACAGTGTACATACTGCTTGCTGAGATTGTTACAATATAAACCATGCAATATTTATATCTCATCATGCTATATTTATTATCTGTACATATTTATACATTGCATGTAAACATGAAAATCTATAGAAATTCATTTTTTTAACATTTTTGTTAAATAAAAGATATGAATTCATTTATCTGTCAGAATTAAGGTAAATTAAATAATCATTAAAAACCTTTTATAACTTCGGTCATTATGGTTTTTATCAAAATTTTATCATTTGGATAAGAATCTTGTTGATTTCTTTGGAATGTCAATATTTAGGTAAGTACTAATGTAGTCAATGGTGAAGTAAGTTACCTATATAAAATACTACCTTGGAATTTTAATTTATTCTGCATAACTATTCCTTATCGGTTGATATAATATTTATGTTACATAAGTCTACATAAGTCTGGTAATTTATGGTTCTGATTAGGTATGTTGTTTACATGGATACTTAGACATTTCACAAAGCACAATTTTTGGGGGAGGATATGGAGGATTTTCCATCATCACTGCGCTTCGCAAGCGGCTTGGTGACCGCAGAAGATTTCAATGTACCGAAGAGAATGCTGCTACACATTCCCTAAATACTCCGAATCCCTAAATACTGAAATTTAAGAAATTGGGTGGTCCTATTCGATAGCTGAGATCGCAAAGGCCTCTGCCACGGCCATGGGATCCGAGAGTAGTTTTTTAAAATATGTTTGAGCACCCAGTACCTATAACAGTGCTAACCTGCCATAGAATTCTCCACTGTGCTGCAACCATTAACCCTGCGTTGTTTTACCAATAGTTAAGGTAGCCGATGGTTAAACAGCTTCCACAAAGCTACCTTACAGTTTAATATGATCACATTGAAATTCCTGCCAGTTTAAGTATTGGTATAATTGGTAACTATTGGTGAAAACACCCACCTATATAAGCACCAATATTTTTGACCGGCTTTCTTCCAGACCTGACTACGGTGCGGCTCGTATTGTTCCTGCTCGGCAAGTTCGGCATCTCCGTAGTGTTCACGTCGCTGTACCTGTTCACATCGGAGCTGTACCCCACGCAGTACCGGCACACGCTGCTCGCCTTCTCCTCCATGATTGGACGGATCGGATCCATCACTGCACCCCTGACACCTGTGCTCGTGAGTTCTTGCTACTATTCTTCTTCCTTTAGTCCGTCTTTATATTTTGTAATGCAGGTAAGATTTTAATGATAGATTAATTTGTAAAGGAAAAATTAGAATCACGAGCGAGGATTGAACCCGCATCCATCCATCCCTCAAGCCGGATAAATACTTATTGATTTTAATGATGATGATGCCCGTCACATATCATCGGTCTTTTGCGTCTGCTGCTGGCCAAGCATGGACGGTTTTTTTCCCTATTAATGTCACTTTCTTCATCTTGCTTACTTTTGAAACTGATTAAAACAGGAGAAAGATCTATGCAGCTGATCCTATATTATGGGCAGTGTGATTTCTGATAATACTACCTTTAATTTAAATAAAAGATTAGAATTTCATAATCTTTACGAGAACCTATATCAATTAATTTCCTAGTAAGTAATTATAATCAAACGCTGATCACTGATACTACCTCACACGGCCTATTTCTTTATTATGTAATTAGTTTGATGTTTTAAAGTGTGCAGATAATGAGATATAATATCTGTGCTTATAGATAGATAATACTCGTATAATTTACCAACATTTGCATTTAGCATTAGATACTGCTAATCCCTTATGTAACCCTTTTCAGAATGATTACCTGGACGGTCTTCCGTCCATGCTATTCGGTGGTATGGGGGTCCTGGCTGGCTTGCTGGTGCTGACTCAGCCGGAGACTCTTGGCACCAAGATGCCGGACACCCTGGCTGAGGCTGAAGCGCTGGGCTCGCCGCAGTCCAAGATCGTACAGGATAGCTGATCTGACGCTCTTTTTTGATCACACTAGATATAAGAATACCGATACTCTTTGGACTTTTTAAGTTTAATGACGATATTTATTTTAAAGTAGACAAAATGTATAGTTTCGATATGGTGATTTAGTTTTAATGTTAAGGAAAAAGATAAGGAATATGTAAATGAAGCAGTGAATCGTATCCTAGGTTAATTTATGTAAGCTGACATAAGTAATAATTTATAATCGATCATGTACATATAATCTAATCTAATGATAACTTGACAACTATTTATTCCAGGGAATAAAGAATTAGATTGACTGAAATAATGTTATTGATACTGGAATTTCCGTAACCTACAATGTCTACAATGTATATTTTTACCGCACATGATAACCTTTGATATTGACAACTAATGTATAATTATAATATAATGTTTATTCACGGGGATAGAGAGAATGGGTTCCACAGATTGACTTGCCTTGCATACCCTGCTTTATTCTCCTGCGACGGCAATAGCCTCCATCTTGAGCAGCATTATGGGTTTTTGACAATGAGGGGTCATTGGTTGCTTACAAAGCATTGACTATGAAGCCTTATTTTTATATATCATCATCATCAATGAAAAGATGTCCTCTAACAATGAACAAAAAGCCTGCAAATATTATAACAAGATGCTGTTAACGCGGTAGAAGCATAGAGATGAAGTAATTTGTCTTTTCTGTTCAGTTATTACCATTGACTATAAAGCGAGTTGACCAATGATACAACTTCCCTTCATACGTAACGTGGTGTATTACAAACGTAATCCTTTGCGAGGAAACAGAACACCCAGTGTGTCTTTTGTTCTTGTAATTTCGTGTGAATGTTTCGTTTTGTTACTTCGCCCCCTGCCCGCGCAAGCGACTCTTGTTTGTAGGAGAAATTATGTTCACGAGCTATCAATAACGGGCTTTATGATCTTTGTTAAAAAGACAGACGCGTTTAAGATTGTATGAAATCGACAGGTCCAGAAAAATTTTATTTACAATGTCTTTTAAGTAAGTAATTTGTGGCGACAAATTTTTGTTTCAATACAAATAAATAATAAAATAAATAATAAAATGCTATTATAGTATTGTATAGTTCTTGTTGTTAACATCAGCTGTGTATACGACTATGTTTTTGTATAACAATCCGTTTTCCGATGTCTTTTCAGTGTCTAATACATTGTAGAACTTTTTCTTTTTTTTATATGTTGGCTCCACACATAGTGTATTTAGCCAGTGTCAAGTATTGTATATTTTCATCGAGTTTTAGAATATTTTACGTAGTCAAGTCTTAGTCTTAGTCATAGTCATAGTCCAGTCTAAGTCAAACTCAAGTAAAGTGGTGGCAACTTTACAAGAAGCTTCTATGGAATTTTGGAAGCAACACGAAAAACCACGTTATATCACTTGACTACACTCATGCTCATAATTACAGCACTTAATGCGTAAAACGCCACCAATTTTAAACATTAACACTGGAAAAAGCCCAAGTTTTGAGAAATAATACTTAACACTTTTCCGCGTTCCCGCCAAAACTCATTATAGAACTTTATCATGTTTTAAGTCTTAATAGAATTGATAACTAACCGATAAATAAGTATCCGATAAATTAAAGAAATAAGTATGTACATAGGTATAGCAAATCTAAACAACCAGATAGGTAATTATTTTATCTTTTTTATAGTAAGGTAGGTATACTTTGTGTAAGTAGGTAATTAAAAGACGTATTAGTTATTCCTTAAATTATAATCAGTAAGTATGCTACTACCTGTCATTGATGATAACAATAATATCACTTTGCCTTGAGATTGCAACCTTATCAGCTATTTAGCATTTAGTAAACCAATATGGCAAATAAATTCATACAAATATAAAACAATTTTACAAAATAAAAATACAGATTGTTTGAAATATAAAATATCTGAATTATTAGTAAACTAATTATCATTGATTTTACACAGTACATATAATAATATTAATAGGTACCTAAGTTACTATAAAATTATCAGATTACAATTATTATAAAAAATACATTTTGGTTGTCGATATAATTTCATCCGAAATTGTAATAGTAATGCTCGAATGTCAAACCCTTAATCAGTTTCACCTCGATTAGGCAGTTACAACAAAACAAATTGTTTATAATGCGGATATTATAACTTTAGAAGACATTATTGTTTTAAAACAATATACCTCTACTATCGTTAGGTTCCACTTCCACTAATCCTTTTCACAACAATTTGTGACGATAATAATATTATGTATCTCCTGCTACTAGTTTTTTTGTAATCTTGTTTGATACCGAAGCCTACATCTCTTCTCACAAGAACTACTTAACTGCTGCATGGTCCATCTTTTCCACTGCAGTATTTGTTTACCACGATCTCTTGTAACCTTGTCACGTCTCGAAATCTAAGTAAATACGTCATCTGTGTTCTCACTTCAAAGGAATACCACAATGTCACTCCACTAGTCTTTTCATTCTATAAGTGTTGACCACGATCCACGGTTTTCTTACAACATTATCTTACATCACTTTTTATTCTTTACAAAATTCACCACCAATTCACTTTTTCTACTATCACTTTCCCTTATTATAAGTCCCCTTACTTGATTCCGTTCTTGATATCACTCCTCTCTACTATCACCGTCTTACTACTTCCCTCTACTATCATTCCCCCTATTACCGCCTCCCCACTATCACTCCCCTACTACAACCCCCACTACTACGACCCTTCCTACTATCACTCCCCTACTATCACTCCACTCAGTATAATTTTCTCCTACTATCAGTCCGACGATCTGGTGAAAGTCACGGGGAGCCGATGGATGAAGGAGGCGAGCAGCCGCTCTAAGTGGCGCTCCTTAGGGGAGGCCTATGTTCAGCAGTGGACGTCTTCAGGCTGGTAATGATGATGATCAGTCTTCCTACTATCACTCCCCTTACTATCACTTCCCTTACTATCACTTCCCTCTACTACAACTTCCCCCTACTATCACTCCCCCACTAGCCTCTCCCCCTGAAGTGGTAACGACGACCTCCTGTGGGTCCTCCTGTGGAGTGTCATCCGGTATCGCGGGCAGCCTCTCGGCAGCCGCGACGTCGTCCGGCAGCGCGGCGCGGCTCGTGTCCGGTAGCAGCAGCGCCAGCGCAGCCGGACCCAGTGCGGCCAGACCAAATGCTATGCTTGGAAGACCTGGCATGTACTGCTCCTGGAACATCAAACATAATACTTATTTATAACATAAAGCGTATAATACAATATCCATACCTAATTCTGTAACAATAGTTCCTAAGAATTTTAGCAAACAGTGTGATTTGAATTTTTTTTGAGGGGGGAAATGCTCTCGCTCTTTCCTGCCACCACGGGGGTGATGGCAGGGGGTATGTGGGACTCAAACCCACTAACCCTCCCCCCCCCGTGATCCGTCCGTCGCCGGGATGGGCGAGATAGTGTCACGCTAGCACTCACTATCTTGGAGGAAGGAACAAGTTTGGAACTGGCGGCTTTGGAAGTTGAGAAGTAAGGATCAAGACAAATTAGGAAGATGTCAATTTTGGAAAAGATCAATTTAAAAAGTCGACCATATACTGTCCGAAAGGAATTCATTGCATTGGCTGAAAATAAACGATTACTTCGCTACTGTCGTTATTTTCAGCGTTTCAGCCTTTTTTTGGTCTTTTTTATAATAAAAGTACGTAGGTACCAGCAGAGGAGCCTGCGGCGCGAGCACGGAGCCGAGCCGGCCGACCGTGTTGGCGAGGTTGGTGAGAGAGTTGCGCGAGGTGGTGGGGAACACCTCCATGGCCACCACGTACACGCTGAACACGCCGTAGCTGCTGCACATCTTGCCCATGAGGTACAGCGCCACTGATGCCCACCATACCGCTGGAAACAATACTTTTATAGGTAACTACGCCTTCAACTGCGTAGGTTGGAAGGTGACTACTTTCTAGTGAAAGTGATGTGTACATGTTGTTGTGTTGTGTGTGTTGTGTGTGTAAATACATGTTGCTAGGAAAATAGTTTCGAATATTTTGCATGTTTCAATGACCGTTAAAGCAAAGAGTATAGTTAATTCGGCGGCTTCTAAATCCACTATTGATGTGGATTTCTGCAACATTCGGGGCCTTCATTCGAACTTGAATGCCGTCCATCACCATCTAGAGACGGCAAAACCTGCCCTACTCTTTCTTACGGAAACTCAAATATCATGCCCGGCCGACACATCGTATCTACACTATCCCGGTTACAAACTTGAGCACGTTTTTGTGCGTCGTGCCGGGGTGTGTATGTTCGTCCGGGAGGATATTTGCTGTCGCCGTCTTAACGGATTTGAAGCAACGGACCTGTCGAATTTGTGGGCTCGTGTAGACTATGGAGGTCAGACTCGGATTTACACGTGCTTATACAGGTCCCATAGCGGTGACATGGAGACTACTCGTTTATTTGAGCACATTTCCAAAGGGGTGGATAAGGTTCTTGAGCAGTGTCCTGCGGCGGAAGTGGTGATTCTCGGCGACTTTAATAGCCATTATGCTGATTGGCTTGGATCCCGAACTACCGACCACGCAGGAAGGGCTGCTCATGAACTTGCTTTGACCTACGGTCTCTCTCAACTGGTCACCGGACCAACTAAAGTGCCAGATATAGAGAGTCACGTACCTTCTTTGCTGGATCTCATGCTGACCACGCATCCAGACCTGTACCGGATATCGATCGAAGCTCCTCTTGGTTCTTCTGATCATTGTTTGATCAGGTCTGTTGCCCCATTGTCAAGACCTGAATAAGTATTTCCTTTTAGGAAACGAAGGGTCTGGCACTACCGGTCGGCTGATTGGGACGATTTGCGTGAATTTTTTGCGTCTTATCCTTGGAGAGAGCTCTGTTTTACTTCAAATGATCCTTGCGCTTGCGCCGACTCCGTCACAGATGTGGTGTTGCGAATAGGCGACCAGTTGGCTAATTATCCATCTGGGAGCCGGGCATTCTGGTCGCTTGCAAAAGCTGCCGAAGGTAACTTTTGCCAGTCTACGCTACCATCCCTAAGAAAGCCGGGTGACTCCTTGGCCCATAGTGCGAAAGAGAAAGCTAATGTCTTAGCAAGTCTTTTTGCCTCCAACTCCACTCTCAAAGAGGGGAATGCTGAGCCTCCAACTTTGCCTGGTTGCGCTAGCTCCATGCCAGAAGTGCGCATCACTCAAAAGGCAGTCTGGAAGGCTCTGTGGTCCCTTGATGTGCGAAAATCGAGTGGGCCGGATGGCATCCCGGCTTTAGTACTGAAGCGTTGTGCTCCGGAGTTAACTCCTGTTTTGACACGCTTGTTCTCGCTTTCCTATAGTACTGGTATTGTGCCGTCTTCCTGGAAGTTAGCCAATGTCCACCCAATCCCTAAAAAGAGTGATCGTATCGACCCGTCAAATTACAGGCCTATAGCAATCACCTCTTTGCTCTCCAATGTGATGGAGCGAGTTATAAATACTCAGCTCCTAGGATACCTTGAGGACCGCCAGTTGATCAGCGATCGTCAATATGGCTTTCACCAGGGACGTTCTGCTGGTGATCTTCTTGTGTACCTCACACACCGATGGGCAGAAGCAGTTGAGAGCAGAGGTGAAGCACTTGCTGTTAGCCTTGATATCGCCAAAGCATTTGACCGGGTGTGGCATAAGGCTCTACTGGCTAAGTTACCTTCTTATGGGCTGCCCGTGGGGCTTTGCAAGTGGGTGGCAAATTTTTTGAATGGTCGACAAATTGGAGCCGTTGTTGATGGTGCCATTTCCGAGACCATGTCAGTAAATGCCGGCGTACCTCAAGGTTCTGTACTATCACCCACGCTATTCATCCTGCATATTAATGATTTACTGGAATTTAACAGTCTTCATTGCTATGCGGATGATAGCACGGGTGATGCTCTTTACACAGGACGTGCAAACGCCCCACAAGCAGAAGTCGAGGAAAGCAGAACACTACTTGTGTCTCAGGTCGAGCACTTGCTGAAGCAAGTCTCTGACTGGGGTGTACAAAATCTTGTACAGTTTAACCCTACTAAAACACAAGCGTGCGTGTTTACCGCTAAAAAGTCCCCGTTTACTGTAGCCCCGCTGTTTCAGAGTGTTCCACTGACCTTGTCGAAGAGTGTAGGGATCTTAGGCGTTGACATTACTAACGAGGTCCAGTTTCGGAGTCATTTGGAACGCAAGGCTAGTCTTACTGCCAAAAAACTCGGTGTACTCAATAGAGCTAAGCGGTACTTCACGCCGAACCAACGTCTTTTGTTATATAAAGCCCAGGTTCGGCCGCACATGGAGTACTGCTCTCATCTCTGGAGTGGGGCACCGAAGTACTTACTGCATCCACTTGACTCCCTACAGCGAAGAGCCGTTAGAATTGTGAATGACCCCAAACTCACCGACAAGCTAGAGCCTTAAGTCTACGACGACATATCGGTTCTCTAAGTCTCTTTTACCGTTACTATCACGGGGAATGCTCTGAAGAAATCTTTAACCTCATTCCACCTTCTCGATTTTATCATCGAACTTCTCGGCAACGTGAAAAGCGCATCCGCATATAGTAGACACGTGGAAATCTCATACGACGCGATTCTTGCGCTCGTTTCTTCCACGAACCTGCAAGATGTGGAATGATCTTCCACCTGAGGTTATTCCGCATAACTACAGTATGGGGAGCTTCAAGAAAAGTGTTAAAAGAGTCCTCTCTAAGGGTAGGCAACGCACCGGCAATGCCCTTGGTGTTGCAGATGTCCATAGGCGGCGGTGACCACTTACCATCAGGTGGGCCGCTTGCTTGTTTGCCACTCATTACATAAAAAAAAAATGTTTATGGACGCTGAGAGACAGTAACTGTGTTATTCTTAACTTTTTTATTCTGTACTTTTAACGTGTAACCACACTTAAGATATATCTATAAAGATAGTATAATATCCCGCTGATTGCTCAAAATTTTAAGGACTATAATATATTTTTGCTGCAATGTTACGAAAATTCGGCTCCCGAAAAAAGGCCGCGGGAAGCTGATGTATGCAGGAGGTCTTCAGGTTGTTAATCATGTTACGAAAATTACATCAATACTAAGACGAAGTACACATACATAATAATTATACATTTTATGAAACAAGAAGTCAACGTAAAATAGATTTGAATAATTAAAATATTTGTTTTGGTAGTTAACGTTAAAAATGAAAATGACCATGCTCTCAACGTGTAGCAATATTGCTCTTGCAAAAACTTAAGTAAGTAGTTAGGTAAATACTGAATTCCAATTCTGATGTCAATGAAAATTGATTTAAAACGCAACAATAAACACAAAACAATACAAAACTTACATTTAGGCACAAAAGCGGACGTGATAAAGAAGACGGCACACAACACATACGCCACAGAGATAGGCGCCTTCCTGCCAAACCTCGTGAGAGTGACGGCGGTCACTATCCTGGTCGGCACCGACAACAACAGCAACGCCGAGAAGTTGATGTACTTGTTGCCGGCAATGCTGGCGG
This sequence comes from Ennomos erosarius, assembly GCA_963580505.1. Taxonomy (NCBI): domain Eukaryota; kingdom Metazoa; phylum Arthropoda; class Insecta; order Lepidoptera; family Geometridae; genus Ennomos; species Ennomos erosarius. The sequence continues at coordinate 14,269,325 of OY756991.1, forward strand.
AGTTGATGATGGTGCCGTTGTAGACGAAGACGCAGCAGATGAAGCAAGCAGCGATGATCGTCACGCGGAACAAGATGGCTTTTGAACGCAGTACCGAAAGGATCTCGAAGTTATTACTTTGAGTTGGCGCCTCCTGGTATAATTTAGAATATTTGTTGATTCATTTCATCATCATCATCAACGAAAAGATATCCTCTAACAGTGAACAGAAAACCTGCAAATATTATAACAGTTAAGTTGTTGACGTGGTAGAAGCATAGAAAAGAAGTACTTTGTCTTTTCTGTTCAGTTATTCCAATGACGATTTTATTATTTAGCAACTAAAAAATGTTGTTTTTGAACAAACGTGAAGCTGTGAAAATATTGGAAAAATACATAAACTTAAGAAAAAAATAAACATTTCGCCAATCACCTCCCAAATCGGCGTAACCTTCGCTGTGTCGGTTACTGGGCCGGATTCCAGTATTATATCCCAAGTTACTATTTACTACCACACTTTGGTCATTTCAAATGTAATGTTATTAGCACCGTACAAATTGTATCGAAATTGGATATCTAAAAGGTTGTGCAAATAATCGAATCCGCGTTTACTATGGCTCACGCAAATTTTACTACTGAATGTGTAAATAAAATGTTTCATAGCAGGTGCTAATGACACTGCAAACTAAAGACACTTTTGGACATAACAAAAATCGTTACATACCTAATTATGGATCATTGATATGATTAGGATTCTCTTTTGGCTTTATTGCAGCAGCATGTACGAAAATTTCTACGATGATAATAATAAATAAATAAATAAATATGTGTTGAAATTTCACACAGCGCCATCTAGCCCCAAACTAAGCATAGCTTGTACTATGGGAACTAGATAACTGATACAATACTTATATAATCTATGTGGAAATTTTGTAACGCCTATATACAGCGAGCAACTATGTATTTTGATAAAATGTTATAATATGTAGGTTTTGTAAGATTTAGACTAAGATTAAGTACTAATCTTAATCTAAATCTTTTATCTAATGATGATACTCTTTATGTACATTTTATGTTTCGTGTATGACAAGATGTTATGATCCACAATACTTATTATAATTTAATGTATAATATGTTGAGGTGCTTCATAATATTAATAAAAGTATTCTATTCTATTCTATTCTATTCTATTCTATTCTATTCTATTCTATTCTATTCTATACTTTTTTGTTTGTAAATACATACATAGAATACAATAAACACCCAGACGCAGAACAAACACCTATGTTCATCACACAAATGTTTGTCCTAGGTAGGAATCGAACCCACGGCCCTAAGTTCAGAAGCAATTATTATTATGAATCATTAAAATGTTGAGGAATAAAGCTTTAATGTAGGCGTATGACCAATGAAATGGAAGAGTTCAGCCGTGATATCACAAATAGATTAGAAAAAGCATCAGGAAAATCTTGCTGCTGCACCTTATTCAGATAGATTTGGAACAAGAGAAATGAATTGCAAATTGCTTACCTCTTGGGATTTCGTCTCATCGCTTATGTTATCCAACATGGCTTTAGCCTTGTGTGAGAGCGTGATCTTGTTGATCTTAGCAACTTTGTGTAGGACTCGCACTGCCTCATCCTTCCTGTTGTGAGCCAGCAGCCATCTGAGAATTGGAATGTTGTTACAGTAGTATGGTGATCGTCCATTTATCTTCTACGTCATTAGATTATAGATTCAAAATTTTGTTAAAAAATATTGTGAGATGAGCATCTAATGAGATTAGTTCTGGGAGTCAGTGCAGCACACGGATCTGTATACTTCGTACCGTAGTAAGCTACATAAGGATAAGGATCTACATAGGATTAGGTGGTGCAGCATGTCTTTCTCTTTTTCATTTATTTATCTTGTTTGTCATCTCAGTATCTACTAAAACACTCTCTTAGTACTTTGAAATAGTTCGAACAATTTATTTGAAGATCTGCCTACTTTTTGCTATCACGATAATTAGGTATATTCATTATTCATAATTAGAATATAGTCCCATACTACGCTAAGGTGTCTTGTTTTGCATTGTTTATAGATTGCTTCCGGCTGCTATCACAACCGAATCTTGCGATGGGACAACTAACTTTAATTCTTGCACACAGAAAGCTTACTCTACCTGACTCCCTCATCCATCAAGAAGATGTAGAAGACCACGACCAGCAGCGGCGCATATATCGCTCGCATCATGTGGCGCCAGTAGGGGATCTTCCATGCGATCAGGCCGAAGAACGCGCTGCCAAAGCTTGAGAGTATATCCGATATGCACGAGAAGATCACTCGCCGCTTATGGCTTACTGTTTCTAGGGCTGGAATAAAATGTTTGTAATATCAGAAAGAAGAAAATAAAATGCCTTGTTAAGTAATCAGAAATAAGTTATGGTGTACTAACCTGCTCATGGACATGCGTGACAAATTATGGTTAATAGTTAATACTTTACTGAAAAAGTTATTTTTTTTTTTAATTTTTTTATAGGTAGGTAGGTTTTAGTTCGGTTTTAGTACGGTTCCACGAAAAATGAGATAGACTTCATGATGACGACCAAGAAGCGAATATTCGATGATGTCTCTGTGATCAGCAAGGTGAAAACCGGTAGCGATCACCGTATTGTAAGAGGCACATTGAATATCAATGTCAAGCTTGAAAGGTCGCGTCTGGTGAGGTCTACGCTCCGTCCAAACCCTGTCCAAATCCAAAACCCCGAAGGCTTTCAGCTGGAACTCCAAAATCGCTTCCAGTGCCTTGCCGATTGCAACACAGTGGACGAGTTGAACAACGGGTTGGTGGAAACTGTCCAAGCTGTTGGAGCTGAGTTCTTCAAGACCCAACGCCGAAAGAGGACTCAGAAACTCTCAGGAAACACTCTTAAATTAATGGCAGACCGGAGCGAAATGAAACTACAGTCTTCAGTTGATATGTCAGCCTACGGTGAACTCAATAGACGTATCTGGAGTTCCATGCGACACGACTTGCGTGCTTTTAGTACTTCACGTATTGAGGCCGCAATTGAGCGGAACCAAGGCTCTAAGGTGTTCGCAAAAGATTCGTCTATTGGGCAAAGCCAAATGACAAAACTGAAGACCGAGAATGGTAGTGTCATTTCATCCAAGCCTGAGATCCTGAGAGAGATTGAGAACTTCTATGGACAGTTATACACATCGACACGTGAGCCCGCTACTAACACAGCTAAGGACACCAGAGCCAAGTTAGTCCGACACTATACCGAAGATATCCCGGACGTCAGCCTGTACGAGATTAGAATGGCCCTCAAACAGCTTAAAAACAACAAGGCGCCAGGTGAGGATGGAATTACGACCGAACTTCTGAGAGCGGGTGGTAGACCGGTACTTATAGTCCTCCAGAAGCTATTCAATTCTGTCATCCTTGAAGGTACAACGCCGGAGGCATGGCACAAGAGCGTGGTGGTGCTCTTCTTCAAAAAAGGTGATAACACCTTATTGAAGAACTATAGGCCCATCTCGCTCTTGAGTCATGTGTATAAGCTGTTTTCGAGGGTCATTACGAATCGTCTCGCACGCAGGTTTGATGAATTCCAGCCTCCCGAACAAGCCGGTTTCCGAAAAGGCTTTAGCACCATAGACCACATCCATACGCTACGCCAGATTATACAGAAGACCGAAGAGTATAATCGGCCGCTATGCCTAGCGTTTGTGGACTATGAGAAAGCCTTCGATTCAATCGAGACTTGGGCGGTGCTGCAGTCCTTACAGCGATGCCAAATTGACTATAGGTATATCGAAGTGTTGAAGTGTTTGTACAGTAAGGCCACTATGTCAGTCCGACTACAGGACCAGAGTACGGAACAGATCCCATTGCAGAGAGGCGTGAGACAGGGAGACGTTATTTCTCCGAAACTGTTCACAAACGCATTGGAGGATGTTTTCAAGCTCTTGGAGTGGAAAAGATGTGGCATCAACATAAATGGCGAGTATATCACTAACCTTCGTTTTGCCGATGATATAGTCATAATGGCGGAGTCGCTCGATGATCTCAGCACCATGCTCAACGACCTCAGTAGAGTCTCCCGACAGGTTGGTCTTAAGATGAACATGGACAAGACGAAAATCATGTCAAATGCCCATGTTCCACCTATACCGGTAATTGTCGGGAACGATACTCTCGAAGTTGTCGACAAATACGTCTATCTAGGGCAGACTGTCCAATTGGGTAGGTCCAACTTCGACAAAGAGGTCGCCCGAAGAATCCAACTCGGCTGGGCAGCGTTCGGGAAGCTTCGACCTATCTTTTCGTCCAAAATACCACAAAGCCTGAAAACAAAAGTTTTCAATCAATGTGTGTTGCCAGTGATGACTTATGGAACTGAGACGTGGTCTCTAACTGTTGGCCTCATTACTAAGCTCAAAGTCGCGCAACGAGCTATGGAGAGAGCAATGCTCGGTGTTTCCCTGCGAGATAGGATCCGAAATGAGGAGATCCGCAGGAGAACTAAAGTGACCGATGTAGCTCTTAGGATTGGCAAGTTGAAATGGCAATGGGCAGGCCACATCGCTCGTAGAACTGACAACCGATGGGGAAGAAAGGTTCTCGAGTGGCGACCACGAACTGGAAGACGCAGCGTAGGCCGGCCCCCCACTAGGTGGACCGACGACCTGGTGAAAGCCGCGGGGAGCCGATGGATGCAGGAGGCGAGCAGCCGCTCTAAGTGGCGCTCCCTGGGTGAGGCCTATGTTCAGCAGTGGACGTCTTCAGGCTGTTAATGATGATGATGATGATGAGGTTTTAGTTTAGGTAATAGCTTCATGGAGAAGACGTGTCCTAGTAGTGGAAAAATAATTATCTTGTGTATGTTTATATTCATGAAATACAGTCGGTTAAATAATATTTAAAATGAATCACACTCATGAAAATTTCAATACTAAAATATGTTTATAGCCCTTTTCATTCGTTGTGAAATTCAAAAATTGATGTTTTTTAATATTTATAATTTTTATAGCAGTATCGCCTGCTCAGCGTAATCGACAGATTAATTTGTAAAGGAAAAATTAGAATCACGAGCGGGGATTGAACCCGCATCCATCCATCTCTCAAGCCGGGATATGCTTTACTTAAGCTACCGTGACAAGTGATCTCATGTCCGAACTCCCCCCTAGTAAGTTGCTTGTAAAGGTGAAGGAAAAATTCGGACATAAGACCACTTGTCACGGTAGCTTAAGTAAAGCATATCCCGGCTTGAGGGATGGATGGATGTGGGTTCAATAATAGATACATATAATTTTTCCTTTACAATTTAATCTGTTGATGTTTTTTATTTTACCGTGATCGTTTTTGTCGTTTGTAACTGTTATATTTGCCACCGGTGGGCTATCCGAAAGGGCCTCTATTATTTAATTTTCCTTTCGGCCTAAAGCAGATTAGTATAGAGATATTACCTGTTATGGATAGTATTATTTAGCGGAATTACCTACACTTATCAACCACGTACCATTTTGGATGTATTGTTAACTACGACGACTGAGTCTACTCTATTATAAATTTTCCAGACAAATCGCAAGCAAGGAAAACCACGACGCGCAGAAATATTGAATCAAAAAAGACATACAAAGCACCATGGAAGCATTTCCATATCCGAGCGCGGTCTCGAAGAACTCCAAGACCAGGAGCATCCAGTAGTTGACGGAGAAGGACTTCATCAGCCCCGCCACGCCCACCACCAGGGGCGTCACCACGATCACCACCTTGCGACCGTACCTGGAACCAAGTTCATCGGTGCCTGTGACTTACAAAATTTATAGAATCTGTAGAATGTGCTGATGCCTATATGAAACAATAAATTAGAGCCATAGCGTTGCACGTGAGGGTAGAAAAAGTGAATGGAACAGTGAGACAGTTGTGGACAAACGCTGGCTTAGACGTTGGTAAAAAAAAAGTGAGGTGGCAGTAAGGCGGTGAACTGTGAGTTAGTCTCTCTTAAAATTGAAACGTTGTCTAGCTTTTTGTACGGCTTTCACTTCAAAACAGCTAATCCCGTTAGTCTACAATTTTGCACAGATTGCTCGTACTTCCGAAATCAACATAATTGTGACATAGGGTACTTTTTATCCTAAAATATCTAAGGAAACAACTTTTATTGCCGGAGAAACTGTAAGCTAGAGTGTACAATATTTACTTAAGATATAAACAATACTCAAACTGTAGTAAAGCCATAGTACCGAGCTTAGTACCGAAAGCCACAGTAAAGTTTTAGCAATATGTCACTGTTTTAACACAACATAAAAAAGGTAACTAAACCGTATACAGGGGGAGTTGTACACATACCTACAGGTGGAACAGTAAGTAACAGTAAATAAACAACGACATTATCCATTGTCGCTACCATTTGAACATTCAAGAAGGGAGTTACATCCTGCCGTGTAGACATGAGTCATTAATCATGGAGGGCGGCTGATGACATTAACATGAAACTGCTTTGTGGAGGAGTGCTTTGAGGAGTATTTATAGGAAAATGAGTGAGTAGCCTGGACAGTAAAACAAATCTAAAACGCCGTAGGTGTTACATGACTGAACCTGGCACACTAAGTCGTGGGCAACATTACAACAGTTCGTTTATGATATACTATATTTTATTGTATTTCGTAGAGTAGACAATGAACCGAAACCAAAACACTCAGTGAACGTTTACACAATGTTTACGAAGGCTCGCTAATCTGACGAACTGTTTGCGAAGTGTCCATTTAATCGAGGTACCTGTGGCCTCGACATTGTGACAATACAGGCAGTTGCTAGTGTTGCTATGTACTCAAGTAATTATTGCCTCTCGTAGCATGGCTGTTACACGTGGCAGTGAGGAATGTAAATAAAGCTGATACTGTAGCCATACCTAGAGCACAAAAATGAGTTAATTTGTCTCATATATAAATGGCAATGGGCAGGCCACATCGCTTGTAGAACTGACCACCAATGGGGAAGAAAGGTTATCAAGTGGAGACCACGAACCGAAAGACGCAGCATAGGCCGTCCCCCCACTAGGTGGACCGACGATCTGGTTAAACCGCGGGGAGCCACTGAATGCAGGAGACAAGCAGCCGCTCAAAGTGGCGCTCAATAGAGGAGGCCTATGTTCAGCAGTGGATGAATGTTGTACAAAATTAGATGATTAAATCACTCACTTGTCCGAAATGAATCCGGACAACACGAAGGAGAACACGAGTCCGACGTTGTGGACGGTGCCGATCATGGTGCGCTTCCACGGCTGGCAGCCCAGGTCGAACTGGATATATACAACATTTTATAAGTTTATGTTAGTGTAGAATGCTTAAGGATGTAGAAGAATGTGAAAGCGCATGTAAAACCATAGAAACACAATCTGATATTTACAAAACAAGTGTACCACGTTTGATCAAAATCTATATAGGTCATAAATTGACTACTTAGCAGTCACTCGAATAAATGCATCAGTCCCTACATTAGCTACATTACCTAGCCAGATAATTATATGAATACTTTCAGAAAAGTCACGTTGTACACACACGCCAATCACGATGAGATGTCATCGCTCGAAACGTAATCATCCACCTCGCCGTCACGTTATGGCTTTAACCACCATCGTTCACTGTTTACATTACAGGTCTTCATTACACACTGTTCACCGTGAACTCCGTGACAATGACCATCATTTTCTAAATCACGCACGTTGTACCTGTATTATTCATCGACCGTGACAATAGATGTAAACTTTGCTACTGTGTTGTTGCCGATATGTCGTCAGCTGATGATAATTTATAAATAATTAAGCGTTATATAACTGATTACCTCAGCAACAATGCTGTTATAATCATCGTAGACTATCCTTTCGCATGGCATCGTCTTGTTTTGGGAGAAGTATTCCGGCAAGCAACTATTCCGCGCTGGAAGCCACGTGTGGTTATCTATGGTGGAGTTGAGATATATGTCGTTGAGAGGCGCCATTCGGAGACATTTCTCCTTCCCGCTGGATAAAGTGAAGTTTGCCCAGGAAATGTTGTATCCGGTTGATTCACATTCAGGCACGTGACACCTGCAACAACAGCATTGTCGTTATTTCCGGACCACGATATGATATCTGCTAATGGACCTAATATATCACAGCCAAAACACCTGTCTACTTATCCCAATTCCATGATAACCATGGAAGGTATTAAGAAAATTTTCAAAACATTTTACGGTGACGTTTTCCATAATATACGCATGGAGAAAATGAATTATAGTTCTTTATGTTTATTTTATTGCTGTTAGGTTACGCACGTGAAGAGAGTTGTATAAGAGAACAATAAATATTTTATGTGTAAGATTCCGAATGACCCGAGCTCTGCCGAGGAATAAACACTAGGCATGGAAATGATTGCTACTTTAAAATCACATTCATTTCATCGTATGATTTATTTTTTCACTGTGTTTCACAGACTGTGGGTTTTCATACGCCTAATGGAACAAAATCAAAAGGAACAGAGATGCGATTTAGAAGCAACCCAGCATAGTTGCGACCTGCTACAAATGATTACTAAGAAATTCAACGCTACTCTCTAGATCAAAGTTCACCACTGACCACTACATCACAGTGCAGTGTTTATCAAAAAAATATACCTTACCAGGGTCTTTAGGTCCCAGAAACAAAATTATGTCTTTGATATTCACCGCTGGATACTACTCTCGTATTATGAAATCCGAAGCCACGGTTCAATAAGTGTGATTATCACACTGTGATTAGTAGCAGAGTAAGTTCCAAAAAGTAGCAGTGTGATTTATGAAAAATAAATGCATATGAATATTCACCTGCTCCTTGTGAAATGATCCATGCCTAATAAACACATTGATGCAAGGTCAATGGATGGTGTGATGCCTGCTTTACTAAACCTATCTATATATCGACGACCTGGTGGAAACCACGGGGAACCGATGGATGCAGGAGGCAAGCAGCCGCTCAAAGAGGCGCTCTGTGGGAGAGGCCTATGTTCAGCAGTGGACGTTATCAGGCTGTTGATGATGATAATGATGAGGATCTAATTCATCTATTGTACTTACTTTCTGAGCTAACTTACGAAAAGATAAAGGATTGTGTCTAGATTTAAATAACAGTTTGCACAATTTTTCTGTTTGATATTATAGGTAGTTTTATAAAAAACAGAACAGGAATAGTTAGTATATCTGAATCAATAGTGGTCAGTTTTTGACTAGTACTTATCTGTGGTGATCAGTTTCAAAATACCATCAACTGCATAACTGGCTATCCTTTTTCTTATACCTGTATCCAACCTCAGCGGCCGCGAACACGTAGTTAAAGTTGCACATGGTAAGGAAAGAGTCGCGGAACGCCAGTAGAAACAAAAGCACCAGCTGGTACTTCCCAAAGCTGCCCAGTTCACTCAGGATGCCTTCCAAGTTGAACTGGCTCTCCTCCTTCGAATCCTCGGAGATCTGGCAATAATAAACACCGTTAGTAGAGTTAGCCGATAACCGTTGTGTCGACGTGTTGGAGTGGACTGCGAATTGACAGACGTTGTGTATGACGTCATGCGACGAGATGGCAAAATGATACGCTAGGTATAGGATGTAACATTATTTGACGGGCCCGATAGCCCAGTTGGTAGTATCCCTGCCTTCTGAACTCAGGGCTGTGAGTTCGATTCCTACCCAGGACAAACATTTGTGTGATGAACATAGATGTTGGTTCTGCGTCTGGGTGTTTTATTGTATTCTATGTATACATGTATTTACAAACAAAAAAGTATCTAAGTATTATATCAGTTATCTGGTTCCCATAGTACAAGCTATGCTTAGTTTGGGGCTAGACGGCGATGTGTGAAATGTCCACACATATTTATTTATTTTATTTAGGACATAGTCTCCCTGTGAGATAAAATGTGGAATGAGGACATCCTCGGGTATCGCAGTGGCATAGCGAGTGCTAAGAAGTGAAGTGGGCTATGCAGGATTCAAAGCGGAAGTAGGTTTAATTTAATTAGTAATAGGTTATAACTCACTTTAACACTCGCTTCCTTTGACATCTTGCTATCGTGCAGTATCGCTTACTATACTAAACTTCTGTGATCACCTCCGGGCACTATCATTGTCGCTGGAACAAAGTTCAATAAATTAGAATGACTTTTTTGAATGATTTTATTAAAATTAGACATTTAGTACAAGCACACAATGTCCACAAATTAGCTTCCACTCATCATCATCATCAACAAGCCTGAAGTTGTCCACTGCTAAACATAGGCCTCCCCCAGAAAGTGCCACCGATCGGCTGCTCGCCTCCACTGCATCCATCGGCTCCCCGAGATTTTCACCAGATCATCGGTCCACCTAGTAGGACGCCTGCCTACGCTGTGTCTTCCGGTTGGTGATTGCCACTCGAGAATCTGTCTTCTCATCGGCTGTCAGTTCTACGAGCGATGTGGCCTGCCCAGCCTAGTGCTATTTAAAATTACTACTTCTAATAGCTATATCAGTCACTTTAGTCCTCCTGCGGATTTCCTCGATTCGGATCTTATCTCGCAGAGAAACACCAAGTTCTCTCCATAGCTCGTTGCGCTACTTTAAGTTTACTAATGAGGCTAACAGTAAGAGATCACGTTTCAGTTCTATGGAACTGAACTATGGAACATTAGGTTAACAAAGGTTTTCAATCAGTGTGTGTTGCCAGTGATGACACATGTCTGTCACACACTGATTGAAAACCTTTGTTTTCAGCTCTGCGGTATTTTGAACGAAAAGAGATTGAAGACATGCCAACGACCAACGTACGAGATACCATGCGCACAGATTTAATTTCTAAGAGCAATATTATACAGTGGTCCGTCACTCCACGAGTACAGATTTCAGCCTCTACATTTTACTTAATTCCTTAAAAAATTAACAAAAAATATCATATCCAAACACACCTTTACTGAAACCAAAAAGAAACACCAATTCCTGATACTTTTCATAAAACTACTGTATAGTATAATAATTAAATATAATAATTGTGAAAAATCTTCATTCAAATGACCACACTAATGTTTACTGAATAACTAACTGAAACCTCAAATACATTTCTTAAAGTATATATAGGAACAGTGCGATGATCAGGTGGACAGGAGGTATTGGAGTATTACAATAAAGTACTTAGGTAGTGATTAATCACCAGTTACATAAGATCATTGTATTCCATTCATCACCCATTCATCGTTGGCTTATTACATCATGAAATATACGAACAAGTACCTAACAATCCACATTACAGTTGAGTTACTTCAGCGTAGAGATTGAAGAAGCAAGTCTTTCTCGCGTTGGTATGGTTCTGTATGTTTTTATATCATGTTTCATACATAGTACATCAGGACCCGGAATATAAAGAATAGAGACAATTTAAGTTATGGAGCCGTAGAGAGCGAATTCACTCATTTTCAGACGTTATGTCTAGTCAAAGCAATACGTGATTAAAATTCTGGCCTCTAAGTGCGAAAATTTTCGCAACAATAGACGCAAGTAAGTTATAAAATGAGATACAAAAAAAGGAATACTTACTGGAAACTACTGATTTATGAACAGCTTTGTGTGCAATTAATACATAACAGACGTATGTACCTATAAAATATGATGTTATTGTCGCTTGAAGTGTTTTGTTTTCTATGAAAACTTGATGGTAGGTAGGTATCATCATCATCATCATCAACAGCCTGAAGACGTCCACTGCTGAACATAGGCCTCCCCCAGGGAACGCCACTTAGAGCGGCTGCTCGCCTCCTGCATCCATCGGCTCCCCGCGGCTTTCACCAGGTCGTCGGTCCACCTTGTGGGGGGCCGGCCTACGCTGCGTCTTCCAGTTCGTGGTCGCCACTCAAGAACCTTTCTTCCCCATCAGTCAACAAAAACAAACAAAAGCCTGAAAACAAAAGTTTTCAATCAATGTGTGTTGCCAGTGATGACTTATGGAACTGAGACGTGGTCTCTAACTGTTGGCCTCATTACTAAGCTCAAAGTCGCGCAACGAGCTATGGAGAGAGCAATGCTCAGTGTTTCCCTGCGAGATAGGATCCGAAATGAGGTGATCCGCAGGAGAACTAAAGTGACCGATGTAGCTCTTAGGGTTAGCAAGTAGGTAGGTATATATACTTATAATTTCTGGCAGGTAAGTGATTAGTCAGAAATAAAACCAAAACTCATATCAGCGCAATGGAAGTATTCATGCATTCAGGCAGACAAAAATTAAAACAAAACATTTAAAAATTGAAAAATGCATGAAAAACGCTATTCGTCTCGCTTCGGCATTATTTAAAAAGGAAACTCTCCGTCTATGTGTCATCTAATTTAGCGATACAATTCTTGAACGCGTTTGTTAAGTTGTTTCGAAGAATTAAAGGAGCAACTTTTAGGAAAGAAAGATAGAAAAAACATTTATTTAACATTCACATTAAATAAATCATTCGAGTAGGGGTACATATTTTATAACCCTTTAGCCCTTCCTATTGTATTCCACCTTGCAGGGAAACCACTAAAGGTCGTGATGAACAGGTCGTAGGTAAAAAAAGAAACCAATGATGCATAAGATAGGTCTAGGACAAGGATGACGTAGTTTTGAGGTAACACATAACCGCATGTAAGATCACCCAGAGTAAGGAAATCAGTCGCCTATCTACCGTTGTGACAATAGTGTATAACCTAAATTAACGGCTATATTTTCCTGTTTGTCTTTGCTTTGTTTCATGAAAGCTTCAGTGATTTGTCACCACTACCACGTTGATCAGTGCGGTCTATTGAAATTTTAGTGTAGCTAATTAAATACTTAATGGGGAACCGATAGGGAAGAAAGGTACTCGAGTAGCGACCACGAACTAGAAGGCGCAGCGTAGGCAGACCCCATTAGGTGGTCCGACGACCTGGTGAAAACCGCGGGGAGCCGATGGATGCAAGAGGCTCAAAGTGTTCAGCAGTGAAAGTCTACGGGCTGCTGATGATGATGATAATGATGAACTAAATAAAATAATAATTTAAGAATGCAGTTACACTTTAAACTGAAAAAAGGGATTCTCCTATTAGAAAGAAAGGTGAACCTAAACCTACACAGTCGAAAAATTTTTAACAGTTAGTATAATAAATATAGTATATTGCTAGTAGCATTTAATAGCAGTTAGCTTAAAGAAAAAAGAAAAATGAAAAACCTACGCAACTAAATACGAAAATATACACAGGCAATAGCTTAATACAAAATGACAACTGCAACAACTAAACCATTATTTGCATTTTCTGTATCATTTACGTTACCTGTTTAATGAAGATACCTAAATAATGCTAAGTGCAAGGATATATCGGTATCGAGGGCGGCGCATGACCGGCGCGGGTGCATGCGTCCACTATCGAGTGTTTACCAAACACGCTGATTATGTCCGCTGACTATTGTACACTCAAACCAACCCACTAACTTGATTGGTGTATGTATTTAACTAAACCCCGGCTAATATTATAATAACTACAGTAGCTATGTCTAGAACCGTTTGATCATCGTTTGGTGGAAAGTCAAAGGTACCTAAACATTTACGGTCAAATGCGAGCGCCTATTCAGTAAAAAACATTTCTATTTTTTTGTTATGGGAAAAGTAACTATTACAGAAATAACTACCACCAAGTACCGCATCCAAAATGCTGGCATTACAATTGTCTCCATAGTTGTCTGCTACCTACCTACCATTGTCATATAGATAAGTAATAATATTTATGATTTTTATAGCAGTATCGCCGCTGGGCCTATCGCTGTGCTCAGCGTAACCTACAGATTAATAATAATTAATTTGTAAAGGATAAATAAGAATTACAAGCGGGATTGAACCCGCATCCATCCATCCCTCAAGCTGGGATATGCTTTACTTAAGCTACCGTGACAAGTGGTCTCATGTCCAATTTTTTTTTGAAGTAATAATACTTATAGCGTATATCAATATAGATAATCTTATAGTTTTATTTTAGCGAAATTACATTACATATTCTTGTTTCATTTTGTATTTAAACTATAATCAATAATATTATAGCATTATTCAAACAACGCGACGACACTCACCAAAGCATTCGTAGCATTGCGTAGACCCTCTACGCACAACGTGTACGAAAACAAACCACGAATAATAACATCAACCAATATGTATGTATGCAGGTGGTTAGGTACTTAGATTACGTTTTTATTGCAAACCCAATAGTTTTCCTTGAATAGGGTATACAATGTCGCTAAAACAATAATGTGCAGCAATAAAAGATAATTAAATTATACGATAATTGAAATGAAGGAGAATGACGGGATTGTATATCGAGATGTGAATAAACTTTCTTTAAAGCAAAACAAAACCATTTACATAAAATGCGATCATCATCATCATCATCATCAACAGCCTGAAGACGTCCACTGCTGAACATAGGCCTCCCCCAGGGAACGCCACTTAGAGCGTCTGCTCGCCTCCTGCATCCATCGGCTCCCCGCGGCTTTCACCAGGTCGTCGGTCCACCTTGTGGGAGCCGGCCTACGCTGCGTCTTCCAGTTCATGGTCGCCACTCGAGAACCTTTCTTCTCCATCGGTTGTCAGTTCTACGAGCGATGTGACCTGCCCATTGCCATTTCAACTTGCTAATCCTAAGAGCTACATCGGTCACTTTAGTTCTCCTGCGGATCTCCTCATTTCGGATCCTATCTCGCAGGGAAACACCGAGCATTGATCTCTCCATAGCTCGTTGCGCGACTTTGAGCTTAGTAATGAGGCCAACAGTTAGAGACCACGTCTCAGTTCCATAAGTCATCACTGGCAACACACATTGATTGAAAACTTTTGTTTTCAGGCTTTGTGGTATTTTGGACGAAAAGATAGGTCGAAGCTTCCCGAACGCTGCCCAGCCGAGTTGGATTATTTGGGCGACCTCTTTATCGAAGTTGGACCTACCCAATTGGACAGTCTGCCCTAGATAGACGTATTTGTCGACAACTTCGAGAGTATCGTTCCCAACAATTACCGGTATAGGTGGAACATGGGCATTTGACATGATTTTCGTCTTGTCCATGTTCATCTTAAGACCAACCTGTCGGGAGACTCTACTGAGGTCGTTGAGCATGGTGCTGAGATCATCGAGCGACTCCGCCATTATGACTATATCATCGGCAAAACGAAGGTTAGTGATATACTCGCCATTTATGTTGATGCCAAATCTTTTCCACTCCAAGAGCTTGAAAACATCCTCCAATGCGTTCGTGAACAGTTTCGGAGAAATAACGTCTCCCTGTCTCACCAATGGGATCCGTTCCGTACTCTGGTCCTGTAGTCGGACTGACATAGTGGCCTTACTGTACAAACACTTCAACACTTCGATATACCTATAGTCAATTTGGCATCGCTGTAAGGACTGCAGCACCGCCCAAGTCTCGATTGAATCGAAGGCTTTCTCATAGTCCACAAACGCTAGGCATAGCGGCCGATTATACTCTTCGGTCTTCTGTATAATCTGGCGTAGCGTATGGATGTGGTCTATGGTGCTAAAGCCTTTTCGGAAACCGGCTTATTCGGGAGGCTGGAATTCATCAAACCTGCGTGCGAGACGATTCGTAATGACCCTCGAAAACAGCTTATACACATGACTCAAGAGCGAGATGGGCTTATAGTTCTTCAATAAGGTGATATCACCTTTTTTGAAGAAGAGCACCACCACGCTCTTGTGCCACGCCTCTGGCGTTGTACCTTCAAGGATGACAGAATTAAATAACTTCTGGAGGACTATAAGTACCGGTCTACCACCCGCTCTCAGAAGTTCGGTCGTAATTCCATCCTCACCTGGCGCCTTGTTGTTTTTTAGCTGTTTGAGGGCCATTCTAATCTCGTACAGGCTGACGTCCGGGATATTTTCGGTATAGTGTCGGACTAACTTGGCTCTGGTATTCTGAGCTGTGTTAGTAGCGGGCTCACGTGTCGAGGTGTATAACTGTCCATAGAAGTTCTCAATCTTTCTCAGAATCTCAGGCTTGGATGAAATGACACTACCATTCTCGGTCTTCAGTTTTGTCATTTGGCTTTGCCCAATAGACGAATCTTTTGCGAACACCTTTGAGCCTTGGTTCCGCTTAATTGCGGCCTCAATACGTGAAGTACTAAAAGCACGCAAGTCGTGTCGCATGGAACTCCAGATACGTCAATTGAGTTCACCGTATGCTGACATATCAACTGAAGACTGTAGTTTCATTTCGCTCCTGTCTGCCATTAATTTAAGAGTGTTTCCTGAGAGTTTCTGAGTCCTCTTTCGGCGTTGGATCCAACAGCTTGGACAGTTTCCACCAACCCGTTGTTCAACTCGTCCACTGTATTGCAATCGGCAAGGCACTGGAAGCGATTTTCGAGTTCCAGCTGAAAGCCTTCGGGGTTTTGGATTTGGACAGGATTTGGACGGAGCGTAGACCTCACCAGACGCGACCTTTCAAGCTGCTTCAAAAATGCTAAAATGCGATAAACATTATAAAATACAATTTTATTGTGTAATTTGTTACTCGCTGGTAATATCGTGTTTATGAAATACAATATTCTATATTCTATATGAAGTTAAAATAGACATTAATAAAATAGTATTGTCTTTGTTAGGAACGTGTTAAAATTCCCCACTGACTAATGTCTGTTTGTTAATTTCAACAAATAACTCTACACCAACAAATGTTTATGAGGCTTTGGTATCCATTGTGACAGTTACCAGAAGATTATTTATTTATTTATTTATTTATTTATTCATTTATACTTTAGCACAACGAGGATTTAATGCTAGGGCATTATCTATCAGCATTAACATTTATTGAAAACCTTATTAGGATACACCTAGAAAAATTGGAAATAAATAGTTTTGAAGCATATTCATGAAACTTTTATCTGTGACATAAAATATCACTAAGTCGTTATAGGTAGTATTTTTAACAATAATTTTATATTATGTATTTATTTATGATATTATTATTGTACCGGGAATATAATCCATAGTTTCTGTTAGCCGAGAGGGATTTTTATTATTGATTGATATAGCTTTTATCATGGAGCTAATAAAAAAAGAGGGAGGAAATCCCGTCTGATCCAAAACTGAAGCACCCTTAGGAAGCCGAAACGCTTCGTACGTACGAGCGGGGCACGCACACACTCGCATCATATGCAGCCAGTCGCCATACTTTCATCTGACACATAAAATATGTAATATGTCCGCCATTTCGGGCTTCAGTTCGATATCAATCAAAACTCAATCCTTCTTTTTTATTTCATCCATGGCTTTTATAAAAAAAAAGATGCTTTCTCAGTGATCAAATTCAAAACAATAAAAAAATCAGTGACTCAGATAGCGGTCTTTGAAGAAAAACCGACAATGGCGGTTGTGAATTTTAAATTTATTTTTCAAAACTAGTGTATTTTGAACTTTAATGTGTAATAAGGGTGGATTATTATCCATTAAGTGTTCGTGAACGTGCACGAGTGTTGGCAAATGGTTTTAAGATTATAAAAACAGGCATTTTCCTTACTTCAACGGCCCTTGAGAGCCTTCAGTAAAATATCCTCCATTTTACTGTTGGCGTTTTGACTGACAAAATATTATGACTTTGACTTGACATAACCGTACAAATTATACTTCACTTGACTTTGGCAGAATTATTGCAAAAAAGCGATAGAAAGCCATTAAAAAAGAAAAAGAAAGAAAGACTCAGATAGCATAAGGTTAGGCTTCATTCACGAATATAATTTTGATTTAGCTATTTTACTTAACTTTTTCTGTTATCTATTGTGAAAAATTGATTCTGTGTAACTTGTGACGCGGCACAAGAATGCGTTTATTTTGAGATGAGCGCTCTATTGAACTATACAGAAAGAATAAATGAGAAAGAATTTATTCCACGCTTGTAAGTTCACATAAGAATATCTATAATTCTCACTGTACTGAAAGGACAAATTTTGGTTAAGCCAAAATAACAGAAAACAGAATTGGTATCGTAGCAAACGGGAAAACTTTCTCGCTAAGTTAGCTATTTTATAAACACGACTAATTTCCTGCGGTGGCAGAGTGTACTGTAAAATATACATCTCTTCTCTTGCGGAATAAATGTTGTTCAATAAAAATGCAACAACAAGATTATGACGAAGGCTTCCTCGAGAGATATCCCGATTTCTACAGATCATGCTATCCGTGGTCGTCTGTCGCCACCTGAGATAGGTGTTGCGTGATCCAGACTTTATCCTATCGGCAGCGTTAGGATCGTACGAACACTAGTTTAAATACCTACTGTTTTTGGTATATAGGATTGGTACATCATTGTGTTCGAAGACGCCCTGAAAACAGGAGAAGACCCGGTACTGGTCATCCTGCGGGGAATTTCCAACCTTATCCAAGCTAACTATGGATAGGTTGAAGATAATTTACTGGAACGCCAACGGTCTTCAACAAAAGGTCGCCCCCCTCAAGAATCTCCTGAAAGAGCAAGACGTGGACATCGTGCTGATAAACGAAACCATGCTAGCCCCCGCAAGGAAAATAAACATGCCGGGATATTACATCTACCGACAGGACGAAGTCTCACCAACATCCGGCACAGCCTACAGAGGACTAGCAGTCCTCGTCAGGAGAAGGATAGTGCACCAGCAGATTCCGCCCGCTCAGCTGTCATCTATGTACGCCTTTGGAGTGGAGGTGTGCCTGGGAGGGAAACCCACAAGGCTCTTCGCAGCGTACAAGCCGCCGGGAAATATCTTAGACAAAAAAGACCTGGATATCCTGCTAGACTCCCCGCTCCAAACGCTCTTGGCGGGTGATCTAAACTGCAAAAACATTGGATGGAACAGCCACACCACGAACAGAAATGGCAAGATCCTAGCAGAAACCACGGAGAAATGGGGATTCAAGGTCCAAGGCCCAGACACGCCCACATACATGCCGCCACAGACTAACTTCTCCCCCGATGTCCTAGACGTAGTGGTACATAACCTAACGGACGCCCCGACACTGGAGGTGATCTATGATGACCTTAAATCAGATCACCTACCAGTGCTGACCATCATCAGCCACCGACCAGCTACGGAATTACCACCCCCGAGAAGGACGATCAGATGGAACATCTTCATCCAGGAACTGGAAAAGGAGACACCAACCAGACCAGTCACCACCACAGAGGACGTGAACCTCCTAGCAGAAGAGCTATCAGCTGCTCTATCGACAGCCCTAAACAAGGCGAAGGTAGAAACGAAGGGACACGTGAAGCCTCCATTACCGCTTCACATCAAGAGGAAAATAGTCTCTAAGCGGTACTGGACCAAGAAGTTCCAAGAGACCAGATGCCCCACATTGAAATCCAAAATCAATAAGCTGGCCGAGCAAATCAAGCAAGAACTCCAGGAGCTGGCTGCTGATGAGTGGGAATCTAGACTAGACGACGCTACGAGCGACTGGTCTTCTCTCCGCAAACTCTGCAGACAGTTCACGAAAAGACCAGAGCCCACCCGCCCTGTCCTAAACCAAGACGGGTATCCAAGTTACAGACCTGAAGATAGGGCAGAAATCTTCGCAGACCACCTGGAAAGGCAGTTCACACCGAATCCCTCACTTGCCCCAAATTACCACACGCAGATAGAATCATCGGTGCGGGAATACCTGGCTGCTGCAGCAGAAACGGAAGAAGATCCGATCATCTTCTCCCCGGGCATGGTGCAGAGAGCCATCAAAAGAGCAAAACCAAAGAAGGCTCCGGGAATAGACGGAGTAACCAACTGTGCCCTCCGCCATATCCCTCATAAGACGCTCGCAACGATCACCCGTCTATTCAACGGCATCATGCGATCTGGAGCATTCCCAGAACTCTGGAAGAAAGGCCAGGTCATAATGCTCCCCAAGCCAGGGAAGAACGTCCTCAAACCAGAGAGCTACCGCCCAATCACTCTGCTACCATGTCTGTCAAAGATTTTCGAAAGGCTCCTGCTGCGGCATCTGGTACCTCATATCACGCCCAGGGAAGAGCAGTTTGGGTTTCGCCAGGAACACAGCACCACACTCCAACTAACGAGAGTCCTCCACATGATGATCAACGCGAGAAACAAAAAGGAGAAGACAGCCCTTGCCCTTCTGGACATGGAGAAGGCGTTCGATCGGGTCTGGCATCCAGGCCTGATTCACAAACTCTCCACGACCCAAATGCCGAAGAAGGTCACCAGAATAATCGCATCTTTCCTCGAGGAAGAACCTTCCAAGTGCGCGTCCAGAGTGCGCTCTCCAGATTTCACCCCATCAAGGCGGGAGTTCCCCAGCTGCCTATCACCTGTGCTGTACTGCAGATATACGGACGACATCCCGGTCGGTGCGGGGGTCCAGCTCGCACTATATGCAGACGACGCCATGTACATATCGATATCAATGAGCGCCGGACACGCAGCGAAAAAGCTGCAGAAAACACTGGATCTCCTCCCCGACTGGCTGAAGAAATGGCGGCTGTCGGTGAACGCACAGAAAACGCAGCTTCTGCTCACCACCTATATACCTTCAAAGAAAGTCCCACCACTGAAGTTACAGGACGTGGAAGTCCCGTGGAAGAGAACGGTGAAATACCTAGGCGTCACCATTGACAGCCGCCTTAGTATGAGCAGCCACACCAAAACGGCAGTCCAACACGCCAATGCGGCAGCAATGCAGCTGAAACATATCCTGGACTCAAGCCTCCCCACCAAGGCCAAGGTGGGGATCTACAAAATCTACGTAAGGAGCCGTCTCATTTACGCCGCACCCGCCTGGTACGTGCTAACCAGCGACACATCAAAAAAGAAGATGGAAAGATGCCAGACGAAGGCTCTCCGGAGAGCAGCTGGAGCACCGCGCTATGTAAGAAACACCACCATCAAGCGCGACCTCCGGATGGAGGACGTCGAAGACTTCATCTGCCGCCAAGCAGCAATCAATTTCAATTTCAAAAATCTTTATTCATCATGAAGAAATCTTAAGTACATGACCTAGTGTCCATTTTAATCCTAGATATGACTGACATTAATAATTTATACATTTTTAAAGTGATTCACTTATGTTAGCGATTTTCAATAGTTTACTTTGGAATCGAATGCTGCCGCGCTTTTGCGCTGTCAAAGTGACCGACGGATGACGTAAGACTTGCGAGCCGGCAAGGGCCAAGACATCGAATATAAAAAAAGAAACAACAGAAGAACGCAACATGGAGCGGGGAAGATTGATCATTATTATTATGGAATTAGCAAGTAGTAATATTATGGGAAGCTTCCTACAATATTGATGAAGACATTGAAGATGTTTGCAAGGAGGTCACGCCATGTCGTTTGTTAACGATAGTTGCCTATATCGGCCCTGGATTAAAAAGATGTTGATCAGTGATACAGCCGTGTTTTAATATCTCTGAAGTGGAACATCTACGCCCATAATCTGGTGAGTTCTTCTATAAATTACGACAATACAGCATTCACTATGTCTGAGAAACAGCCGAGTCGAAGTTCACCTTAGATAGACGTAAATAAAAGAAGAAAGTTCATCATGTTACATACCTAACCTACCCATATGTCGAAAAAGGTAGTAGAATGCCCAAATGTCGGATTAAAAGTGACATTGTGTATAAATATAGGTAGATACTTACCTAGGTACTATCATGAAAGTTGTGTATAATCAGTTGAATGATTACATTTGCATGATAAATAATCACCCAACAATTCATTAATGCTGCACTGCTACCAATTCATTTAGCACTCCATGAATTAAGTCAAGTTCCTATGGTTGTGAAAATAAATAGAGTAAGAAAGATACAAGTAGGTACCTAATGGGTATGTGTCGCAGTACACCTCTAATTAATACAAAGAATATAATAAACTGAGGCGAGAAGCATTCTCATTCAGCGAGACAATGCCTGCTGATAAAAGGATGTGCAGTGGTGGTAGATACCTAGGCTGTAAATAATGTTATCTGTTATGTCTGGATAGGTTCACTTATATTTTAATAGTATTAAAGCGCAAACTTGTTAAGTTGGTTACTTGGTACAGATACATTGTTAGCACTCAATCATCATGATATGCAAATTTTTGGTTGTAAGTACCATGTGGATTAGGCACCTAGCATACTCTGTGTCTGGAAAAGTGGTATGCTTATTTGTGCCTACCTATCTTCTCAATTTGTTGCAGTTGTTCATTGAAATTAAATTCTTTATTTGCTAGAAAACTGAAAAAATAATGAAGATAACAGGTGCCTATCAAAATCTAAATAAAATATGGAATAAGCTGATAAGGCGGAGTAGCATCTACTGATATTGTTTACATATTATATGCAATATATCAGATAGGTGTTCTCCTCCTACCAATGTGATATTATGATGGGATACAATAATAAACAATGGTTTAACATAAGTCCACAAGTTAAGTAATACCTACTATGTAGGTAAGTAAAAGAAGATTATCACAATGGATGGTCGCTCTTACCCCAACAGCAATCTCTTCCTTTTGTTCCATAATTATTAACTACCCCATTTACTTAATGCAAAGCCTTTAAGGTGACGGGTACAGCAATCAAGGCGTTTTCTTTTCTGGCAAGTTTGCTGACGAAATTAGAGCATGTGGAGTTTTGAATTGAATATATCATGTAATTCGTTTCAATAACTTGTTTGTGATGAACGCAAATACAAGATAAATAAATTCAGTCCTTTAGAAAAACCTCGCAGACATACCTCAAAATTTGGTTGTTCCTATTTTATACAGCTTCTATTGAATATATCTTTACAAAAAAATATTTGTGTATGCCCAACAAACATTCACATAATGCGATGAATTAATAATTTTAAAAAATATTATACGAACATGGATATTAAAAACCTCCAAAATCAGTTTTGTGGGTTGCCTTTGTCGTAAGCGCCACACGGAAGTTCAGACTGAATTGATTTTTAAGTCTATGATGTTAAGGTCGATGTTTCTTTGAACCTGCTCAGCTGGGTCTACCCATCGTCTTAATTAAATTAATGTATATTTTTAATAAAGCTAGTACTCTATTCAATAGATAGATACAATACATAATCATTATGCTGCAGTACCAAAAAGGTGTTATATGAAAAAGAGATGCATTTATAGTTCTTTATCACACAAACATCAATAGTAGGTCCCTACTTAGGCAAACATAATAAATAAAGCACTATCTTTCAGTTAACTCCGGTGTATTGTGGAAGTGTTTTATGTGATAGTGCAGTATTGAAGGAATATAAAAAGTATTTAAGTATGTCTACAACAACTTAATAACTATTTCTCTAACTGATAAAAGTATAAAATCACATCAAATAGATAAAAAAAAAATATGATTCATAATAATACCAATCATAATAATGTACCTAAGTATAACTAGATTCATAGGTGTATATTTATTATGCTGGTGTGGTGTTATAATAAACTTTGGGTTGAGGTTTTAGACACAGTAATTAATAATATTAATTAATCATGGTCTCCTATGTGGTATAAATACCAGGACCCCTGACTAGAAGACTAAGGAATAGGTTTTAAGTACCTGTGTGTGTATTATTATTTTTAACATAATATAATATATACATAGTATAATACACTTTTGACTGGCCTGATAGCTCAGTTGACAATGGCTCTGCCTTCTGAACTATAGGGCGTAGGATCGATTCCTACCCAGTATGAGCATCTGTGTTATGAACATAGGGGTTTGTTCTAAATCTGAGTGTTATATTGTATTACGTCAATTTTCTTCCCTATGTACCTATAAGCATTTATTTACAAAATAAAGATTCCAGGTATTCATTCAGTTGTCTAGAGGTGTCTAGTTCCCATGGTAGGTACAAGCTATGCCTAGTTTGGGACTGGATGACGCCCTGTTAAATGCCCACACATATTATATCTATGTACAACGTTGTTAAGTAGGTACTAGGTGGGTGTGTTATAAAGGTAGTGTGGGTATAATTTAATAAATAATAGGACCTATTAAACGAATCATGTTTAGACTTGATCAAGTTTTTCATTAGAAAATTAATATGTTAAACATGGCAAACAAAAAATACAACCCCATTGTGAACTTCCCTTTATTTATTTTTTTCTGAAATAATCAACAAAGTTTAAAACTCAAGTCAAACCTTAGACTAGGGGTTAAACAAGAGGTTTAACATTGTAACCATTTTATTGATCTGACAATTACCTAATGATCATTTTAAAAAAAAAAATGCTGTAATCGTTGCTTTCAATTGTTTTTCTCTAATTTTTGGGTTGACTTGAGTACCTACTCATTTGTTTACAGAGAACGAATAACATTATCGTTAATTGGAATAGGTACTACTTACCTGATTGTCACCCTGTAACTTTGACAGAGCACTGTCATGATGGGACTAAAAAGTTAGTAAATCAGAGTTTTAGTGAATCGTAGACGGATTATCCTCTTGTCTGTGAAGAGAATACTCGGTAGTAAATATAATATCGTAATGAAAATATTATTTATTATTTTAGTGGTAATAAGTATCTAGTATCTACCATTTCTTGCGCTTACTCTAGCGGAGTGAACCGAACTCCTTGATCATACCTAATAACTATGAATAGCTTAAGATTGGTGTACATTAATTTTCAAATGATAAGTATTTAAAAGGGACTTAAGTACATGAAAGAATGAATGGAACGAGTAGGTACGACCTTGGTGTGGTCACATATAGTAAACATTGTATCCAGATTGAACAGGTTGAACTGACAGTCGAGATGTTAACGCTGTACCTACCTAAAATTCCATGCTAAGAATAAAACAACCTTGATTGCTGCCTAAACTGCAACACGTTATTACTATAAGAAAATGCCTGCGCCTAAGTAAACAGAACAACTGACTTCTACCTACTGGAGAGACGCGGATCACATCATTGTATTTTTATATATTTTTGTTACTTGCGGGAAAACGCGTTGTTCGCAGTTATGGATGATGATGATGATGATCATCATGATAATGATGAAGTATTTCGGTATAACACTGCCGTGTGCTGAACTATCTATTCTTGCCTTATTATGTAATGTGTCTTCAAGCACATATTTTGTTAAATTCTCTGCAATATTTGGAATATTTTACCTCAGATTTGTCAAAAAGGAGGTAAAGCGGGGTGTAGGATGCAATTTAGAAAAAAAAAAGTGTATTATTAATTAGTCAATATATTTCAGGGAATGTTCGGGGACTTAGATAACTGTATTTTGATTATGTTTCTTCGAATTCTCCGAAGTCATGCTGGTACCTAATTACTATAAACAGCCCTAAACTAGAAAAGTGGTCCTGCGTCTTTGTCGGTACCTACCATTGGACTGCAGGTGGGATTGTGATTGGCTGATCGATGTTCATTTATAATACCTACATAGTTTTTTTTATTATGGTGTGATAATTTATTGAAATAAAGCTGTTGATATCACATGAATGACGAATACTATAAAATATATAAATGGTACATATTCAACACAGTACTATTATGCTCAATAATTTACAATAATTTGAATCAAGTATTATGAGTACCTAATCGCATTGACTTTTAAAAGTGCAATGAACAGCCTAATTTGCCAATTTAGAATATTAAAGAACGAGCATCGGGGACGTCACTACAAAATAGATATACATTCAAGCTGAGATAGAATGGGACAGAGCATATTGATCTTGCATCGCGTAACCCATTTTGTGCTGTCACAAAGTCAAACTCTGTGGTAAAAAGTACGTGAGCTGTCATGACGATTGGTAGTGATTAGTTGTTACACAAAAGTTCTGCTATCTAAAAGGGGCACGCGGAAACTACTACGGAGTGAATATTCTAAGCTAATTGCGATAAACACTTTGATTTTCATTTCTTTTTGATGTTGAATGCAAGGATGATTAATTAGTCTGTCCCTTTAGACTGTTTGTGGAAGTGGATGGCAGATGTCAAGGAGGTTCTTATTCCCGTATTTAAGGCGTGTTGCTAGCCTTGCTAGAATTATTACATACTGAAAGGTCTCCAACTTGGCTGTTATGCTGCGACGTAAACAGGCGTCAAAGATTTGTGTTTAGTAGCCAAGTTCTTCCAATTCTATTCTATCTACACCAAGAGTATAATAGAATAGAATAAACTTTAATGTATAAAAACTGTGTACATGCAAAGGTCTTATAATATAATATATTATTATAAAATTGTCACAACAGTATTATCCATCCCGGACGAACAATAGAAGTGGGCATGGGAAAATTTGCGCACATGAAACGTTAACTATTATTGTTCACTATTGAAGATTTCGTTTACATTTTATTAAGCCTTACCTATCAACCACTCTTTGAGACTATGTTTAAATTGATTACCGTTGAGAGATTTTAAATGTGAGATAGATTGTTAATTACTACTGCACACGCGAAAGAGCTTTTATAAAACATGGTGTTATTACTTTGGGGAATACACATGTCAATTTATGTTTATTAAGACTACCCGTATTGAATTGATTGTATGGCAAAGAAAAATTCGGTACTATTTTTGGCAAAGGCACAAATTTCTAGCAATAAATTCCTGTAAGAGTAAGTAATCGTAACGGTAAGAGTAATTAAGCATATAAAAGAAAAATCATTTATTGACAAATATAGTCACAGAATAAGTAATAGTTGGTTTACAGAGCGGTTGACTACATGTAGACTGCTAGTATCTGTTCTGGGAGATCTTTTAACTAAAATAGCTATCGAGTTGAACGGTAAAGGCTCGGGTATAGACCATAGTCGACCAGACATCTATCCAATATTGTAACTTGATTAAACAGACAAAATATTGAGCTTGTGAGCATCTCGATTATGTAAAATTAATCGGGTTGAGCCTGAGTTGAACCGGTTGAGCTGCTGTATGTGGAAATGCAGCTATTGAATGAGGACATTCCAATAAACAGGATGGCCGGAGGATGCATCATTATAAATGAAGTATAATAGCTGTAAAAAAAAAAAAAAAAAAAGTTGATTCAGATGTCTATTATGAAATTATGAGTTGAAAGCTGGTAGATAAAGTTGAAATAATTTAAGTGGGTCTAAAGGTTGTTGATATTACTATATTGGAAAGTGGAGTCAGATGTCTATTATGAAATGATGAGTCAATAATGTAGATAGATAAAGTTGAAATAATTTAAGTGGGTCTTAAAGTTGTTGATATTAGGTACTAAATACGAAAGTTCATTCTGATGTCTAATATGAATTGAAGTTTAAGATGTTGGTAAATAAAGTTGTAATAATTAAGGAGTTCTTAAAGTTGTTGATATTAGGTACTAAATACGAAAGTTGATTCTGATGTCTAATATGAATTGAAGTTGAAGATGTTGGTAAATAAAGTTGTAATAATTCAGGAGTTCTTAAAGTTGTTGACATTAGGTACTAAATACGAAAGTTCATTCTGATGTCTAATATGAATCGAAGTTGAAGATGTTGGTAAATAAAGTTGTAATAATTAAGGAGTTCTTAAAGTTGTTGATATTAGGTACTAAATACGAAAGTTGATTCAGATGTCTATTATGAATTGAAGTTGAAGATGTTGGTAAATAATATTGGAATAATTAAGGAGTTCTTAGAGTTGTTGATATTAGGTACTATATACGAAAGTTCATTCTGATGTCTAATATGAATTGAAGTTGAAGATGTTGGTAAATAAAGTTGGAATAATTAAGGAGTTCTTAAAGTTGTTGACATTAGGTACTAAATACGAAAGTTCATTCTGATGTCTAATATGAATTGAAGTTGAAGATGTTGGTAAATAAAGTTGTAATAATTAAGGAGTTCTTAAAGTTGTTGATATTAGGTACTAAATACGAAAGTTGATTCAGATGTCTATTATGAATTGAAGTTGAAGATGTTGGTAAATAATATTGGAATAATTAAGGAGTTCTTAGAGTTGTTGATATTAGGTACTATATACGAAAGTTCATTCTGATGTCTAATATGAATTGAAGTTGAAGATGTTGGTAAATAAAGTTGTAATAATTAAGGAGTTCTTAAAGTTGTTGATATTAGGTACTAAATACGAAAGTTGATTCTGATGTCTAATATGAATTGAAGTTGAAGATGTTGGTAAATAAAGTTGTAATAATTCAGGAGTTCTTAAAGTTGTTGACATTAGGTACTAAATACGAAAGTTCATTCTGATGTCTAATATGAATCGAAGTTGAAGATGTTGGTAAATAAAGTTGTAATAATTAAGGAGTTCTTAAAGTTGTTGATATTAGGTACTAAATACGAAAGTTGATTCAGATGTCTATTATGAATTGAAGTTGAAGATGTTGGTAAATAATATTGGAATAATTAAGGAGTTCTTAGAGTTGTTGATATTAGGTACTATATACGAAAGTTCATTCTGATGTCTAATATGAATTGAAGTTGAAGATGTTGGTAAATAAAGTTGTAATAATTAAGGAGTTCTTAAAGTTGTTGATATTAGGTACTAAATACGAAAGTTAATTCAGATGTCTATTATGAATTGAAGTTGAAGATGTTGGTAAATAATATTGAAATAATTAAGGAGTTCTTAGAGTTGTTGATATTAGGTAATATATACGAAAGTTCATTCTGATGTCTAATATGAATTGAAGTTGAAGATGTTGGTAAATAAAGTTGGAATAATTAAGGAGTTCTTAAAGTTGTTGATATTAGGTACTAAATACGAAAGTTGAGTCAGATGTTTACAATGAATTGTGAGTTGATAATGCGGTACATGAAGTGAATTATTCAAGTTTATTCAGATATCTATTTCGAACAATGAGTTTATGTTGTTGGTTGATAATGTTAAATACTAAATGAGTAAAGTAAAAGAAAGTTATTGATGCTGGTTGGTATAAAGCGAATTGTTATTTTAAATGAAAAAATTTATAATGTTGGTTATGTTAATCATAGTAAAAAAAAATATCGATGAGTTCGTTTTAATGCTGGAAAATGGGAAAAGTTTGTGAATTCGTCGAATAAAATTGTTAAATCACAACAATAATAATAATAATAACAACAACAAGTTGTTGACTTAATTTTGACAAAATTGATTAAAAGTTAATTATAAATTCAATTAAGTCAATGGAATTGATGACATTGATAATTTAAAATGATGAAACCAACAGTTGAATGAGATTAGTAAAGATTAGGTAGGTAGTTGAAAGTAGGTAAAAGTTGGTGAACTTGAAAACAATAAGCTGGATCAGTTGATGACGGCGATGCAAAGTTGTTTACGATTTACGACGTTGTTGTCAATACTCCGAAGCCAACTACCTACTTGAGGTCGACTAGAAGAGGAGACAGTAAACTAGAAGTTGGGTCTACGGTCGGCACATTGTGATCTGGGGAGTATATAACAAATGTGACGATCTAAATATTATAAGTAGTTTATGTTAGATCTATTGTTTCTGACGTAGCTTTTATTCTGTGTGTTGTAGATACAAAGCTGTTCACGACGAAGGTTTCAACACTCCGAAGCCGATTGATTACTTGAGATGCAAAAATGTTTACGACGATGTAATCAACACAGAAGCAGACTTCTTGAGGCTATTGGTAGAGATGCAGTCGTTTACGACGAAGTTGTCAACACTCTGAGGCCGATTACTTGATGTCGACTGTTGTATGAGACGGCAAAACAATTGTGACCATATTGCGATCTGTTTTTGTTTTGCCCTTTATAGATGAAGTTGACGAGTTGAGTTGAGTTGTTGGATGTTGTCGACGCTCAGGGGCTGACTACTTGAGGCTGTCGGTAACAGGGGTGACATTGAACTAGGAGCTGGGTCTGCAGTCGGCTTGGCCCGAAAGAAGCTCGGGATGGCGTTGCTTCAACCAAAACAAGTCTCGGAGTTGACCGACGATGACAAAGTACCTAATAACAATATATAGTACTATGCTGAGTTGTACGAGGCTTGCCATACACGTACATTGTTGCCTGATCTGTTGAGAAAGTCCGTTACAATGGTGGATTACTAAAAGAGGATGGCGAATGACTATAGTTTGGCCTAACGTGAAGCAGTGTAGGCACAAGTATTGGAGTCACCGCTTGGAAGTGGTTATCATAATAAACTGGATGGATCAAGCCGAACCCGACACAGCTACGTTGCTCGGATATTGATGACTAGAATGAAAAGAAACAAGACTGAAGACAGCTGAGAAGGTTTATGTCTGCGATGCCATAATATATTTGACCAATGCAGTAAGCTAATGTGTACCTACTACATACTCTAAAAATAAACTGATGTAAAGGGCAATGGCAATAACAATCACCATCACAAAATACACGTTCTTTTGGGGTACATGTCTGAGGACAGACATTGTTATCAGAATGGCCGAATGTTAGCGATTTTCAATAGTTTACTTTGGAATCGAATGCTGCCGCGCTTTTGCGCTGTCAAAGTGACCGACGGATGACGTAAGACTTGCGAGCCGGCAAGGGCCAAGACATCGAATATAAAAAAAGAAACAACAGAAGAACGCAACATGGAGCGGGGAAGATTGATCATTATTATTATGGAATTAGCAAGTAGTAATATTATGGGAAGCTTCCTACAATATTGATGAAGACATTGAAGATGTTTGCAAGGAGGTCACGCCATGTCGTTTGTTAACGATAGTTGCCTATATCGGCCCTGGATTAAAAAGATGTTGATCAGTGATACAGCCGTGTTTTAATACTTATAATAAAAATTTCCGATAAGAATATTTAACTAACACAATACATAAAATACAATACTAAAGTTATAGATGTCCTAATATTAGTTGTTTTATTTTCTTTAATAAATAGCATAACAATTGCAAGTTGTAATTAAAAAGATTCAATATTTAGAAATAAATTAACTTAATATAACAGGGGGTAGTATGATAATTTGTATGAGTGAGCGATGCGGTCCGCAATCAACAGCAGGAGCAACGTCATGTGCAATGACCCGCCCAAGCGCCCGCAGCGCGGCCGTCGTACCGCACGCGCCATTGCGATCCTCATATCACTAGATAATACGGGCGGGAATGGCGCGCGCGTCCGCGGGAACCGGCTGCGAGCGCCTGTGCTGGCGACTACCTATTCAATAGACTCAACCGCAAGGAATAAGTGATGTGGAAGTTTGTAACGATTATATGTATCGATATAATTTAAGTCGTGTTCGCCAAGCAGCAAACCTCTTCAAAAGAGCAGACGCCTCGGGCTGGTCGCACATCAAAGATACCCCGTACCACCACAGGCCACCGGACAAGAAAGGCTTCCCCGCGACCTCGTTGCTACTAGTAGCGACGACACGGATGACGGGTCGTCATCGTCATAGGGCCGAGCCTGGTCGTTGGGTCGTTTAGTTGGGCCTCCCCCGGTTTCGCCGGGGGTCTCACCTGACATGGACGACTCGCCCGGCTCACATGGCCTTGTGGCGATTCCCGCCATCCGTAAGAATAACCACCAACAGAAAAGAAGCCTTTCCTCTTTTACGGGGGAAAAACAAAAATCAAATAAATAAGGATTACCATCGCCTTAATGGCACCCTAAGGACTCGCGTATAGTTATACGCGGCAAAACCGAAACTCCGGTCAGGGGGGGCAATGCCCCAATACCGGCTCCCTCACGCCCCTGCGAGGGTAGTGAGAAGAAGACCCAATTCGTGTTCGAAGAGTATATAATCATTGTGTTACGCTAACCAGTGTGACACAGACCGAATTTACTGGGGAGGTCAACGTACTCCACAGACTTGATAAAACGGTCGTGACTGTCCTACTGTCCATTACCTCTACTCTTTTAGTAAACGTCGACGGCCCACGGCCCAAGCTGAGGCGCTGTTTTCTCGTGGTCCTACTAATTGGCCTACCAGTAACGAGGATATCCTCATGGTCCTCACATTTTTGCATACCCTGTGAGGAAAACAAATGCTAGCCCCCAACACAGGGGTACCCTTAAGTTAGTTAAGTAAGTAGCCCCCATTTTTGTGCCGCCCTCCCGCCGTACTTCCAAAAATTATCATGAGTCTTCATGTAGAGTTGTCTTCTTCTTCTCTTCTTTGTGAAGCCATACGACAATAGAAGTAAACTCTTTTCTTTATTGAAACAGTAACTAAATATGTATCAGTCTGCAAATACTGCAGACAACTGTGTTAGTCCCACATAAGTATTATCACCATATTGACCAACAAATCCGAACCACTAACAATCGTCGATTGGATTAAACACACGCTGGCATTTAGGGCAGGATCTAGATAGCCTAGTGACCTGGCCTGCGCAGTGATAGTACCCGCCTTGAAGAAGTTACACGAGTTGACGTTATATTTCTGTTGCTAGCGACCGTTTCTGCTTGCCAGTTGCAAGTCCAGTTGGATTAGTCATTGATGTTTGATGATTGCTTTGAAAACTCGTATGTCGTATTGAACATGCATTTGTGAGTGAAGTGTGGTTTAGTAGTACCAAACTTAGCGAACTTAGCGAAATATATGCTACCTTTAATCTAAAATCGCAGGCGACCGTAATTTGTCAGAGTTGTTGGAAAATGTGACCTGTACCTACGCGAGTACGCACATCCGGACAGAAGAAAGCAAAAAAGGCGAGTTGAAACAGAGACTCGATCACTTTGTTCACTCGGCAATAAGATAATTCCTCGGAGAAATATTTAAATTGTAATAATAAATAGTAATATTAATTTCTGTGGGAGTAATGTTTGGAGGGCGTCTTTCTTTTACGGCGTAGAAGTGTACCCCATGAAGATCTGATGGGGTATCAAGAAACGGGAGAATTCGCGCATTGCCTTGAGTGATAAAACATTGCGTAAATTACTTAATGAAGTAGCAGATAATTAATGTAGCAGTCATTGCTCTCAGTTTTTAGGTTGGGGTCACGGGGTGGCTTGGCTATGTGCCGGCTATCAGCTGCTTAAGAAGTCTAGGCCCGTTATACATTATAGAGGTAGTTAAGCTCAATTGCAATTTCGTTATCAATATTGCCAGCAGATGGAGCTGACGTCATATGTTTCTAGTAAAAGTGGGGAGTTGTATTGTAAACAACACTTGTGTGAACCGATGACGTATCGGCGAACTTACCGACCCTGTCAGGTGGTGTTTGTTTATAGTTTATACTGCTGCTTATGATTCAGTGAACAATAGTTACTAGCGGGTTATAATGGCACAAAATATGCGTTTTTTTCCTTCACAACGCGTGGAAAGATCATTGCTTAGTTATGATCGTCTGGGTAAAAAATGGCTTAATTCGGTAGCGTTCTTGCCATTTTTATCAGTGACTGGCACCCACCCTATATAGGTAGTGGCTTGCAAATTCTGACTCACTAGGCTATCCAAATTATCTATTTGTATAAGAACTTAATGCCACAACTATATGCTACCTAAATTGTCTATTTGTGTGTACGAGAACTATAACTGACCCGTTCCGGCTTCGCGTGGATTAATCAATTACTTTTACGCCCTTAATCATTAAAGTTAGATGTTCCTAAGCAAGTCTAAAGCTCCCTATTCAAGTAGGGGTTTTGAACAGTCGTTTGCATGAAGTTCATCATCATCAGCCTGAAGACGTCCACTGCTGAACACAGGCCTCCCCCAAAGAGCAATACTTTGAGCGGCTGCTTGCCTCCTGCATCCATCGGCTCCCCACGGTTCTGACAAGGTCGTCGGTCCACCTAGTGGGGGGCCGGCCTACGCTGCGTTTTCCAGTTCGCGGTCCCACTCGAGAACCTCTTTCCCAACGGTAGTCAGTCCTACGAGCGATGTGGCCCGCCCACTGCCACTTCAACTTGCCGATGCTGAAAGCTATATCGGTTACTTTAGTTCTCTTGCGGATCTCCTCATTTCAGATCTTGCCTCGCAAGGAAACAAAGAATGAAGTTATCAAATGGCAAAGCGAAGTGTTAGAGGTCCTTGTAGCAAAGCAACAACAGTGTACATTCAGGAAGCCTCATTATTGAGCACACGCGCCCAGTCCATGGTGAAGAACCCTGACAACACCAGACCTGTGATCACACAGAAACCTCCATTTATGGCGATCGATGGGGGATGTACTATGGAGAGTGGTCGTTTTATTATTTGAGTCCTAATACCTAAATTATAATTACCTACTATGTAGTCTTCTGTGCTTCCAGCAATTATTACTAACGCTAAATAATATAGTAGCTTGTGGTGGTGATAGTAATCTTCAAGTTAAAATAAACTATGATGTAGTTTGAAGACGTCCACAGTTGAACATAGGCCTCCCGCTAGAGGGTCTCCCCTCAGAGAGCAAATAAACTTACAATATTATAAACCTACATTTGGGAGTGGTATGGCTTTACAGTTTTATTATACTTAGTTGTTATCAATATTATGTTTTATAGTTCGTGAAATAACTTGCATGATTCACTAGAAATATTTGGCGAGAATTTATTTTCAAATGGACTATTGATTTTAACGATTTATTTGATTAAACAGTGTTTTAATAACACGTGCCTAAAATGTTTTTAAATACATATCGCTTGTTTATTTGTTTGCATAAAAAATGTTTATTACTTTAAGAACAATTAACTAAAAAACCTAAAATGTTTTATAAGTAATTCCACGTGTGCCGTTGGTGTCGGCGATAAATTCCAAATTCAGGATTTTCGACATTCTATATTTTCCGATATCTTATTATTCCAAATTTTTGTCGAAAAAGGGGCATGACCTAACAAGAACTTCACTTACAGCGAGTTTGACCTAAGTATTTAAACGTAAACTTGCTGTTTCATTATTAAACTTACCCACACCATACACTTAAATCACGAACAAGGAACTCTATTAAATGAAGATCAATTAATAAAGGAATAGAATTATCGAAAACTGCTAAAACTTACGTTATTTTAAAACCACTCGCAAAACAAACCAATACAACGAACGCTACACGGCACTTCACTGATTTTCACACGCATTTTCTATTTTAAATCGTTTTTAAGTCAACAGTTCGTTTTTCAAACCAATAGTTAAATTCACCGACAATTTTGCTACACTTGTGTTGATTTAACGTTCCTTGTTCTGTCTTTAGTTTCTCCCACAGGCATCTAATTAATACTATACAGGTTTCTCCGTTTATGATGGAGTTTATATTTTTGGCTAGGTTTTAGTTGATCTTGCTTATAATATCACATTGCGTGTGTAGAGTCGTAGAAGGCAGCGCAGACGCATGCGAGACGGTCGCACACGGGTTCTAGCGCACACTGAGAGTTACCTACGCGCTACGCGTATGCGCACCTACTATGTAATCACGCGTACAATAACAATTCTACATTAGTTTACTAGGAATCAAAGCTATTACAACAAGAGATTATTTTAAACCTGGTAATTACTCAGTTCTTATTATTTAGGTGCAAGCCGGTTCCCGGCGGTGAACAGATTATTCGGCGCTTGGCGTAGAAACTAATTAATAGAGTGGGAAAAAAAAACAATTTCTGACACTTTCTCTCGATGTTGACGACTGGAAGCCCTAAATACCTGCTTATGTAAGTCAACATTTTTTATGAGAAATTCATAATTAATATTTATTTGAATGATATTTCCACTAGATTCCTCTTTTATTGGAATTGCTACAGTCCATTGTTATTTTTTTTGTTCCATTTTTTCTTGTGTGATGTAATTTATTTATTTTTTTATTTCTATATTTATGAAAAATATATGACCAATCATATCCTACTCCTCTGCAGTAGGTAGGTATGCTCGATTAACTACGTTGAAAGTTTTGGGTGGAAGGTATTTTTAAACACTAAAAGCCTATAAATATTACTTAGTATAATTGCAGCTATATTTTCAGCAGGATATTGGAAAACGGTTTTGTTAGTTGATTCATTTAGTAGAACAATGCATTTATCGGAAACATCAGGTCAACACCTCCAGGGCATTGTTACCCTGCGGGTCACTTCTGTGATTCAACTATTTATGACTCACTCATTTATGGCAAATGTGAATATT
Source organism: Ennomos erosarius (assembly GCA_963580505.1). NCBI lineage: Eukaryota > Metazoa > Arthropoda > Insecta > Lepidoptera > Geometridae > Ennomos > Ennomos erosarius. Next base: position 14,305,247 of record OY756991.1, read on the forward strand.
CTATGCATATTGCTTATTACTGATCTAGCTTTCTTTGTTTGTTTGTAACACTTGTGTATCACTGTGTGGTAGAGTTGGCATCACACACCTACACGGCCCTGTTAAGCCAAAACAATCGCGCAACGCAACCCATCCCATCGCAACCAACTCCATCCCAGAGCAGTTGAAGGCTCCCCAGAGAGAGACGCCGCACTGCCTGGCTGTTCCCGAGGAGTCGTTGCCCCCGGAATTTACGCCTCAGCAAGGGAGAAGTCCGAGGCCCAAACCGAATGATGGTGACGATGCAACCTGAGTTATGCCGTAAGTAGTAAGCGTACCTAAAGATAAAAATAATCGATTCGATGTTCGCAAGGTATCTCGATCCATGGCTCAATACATAGTTTCATTATCGAGATATTCCAAAGATACCGGACTTATCTCACAGAAAGAGAATGTAAGCCACACTCCTTCACGTAGGCAAAGTGCGAGTTGGTGGACGGTGCAATATTTCTCTACATACTTACAACTCCATCCATCCCTTTTGACCTAACCTCTTCTTGACACGAGGAATCATGTTAGGTGAACATCTTTAAGCCGCCCAAAGGCTTGGCTTAACGACTATCGTCTAACCAACAGCTGGAACCAAGAACTCTAGCGTTTATTGTAGTTAAATACTTATACCAGTGTTACATAGCAGTAACCCAGTTATCCGAACCGTGGTGATTTTGGCAACACCTTTATTGATAAGGAAGGCATATACATACTTAACAGCAGTGGATGATGTACCTACCTAATCCAACACGATTTTTCTTCAGGCCTATACCAGAAACTCAGCATATTGTGAGCATATCGGGATACGGGGTTTAGTAAGAAAACATAAAGCAATCCATGTGAAAATTCCAGCGTGTGTCTATTGATTCATATCAATTCCCAAATTTTCGGCTTCCTCCATGGTGTCAGGTAGCTTGGTGCCGAGCGTCTCCGGCGTGAAGAACAGCAGGCATCCGGCGACCAGGGCGAGTGAGCCGAACAGCATGAATGGAAAGCTCTCGAATGTTGATGCACCCTGGTGAAAAAGTAAAGCTTAAAACCAAATTTTTTCTTAATTTTACGACGACGTTAGTTGTTAAGTTAATAACCACCATGATTTTGCAGGTTAATGTCCTGCTCCAATATTCATAAAAACAATTTATACTTTTGAGTTTCTAAAGGTTTTAATATCAATAGAATGTAAGGAAACAATAAGAATAACACATTTTTACTGACAAGATAAGGAGACTCTACAAAACCTAAAAATTAACAAAAACCAACTCTTAATAGCAAAATCAAACAACATCTTTGAAATCTCTAAAACTTAGGCCACACCGGCACATAAAGTGGCATCAGTGAGTCAAAATCTGCCATTCGGCACCCATCGCAGCCGAAACCGAAAGGCTAAACTCCAAAGGAGTTATTGGACATTGGACACCGGCGCAAGGTATGGGGCGTTGGTACTTTACAAGCTGCTATTTGGATAGAGTGCGATGGAATCGCACAACTCAATTTTGCCATCCCCATTTTACCATCGTACAACATAACAACAGTAACTAGATGCTCGGAAACATCGCATCCGTAACTGTATATGCTCGAAAATAGGGTGAATTCTGTGGCTAGAAATCATCAACCGCGTCGTTACTTAGGACGAGACCGTGGTCAAATTATGATAGCCTATCGTTGTAACGGACCCCGCTCTCGCTCCGAGGACCATCCGTGCGCGTGGCTCCGGCTTTAGCCGCACGATCCTCACTTCCTTAGACCTGCATGTTCCCTTCCCCCGCAAAGACCATCTGTGCGCGTCGCTCCGGCTTTAGCGCAAGTCCGTTACATCGTTGATAAAAAAAAACTCATATTAAAACAACAACATTTAAGACAACAAATACTCACGATAGCTGGCGTAAGTGGCGCGATCATAGCGCCAATCCTACCAATCATGGAGGAGCACGCGAACAGTTTGTGTCGGTGATTGGTGGGGTACAGCTCAGTCGTGTACACATATAGGGTGGTCTGCACCACACAGATGGCGCACTTTGCTACCAGGTAGATGAACAAGGCGAGCGCATACATATCTGTAGAGTTTAACTTCATAATTTAAATGCCGCGGCAGTTACGTTGAAGTCCTGAATCTGGGATCCAAACGTAATACACTATGTATTAATTAGAAGACGAGCCTTATACTTACTTGTAGGTAGAAATGCGTATATAAACTGACAAGCAGCACATATCCAATAAGCCCCCATCAGCACTGGCTTTCGGCCAGTCCTGCTGAGCAGCAGTGCTGATATCCAATAGCCGGGAATTGCTACTGCTGACACCATTATGTAGTTCACATACTGATTACCGGACATATTAACAGCATTGATGGATAAACCGTAGTAGTCTATCAACATTGCGAGCCACATCACGGGTAAAACTATGCACCTTATCAGAACCTGCTTGTGCCTAAAGATGAGCACGATTAACCAGGGTTCTCGTGTCTTTTCCTGTTTGTCCACAATCTTTCTTTTCTTTTCTTCTTCCGATGTTATTCTTAAGAGCGCAAGAGACTTTTGTGACAACTGTTTCTGATTCATTCGAGCCGCTTCTTTCAATAGCGCTTCGGACTCTTCGTAGCGGCCCTTACTCATGTACCAACGGACAGATTCGGAGATACACCAGCGGTATCCGATGGTGATGAACATGGGTAAGTAAATAACGAGAGTGAGGGGTCTCCAATAGGGCATCGCCAAGGCTATCAGGCCCATAATTATGTGGCCAAGTGAGTTACAGGAAAACAGGATACCACCGGCAATCACGCGATATTTATGACCCACAAATTCCAGCACTGTTGACAAACATTAACATGTTTTAATTATTTTAGAAGAAATTTGATTATATAAAAATGCTTTCTTAATACAGTTAAATATAAAGGTAATTTAGCGGAGCCACGCAATGAAACACCGAGTCGACAACACAACTGATTTATTTACGTCCTACCGCCTATTGTACAATACCGTCAATATCCCACACGCCCCCCCTTAGAATAAAAATAAAAACTTAATGTTAATTATTTGAATACAGTATTACATTAAAAGGTAGGTAGCTACTAGCTAGTTTATAGATGGAGAAGGTAATGTAAAACTTACATGATTTCACAAGGCATAACTATGTGAATTGTAGCTATAGACAATCGGGTACTCACTCACCCGAACCATTGTTCTTCAAAACATAACTTAGATTAGGACAACGCCTAACAAAAAAATGTCTCCTGTGCGAAGGTAATGGAATACCCACTTCGATGAAGTTTTATTTTAACAATCCAAAACTTGCATGAGCTAGCATTCCATTTTTTTTTTGTTTTTTGTGAGTCGGTACCCAATGTTTACATGTGCAAATACCTATCAATATAAATTATGGCCTACCGTAACTAATACGTATCTTCTGTGACCGTATTACATATTTATGATTTTTGGTTAGTAGGTAGTAGGTATAGCGGTGGGCTATCTCTTGCGAATCAACAAAAAAAAATTGAAAAAATTGTGGGAAATTCGCGTCTTAACTCACCAATTAACTTCGGATCTGTCGATAAATTATGCAACATTTCATTTATCTGTATGTTATCAATTTTCAAGTGACGTAGCCAAGCTCGACCCATCAATGGTGGGCCTCCGTTTTTAATAATAAATAGTTTTAAATTTCTCGCTGTGTATGGCCCCATGCTCACATCTACGGTTATGTAACCGATTGCTTCAATTAACGTGCCCGTATAAGAACGTAAACAAACATTGTTTTCTACGATAGGCGAACCATAAAATTTTTGTTTATAAAAATCCAAGCTAATGGCTGCCAACTTACTTCCAGTGTCCAGTTCAAATGTGATCACCTGTCCATTCACGTCCGCTTGCACGTGATACGGCTTGTCATCAGCACTTTTTACTTTTAAATTGAACATGTCGCACTCAGAACCACTATCACTTTCAATATAATTTTGGCCCCTAAACTGACCTACACGAGATCGATCTCCACCTTGATTCGTATTTGCACTTCGTTTACACATCACTTTGATATGGCCTTTTTGACCACACACGTCGCATGAGTAGCTCTTGAAACGGCATACACGTGCCTGGTGCCCCCTGCCGCAGCGCCAGCACTGCTGGCCGCGTGCCGCCGCGGGCGCGGGCGCCGGCCCGGCACCAGCCGCGACGGGCGGCCCGCGGCGCTCGCGCGGCCCCGCTCCTGCCGCCACGCGATGCAGTGGCTCAGCTGCCGCTCCGGATGTGCTGCCAGAACTGCTCGTTTGTGCATGTCGCTCTGCTGCCTCCAATGCAAACGCTAGCTCGATTGCTCTTTTATAAGTCAATGCCGGTTCAGCGAAAAGTCGAGATCGCATTTCGTCGTTCGTCAGGCCAGAAACAAATTGGTCGCGAAGGTTCTCTTCTAAACTACTTCGAAAATTGCACGTACTGGCCAAATGTTTAAGCACTTGTAAGTAATCACTCAAACTTTCACCGCCATTTTGGCGTCTCAGCCGGAACATATGCCGTTCTGCAATTTCGGAGCGTTTTGGTTCGAGATGGTCGCCGACTATCTTTACTAAATCCTTGAAAGACTTATCTTCTGGATTTTGTGGTGCGCACAAGTCGCACATCAAATCATATGTGGCCTCTCCAACTAAAGTAACCAAGGTAGCCACTTGTAGCTCTGCTTTGATTTCATTTAACGTCATGAATTGTTCCACGCGTCGTATGTATGCCGACCATTTTTTACTTGAAAGGTCAAACTGTTCTATTTTTCCGATTGGCATATTGTTATTAATCACTTTTATCACTAAAATCACTTGATAGCACGTAATTTACTCGTCGCCAGTTAAATATAAAGGTAATTTAGCGGAGCCACGCAATGAAACACCGAGTCGACAACACAACTGATTTATTTACGTCCTACCGCCTATTGTACAATACCGTCAATATCCCACAAATACCTTACCCTGCTTTAAATAAATCGAACAAAAGTGACCGGTCGCCGGAAGATGTCCACTGCTGAACATAGGCCTCTCCGAAGAAACGCCACTTTGGACGCATTTATCATGGTGAGAGATTCGCCATAATCACCATGCTTGCCAGACGGCTTGATGATTGCAGAAGTCGTTAATGTACGGAGGTGAACGCCCATTCCCCGGATAATTCTTTAGCCGGTACCCACGAAAATACATTGGGTACTATTCACCAATTGGAACCACACGGTTCCACGGTAGTACCAATATAATTCTAAATGAACCGGTCGCGGCGCAGTTTAGTAGATAATTTTTGGAACAAAGCCAATGTTCAATTCAATTCAATTCAATTCAATTCAATTCAATTCAATTCAATTCAATTCAATTTAGTTAATTTAGGTAATTTTTTTAGTTTTATTGTTTCATAACAGTCATACACGTAATTTTTATCTTACCCAAAATATAAGTAGCACTGAAAATGCCTGCGCCCAATAAAGTCTCCATGAAGTCCGAGATCAAGAATCCAGTGTAAGTGGTGACCCAGTACCGCGTGCTGCCGAGCCAGGCCGAGTTGAAGCAGCAGAGAGCCAGCGCCGTGCGCCGCCCCCACCGGTCGGAGATATACCCCGTGAGTGGCAGAGCCAGGGACATGCCCATAATGTGCACGAACCCGATCAGGCTGCGCTGCCATTCACTGCATCCGAGGTCGAACTGAAAATAGTTTTTACAATTTTGTTGTGACGGTCTAACGAAGCATGCGGAATATGTGGAGAGCCGCTTACCTGCATGAATTGGATTACCAATTTGTATTTCTTTACTTGATCATTTAAAACTACCCACCAAAATGATTTTTGGATATAACATTTTATGATACCACTGAAGATAAATACTTACATCATAAACCACCGTCTGCGAATGCTCATAGACGCGGGTCTCGCACTCCCGCGTGGTGGTCGCATCGAACAGTGCCGCGGGACAGGTGTCGTTGCCTTGGCTACTGGTAGGGAGTGTAGCATTACCGAATCTCTTACAGCTGGCCAATGTACCATCACTCGAGGGCACGGCGTTGTGTATCCACGGTGGAGAAAATTCTGTCTGTGTCGCATTTTCACATTCTGGGATTAAACATCTGAAACGTAGATAAACCGAATGTTGCAACTTCGCAAAATGTAAACTTGATGGTTCAAAACATGATAGTCAGCTGTCTAGAGACAATTTAATTATTGTTTATTTTTGCTACAAAACTGGTTAATATGTTTCGTATAAATTGGCATTCAAAAATGAGAAAGATGCAGTCAACAATTTAATTCAGAAATTCAATACTTACAAAATGATAATGATAATGAATTCAAAAATAGTAACAAATATTTAAATTACAAAAAAAAAAATCTGACATATTTAAATCATATTTAACTGTTAATTACAAGAAGCCACTGATTCCTATAACACAGAGAACACTAGTTCAGGAGGCGATGGATTCACTACATAAATTGTAGTAACAATATTTATGTCAATAAAATGATTTTGTTCGTATTATTGTACTTTGATATGAATAATTGAAACTAAAAGATGAAAGAAACATCCTACTAATGTCTTGAATAAATATATTTTCTTTCATTTTTTTCTGTGTTTCTTACGAAATAGACTAGTTCCATCAGGCCACTGAACTAGAGAAAATAAATGAAACAGATGACGCTTATTCAATTTTAAACCAGTACGTTTAAAAAGCCTCTAGAACTGACCTTGTATTGATCCTTGCCGCTGTGAACAGATACAGCTGCGCTTGGATCGCAGAGAACATGACTGCGACGGACACCAGCACCAGGGTCCTCAGCTGATACTTTCCGAACTCTCCCACTTCATTTGCCAGCAACGTGTCCAGATCCATCTTAGCACACAGCAACTCCTTGGCCTCCTCTTGGCTCCTCTTTGTTCTTGAGACATTTTGACACTGGGTTTATTATAATTTGTGAGGTATAAGTAAACTTATGTACAGGCAACTGCCTGATTTAAAACAAGGACACAATAACACCCATCCTCCAATTATATTCAACGATGTTTTGAAGACAGAGCAAATCCCAGTCCAGGGGACAGCATCGACGATAATACTACTACACAAGAATACAAATAATATAAACCACTATATGACCCATAAGTTTGATCTCAAACATTTACAAAAAATTTGCTAACCAGGCTGTATCTCATGAACCGTGATATACACATAAAGACAGTTGAAATTTTCAATTATAACAACAATTACTAAAAATCGGAAAATAATATATATTAAATAATTAAGGGGGTTCCCATACAGCAAACGTGATTTTATTGCTCGTTTTTTATATATAATGGTACGGAACCTTTGCGCGAGTCCAACTTGCACTTGGCCAGTTATTTTTCTAAGTGTCATTTCAAATGTTAAAGAATCCGTCACAATTTTAAATAGTATTCTCATGAAGTACTCTTTATTTCTTTACACCTTCCACCCCACCCAAAACCTCAAGTTGCTCAAGTTGTAGCTTGGATATTTTTTCTTGGCATCTGTAGTGTTTTTGCTCATATAATATACGGATGTAATAGTTAAACATTAGGATTTCTGTGTAATAAAATTGCTTACAAAGCTTGCTGTAAAGCATCAGTGTGCAATTCTGTGCAGGCTTGAAGGGTTACTCTTGAATCCAATCACAATTTCACGTAAAGAAGCAGATAGTCTATAAATGAGTCTAATGCCTACAATACGGCCATAAAATTCCATGGACAAAGATTCCAATCGTGCGCTATCGGATTTAAGAGTAGCAAATATCACGATTTCGTTCCAAATCCCAAATTAAGATCGAGTGTCAAGAGTAACCCTGCTGGTCTGAAAATATTTACAACCTCCTGTATTCAGCCGGTATTCTCTATCAACTTCTTCTTTAAGGTATTAAATGTAATCTTTCTTCATCTTCAAAAATAGATTGTTTCCCTTCTTTAATAAATCTGTTAATGGCTTAGAGCTATAGAACTGAATAGCCTTCAATAAATTTACGGAAATAGGAAATCAATCCTATAAAACTTTGTACCTGTTTTACAGTCTGTGGTTTAGGAAATTTCATCACAACATCTAGTGAATTATGCCCAAACACGCCACATTTGAAACATTTTATTCCTCTATGGCATGATGAAGGTCTCCACATTTGAAGCAGCATCTTGTATCATCACGAGTTTGTGCTGATGACGACGATGATGATTTTATTGGGCATCTTTGCATTTTTATTGGAGTTTACATAATGTTTCGTGTTCATAATAAGAAAAACAATATACAATAGATAGCCTCGTATCTGCAGCGCTCTAAAAGATAAGTTTTCTATCTAGCCCATTGAGATAGGATATATCTCAATGATCTACCCAACTTGTCGTGTAACGCCGTGAAGGATAGCTTTATGGTGTCAAATGATCTGATCCCGGCTACTATGTATTGTATGGTTACATAATCAGCGACTTTTCCTCGTTTACCGTAGTCTTTCATATGCAACATGTAAGTACTCATAGTACATCTCATCCTTTTGCTTCTATCTGGTAATAAGTATTCATGGTCTTCTTTTGAATTAATTGTATCCGGAAATTCTTTTATTAGCGCGCTCTTCAGTTCTTCCAACGATTTGAATACTTTTTCAGTTTTCAGCCACATAGCCGCTACTCCGGTAACTGATCGTCATGCTATGATAAGAGTTTGCAGCACTTTCCACTGAAAATTTTCCGCATTCCTTGACGCCTTGCGCCCCCCTTGCGCCGAATATCTATCATTACCGCTAAATTTTGGTCATAACCCCATCTTGATATGAAGGCATAACCTCGTCACTACGTTTCGACATCGTAAAAAAACTTCTCCACCGCTCAAAATATTTTCTGTGCACCATAATAATAATACGTCGTTACACCTCCGTCTTGTCGTCATCTCAATACAACTATTTTCATGTATATTTTCACCACAACACCGCACAACATGCCGCCATCACGCACCGCCACGCGTTCGTTCTATCGCACCAGTTTCTCGTTGTCCGATTTCAGCAGTGCCCCCAAACTGTAGAATCGAGATGGTGTTGGTGGTCGTGGAAATGAAACGATAGGGGCATGAGGCAGCAAATTAGGATAAGAGGTTGGACTGTAACACTAACAACCGGCGCACCACAGAAAACTTTGCGGCGCACTAAGGAAAAAAGACAGAAAAATTTCGATCGAAATTTTCATGTGTTTATGACCCCTACTTTTATGGTGCCATTCGATGGGGGGTGTAAAAAGAAGAATATTTTGAAATGTTGTAATGGTCATCCATTCAAAAGGTCAATGACCTTTGTTTGAATGAGTTAGAAGGCAAAAGTAACTTTTATTGTTAACTAGCTTTTGCCCGCGGCTTCGCACGCTTGTGTTATGTTATTTTTACGTTATAGTCTAATAATAGATCATGCATTTCGTACCAAACAATAAAATCCACTAAATCTTTTCGAAGCTGAGCACAGAAACCTGTATTAGCATAGGTATAGGTGTAACGCAAGCATAGACGTGAGTGGAAGCTATTTAAGCCATTACCTAAAATTAAATGTTTTGAGTCTGATATAGATTTATAACAGTAAAAGAAGTTTCAAACAAAAAACTACAATTTTATAAGTACCTCTTCATATTACAACAAAAAGAAATCATCATCACTTCACTCAGGTCTTTAACAGAAGTTTCAGTAGGTAAGTTTTGTTTAGGTAGTAGTTACCTAAGCAGGCAGGTACAGTTTAAAAAAATATGGAAAAATTACACACGATGATTCTGTTTTGCTCAGTTTTACATATTAACCGCGCGCTTTTTATTCCATTTACCACATTTTTTTTACCTTCTTAGTTTGGTTCCACACGAATTGAGTACCTAACTACCTACACATAGCCAGTGTCAATAATAAGTTTATAAATTGCTGGAAATATGCATTTACCTGTACGATGCGTACATAATTAATTTTCTTAATACTAATTAGGAATTACAAATACTAAACCACCACTCCTTAAAGAACCGACAGTTATTATTATTTTTATGTCTACCATTTTCCACGCTGTCTCATTCCCAACATACCTACCTAGTGATGAAAGTGAGGAAGTAGGTTAAATCGTCATTACATAATTATTACTAACACCCAAAGTTACTTACCTACTATAACTCCTTCTTGAAGTAACCGAGTAATCAATCATTTTCTGCTCCCGTGGTTTATTTAAAAGCCCACTGATCAAAATATTTTAACTATTAAAAACTTATTTCAATGCAAGAAGAAGAAGAAGAACAAATCAAAAACGAACGAACGTTACGCGCCATGTTGTTAATTCGAGGATACAATTTTATTGCCATAATGAATAGCTACATATTAATTATTATATCTTAGTACCTACCCTTTTTAAACATTTTTCATCAAATATTTCGTATCATTGGCTAAATACAAATAATAGCACCTCCGGCTTACTTTAATGCCAAAATAAATAAATAAATATGTGTGGACATTTCACACAGCGCCATCTAGCCCCAAACTAAGCATAGCTTGTACTATGGGAACCAGATAACTGATATAATACTTAGATACTTTTTTGTTTGTAAATATATACATAGAATACAATATAACACCCAGACGCAGAACAAACATCTATGTTCATCACACAAATGTTTGTCCTGGGTGGGGATCGAATAGGTTTAAAATGCGTAGCAATGATAAGGGTATATAATTTAAGTAGCTATAAGTACTACAGGGGGTCTAGCAAAGATACCAACCACTAACGTTAACGCCAAACGCTAACTCCAAAACTGTATTGAAATGACTTTAGCTGTGGAAAAGTAAGCGATTTCTGAAATGTCATCCTAGTACATTTTGGAGTTAGCGTTTGGCGTTAGCGTTAGTGGTTGGTATCTTTGCTAGACCCCCAGGTGCCATAAAACTTCCTTGGGGGTCGATCAAGAATGTAGCAGTAGCGCAAAAATAATTTTAACTACCTAATTAGAATGGCAACGTGTAGTAAGTTTATGTAAATAATACATTTTACCAGATCGCCAATAAAGAACATTGCTCTCGCCAAAACCCTATAAATCGAAAACTTGAATATAAATGTAAGCTTCAATATTGACTAAGTATGATAATCGCGTGAAGCCTTATGAATAATTATAAAAAGTCTAAGTATCTACCCTTTTAAACAGTTTTCATAAAATACTTCCTATCATTGGCTAAATACAAATTTTGTCTAATGCCAAAATAAAAAAGGGTTTACAATGCGTAGCAAAAGCAAGGGCCAATGGGCACAGATTACTGAATATGTTACTACTAAAGGTTAAGCTATTAGGTATACTATAAATACAATTTTAAATACTTATTTCGAATGGTAACGCGTAGTAGATTTTTGAAAACTAATTCATAATACCAGATCGCCAATAAAGAATTTAGCTCTCTCCAGAACCCAATAAATCGAAAACATGAATATTAATTTAGTTATGTTTCAATATTGGCTAAATATGATATCGCGTGAAGCCTTAAAACTTATAAAAAAGGTTGAAGTTTTTAGTTTTCTAAATTCCTTGTTCTCTGTGTCGTGCTCATATTCAAGAAGGTTCTCATACCTATCCTCTTTTTTAGTTTCGACCACAGATTAACAAAAAAATTTAACTATATGTAAATACACATGATTTTTTTGGGTATAGGTACTTACATAATGAACACATTGTTTTTCTCTAATCTGCATTGCATCGAGCGCAGACGAAGTTATCGCGCGTTGTATTTCGCCGTAGCCTGAAAAGTGTGATACAGGTAATGCAGGCGCACCAATTGTTATTTACTGTTGTAAAACATGCATTAAATTACTTCTTTATTGCTTAGTGCAGTGGGGATTTTTCAGAATGAAATACAAAAATATAGGAGTTCCGTACTCAAAGAGTAAATCCTTATTACTAAACCTCCGCTGTCCGTCTGTATGTCGGTCTGTCCACCAGGATGTACTTATGAATCGTGATAGTTAGACAGTTGTATTTTTCACAGATGATATATTTCTGTTGCCACATAATAGCCGTGGTCCGTATTCAAAGGGACACATAAACAGACAAATAAAAAAAAATTGGTTTTACTTCATATTGATAAGGAATTATAAATTAAAACTATTACAATTTATTTTTGTAATCATAAATAATACTTTCACAGTTTGTAAAACATATTTGTTCGCCGACATGCAATATAACGCTACTGCTTCCTCCATTTTATTTAGCACACGTCGGTCGCGCAGCAGGCAAACAAATTGACTGTGTGTCCAGGTTGGGGCGCTACAAAAACATCGAGGATAGTCAACAGAGATATTTTTGCGCGCCAACTCAACAGCGAAGGTTCGGGCGCATATGAAGCCGTGCCATAATAGTAACAGAGTTTTTTCTTTGATCTGTGCATCCGGATAAACCCGAGATAAAAATTACCGTCAGTAGCAGTGTAGCAGAGTAACATTTTTTTCTTTCATCTATGGTTAGTAGCCAAAATATAACTTACCTTTTGACACTGGCTAAATACCTACACTATGTGTGGAGCCAAAATATAAGATAAAAAAACTTACCTTGAGGCCTTGAAGCAGCTATCTTGTTAAAATCCCGTTCCGTTTCATAATGAAATCTTAATCATTTTCACAAAAAAAAAATTAACGATATACAAAATTTAATATATCCTATGTTTTGCACCGGGTTTTTCTAAGCTTATTAGTGAAAACCGCATGAAAATCCGTTCAGTATTTTCGGACTTGTGCCGTAACAAACAAACAAACAAACAAACAAACAAACAAACAAACAAACAAACAGACAAAATATCTAAAAAGTAGCTTAACGTGATCAGCGAAAAATTTCAAGCCAACCTGTGTAATTTTTTTTTCAATATCTTGCATTTACAGATTTTTTTATCTCTACAGTTTTATTATATGTATAGATGCGTGTATACCCTAAAGATACTAGGATAGTAGTAGTTTATGCCAGTCACAAATAGGTGCGATGATGAGCGAAGCGAGGAGGAGCGTTAGGTGAACGAACAGTGACCACACAATGCACGAACCGAGCGAGCGTGCCAGAGTATATAATACGAACTTGCCGCAGCAGCCGGCGAGAATCAGAAGTCACTTGTATCTGTATCAAAGTAATGTCAAGTTTTTTTTACGTTATTTTTTTTGTTTTATTTGGTTTTCTTTTATTGTGTCTTTTCTCTACTCACGCTAAGGATCCCGCAAGTAGACGGTATTAAATTTTTTCTAAGTCGTAATTTTCATAGTGCTCCGTTTTGTACCGTCTGACCAGTCGGACCACGCGTTAATGAAATAAATACCTATACATTTTTACTTTCATCCCCTCTCCCACGGGAACGTGCTGAATTTCGGGAAAAAAATACTTATCCTAATGGTCTACCTTAAAACTGAAGTCAAGTCATGCCAAGTTACATTTGAATCCATTCAGTAGTTTCGGCGTGATGATAGGCCGAGATACAGACAGACAGACAAAAACGAAATTTAATATTTTTGGCTTCAGCATCGATATTATCAATTTATCTTCAATGTACGGAATCGGACCTGTTACAGTTTTATTATAAGTAAGTATAGATTGTATTAACATCACCAAAATAGCGGTATCAAAATACATCAACATTATCAACATAAGTAGTAACCAGACCGAACATACCTGACTCAGGAAGAGACAGACCAGAGCACTTGGTTGTGCCGAGTCCGTAGCTGGACAACTTCTGATCTGATATGTCGACTGCGTCGACAGTGCACACGGCCTTTTTATGTCAAGGCATGACTCGTCAATCAGGGCGGGGCGTGACTACAGTTCGTTCACGTTAGTGATCCCTTGATGTGCTAATGTTATTTAAAATTATGCAAGTAAAATATAATCTGTGGTGGGTGCATAAAAGTTTCATGGCTTACATTTATAACTTTACATTTACGAGAACACTTCCATATTTTAAATAATATAAACGGGACAACTTACAATGAACGGTCTATAGCACGTCCATAGTCAATTAACGGAAAGAAAAGAAACGGGCCCAACGGAAGACCAGCAATATGCTGAGTTGGGACCGATTCGTGGCGACGGGCCACCAACATTTTTTTTGTATTTATGTGTATATTTTCTTATTGTTTTTTGTGTGCCTTTTTGTCATGAATAAACGTTTATTCTATTCTATTCTGTTTTGTTTTGTTCTGTTTTGTTCTGTTGTATGTTAGATATCTGTGATTGCAAGTCTTTTAAATGGAATAAAAATACCACAGATCAAAAACACAACCATTTATTTATTAAAATCTAATTACAACTTAATTATACGCAAAATGAGGTTCTGACGAGCAGCCTTTGGCTCGCGAATAATAGAAACAATTTTAATACTTACAGATCTTTTTCGAACAAACAACAATGACAGTACATAAGCGAAGTCAAATCACATGATTTCAAAATCTAACACGGCAAATCATGGCAAATCACATGGCAGCTGTCAAATCACAATCATGACAAGTGTTTCAACATGGTTTTGAGATCTATAGTATCCGTGCTATAATATTAAGATCATGATTAAGGTAAATGATAAACAGTTATAATATCGTAACATGTTTATTGTCACGCCTCCATTGAATCACAGCGTATCTACCTCGATATTATCATAGATAATACAATCATAAACTACTCTTACATCTCCTTTCTTTTAAAATGATTTTAGTTAATATCATGGTCGTATTATCTTAATATCTTTCTACACGTCTGTTCGAGGCAACACGTGACCAAAATGCTGGCCTCTACTTCGGGCAAAAGTTGAGCATTGCCATTCAACGTTGCCAGCATATTGGGCTAAGCCAGTAGGCTACCAGTAGGTAGTCGTTTGTTGGATTAGGTTTTTGTTTCTATATTAGGCAGCTTACTTTAGATTTATTTTTCATAATAAAATATATAATAATCATCATCATCATTAACAGCCTGAAGACGTCCACTGCTGAACATAGGCCTCCCCCAGGGAGCGCCACTTAGAGCGGCTACTCGCCTCCTGCATCCATCAGCTCCCCGCGGCTTTCACCAGGTCGTCGGTCTACCTAGTGGGGGGCCGGCCCACGCTGCGTCTTCCAATTCATGGTCGCCACTCGAGAACCTTTCTTCCCCATCGGTTGTCAGTTCTACGAGCGATGTGGCCTGCCCATTGCCATTTCAACTTGCCAATCCTAAGAGCTACATCGGTCACTTTAGTTCTCCTGCGGATCTCCTCATTTCGGATCCTATCTCGCAGGGAAACACCGAGCATTGCTCTCTCCATAGCTCGTTGCACGACTTTGAGCTTAGTAATGAGGCCAACAGTTAGAGACCACGTCTCAGTTCCATAAGTCATCACTGGCAACACACATTGATTAAAAACTTTTGTTTTCAGGCTTTGTGGTATTTTGGACGAAAAGATAGGTCGAAGCTTCTCGAACGCTGCCCAGCCGAGTTGGATTCTTCGGGCGACCTCTTTGTCGAAGTTAGACCTACCCAATTGGACAGTCTGCCCTAGATAGACGTATTTGTCGACAACTTCGAGAGTATCGTTCCCAACAATTACCGGTATAGGTGGAACATGGGCATTTGACATGATTTTCGTCTTGTCCATGTTAAGACCATCTTAAGACCAACCTGTCGGGAGACTCTACTGAGGTCGTTGAGCATGGTGCTGAGATCCTCGAGCGACTCCGCCATTATGACTATATCATCGGCAAAACGAAGGTTAGTGATATACTCGCCATTTATGTTGATGCCACATCTTTTCCACTCCAAGAGCTTGAAAACATCCTCCAATGCGTTTGTGAACAGTTTCGGAGAAATAACGTCTCCCTGTCTCACGCCTCTCTGCAATGGGATCTGTTCCGTACTCTGGTCCTGTAGTCGGACTGACATAGTGGCCTTACTGTACAAACACTTCAACACTTCGATATACCTATAGTCAATTTGGCATCGCTGTAAGAACTGCAGCACCGCCCAAGTCTCGATTGAATCAAAGGCTTTCTCATAGTCCACAAACGCTAGGCATAGCGGCCGATTATACTCTTCGGTCTTCTGTATAATCTGGCGTAGCGTATGGATGTGGTCTATGGTGCTAAAGCCTTTTCGGAAACCGGCTTGTTCGGGAGGCTGGAATTCATCAAACCTGCGTGCATATAATAATAATATATACATCTAAATATTTTTTTTATTAAGTTGCCTCGATCCTTAGTCTACTCACATTTTTATTATTATACTAGCTGACCCGCCCCGGCTTCGCAGGGGTTTATTAGTTTTATGCCTTATCCCAGTCTTATTTTTTTGTCTAAAGGAAGAGAGAAGGGAAGGGGGTAAAAGATAAGGGAAAATTTAATTTAAGTACTAAGGGATAATAATTATTTAAAGTGGGGTACTTAATGAAAAAAAATAATGAATAAAATCGGACCACGCGTCTATGAGCTCAAATTAGTACACATTTTATCTTTCATCTCATCTCCCGCGGGAACCGTGCTGAATTTCGGGATAAAAAGTATCCTATAATCTACCTAATAAGTTTCATTGAAATTCATTCATTAGTTTCGACGTGATGCTTGGTCAAGGTAAAGACTGGCAGACACACAAAAAAAAAATATTTTTGACTTTAGCATCTATAATAGAATTTTTTTTTTAAATATCTTCAATGTACAGATCTGGATCTGTTACAGTTTTATTATAAGTGTAGTATAGATTATCATTTGTATGACGATTACTATTATGAACATTATTATTGCTATTAATTTCACTTTTCAATAGTTACTTGTATCATTTACTATTACATCACTATTAATATTCCCTCCGGTCAATTTGGTTTACTTCTTAAATTGTCCATTTCCAAAATTGTCATCTTCCTAATTTGTCTTGATCCTAAGTCATCAATTTCCAAAACCTCCACTTCCTAAACTGTTCATTTCCTGATTAGTCCTCATTGGCGCATCTAGGAATATTTGCCAGGGGGGGCTGGGCCCCTGAAAATTTGAATTCATTTGAACAAGATACTAAAAGGAATGCGCGAGCTCAGCGAGCGCGACAATTCACCTAATCGGCACTATACTGGAACACAAGACACATAGTAATTAATAAAAAAAAACCATCCTTTCCATGGACGCATCCATTCACCGTTTCATCCAGTCATCCTCTTCCCGTATCTTTTTCTTTCTTCTTTCTCTCTTCCTTTAGACTGGGATAAGGCGAAAAAATAATTAACCCGTGCGAAGCCGGGGCGGGTCAGCTAGTTTCATAATTAGGAGGCATGTGAGAATTTCAGCCTGTGTTTTTATTCATCGCTATCGATTCCCAAACTTTCAGCTTCTTCCACGGTGTCAGGTAGCTTAGTGCCGAGCGTCTCCGGCGTGAAGAACAGCAGGCATCCGGAGACCAGTGCGAGTGACCCGAATAGCATGAATGGAAAGCTCTTGAAGGTTGATGCACCCTGGGGAAAAAGTAATTTTTAAGATAACATAAGACAACTATAGTTTACTACGACATCGTTCTTTATGTTAATATCCATATAACTTTCATCAAGCAAAGTACAAGTATTATAGAGTTTCTATCTAAAATTTTTATATCAGCGGAATGTAAGCAAAAAATAGGCGAAACGTCATTTGTTTCATAGCTCTGTGTTACTTACCATCAGATGAGACCATGGTCCAATCTAATGTTAGCATTTCGTTGTTAAAAAGAAAAGAATAAAAAGACCTCAAAATAAACTAGTTTAACAACATCAAATACTCACGATAGCTGGCGTAAGTGGCGCGATCATAGCGCCAATCCTACCAATCATGGAAGAACACGCGAACAGTTTGTGTCGGTGATTGGTGGGGTACAGCTCAGTCGTGTACACATATAGGGTGGTCTGCACCGAACAGATGGCGCACTTTCCCACCAGGTAGATGAGCAAGGCGAGCGCGTACATATCTGTAGAGAGTTAGAGACATCCAGTTATAGCTGAAGGTACTAACCCTATGACAGGTTCTCGTGTCATATGAGAAAAAAACTCATATATAGGAAAACTCATAGGTAGCATAATTATTTAGTTGATGAATTACGAATGTGGTAAAAATTTAAATGGGTTATTTACACTGTGTATTAATTTGAAGGCGATTCATATACTTACTTGTAGGTAGAAACACGTATATAAACTGACAAGCAGCACATATCCAGTAAGCCCCCATCAGCACTGGCTTTCTTCCAATTCTGCTGAGCAACAGCGCTGATATCCAGTACCCTGGTATCTCTACTACTGACACCATGATGTAGTTCACGTACTGATTACCGGACATATCAACCGCATTGATGGATAAACCGTAGTAGTCCATCAACATTGTGAGCCACATCACGGGCAAAACTATGCACCTTATCAAGATCTGCTTGTGCCTGAAGACGAGCACGATCAACCAGGGTTCTTGTGCCTTTTCCTGTTTGTCCACAATCTTTCTTTTCTTTTCTTCTTCAGCTGTTTTTCTCAAAAGAGCAAGAGACTTTTGTGACAACTGCTTTTGATTAATTCGGGCAGCTTCTTTCAATTGCGCTTCGGACTCTTCGTAGCGACCCTTGCTCATGTACCAACGGATAGATTCGGAGATACACCAGCGGTATCCGATGGTGATGAACATGGGTAAGTAAATAACGAGAGTGAGGGGTCTCCAATAGGGCATCGCCCAGGCTATCAGGCCCATAGTTATGTGGCCAAGTGAGTTACAGGAAAGCAGGATACCGCCGGCAATTACGCGATATTTTGTACCCACAAATTCCAGGACTGTTGACAATCATACTAATTAATTGATAACACGATATTTTAATCATTTTATTTTAGTACTTAATTAATTTATTTTTCGTATAAATGCTTTCTTAATACATAACCCTGTCTGAATTAAATGGAACACAATCATGCTCTATCTCATTTACAGCTGGAAGATGTTCACTGCTAAAAATAGGCCTCCCCTATGAAACAATTATGGGGGATTTGACTTAATCACCATGCTTGACAGACGGCTTGGTGATTGCAGAAGAAGTTGATGTACTGAGGCGAACGCTGATGCGCAGTCCCTGATATTCCCTTAGCCAGCTCTTACGGTACTCACGGGAAGAAATGAGGTGGTCTTAGTCACTATAATTTTTGGAACGCAGACACGTTCAACTCATAAAATATAATTATTTAACTATTATCTTACCCAAAATATAAGTAGCAGTGAAAATTCCTGAGCCAAATAAAGTCTCCATGAAGTCCGAAATCAAGAAGCCAGTGTAAGTGGTGACCCAGTACCGCGTGCCGCCGAGCCAGGCCGAGTTGAAGCAGCTGAGAGCCAGCGCCGTGCGCCGCCCCCACCGGTCGGAGATATACCCCGTGAGTGGCAGGGCCAGGGACATGCCTAGAATGTGCACGAACCCGATGAGGCTGCGCTGCCATTCACTGCACCCGAGGTCGAACTGAAAATAGTTTTTACAATTTTGTTGTGACGGTCTAACGAAGCATACGGAATATGTAAAATGCAAAGTAAAAACTGTGGAGAGTCACTTACCTGCATGAATTGGGTTACCAATTTGCATCACACAATATTACATTTGTTACCAATATGAGCTAATATTGTATGTTTGAATTTTCTATTTTCTTATGTTATTTTTATTGTGTATTGTAATGTAGTGTTGTGTGATGTCCTGAATAAATGTATTTTCTTTCTTTCTTTCTTTCTTTCATTTCTTTACTTGGACATAACCACTCAGGCGCGGCGCGGCGGGCGTAGGTAGGTCCCAAAGCGATCCAAAGTAAATTAGAACTTACTAACCTCAAATAGCGCGGTACGGTTTTGCATATTTACGGTTTATACGAAAAAACTAAGCAGTGTTTAAAAATTTCAAAACTAGTTTTGGTAAGTAGCATTACTTGGCTTTCTAAGCAAATGCATTTTTACTTGTGTTGTAGCATATAAACACACACACAATAACAATACACATAATAACTGATGCTTCGCCGTATCTAAAGGAAATAGCTCTAAAGCCGGCGCGCGCCGGCTCGGCGCGAGTTGCAATTTAAACTGAGGCATTTTTTTCCTCCTGAACCATAGAGACTTTTACTTTATTCGATAGTGATGTTCAACTAGTTTCGATTTTAGTCGATTTATAACAAGTGACACCTCTAAAAATTGAATAGTCTATGTTTTGACATACCTAGTATTGCAATCAGCTGTGAGCCACTATTGTGGCCTCTATGCACTTTAGGTTTTTCGAAGCGGGCTACAAATGTGGCAGAAGCGCCTGAGCGGTTATACTAACCACCAAAATGATTTTTGAATATAATATTTTATGATACCACTGAAGATAAATACTTACATCATAAACCACCGTCTGCGTATGCTCATAGACGCGGGTCTCGCAGTCCCGCGTGGTGGTCGCATCGAACAGTGCCGCGGGACAGGTGCCGTCCCCTTGGCCGCCGGTAGAGAGGGTGGCGTTACTGAATCTCTTGCAGCTGGCTAATGTACCGCCACTCGAGGGCACGGCTTTGTGTATCCACAGTGGAGCAAACTTCGTTGGTGTTGCATTTTCACATTCTGGGATTAAACATCTGAAACGCCGATAAACAGAATGTTGAAACTGGGCAAAATGTAAACCTGATGGTTCAAAACGTAATGACAATTCGGTTTTTATTTTTGCTACTAAGCTGATTAGGTCAAGGAACTTATACGTAGATTAGATACAATGTTTTCTATAAATTGGCGTCTGAAAATTGGAGAGATGCAGTCGCTATTTTGACTAAATTCAGAGGTGATACTGATATACCACTCGTAATACAACGAATGTAATAATAAAAAAACTGTTTTTAGCAGCTAAAATAAAATAGAGATTAACATGTGCACAGTTTTCTATGTGTTAAGTTGTAAGCGTGTTTTGTTGATTTTGAAACTAAAAAGTGAATTGGATGAAAGGAAAATTATATTAAAAAAAACTAGTCCAGGTCAGGCCACTGAACGCTTTAGAGAAAATAAATGAAACAGAAGACGATTCTTCAATGTAAAATCTGTACGTTTATAAAGCCTCTAGAACTGACCTTGTATTGATCCTCGCCGCTGTGAACAGATACAGCTGCGCTTGGATCGCAGAGAACATGACTGCGACGGACACCAGCACCAGGGTCCTCAGCTGATACTTTCCGAACTCTCCCACTTCATTTGTCAGTATCGTGTCCAGATCCATCTTGGCACACAGCAGCTCCTTGGCCTCCTCATCTTGCTCTTGAGACATGTTGATTGTTGACACCGGGTTTATTATAATATATTATAAGTATGTACCTAATGTTGCAATTTTGCAAGTTATTGCCAGCGTGCGGTCTTAATTGCGAATACTTAATGATTAGGTTTTTTACAAGCCATTGGTTACTGATTCTTTA
The DNA here is from genome assembly GCA_963580505.1 of Ennomos erosarius. Taxonomy (NCBI): domain Eukaryota; kingdom Metazoa; phylum Arthropoda; class Insecta; order Lepidoptera; family Geometridae; genus Ennomos; species Ennomos erosarius. Next base: position 14,326,660 of record OY756991.1, read on the forward strand.
CGAGGCGTAAAAACGTAACAACTTTCCGTTTGTTCGTTTTACGGCACGACTGAAATATGAGACAAACTGTTTTGAATGTTTTTCAATAAATGCTTTGTTATAATATTCAACGACAATAGTTGTAGTAAATAATGCTAATTACGCGACCGTATCCGTTTTGCACGTTTCAAGATAAGAAGTTAAGAAGTTTAAGAACTCTAGTATAGTCAAAATCGACCATTCTTCGTTGATATTTTAAAGCCGCTACATTTGAAAACAATATGAAAAAATTTGACTGTAACGCGCTCAAATTGCATAAAAATTCAGCTAAAATCTGAGCTCGTAACATTGCAAAATAATGCAAGGTAGGTAAAAATTTGCCTTGTTTGGCCTCGTAGAGTCGTAGTATTGCGCCCGCCCGAGCCACCAACAGACAAAGCGATGCAGTAGGCCTAGCACGAATATTTACGCGCGCGTAAGTGTAACGTTAACGTAAGGCGCTTGTATGGCATTTGATCAGCGCCCCATACAACTGCCTTACGTTAATGTTACACATTATGCGCGCGTAAATATTTCGTGCTAGGCCTACACAAGTCTGCAGATGGTGGGTGTTTTTAGTTGTTCGAAAGTGCTCTTCTCATTGCTGCCTCTAAATGAATTATTGTACTTCTTCTTGGCTGTTCAGGAACTCATGTCTAATACAGTGTGATCAGTTTTTTTCTTTTTGTTTTCAACGGGCATTGTGCTTGCCTTTATTACTCAAACTAACTACTACTACACTACCTACTACAAATAACATTTGAACTGTAAACTAGCCAGGATGGCCTACCATCGCAGCATGGTGCCTTGTGCTCTTATATTCAGGCGCGGTACAACCTATACGCGGGTGTAATTGGTGGCTTGCTAGAATAGTTATATAATGCTGTAGGCAGCAAACAACCATACATCCACGACCTGATGGGAAGAATTTAGCGTATTCTTTGGACATCTGTAATACTAGACGTGTACATAATATGCGCTACTTAGGTACCCTCGATGATAATACTATTTCGGTTCAATTCAATTCAATTTATTTGTTAGAATGTAGGTACTTATTACAGAAAATGATAATACATTTATTACTAATGTATATAAGCTGAATTGGAAGAATGGCTGGGTAAGCTTTTTTTGTCCCTTGGTGTGTATTTATCCAGTAGTATGGTTGTCCTGCGGATCTCCTCATTTCGGGTCTTATCTCGCAGGGAAACACCGGGCATTGCTCTCTCCATAGCTCGTTGCGCGACTCTGAGCTTAGTAATGAGGCCAACAGTTAGAGACCACGTCTCAGTTCCATAAGTCATCACTGGCAACACACATTGATTGAAAACTTTTGTTTTCAGGCTTTGTGGTATTTTGGACGAAAAGATAGGTCGAAGCTTCCCAAACGCTGCCCAGCCGAGTTGGATTCTTCGGGCGACCTCTTTGTCGAAGTTGGACCTACCCAATTGGACAGTCTGCCCTAGATAGACGTATTTGTCGACAACTTCGAGAGTATCGTTCCCAACAATTACCGGTATAGGTGGAACATGGGCATTTGACATGATTTTCGTCTTATCCATGTTCATCTTAAGACCAACCTGTCGGGAGACTCTACTGAGATCGTTGAGCATGGTGCTGAGATCATCGAGCGACTCCGCCATTATGACTATATCATCGGCAAAACGAAGGTTAGTGATATACTCGCCATTTATGTTGATGCCAAATCTCTCTAATCGCTCTAAGTGGCGCTCCCTGGGGGAGGCCTATGTTCAGCAGTGGACGTCTTCAGGCTGTTAATGATGATGATGATGATGATGGTTGTATTTGGAAGCCTATTCCAGCCTAGTCGTGGGAAGCCGATGGAAGCGGAAGACTAACGGCTGCACAGAGTGGCATGGGTTCAGGATGATGGTGGTGATGATGATGATGATGATGATGAGGTTTGACCTGGTCAGAGCCGTGGGAAGTCGAAGGAAGCGGAAGACTAACGGCTGCACAGAGTGACATGGGTTTATGATGATGATGGTGATGATGATGATGATGGTGTTGATGATAATGTTTATGACGTCTTCAGGATGATGATGGTGATGATGATGATAATGATTATGACGTCTTCCGGATGATAAAGACGACGATGATGATGATGATGGCGATGATGGTGATGACGTCTTCAGGTTGATGATGCTGATGATGATGTTGAGGGTCGAGATAGGTAAAGATCTTATAAGATAAGATGCAATATATTTATTTATCTCAAATCTATGGGCATAGTTCAGTTTGGTGAAGTTTATATTTGACATTGTTTTTATGAATTTTCAATTCAACAAATTTATAATATTTTTCAATGAGTAATTATCGTCGTTCGTATTTATATAGGTCAAGCACAAGCCATACCTTGTTAGCGACTCCTTACCACACGGATAGGATAGCTAATGTATAAATTGAATGAGAATAACATCTTGTTGATAAATGATATCAATAATACTTACAATACTTATACTTTGTTCTACGGATCAAACATAACTAGCATATTTCATTACACTGAAATATGACTTAGATATGTGGATGATTTCGTTGAAAGTTCAGGAAAAGCAAAGTCAGCCTGAGAATTCATAAACGGTTCAATGTCTATAGTATACAAAATATTTGCATAATATTATTATGAAATCAATAAATACGGATATGGAAACTATTAGGAATAAATAAAATGAAATGAAACGAAATGATCTTTATTTCCGACTCACAATATCGCGAAAGGAAGGTTTATTCGGAACAATATAACACGGAACATAAAATAAGAAACTTATATAAATACCTATACTCTTAAGCGATATTACACGATGTCAGGAACAAGTCCCGGCTCAGCATACAACTTATAATCATTGTGTAATTACATATCCTGAGCTTTTTATTCAATAATATTGTGACGAATCGATTCCTGGTTCATAATAAAACACAAAAACTGTTTCTCAATGTGGAGCGTGGATGGTGACTGCGAGTCATACGATTTCTAAATCAACATTCTTCGGTTTAAAGATTAATTAAAAAACTAAAACATATTTTTCTTGCAATAATAAAATTCCAAAGTAACGATCAAAGATAAACAGAAAAGACTACCATGGCAACGACGATTTCCACAGACTACCTATAATGTAGGCTCGCACAGATACCTCCTTGCTACCGATTTATTTGGTTAATTAGCACAACAGGGTAACAAGAAGCGATTTCATCCCCGGTCCTGTCGTGCACATTCTCCCGCCGTGCATCTTGTGCACCTCCATTTATCAGAGCACGACGATTTTCTTGACTGCCCTTTTCAGAAGCCCAGATTTAGTTTGCAGCTCTACCACTCTGACGATGCCATCTCTACCCGGGTAGGTCGCAGTAATCTGTCCTCGGGGCCATGTATTTCGAGGTAAATTCTCATCCACCATCAGGACTACATCGCCAATCTGCGGCACTCGTCCACTACTTCGCGGCTCCCGCCGGTGTTGAAGGAGTGGTAAATATTCGCGAAGCCAGCGAGCCCAAAAAATATCAGCGAGGCGCTGTGAGTGTCGCCATCTCTGTCTTGAGTTGATGTCACTGTCATTGAAGCTACCCGGTTGCGGAACTCTAGCTGGTCCTCCAAGAATGAAATGCAAGGGAGTTAGTGATTCCGGGTCATCTGGTGAGGTCGACACCGGTGTCAGCGGTCGGTTATTTATGGTATATTCGGCTTCTAAAAGGAGAGTTGACAATACTTCTTCTGTCGGATGTCTTTCGTTAAGAGTTGCAGCTAACGCTCGTTTTACTGACTGTACTAATCTCTCCCATGCCCCGCCCATGAATGGGGAGCCGGGAGGAATGTATCGCCATCTAATAGTACGTGATGTGGCTTCGTCTTTTGTCACTTGACACGCGGCTCTTCTAAGCTCAGCGTCAGCTCCACGCATGTTGGTTCCGTTGTCGCTGTGAATCTCGGTCGGGCATCCTCGGCGCGCCATCATTCGCCTTAGCGCCATGATCGCGCTGTCTGTGCTCAAACTTCCTGCGATTTCGAGGTGTACCGCCCTTGTCGTTAAGCAAGTAAACAGGGCTACATACCTTTTTTCATGTCGTCGTCCTACGGTAACGCTACAGGGACCAAGATAGTCTAAGCCTACGAAGCTGAATGGGCGCTGATGGTGGGCCAGCCTGGTGCTCGGATGGTCGCCGGTCGCTGGTGATGCTGGCTTTGCGCGTAGAATGCGGCACTTTATGCAGCTTTTCACGATACTTCGCGCGGTTGGTCTCAGGCGTAGCACCCACAGGCTCGAACGTACTTCATTAACTACCGTCTCTGCACCGGCATGATGATTCAATCTGTGAACCCATGCTATGTATAATCGAGTGTAAGAGTTACCTCCACCAAGAACCGGTGGGTTGCGTTGCTCGTCTGGAAGGTCGCTAGCGGAGTCAATGCGTGATTTCAATCTGATAACGCCTTCACTGTCTAGTTGTATGCTCAGCGCTCGAAGTTTGCTGTCTCGTCCAACTGGTAAGTTTTTATGTAGCCGGCGCAGGTCATTCTCGAAACTCTCTGCCTGTGCGGCTCTCCACCAGAGTTTCTCCGCTGCCATCAAATGATGTGTCTCTAGAGGTAAGCGATTTAAATTGTTATCTGTTGCAGGTACCGCGGTTCATCGTTTTGGCAGTGGTCGTCGTGATGTCGTCGTTTTCCATAATTCGTCATCGTCAGATCGGTGCGTTCGTTTCATTCTGCCTGCGGTGGTAATAACGTGCCTAGCGCGGCACAGCTCGATGAATTGCAGAATTCTGCCCGTCGATCTCATGAGGCGTAACCAGGACGAGAATCTGGTCGCTTCCGGCAGCGCGTCGATAAGGCGTGGCGAACCGCGCGTGATTGTGGCCACACGCTCCTCTCCAGTGACCGGTAACTGCGTGGATTCTGGCTCCCGCGGCCAGGATTCCTCCGACTGATAGAGGAAGTCCGGCCCGCGGAACCAGCGGTGACTGCGGCCGAAGCCGCTCGGTGTGCCGCGAGTGGCATCATCAGCGACGTTAAGTGCGGTGGGCACCCAACGCCACTCGCTGACTTTAGTCTCCTCTTCTACCTCCGCCACCCGATGGGCAACGAAGGGTTTGTATGTGCGTGGCCCAGCCCTCAACCAGGCGAGCACGGTGCGCGAGTCTGTCCAGAAGACCCTGCGCGCCGGCTTCACGTCGTGCTCGGCCTGAACTGTGCGGGCCAAGCGGCAACCCAGCACCGCCGCCTGGAGCTCCAGGCGCGGTATCGATGTTATCTTCAGCGGGGCCACCTTTCCCTTAGCCATGGCCAGGGACAGGTGGACGGTGGCGTGCTCGGTAACAGCGCGCCAGAACACGGCAGCGACGCAAGTGGAACTGCTCGCGTCCACGAAGATGTGCATCTCCAGATGCACCGCGGTGGCATAGTACGGGTAACACCGCGCGATGGTAAGGTGTCGCAACTGTTTCACGTGGCCCAACCAGTCGAGCCACGCAAGATGTAGAGCGTCGGGAAGCTCGTCATCCCATCCGACGCCAAGTCGCCAGGTGTCTTGTAGGAGGCATTTTGCTGGCATGCTGACGGGTGTGATTAAGCCTAAAGGATCAAAAATTGACATTATGATCCATAGTGCTTCTCGTTTTGTAGGCCGTTTTGTTCCATCAATAATTTCAGGCTGAACTCTTTTCAGATCCAAGTTGAAAGTCAATTCATCATCCGCCGGCTTCCAAATAAGGCCAAGAGCTCTCTCGGATATTGGACCGCTCTGAAGTTTCACTTCGTTACTCTGTCTATTCTGCTCTGGTGCTAAAGCTTGTAACACTTCCGGTCGGTTTGAAGCCCATTTCTGCATATGAAATTTCGCTTGACGGTGAACATAGGCTACGTTCAGTGCAATTTTAATAGCTTGTTCGGCGGAGTCAAAAGATTGCAAGAAATCGTCCATGTAATGATTTCGAGATATGGAATTTGCTGCCTCTGGGAACTCATGTCGATACTCCTCTGCATTTCTATTTTTTATATATATTGCTGTGCAGGGCGATGAGTTAGCGCCGAAGATGACGCTGCGCATTCGATACTCGGAAGGAGGCCCCTCCCGCCGGTCGCCTCCCCATAAAAAGCGTAAGGCGTCTCTATCTTCCTCACGCATACTTATTCTTAGGAACATCTCTTTAATGTCACCGGTCACTGCGACGCATCTCTGGCGAAAGCGCATCAATACTCCTGGTAAAGATTTCAGCAAGTCAGGACCAGTGAGCAAAGCATCATTTAAACAGATTCCGTTGGTCCTGGCTGCAGCATCCAGCACGATTCTCGGTTTAGGCTTCGTGGGATTTATCACAGCAAAGTGAGGTAAGTACCAAGTACGGTGAGGATGTGGTGATGTGGTAGCTACCTCAGCATACTCACTTTTTATCAGGTGCAAAATTTGTTCTTCATATTGCTTTTTCAATTCGACGCATCTATCGAGCTTCCGTTCAATGTTAATGAGCCGTTTCACTGCTGATTCTCGACTATCAGGCAATACGATCTCGTCATTTCGCCACAGCAATCCTGTCTCGAAACGGCCATCGGACAAGCGGCGACTTTTTTCCTTGAGTATAGCCAGGGCACGTTCATTTGGATCGTTCTTAGGGCACCTGGGTTCGATTTCAATAGAGTCAAGGTCAAAGAAGCTCTTCATTAGCTCTTCTATTCGTTTTTCTTCATCATAGAGGACTGTAATATTCGAAACGATATGTACCTTTTGAGTTTTGTCTCTAGTCGGGCCATGAAGCACCCACCCTAGCTCTGTTAGTGAAGCCGCCGGTTGACCTTGCGCGCCGCTCTTGATTGATCTCGATACTATGAGGTTCCAGTTGTCCTGCCCAATCAATAAGGTTGGCGTGCCACGATTATATATTAAGTCTTGGGCAATTTCCTGTAGGTGCTCGCATGTGTTTATCAAATTTTCGTCTATTGACTGAGGTGAGAGATGTAATCGATCGATTGTTCGCGCAGTGAATATGTGCTCCTTTTGGCCGTGTTTTCCAGTGACGTTCAGTGATACGCGTTTAGATGTATTGGCACTGACTCGTGCTCCCGCGATGCCCTCTATCTCGAATGGCTCTTCTGGACCTGTGGCACCGACAGCTCTAGCCACATCATCCTCAATTAGAGTAACGGTAGAGCCTTCATCAAGCAGCGCGAAAGTGTCAAATGTTGCAATAGGACCTCGTACTCTTATAGGTATTACCTTCAACAAAGCCCTCTCTAACATCTGTGGTCGTGCTGAAGTGACAACAGCTGAATTGACGTCTCCAGATGGCGTCTCCTGCTTATCAGCTTTTTGCTTTACAGAGGTCTCACTGTGCAACAAAGGGTGATGGGATCCCTTGCATGAGTCTACGCCACAAGGTTTGTAGCTACAACGATGGCGGAAATTTCTCTTACATAAGCATCTAAAGCATACATTGTAATCTTTTGCTTTCTGCCATCTGTCACTGACCGTTAAGGCTTTAAAATCTGCGCAATCACGTGTATTATGCCCATCTTTACATACCGGACACACTGCAGTATTCCACGACTTCCCCCGTGTGGTGTTAGAGGGCGTTGCTGCTGCATATGCCTGTTGCTGTTTCTGTTGTGGTGGTGCGCGGCTGCTAATTGTCTCCGCCTGCGCATATCGGCTACAAAGTTCTGCTTCTCTGGAGAGGAAAGATGATATTTTAATAAGATCAGGCTCATCTTCTGGCCTCTCTGCCGCATAATCGTACCATCTGTATTTTATAGCCGGTGTCATCTTCTCTACGATCATTCTCACCCCTTCAGCGTTAGAGAGATAAAATTGTTTATTCAGGGCCTGTACTACTGCTACTATATTGCAAATGCGGCTAGCAAACACGCAGACATCGCGCGGATTATCAGTAAGACGGGGAAGAGTCTTAATTTTCTCCATTTCCGATATTACAATTGAGTCAGGACGTCCAAATCTTACCTCGAGCGATTGCATTACCTCTTCCGGATTAGTCTCACCAATAAATAATTTGATAGCAGCTTCCCTTGCTACCCCACGTAAGCTTTTTCGCAGTCGCATTAAGTTTTCGGTTTCAGTGTACTGCCGATGCGTATCGCGGTAGCTAGCCTTAAACTCCAACCATTCACTGCTTGTTCCATTAAAGTACGGTAAATCTTGCAAGTGTTTTGGCTGTAACGATACTGTAGCCCGGGCGGATTCAATGAGGGCAGCAGTGAGCGATGACATGTCTATTATTTGTGGGCCTTGAGGCACTATTGCATATGGTTGCTCCGGAGGCATATCCGTGTAGTTGCGTTGTCGAGGCGAGTAAACATCATGGTCGTCGGGAGCGCCCACCTTCGGTTGAGTATTGAGCCAGCTTTTAACAAGAAACGACTTATCTTATGTAGCGCAGTAGTCACTTTCTTCATCGGTAGACTGCGTCTCGATACTTCCTGCAGCTTTGCTTGAGCGAGGCGCTCCATTGCCTCCGCTCGCATCTTCGCTTTCTTAGACCGAGCAGACTTAGCCGACGACTTCGATTTCTTATCCTCTATAGACTGCTTCACTACGGGAACCACAGCTGGCGCTGGCATAGTTGATGCTGATACTGGCGGAGGTGGTTCTACTGCCTGGCTCCACCCAAGCGCAGTTGACGACGGGAATATTTTCTGCTATACGCTTAGATGTAACCGATCTCGTTGTCACTGGCGGCATTTTTCATTTATTCACAAACGCACAGGGACAAATAAGTTCATAGAATAAACACAAGTATGCAGTTCGATTTCGATTTTTTATTTAAAGTTTACACACGACGCGATTTTCATTATAAACTTTAACGTTCACACCGTTTTCACGCCAACACTTTCCACTACGATTCCAGTTCCACACAAAGTCTTTGACTTCGATAGTTTCGATTTCACAATTATCACGGCGACTACCATGAAAATTACGACGAGATAAGGGTCGACGTGATATTGCTTTATTCAGCCGATTGTCCAATTTTTGTGCTTAATCCGGCTCGAAGGACCAATTTTTGTGACGAATCGATTCCTGGTTCATAATAAAACACAAAAACTGTTTCTCAATGTGAAGCGTGGATGGTGGCTGTGCGAGTCATACGATTTCTAAATCAACATTCTTCGGTTTAAAGATTAACTAAAAAACTAAAACATATTTTTCTTGCAATAATAAAATTCCAAAGTAACGATCAAAGATAAACAGAAAAGACTACCATGGCAACGACGATTTCCACAGACTACCTATAATGTAGGCTCGCACAGATACCTCCTTGCTACCGATTTATTTGGTTAATTAGCTAATATACACAACAGGGTAACAAGAAGCGATTTCATCCCCGGTCCTGTCGTGCACAAATATTAATCTCCATTTTCATGTCGGCCGAATCTTCGAGAGCGGTGCAGAGGATTCACACAGCGAGGTTGTGCATATTGCATAACCTACGGGCTCTTGATTCATCAAGACATGCCTGATTGTCATCCTTCGAAACTTATTTAAAAGGTCATGTATTTCTTATAGATAATAGTATTTAATCTCCACGGTAGATGTATTAACTCTTTATTTACAGTTTTCCAAAATATTATGTTGCATCGTAACTCTACTTTATAATTATTGTAAAATCAAATATTGTAAAACAAACAAAGATAAAAAAAAGAAAATCCCTGAGGAGTTTCTTTGGGCTTCTTCTCTATCAGGTGTAATCGAAGTTTCCGGATGCATCTCAGGTGTGGACCCCCGTTATGAGTGTTATATTGACAAAATTGAAAAAAATCCAAAAAAATTTTTTACGTTTTGTTAACTTTAGGCACAGGTTGAAGTTACAGGATTATAACGCGAGTTGTAAGCACCACCATCTGCTACCCTTGTCGCGCCGACGTGAGGGGGCTGACTTGACATTTCTGCATAATCTGGTTCTGAACAAAATGGAATGCTGTGATCTTCTGTCTAAGATCAAGCTCCAGGTACCCACTCGTACTATTACCAGGCGAAACTACTTTATGCTTCAAGTGGATACATGTTTGACTAATTATAGACAAAATTCTTATTTTGTTCGAGCTTGCAAAAATTTTAACTGCAACTATTCTAAGGGTGTTGATTTATTTGCATCAAGACCAAATTTCTTTAAAAATTATATCACAACAACATTTTTTGATGACTAACCTATGCATTGACTTTTTTCTCAACTCTCAAGTTCTATAGATTGATATGGGATTTTCCCCTCCCCCTCCCATTTCTCTTTTCACCTTTCCCTGTTCCACCTTTTCCTTTGTCTGGTAGGTAGGTATATGATCTCTTAATTGTTATCATACTTTCATTCGGTCTATAAGTAAGTACTTATAATTACTAATTCAATCATTAAGCTCAACTGGATTGTAAATAATGTTCTACTTGTGAAAACTGTTAAAGGCTAGTTTGCTACCATGTTTTGAGCTATAATACGTTTCTAAGCTGTTTGTTTTCCAAATAATAAATATAAATAAAATAAATATTTTTAAAACTCCTAGTTAGTTATGAACGACAACATAATTCTAATATTTAATTATTTCCTCTGAGTACTTTAATTCTATAAAATTATTTTATAATTTAAATTATAATTTAAACTATTCCGATAAAGTAAATTCTAAATTCATAATCGTTTGAAATAACTTTCTCAAAAAATAGTTTGAGTTTTATTTATGTTTTTATTTATTAATCTATAATGTAGAACATAACGTAGGAAAGTAAGGGTAACGAGTTCTAGACGATTATCGTAGACTTTAATAACACAGATTTAGGTTTAGGATTAATTTATAGTTTGGAAATGGGGCTCAGAAGACGGTGTCATGATAAGCAGAAGAGGTTTATCATGACTTCGCTAATATGGTTAAAATAGGCGTAGGGAAATGGTAGAATGGGTTGTAAGCATTTCCGGTAGGAATGATAACATTTTTGTAACAGTGGGGAATCTTGGACTGAAAAAATGGTAGTGGGGAATGATAAAATTTTTGTACTAGTGGGGAATCTTGGACTGAAAAGTTGGTAGTGGGCCAAATTTGGATTTTATATGTTTAGACAGTACTTTTTAAGAGAATCCGATATATATATTTGAAGTATGGTTTTGAAGTACAATTAAGGGAAATAATATAACTTTTCCAAATCAAATATTTACATGATTTATTTTGTGAGAATTTACAGTTTAGTTGATAAGCGTGTGTGAATAGGCCTTTCAAAGGTTTAAATTGCAGTGAATTGTAGGATATGGATATTTTTGTTTACCAAATTATTTGTGTATTGATTAAGTGTTAGTTAGGAATTGTCTCATAACTTTAAAAGGGTTTGGATTACTACATTATCACAACGTACGGGTTCTACCACTATTAGGAGACGATCACTTGGCCATAACAAATCTAAAACATACAACATGCTTAGGTTAATCTTAGGTTCTTTCCAACGGTATTAGAATTGCTAGCGTTTATTTAATTGTAATTGATAGGTAGTTTAAACTTTAGTTAATTAAAGATTAGGCTAATTAAATCTAAATAAATAATAAGGGGGGGTTATTACAACATTTAATCAAAAATATTCTTTACCAACTCTTATTTCCGGATAAAAATACTCTCTCAGTGTATTGTGCACGTAATATGGGATACGCGGGACTAAGTCTTTTTATAATAAGAAGCCTTGTGAGAAATTTATTGTCTGATATTCTATTTATTGCTAACATTTCCAAGGTTGTCAGCTTCTTCCATGGTATCAGGTAACTTGGTACCGAGAGTCTCTGGCGTGAAGAACAACAAGATCCCGGAGACCAGTGCAAGTGAGCCAAACAGCACGAATGGAAAGCTCACGAATGTTGAAGCACCCTGGGGAAAAGTTTGTTTTTAAGATTTGAAACCCTAATTTTACTTAACATCATTTCCTACGACTTGCATAAATACTAACGATAGCTGGCGTAAGTGGCGCGATCATAGCGCCAATCCTGCCAATCATGGAGGAGCACGCGAACAGTTTGTGTCGGTGATTGGTGGGGTACAGCTCGGTCATGTACACGTAGATGGCAGTCGCCACCACACTAATGGCGCACTTTCCCACTAGGTAGATGAACAAGGCGAGCGCGTACATATCTGTAGAGCGTAGCAGCAGGATAAAATAGATAGTAAAAAAACTCACGGGCAGTTCAACATTTGGATGATGGATTCACAGTATTCACACATCATATTAGTATCAGCCGAAAGATGTCCACTGCTGAACATAATCAGGACCACATCTGCCCCCTTCTCTTTCTTCTCTCTTTCTTTAGGCTGATAAGGCGTAAAACTAATAAATACATGCGAAGTCAGGGCGGGTCAGCTAGTAACTAATAATTATTTGTTAAATTGATTTAATTATATATTTAATTGTTCATGTGTACAATACTTGCTGAGCGCTGGTGGCAAAATGTATCTGGCACAAATGATTTTCCTACTACTAAAACTTATCTACCGACATTTAAGAAAATAAATGATTCTTATTCATTTCCAAGACGTATGCCCTTAGCCAGCTCCTAGGGCACCCAAGGAAGGAGATGATGCTCCAGTTCATAAACCATGCACACAACATGCATAATTAAAGTTGATGAATTACGATTGTGGTAAATCTTGAAATGAGTGATTTACACGTTAGAACGATAACTAGAAAACGAGTCTTATACATACTTGTTGGTAGAAACACGTATATAAACTGACAAGCAGCACATATCCAATAAGCCCCCATCAGCACTGGCTTTCGTCCAATCCTGCTGAGCAGCAACGCTGATATCCAGTACCCGGGAATCTCTACTGCTGACACCGCGATGAAGTTCAAGTACTGATTACCGGACATATTAACCGCATTGATGGATAAACCGTAGTAGTCTATCAACATTGTGAGCCACATCACGGGTAAAACTATGCACCTTATCAAGATCTGCTTGTGCCTGAAGACGAGCACGATCAACCAGGGTTCTTGTGTCTTTTCCTGTTTGTCGGCAATCTTTCTTTTCTTTTCTTCTTCCGCTGTTTTTCTCAAAAGCGCAAGAGACTTTTGTGACAACTGCTTTTGATTCATTCGGGCAGCTTCTTTCAATTGCGTTTCGGACTCTTCGTAGCGACCCTTGCTCATGTACCAACGAACAGATTCGGAAATACACCAGCAGTATCCAATAGTGATGAGCATGGGTAAGTGAATAACGAGAGTAAGGGGTCTCCAATATGGTATCACCCAGGCTATCAAGCCCATAATCATGCCACCAAGTGCGAAATAGGACATCAAGATACTGCCAGCCATGACACGATATTTTGGACCCACAAGTTCCAGAACTGTCGACAAACAAACTAAATAACATGGCGCTTTCATAATTTTAATAGTCAACTAGCTTTTGCCCGCGGCTTCGCACGCTTGTGTTATGTTATTTTTACGTTATAGTCTAATAATAGATCATGCATTTCGTGCCAAACAACAAAATCCACTAAATCTTTTCGAAGCTGAGCACAGTAACCTGTATTAGTATAGGTATAGGTATAACGCAAGCATAGCCGTGAGTGGAAGCTATTTAAGCCATTACCTAAAATTGAATGTTTTGAGTCTAATATAGATTTATAGCAATAAAAGAAGTTTCAAACAAAAAACTACAATTTTATAAGTACCTCTTCATGTTACAACAAAAAGAAATCATCATCACTTCACTCAGGTCTTTAACAGAAGTTTCAGTAAGTTTTGTTTAGGTAGTAGTTACCTAAGCAGGCAGGTACAGTTTAGAAAAATATGGAAGAATCACACACGATGATCCTGTTTTGCTCAGTTTTACATAATTATTATCCGCGCGCTTTATGTTCCATTTACCATATTTTTTTTACCTTCTTAAGTTTGGTTCCATATGAATTGATTACCTAACTACCTACACATAGCCAGTGTCAATAATAAGTTTATAAATTGCTGGAGATATGCATTTACCTGTACAACGCGTACATAATTAATTTTCTTAATACTAATTAGGAATTACAAATACTAAACCACCACTCCTTAAAGAATCGACAGTTATAATTATTATTATGTCCACTATTTTCCACGCTATCTCATTCCCAACGTACCTACCTAGTGATGAAAGTGAGGAAGTAGGTTAAATCGTCACTACATAATTATTACTAACACCCAAATTTACTTACCTACTATAACTATAACCTTCTTGAAGTAACCGAGTAATCAATCATTTTCTGCTCCCGTGGTTTATTTAAAAGCCCACAGATCTAAAATATTTTAACTATTACAAACTTATTTCAACATGCAAGAAGAAGAAGAAGAAGAACAAATCAAAAACGAACGAACGTTACGCGCCAAGTTGTTAATTCGAGGATACAATTTTATTGCCATAATGAATACCTACATATTAATTATTATATCTAAGTACCTACCCTTTTTAAACATTTTTCATCAAATATTTCGTATCATTGGATAAATACCACCTCCGGCTTACTTTAATGCCAAAATAAAAAAGGTTTAAAATGCGTAGCAATGATAAGGGTATATAACTTAAGTAGCTATAAGTACTACAGGGGGTCTAGCAAAGATACCAACCACTAACGCTAACGCCAAACGCTAACTCCGAAACTGTATTGAAATGACATTCGCTGTGGAAAAGTTAGCGATTTCCGAAATGTCATCCTAGTACATTTTGGAGTTAGCGTTAGTGGTTGGTTTCTTTGCTAGACCCCCAGGTACCTTAAATCTTCAAGAATGTGTGTGTGTGTGTGATCAAGAATGTAGCATTAGCGCAAAAATAATTTTATCTAACTAATTAGAATGGTAACGTGTAGTAAGTTCATGTAAATAATACATTTTACCAGATCGCCAATAAAGAACATTGCTCCCGCCAAAACCCTATAAATCGAAAACATGAATAAAAATGTAAGCTTCAATATTGGCTAAGTATGATAATCGTGTGAAGCCTTATGAATAATAATAAAAGTCTAAGTACCTACCCTTTTAAACAGTTTTCATAAAATACTTCCTATCAATGGCTAAATACAAATTTTGTCTAATGCCAAAATAAAAAAGGGTTTACCTACAATGCGTAGCAAAAGCAAGGGTCTGAGTTTTGGCGGGAACGCGGAAAAGTTCACGTCGTTGCATTGTATTATTTTTCAAAATTTGTGCTTTTTCCAGTGTTAATGTTTAAAATTGGTGGCGTTTTACGCATTAAGTGCTGAATTACGAGCATGAGTGTGGTCAAGTGATATAATGTGGTGTAACGTGGTTTTTCGAGTTGCTTCCAAAATTCCATAGAAGCTTCTTGTAAAGTTGCCACCACTTTACTTGAGCATGACTTAGACTGGACTATGACCCGACTTAGACTGGACTATGACTATGACTAAGACTAAGACTTGACTACGTAAAATATTCTAAAACTCGATGAAAATATACAATACTTGACACTGGCTAAATACACTATGTGTGGAGCCAACATATAAAAAAAAAAATCAAGGGTCAATAGGCACAGATTACTGAATATGTTACTACTAAAGGTTAAGCTATAGGTACTATAAATACAATTTTAAATACTTATTTCGAATGGTAACGCGTAGTAGATTTTTGAAAACTAATACATAATACCAGATCGCCAAAAAAGAATTTTGCCCTCTCCAGAACCCAATAAATCGAAAACATGAATAATAATTTAGTTGTGTTTCAATATTGGCTAAATATGATATCGCGTGAAGCCTTAAAACTTATAAAAAAAGTCTAAGAAGTTTTTAGTTTTCTAAATTCCTTGTTCTCTTTGTCGTGCTCATATTCAAGAAGGTTCTCATACCTATCCTCTTTTTTTAGTTTAGACCACAGATTAACGAAAAAACTTATCTATATGTAAATACATATGATGTTTTTGGGTATAGGTACTTACATAATGAACACATTGTTTTTCTCTAATCTGCATTGCATCGAGCGCAGACGAAGTTATCGCGCGTTGTATTTCGCCGTAGCCCGAAATGTGTGATACACTGCCGATAATGCAGGCGCACCAATTGTTATTTACTGTTGTAAAACATGCATTAAATTACTTCCTTATTGCTTAGTGCAGTGGGGATTGTTCAGAATGAAATACAAAAATATAGGAGTTCCATACTCAAAGAGTAAATCCTTATTACTAAACCTCCGCTGTCCGTCTGTCTGTCGGTCTGTCCACCAGGATGTACTCATCAATCGTGATAGTTAGACTGTTGAATTTTTCACAGATGATATATTTCTGTTGCCACTATAATAACCGTGGTCCGTATTCAAAGGGACAGATAAAAAGACAAATAAAAAAAATTGGTTTTACTTCATATTGATAAGGAATTATAAATTAAAACTATTACAATTTATTTTTGTAATCACAAATAATACTCTCACAGTTTGCAAAACATATTTATTCGCCGACATGCAATATAACGCTACTGCTTCCCCCATTTTATTTAGCCCACGTCTGTCGCGCAGCAGGCAAACAAATTGACTGTGTGTCCAGGTTGGGGCGCTACAAAAACATCGAGGATAGTCAACAGAGATGTTTTTGCGCGCCAACTCAACAGCGAAGGTTCGGGCGTATATGAAGCCGTGCCATAAGTAGCAGAGTTTTTTTCTTTAATCTGTGCATCCGGATAAACCCGAGATAAAATTACCGTCAGTAGCAGTGTAGCAGACTAAAATTTTTTTTCTATCATCTATGGTTAGTAGCCAAAATATAACTTACCTTTTGACACTGGCTAAATACCTACACTATGTGTGGAGCCAAAATATAAGACAAAAAACTTACCTTGAGGCCTTGAAGCGGCCATCTTGTTAAAATCCCGTTCCGTTTCATAATGAAATCTTAATCATTTTCACCAAAAAAAAATTAACGATATATAAAATTTAATAAATCTTATGTTTTGCGCCGGGTTTTTCTTAGCTTATTAGTGAAAACCGCATGAAAATCCGTTCAGTATTTTCGGACTTGTGCCGTAACAAACAAACAAACAAACAAACAAACAAACAAACAAACAAACAGACAAAATGTCTAAAAAGTAGCTTAACGTGATCAGCGAAAAATTTCAAGCCAACCTGTGTCATTTTTTTTTTTGATATCTTGCATTTACAGATTTTTTTATCTCTACAGTTTTATTATATGTATAGATAGATAGATATAGATAGAAGATAGAATATAGAATAATGTATTTTACGTTAAAAATATGTTTTATCAATGAAATGAAATTAATAAAAATGTTCTGAAAAAGTTTCTATGGTTCTAAAGGAGTCACCTGATCAGAGCTGGATGGTGGGTCTGGTGGAGAGCACAGGTTAGAGGATAGTTTTTGAAACACAGATACGTTCAACTCATTAGATATAAGTATAGTCACAAGTCATATGATACCTTACCCAAAATATAAGTAGCAGTAAAAATGCCTGCGCCGAATAAAGTCTCCATGAAGTCTAAGATCAAGAAGCCAGTGTAAGTGGTAGCCCAGTACCGCGTGCTGCCGAGCCAGGCGGAGTTGAAGCAGCTGAGGGCCAGCGTCGTGCGCCGCCCCCAACGGTCGGAGATATAGCCCGTAAGCGGCAGGGCCAGGGACATGCCGAGAATGTGCACGAACCCGATCAGGCTGCGCCGCCATTCACTGCACCCGAGATCGAACTGAAAACAGTTTTTATAACTTTGTCGTGGTGATCTACCGAAGCATGAAGATGTAAAGTGCCAAGTTAAAACTGTGGGGAGCCGCTTACCTGCATGAATTGGGTTACCAACTTGCATTTCTTTACTTGATCATTAACTAACTAAGACACGATTTTTGGATAGGTATAACATTTTATGATACCACTGAAGATAAATGCTTACATCATAAACCACCGTCTGCGTATGCTCATAGACGCGGGTCTCGCACTCCCGCGTGGTGGTCGCATCGAACAGTACCGCGGGACAGGTGCCGTTCCCTTGGCTACTGGTAAGGAATGTGGCGTTACCGAATCTCTTGCAGCTGGCCAATGTACCGCCACTCGAGGGTACGGCTTTGTGTACCCACGGTGGAGCAAACTCTGTTGGTGTCGCATTTTCACATTCTGGGATTAAACATCTGAAACGTAGATAAACAGAATGTTGAAACTCGGCCAAATGTAAACCTGATGGTTCAAAACGAAATGATAATTCGGATTTTATTTTTGCTATTAAGGTGATTAGGTATTGTTAAAACAAAACATCTACGCATTTTGAATATCTTTTAATATTTTACGTTTAGCTAGACAATCTGTAGAATAACACTCTTAGGTTTCCTAGGTAACCGATCCACAGATGTCAATAGAACTGGTTGGAGGGTATGACCTCCTTACAGGTACAATGTTTTGCATAAATTGGCATCTAAAAATTGGAGAGATGCAGTCGCTATTTAGACTAAATTCATTGAAGATGTTACTGATATACAACTCGTAATACAACGAATGTAAAAACCTAAAAATTGGGTTTTTAACGGTTAAAATAAAATAGAGATCAACATGTGCACAGTTTTCTATGTGTCACGTTGTGAAGCAATAGATTTTTAATGGTTCTTAAAAAGATTAACATTTATATTATGCTTGACATTATTTGAAGCTTTCCTAAATTATGTAGGTAGGTACTTAACAGGAGCCACGCGCACAATATCCTTCTGCATGCTTTATTGATTTTGAAACTAAAAGGGGTATTGGTGATGAAAGGAACCTCCTATTAAAAAGACTAGTTCAGGCAACTAAAATAGAGAAAATAGATGAAACAGATTACGCTTATTTAATGTGAAATCTGTACATTTTAAAAAGCCTCTAGAACTGACCTTGTATTGATCCTCGCTGCTGTGAACAGATACAACTGCGCTTGGATCGCAGAGAATATGATTGCGACGGACACCAACACCAGGGTCCTGAGCTGATACTTCCCGAACTCTCCGACTTCATTTGTCAGTATCGTGTCCAGTTCCATCTTGGCACACAGCAGCTCCTTGGCCTCCTCCTCTTGTTCTTGGGACATTTTGACACTGGTTTTATTGTAATTTATTATAGGCTCAGATAATTTATAGGTCGGTAAGTAATAGCAGCTATTGCCAGCGTGCGTCCCTAATTGCGAATAATGAGTAGATACAATTTTTATTTATAAGCGAACAATGACTGGTTTTTAGAATTATTATTTATTGTAATATAAGCAAATAGGTATTTGATTAAATAAATAAATTTCTAAAACAATGTGTTTTATTTTGTCTGGCACGACTGAAGTATGACACAAAATGTTTTGAATGTTTTCCACTAGATCCTTCACGCTAGTTCTAATGCTAATGTTATATGCATGATAAAAGGTATGGCAAATTATGCTAATGATGAGACCGTACTGCTTATTTCGTTTTGTACGTTTTAAGCCAAGAACCCGTCTCATCTACAATCTACGACATTTCTTCGTTGATATTTTAAAACAGGTATTCCGTAAACCTAATCTAGAGTTAACATCTGAGCAACATGTAATTTCAAAATAATCAAAGACTTTTTATTTTATCTTATATACCTATGTAATAGGGGCAATTCTGTGAAAATAATGCAAGGTAAGTAAAAATGCCTCGATTGGCCTCGATGTAACCTAAGCACCTGGAGCCCGGATCGACAGACAAAATAAAATAATTGTGCTATTATGCAATTCAGCAGTCTATAACTCTGCATGCAAACATCCTGGGGTTTGAGGTAAAAACCGTAAGGAAACCAGCATGTTCAAGCATTACAAACATTCGAGAACCTCTGTATACCAACCCGCTCTTGGCCAGCGTGGTGGATCTCTCGTGGCGTGTCTGCAATCTTTCAGAAGTGCCATATCCCAGTTTAAGGAACATTCTAACCAGATGACTAGAAGTAGGTATACACAGGTGGCCCGATAGTAGGCGCCATACATGAGTGATTCAAATTACCAGATAATAAAATATCTAAGTAGAAATAGCTTCGGAAAAATTATTCAAAATAATTTGAATACTTAAACGAAGTTGACAAACAACCTCCAAAGTCTCTTTATCATGAAATACAATTGTTGTAAGATACTTATTCATGTGATAACACGGCATGGCATGACTAAGTACATTGTGTTTGAAATTCGGTGCGACAATGGTTGCTGATCGGATGCCCGCAGGCGCCGAGAGAAAAACCGGCTGAAACAAACTCATTCTCAGCTCAGCCAGTAGCGTTGAAAACGCCTTAGCAATAGAGCACTAGGCATCTGACTATTTCTGATCCTGAATTCAATTGAAATTTATTATATATACTTAGAAAATAGTTTTGGGAAAAAGATTACTTTTAATACCATAATATATATACTAAACTAAACTTAAATAACTTGTATGTTTTACTTTAATTTCCCAGTATTTCAAAAATATCAGTAGACTCATCGGAAGACGTGGGAACGGACAGATTTACCCTAATACAAGAGGGAATAATAAAAGAAGGAAAGGCGTAGCCTACGCCCGTAGGTACTTAAAAAAACACGCTGTATTTAATTTAAAAAACAAATATTGTTGTTTTTATGTCGTTGCTAAGAATTGAATCCAAATCCAATGTTTGAGGAAAGAGCCATCATTATCATCAGCCCGTACATGTCCACTGCTGAACATAGGCCTCCCCCAGAGGGCGCCACTTTGAGCAGCTACTCGCCTCCTGCATCCACCAACTCCCCGCGGTTTCCACCAGGAGAGGAAAGAGTAAACTTAAAGAATAAAAATGATAAATACCTACACATACAAACAGAAACCGAAAAATACGTAAGGCACCGGGCGGGGGACTTTATACTACACAGTGATAAAAGATAATACTACCTGACATACCTACTACTTAATTTTATAAATTATTTAATGATAGCGTACCATCTAGCTGTAGTTTATTTGTAATCGTGTGAGAAGCAAGTAGCGCCATGACTCCATCTACAAAGGAAAACCATGGAGCCGGTGACACAGCTGGGGTAGAGTCTAAGAGGAGAGTGGACTTGGACTCCATCGTTAAGGAGCTGGGCGAGTTTGGCCTGTTCCAGTTACTGCTAGTGATAAAGTGTGCTGTAGTGGCCATCTTCGCGGCTTGGTCAGCTTCGGAGTACTTGTTCACCACGGCCAGGATCAGTACCCGGTAAATATTACAATATCAGTACATTTTGGGTTTCACATAAAACTATGAATTTTAAAGTCTCTTTCATCCAACAGACTAAGGTACCTTAGAGACCTACAACTGTTGGATGAAAGAGGCAAGTGATCATTTAAAGCGGCGTTCTATGGGAAAGCTTATGTTCAGCAGTTGACGTCTTCTGGCTGATGATGACGATGAAAAGTGCACCTAAACTAGTCCCAAAAGAGCTGACCAAACTAAAAATACCACCCGTACGCTGCGCTCGCCGCTTATCTCTATTTTTTGTTTCTGATCTGCGTGTCGCACTGCTTTCACACCATTAATTTTGTGTCGCACTCTGCGTATGCTATCTGATGATATACAACAATCATCGCATAATTATAATATTTTCCAGGTGTTTGATCCCCGAGTGCGAGTCCGGCGTAAGCCCGGAGTGGTACCCCCCGTGGGTGCTCCACGCCATCCCAGCCGGCCCCGGGGGCGCGCCCGACGCCTGCCAGCGGTTCGCCGGGAACTCCTCGCTCGCCGCCCCAGACCACACCTGCCCCGTTACACTCTTTGATCAGGACACGGTACAGGACTGCGAGGACTACGTCTACGAGAACACTAATACCATTGTTTATGATGTAAGTCTTCAACTGATATATACACACACTTCTTGCTCACATTACTTAATATTCAAATCACATCACTTCATCGCCCGAAAGAGGTCTACTACTGAACTCAGGCTTCTCTTATAAAATGCAAGTTTGGACACTTATCATAGGGTGCTTGCCATTATCACCATACATGACTAGGTGGCTTGGAGATCGAAGATTTTAATCTACTGAGGAAACTGCTGCTACCCGTTTCCTGGAAATTCCCGTAGCCGGCTCTTATGGCACTCATGGGTGGGAGACGGGGTGGTCCTATTCGCAAACCAGGACCACACATAGTATTCATGTGATTAGTATCACACAACATACGACAGCATGTCGCTGGTCTTTTATTGTACTTAATTTAAAGCTTTGTAGGGTTTTAGGGCCATTTTACACTATCTATAAATATCATCTTATGCAGTTTGATCTAGCTTGTGATGAGTGGCGGCGTACGTTGATCGGGTCGTTGCGCACTGTCGGCAACCTGGTGGCGATGCCTATCATGGGGTACATCTCGGACCGGTGGGGGCGGCGCACGGCGCTCATCATCAGCGCCTTCAACAGCGCCTGGCTCGGCGTCACGCGCTACTGGGCAGACACGTACGTCGGCTTTGTCATCTCCGAAGTCGTGGAGTCTACCATAGGCTCCGGGGTTTACACAAGTGCTTATGTTCTTCGTAAGTTTTCATGAATATATTTAATTTCTTAAATTGCATTATTTAGTCTCTCAAAAAATAACATGTACCTATAATTTTTAAAATATTCTACAATGGGTGTTCTATGCGTAATTATTATTGTTACAGTAATAGAAGTCATGGGCACAAAATATAGAACAGCCGCAGCCGCCACGTTGTCGTCCTTTTGGGCTGTAGGTCAAATGACCCTGGGCCTTATTGCTTGGGGAGTTCCGCACTGGAAATTACTCACCTTAGCGCTTTACATACCGCAATTCCTGGCAGTTACATATATCTGGATAATGCCAGAGTCACCGCGATGGTACATGAGCAAAGGAAAGTACGAAGAGTCGGAAGCAGTTCTGTGTAAAATCGCCCGTGTGAATAGGAAGCAGCTATCACCAAGATCATTGCAGTTATTGAGACAGACGGCCGAGGAGGAAAAACTGAAGCAAGAGCTGGTTAAGGAGAAAAATGCTAATGATCCGTGGTTGATAGTGCTTGTATTTAGGCATAAAAATATATTGTTAAGATGTGTAGTTGCTCCCGTGTGGTGGATCACGAATACCTTTATCTACTATGGCTTATCGATTAACTCTGTGAATATATTGTCTGGGAACCGTTATCTAAATTATGTGGTGGTGTCCGCTGTGGAGATTCCAGGGTTTTGGACTGCGATGCTATTAATAGGCAGGATTGGCAGGAAACCAGTCCTTACTGGAGCCTTCTGGGTCTGCGCCGCTTGCCAAGTGGCTTACATTTTCATACCGAACGGTAAGCAGAAACGAATGAAGCTATATTACTGGTGTGGGTTTTCGAAAAAGCACTTATTTCGTCGTCTCTCTCACAGATTACTACGGCTTGGCTCTGGCATTCTACCTGATAGGGAAGTACGCCATCGCCAACGTCGCCTTATCGCTGTACGTGTACACGGCTGAGCTGTACCCGACCAAGTATCGACACAGTCTGTTCGCGTTCACTTCTATGGTGGGCAGGATAGGTGCCATTGTTGCTCCGCTGACGCCAGCCTTTGTGAGTATAAACAAAAGCAATTTTGTTGGTATTCAGCAGAGATTTCAGAAGCCATACTGAATTGTAAGAGTCACCATTTTAAGTAAATAAGAAACTCTAAAGGTAAACAATTTTTTAAAACCAAATGCAAAAAACAAAATGAGTCCAGAAATTATCTTACAATATTTAATTTCAACACAGTACTTTATCTATATACCTACTTCCTTGCTTGCTTAGCTTTTACAATATTTAAGTAGTACCATTACTTAAATATTATCTAATCATTGTGGTATTGTTATGCCAATACAATACCGACCGATGTCTGTTATCTGATGCTATGGCAATTTCAGAATGCGAAAAAGTTTTTCATATTCGTGGAGTTAGGTTTGAGTTTGGTTTAACCTTCAAAGAAAAAACTATCTTGGGACTGGTTCCAGGGCGAAGCAACCTTCGAGAGCTTTCCATTCGTGCTGTTCGGATCATTCGCGCTGGTCTCCGGGATCCTTCTATTCCTCACGCCGGAGACGCTAGGTACCAAACTGCCTGACACCATGGAGGAGGCGGAGAACCTCTACAAGAGGCCACATTAGCAAGGACTTAATTATTAAACTTAAATTATGACTGAATGCTAACTTAATTGTGAAAATGACTTATTTATAGTAATACTCCACCTATCTAAGAAAAAAATATAAAATAATGTAAGGACTACCATTTCCTTTTCTTTTTTCTGTACTTACTTCACTTTCAATTTTGTTTATTTGCATGGAAATACGTATAACTTTTTTGATTTGCATTCCACAATGACGTTTACAGGTGCTCGTTTCTTCAAATTTCAGTTCATTGTTGGATCTTGTCGGGCACGTAAAGTTAGAAGAGAGGAGGATATAATATCATTATTTCTAACATGCATATCTATCCGAGTGTTTTCTCATGGTAGAACACTTAGTAGACGAAGGGGGGGCCCTCACTGCGTCTTCCAGTTCGCCACTTGGAAACCTCTTACTTCCCCATGGGTTGTCAGTTCTACGAGCAATTTGGCCTGCCCAGCTGTCATTTCAACTTGCTAATCCTTCTGAGAGGTATATCGGTGACTTTAGTAATTTTGCTGTTTTCATTCATTATTAATTTACTATATAATATGAGAAATAATAATAATAATCATTTATTTCAGGTAACTAGACCCATTACAATAGAATTTAAAAAAATCAACTTAATACTAATATTGACCAATGTTTTAGCATAGTAAAACAATGGTCATTGATCGATCTTATAATCACATTACCCGACTTAGAGAGAGTGTCTGTAAATCTGGCAATGCGATGTCTGATCAGTGCATCGAGAGCCGGCACGCGGGCCTCCGCAAACATCGTTGAGGCGCTGCACCACCGCGGGAGGCGGAACATTATGCGGAACGAATTGTTGTACTGCACCTTAAACGTCCGGTAGCTTTCCTTTTTATAAACAGACCATAGCTGCGGGGTATAAAGGACCGTACAATACGTTTTGAAAAGCAGAACTTTTGCCTCCCTCGAGCAGCCAGCAAACTTCCTACCGAGCATATTAGCTCTGACAGCAAGAGACCGTCTAAATAATATAACGAAATATGAGAAAATGAAATGAAACCAATAAAAATATTATTAATTTAATAACAAAGTAGGCACAAAAATAAATTTACTCGACTTAAATATTAAGTACCTAATATTAATAATACTAAGTAATCAAGTTCAATGAGCTGACAGCCACTGGAATTACTCGCAATATCAAAGAAGCAGGTAGTTCTAATGAGAGCTACAAAGGCTGTGAACACTTTGTTAATACAATCATAGTTTAGGTACATAGAGTCTACGTCATGCTGCGTCTGCGCTGCGTGTCAAAGGACAAAGTGTTGAAATGTCTACATATCATTCGCATACAAAATATAATATCTATTCACGTCGTGCGCGACTAGATGCTCTTCGATCTATTCTACTATTAGTAGCGCTGTTATTTCAAAGCTGCATAATTATAATACACAGGTTTTCATATTTCAGTCTCTTCGTCCTTAAAAGCTATACTATTCACTATGATGTCGTATTCGCCTTCTTTTGAAGGTTCTCCGCCTGCTCCATTGTATCAGGGAGTGTGGTGCCGAGGGTCTCCGGCGTGAGGAACATTAGGATCCCGGAGAGCAGCGCGAATGAACCGAATAGTACAAACGGGAAGTCATCGAACGTAGAGTCACCCTGAAACCAAGGCACACACAAATAGGTCAATGAACAACTGAAGACCATTGATTGCAATGTCGTTATGCAAAGTCAGCCTTCGGGTGGTTCCAACATTCTGAGCCCAGATAGAACTAGCCCCATAATTAAAGAAGGAAAGGAAGGACTTATGAGCACACAAACCATTCACAGACTTTGTCCCTGATCATGATTTTTGAAATGGCCTTATTAGACTATTATTATAGATTATTAGGTACTTAAATTATAATTATAAATTCTACCTACATTTTTACTAAAAAATGAGAATTTCTAACTGTGTACCTATAATTATTTATCTTACTACACGCAAAAAGACCACACCGTGGATCTAATACACCCAATTGTATCTTCGTGGTATAATGATTGAATTCAGATGCCTTTTGCTATATAAAACCACATCTTAAAATAATCGTAAGTAGACTTACAAAAGCTGGTGTGAGCGGAGCGATGATGGCCCCAATCCTCCCCACCATCGAGGAGAACGCGAACAGACTGTGTCGGTACTTGGTGGGGTACAGCTCGGCGGTGTACACGTACACTGACGTCATCACGATGGCAATGCAGTACTTGCCGATCAGGTAGAAGGTCAGCGACAGGCCGTAGTAACCTGAGAAATAGAAGATAACACGCTGAATATTAATTTAGCGCTTGTGCAAGTATGATATTCACGTTACCTATAAGCTAAGTCATCTGCATCAGTCGTATCAATATCAAATGGTGACGGTAGCTTACTTGGTAGTGTGGGCGAATTACGATCTGTGGGTAGCGGGACCAAATTCCTCAATAAACTTGAGCTTTCAGTGGACGAAAACAACCACAGCGTGTTGGTAGGGCAAGTGCTCAAGCCCCAGTTAAGAATCCGTCACCAAGTTCTTACTCTGACTTATATAAAATACAGAGGTGAATATTAGAATTTGAAAAGAAAATATATTTGCGGCTATTAAATTATTATTACTCGGTGCAACATAATAATATTTTGTTGTGACTGTTTAAACTTATACTCACCGTCGGGTAAAAAGATGTACGCCACCTGACATGCAGCGCAGAGCCAAAAAGCTCCGGTCAGGACTGGTTTCCTCCCGATCTTGTCCATCAGGAACACTGCCGTCCAATACCCTGGAATGTCTGCAGCTGCTACCGCTACATAGTTCAAGTAGCGGTTCCCCGACATATTCACAGAATTTATAGACAGGCCATAGTATATGAAAGTGTTCGTGATCCACCATACGGGAGACACTACACATCTCAGCAATATTTTCTTATGTCTAAATACAAGCACTATCAACCAAGGTTCATTCTCTTTTTCTTGCTTTGAAAGCTCTTGCTTTTTCTTTTCCTCTTCAGCTGACCATCTCAATGCTTCCAATGACTTTGTAGATAGCGTTTTTCCGTTCACATCGGCAATCTTCTGCAGGACTGCCCCCGACTCTTCATATCTCCCTTTGCTCATGTACCAGCGCACGGACTCCGTCATGATCCAGAAGTATGCGATGGTGATGAACTGCGGGATGTAGAGAGCGAGGGTTAGGAGCCTCCAGTTAGGAACCCCCCACGCGATTAGGCCCATGGTGATCTGCCCTACTGAGAAGAATGTGTTCATGGTGGCTCCGGCTGCTACTCTGTACTTAGGACCCACAACTTCCATCACTGTAAAAGTATTTTACCAAGGTTAAATTTTTCATTTCATTGTACCGTTTCTTACTAAGTAGATAATTTATTACTATTATCCATGAGAATTACAATTTCCTCGTAAAATTTGCATCTTATCGATGAAATTTTATCGTAATTTTATCCTACTTTGTTTCTGTTCTAAGACCGCCTTTAAGTAGTTTTGTTCCATTATCTTCACAATCTTAAAAATAGACCAGATACCATACATTACATAGGTCAATAATCATGTGCATCGACGACGCGATGCTATCAGAAAAGCATATAAGTACCTAGGTGATTTGTAATCAGACGCGCATGTACTTGTTCCTGCGTTTTGATGCTAGCTACGTAAATCTTTGTTCTTACATTCGTTTGAATTCATCATACAAATGGAACTCAAATACAAGTTTCATCATAAGCACGCACCATCGCAGACAATTTCAGTTTGTCTCGTTGACTACATACATATACTTCATATCATCAGGGCAGTTATTCCCTATCGATTCCTTACTTCGAAACTACGTGAATTCCTTTTCTTACATAAGAAATCTGGGAATGAAACGAAAACAAAACCGCGCGAAATGAATTTGGAATTGACGCGATTTGAACTATCAAAAATTATATGTTTTACCGAGACGCGTTCCAAAACATCAACACATCAAAAGATATGACCACAGCGTTAGATGTATCTTCACTCTATATTAAAGTTATCTAGTTCTCGTTAAAACGATGTATTCGTGTGATGAACAAGGCCTGGTTTCAGGATAGCTGCAAACCACTATTTAAAAAATGTAACATCCTTCCTCTGCCATGCATCTACATCAAAGAAATTTGTATTTTCGTTAAAGCTAATTCACTTTTTTTCCATAAACGCAGTGAAATTATTAAACGACAGAAAAGAGCCAAATTTGTTAACCTACTGCATCAACCTCCTTGTCGTAAAGATATATATAAGAAAAATGTCTACAATATGTGCATATCAATATATAACTGTATACCTAATGATTTAAAAATGTTAACAGGCAATTTATTCAAGAAATCTTTGTATGACTGGTTATTACAACACACATTTTATAGTGTTAAGGAATTTCAAATGTACTGTAACAAAAATACTTTTTAATATTTGCACACTTGCATGCAAGTTGAACGCAATATGTCTACATATGTTATTTTAAGACCTTCCTTGTGAATTGTGCTTGTGTTCTCGCAAATAAATGATTGATTGATTGATTGATTGGTTTATTTTGAATAAAATATACTGACATAAGTGGTCATATCTTTTGATGTGATGATAACTGTTTCGGAACGCGTCTCGGTAAAACATATGATTTCTTCAAATTCATGTCGCACGGTTTTGTTTTCGTTTCATAGCGAATAGAGTTTTGCAGATTTCTTATATATGACAAAGAATTCGCGTGGTTTCGAAGTGCGGAATCGATAGAGAATAAAGGCCGTGCTGAAATGTCTATTGCTGAAGATAGGCTTCCTCCATAAAACGCCACTTTAGATGCTTATCATAGTGGGCTTTGTCATAATCACGACGCTTTTCAAGTCTTGGTGATCGTAGATTTGGATGTATCTAGGACAATGTTACTGCTTGTTTCCTGAATATTCCCCTAGCCAGGTCTCGCGGCATCCACGGGAAGCTATGGATCGGCCTTATTCTCACGTCAGGGCAATTACAGGACACGTTAACTGATACTCACACAAAATATAAACGCTTGTAAAACCGCCGGAGCCGAAGATGGCTTCGACGACTTCTGAAATGATAAACCCGATGAGTGTGTCGGCCCAGTAGCGGGTGACGCCGAGCCAGGCGGTGTTGACGGCGTTGATGGCAAGCGCCGTGCGCCGCCCCCACCGGTCCGAGATGTACCCGGTGATGGGCAACGCTAGCAGCACGCCGATCGTGCGGCAAGATCCGATCAATGTCCGTCGCCATTCATCACAGGCTAGGTCAAACTGAAAAGAACAAAATACTTCTTTTAATTTATTTAAATAGCTTTTCGTCCTATGTGTATGACATGGTTAGATGGCCGTGAATGGTGTTATAGACAAGGCCTTTGTGCTAATTGTTTGCGACTCGAATCTCAGGTATGATTTGCAGTCTTCTCATGACGGCCAGTTGTTATTAACTTTTGAAACGTCAAGGTGATCAAATTCAATAGATTTAAATTCGTAATAAAAATTAATTTATTGCTTAGTTAGACTCTAAACTTTTTTTTTGTTAATTGTAGATCTAACTTTTGGGTCTGCTTTCCATTGCAGTGTGTCTACAGGAGATCAAGCGTTCTATTCTTGAGATTTAATAACTTCACATTATAAGACATAAGCATCATGATCATTATCAGAGGTAAATTTTAAATTACTAATTCAAATCAACACCAAAATACTTTGAAAAAATCTAATGAGTACCTATACGAAGTAAAAACAATACATATTGGTGTTAATGATTTAAAACAAGGGACTATTGGAGTCACTTACATCATAAACAACAGTATTAGTGTTCTCATAGACGTAGTCCTCACAGTCCTGCACCGTGTCCTGATCAAAGAGTGTAACGGGGCAGGTGTGGTCTAGGGCGGCGAGCGAGGAGTTCCCGGCGAACCGCTGGCAGGCGTCGGGCGCGCCCCCGGGGCCGGCTGGGATGGCGTGGAGCACCCACGGGGGGTACCACTCCGGGCTCACGCCGGACTCGCACTCGGGGATCAAACACCTGGAAAATTAAAAAATACTGACGTAAATTGGTACCTTTATTCTGAACTTAGTCAATAGCAAACCCAGGATCATATTTTAATCAACCATCAGCGGCCGTACTGTGAGCTCTTAGCGCGATCCAAAACAGAGCGTATATTGGATAGCTTGTCAAAATCTTCATACAAAAAAAACAAAACGATCCAAGATAGGCTCCGTTTTGAATCGCGTTAAGAGCTCACAGTACGGCCTCAGGTACCGTAACACAATAACATTCAAAGATGAGGTTACCTCTGGAGATTAAAATTCACTTAACGGTTTAACACTACGCCGATATTCTATTAGATACGATGAAAATTTAAAATTATTATTTTTTTGATAGGCTGACGATTTACTCTCCTGAAACTATTTTTTCTAGTGGTAAGTGACGAAGCGGTCTAGGATGTAACATGCTTGCCTAGAAGGCTACCTATTTATCCAGTCTGGTTTTGTGTATTTGTTTGTGTTGGCGTACCTGTTCACTCTAAGTTTCCTTTTACTAAGCTGGAATTTGATTTTGTAGTTGATAAGTATAATTTTATCTTTATATTTTAATAGGCCCGCAATTGACCGCAATCTCGCCTGGGCGGTTATTCTCTACCGATTCCTTACTTTAAAACCACGCGAATTCCTTGTCTTACATAAGAAATCTGCAAAAGTCTATTCTCTATGAAACGAAAACAAAACCGCGCGAAATGAATTTGGAATTGGCGCAATTCAAACTGTCAAAAATTATATGTTTTATCGAGACGCGTTCCGAAACATCAACAGATATGACCATTTATGTCAATATATTTTATTCAAAATAAAGATAACTTTAATGTAAAGTGAAGGTATATCTAACGCTGTGACACGATGTGAACAAGACACGATACCGACGTGGTTTCGAATCGTGTGGAATCTATGTTTCCATAGAGAATAACCGCCCTGATGGAATGTGACGATACGGTCTACGATGGTACATGCTTGCCTAGGAGATACCTATTCACCCGCGACTTGAAGAGCTCCAGATAATATAATCTAGGCTGGATATCTCATGTTTGTTGCTCACCGTGTGCTAATCCTGGCTGTCGTGAAGACATACTCCGAAGCGCTCCATGCTGCGAAAATGGCAATAATAATGGCCAATATTAGTACTCGGAGTTGGAACCAGCCAAACTGGCCGATTTCTTCCACTAGGATCGTGTCCAAGTCCACTTTGTTCTTTGTCTTCTCTCCCACCACTTCCTCTGGGTATGGATCTTCTTTGACCGCCGCAGACATGATGTTTCGGTGCTTCTAGTTCAGCCGACTGCCTTGAAACTAAATCAATAAAACTTCCGCCGTTATTTATAACTTTAAATTAATATCTTATACTAACTCCGATAAAATGTCACCCGCTTTGTCTGGAAACATAAATTACCCTTAATTACTTTATATGGCTTTTGTGTATGGCTGATAAATTCATAACTATGTAAGTACCTATGACTTGCACTAATGTGGGTCATTGCATGCGCACGTCGCGTCGCGGCTATGAAAAAGGAAATAGACGCGTCCAGTATTCTTATCGGTATTTGACAGAAAGATTTTACAGTTTATTATTTAACGAAGTCATAAAACATGAAAATGAGTACACGATATTCATCATTAACAGCCTGAAGACGTCCACTGCTGAACTTAGGCCTCCCCCAGGGAACGCCACTTCGAGTGGCGGCTTGCCTCCTGCATCCATCGACTCCGCTGACTTTCACCAGATCGCACGATATAGTAGGTAGCCAACTTATTAGGTTTGTCTATCACGTTTTTTTTAAATTTAATAACTACTTTTTATTACTCTTGATTGTCATAACAATTATTGTTTCTCTTTTCTTTAGTCAGAGAGATCAACAGAACATTAAAAAATGACGCTTTGCAGAAAAACGAAGCGCTTTTATTTTCGTGCTCTGTGAGTTAGTAGAATAAACAGATGTTTTGTTTTTTCTCCATCGTCAACTTGTAAAATAATCCAATCCTAGACAGAGCCACTTGTGAGTCTGGTCATTGGCTTTCCTTATCTCACTCTCTGTTAGAAAAACCGACTTCACCTGTAGAGCGTCATGAACAGCGCGCTTGCAGAGTCGCAACCAAAAACACTGTGCCCAACTGACGTGTTTTGTTGATTAAGCTCACCATTATTCTAGATGGTTGCTTTGGTAAGCATGTATGCTATTCAAATTGTCATCGCCTTCTATACCTAGTTTTTGGGTTGCCTTTAAATTTAGTTGTGGATTGAGACAATGCCAAATCAAACAACAGTTGGGTGCGCTACCTACCGGCAGTGGGCTGGAGCATTTGGACTGTCTATAGGCCGTTCTGGCTAGTTTACAGTTCAGTTGTTATTTGTAGCAGGTAGTGTAGTAGTAGTTCTAGTCAGTGTAGTAGTTAGTTCGAGTAATAAAGGCACATTGCCCGTTTAAAAAATACAACAGTTGGTTCCTAAGGCATGTATTTGAGATCACTTTGATTGTGGTTTCTTGCCGAGCATTTCGGCTTCCTCGATGGTGTCTGGCAGCTTGGTGCCGAGCGTCTCTGGCGTCGTGAAGATGAGCAGCCCAGACAGCAGCGCGAACGAACCGAACAGCACCGATGGGAATGGAGCCCATACTTCCAACGCCTGGAATCAATACAATGATGGTTTGGAAATACTGACAAGAGTTTTAGATGGTTAAACTGTAAGAGGGTGCAAATCAAAGTAGATAACATCAGGTGTATTTTGCGGCAACGGTAAAGTAATTTCTGTAATGTACATTATGTCTTCCACACACATGTGGGTTGCTCCAAACTACCAAGGTTCAGACAAACTTATTACCAGTGCAGGCGTGAGCGGCGCCGTGATGGAGCCAAGTCGCCCCACCATCGAGGAGAACGCGAACAGGTTGTGTCGGTACTTGGTGGGGTACAGCTCGGCGGTGTACACGTACACTGACGTCATCACGATGGCGATGCAGTACTTGCCGAAAAGGTACAGGGTCAGAGATAGGGCGTAGTAACCTGGGAAACAGTAAGTAAGTCAACGATAACACTGATAGCAAGAAAGAGTTTCTACATAGTTTCTAATATTTTGATATTGAATGAGATAGAGCATCTGTTTGTGTCGTAGGCTACAGAATAGGCTACAGATATTTTGATGATTATTTTTCATAACTTAACTAGAAATAGTGGTAGTGAATCAAAGAAGTGACAGCTTATTAACCCACCGTCTGGTAAGAAAGCGAATCCAAACTGGCAAGCAGCGCATAACCAGTACGCGCAGATAAGCACCGGCTTCCTGCCGACGCGGTCCAGCAGCAAGATGGCCGTCCAGTAGCCGGGGATCTCGATGGCAGCCACCGCCACGTAATTTAAGTACCGGTTCCCTGACATGTTGACAGAGTTGATTCCCATTCCGTAGTACACCAGCGTGTTGGTGATCCACCAGATCGGGGACACCAAGCATCGCGACAGGAGCGTCTTCGACCTTAACACAAGCACAATCAGCCACGGCTCCTTCGGCTTTTCAATCAGCTTCTCCGCCTCAGCGGTGTCTCTCAAAGCTTGTAATGACTCCGGAGAAAGCTGTTTCTTGTTGGCCTTGGCGACTTTTTGGAGGATTATTTCAGATTCTTCGTATTTTCCTTTGCTCATGAGCCAGCGCACGGATTCGGAGAGGATCCAGAAGTAGCAAATGACTAGCAGTTGTGGCGCGTACAGGACCTGCGTGAGGGGCCTCCAGGCTGGCACGCCCCATGCGATCAGCCCGAGGAACACCTGGCCCAGGGCGAATAGGGTGGAGATTGTAGCACCGGCCACCACTCGGTACTTGGGACCCACTAGCTCCGTTACTGGAATGTACAGTAAAATTGATCATAACATCTAGTATTTTTTAACTTTGCTTTATAGCTATTAGTGTTTAATGAGATTTTGACCCGGACACACAAGAAGTAACAAATTAACGATGTAAAAACTAGTACCCGACTATTAAATAAAACGACCCAACAATGATGAATAAAATAACATTTAACATACCAAAATAGTATGAAATGGATCCATTCTCTGTAGTCCATCCAAATTTAAAACTGTTAAAAAATCTATCTTCCGCTATATTATAAAAACAGCCGATTATATATATTTTTTTTTAGTTTTAAGAATCCAGAGATGACCTGAATCGAGCATCCGGTTAAACTTATTGCTTCAAAACTCAATACAGGCTTCCAAAACAGCAGATTTTCCGGTGTTTTTTAGAAGTTTCAGGATGTCTATTGGGGAAACTTTCCTACCAATTTTTAGCTTGTTATTTCAAATAGGTTCCGGCAACTTTCTGTCATTGACTGAGTAACATACCTAGCGCAGCGCAGCGTAGGCAGACTATCTAGGTGGACCGACGACCTGGTGAAAACCGCGGGGAGCCGATGGATGCAGGAGGCGAGCAGCCACTCAAAGTGGCGCTTTCTGGGGGAGGCCTATGTTCAGCAGTGGACATCTACGGGCTGATGATGATGGTAATGAACATACCTAGAATATAGCATGAGGAGTAAGCACCGGCGCCCACTGAAGACTCAAGCACCTCGAGCGCTAGAAACCACTCATAGGAGTTGACGAAGGAGCGCGCGAGGCCGATCCAGCCGGTGTTGAAGGCATTGATGACGAGCGCCACGCGCCGCCCCCACCGGTCGGAGATGTAGCCAGTGATGGGCAGCACGAGCAGCGTGCCGATCGTCCGGATCGACCCGATTTGGGAGCGACGCCACTCGTCACACGCCATGCCGAACTGGAAAGTCGAAAAATATTCAATTAACGTGACTGCGGAAGCTCGTCTTATTAAATACGAATCATATGAAAATAACGATTATTTGGCTCGTAAAGTAAGTAAAAAAAAAACTACCACACAGAACCACACAGAATCACTTTAAAAACTACATATATCCAAAAATTAGTTTGTAAAGGAAAAATTAGAATCACAAGCGGGAATTGAACCCGCATCCATCCATCGCTCAAGCGTACTTTCTTTCCTTTTGATTTAAAAACCGATCTACTAAACCGATTTTTATGAAATTTCTATGAGACTATTCTGAAAGTCGGTAGGTAATACTTATGTAATTTCAAATATAAAAAGGATTACCATTATTTTAAGATTAAATATAATATAATAATACAACAAAGAAAAAAAAGTTTAAGAAAAAAAAAAATGTTTTTCTTTGTTGTATTATAGATTTTGCTTCCCCGGCTTGTGTCTTCACATTCACATTATTCCATGCCTTTTTAAGTTGTTTGTGAGTAGGTACCTAACCTATAATATAGAATTAATCTTAAAATAATGGTAGTTCTAGGTGTTCAATTATTAGGTAAAAAAAAACCTTTAATAGTATCAAAATCATTCGAGACAAATTACGTCAGGCGCCGCGACCAACGTCATTATTTTCAAAATAATAATATTTTCATTTGTACTTTTTAATTATCATCAAGAAATTATGTAAGTACCTAAGTACCTCTATACTATCATGTGGTCAATATTATGCTAATGAATTCAATTGCACCTTGCATACACAGAGACAGGGCTAAAGTCCCGCTATACTTACTAATAAATCAAAAACCTACCAACTACAACCAAACGGACATACATCATTAATACATTACAGAATAACTGTAATAATTATAATCTATTGATATAAAGTATTACAAGTGTATTAGTTATTTATCTCTAATATTTGCGACTACGTAAAATTTTACATTAAACCCATTATCAATAATTATAAAGATAATCCATTTGTAATAGATGCCTTTTGTTTAAATTATACCTTTTTTCATAATATATTGTCTTATCCACACGTGATTCCTGATAGCTACTGATATTATACCTATTTATTTATACAGCGCGCGGGTAATTATTATTTAATCTCAGGTATAGCGTCATAAATACCATCATTTTATCGGAATATTTAAATTGTCTTCTATTTCCGCTATGTTGTTTATGATAAACATTAAAGTAAAAAATAATAAAATTAATTGTGGTCTTTCAAAGTAACTACCCCAAAGCTGTAGGCACTGTAAGTATAATATAATGATCTTGCTGACGTTCCGGTGAAGGCAAATATGTCGTTATGAAACTGGAGTTAATTTAATTGGTAAGACAATAATCTAGAAACTATCTGGATAAAAAGGATAAAAAAATCACTGAAGGTGTGTACTAAACCTACTTCCCCACACGTTATGTCGCATCATGTACCTACCTTCCATCACGTCTCCATCAACGAAAGAGAAAACTGCTTTATACTATTTACAATATTGGCATGGACGGACAGATGAAATACTCGCGGACTAAAATTTGATGATTTATAAATTACACCTTGGTATGAATAGCATACTCGTCACTAAATGCTCGTTCTTCTCGTGGCAAGTGGTCAGATCTGATGTCAGAATTTTAAGGCCGCCCATAAGCTTCTGACTAGGCGCCTTACGACAACAGCCAGGACCAACGGCTTATGCCCTCTGAAGCACGGTAACGCTCCGTTGTAAACCCCATTTCTTGCAGTCACCCAACAAAAGTGACCGCAGTGAAAGTTGTTTAACATTATGTACCTGTAATGCTTAAAGGACTCACATCGTAAACAACACTGAGCTGGTTTTCGTAGACATAGTCGTCACATTCCCTCGTGGCCGCCTGGTTGAACAGCTCGGCCGGACAGGTGCCAGGCTGGACTGGGGCCGTACTGTTGGTGCTCTCGAACTGCTCGCAGTTTTCGAACGAGCTCTCAGACTCGCCAGGGATGGCGTTTAGAATCCACTGCGGGGCAAACTCAGGGTTCACGCTGTCGCATTGTGGGATTAGACATCTGAGGACCGTCATTACATGATCAATAAGGTGCAGGGTATAGCATACACGTTCACTTCCTTGGGT
The DNA here is from genome assembly GCA_963580505.1 of Ennomos erosarius. Classification (NCBI taxonomy): domain Eukaryota; kingdom Metazoa; phylum Arthropoda; class Insecta; order Lepidoptera; family Geometridae; genus Ennomos; species Ennomos erosarius. The sequence continues at coordinate 14,363,635 of OY756991.1, forward strand.
GCAGGTTAAATAAACCAAGTATAATTTTAGATGGTTTCTGTGTGAGTCAGATGGAATTCTCTGCTGAAACATTAATCTGGCATAACATAAAGTCTTAATATGAAGATGAGCTAGCCATTACAACTAGATTTAAGTACCGCGTAAATTAACCTATTTTCAAATTATTGGTGGGTACTTATTTACCTGTCATCCAATTATCGTTCGATAACACAAAATGGGCTCAATTCATGTGAGTCAATTGTTTTTACATTAATGGATGGCCTTATTGTGTTGTTTCTCAGGCATTTGGATAATATTATCAAAATTAAGTGCCACGCATTGTCTTCACGGATTAAATTACGCATCATCTATTACTAAATACTGCAATGGGCTCTATTAGAAATGTTCTATCAGCTGTGTTCAAACACATTACCTGGTAGGTATCCTGGCTGTGGTGAAGATGTACTCTCCGGCAGCGAAGGCAGAGAACATAATGGGCAGAGAGGCCAGCGCCAGCGTGATCAGCTGGTACCGCCCGAACTGCCCAACCTCGTTCTCCAAGATATTATCCAAGTCCACCCCATTCTTCGCCTTCTTCTCTCCCATTCCACCTTTCTCCTCTTTCTCTGTGTTCGCCATCTTGTCCACTACTGCCAACCAGGCCTCCGCCACGGCTAGCAGCTACTTTATGAATATCTAATGTTCTGTCCGTACAGATAGATACCTTGTAGATTACCTATCTGTATTAATTTATGAACCTTGATAATTTGCTGTACTTAATTATGTATGTTATACATACCAATAGGTACTACATTACTCTATCATAACATAAATAGATAGCTTTGGTCGGTGCTGCAGGGTAAATGTTAATTTAATGTCGTTAATTACTTGCCTTTCCTCTCACGAATATAGAAATTTTTCGTCTCTACGTTTATTTATGTTCCTTGTCCAAAAAATATCGGACACCTATTTAACCTAATAATAAAATAAAACCTAACTAATTCTGAAATAAAAAATTACAGTAGTAATAAAACGGTACTTAACAATCACGTACGGTCTTATCTAGTTGTTAGGTTTCTTTCCTTCCAGTCACCAAGTTTTTAAACAAGTTGTTTTTAATTCACTACCTTTCATTGTTAAATATTCTACGTTTTCTATTTTACTTTCAGACACAAGCACTATTACTTGATGAACGCGATCTGCATCTGTGGTCCAAATTATATACTCTTTGCTGTGGCGTAGCGGAACGGCGGCAGCCGGGGAGGTCTAGATCGGGCAACAACATTGACACTTATGGGCCGTCAAGTAGGTAGTTGCGGTGCGCGTGATTCGAATTCATGGTTCTTAGTTTCAAGGTGTTATTCAATATTGGACTACGAAAGTATTGTAGGCCAATCTAATGCTAGTTATGCTTTAAAAGAAATGCAATGGCAGGTATGCAATGTAAATGATTTATATAATATTTAATAGAAGGAACGCATTAGATTCATATGGTGACATATTATGGAACTGAAAGGCGGACTTTTTTTTTGGGTTGGGTTCTGTTGGTCTCTAACGACCTTTACAGCGTCACCGGGCGGGAGAGCAGGCGCTTAAGGCACCCAGCCGACGAAAGTGGGGGGCAACTAGGTCAAGGGCACCCCTGGGGTGCGATCCTCGGCTTGGGCTGTTGCCGGGATAAGAGGATCGAGAAGGCTACGTCCGCTGGAGGAGTGGACCCTATGGAAAGTCGCGACCATTCTAACTAACCTACGGGGGGTACGTCGACCTCGCCGGCGGGGGTGTCTGATTGTGTTACGCTGGTATCCTATACCGGTGCCGAAATCGGTACCTGAGCCAGAAGGGCTAGACTGGTCCGGTGATCCTAGCGCAGCCAAAACAACGGCTGCTATAGGATTTTCCGGGTCGCTCAAGACGTGTCTTGGGCGGCGACGACGGGGTGAAAGGTGGTCTCTTACTGTTGGCCTCATTAGTAAGCTCAAAGTCGCGCAACGAGCTATGGAGAGTGCTATGCTCGGTCTTTCCCTGCGAGATAAGATCCGGAACGAGGAAATCCGCAGAAGGACTAAAGTGACCGATATAGCCCTTAAAGTTAGCAAGTTGAAATGGCAATGGGCAGGCCACATCGCTCGCAGAACTGACAACCGATGGGGAAGAAAGGTTCTCGAGTGGCGACCACGAACCGGAAGGCGCAGCGTAGGCAGACCCCCCAATAGGTGGACCGACGACCGCGGGGAGCCGATGGATGCAGGAGGCGAGCAGCCGCTCAAAGTGGCGCTCTCTGGGGGAGGCCTATATTCAGCAGTGGACATCTACGGGCTGATGATGATGATGATGATTAGATTCGGGTCCTAAAAATAAACAAGGAGAGATGGATAGAAATGGAGGAAAGTACAGATTATGGGGAAAAAATAAACCAAATATTATTCGTATGTTCATTTTAATTAAAAAATACAAAAAACTATAACTAAAAACATTATTAACTTTTTATTTGACCTCTAGCTGACCCGCCCCGGCTTCGCACGGATTAATTAGTCTTAAGTCCTATCCCTGTTTATGGGTAAGAGAGAAGCAAAAGCGAAAAATATAGGGGAAATGGGTGGGACGGTGAAGGAAAGCAAGCAGCGCCTGCCTCCTTTCTTTTGCTGTCCCATCCATTCATCCTTTTCCCCTTTTCCTTCTATCTTCCCTTCGACAAGGTAAATAAAAAAAATATACAATAAAGTTTTGTATATGGATGTAATTTCCATATGGCTTCATGCAACCCGCACTTGGCCGTTTTATAAAATATAAAGTAAGTATCCTAAATGTTATTCTGCATAATCAGCTATTACCACACTAAATTTCAGCAAAATCCGTTCATTAGTTCCAGCGTGATGCGTGTTCAAACGGACAGGCAGACAGACAAAATTTTCAAAAAATATTCAGTGTTCAGATTTAGCCCAGTTAGAGTTTTATTATTAGTATTGATATTGATTGATTGATGATAAAATTTACATGTGTAATCGTATCTATAAAATAGATAAACTATAATAGTGTTCCAATTACATACCTCTGGCCTATACCTGCCTGGTTACTTGTATTTATTTGAATAACATCTTATTGTTAATTAAATACTTAGATCAAAGTCATTTTAACAATAGATTAAAACGATATTATTGTTTATAATATCATTTTCATCTATTGTTAAAATAGACAACAGAAGAACTTCAGTACCTAACCTTGCTCCGCGATCATCACGCACACCATCCACAGAAGAATAACTATATAATGTTACAGCCTTCTAGCTTGTAGTGTAGTAAGTCTATCTATAGGCATGTACTAATTCTCGAATTACATCAGAATCGTAAAAAAATCAGAAACTTCTATTATATTACAATATTATTATAATTACGTTTACAACGCTAAGTAACTTTATTTTTGGCCCCTTTATATAACACATTATCTACAGGATATTTCCTGTAATCAAAGATCTCTAATTGCCTGTATCAATCGCGGGAACCATAGCCATGCAGTACTAGTAGGTACATACATAATATTCTATCCATTTATCACAGCGTAGTACATAAAACTACATAACAACTCTTTTATGTAAAGTAATATGAACTATGCTTTAAAACTATATATAAAGAACAGATATTGATGGGTATCGAATATATGGGAAACAAAACAACATCGTGGAATGCGGAAAAATGTTACCCATCTCTACAATTTGATATTAGATAGGTAAGTAAGCTAATTAGCCCCGGTTTTACCATAAACCAAACAGCAAACAATATTGGTATGTTTGTTTAAACTCTTGTCAACTTTGAACTACTGAATGCTCATTGGTTCACGATAGCCAACATGATCAACAGGCAACCAATGGGCGTTCAGTACTTCAAAGTTGACAAGAGTTTAACTTTAACACCCGTGCGGAACTAATGATTTAACCACTTTGAGTAACTCCAAAACATTGTTGAACAATTCTGAAACAAAAGCTTCTATAAAATAATTGAGTTTTAAAAGTATCTGGTGTTTAAACTCTTACTTCTCGACTGGTATTCAGGACTAATCATTGGAAACAAAAGACTTTTCGCCTATACACAGTAATTCAGCAAATAAGACATTTTGAATACACACAGATGTTTCTCAACCCATATCATTTTGGCCTAAGTCCAATTATTACTTGTTAACATTAAGGTATACGCTTTCATATTGGTTCAATGTGTACCTAGTAGCTTAAATTAATACTCACTATGCTTATTTCTCACTCTGTATCACTCACTTGAGGCATTGTTTGATCCTTATCCAAGGATGACAGTCGCCTATCCTTCCACTTTAAAGCATTAAGCAGCTTCATCACTCGTATCCTGAACAGGAACTTATCGTCCTCGGACAGGCTTTTTACTGTCGGAGTGATGGATTTAAAGAACGCTCGATCCTCGTCCTCTTCCTTCTCTATAAGATTGACAAGGACAGATACAATATTATCGTCGGTTTCGAGAACGTCTTTCACTTGAGGGAATTCCGTTTTTATCTTCTTAGAGGCAACTGGAAGAGGTTCATCAGAAGTTTCCATATCGACGTAGACCTCGCTCAGCCAATCCTCCGGTTCTTCGGGTTCACCAGTAGATTCCTTGGTTCCGTAGCGTCTCCGTTTCCGGTCAGTGACTTCCTTGGAAGCGTACATGTCGTCGAGGAACTTGAGATGGTCGGCGTACAAGTAAGGCCTCCCGCTGACGTTGACACGAGATGCACCATTTCTGAACTTCTTGTAGCAGTCTCGGATGTTGTACCATTTGCGGTTCATTACTGTACCTGGAAGGAAATAATTTACTGATTGAAATTATTATCATCGTTTGGTTTCGTTGCAATTGTGCTCAGTGGATTCATGATATTAATATAATAATAGTAAGTACTTTCCTAACTGTGGCATTTAAGTTTATCTATTTCTCGCTAGGGATTGTACAATTAGTATAATTATAACAGATATGTTTATACCCATAAATTAAGGTTAGAATCTTAACAGTACTTACAATAGTAATTTGGTTAATCTCAGAATAGTGCGCGCTGTGTTTGCCTATCATTGGTTGCGCACATAGTTAATATTTTTAAGCTTAGAAACCGTGTAATCGAACTGTGTATCAACTGTTGGTAACCAAATAAATAAAATAAAAATAAAAATAAATTTTAGTCGAGGAAAATAAACAAAAGCATCGCTTTAAGTCTCTCGCTTTGTATGAGCGCAATGATGGAGCGAGGTGGACAATATAGCTCTTAGAATTAGCAAGTTGAAATGGCAATGGGCAGGCCACATCGCTCGTAGAACTGACAACCGATGGGGAAGAAAGGGTTTCGAGTGGCGACCACGAACCGGAACGCAGCGTAGGTAGGCACTAGGTGGACCGATGATTTGGTGGAAACCGCGGGGAGCCGATAGATGCAGGAGATGAGCCGCCGCTTCCTGGAGGAGGCCTATATTCAGCAGTGGACGTCTTTTAGTTGTTGTTGATTATGATGATGATTTAATCGTTTTGCTCAAAGATTCCACTCACTGAACTCATGCTGCTGCGTGCGAGACATGTCCTCGTACCCTGGCTCCAAGCTGCGGTAGACCTCGGTCCAGGCGCGGTCTTTCTCCAGCCGATTCCGGTAGAGTGGGTCCCGCCGGTCCCACAGGCAGGGTCGCTGCCGCACCAGGCTGATCAACTGCGCCGTGTCCATGTGCCATGTCTTCTTTCCTGAGCTATGTTAAAGAGTTAAATGTGAAGGAAATTAATTCCTTCATCGTTACATAGCACATCCGTAACCCCATCGTGATAAAATAAGTAGGTACCTAGTTATTGTTATACATAATAATTATACTGGGTGTAATTGAATTCATTAGCATCCTTTGAACCTAGATACCTACTCCTGATGCCGGTCACGTGTGGACCAACATTTTTGAATTCTAACACATTGGTTTGGTTATAATAATAACTCCAAAAAATTGAATAAATTACTTAATCAAATGCTACAATACAAAATTTAATTAAAATAATGAATCACTATTTTTAATAGGTACGTACAAGGTCTAAAAACATTTAAATGTATCAAAATCATCCGTGCCAACTGCGTTAGGCGCCGCGGCAATCTTCATAATTTTCAATAAAAATTATTTTATTTACACTCTTTACTCTTTAATAATCATCTATAAATGATGTACTATCATGGGCTCAATTTATGCTAATGAATTAAATTACATATACAGTATATACAGGATATACTGACAACTGATGGGGAAGAAAGGTCCGGCCCCCCACTAAGTAGACCGATGTATACCCGGCGGTGTTATAATAGGACTGGTACAATAAAATCTTCGGTGATGACGAAGCCGCCTGCCAAGTGTGGAGGTTATGGCAAATAAGCGTCCAAAGTGTCGTTTTATGTGGGAGGCCTGTTGACGTCTTCCGGTTGTTGATGTGTTATATGCCTAGTTAACAATATTATGTCCACCATCATCATGATGAATCATTTCTGCCATGCTCAAATTACAAATTAATCATCAGCAGTATAAAGATTGCAACCACTCAACACAAGAGTTCCCTCAATTAAAAAGTATTTTAATGCCTACCTAGTACCTAAGTATGACAAAATGTAGGTACCTATTACATCTATCAATATCGTGGCTACACTACCGGTATAGTTATGCCATTACTGGCGATAGGTGTCTCAGTAGTGTGGCCGTAGCATTAGAATAATATAGGTAATATTGAAATTAATATACCTCGGATAACTGGCGATTTATTCTAAGAATAAGCTTTACTCTCGTTCGGTCGAATCCACCCTCAGGCACGCAACACACTTTCCCAAATTATTAATTTATAAGGTAGAAAGTTGGTCAATAGCAAATCAAGTGATGAATAGGTATAATCATCATCATCATCAGCAGCTGAAGACATCCACTGCTGAACATAGGCCTCACCCAGAGAGCACCATTGAGCGGCTGCTTGCTACTTCCTGATACTGACACACGATAACACATCAATTTCGGTAAGTAGGTATAGTACCTACACAATAAAGATGACTCTTGATAAGAACTACTTATAAAACAGAAACACATTTTAAAACTATTCCAATGACCAAAAACAATGTTTTGATGGTTTTGGGTAAAAAATAATACATAGTAGGTAATACCTAAGTACTTTCTTACTTAGGTAGGTAGGTACTTAGCTAATTTAACTTTACGTAGTAGTAGGTACTTAACTAGCTACTTATAGTAGGAGGTATAATACTGACTCACCTCTCCTTGTCCGACATTTTCTCCGTCCAAAACTCAACCGATCCGGTTTGAAAAGGGCGCGAATCCTTCACATTTACAGGCTAAAACCTTCAACAGTGTCGGGTTTGATTATTTGATAAGAAAAACTTGAACGTTTTCGATGGTGTTTTTTAATAAAAGTGAATATTATTAGCGGCGTATATTCCCCGTGCCGGTTTACGAAACACTGCCGGGGCCGGGGCCGGGTGGGCACAGATACAGACGTGCGAGGGCGAGGGAGACGGACGGAGCGGCGAGCCGGCAGCGCCGCGCCGGACGCTCGCTATCCGGTCAGCGGAACGGCAACGTCGCACGCCGGCGCCGGCTCCACTCGAGGACACGGCCCGGACACAATCACACAGTTGTTGTATTTGTTGAAGTGATAGGGTTATCTTTAGGTAATTTACTTCACTTATAACTTAGGTACCACTACCTACCTACCAAACATATTCTATGATAAATTTATCATGAATGTGACGTCTTCAAGCTGTTGATGATGATGAACATTGCTAAATAACTACCTAGTACCTACCTAGGCCATTTTGAGCGGCTGCTTGCCTCCGGCATCCATCGGCTCCCCGTGGTTTTCACCATATTGTCGGTATACGCTACGCCTTGTAGGAGGCGTCTTCCGGTTCGTAGGAAGCTAGAAGCCACTTGATAAAATAAAAGGAAAAGTGTTGAATCACAGAACCCAACAACGGAATTTGTACGCGCATCCATCCATCCCTAATCATTGTTTCCGCATCACATGTGATCTAAATTTTTCCTTTAGGTATACTTACCCCAAAATTAATCTGCTGATTAAGCGCGCTAACCAGCCGTTATTTAAGTAAAATATTATTAGTTAATAACATCATAATTCTTTATTCTTTATAGACGGGCCCGATAGCTAAGTTGGTAGTATCCCTGCCTTCTGAACTGAGGGCTGTGGGTTCGATTCCTACCCAGGACAAACATTTGTGTGATGAACATAGATGTTTGTTCTGCGTCTGAGTGTTATATTGTATTCTATGTATGTATTTACAAACAAAAAAGTATCTAAGTATTATATCAGTTATCTGAGTACAAGCTATGCTTAGTTTGGGGCTAGATGGCGCTGTGTGAAATGTCCACACATATTTATTTATTTATTTATTTATTTATTATTCACAAGGTATAATTTTACATCAACATCACACAATACAAGCATACGATTCTAAAATTGATATTAATATCATGTACACCTACACAGTTGTATTGTTGCCCAGCACAGTACGCATAACACAATACAATCATTTCTCAATGTTCAATTCATTTCTTCCACATTTTATACAATAGATGCGAAAGGGTAAAAGTGCGCAGGGTATCACAGGAACATGGGAAATGGGAAAAAAACCACCCACTCCACCGTCATTTGAAGTACAAAAATTCGCAAGAAGTAAATAAAAGGAGAGTTCTATGACCGAAGTCGTCCCTGCAGCTGGGTCGGTCGCACCACGATGGTCACCAATGTCACGCCAATAATCTGAGCTTGATAATGATGGCTATCTTCGTAGAATTCAGCGTTTTTACTTCATAATCATTGATAGAGATGGCGTGGTGATGCCTCTCATAGGTTTAGCTGTAAGCGCTATTTAGGTTGGCCATTCATCTTCATTAATTGGATAGCTGAAAGGGAAGTAGGCAAGTGGCTCAGTAGTCACTGTCAGAGTCTCGGCGCGCATTATCGCGTGCCTTGATGATTCCCAGCTTGGTGGCGAGCGAGGCGACGTTAGCGCGCACCTCTTCCTGTACCAGATTGAATGACATCGCCAGCAAAGCGATCCCAAACAGAAGGTACAGTGAGCACAGTGCTATTGAATGCACTGCTGCAGTGGGATCATCCACCCGCTGGCCCTGTAAGCAAACAAGACAACCTTAGCAGCTCCATAAGTCAGAAGCAGCATAGCTACTCGGGCCACATACCTAACAAATAATATCATGGCACAAGCTACTTACGCTATACTTTACTTACCAAACTTCTTCAGACAATATATACCTATAGGTATTGATGGGCATTTTCGGTAGTATGTGATAGTGGACTCTTTTTGTGTCAAAATCAGGCTAACCCTGCACTAAGTCAAGAAAAGCAACTACGTAGTTCTTTGCTATTTGAGAGTCAACAATAGATAAGTACCTGTGCTGGCACGAAGTCTCCAAACCCAATGGTGGTGAGCGTAATGAAGCAGAAGTAAGCTGCGTCAAGGTATGCCCAGTTCTCCCAGCGCTTGAACAGGAACGTCCCTGCCACAATGTAGCTCGCCACCAGAAACACGCACAGCCATATCGGTACCGGTTTTATCTGCAAAAGAAGTACCAAGGAAGTACCCTTATTACCAGGAAATTTAAAAGAGATGACCAGTTTACTAGATCAGTTCTTACCTCTTCTTTAGGTGTCTCTGAAGAAGGATACAATTCCGACTGCCTAGATCCCCATGCTGCAATAGAAAATAAACATTGGTCTGCCTAGGTGTCTAGGTCAAGATACATTTTTGTTGTTAACTTGTTTTCATCATACCTTGTTGTGGTCTGCTTCGTCTAGGAACTACAGCTACTTCGTCACTCCAATCATCTCTGTCTGGCGATGGGCTCTGTCAAAAACGTAATAACTTACTTCTGGGGTCTAACAACAACATAGCTAATTAGCTACCTGCCTAAATTTGTAATAACTTACGTATCTATACGGCATTCGGCTATCATCAACCGTGTGCAGCCTTCGCAACCGTCGTCCCCTGCCTGCTTCTACATCCACTCTCTCGACTCGGTCCACCCTATCCATCCGGCGGTCATCCCTGTCGATATCCCATCGGTTCTCGTAGTCATACATGGCACTCTTGGCGCGCCGGTGGCGTCTGTCATAACTATAGTCATCTCGATCTCGTTCGTAGAATCGTCCTCTATCAGATCTGTAAAAATGTAAGTAATTAAACAATTTTTTTGCTGTTACACATAACAATTACGTCGTTGTTATTAAATTACCTCCATTCTCGACGTTGTTTTCTTCTTCTCGGAGAATCAAACTCAAAGTCATCGTCTTCAGGATCGTACCCTCTATCTCTATAACCATAGTCTTCTCTGTCAGTCTTCCTTTCCTTTTCCAACGCTTTCCTTTCTTTATAATTCTCATAATCAACATCGTGCAAATCATGCATCTCAAACATATCGATTTGTTCATCCGGTTCGACGTATCTGTGGTCATCGAAGTCTCTCCTAGGACCATAATCAGGTTTCGCTTTTGCAGGGCGCGGCAAGGACTTGCTTCGAAGTTCCGATTTAGAAGCTCTGGTGACGTGGTGGTTTTCTAAATCTTTCAACGCTGCTGCCAAGTCTTGTAATGGAAGAGATATCTTTGGGAAATCATCTGGAAAAATTTACGGCATTCATTATTTCTGTTCTGATTACCTACCATGAGGATTAAAATACCCGTAAGAAAAAGAATATGTTTAGGTACCTTCTTCTTCTTCATAATGCTCTGGTGCTCGTCCATACTTGTCAATACGAACCGGAGACCGATCTTCTGGGTCGTAATCTACAGAGGCTAAAACATTTCAATTCATAAACTGATCGAACGATGAGTATACTTATGTTCCTCTAAAGCAATCATACTTTGTCGCTTGATTTGAGGAGGCTGGGATCTGGTCCTCGGGAGCGACGTGGCGTGATGGGGTAGTGGCGCTGGTGGCTGTCGAGACCGCTTCATGCGACCGCTGCTGTACCCACTATCTCGATACCTGCATTTGTAACATAGCACTCCAATAATATCTACTAGGTATTCAAAACCATAAATACAACATAATTATAGAGGTGAGGTCTCTGTCCGTGACATGAGTTTAAAAAAATCAACCAAACTTTTATTTTGCGCTCCAAGCCACTTGGCTGCGATATTGTGTTTCCTGTTTACCTGCAATCCGTATCTGAATGAGCCCGTTCAACAGGTCGAGTCTTCCTGCGCGTCGACCCTCGACCGCTGCCTCCTCGGACGGAGCGCCTGTCGGAAAAATGACAATCATGCGCAGGTCGTTATGACGCTACTCTTTTAGGATTTTAATGTACAAAAGCCAATCAGTGGTTCTAGAGCTAAGCTAATATAAGTGGAATCTGATAAAAGTGAAATGAAAAAAGATGAAAAATACTTACAGTTAATCTTAGCTTGCAGTGTAGGTATACGTGTTATTGAATGATATTGAAGCCGATAGCCGAAGCCAGCCCTTGAAATTAGGAAGTTGTAATGGCAATGGGCAGGCCACATCGCTCGCAGAACTTACAACCGATGGGGAACAAAGGTTCTCGAGTGGCGACCAAGAACCGGAAGGCACAGCGTAGGCCGACCCCCTACTAGGTGAACCGACGACCTGGTGAAAACCGTGGGGAACCGATGGATGCAGGAGGCGAGTTAGAGCTTAAAGTTGCGCTCTCTGGGGGAGGCCCATGTTCAGCAGTGGATGTCTACAGGCTGTTGATGATGATGATGATGATGATTATGAAGCTGTGTGGTCCCGGCGACGGTGAAAGACGACCTCTTCTGTTCACGTGGTTAGTATAAATCGAGCCGACACAGCACTCTTTTCGGTGAATAAAATCTTTCAAGCCGCCTATCAAGCGTGGTGACCATAAACTTCCCCCCTATGAAAGCGTCCAAAGGGCGTTTTATGGGGGAGTTCGCTGTTCAGCAGTAGCCGTCTTCCGGCTGATGATGTGTGGAACTGTGAACGATCATTGATCTACCTGATGGAGTGGTGATGGTGTCGGTGTCGCCGTTTCGGTGGTCGAGTGCAGACGTAGCAGCACACGCGCCAGTATAGGAACCTGGAACCAAAGGCATTCGGTTGCTCATGGAGCCTTAAGAGATACCTAAATAATACTCAGGTAAATAAAATACACACAAAACATAAAAGCCAGAAAAAGATCCTTCTTCTAAAGAAATGAAAGGCAAATTATCCAAAAATGGGTTCTTACAAGAGGAAGTTGACCTGAGCAGCAAATATTCACCATAGATTCATTTTACATCGCAGTAACAACATAGATAAGTATAGAATTATAGATAGGTTACCTACTAAACTAATAAATAAATAATAAATAAATATGTGTGGACATTTCACACAGTGCCATCTAGCCCCAAACTAAACAAAGCTTGTACTATGGGAACCAGATAACTGATATTTTAATTATATACTTACTTAATTAGATACTTTTTGTTTGTAAATACATACATAGAATACATAGAACACCCAGACACAGAACAAACATCTATGTTCATCACACAAATGCTTGTCCTGGGTGGGAATCGAACCCGCAGCCCTCAGTTCAGAAGGCAGGGCTACTACCAACTGAACTATCGGGTCCGTAACTAATTTCAGGCTGAGAATCTTGGCTCCGTAATAAATGTACCTACATTGTAGGTACCTAAAATGCACCAATGCAATAATTTACCGCCCATAGACATTGAAGTGCCTGCTCAAACTAAACCAGCATTAGGTAGGAGGTACACAAGCAACGTTTAGATCTAGGGTTCATTACACAGATTCTAAATGAATGATTAGCTTAGAGGTGACCATAGTCATCAGTTCTGACCTGAAGGAGGAAGCCATGACGTCACCGATGTTGGAAAGACACAGCAGCATCAGCGGAATGCCGAGGATGGCGTAGAAGATGGTCACCACTTTGCCGGTCTGTGTCTTAGGCGCGATATGTCCGTAGCCTGCCAACAAACATACACATTTACTATTTTACGTTTATTTTTTAGGCCTATTTCTAAAAACTGCTAGTTTTAATAATGCTATCACGACGCGACAGCTGCGCAAACGATTACAATGCTGACGTCATTGTGAAGTGCGATGGGTGTTCGATACGGATATATAATTTAGGAACTAGTATGCAAGCATCGATGGTTCAGTGGTAGAATGCTCGCCTGCCACGCGGGCGGCCCGGGTTCGATTCCCGGTCGATGCAATTTCATTTTGCATCTACATACCTAGGTTTTAATAAGTTTGTATTCCTTATAACAAAAATAAGATATAATTGTGCAATATTTTTTAGTAATAAATGCTCGTTTAAAAATATGTGTCTCAGTTTTTTATCACCCTCTTTAATTTATGTCGACATGTTATTTCCTCGTTACACATAATTTTAGCAAAAAACTTAAATTAAATGAGCCGTTTAAACGGTTTCCTCTGTGAGACTAGTAAAAACTTACTCGAAGACAATAATCTAACAACATGGTAATTACCCAGATTAGACGGCACTGCCCGAGTGCCCATATAACTAGCAGAATAAAGCTCTTTAAAGGTTACTTTGAATCTTTCAACTTCTATGGTGGCCATAATAATTGATTCAATCTGTGGTTTAACCTTTACAGCTGCCGCACCGCTACCTACTATTATTAATTTTATACCACTGCGCCGCACCATCTAATTCATTATGTTTTTGCGAAATCGAAGCGATTTCCGTCGTGTTATTTGAAACGGATACCAACGAGGTCGGGTTCTTGCGACCTCTTGTCCGAATATATCGCCCAATTACGGTGGTACAATAGAATACTACATGATACTGGCTAATGGCAGGATCTGAGCTCCAATAGAAGGCTGGACCTTGCCGATCAGGGTGAGAGATAGCAGGAACAATAGGCTGAGGGGGGAAGCTATGGGTTTTTTGTGAATACAAGCATAAGGCCCAACTGACAGACATTCTGAAACGGCTGACCACCTGCCTACACGAGAAGAAGAAGAAGAACTGACAGAAAGCAGTGACCGTAGCGAGACATCAGTGTAACATCGAAGAAGAACCAAGGAGGGTTAAAAGATACCCTAGTTAACACTATACTAAACAAAAACTTCTTCTTGCTTCTATAAACAGTTTCATACACGTTATATAGGTTGAGTTAGGTTGGTGGGTTGGGTGGGTTGTTCGTTTTTTCCTCATATTGTTTTTACCAATCATCCTATGAAGCCGCAATCTGTTCAGCACATCAATATCGAAGATATAGGTGTACCTACACAGGTTAAAATTAATAATAGAGAATCGTAAGTTTATGAAATTGAAATTCTAGAGATAGTAGAGCACTTAGAATGCATATGATAAAAAAAGGAATGGCCTAAGGATATAAGGAGAAAATGAATTAAGGACTGTTAATTATAATCAAAAATAATTAAACAATTTTCTTACGTCGATCGCTATGTAATTATTTTAGTCATTTACAAAACGAACGAAAGTAAATCACTGCAAGGCGCGCGGTGAATTGTTACGCCATCAACGTCGTCGCCGACACCGGCCTCCGTGTTTCCCCACGCAACACTTGTCGCTCCACTACTCCCGGGTTTTGGTCGACAGCCTTCGGTTTACTATTTAGTTTAATTTGATAAAAAATACGATGTTTGTGCCATCTGATAGTGATGCCAAATTGCGGTGGAGATACAAATGGGTCGTAGGTATATCTTTATAATTTTATGCAGGCTTTCATTCAAGATCGGTAATTACTTTTTTGAAACTAAGTGTTAGAGCCTTGCTGCGTTGAAATTAATGATTTGGCCAGCGTTTGACCACAAGCTCACCTGATGGGAAGCGACAATGTGGAATGGTTTATCCAAATGGATAAACACTTATAACAAATAATTTAAGGTACGTATATACCTACTTATTTATTAAGCGTTATGTTTCGGAGTGAGAACTTGTAGTATAATTAAAGAAGCTCATGCTTCTTAAAATACTATGAGAATTAGGGAAGATTTTTCAATGGTCCTTATCAACTAAAACAAAAGGCATTCTTTTTCAATACTTAATTAGATTTTAAAAACTGACAGCTTTAGTAAATTCAGTCAAAGGAACTTTGTATTCTCTGGGAATATACGAGGTTGTAAAAAATATTCATTTTTTATCTTTCCAAAGGATGCTTGTACCAACCAAGATAAGATCTAAAAACTGCTAAAACACCTAATAAATCCAAGTCTAATCAGCATTGAAAGCAGTAAGCGACAGAAGTCTCTCCGTCACTCTCTTCAAAGAAATGGTAAATTATTGCAGAAACCATTGCTTCAGGCAGAACGATCATACCTTAAAGCTTGGCTTAAAGTAAGCCACATTATTTCAGTGTTTCCATTGTATTCAGCTCATTGTAGAGGCGACTGTTTGCAAGACGATGTGGTATCAGTCTCTAGCCGAGTTTATGTAGTAACTATTGCTTATTCTGCATCAAAGTGCCCTTCTAGGAACCAAAGCTGGCTCGTCCGTTCCAGTGTACCTCGCGCAGCCTGCTGGCCACGGCTCACTTACACAACAGAGGGCGAGCTGGCTGCTCGTACAGTGATTTATTAGTGCCAAGTGTGGTGCAGTTTTTGAACTGAAAATTTTGGAAGACAATATGAATTTTGGTTTGTTATTTTACTTATATTTTATTTTAGTAAGTAAATAATTAAGATATTAACAAATCAAATAGTTATAATATTCCCTAAAATCAATTTCTTTAAATTGATCATGAAAATTTCGATAAAATCGTTAATTGCTATTTGTTTTGGTTTTGGTTAATTTTGTTTGGTTATACCTACTTGTACTTTAAATTTTATAAAATTATCATTTCTAACTTAAACTTAGGTAGTGTAACCATCAAATTATAATTTTATTGCGTATATTGCAAAGTTCATTATCCTTAAAAGGTTCACTGCCTAATACAATATCCCTCGAGGTTGCATTTGCGCAACCCCGCCCGCCCACGGCTCGCGCCTAACACTCCACCTAACGAAACATAAAACAAAATATCAAACATTGAAGGAAACTTACCCAAACTGTTTAAAGGCAGCGGTTCTGATAAGGCAAAGTATGTTTACCATCTTGCGATAACAATGTTATTGTTTTCCAATTTTAGTATAGCATTCGAATTTTTCTTTTTTCATACGCGTTTTCAGCCAGTATACCTACGAATGCTAGGAAATTCTTATCATAAAACCTAATTTTATCAGTTAGTCCCTATTTTATAGTTTAAAGTTTTTTAAGATCTTATGACGACAGCTACTCACCGATAAATTGAAACGAAACAGTTAACTTTATTATTGTGCAGTTTCTAAACGCATGTGTGTATAGAAATTGCATTTTATCCTTGATGTTCGACGGAATAACATAATTTAGATATCTTTCGGTACATATATATTTATAAACAATAATCCATCAAACTTCACACTGTGTTTTGAAACTGAAACTATATTATTACCTAGAATTTATAACCCCATGCGATGTGATGCAGCGATGAGTCAATAAGATGTTTAATCATGACTTCAGGGCTACGTCTTGTTTACAATGGACAATAGTAAGTTGTCACGGCAGTAACTACAGGTGCAGATGCTGTAATATGTAGATACTGACCTCAGCAACGTACGTAATACTCGACAATTATGCAGGATAATAAATACAGGATGAGTTACTGATGTTAAGAGATAGCACGCGATGGGCAAAGCTACTGATGCGATGTGATGTCTAACATTAATTTTACTAACATGAAGGTTCTATCAAAATTATTTTATTTTATTTTATTTTTATTTTATTTTATTTTATTTTATTAGGACAACCAACAGCTTTCTTATTAAATAATCTAAGAACAGGAGAACGAATACACATAAGCCAAATACTCTTAGAATTAATAAATAGGTGTTTACAATATATGGTTTAACATTAACGCAACATTAAAAGTGTGACATTGCACAAGAAATGGAAAAATAAAATATATATAGGTATATAAATGAAGTGAAAACTATTATACAAAGCCATACAAATATTAAGTATATAATCTTTTACACGTAAGTATAAAGTGTCTAACTAACTAGTCGATTGTATCAGGTTGTATGCTGTAACAACGAATCTAGTCAAAGAAATCCTTTGAAATTAAATTTGCGAAAGAATTCTGCCTCGTCGAAAATAAGTCAACTAGCTCGGAAAATTTGTAATTAAAACTTTTACAAGTGCGCGGAATGAAAGTATTTCTACGGTAGTTTGCACGGCTGTGAGGGATACATAATTGAAGATGGCAAACGCGAGATGAGAAACACGGCGCCACAAGTTTGATCTCAGCCAGCAGGGAAGGACAGTCAATCCTACTCGACACTAAATTATAAAGGAAGGAGAGGTCAGCAGCCTCTCTCCTTCTTTGGAGAGGTAGCAGGTGGTGATGCTTACAACTCTTTTCATAGTCAAAGTAACGATTAGAGATTTTAGTCTTGAAGTTGATAAAGCGCAGGAATTTTCTTTGGGGCTTTTCAAGCAGAGCTATGTATTTATCGTACCTGGGATTCCAAACCTGGGAGGCATATTCAAGTTGACTACGAACCAAGGAGCAAAATAGTATCTTAAAGGTTTTAATGGTCTTGAAGTCTTTGGTTACCCGTAAGACGAAGCCTAGAGTCCTCATAGCTTTACATGTAATGTTTTCAATGTGCTTGTCAAAAAGAAGCTTAGAGTCGAGAGTCACGCCGAGGTCAACAACAGAATCAGTTCTCACGAGGGACTGTTCATTAATTTTGTAGTCATATTTTAGATAATTGGTAGATCTACTAAAGGTGATACAACAGCATTTAGATATGTTAAGGTCAAGTTGGTTCCTTGTGCAGTAGTTATGAAGATTATTTAGATCCATCTGAAGCAGCTTATGCTTATTATAAGCAAAGACACAAGAATCATCTTATTTTTTTTCATCAACCTTGGTGAAATAATCATGTAGAGTTCTTTCTAGGATATAAAAAAAATATGGAGCTACGGCGAGATAAAAGCTTACTAAAGACTTTACTTACTTTTTTAAATACTTCCGAATAAAAATAAAGCTCTAAGTATTAGTAATCGGTGTCTATGTGTAGGTATTTTAAGCTTTATTCTCAGATATTTTTAGTTCAACTATATTATATTTGGTAAATCTTGCCAATAGTAGAGGGCCATGTGAGCTAGACATTGAAACTCTGAAGACATTCTAGTTCACTAGACATTGTCAGCCTGAACGACTGCAATCTTACTGCAACACCCTTTATTCAATTTTTATTATCACGCAGTAATTTGACTACGACTTGTAGGTACATAGGTATTTACGCGAAAATGTGTAGGATGTAGGATATTTTGTAAATCAGGGAAACGATATCATATTCATAACCGAGTCCAATGCCGCATTGTTACTCACACCCAAAAATTTTATACATATTTGAATAACAATTTACTTCGCAAGGAAAATCCTTGCCTTGCGAGTTATTTTTATTGTTTGTCCTTTTGAACCTCCCACGAAATATATAGATATTTTTAAATAGATATTGAATTTTCTTGGAAGACATGAAACCGAAAATATTTATAAAAAATCTTTTATAAAATTAATAATAGCAATAAAGCCTATAAGTGTGTGATGGCGGTGCTGTTGTGGTAAGTAAAATAATTATTGAACTACTAAGGAGTAAATTTTTTTTGACGAGTGTAATTAAAAAATAAATAAATATGTGTGGACATTTCACACAGCGCCATCTAGCCCCAAACTAAGCATAGCTTGTACTATGGGAACCAGATAACTGATACAATACTTAGCAGCATAATACTTAATAGCATATTAACTTCTTGCCTGCATACCATGAACTTATTAATGAATAAAGGCTAGTATTTTAAAACAATGGCATAGTAAAGTACATTGTTTTAATACAAAATCCATTCTTACTTTGTTATTACAATCGTTTTATTCAATCGTACAAAGTAGGAAATGTAAGGGATTATATCCTTACAATAAGATCCTGCACTGTAGCTAAGATTCCCTGTATCTAGGGAATCTGTACCCAGGAATAACGAGGATCGTAGTCTCAAAATACCCAGATACAGCTCCGTTTAGTTGCTTTTTTTTGTACACAAATGTCGATATGTCGCAGAAATCAAATACGCGTCCTCATAAGCCGACATGCTCACCCATCACACCACTGATGCCTTCAAATTAGCCAGTAGCACCTTCTTTTAATTTGATGCTTCTAATTCTGCACAATTTTAGGACACAGAAGGAAATATAGTCATGATATACGAGTGAAACCTACTTTTCCCTGGCGATTAACTCTTACCCAGCGACTCGATATTGAACACGCATGCATTGTTATTCTATTGTCATCTCAAAGCTGGGTTCCAGAGGTTAGATTAAAGGTTTAAGGTGTGATGTTGATGATTCCAGGAGTGTGGTGGTGCGTGCTGGCGGCTGCAGCAGTGGGTGCAGAGAAGTGGCAGTGGCCAGAGCAAGCAGCGTCCGTCAGGATCGACACGAAGGTGCGCTTCGTCGACCAGCCGGGCCAGGACTAGTGAGTCTAACCTCTTGTTATTGTACTCAGAGACATGAACATCATCACCATCATCAGCACCGTCATCATTATCAACGGGAAGACGTTCACTGCTGAACTTCCTGCTCGGCCTCCGCTTTGACCAGCTACTTGCCTCTTGCATAGATCATCTTGCAAAGATTCCACTTCTTGACGTTATGACCAGGATATCGTCGGTGCACCTAGTAGGGGGCCGGCCATGCGGGTTTTGTGATCAATAGCCGTGTTCTTAGGTTCTTGGTTATCATTGGAGGACCTTTCTTCCCCAACAATTGTCAGTTCTGCAAGCGATGTGGCCTGCTTTCGATTTAAGCAAAGCAAGCTGCTCCAGTGAATTTTATTGAATACTTATTATTATATCATATAGTAGATGAATAGCTTGTGCTTATTTACACCTAGAGGACAAAAGTATAAGCTGTTCTTTTGATAGTCAGGTATTATTTGTGCGTGGATCAAATGGCAATCAATCGAAAAACAATGCCAGCATATTTATAATGTTCCATTCTACGTGTTAAAATTATGAGTGGTTTCCTCCAAGTCTATGATTTCGATAAAGCTTAAGTAGTTATTTTCTTTATAGCAACGAGTAGCGTGTTCTCACGTCGCCTTGACTTTGGCCCACTTTGCGCAGCCTTCGGAGCTTTATCTCGAATTTTATTTTGGTTGCATAAGCTGCGAGTTATTAATGACGTCACTCGGCTCGATCTTGACTGCACCATAATAACTTTATGATGCTGTTATAATAACACAGTATGTACTTATTTATATGTATAAGTGTTTATATTTGTTCAATCCTTATCATCATCAGCTTGTATCAGTGAGTCCACTGCTGGACATAGTCCTTAAATGGGCCTGGCCTTCAGTTCTTTTCATTTAACTTCTGTCTGCATTTTTTCGTTTGGTCATCGGTCCATCTGACTGGCAAGCTTCCTACATAACACTTTTGCCGATTTGTTCAATATGACGTCTGAAACATCAGCTTACTAAGGATTTTTAGAAGCTTTGGTGCCTTTTCAATTTGAGATTTAACTCCCAACTTCCACGGTTTCATGTTATTCATTTGTGCAAGAATTTTTAGTTATTAGGTACATAATTTCAATCATTTATATCTGTCTTGAAATGCCTCGTTCCAGTTGAGTCCACATCTCCTTGGCCGTTTGGCGGTATAACCACATATTGTTCAAGCCCCGTACAATGCATATTCTCTCACATCAGTCCACTGCTGACACTAGGATAGGGTCCAATTGCGTCACTTCTAATCATCATGTACGTAGGTACTACGACTGTGACCCAATTTTATTAGCAATTTACTATTGATGTTTTATCATCTAGATTATCTTGTTCTTTGTTCTCAATGAAGCTAATATCTATTGTCTATCTAATTACGTAAGTGTTGCCAGTTGCGTGTTTATAATTGTAAAAACTCTGACACCAATAATTGTATCTTTAATCGTGATTAGCGGTTTCCTTTTCGATCGAGTTTCCAAATGAGTCATAATATCCTGATTACAATTAACCGGACCACAAAAAGTATAGTCAATTATCTAACGTTAAAATTACACTAGGAGGTATGTATCGGGTTTCGGTTTATTTTTTATTACTGGCATTCTTGTTTTCCTTTTGTAAATTCTTGACGTCACCACACTCATGCACTGAACTCAAAGTTATTAAGTATGTTTATTTACTGAAAAATTAAGTGAACCGTTGAAATTTCAAAAATATGTGAGCTTCATAGATCATAGAAAGTATACGCTACATACCCAAGTGAATCATTATTCCAAAACTCATTTTTCAATAATTTCAACTTTGAGTCGGCTTGGTGTTTTTTAGAGTCGATAATATTCTGCGAGGGCCAAGGAGTGGTCGTTGGCGAGGCCTTTGTACCCATTCAAATGGTAGCACAATATTAGATAGGCACTTGTAAGTTTTGTAAGCAGTGTTTGGTAACGGAGACTGATTGCTTATGTTGTAAAAGTGTAACTTCACAGCCGTTACTTAAAACTACTTAATACATTTACGAAACATAAAGAATATACGGTTTAAAGTGGTCAAGTTTGAACGCCTAACTATTTAGTAATAATCTTTTACAAATAATTTTTTTAGATATTAGATACTAATCGATTTAAGATCGATTACACAAATCGTACCACAAAACAAATAAGTAACAACGCCACTGAAAAGTTCTAAAAAAAGCTAAAGAAAACAAAAATTGTTTTACCGCCAATACTTTCAGCTATTTATCGGTGACCAATGATAACCACATCCTTAGGACATCCTAACGAAAAAAAATCTTATTCCCGTGTGTGATGTTGATTCCAGTGACCGCGACCGGGACCACGCGCAGGTGCAGGCAGACGAGCTGCCGTTCCAGGAGGCCGAGCAGACGGACGGCTTCTACAACCGGCCCGGTGGGGCCGGCCGGTACCCCGTGCGAGTCGAGACTCACCCGCACCGGTTCGAACCGCACTCCATCTACTCGCCTGACTACTCATATGCATGCCTCGCTTCTTGCTTTACTAACTGTTTTCTTTGGCTTTATTGATTCGGTGACCTCATAAAACTTTCATCTAATGGTCAGAAATAGTCGCAGTCACATTGCATACCAAGTCTATGACTGATGATGAATGATGGTATCGTTATGTTTCAGTGGCAAGGCCTACAACTCCGATGGAACGTTAGATTCTCTCCAGTACTGCAAATGTGAAACTACGCCTGAATGCAACCCGCGTGAGGATTCCACTGTAAGGACGTTTTAAAATTCCCTCAGCTAGTGAATCCGATATTGTCACGAACTAACTCTAATAAGAACTTATTTGCTTTTTTGCAGCGTGCTTGTGGGGTGGGCAAATACCTCTGCTGCTACAAGCGGCCTAATAAAGTGACCCCACAGAACACAGGTACGTTTTATTGATAATCACTCTTATATCATTAAAGAATCGAGAGCAAGTGATGAAAACTGTACTTATATTTATTGCAGAGTATTTCAACGAAATTGACGACGAGCGCCCGTCATTATTGCCGGGTAGAGAAAAGTTCGCGCACATGTTTCCGGCGCCCATCCCAGTGGGGGCAGAGGGTCCCTTCGCGTCTGGATATGCACACGAAGCGGCCGTGGAGGGAGGACGCACCGTACTGGTAGGACCAGGTGGACCCACCGGCAATAAGGTTGTACTTGTTGGCCCTGGCGGTCCCAGTGGCGTCATCGGCCCACACGGACCCAGCGGGGCTGCTCAACCACTGAAGAGTACCCCAGACGTTCTAGTCGGTCCAGGGGGTCCTACTGGCGTAATCGGCCCAGCCCCGGTTGGAAACAATAAGGGCGTTCTTGTCGGCCCCAACGGCCCCAGGGATGTCGGATCCAGCGAAACAGCACAGAGAGGCATCCTAGTAGGGCCAGGTGGCCCTACCGGAGTCAGCGGACCTAGAGGATACGGACAGCGCCCGTACCTAGTTGGCCCCGGTGGTCCCACTGGGATCATTGGACCTCGCATGACGAACGGATACTTCAACGGGTACTACGGCAGAATGCGGAGGCCGGGAGTGCTCGTGGGGCCAGGCGGGCCGACGGGAGTGATTGGGCCGGGCCGGCAGCTCCTGGTTGGTCCCGGGGGACCCACTGGCCAAATTGGTCCTCAAAATTACTTCGTTTAGTAGTGAGTGATGCGTATAGTGCGCGTGCGAGATGACTAACGAACCTAATGTACTGTGTGGCGTGTGTTTATGCGCGCGCGGCGGCTGGAGCTGCTAATGTAAATATTTTGGCTGTCCGTAACGAATGGACGCGATTGTGCTGGCTGCAATAAACCGTCCACCATGAATGTACGATTGCCATTTAATCTGTCTACGTAGAATTAGTGATAAATTATATTTAAGATTGTTATGGAAGCACCTATTTTCTCTCAGCATCCAACAAGGAACATACTTTCAATAAACTGTTCACTGACTAAAAATTATAAAAAGTAGGTAACGTATCGCTAAGTCATTACCCACATTTCATAAAACTGTATTATAACCAACATCGCACTGAAAGAAATTTGTTAAAGGTTTAGAAATAAAAGCTACAATAATTTTAGTTTTACTGTCGTTTTATGTTCCTCCGACGAATCGCAAGCCATCATAAATCACGATAATTAAACGTAGGTGAGTAAAACAAGTGATCCATCTCGCGTCGGATGAAAAATGTATAACGTCCGACAGCCGACATCCATCGCCGACTGTCGGCCGACGGACCTATCCGCCCAGAGAACTCTTTCACATTGTACGATACACAGAGCTTTGAAAACTATGACACTTCGCACCTAGATAGTGTTTTTTTTTCTTGCTCTGTGGTACGATACAATATCGCCTGATTCATGAAACGGGAAGAAAGTGAGAACTCACAGATTACTAAACTAGTGTTATGCATCAGTATTGACAACAGTACATAAGTACCTATCGCTTCGGTATTAAACCTTTCTCAGGCTCCCAATTCTGTGAAATTTTCCTATCGGAATATTATACTTGTCATTCGTATCGGACAATGGTATAACATAACACGATTACCATGTTCAGACCTATGTAAACAGGACGAATTGTATGCTTCTCGCCATAGGCAGACATAGAATGAGATATGCGGAAAGATTCTGTGGTTCTAGTATAAAAAACTTGAAGGGTTCAAATATCTCAACACGGTTGGTCAAGTGTAATGAAGATAGCTTCGAAACTATAAATGACGTCATTATTGATCAAACTTGACCAAATTGCAATTTACACCAAACTGAAATCGCCAGTCACGTGGAAAATTCTTTATTGTAAAAATAAAGCGGCTACTAGTGAAGTAAAAAATGGTAGAACGGCCGAGTCTGGCAGCGGCCCAACTCGCCCACGCGCGGGTCTCGCTCCTGATGTCGCGAGTTATAGCCGAGACCCAGCGATCTATCAGACAACAATGTTATTAACCCAGATGGAAGTGGACTCATAACTCAATATTTGGCATTCCTCAAATAGTACAAAAAAAAACACCTAAACCAACTCTAAAAATGACTTACATAAGTTTTTTAATTATGAGCTTTTTAAAACTGATTTGACCATTTTCGTATATGTTTTTTTACTAAAAGCTCATTGGTGACGATAAAATGGTGAATACTAGGCTCCAGAGCTTAGAGCACCGTCGTAAAGTGGCTAGCCTATCGGTGTTCTACAGGTTGCATTTCGGTGAGTGTGCTGCGAAGCTACACAATCTAATTCCACCTTCTCCATTTCACCATCGGACGACAAGACGTACAGCTACACGCCATTCATTTATGGTTGATATTCCTTAAATTCGTACAAAGCGGTACGACTCGACATTTATAATCCGAGCAGCGAAAGAATGCATTACCAGCGTCTTTGTTTCCCGATAAGTACAATCTGGAGCTCTTCAAGTCGCGAGTGAATAGGTATCTTCTAGGCAAGCATGTACTACCGTAGACCGCATCGTCACTTTCCATCAGGTGAGATTGCGGTCAAATGCGGGCCTATCCAGTTATAAAAAAAATTGTTTTTTACTTCCCTGTTGTTTTATCATAAACAAAACACACAATTATCATAAAACGTCGTTCGCTTTTCGCGGTTTAGGTACCCACTATTTCCAGTTTCCTTTATCATTTCCGTAAATCGTTGCAAAAGATTCAACTTAGCAGATATCACGGCAGTCTAGCAAAGATTTCTAGTTTCAAAATGTATAGGAATGACATTAGCTGCGGAAAAGTAAGCGATTTCCAAAACGTAATTTCCATACATTTAGAGTTAACTTTTGCGTTAACGCTAATGGAAAGGTATCTTTGCTAGACCCCTAGGACATTCTGATGCTTACCGATGGTGGTGATGACGATGATGGAGTAGAAGAGCGCGCCGGTGAAGGTCCACTGGATGTGGTCGGCGCTCTCGTTGCCGTCCCACCCGCGCAGCTTCATCTCTGTGAGGATGGCGTTCTCGAAATCCTGAGATGGTATACCATGCACTTGTGAATTAGTGATTGAACCAGATGGTTAATAGGAATGTAATTTTTTGTACTGTGATCTATAAATGAAGCCTTCTCTATGTGATGAAACTTATCCTACATAATGATCATGTGGTATTACTGATATTAGTTGTATGCTGAGCCGGGACCTGCCATCCCGCAATATTGCTTAAGAGTATAATATTAATTATTTTCCTTGTACTGTGCATTTTATTGTTACTTTTGCGATATTGTGTGTCAGAAATAAAGATAATTTCATTTTATTTCATTAGATTTCCAATTGCAGCTTTAAGCTAAGAAGAAAACAAAGCTAATTATATACAACATGAATATTATTTTGGTTTTAGTTTGTACTTCTGTAACATGAAGTCCAAACTTGTCTGTAATGTGTCCAGATTTTATTCCGCCCACGCGCACTCATCTAACACCTCGTGGAATTCTCACAGCAATTTACGAGCCATATTTATTGCACGATACTAACATACCTACTAGATTCCCACAATAACGATATATCACATTGTTTTTGTGTTGGGAGTAGTACTATATTATCGTGGGCTGAATGAATAACAAGAGAACACAAACTTTGAAAAACGACACGGAACCTAAGATACTTGGTCTATTGTAGATAAATATTCTTCTATCGTTCTTCTTCTGTCCCTATACCTAATGTATTTCTAATTATCTCTTTGATTTTTGTACACTTGTTTTGTGAAAAATTATCAAATAACTACCTACCATTAAGCAAATACTGATTTTGTTTTTTAAAGCTGTGGTAGCGTTGCCCACATGACTATCACCTGATTTGTGTGCTGATAGTGGCATAATGTGGTAACTAGCCAGGCGAGCGGCATAGAATACAAGGACCTCACCCACTTGGTAGCAGGATTTTCTGACAAACAACAAATTCTTGTAACTCAGAGAGTTCCAGTTACCTTGAGCATATCCACAACCTCCGAGGTCCAGTTAGTCTGGTTGAGGAGCCGCACGTGCTTCGTCATCAACCAGATGCTCTGCGTCGTGTTGCTGCGGATCTGGGAGATGTTCATCTTCACCTGGAGCCAGGGAACATGAGATAATGGAGGCAGTTGGTAGAAACTGGAGGCGAGAGCTGAAGACTAAGTTGATGATGATGATGATGAGGATGATGATGGTGATGGTGATGATGATGATGATGATAGCTATACTGAATTGTTTAAAAAGTTCATATCTGTAAACATTGTGTTATGTTAATAAACAATTGAATTGAATAACTGCATGAGTCGACACATCATCAATACGTCCACTGCAGAACTTAGTACTATGAGTGTTTAACATGTTTTAACTCAAGGTACAATAGTAGAGAAGCTGATAAATTCATAGTTCCACCTTTACGAGAGGATACTTTACGAGGTGGGAAGTGATCCGCCGATGCACAACTGACAGCTCGATAATGACGTGGCGAAAGCTGCTTTCAGGAAAACAGAGATCAGACGGCTCTATCAAGACTCTATCTACACTCTAACCACTAACCTATTCTGTGAATCTGGAGGATGAGTTTTTGCACCTTTGATTAGACAGATCTATTTTTAGTTGAAGAGTTAGAGATAACTTCATCTTAGTTCTGTTTAGTTAATTTACTGTTGTTCGCTTTTGTAAATCCTGTGTAGAAATAGTACAAATTCTTGTAGAGCATTCTATGAATAGCTGCAATTGGGTTAGCTGTAATAAATTGTCTTGCGCGCGCTGTTTAGTGCCGACTAGAGATCACTGATTTGGTTAAAGAGATGCTGCACTGTTTTAACGCTGTAGTGAATATTCTTTAGGTGGAATGAACACTTACAAATCCATTCCAGAAACATAATTATTTAGAGATGTACCTACAATATAATTGCATGAGTAAGTAGATAGTTACCTACTTACATCTAAATCTGAAAAAGGTTATGGTAACGTAAAAGGAACCACGTCAATTTATTCTGTGACCACGTGCTGATTCAGAATATTCATTTAATCTTAGCCACCTTCATCTATTGATCGAACGATGTTGAGGAGAGCAATTCACGTAATTTTAATTCACAAAGAAAGAAAACTTAGATATGGTATAAATAAATTCACTTTCAATCCACTTAGAAGGGCCAATGGCAAAAGCATCAAAAGAGATTTAAATTATGGTAGTCCATTGAAACACTTTTCTATTGGCATTGACGGTTAGGCAATCTGCTTCTTAGTCAATTCGTGTTTTAAGCAAGATGCTGCAGAATCTTTCATTTTAGGCAACACGCTCAAAACCGGAACTACATCTAGCCAATATAGCCAGATATCTATCCAATAAGGAAAGTTCAGTAAAGAAGATAGTAAGGTGTACCAACTTCCCGCTCATGCTGCGCCTCGAGCTGCTCGAAGGTGGCGGCGCCGAGGATGCAGTAGGCCACCACCAGGCTGATCATCACAAAGTGGGAGAACACCACCGAGCACAGCTTCCATGTGTAGTACAGGAACTAAACAAGGAGAAAGGGGAAAAATTACTAAAAGCTTGGTCTGTATCATGATTCAGCCTAAAGAATTACAGGTTGGATTGAAAGATGGTTGGAATAAGTCGATACAGAAGGCGCGGCGTTCTTCGCCAGAAAGTTCCAACCCCTGTAGCCTGTAAGGCTTTTTGTAGCTCTTCATAAAAATGGCGTTCCATATAATTTTAATATAGGTGCATTTTATTGCTTGTAGTACATTTAGTAAGTAGGTAAATATTTTCGAAACGAAAATGTAGAACCAAAGTGCGAGCCTCGAACATGGCACCTTCTTTTCAATAATAAAGGTTCAGTTCATGTAGAAAAATGATAAAATAATTTACTTGATTTGAAATTATTTTTTCGTCATTGAAGCCTTCATTCTCACTTGACTGATTTGCTATCGTCACTTCATAGGAACAAGGCATTATCAGAATGAGGTACTTACTTTAGCACATTTGCTGGGAGGTGGTAGCGGGTACTCCCCGCCATCGCGTCCCTCTCGCCGCGACATCTCACCTCACAGAATCACCCTGCATCTCACTATACACATCCATCCTTCACTCCGCACAATTTATCAAACTCTTTGATAATCTTATAAACTCGATATATTTACACAACACCATATAACAATCACTCAAAATCGTCTGTGCAATTAATATAATTCATCCGTAATCCGCAGATAGATGTTGTGTATTATGATATGTTTGTCGGCCGACGCAAATATTTACGTAGATGCGGTGCCGGAGTCGGGCGCTGGAGTCCGACTAGCGGCTGGTGGCTGTAGGCACACCAGCGGGATATATCGGGCGCCGATCGCGCTCGGTTTACGATCAAACTATAATTTGGGGCGACATTGCATAAATCCATTCACTGTTCACATGTGGAACAGGCTATAGGTATTGCAATTTCATTTCATTCAGTTTATTTTTATTTTAGAGAAGTCAGGTGAATCATAGTTTTGTGAGTCTGTCGAGGTGGGAACATTTATCGTTGCCAGATAAATTACTCTGCTGCTAAATAGTAGAGTGCAAATATTGATCAGATGGGAACGCATCGCCATATGCACCGTATTTTCTATGAATGTAGAAGTACGTGTTTTATCACTATTAGGAGAAAGTATTATCCGCACAGTAGGTGGCCACATCGTTCGCAGAACTGACAACCGATAGGGAAGAAAGGTTCTCGAGTGATGACCACGAACCGGAAGACGCAGCGTAGGCCGGCCCCCTACTATGTGGACCGACGATCTGGTGAAAACCGTGGGGATCCGATGGATGCAGGAGGCGAGCAGCTGCTCGAGGTGGCGCTCTCCGGGGGAGGCCTATTTTCAGCAGTAGACATGTTCAGGCTGATGATGATGATTATTCATTTCATGACACAACAGACTAAAATAAAAATCGAAATTTCAAAAACGAGCCAACTTGCATGGTGTATCGGGAATGATCAATTCAAATGAATGAATTTACAGCCCTTAAAATGTTCCCATCGAATCCGATATAAATAAATACACATTGATCTATAAATATTATTATAATTACCTACTTAATTATCTTTTCTTTTGTTTAGAAGGTTTTGTGTTCTTTGACTTACTTGTCACACAAAGCTGTAAAAATTTGTCTGTGTGGTGGATACTGAAAAAGTGAAAAATAGGAAATACGTCTACAAGGCATTTACTTAGATACTTATATTTACACATTACGTATAATTTGTATAAACCAACATAGGTGCACATACACACACATTATTACGTAAATTTAACTTATAAAAGCATAAGGTACATGGAACATTACTAATATTTATAATACAGAGTATCCAGAAATGTATACTGTAAGAAACATAAATATAACTTCTTAAATATAATTACAATGATAAAAAAATAAATAAAAATATTGTTGAGACAATAAATTGGTTGTATTATTAGAACTAACCCTGTTAAAGTATCTACTAAACATGCTACGAAACTGTTATTAATTTAATAAATAGCTTATCTTAAAATTCATTAATCCTACGAGGAAATATTTCACTAATAGCTAGTAGTATTTTTAGATTCATGCGATTAGGAATGTGTCGTATATAATAGTCCCGTTTTAAAGTGTAAAAATTATCACAGGGTATTTTGCAATAGCAATAAGGCACTATTGTATATAACTAATTCACATTTAATGGAAAGAAATCATTGTCTCCGCCATCTTCATTTGATGGTGTGTAAATCTATCTATCTATCTTCATCGGGACAATAAATGAAACAGAAAATGACGTCACTGTGAAATTTCTTGTAGCTTCTTTTTACGTGTAATCGAAGCTACGGCAGTCCGTAGCTTCGATTACACTGATAAGTTGTCTATATTCTGCACACAGAGCAAAAAAAACGCTTTCTCTCTAAGTGCTAAGCGTCTTTTGTTTCTTAGCTCTGTGATTCTGCATGTGCCAGATTGCATGCACCAGGGCGGTTATTCTCTATGGAAACACAGATTCCACACGATACGAAACCACGTCGTTATCGTGTCTTGTTCAAATCGTGTCACAGCGTCAGATATACCTTCACTTTACATTAAAGTTATCTTTATTTTGAATAAAATATATTGACATAAGTGGTCAAATCTTTTAATGTGTTTATGTTTCGGAACGCGTCTCAGTAAAACATACGATTTTTGACAGTTCAAATCGCGTTAATTCCAAATTCATTTCGCGCGGTTTTGTTTTCGTTTCATAGAGAATAGAGTTTTGCAGATTTCTTATGTAAGACAAGGAACTCGCGTGGTTTCGAAGTAAGGAATCGATACGGAATAATGGCCCTGTAGTGGAAGACAGAACTTCTCTTTTTTTTTCAAACAATTATTGTAATAGGCTTGCCATTATGTTAACATTGTGCACTTTGTTTTTTATCTGCTTAGTAATTATAACAATTTAATTTGACTTGTAAAAGTGCTATGAATAGCCTGTTTGCAATAAAACAGTTTGTCATTTGTCTTGTCTTTTGTCAATCAACCTTTCTCATTTTATTGTCCCACTGTTAGACATTGCAGTTTGCCTGTGCAGATCATTATCTGCTGCTTCTAGGTAAATTTAATGTCTTATGTAAGGGAAACAAAGCAAAATTTAAACACCAACAATACCAAATTTTCTGGGAAATTAATGACTCTACAACGTCAAATAAATAAGAAATTGTCTTGTTAGTAGAAAATCGAAAAGACTAAGACAATCGTAGTCGTTACGTCCTTACTTCCCCATCATACATACAAAATTAAATAGTTAAGCTATGTTTTGTCAGCAGAACTACAGAAGACCTACCAGTAGAAGCACCAAGAAAAAACAATATTTTTTTTTGTTATATTTTAGCTCCACACATAGTGTATTTAGCTAGTGTCAAGCAAGTATAAGCCGACGTCTCAAGTGACGTCAGCAACAAATTATTATCAAAAATGAAAGTTGAAACGGTATACTTGTCTCTTTTTAGCACGTACAAAATGGTATTTGCTAAAATAAAATGCGACTATTTTTGTTCATTCTTTAAAGAAGTTGACCTCATAACTATAACATGTTCTGTGTAGCTTTATGCTAAATCTTCTTACTTCTCTCGTCAAAGGTCAAAAAGCCAACAGTAAAACGGAGGATATTTTACTGAAGGCTCTAAAAAAGGCCGTTGAAGCAAAAACGAAAATGCATGGTTTTATGATCTTGAAACCATTTGCCAACACTCGTACACGTTCACGAACACTTAACGGATAATAATCCACCCTTATTACACATTAAAGTTAACGATACACTAGTTTTGAAAAATAAATTCAAAATTCACAACCGCCATTGTTTTATTCATTCATGGATTTCTTTTATTCATTTCTTCAAGAACACATTTTAAGAGCCATTTAAAATTGGTTTTTGAATTTCGGCCCATGTCGCTACTCTCAGCACCCTAGACAAACACAGTATTAGATTGACAAACGCCAAATTGCGATTGACAATTCGTGAATGAAAATTACTCTCCTGCACATTTTAAAAGTACTGTGATTATTTCGAGAGAATTGCTCTTCTGATTAAGCTACAGCAGCTTCTGTTCACCCAACACGGCAAAGAAGTTTGCAACACGCTAGCTTTTTTTTTCACTTGGAGACGGTCATTGGAATGTCTTCCCGGACGTTTCTGGAGATCTGTTCCGCCTCCTCTATGGTGTCGGGAAGCCGCGTGTTCAGGGTCTCCGGTGTGGTCAGCATGAGGCCGCCGGCCACCAGCGCCGCGCCACCGAACAGCACTGACGGGAGCCACTCCACGTATATGGCCTGCGAACGGGAACAAAATAACTTGTCGATTGGCCGATATGTAATTAATTGGGAAGCAATCAATATTGTCACTAATTATGCTTAAAGCAAGTCTCAAAGTCGCGCAACGAGCTATGGAGAGAGCTATGCTCGGTGTTTCCCTGCGAGATAAGATCCGGAACGAGGAAATCCGCAGAAGGACTAAAGTGACCGATATAGCCCTTAAAGTAAGCAAATTGAAATGGCAATGGGCAGGCCACATCGCTCGCAGAACTGACAGCCGATAGGGAAGAAAGGTTCTCGAGTGGCGACCACGAACCGGAAGGCGCAGCGTAGGCAGACCCCCCACTAGGTGGACCGACGACCTGGTGAAGACCGCGGGGAGCCGATGAATGCAGGAGGCGAGCAGCCACTCAAAGTGGCGGTCTCTGGGGGAGGCCTATGTTCAGCAGCAGTATGTTCGTTCATATTTGATTTTTGTTTGTTTTATCATGATCATCAACAGCCTGAAGACGTCCTCTGCTGAGCAAAGGCCTCCCCCAGAGAGCATCACTTTCAGCGGCTGTTTGCCCCTGCATCCATCGGCTCTTCGTGGTTTTCACCAGTTACTAAGTGGACCGACGATCTGTTGGCAGGTTCGTAGACTCAAATATTTTTTATTAAAAATACGCTGGTAGAGAACAACTAGAACAGCCCTTACTAAACGGTGAATGAGATAACTAAATATAAAATAAATATTTAGTAAATGTACTTAGGTCTAATTAGATATCGAGTTTCTAAAATCTGCCTGTACTTAGTCTCAACAATCATTAAAAATGTTGTAGGTGCCTCATTTTGATCACGATTTACCAATTCAGATGTGGGTAAAAGACAAATTGTCCAAGCAATTTTCTGCTCATCAAGTATCAAGTGTATTGGTATTTAGCCTGATTATACATTTCCTGCCAGTCATTAAAGAAGAATCATACATACCAATTCAAAAATGACGTAAGCCTCTAAAAACTTCGTAAGCCATTACACCCATTTTGTTGTGATTGACTACCTTCCTATTGGTATAACAGAAAGATCTATATGCGTAAGAGCAATTACTACTACGCAGATCAGTCGATGTTCATCCCAAATGCATGTCTGCTTGCAGACTAAATACATGAGCAAAACTTTTTGTAAGACCTATACTATACATGTATTTTAGCAAACAAATGATTTGATTGATTGATTGATATTGAGTGAAATAGACAACCGATGGGGAAGAAAAGTTCTCGAGTGGCGACCACGATCTGGAAGACGCAGCGTAGGCCGGCCCCCTACTAGGTGGACCAACGACCTAGTGAAAGCCGCGGGGAGCCGATGGATGCAGGAGGCGAGCAGCCGCTCTAAGTGGCGCTCCCTGGGGGAGGCCTATGTTCAGCAGTGGACGTCTTCAGGCTGTTAATGATGATGATGATGATGATGAATGAGTGAAATAGAATTTGGCGCAACTAGCTTGATCTCTTTAGGTCTCATCAGTCTCATCACCAAGTAGAATAAAACAGTTATAATCACCAGCAGTGGCATCTGCGGAGCGACGATGGAGCCGATGCGACCCACCATGGAGCAGAAGCCGAGCAGGCTGTGGCGCGCGTGCGTGGGGAACAGCTCCGACGTGTACATGTAGATGCCGCTGAACGCCTGCGTGATGGCTATCTTGCCTAGCAGGTACAGCAGCGTTGCTAGCCAGGGGATTGCTGGAAACATCAATAGGTATGATGACTGCTCAAAATAAACAAGTAAATATTATTTTCATAAAGTGGATTAAAAATGAATGCAATTAAGTAAAAAGCAGTAAAGAAATCGCGGAGTAATAAGCTTTTAAAGTTTCTAGAGGAGGCATCGCCTGTCCCTTTTTCGCCAAACAGACCATCTCCACAGTTACTATGAACGCACAGCGTTGTGACCTTGTGACGTCACATGACAAAGAGTTTTTCTTATGTGAATAATTGACGTTACTAGCTAGTCGTTCACCTGGTATAGTATACGTATGAGTTCCTTGTTCACCTGATATTAAGCGACACGGCCGCCCATAACAGTAAAGCTACCACAGCTTAGCAATAAGGTACTAGAAGGACTAACTTGTGACGTCACTGCGTGCTCGAGCTATCTCTATCTATTCCTGTTTTTAAAATGCTTATAATTTTGTAATTTTTAGGGATTTTTTTATTTTTGTTTTCACAACTGTTTATTATTTGAGGGATATTATTATTTTTTGCAACAAAATAGTAGTCATCATGCCTATTACATGTATCAGTCGAGCTAGGTTTAGTCATGGTTTGTTTGACCCAAATGTTTGACCAAAACAGCCATTATATTAGACTCTCAAATTAGCTATGCTAAATCACTGACGAAATGATGGAACGCTAATGAGCATTTTTACAATAAGATAATCTTTAGGTAGGTAGGTACTTACACTCAGGGATGAATGGAATAACGATGCAAGAGAGACCGCACACGGTGTAAGCAATCAGTAGAGTCTTCTTTCTGCCGATCCTGTCCAACACCAGAGCATTGGTGACCACAGCGATGACCTCCACGCTCACCACCAGCATGTAGTTGGTATACTTGTCCCCGGCAAGGGACACTGAGTTGATGGCCAGTCCGTAGAATACGAAGGTACAAGTTATCCACCACCAAGAGCAAATTGCTAATCGCTTTATAATGATAGGCGACTTTAGCACCTGCTTCCACAACCCTTGATTCTCTGTTCCATTCTTCTCTACGATCTTTGGTTTCTCTTCCGTCAACTGTCTCATCGTTTCTTCCGATAATGTGACGTTGTTAGTTTTAGCTGCCTTTAGAATGATATCTACGGCTTCGTCTTTACGTCCCTTGGACAGTAACCATCGTATGCTTTCCGGTAGTAGGTAAATGTACGAAAGAAACAGTAGTGAAGGTGGATACACAACTAATATAAAGGTTCTCCAGTATTTGAAGGCTTTGGCGAGAAGGGCGAAGCTGATGCCACCTATCACTAGCATTATTCCAAGGAACGCCGTCGTTAACACTCGCTTGTCTTGTCCTAGTAGCTCAATTGCTAGAAAAAACAAATGAAAATTTGGCTAAATTCTTTTTAAGGTTTCGGAAATAAAGTTTGAGCACACTTTGTGACCGACTCACTAAGAATGTATGCTGCTGGAAAGACGCTGGCGCCAGCGACTGTCTCCAGAAACTCCACGATGACGTACATTTCATACGAAACAGAGAACGCCTTCATGGAGCCGATGATACCGACCAAGGAGCAGCTGAGAATCAAGGCCCGCTTACGACCCCAACTAGAACATATTAAAATACAACGTCAGAATTATGATTTATGCTTCATCATTATCAACAGCCTGCAGACGCCCACTGCTGAATATAGACATCCCCCAGATCTACGCTTCCATTATGCAATAAACGATAGTTTTGATGTTTTGATTTTTATAAGGATAAGTAACCTATGAAAGGTTCACCATCTCCACTTTTGAATGATTCAACTTCAACTAACCGATCCGATATGTATCCTAAGATGGGCAGAGACACCAGCATGCCGATGTTGTGGATGGTCCCTACCAAAGTCCTCTTCCATTCTTGACACGCCAGGTTGAACTGAAATTGCAATTTACATCATCATTCATAGACAAATCTTACGTAGTAACAGTAGTAGTAATCTGTGACAGAACTAAGGATTATTCTCAATACGAAAAATAAGAAGACGAAATCAAATCCGAGCACAGCCGAAAGTTACCTATCCATCAAAGTTTTGGTTTGCCAAATATCGTAGTTTCTAAACGAGGGTCTCAATATGTACAATAGCTATCAACATGGCAAAATAATATTTTTTTAATGTACTTAATAAGTATTTAATCAACATTGAAATATTTCACCAATGATGATATAGTTGATCAGATGGTAGCCAAGGACGCACTCACTGATGCGCGTCGAATCTCTACCGTTACAGAGGATGTTGTTATTAAAACGACAATGCGAGGACAGATCGTCGCAGTTTTTGCTTTTAGTTAAAATAACTTTGAGAAGCAAAATCGTTTATTTAATTACCATCTATTGACAATAAATAGCTTCTGACTACAGCTTTTTGTAAACAAAATACTGTAGCAAAGATTGCAAAACAAAAACTGACAAAGATATTT
Organism: Ennomos erosarius; assembly: GCA_963580505.1. NCBI lineage: Eukaryota > Metazoa > Arthropoda > Insecta > Lepidoptera > Geometridae > Ennomos > Ennomos erosarius. Next base: position 14,400,098 of record OY756991.1, read on the forward strand.
TTTATCTTGTTTGTTTTTTAGATCATCTCTTAATTTGGGAACTTGTAGATTGTTAGTCTTGGTAAAGCTATTGCATATGTTTTGTGAACAAAAGAGGCACGTGTTTATGCACGAAATGTAAACAAAAAAAGGAACACAAGACTTATTTCTCAACTGGTTTCCCGATTATTGTTTCAGTCTCAAGTTTGATTGATGCCATCTTATTTTTATTTTATTTTTTATTAATTTTAAAGTTTCGAGTAGCACAGCAGCTGTTATGACTAGCCGTGTCGCATATCAGTTGAACAACTACCTTGTCACGTGATTCATTCTCATAAAAAAATACTTGCATACACTAACATACAAAACTATATTTTTGTTTTCATCAAAAGAGGACTCAGTACTTACTCCGTTTAAGTTTGAGCCTTTCGTTAGTAGGAAAATTTACAAGAGCTTAAAACGCGCTTCAGTTCTACATAGGATATTAATAAAATTATTATTCCCTTATCAGCAGCCTACATGTCATCCCGCACGTCAATGTCACGTTGCGTTTATCAAACTCCAGAACATCAGTAATTAAAAATTTAACAATAATTCTATTCATGGAAGCCGTGAATAGAATTATTGTTTGTTAATCTATAACTCATTCATTGACGTCCCTTTTACATAATGATAACTCTGCGGTCGAGACAAATGCGTTAATGATACGTACCTAAATAGATACAATGCCTACATAATGATGCCCACACAAATTAACTCTACCCTACCATATTGGTTGTAGAATATTACCCTCATTATGGTTTTTTAAACTGCAGCTATGTTAAAGTCATTTAGATAATACTTAAGTTATACAGGTGAGATAGTGGTCAAGCGCAAGCCTATTAAACAATAAATAAAAACCAACGGTGAGTTTCTTGAGTAGTTAATTAGTTACATTGGCCCATACTTTACAAAATCAGCAGTCATTTGTTTAATCTAGAATGGTCACGACTTTCCATAGGGTCCACTCCTCCAGGGGACGTAGCCTTCTCGACCCTCTTATCCCAGCAACAGCCCAAGCCGAGGCTCGCACCCCAGGGGTGCTCTTGAGCTAGTTGCCCCCCACTTTTGTCGGCTGGGGGCCCTTTTTTAAGCGCCTGCCCTCGCACCGGTGACGCTGTAAAGGTCGGTAGAGACCAACAGCATTAGCCCGTTCAAAAAAAAACGCCATTTGTTTAAAACGGTTGACGAAAAGCTTGCAGCTGTATAGTTGTTGTTAGTATCGTTAGTGTAATGAGAGGCTTTTGGCTAATTCAAACTAAGTATAATAATCCGGATTCTTCCAGATGGATGTAAAAGATACGTGATATAGTATAGAGTACCTACACACAAGTGTGATTGGGTACTTTGTCATGCGGTCAATAACGCTACATTTCCACAATGGTTCCGTACAAGTACACCCTGTCCGGGCCAACGTGTGTGTACGGCGCCAGCATGTCAACACACACGATCTAAACAATTCCAGAATATGTTATCAAGGTAAAGGTGGTTGCCGGTTGGAGGCCGACGAATCTTAGACAAACAACACTTACGCTATCATTGCGAGCATCTTCCTTCCTGATTGCTACAGATGGTTGAACGTGATGTGTTTGTTGATAGATGCGGTAGTCCTGTTGGGATTCCGAAATATTGCCAGTTTGTTGTCGGCCTACCTTGTTTTATGTTAATAAATGACTTGGCAAGCTAGTTGCTCACCTGACGTTAAGCAGCTCGGCTGGCCGTAACAGTTGCAGTGTCCACGTTGTCACACGTGCAGTGCCAGCGTCAGTGTCTTCTTTAGAAGACCCATAGATCCGCTCCATAAGGCAAATAAGCCTTATGCCTTATTAAATACTTGAATTAAGTACATATTTAGCCAAATCAAAGCTAGATACCTGTGTGCACGCAGTGTCATATGATGGTTCGAGTCACGGGCCACTGCGCGCGGTGACCGATGCCATTAGCAGCCATGAGGTGCCGTCGTGATCTCATGTTGACTGAGGTTTCTCTCAACACTATTAGTTTGTTCTACACTTGTCAATTTTGGCACATCTCTACTCTATCAATATTATGGCCATGTTTGCCAGTTTGTGGTTAACCTTTATGTACTTACCTCATCGAAATATTTTATTTCGATGACTTACCTTTTGTTATTGATTGTCTGGAAGCCTACTCTGTACTTACTTATGTCAATTATACCTAATATTGATTTGTATTGATTTGCGCCTAGCTATTATGTTAAAGTAACCCATAACACTCGCAGTGTCACTCGGAATTCGGCACTCTAAAATAATTAGGTACTTAAGTAGACACAGATATCTAAGTAGATAGAGTTTCGCGTGACACGTTGCACTGCACACTGCGCAAGTGCGCACGTCATCCTGAGTTCCTGAGACATCAACAGCACAGTCCAGTAATCAGAATACTAGAAATCATCTAAAAGTATCATTTGCCCAGTAATTTCACTAGCAGTATCCTTCAAACCGGAACATTATAGTGCTTGTACTAACTGCTTGGCGGCGGAGTAAATGGTAAAGCGGTGAGGATTAAAGAATGCAACATAACTTCACCTAACTTAGGCCATATCTCAAAATATCCAAATCGTAATTTTTCTCATATCAAAATGTCCAATTTGGTACCTACCTTGATGAACATTGCGGAAAAGTAGATACTTAAACTTATACTTATATTATAGGAGGTCGGACTTTTCTCACACAAAACAGCTCCTTATAGATTAGCTCCAGCAGAGAAACATATAGTTTATTAGGCAAAAGGTTCAACAACTGGTTGTTGCCAGGATTGTAAGAGAAAGTTCGTCGCCTTTTGCCAGCCCAAATGTCCTCGTGGTCGTGGTAGGACAAAATAGTAGGACCACGAGGAAACAGCGACACCTTACAATGCCTGTATATCACAATAAAAGTGTTCTGTGGAATATCCTCACCTCAGTGACTATAGTGTAGTTGGAGGCGTAGACCCACTGGTCGCAGGGCTGCCAGCCCCCGGTGTAGGCGGCGCCCGGCCCGCAGTGCCCGGCGAGCGGCGAGCGGCGCGCGCAGCGGACGTCGCGCCCCGCCGTCGCCGGCGGCAGCGCCTCGCGCACCCACGCGGTAATGTACTCCGTGCTGTTGGGGTTCTCGCACTCCGGTATTATGCATCTGTGGACAATCATAAGAGATGTTAGCGGCAACGAAGACAAGATCGTTCCAAGGGGTCTAGCAAAGATCACAAACGCTAACGCTATCGCCAAACGCTAACTCCAAAATTGTATTGAAATGACATTAGCTGCGGAAAATTTAGCAATTTCCAAAATGTCATTTCAATACATTTTTGGAGTTAGCGTTTGGCGATAGCGTTAGCGTTTGGGATCTTTGCTAGACCCCCAGGTTGTGCGTGAGAACGGGAATGGAGGAGAATATAAAATATGAAATAGACAATGCGCATGCAATACGAACTGCATGGGCACTATATACTTCCCAAAACTATAAAAAATAAAATACCTACTACAAAATATTCCTCCAGTGTGTAGAAACAATTGTCAGTCAATAATTTAAATAAAAGTCTCTTAAAATGTTCATTTTGTGCAGTTTTCATACGATTAGGCTACTAACAATGTTGCTAGAACATGCAAAGCGCTGTTAAGAAACTGTGTCGTTTTAGGTCGGCCCTTATTTACTTCAAGAATATCGGAGAGACAATATTCTTTCCTTCTAGTAATGCTACGTAGATCATTTAATTATTTATTAATGTTGGTAGGGCTAGGGACCACAAGAAAAATCTAAATGAAGTTAAAGACCTCCTAAGAACCTACATATTTACTTACTCCAAGCATGCGGCAGCGTCAAGTAAGTACATTGTTTTCGCACAGTCAGTATGACTGATGATATTGAGGTTTCATTGTTCTATTACTACATTTTAAATTGACGGTAATGCTGTCATTATCCGCGCTCATCTCGTGATTATATGATTGACATTATTATAGAATTACGTGGCATATATATAACTTAATGATATGTTAATGATGATGATATAAGTATAATTATAGCCATATTATGTCGTTTGGATGAATAAGTAAGGTTATGCAATCATAATTAAATACTTTACAGAGCAAGAAAAAAAAAACGGTTCGCGAAATGTAACTTTTTCAAAGCTCTGTGGTATACTTAGTTAAAAATCAAAAGCGGGCTTTGAAACTAAACTGTGTTGTTAGAATAGTAGGTTTTTTGTTTAGTTCCTTGACCTGTTCTAGCACTAAACAAGTCGCTTGATGCCCTAGGTTGTTCTCCACACACGCGCTAACATAAAAGAAAAACATTTATTCAGGACATCACACAACACTACTAATAAGTAAAAATCTCATATCTGATAGCCACCCGCTTACATTCCTTGAACATCGAGACCAGATCTTTGGTTTAGTTACTAGCATTGTATTAAAAGATCTGCATATCACGTGTAAACTGAATCCTGTGAACTCAAGTGGCTTTATTAAAACAAAGTAGGTAACCAGCAGTTTAGTCAATACCACACGTAAAATTAATTGTTTACGGTACTTATGTTATTTCATTCTTACATTTACAGGCCATTTCAACACACTGCGTAGGTTTACATAATTACGCATGTAATGGTGTCTCTTGCGATAGTTCACGAGTGGAAGTAGTTAGCAGTTAGTTACCTGCAGTTAGGAGTTAGTTACCTGGTAGTTACGTCTAGCCGGTCTAGCCCACCGGAACCGGAATGCGATACAGAATGACGACATCTTTAAGGCAATGAAGAAGTTTGGACCATTGTCAAATGTCTTTTATATTTGAGATAACAAAAGTGCTTATAATGAAACTGTAACTAAATAAAAACATATCATATTTATGTCTCTCTGTAGAGAAAATCACGCAAAAACTATTGGATTCTTTGAGTCCCTGAGGCGTTACGTTTATTTCATCAAAATCGGTTTCCAATTAGGTAGTTCTAGGTCCGATTAGGTAGTTTTTTCATTTCCGCACCGTACTTAGCATCGCACCGATTAGACGACCGGAGGATTGCATTATGATGTTACATTATAGATATGTAGGTACGAACACCACCAGATTTTCTGGGTTCGATTACTTATCTAATAGGTCCCAGTCTAGGTCAAATTTCGCTGCCAGTCAAGTTGTTATTACGTCACAGTCATGATGTCCTATTTTCGACAAATTGCAGATTCAGGCAAATTCACTTTTTGTCAAGTCTTTTCTGACATGGAAGGCAAAGAGTATATAATTTACTAGATAGAAGGCGTCACATTGTTGACCTATTTTCCTATATTGGAAGGCATAGAGAATGACAGACGTATAGGTATATATCACAGACTATACATAATGCAGAGCACAGACGGATTCAAAGCAGTGTTGCAATGTGAATGGGTGCGTTCTCATATTCTATCACACATTACCAATCATCATCATCATCATCATCATCATTAACAGCCTGAAGACGTCCACTGATGAACATAGGCCTCCCCCAGGGAGCGCCTCTTAGAGCGGATGCACACACACATTACTAATACCTACTACATTTACGTTAATATTTTGGTAATACCTAACTAACTATTATGGAGAAAATCAGAGAGGATAAAATCTCGGCTTGGTAATTACAGCATGGTATGTTAGTTGCAGTAGTATCCAGCATTTCAGTGACAAGTGAGCAACCAGGCGGGAGACTTACGATTTCCATTGACATCTTGCGATCGATTGCTAAATGTTTGCTGTTGCTTTGCTGCTGCTGCGGTAATTGTCACATGATACGGCTGCGGTTCTCCCGTAAGGCGAATTGTTTTTGTTATTGAGGTATACCACAGAATTCACCCTATTACATAGGTCCAGAACTGAAGTCTCTATACTTAACCTTGTTTGAACATGAATCAAACCATAGAGCACATTTTTTTTTCTTCTAATGTCAGTTCCTCTTTCAACATACCATATAAATAGTATTACCCGATTTAGTCGGGTACCTAAATAAAAATCTAGCTAGATGTAAAATGTAAATAATAAAAATTATATAACGCCTACATAAAAATATATAAAATAATAAAATTAATTACCATCATACTACTATCTATAGACAAGAAAAAGTTCTATAGATAGCTCATGCAATCTTTTAATAAAAAGGATTCAAATTAAGTAAAACCAGCAGTTTATCCAACATTTCTTTTAATAACTCACGAGTTTTTCAATATTACCAAGTTAAAGGGATTAAAGAACAACAGTTATGTAGGTACAGGGGTCTAGCAAAGATACCAACCACTAACGCTAACGCCAAACGCTAACTCCAAAATGTACTGAAATGACATTTCGGAAATCGCTAACTTTTCCGTAGCGAATGTCATTTCGATACATTTTTGGAGTTAGTGTGAGGCGTTAGCGTTAGCGATTGTGATCTTTGCTAGACCCCCTGGGCCTTAACCAAAATAATGTTTCATATTTTAGGATAACCTTAAAAATGGAAAAACAGTGGGCGCGTGGAACGTTTATAGTTGACAATAAAACTATTATCAGTAATAACACTTCTGTGTTCTGTGTGTTCTTTACTATAGAAATGCGCTGAACTTATTGTTGAGCGAGTATTAGGTTTCCACCAATCTTCATTTCGACTTTTTCGAACTTCTTTTATCCAACGATCAGCTAGACATGAATCTGTTGGAAATCCATACAAAAGAAATCGGGTAATTATTCAGATGTCGTGTGGCAATACTGATTTAGACATGTCAACTTTTTATTGTAAAATGGTTCTAACTCTTCGTCAAATAGAAATAATTAAAGTAATCTTATAAAAATACATGATTAAGGCCACTTACAAGTGAAATGTGATCGTGTGCTTCTGTGATTCGTGCCTCGAGTGATTTTGGCACAGTTTTATCACGCAAGACGGCATTTTTTTGGTATGTATTCAAAAGCACACCCAAGTAACGACTGATTTTGATTTTGACAGCTGAGAATCAATCACACCCAAAGTGGTGTGTACGGTTTTGCCCTGCTTTAATTTCGTATTAGTGGTCTGGATAAAAAGTCTTTGAGGTATACATGGATCATAAAAAAATATTCTAAAAAATAATGACGTCACGATATTTTCAACCACTTATTAATACAATAATGAGTGTTCCGGTACACACCTACTAACAATGTCAAATGAACCACCTGTGAGAATTTTATATGATAGTAACTACTTATTTAAATACACGTTTTATTTTCCACTGCTAGTGTTTTAATTTCAATAAAATTACTTTCAATTTTATTTACTTATTAAGTACTACTTATAATAAATTAATGATTGAAGGACCTATCTTTAGACATCTATACTTACAAAAAAAGCAATATAAAATATTAATTCGAAGGTGGAGGTTGAAACCAGTTTATGAAACAAATTAAAATAATCTATGACGAATAAATAAATAATAAATATGTGTGGACATTTCACACAGCGCCATCTAGCCCCAAACTAAGCATAGCTTGTACAATGGGAACCAGATATTTCTGATACTAATACTTATATACTTTTTTGTTTGTAAATACATACATAGAATAGAATAGAATATAACACCCAGACGCAGAACAAACATCTATATTCATCACACAAATGTTTGTCATGGGTAGGAATCGAACCCACAACCCTCAGTTCAGAAGGCAGGGATACTACCAACTGAGCTATCGGGCCCGGCAATAATGACAATAAGTAGATAACTTCGAGCATTTGTAAAAGCTCGAAGCTAAGTAAGGTCAACTAAACAACCTTGCAGTTAATGCACGTAGTTAATAGAACTGCAGCTATGGCGAACCTGTTTGATATGTTATTATAATTTTACTCTTTAATTAGGCAATCAATACAAGGCACTCTACGTTCACTAATGCAATAGCGGATTGTCGCAGTTTAGTGCTCCATACGAATAGGGCAGATATTAACATAGTGCGTAAATGTACAGGGTGAAGAATTGCCATCTGCATCAACATCATCAACAACCTTGTCCACTGCTGGATCATAGACAAGGCATGTCACTGAGCACTCTACCGTTTCCGGTATAAAAAGGTACTCTGTGCTCTACCGACCGATTGGATGGTACCTACATAATTAGTTAATTATAATAACAGTACCTATAATTATAATAGATCGAGATAGAAAACGCTTTATCATTTCACAAATAAAATATACAAACAGGAATAAAACAAATCTTACGAAGTAGCGCCACAATGGACGGTCTTATCGCTGACAGCGATCTCTTCCGAACAACCTTTGGACGGACAGTATCAAAACTATTATAATATTATACACATAGAAGAATGCCTCTATGGTTATACATAATAATACCTGTAATCTACGTTGGCAGCCAGGAACACATAGTTGATGGCGTAAAGGTCCACTGAAAAGCAGCGCGTAGTTCTTCAGGTGGAACGCTTTGAACTGCCCAAGTTCCCGCATCAACCGCTCCGCGTCCACACCGCCCGGGTACGCCCGGGGCTCCGGGGACGCCGGGGCTGGCTCGGACTTGGACATCGCGAATTATCGGTTGTTGTCAAATTCTTTTTAGAATCGAAAAAACCAAGTTACCCCAAATTATTCCTCTTTACCTATGTACACTATGGAAGTTATGTTTTGATTAGAACGTCTCCTTTTTATAATTTTTTCAAAGAAATAGTTTTTATTAAGTTGCACGCGATGACGTCATGAACGCGCGAGTCTCCGCGTGGCTAGCGATTTGGTGACTACGATACTGAGTTGCCCTCGCACGCGCATCTGTGCTCTCTGCACAGATGCACTGGAGACCTTACCACCTGTGATAGCAACTGTATTGGGTACATGTAACAGTGACATGTTTCTGATGTTTATTCTAGTTGGCTTTATTATTTCCAGTGCTGATGAAAGAAAAAGAAAGAAACTCTTGATATGCACTAACTGTATACAGTGACTTTTTAGAAATAGATTAAGAAATAAAGACTGAAAGTCTTCTTTTGTTTTCTTGAGACTTGAAATCGGATCTCAATGTCCCAGAGCTATGTGTAAGAATGTGGAATATGGATAAAATATAGCATCTCAAAACACCGTCAAAATAGCTTATAATAAGCACGTTCAGCAGTCTAAAGGGACGAATTAACATACTGAACATACCAGAATAATATAGTGGACACCATGCTTTAGTCTTTTCCAGTTTCAAATCTTTACAATACTGTTCATTCACACGTAATCATCTTACCTATAATCTACGTCGGCTGCCAGGAACACATAGTTGGTGCCATACATTGCCGCTGCAAAAACCGTGATAGCGCACAGCACGTAGTTCTTCAGGTGGAACGCTTTGAACTGCCCCAGTTCCCGCATCAACCGCTCCGTGTCCACACCGCCCGGGTACGCCCGGGGCTCCGGGGACGCTGGGGCTGGCTCGGGCTTGGACATCGCGAATTATTATCGGTTGTTATCGAATTTTTCATGCAGTTTAGAATTGAAGATTCAATTAACGTCCAATTTTTTTTTACCGATTAATTGTTTAAAACGTCTACATTTGTTTGTTTTTTAATTAATTTAAGTCAAGTATTATTACGGTGTATCGTAATTAAATTATACGCAATGACGTCGCGGAGTCGCGAGTGTCCGCGCGGCAAGCGACGGCTAGTGACTGTGACACCGGTGCGCACGCGCATCTGTGCAGACTGGCGACACCTCACCTTGACACTCCTAGGTACTTTACTGGAGGTGCTACTGATAGCTGCAGGAAATATCTTTAGGAAGTGCTAACCAAACAAACCTATTTTTTCAATGTGGTGGTGATGCTGGGAAAACTGGTGAGGGTTTCAAAATGGGGAAAATACGACGAAAACTCAATTTAGATTCTTTGTTAATGAATAAGTATTTACTCTCCATCTCGGTTTAAATGCTGAGTATAAACGTACCTAATTGGCGAACCGATTCAGCATTCCAATTCAATTCAATGCTGCCAGTATCTTTGCTGGGCACGCTATTGTCCGCTGGATTATTTGGACTGTCTGATTTTAAATAACCATGTGAAATGGCCTTATCATGGATTAATTTTGATGAAGCAAAACTACTAAGCACAAACATAAAATTGAACAAACCAACATACCTATTAAATAAAATTGATTGTCACTAAATCTAAAAGATTCCCTGCGAAGTAACATCATCATCATCTTTAACAGCCCGAAGACGGCCACTGTCTCTTCCATGGAGCGCCACTTTGAGCGGCTGCTCGCCTTCAGCATCAGGTTCCCACGGCTTTCGCCGGATCGTCGGTCTACCTAGTGGGGGCCAGCCTACGCTTTTCATTTCTGTTGTCCTCATTAGTCAGCTCAAAATGGCGCAACAAGCTACGGAGAGAGCTATGCTCGATGTTTCCCTGCGAGATAAGATCCGGAATGAGGAGATCCGCAGGAGAACTAAAGTGACCGATATAGCTCTTGAGATCTAAAACATAATTTAACACAATTTCTAACTTGTAGTTCCGTTCACAGCCAAACATGATTGTGTCACAAGCCAACACCTGCCACCAACGCGTCCCAACATTGCACATTGTTACAACACTACAGAGGCCATTATCAAGGTAGTGCGTATTTGAGCTAATCATTAAACACAATGGCGACAAAGTGTGCGAATGTTAGCATAGGATGAATGTATGTACTTGTGTAGTAAAAGCTGGGTGGGCCCATGATTGCATTGAGTTAGTGAAAGTGATTTGTATACATTCGGAATAGCAAGGATTTCCAGGTCAAAAAGACTTAATACCAGTGATTATTGCGAAATATATACAGGCCACATCGCAAATAGAACTGATAACCGTGTTATGCACCTCCTCCATTTTTCTTAAATGTTTGTATTCAAGTTACACGTGGCTTTACTATCCTAATCAAACTTCTATGGAACGATATCTCTCTACAATAAGCCCCTTGTCTAAACTAAGCTACTGCTGTATATGTTAAATGTGTATCAGTTATTTTTCAACCATCTCTTTGTGTAATTAATGAGATTTGTTAATTTTTATGCTTTACATGCGCCAGTCAATTCTAATACATTTCGTTGTCTAAATATCTAATCAAAGGTCATGATCCCCAAATTTGTAAGGACTCTTTTATGGAATTCTGGCAAATCATAATTATTTCAATGGATTCTTTGATCATGTATGGACAAAGCCCATTAAAAGATAAAACTTGTTTACATGTAACTATAAAAAGGAAAGCCCGAAAATTGGTTAGACTTTGATAGAGCCTCACGCGGATCAGTTCTCTCACTTCCTCCTCCTATATACGGTTCTTAGTTCTTAAATTTAAGGAAATTTATATTTTTTTTAAATTAAACAAATTAAAGTGTAGTTTTAAAACAATACATTTTATTTGTTGTGCCTCCTCCTACTAGTGAATAGCCCACTCGCCCTTGAGTATATAACAAACCGGTGGGGAAGAAAGGTTTTCAAGTGGCGACCACGAACTGGAAGACGCACAGCGTAGGCCAGCTTCCCACTACGTGCACCAAAAATTCTAGTTTATAGCCAACGATCCGATGAAAACGTATTTCTGGTTTTCAGTTTTCAGAATTAGTTTAGAGGACAACACATAATTAAATAAAACTTTATCATACCTATCTCAGCCATGTTTTAAATCTTAACTAAGCCACTGTTAGCCTCGTTTTTTCGACAAGTTTATTTTATTTTGAGGCTATAATAAGAAAATAGCAAATAAACCGTGACCAAGGCAAGTGTATAATTATAAAAACCGTGAATCTTTCACGGCCACGCCAAAATATACAATACACATATTAACGGTGAAATCTATTTCTAATTACTTGAGTAATAAGTAAATTTCCAATCCTAAAAAGTGTTTTTTATTTAACGTACTTAATAAATATACCTACTTACGTAAAGGAGCGCTGTTATATTGTACGCTGCGGCCTGCGATAGTGCGATATCGGCATGGGAAGCTAATATTTACATAATGTAAATTTCGGTGTGAAGGTTTCTCAAAGAAAGCTGCAGAAGAAAAAAAGTTGCAAATGGTTATTTTGTCGTTATAAAGATAAAAGAACAAGATAATACAGAAGAAAACACTGAATAACTACTTATTCCATTGTTATAAAGTATTTATTAGGAAGGGTAACTTCATATTTAGTGCAGGGTGTAGGTATCAAAAATATGATTGAAAATTCAGCTAAGTAGAATGTACATGATGTAATCACAATAAAAATAAATAGGTACCTAACCAGCTCTTAAATGCTACTGTGGTCGAGGCTGTGGTAAACCAGGCAGTAACTGCAGACAGCACCATTGTATTCGATGACAAATGGATGGTGTACGATGGTATTCCAATTTATAGCTACGTATCGGTTAGTCCATTCTTTATATTTAGTTTTAAAGCTCCTATTTGGTTAAAATAGGTTATTTATCTGCTTGCAACTGAGTCATATTCTGTGTACACGTACCTACAGCCATTATGCCGCGTATAAAACAATCATGTTGTCTAGAAAGAACATGGTTAGGATCTAAATAAATGTGTCAAATGTGCGATCGTATAGGGAGTTGAGCTTTTAATCGCGAACCCTTTGGATTGTCTCATTGTCGGGTCCACCAAAATTTAATTTGTGGCGACATGATACTAGATAGTACCTACTACTCTAACTGAAGTATGTAAAATACTCAATACAAATTTAAAAATCGTCAAAATTCAGACATGATAAAACGTTAAAACAAAACATTACGGCGTACGATTTTTAAAACAATATAAGTAGGTAAAACAAATAGGGTAACAGACTCTACGCCTGACAAGTTTAGGTAGCAAGAACACTGGGCGTGGGTGGCTGTGCGTTGTGCGAGTTACTTCTGCATCCCGTGTTCTTTGTAAGCCTAACTCAATTTAGTAAGACGGTTTAGTTGCTGTGGGAAGGATGCTGACATAAACCTAATGGGATAAACTCATTTGACCCCGACCGTCTTTCCTTGCTTATTTGGTTATCAAATTATCGACACGGGCCTTCATTCACATGGCGAGAGTAAGCAGTGTTCACCACACTGACCAGATACGTCCATGTTGCTCTCAATGTTTTTGTTCGTTTATATGGGTAAGAGCGAGGGCAAATTCTGTACATAGGTACCCTACCCTACTGCAATGGAGCAGTGCTGAGCGGTGTTTGAATCTGGGTTCGTCAGTATTTTAAAGTCGCACGGGTAAACCACTGCGCCATACTCGATGTCATGTTTTACGCAAATATTATTACATGAAAATTACTTTGCGTAAATGATGTGAATGTTTTGGGACCGCAACGGATGGGATTGGATACGCATGGGAATCGATTGCAAACAGCACTAGCACACAATGGTCGAACCCAACTGGCTGACACAATTCGGTACACTCATACAGTAGAATGAGGATGTTCTGTCACCGGGCAGATTACACAACAAAGACATGTTGTGAAGAGGCTACTGTCACTGTAGGTTCATGCAACTAAACCAAATCATATTTGTTAGACATAATCGCACTGTCTTCAAACAAAGACGAAAGGGATAAAGATGTTAGGTGGTATTAGGCACGTCCAATAATTATCAAACAAAATGAAGGAGCTACCTGTAAGGGGCGTCAGCAGCGAGGAAGATGTAGGTGGTGTGCAACAGGCCGACCTGCACGGCCGTCACCGCGACCAACGCAAGCGTGCGCAGGTGGAACCGCCCCGCCTGTCCCAGCTGCTTGTACACTCCCTCTACGTCCACGCCGCACGCCAGCTCCGACCGATCCGCACTCCTCACTTCAGGACACTCACTCTGCCCACCCATGATCACTGGATTCTATATTCTATTGTCAAAAACTTAAGCACAACTGTTCCGGCCAGCCCGCGCTGCCTAGTCTAGTTTTTTAGCTTTTTCTAGAAAAGTTTACACACGACTAATGACCATCCATTTGCAAAGAATCGTGTGAACAATTTAATATTTATTATTATGAAAATTTTAGTCACACATTCAGTATCTAATGCTTGCAATGTTTATGAAAAGGAAACGGGAGCTAGCGTAGTCTTTAAAGTGTGCCCTGCGAGAGCCGGCGCGAGTGGAGAGCCCTCGAGTGGAGGACCGGTGGCCGCTGGTGCTCGGGCGACCACTGGCAGCAGGAGTACTCTTGTCGCTCGAGTGGCACCCTCCGACGCAATGCCATTGAATTAGAAAGCATTTAGGTCGGGGCCGCCCAACGCTGTCAATCAAGCGGCTCGCGAATTGTAGACCACCTCTTATCAATTGTGTTCAGTACAATAAGCAGCAATGCCGGTCAATTTGGTTTCAGTGGTTTTATTGCATACTCTACACAATTACTGTAGTCAGCTGTTGCCTGTGACTTTGTCTATGTGACGGTTGGATTGTATGAATAGTGTAAAGTTGAAACGAATTGGTTTCTTCAATGTCACCAGCACCACCTGCATTGATAATTGATTGCATATTATTATTTTCTTTGCTATGTGCCTAATTATATTTCAGACAGGTTTCATTCAAGCTCTAAATTATGTAATAAATAAATTACATAATTGCTTATTGTATTCTAAATTGGTGGCTGTATTCTACCTACCGCCACAACATTATAGCGAGGTTAAAACCTTAGCACAACGAGAACTTCAGAACTATAATTTAACACACAAGCTGCAGTTCCATTCGTTTTACTTTTTAATAGAATTATAAGCCACCGTAAGGTGTGTTCAGAGTAAACTGACCACTGTAACTAAACTACATGAAAAGGAATTGCTCTGTCTCGCAGATAATTGTACCATATCAATAGGAATTAATAAAACCGGCAATTCGCTCGCTTACCTAGCTACCTGAGTATTTTAAAACTGTCCTATTGTCGTTTAATAAGTATCTGGCCGAGGCAGCGGTGCCCGTGAATTATTCATTTTGAAATATCATCTAGCTAGGACTGAAGTCACGCGCTAAAAAGGTGGGTTCTTTGGAATGGTATGCATCCGCTGGGAAACTAAAGTGATCGATATAACTCTTAGCAAGCTGAAATGGCAATGGGCACGCCACATCGATCGTAGAACCGATAGGGAAGAAGGGTTCTCGATTGGCGACCACGAACTGGAAGCAGCATAGGCCAGCCCCTCACTAGAAGGACCGACGCTCTGGTGAAAGCTGTGGGGAGCTGATGGATGCAGAAGGCGAGCAGCCGCTCAAAGTGGCGCTCCCTGTAGTGGACGTCTTCAGGCTGCTAATATAAATAAACATAACAGTTTAATTTTTCAGTGTAGTTACTCCTTTATGTAAGTAAGTACCTACCTATAGACTCCTGAAAAATGAAAAGTATTCTGTATTAGGAAATTATAGGTAATAAAAAATAAATCTGACTTCAATGGCGCTAATTTCATATTAAAAATCTTTCAAATCAAATCAATAATTGTTTTTTACAAGAATACCATTGACACGCCAAGGCCTATGATAAAATGCATTCATTCACTCTTCTTTGACATTCTGGATTACTGATGTCTCACCACGAAAACATTGCACAGTGCAATCATGTTTGTAAGATTCACAGAGCTTTGAAAAATATGACGCTTCGCACCGAACCGTTTTTATTTTTGCTCTGTGGTAAGATTGAAGAAATCGTCGTTTTTTGTTACATCAACGTATTGTGTGTGCTGCCGGCTGTCGTCGTATCATGTTAAGGCCCTGACAGGACCCAATGCGAGCACGTTTATTACAGCAGACAAACTTGAAACTTATTTTGTACCTTATAGGGTCGCTTTATGCATAGCAAAAATATGGGGTTTACGTTGCGTTGCACTTCGACTTTTTTATTTTTCGGATGCATTAAAACATAGCTTATCACTATGATTTATTTCAATAAGTTGTCTTATTATAATGTAACATTTTAGGACGTTTGAATGATTTTTTAGAGGTCACTTCACGATTTTTTCTATAGAGAAAACTTTTCGTAAACGTGTTTCGGTTTCGGCAGATGGAAAGAAGATATGACCAGTATTAACGTGCATTTTTTTCAATCCTGTAAATGATATACGTTTTGAGATAATCACGTTCAAAATAGTCGATTTGGGAGCATTCAACGCCTTAAGGCTGTGAGTGCGCGTGAGAGAGCTTAGCCATCTCATTGGGTGGTCAATGATCATCAACGTGCTGTTATTATTAGGTACAAGAATGGACCATGAGAAACCCACGAAACATTAAGTTTTGAAAAGTTTAGGTTTTTGTATTGTTTTGAGTAAATTCGGACTTGCACCGCTACATCACAACAATACCCGAAACATGAGACCACCTTCAGAGCTGGCTCCTCTAGCCCAGCTCATCATAGATAGCGACACCACCAGCGCTATCATGTCATTACAGTATTATTATGTTTTGTAGCAAAACCACAAAATTAGAGACGCGTGGCGCCATCTATGGAGGTTCTTGTAAATGATAAGTGCGCGCAATGTCGATAGAACCATAACGCCTGCAACGTTTTCAATAGCAAGCAAATAGTTCACTGAACAATAAAACAAGATTAATGACTATGACGTAAGTAATTATAATGATACGTTTTACTAACACTTAGTTACGGCTACCGTAAGTAATTACTTAACAAGAACTACTACTTAATTATGCACTTTTAATTTACTAAATAAGTAATACCACAGATATTATAAAAATCATTAAAACCAATACACATAAAATAGTGTATGTAGTACCATAGATTTAGGATGTACGAAAAAATTTAGGTCTATGGGTTATACACAGTGTATTATACAGTTACAGGCCCAAATTAAATTTTAATCAATAAGTACCTAATAAAACACAAAAAGTTTCTCCTTTTGTACTCTTCTATGTATATAATAATATAATATTATAATGAGACCATAGATAAGTAGGTAGGTAGTCAGCTACAAAATCAACGTTTTTTGTCACTGACTGCACAAAGAGTATCGGTGATGAATTTAACATAACTTATGTACATTAATAGATAAGTAGGTAAACTGGGTGTAATAGAATTCATTAGCTTCTTTTGAAACAAGGTACCCAGTTACCTAAATAGAATGCTTCTCGGCCGCTTTCCACGATGGCGATCTGCGCCTGTACAGGAGTTTCTTCACGCCGCTCCACAGAAATCCTACACATTGAGTACCGGTCACTCAACTTATGCATTAAATTGCATCCTGTATGTATGTAATGTAGCAATGGGCAGGCCACATCGCTCCCTGAACTGACTACCATTGAGGACGAAAGGTTCTCAAGTGACGACCACGAATCGGATGACGCGGCGAATATTTAATATAGGCAAACCTAGGTGGTCTGGCGACCTGGTGAAAACCGCGGGGAACCGATGGATGCAGGAGGCGAGCAGCCGCTCGAAGTGGGAGACATACGTTCAGCAGTGGACGTCTTCAGGCTGTTGATGATTATATAATAAATAAATAAATAAATAAATAAATAAATAAATAAATAAATAAATATGTGTGGACATTATGATGATGATGTAGCGCTTATAGCGAAGCTCGACTAGCCGTTCCTAACCGATCGGTAAAGTTAAGCAACGTTCACTGCGGTCACTACTATGATGGGTGACCGCTACAGCAAAAAGTGTTATTTACAACTGAGCGCTACCGTGCTTCGGAGGGCACGTTAAGCCGTCGGCCACGGCTGCTGTCGTATGACAACAGTCGTTATGCCAAGTCAGAAGCCTTTGGGCGGCCTAAAAATTCTGACACCAGGGCTGACCACTTGCCTACACGAGAAGAAGATGATGATGATGTAACGTGCTTCCTATAGTATTTGCTGGTTCGAGCAGAATAAATGATGGTAGGCACATGTAACCTTAGTACCATATTCCAGTATTGAGAGGACAAGAATAAAGTTACGATGACCCGTGTGCCACTTCGAGTGCATGCGACGTCCCGTTATCCGGCATGGCTATAAATAATCATTCGTAGAGTCGAAGACATTTAATTTCCAAAGGAACTGCGAAAACATCTTGCAGTCCTTTAGGCAGGGAAACGAAGGCCTCTTAAAGGTGAGGCTCAAGGAGGCCGATGCAGCCATATATAACAACGACACCTCCCTCGTGATCAAGGGAACGATGGAGGGTCGATATATGGCAGTGTGGCGTGTGTACGCGCCACTATATTGCAATGATTTATATTCTCTGTTTCCATGTGTAAATGTGTATGTAGCTTAAGCGTAATATTAAGAACGAACTATGGAACGGATTCCATAGTTCGGCAGCGCCCTCTGGCGCCACAGAGAATAACCTCTCTTCTGGTTCCTCATCGTCGCGAGCGCGCATGTCGTTCCGCGAATAATTTATAATTAAATTGTAAAATAGTTCGTGTGGCCCGTGGAGGCCCTTTTTGTGTAGTCGCAATAACTCGTGTATATAACAGCAAATACAAGACTGTTCGTGAACTCAACAACTGCAGTTTTACTACCGACGGACTACACCCAGAATCCTCACCACGCTCGCCACCAAATACGAGCTAAAGCAGCATATTGTTCTGGAAGTGGTTTTGTGGCTCTAGATGAGAGCGAAACGGAGCGGACCGGAAAGCCGAAGTATGAGGCACCACCGAACGACCCCATCGTGGTCACCGCCCGGTGTACCAAGATAATGTTAGATGATAGGATCCTAGAAATGGCTAAAACTATTGAAAGGAGCCCTGGAGTCGATGCAAAGTCTTGGGAAAATTGGGAGGTACCTAAGATTCGATGGGTCAACGGGGTTCCTGGCTGTGGGAAGACAACATGGGTGGTCAGACACTTCGACGTGGACAAAGACGTGATCATCACCACAACAACTGAAGCAGCCAAAGACTTGAGGGAGAAGCTAGCGCACCGCATAGGTGACTTGGTGAAAACCAAAGTGCGCACCATGGCTTCTGTACTCGTAAATGGCATCCAAAGAGGTCAGAGCAACGTTCGCCTTATGGTAGACGAAGCTCTTATGAACCACTTTGGGGCCATTGTAATGGCTGCACGGCTGGCTGGTGCTCGCGAGGTAGTCCTTATCGGAGACGTCAACCAGTTACCTTATATCGACAGAGAGAACCTCTTCGAGCTAAGATACAATCGCCCAAACGCCAAACCTGGTGGCCACCATCAACCAGGAGTTGTTATGCACATATAGGAATCCCATGGATGTCGCTTACGCGCTGAGAGAAATATACTCTGGTATATATTCCTCGGCCCCACGTGTCAAGTCCCTGGAGCAGAGAAGGTACACAGGTGCGCAAATATCCAGCACCCTCCCCAACACCCTATTCCTAGTACACACTCAGGAAGAAAAGGAGACCCTATCTAACAAGGGTTATGGCGGAGGCACGGGGTCGCGCATCCTCACCATCCATGAAGCACAGGGACTGACATACGAGTCGGTCATCGTCATCAAGACTAAGGGCAAGATGAGACTGTACGAGAGCGTTCCGCACGCGGTGGTTGCAGTCTCGCGGCACACCGGGACTTTCGTTTACTACGCCGACGATGAGGAAGACGCCATCAGCCATTTCGTGCAGCGTGCGATGGCTGCATCACCGAGGGCCATCCGCGAGTACAACTTGCAGATGGCCATCAAAGATCGAAACGTGGCGGTAACAGAAGTCCTGGTCCGGGAGGAGAAGGCGGATTAACAACGACATGTACGAGCGGGATCATTGACGGACTCAAAAGAGCCTGTCAATTATCCCGCTCGTATGAAGAAAATAGTACTAGAATGTAAATGATTATTGTGTGTACACCGGGAGCACTCACGCTCACTAAAAAGCTTCTTCTTGCGGCGGCGTCGTGCGTCGGGTCGTCCTCTTCCCTCAAAAATGGTTGAGGAGGGCGATGGCTGGCGCATGCGTCAAGCTCGTGAACGGGCGCTGCTTGCGTGAGCTGGTCTGCTCGCGGTGTATCCACAAATCGGAAAAAAAAAACAAAATAAAATAGGTTAAGTACTTAATTGTCCTCTCTTGTATAATATTTTGTTCAATAAAATAAAAAAACAAATATAACAATAAATGATAAACTAACAAAGAGCACGGACCCAGGTGTCTGTGGTAAAGCAGATTTAAAAAAAAAAATGTAATTATATTAAAAAGGTATTCATAAGCACCCTACACCTTCACGCAGAGGTCGCCACCGCCATGCAACACTCACTTTATAATACCTAATTCACAAACTGTAACCTCAGCGAGAATTACTTCACCTCGCTTCGGCCGTGGTTCGCCTCCACTTCGCCCCGCTATATTCTTTCCGTACCGGAAAGTGTGTTGAACAGAAGTTATTGTATCCCGCAGGGGGATACAATATCTGAAGAGAATTATTTTTTCACTGACAAGGGGCAAGAAACGGGCGACTGACCATTTGTCCATACATCTCGTGCTAAGTCTGCTGGATATAATATTTTTATTTGCAAGAAAATCATTTAAAACACTTTTAGGAATGATTTTTTTACAGTGTAAACCACACATGTGTTAAGGTATACTTATAATGATAATATGCTACCAGCGGGATTTGAAACTCGCCGGATTGGAAGAATTTACGAAAATTTCTTCCGGTCTGGTAACCATAGCTCAGCGTCCAATCCGGTGACTTGGACGGCGCGGGTTTTAATCCCGCTGGTTGCTAAAATTTTAAGGACTATAATATCTTTGTAAATTAACATTCAACACATCTTCGTCTATAGTCTTTCAATAATGAGTCAACAATGCATTGCTAAAAGCGGCGGCAACCGGGCTATTCCTGTCTGTCTCCACGTATACTGTCTTCGCGTGGGGACAAATAAGCCCGTCAGGGCTTGTTACACACAGTTACATTGCAGATAACTATAATGCATCAATTTTAAAACAATAACTCATAACAT
The DNA here is from genome assembly GCA_963580505.1 of Ennomos erosarius. Classification (NCBI taxonomy): domain Eukaryota; kingdom Metazoa; phylum Arthropoda; class Insecta; order Lepidoptera; family Geometridae; genus Ennomos; species Ennomos erosarius. Next base: position 14,420,911 of record OY756991.1, read on the forward strand.
TGAAACTTATTTACAGAGAGCTTACATAATATACAATAATTAACGATTATTAATTCTTTACGATTTACAAGAATAATACATTGGAAATGACCAATCCAAAAAGACGACCATCGCTGCGCATTGGTTCAATGATCCGAATCACAAGCACAATCACAGCCTTGTCGAGAATCGAGTGCAATTCAAACTCAATGGCGGCAGTGAAGAGTGTGAAGTTGGTGCAAAACGCTGCGTAGTGGCAAAAATTATATGTGCATGTGTAGCGGTGTGCACAGCGTGCAGCCAACATGCAGCGCACTTCGCAACCACCACTGAGTTAGTACCAGTACCTATACTAGTGTTGTGTGTGTCCGTGTGATCCATTGACTACAAATCCAGGGCTTTTATAATGTTTGGTGTGATCAGACCGTCGGCGGTCGTGTCCGGCGTGTGCGCGCCAGGTCGGCGAAGGTGTCGGGCAGCGCGCGGCGCAGCGTGTCGGGCACCAGCCGGGTCAGCGCCGCGCCGCACACCAGGAGCCCGCCGAACAACAGCGTCGGCAGCCACGGACGGTACGACGCCTGGAAGGAACGTTGATCCTTCTCATTTAACATAAACATATTCCACATCATGCCATCACTCATCGAACGGGGAGACGCAGCGTAAGTCGACGATCTGGTGAAAACCGCGGGGAGCCGATGGATGCAAGAGGCGAGCAGCTGCTCAAAATGATGCTGTCTAGGGAAGGCCTATGTTCAGCAGTGGAACTCTTCGGCTTTTGATGGGTTACTGATTATAATGATGATGATTGTTCAAACATATTCACGACGGCTTTCCCACATATATACTGACTGCAGTGGCGGTGAAAGAATAGGAGCAGCACAGCCTCACCAGCAGCGGAGTGGAGGGCGCGAGGATGGCCCCGAGCCGGCCGAGCGTGGAGCAGGCGGCGAGCAGCCGGTGCCGCGCGCGTGTCGGGAACAGCTCGGCGGTGTACACGTACAGCACGTTCAGCGACATCGTGGCGCCCAGCTGCCCGCACAGGTACAGCGCCGTGCCCGCACCAGGGTACCCTACACAACACAACAAGACGGTTACTGCTGCGGGGTAAGCTACGTGGCTACATATCGGCAAACATGTATCTTTTTAAATAGACCAGTTTCTAAATCTTCATAGATTGATAATGAGATCGGTCTTTGTAGAGCTACCGCAGGTACAGTGCATGAGTACTCTTGTTATGTCGGCAAAACAATGTGGCGATATGTCTGTGGAAACCCGAAAAATTATGTTGTTTTCTTATTGGTTTTGAAAGCGAATAATATGGATTAATTAGTTGACTTTATGCTTTAAATATTTACCAGTGGCACTGCACTGCAACTGTTATGAGTGGCCGTGTTGCTTAACGTAATACAAGTGACTAGAAAAGTAATAATCGGATCAGTTTACTATTCTAACCTTCTATTAGCTTCGTGTCTGTGAAACAAGGTTAAGAACAATGACCCATCACTGGTGCTTGCTAACGATATATTTCAGTCGTTAATCTATCTGGAACGCACAGGTCGATGACTTTTGCCCTGTTTTAACTGAAATTACCAAAACTCTACTGCAGGTTAGGAACATTATCTTTGGAAAAAGACTCGCGACTTGTATCTCAGCCTAGCTAGAGAGAGAGAAGACGAATAGAACAGCAACCTATGGAAATACCCCCCGAGGCAACACCACAAGAAGAACTGCTGACTACAGACACTTGCACGGCCACGGATTCCCAAGTAAGTTCGTAGGCTAGTACTTGCTTCAACAACACTTTAAAGTAATTCTTAAGAATTTTAGACGTGTTACAATGGGTGACCTAATCGCTTAAAGCGATATTTTTCAGGTAACCTTTGTATGGAAAGGATTCGTCGAAGTGGTAAAAGATTGTATACTGACCGGCAGGCAGGCAGGAGACGGCAATGAGCGAGCCGGCAGTGAGCAGGAAGGCGGCGGTGAGCAGCGGGCGGCGGCCCACGCGGTCCAGGAGCAGCGTGTTGGCGACCAGCGCCGGGAGCTGCGCCGCCGCCAGCAGCGCGTAGTTGGCGTGCGGGGACCCGGACAGCGCGTGCGCGTTCACCGCCAGACCGTAGAACACGAACACCGCCGACAGCCACCACAAGAAGCACACCGCCAGCCGGCACCGGAGCACGCTGTATCTAACGTTTGGCGAACACAACACGATTGGTACACAAGTCACAACTGCTCATTTTGGTAGGGCAGCCTTAGCCAAAGGGTAAAACGGACTTATTACTAAGACTCCGCTGTCTGTCTGCCTATCCGTCTGTCACCAGGCTGTATCTCATGAACCGTGATCGTTAGACAGTTGACATTTCGCAGATGATGTATTTCTGTTGCCGCTATAATCACAAATACTAAAAAACAGAATAATATAAATATTTACTCCCGTACAACAAATTAATGCGATTTTTTATAGACAATGGTGCGCGAGTCCAACTCGCACTTGATCAGTTTTAATTGAATGGGTCAATTTTGACACATCTATGTTGGAACATGTTTACCCATAAGGTACCCATTCACCCTTGGTTTGAAGAACAGACACTGTATAGTATTGGACGTCTGTGATTTGAAAAGACCAGATTGTAACTTATTGCACACTCACTACCTTAACTTTGTACTTTAGTAGGATTACCTAGTTTAAAAAGTTCCAAGGACTCACTTCATCAACGCCTTAATCAAGCTTTCCTCAGCTTCCCTCTCGGCATCATCAAGCTGGACTTTCTCGGAAACCAACGACTTCTTGAAGCAGTCCTCATGGAGCCGCAGCCGGTTGCACCTGGCGGCGCGGTCCACCGCCCGCGCGGCTTCCTCCAGCCGGCCGCGGGTCACCAGCCAGCGGACGCTCTCCGGCAGCAGCCAGGGGTATAGAAGCAACAGGAAGGAAGGCGGGTAGGCCCAGCGTGCCCAGCTCCGCCAGTACCCTGTCAGGTAGTCCAGAAGAGACAAGGAAGCCGCGCCCATCGCTAGGGGAACCCCGAGCACCAAGCTCGCCAGGATCCGGTGCTGCACTCCTAGCCATTCTATCACTGAAATAATACAATAGAACGTTTGAAATTACGTGAATTCTGTGACGCCGGCTTTTTGTTATTATAAATCTCAACCGTTCTGAATATTCCATAATTCATTAAACGATCCTATTTTAGTCTCTACCCAAATTATTTAAATTAAAACACATTGACAATATTAGTAAATTTTAAAGAACTAAACACACGGATAATTTCAGTTTGACGCATGGTTTTTTTTAATAATTATTAATAGGCACAGCATTTCACCACTGTCTCACCTATGGTAAGCTTAGAGCATTATGATAAGTGATGATATGGCCTACGATGTTGCATGCTTGCCTAGAAAATACCTGTTCACTCTAGACTTGAAAACCCCAGGTTATAATTAGCTGGGAACAAGGACGACGGCAAGATATACCACTCATAACTCACTGAGCACGAACGCGGCCGGGTAGACGCTGGCTCCGAGCACCGTTTCCAGCAGCTCGGCGGCCAGGTACGTGGGGTACGAGGAGACCAGAGACTTCAGGAGTCCCAACAGGCCGGCACCAGTGCCGCTCACCACCAGCGCCGCGCGGCGACCCCATCTGGAGACATGAGTGGATTTATCATGTCGGTGAATCCATTTACAAGTTGAACAACAGATTGTTATATACTTTTTATTTAGAAGGTAATAATGTAGGTAGAAAATGATTCGTTGGGGACCGGGAACTCATCGCGTTTCCAAAGTTTATCAAAGCACCTGCTAGATTCAACGTGTGACCTAAATGCTGGCAGTTTCTTGCCAGCATTTTGGTCACGTTTTGCAGTACAATGCTGCCAGCATGGTGGGTCCGCTACCTGCTGGTAGTGGGCTGGAGCATTTCAACTCTCTATAGGTCATTACGGCTAGTATATTCAATGTTGTTTGTGGTAGGTAAATAGGTAGAGTAGCAATAGCAAGTAGCATTTAGTAGAAGATTCTTATTGTTGAAGTAATTGGTTTAAAAAATGCATTTAATAATAAAAGATTACTAGACTAGTACCTACTTAACCTAAATTAAACAAAAATGCCTTAAGCGAGCCATAATAATTAGTCTACGCTGTACCTACCGTGAGTCTTACAAACATATTCAAAACATTACAGAAAAACAACATATTATTTTCCCATTATAATCTTTATTATTGTTGGTCAGCATAAAGTTATTCATGTTATTATTTTACCGTCTGCTTCTGCTTATTAATTTACTAATTTTATCAATATTTATAACTACTATTTATTACACGTGATATAAATTAACCTATTATACGGAAAGCTTAATAATGATATTCAATTAGATTCAGATGAAAGGTATTTGTATGCAAATGTAAATAATAGAATGATTGGTCCACGTGTACGCTAGAGTGAGACCGTGACCCGTGGAACTGGTTCCACAGCACAGACCCACCTGTCGGAGACGAACCCCATGATGGGCAAGGAGATCAGCATCCCCAGGTTGTGGACGGTGCCCACCAGCGACCGCTTCCACTCCTGGCACGCCAGCCCGAACTGGAATGGTAACCGAGATACTGGTACATGTTACTGGCGCAAGATAGCCTTAGTATTAAAGTGGTCTCTCATATTGAACCCCAAAGACATCGCAGCTGTTTAAGAGGAACGATTAATAATTATTATCATCATCATCATTAACATCCTGAAGAAGTCCACTGCTGAACAAAGAGGCCTCCCCCCGGGAGCGCCACTTTGAGTGCTCGCCTCCTGCATCCATTAGCTTTCCGCGATTTTCACCAGATTGTCGGTCCACCTACAAGGGGCAGGCCTCCGCTATAAATAAAAAAAGTATTAAAAATAATAAATATTATACATCATTACATGCCACATAAATGATGTTAAAAATCCTTCCTTAGTAAGTAGTTTAGTACTGTATAAATAATCACAGATTACCTGATAATGGTGAACTTTGAACTATAACAAATATAAGTAAGTAATAAAGTGGTGGTTTTAGGGTTTCTGTTACTCTGCCATCCCAGTATCGAAAGCGTGAGGCTACCAGTGCGGTATCCACCCAATTTATGTGGTAATATCGATAGTTATGTAGGATGCTCCTTGCGGTAAAGTAACTAATATGATTATGTTGAACAGGAGAAAAGTCCTTGTGGTCACATTGCTGGGATAGGGTCCGGCGCAACATATTCCATGCAAACGTTGAAGGGTGCCACTGCTGTGATGTTTTCTACTGGAAACTGGCATGCTTGTTTTGACTTTTTTTTATGGGAATGAATGACGTGTGAGCTAGTCGTTCACCTGATGTTAAGCGACACGGTCGCTCATAACAGTTGCAGTGTCAATCAAAACTTTAAAACAAAAACTTTCACGTGACACTGCACTGCGCACGTCATCACGAGACATCACTCAGTTTAGCAATCAGATTACTAGACTGTGTAATTAGGTCATAAAGTCTCATTTGCCCAGTAATTTCACTAGCTACAATGTCCTTCAAACCGGAACACAGTAGTGCTTGCACACTACTGCTTGGCGGCAGAATAACTGGCAAAGCGGCGGTACCTACCTAGACAAACTTTGCAGAAAAGTCCTACCACCTAGTGAAAACTTTAAATAAATGGTTTATTATAATCACCTCAACAACAATGCTGCCGCTGGTGTGATATACGAATTGTTCGCATGGTATGGCGGTAGAGTTGTCGAAGGAGTGTTCCTGACAAGCTCCGTCCAGTGGCCGCCAGCGATGGCAGTGGTCGCCGGCCGGCAGCGCGTGTGGTGACCACTCCGGCAGCCACTGCTCGCTCGCCACCACGCTGGCGTTGCCCTCGCACTCCGGGACTTGGCATCTGAGAATAAAGGATAGATAATAATTTAATAGCCGGCTATATATTTCTGTTAGAACTTACAACTGAACTATTCTCGGAAAGACTGCAGCTGAAGCGCTGTAAAAATTAATAATACATGTTTCACAAAATTTTCCGATAACGGTTTTTGGTATGTGCGCTCTTCTCTACCAAAAAGGTAAACATCGTAGAACCTGCTCAATATTTTTAATTAATTTTTGTTATAATATTAATTTAAAACGAGTATAATAATTATTATTATTCCTAGTGTCGTGTTTAGTAAAGTTAATCGAGAAAAACTACAATGTTCATTCTTTTTATTTGCCACTACAAAACTATTTTGCAACCACGGGGTCCCATCAGGTATAAATGAAAATTAGCCCGAACGTGAAAAAAAATGTAGTGATCGTCTCGTGAGCGTTACTAATTAGTGTCCAGTGTATTCATTTGGCCCAATACTTCACCAACACACAATAAAAGTCGCTTGATAATCTTGCGTTATGCAGAAATAAAATATTTCGTAAAATAGCTTGCGTTATTCCGTTATAGGATGAGGCATCTGTACTGTAGGCATTATATTATCTGGGTTGCAACACAAACTTAATTTCAAACTGCTGTAAAAATAGTATAACTGTGGAAAAAAATAGCAGAAATTGCCATGCCATTTACCGCCGTGTATAATTTATAAGCAGTTATCTATTTTTTGCGAGTTAATGGAGCTACCCTTACCAATCGATTGATGATGTTTTTTGTAGCAACTGTTCGATTAGTATAATATTGTTGCGCTACAGAGCGGCAAGTTCAGGGCCGACGGTAAATAATCCTGAAAACCCATTACTGTTTCTGAATTAGAAAAAGTATATAAGTAACGGTATTAAATTGCTATGTTGGATCAGTATCAATTAGGTACTTATCTACGCTTAATTAAACCCCAGATAATATAATGCTTAAGTAATTTGAAGTTTATAGCTGCATTGAAAAAACGTTAGGAGGAAAATTAGATAGGCTTTTGTCATAATTGTTTCATCATCATCATCATCAGGCTCGTCTACTGCTGAACAAAGGCCCCACTTGCCTCTTGCATCTATCGGCTCCGTCCACCTAGTGAGGGGCCGGCCTATGCTGCGTCTTCCAGTTCGTGGTCGCCATTCGACCATAATTCTCAATCATAATAATAGGCATGACGACTACATTTTTTTTCTGCATAAATTAAAAATATTCCTCAAAAGATAAACATTTGTGAAAACAAAAATAAAATATCTCAAAAAACGACAAAGTTACAAGCATTTAAAAACAGGAATAGAAAGAGATAGCTCAAACGGCCAGTGACGTCAGAGCAATGTCATCATAGTACCTCATTACTAAGCTGTGGTAGCTGAATATCTTTGGCATGTGACGTCGCGAGTGGATTTTTCATTGTAACTGTGGAGGCGCTCTGATTTGCGAGAAAGGGACAGGAGAATGCCTCCTATAGAAACTTTAAAAGCTTATTACTCCGTGATTTATTTACCGATTTTACTTATTTTTTCAATTATTGCATTCATTTTTAATCTTCTTTATGAAAGTATTATTTACTTCTTGATTTTTAATAGTAGTCATCGTGCCTATTGTTTAAAACTGTTATCTTGTATTTTTTTAACCTTTAGTTAAGCATGATTAATATTCTTGACATTATACTTTCCAAATATTTTATATAATAAGTAGGTACTTACTTACCTACCTAGATATTTGGTGTTTTTTGTGTCAGTGTGAATCTGTGACGCATTAATATATGTAAGATTTAAAGAACCATCATGCTTGGCTTGCTAGGCCATCTATGGTATTGTATGAAAATGGTTATAACTCTTCAATTTCTATTTTTTTAGGTCTTATCCATCGCCGTTCTTGATCAATGGCTAATGAGACTTTGTTATTAACTTGCTGCTATATATACCTACTTATCTATCTATGCAAGGGCTACGGCAAATTAAAGCTAACGGCAAGTTCATTCAAGCTGCATTTATAAATAAATATGTCAACTGGTTCGAAGGATGCCAGCTAAAAATATCAATGTTACTGGATCTTAAGTCCTAACAGGTTCAGGTTTGTACTTATGTTGATATAATTATCTAGCTAGGCATATACTCGCACAACCTGTAGGTACCTATCTCTTTAACTTGGCTAACTTACTTTGCTATCATTATAAAATAGGTAGGTAATATACTACTACTACCTACCCAGCTGGTTGTCTGGAGCACTGTGATAACCACACAGGCTGTGTCAAGTTAAATTACTGTAGGTATTATATTATCTGGGAGTTAAATAAATATCGCGATAGTTTTGTTCCCAATAAGTTTTTCGTGGGACTCGTTGAGCGACACAAACTTACCAGTCAAAATAAATAAAAGATAAACATTTCACCCAAATATAAATACTTTGGCTATTTATCTATTTTCCATGTTATATTTTTTAGGTTGACCGTTTGACCAATATTTCACCTGGTGATAAGAGTCGGTCCGCTCGGTGAACTAATAATCAGGCTGATATAAGATAGCTGGGCCGACGGTATTTTACTATTCGTTTTTTTAAGGCTCCTTATTCGCTATGCCACATTTGCCACATGAGATTATTTGCCAATAACGCGTGACGTGTATAGGTGTACAAGGATCTTTTGGCATCTGGATGACATTGTCAGGACGGCGCGGGTGCGCTTTTGGGGTTACCAGTTAATAAAAAGTCCTTGTTTTAGGGAAATGTTCATCATCATCATCATCAACAGCCTGAAGACGTCCACTGCTGAACATAGGCCTCCCCCAGGGAACGCCACTTAGAGCGGCTGCTCGCCTCCTGCATCCATCGGCTCCCCGCGGCTTTCACCAGATCTTCGGTCCACCTTGTGGGGGGCCGGCCTGCGCTGCGTCTTCCAGTTCGTGGTCGCCACTCGAAAACCTTTCTTCCCCATCGGTTGTCAGTTCTACGAGCGATGTGACCTGCCCATTGCCATTTCAACTTGCTAATTCTAAGAGCTACATCGGTCACTTTAGTTCTCCTGCGGATCTCCTCATTTCGGATCCTATCTCGCAGGGAAACACCGAGCATTGCTCTCTCCATAGCTCGTTGCGCGACTTTGAGCTTAGTAATGAGGCCAACAGTTAGAGACAACGTCTCAGTTCCATAAGTCATCACTGGCAACACACATTGATTGAAAACTTTTGTATTCAGGCTTTGTGGTATTTTCGACGAAAAGATAGGTCGAAGCTTCCCGAACGCTGCCCAGCCGAGTTGGATTCTTCGGGCGACCTCTTTGTCGAAGTTGGACCTACCCAATTGGACAGTCTGCCCTAGATAGACGTATTTGTCGACAACTTCGAGAGTATCGTTCCCAACAATTACCGGTATAGGTGGAACATGGGCATTTGACATGATTGTCGTCTTGTCCAAGTTCATCTTAAGACCAACCTGTCGGGAGACTCTACTGAGGTCGTTGAGCATGGTGCTGAGATCATCGAGCGACTCCGCCATTATGACTATATCATCGGCAAAACGAAGGTTAGTGATATACTCGGCATTTATGTTGATGCCAAATCTTTTCCACTCCAAGAGTTTGAAAACATCCTCCAATGCGTTCGTGAACAGTTTCGGAGAAATAACGTCTCCCTGTCTCACGCCTCTCTGCAATGGGATCTGTTCCGTACTCTGGTCCTATAGTCGGACTGACATAGTGGCCTTACTGTACAAACACTTCAACACTTCAATATACCTATAGTCAATTTGGCATCGCTGTAAGAACTGCAGCACCGCCCAAGTCTCGATTGAATCGAAGGCTTTTTCACAGTCCACAAACGCTAGGCATAGCAGCCGATTATACTCTTCGGTCTTCTGTATAATCTGGCGTAGCGTATGGATGTGGTCTATGGTGCTAAAGCCTTTTCGGAAACCGGCTTGTTGGAAATGTTACGATGAATAAAATACACTATTTTTGTGAAGTTTGTCGTCTGTCATTTACACTATTAATTTGTAATACTTTCATAGGAAATAATAAATTATTTATACAGGGAAATAGCGTGCTACTGAGAGATTCTACTTAAAAAAACATGAAGACTAGATTTTTATACTATAACAATTGTATTTTGCAGGAACCATTGTCGCCAGATATTTCATAACAATCATCATCATCATCATCAAAATTTTCCTCACTGTCACTGCTTTCTTTATTTGAGTATACTTTTAGGATGAAAGGTTTGCTTAAATATTCATCTTAAGCTCGTTAATCCTCTTCTTACTTATTCACATGCATGTAGTAATTCCCCATTCAAGTGGCCTGAACTTGTTTCTGACATTTTCTGACGATTCGCTGCTTTTTTTCCCTAAAATAAATATTTTCTATATGATCCATTTAAAGTTATTACCTACTTACTATTAAAAACCTCGGTATGTGATCTGTGGAAATCCAAAAAAAATTAAACGACCGTGTATCACAATATATTCAATTTCGTCCGCAACCATTTAAATTATAATATTGCGCGTAATGGAAAATAAGCTCATTTTCATACAAGTAAAAGAATTTATAATTTTAAGGCAATTTGGGTGGGACTTGGAGATAACCGGTAGCAGCGGCAACTGGAGCGATTGGTCAACAATGACACTTTGACAAGATGCCAGCGGTAGTTTCCAATTTTCGCCACATGCCAAAAGATCCTTGTCGGGGTGTAACGTGCTCTAAATGTAAACGCGAGCCTCAACGCGCCACGGCATGGAATAAAAAAATTGTATTCTGTATGGTATGCCCCGCGTTTTTTTTTCTCTAATCTGTGGCCCGCGTTAGGTTGTTTATGCCCAGTGTTTTCTATATTTTGACGTGCGTGTAATGAGCCTTGTTTCATTTGTCAAAGACAACGGCGTACAGGGAGTTTTGGCGGGAACGCGGAAAAGTTCACGTCGTTGCATTGTATTATTTCTCAAAACTTGTGCTTTTTAAAGTGTTAATGTTTAAAATTGGTGGCGTTTTACGCATTAAGTGCTGAATTACGAGCATGAGTGTAGGCAAGTGATATAATGTGGTGAAACATGGTTTTTCGTGTTGCTTCCAAAATTCCGTAGAAGCTTCTAGTAAAGTTGCCACCACTTTACTGGAGCATGACTTAGACTGGACTATGACTTAGACTTGACTTAACGTGAAATATTCATAACACTGAAAAATTATAATACTTGACACTGGCTAAATACACTATGTGTGGAGCCAATATATAAGAAGAAGAAAAAAAACTGCGTACAGAATAGCATTTTAAATCCAAAACCATTCCACAAGGATATCGTAACGAGCCGCGTTACGTGTCTAGTTAGTAGGAGGTAGTCCCGATCGGTCACAGGTCCATAAAACGTCCATACAAAACTAGTACCGTTCTGTCACTCTATTCCATAACTACCAAAAGTACACTCAACAACACTAGTTTTTTAAAAAAGCTATATAGTCTATCTATTAAGCAAATAAGGATGGCAGATCCTATGCATTTTCAGCCTAACAAAAACAAGCCACGTGTTTAAATAACACTTGTATGTATCAAAAATATAAATTTATATAATTAAATATTAAATAATGAATTGGAATATAAAATTGGATCACTTTTGTAGCAGATGAGATAAAAAAGTTATTAGAAAACCTTCCCACATAACTACGTTAGAAATCACAGAAAGTAACGTGTAAGTTAATTTTTAAAAGGAGGGTTATGTCGACCTGTTTTAATATTTCAGCCAACTATGCACTATTTCCAGGTTCCGTTTTTATCAATATAAAAACATAAGGTGTCAGAGTCTAACGGCGACGCTCATTCATCTGTTTTTCAAATTATATAGTAATAAAATAATAATAAAATATTTGTAAAAGTGTTATTTCATTTTTATCATTTATAGTTGATTGTGTATATTGGGACCAAAGTTGTTGCTTCTGGATCTGGCCTATTTCTTTAAATATTATCCTTAGGATATACAGAAGTGTAAGTACTTAATTAGTAACTATGTTTATGTAACAAGCGTGTGTCATGCTTATTGTAACATCTGTCTTTTATGTATAAAGACAACCACTAAAACTCTAGTTGTGATAATTTACTAACTATTATTGTGCCTTTATTACTCAAACTAACTAATAGAACTACTACTACACTACACTACCACTAATAACATCCAACTGTAGGCACAGTGTACTGCAGGTAAACTAGCCAGGGTGACCTATTTTTGTTTATGGTATTATATTGTTGTGCAGCTGTATTCATTCCTCAAGCTCGCGACAGGATTAGGTAATACCTCACGCATACAGCGAGGAACGTTACCCCATTCCATTTCTGGTAATTAAATGACAAGTACTAGTAAACATTTTTTTCGCGGAAACCTAAAAACAAAACCTAAAGATAAAAAAAAAATGTGTTCTTGCTGGCGGTTTATTTTATTGTAGTTATTTATTTACGCTAATAATAAGTATGTGGAAGTAATTACCCCGAAGTTTTCAAACTTATCTCAAACATTACTCACATATTGTTTATGAACGGGATATTTATCATGTGATTTATTTGTTTTGGGTTAATAAACAATATGTGAGTAATGTGACAGACCATGGAACAAGTGCAAATAGCTGAGAAACCGATGAAATCAGTAGGTACTTGTCACATTTGACTTAATTAAGATAGTCTTATAAATAATACTTAGGTAAGCACCTATTTGATATTATTCATGCGAAAGTTCGTATAAATTATTGTTATCGAACCTGGTAAGTTCGTTTGATATTTGTACTCGCCAGATTTTGGTGAAAAATGTGTTTAGTTTACTTTAACTAAGTCATTATTCATCATCATGTTGTATTTACTTTCTATCCCGGAAACATGGACTGGTTCCTCTGCAGTCATAAATTATCATCGACGATGGTAAAGCGTCGTTGTCAAGTTAATAGACTTAATAAACATTGAAAAACTCGCCGATTTTCACAAATAAAATATAATTATCGGTGAAAAGAAATACCGAGATCAAGGACTCAGTCGTCAATACTCAAAAGATGTTACAAAGAGACCAAGAATCTTGCTAAATTTTAAACGATTAAAAAACAATCAATGTTACCTGTACAGCGCGGGAGCAGCCAGGAAGACGTAGTTGGTGCCATATGCTCCGGTCAGCAGCACCGGCAGTGCCAGAAGCAGCGCCAGCCGAGCCTGCCACCTGCCCCAGCCCGCGCACCATTCCTCGCCTGCTGCGGAGGTCATCTTACACTGGTTCTATACTACACTGACTACACGAAACAACAAGTTAATGTGACAAAACGGGTAGGTTTGGTAAATCTGTACCCTAGGGAGGACCGCGCGCCAACGCCGGTGCCGTGCGTCTGCGCTTCAGGACCAACATACTTCTACCGGCAACACGGGTAATCGACCGATTCCAACGCAACCAGAGCAAAATGAACTCAACACCGATAACAATTGGAACTACTACCCCGTGGTTGTTAGTGCGGTTCAGTTGAAAGCTCCACTCGACTTGTAACCACGTGCTCGTGACAAATAATAGCAGAAATAAATATAGGACGCTTGTTTCTATTCAGGCGCGAATCCCATGCGGAAACCGGAAGATGTAAGTAGGTTATCACACTGTAATATTATAAAGGTGTTTATAATACACCTTTTAGAGCATATTTAACTCACGACGCTTAAACTTTTAGTTCACGTTTTTTTAATATATTTGTTAAAAATTTCGCTTAAAAAACTGTAATTTCCTGGTTTATTTTTTTCGTGTAACGCGAATAATATACAGGGTACAGAGTTTCTGTTTCATGCATTGAGTGTTGACCCGTATTACGATTATTTTTGCCACGGCATGGAATAAAAAAATGGTATTCTGTATGATGTGTATTAAAATTAAAGCCAAATAAAAAAGAACAAATGTTAAATTTTTGTAAGTAGAACTAATGTTGTTTGTTTTAGTTTCAGTGATGTGAGTTCATAAGAGACTTAACCTTGTATTTACATTTTTTGTATTAATTGTATTGTTGCTTTCAATCGCTAACGAGTTAACTTCGTATTTTGTAATCATCACATTTATTAGGCTATTGTAGAGAGGCAGCTTAGTTTTAATTTAAATATTAAAATATGTGTGGACATTTCACACAGCGCCATCTAGCCCCAAACTGAGCATAGCTTCTACTATGGGAACCAGATAACTGATACAATACTTACACTTATACTTTTTTGTTTGTAATACATACTTACACAGAACACCCATTTATGACTGTGTTCTGTGTTTTATGAGACCTTCTACGGTGGTGCTACGGCTGGTCAAATCCGGTCTACGCCGTAGAGGCACGTGGTCAGCCGTAGCTGGTACGTTGGAGTTTGGCTTCGAGTCTACGCGAACGAAGAAATGGATTATCTCTATAATAATTTCTTTATGCCTGTATTAGTTTTCTATATTATAATTATTATGTTCTTCCCTTCCATTTTACTGTGTAATATTTATAGTGTTATAATAGTGCGAAATTGACGTTAAAATAAAAATAGACTTCTTTTATTTTATCATGAACCTGGAACGACTTACCTGTTAGCCTATTAGTAAGTAGTCAGCGCTTGAAATACACTGGAATCAATTTATTTTTATAATAAATTGAACAATTTATTAGAATTTAAATCGAAAGCCAGGTCCGGCTCGTGAAGTCGCTTGTCGTTTTGTAAATTACAATAAAATGTACCTAAACCTAACTTAAAATATAATGTCAAACTTAAAATTACCTGTTGGTGAAGGGAAAACTGCCTAGAACGCAATGCAGTTTAAAAACTGGCAAAATTATTATTATGCCGACAATCTTATTGTAGATGTGTTAACTTTTATAATAGCAGTGTACCAATCCAATTAATTTTGGTATGTCAATTTCTGGTGAGATATGCCGAACTACTTTCTTTTGTCATCTAGTGTATCATAATTCGTGCAAATAAACAATTTCAAATTTCAATCATTCACCATTCATTTCATTGATAATTATTCGAAAAATTAGGTAAATAAATGCGTTCCGCTTCACGAGTGGTTCCAACTCAAACATTGATAGGTAGTAGGTAGCTTACAGCTTAGAGTGCCTACCAGAGATAAACATCAATTCAGTGCGTGTTTTTGTTACGTAGATTTTAATGAAAGACCGTCTGCATTTAATTAATTTCTACTAAAGCCACTTCCCAAGGCCACAGCAGCCACCGTATATATCAGTTTAATTTGTAACGGTCAATAGCAGTGTTGCTAATTATTGCTGCTATTGTGGTTTGGTGGTTGAGCAGGTCTGATCATGCCCCGGAGGCGACGGGTTCTATTCCCGCGAGTGGGCAAATACCTCATAGTGCACAGGGAAAAGGAGCAAATACATTTTCTGTGTCTGGGTGGTGGACATAGTCCTCGTAGTTCCTGGGTCCCTAGATATAGGGAACCAGAAGGATTAGTTTGGGTACAGGATCGACGTACTATGTGATCGTTAGGCGTTATTTATTTACTAAATTTAATTTTGGACTGTTTTATTCACATCTAAATACCAAGTTTTTTTTTTACGCTTGATAGGCTTGCGCTTGACCACTATCCCACCTGATGGGAAGTGACGATGCGGTCTAGGATGTAACACGCTTGCCTAGAAGATACCTGTTCACTCTCGATTTGAAGACCCCCAGGTTGTAGTTTTCGGTTTGTTTTTTTTAGTTAGTTCAGTTGCAAATACAATAATGGAGAAGTACATAATTACGATTACCTAATTAACGATAGATCAAAATACTTACTAGTACTACCTATTATCGTTTGTGTGCTGAGTTAGAGTTACAGAAATTATCATCACTGCCCCGCTTGACATGTTGTATACCTACCTATACTACTGTTATACCTACTTCCTCACCTACTACTACTGCCTATACTCCTGCAAATTTCGTAACTCAATGAAGCACAATAGAAGGCCTGATGTACGGAGCGCCTGCAGTATCTCTAATAGCTTAACGTATATTTTATATTTGATACAATCCTAGTATCGACATATTCAAGGCGCTGTTCATACTAGTTCATGAAAAAACTCTCCCGTGAGGTCGCTGAAGCCTTGCCTCTAACACAGACATTGAAATACTAGTACCTACTATATTTTTTCATGTATCAGAGCAAAGTTACATAATGATAAGTCTATGATTATGTAGATACTAAAATACTTTAAATTCGCTTACTGCATTCATTTCAAAGCATAAAAATTGTTGACTATTTTGATATATCATGACAAAGGAATAAAAAGGTACATAACCGATTGGGTTTACAAAACTGTGACCGATCGGTACTAACTCCTGTAAGGGGCCGTTCACAATTAAAACGCGAGGCATTTAGGGGGCTAGCATTTGGTGGTTTTACCACCCAATCTCACGTGAGCCAAATGTGTGGGGGAAAGATGGGTCTTGAAAAATCTCACGATTTTTTTCCGCATTAAATAATTTGCCGATTTGATTTGCATTTTGGCCATTAATTTCACTAGTTAGGTACAATGGTCTTCAAACCGGAACACAGTATTGCTTGCACACTACTGCTTGGCGGCCGAATAACTGGCAAAGCGTGGTACCTACCTAGAAGAACTTTGCAGAAAAGTCCTACTCCTTCGTAAAGCATTAATGATGGTCCAGAAATGAAATGTAAGGCGATCAGCTGTTATCAGGCAGATATGACAATAGCACCTGAAAGCCGGTTCACTAGTGAAATGCCGCCACCGCACCGCCAGTCCATCAGCATCGCCAGTGCGACAAGCGATGGCGGCGAGCGTGGGCGCCGCGCGACTCTCCGCGACACACCGCCGCGCGAGCGACGCCGAGCATGCACGCGAACAAGCCGCCACGGACGCGCTTGAGGATGCCCTGGACCAGCTGGGGCCCTTCGGTCTCTACCAGCGTTACATGCTCGTGATGCTCTGCTTGCCGAACGTACTTGCTGCCATGTACTCCCTCAACTACGTGTTCGTGGCTGATCAGGTGCCTTTTCGGTGAGAGTTTTTATTTATTAGACATTTTGTGAAAAAGCCCCTTTTAATTTAATAATTAAGTGCTTCATTGGTAACTATTTCGCTTTATTTTTATTGAGTAAAATTGGTAGATCACCTTCATCCGCTTTATCCTATTTAAATGGGGTCGGTGCAGCATGTTGTTTTTCCTTCCCTCTTTTTTGTCAGTTCACATCCATTCCCGATTCCTATTGATCACACTATCAGCCGGAGCATGAGCACTGCTGAACCCCACTTATGTCTGAGCCTGCCATAATCCCCAGCACGCTTGACAGGAGTCTGATCGCATTGATGGCGTGGTGAAGCAACAGAGAATCTCTGATTCCCCCGATTCCGATTGCCAATTTTAACGGCACACGTATCGAAACGGTGTGCATGCTTGATGCAAGGGTGTATGACAGTAAGTACGGTGGAGCTGCAGTGGCGCCGGACCGCAAGTTCGTGCATACGAATTAATATCGCAAATAAGTCGTTCCCTAACAGCGTATATATCGAATTGATGCAGAGTTAAATAACTACGTAAATCAATGATAACAGATAATAAAGCATTACTCTAATAAAATTAGAGACTGCAAGCAAGGCATTCAAATATTCTTAGCAAAAAAAACGATAGCTTAGGACCACCCCCGGGGTGCGAGCCTCAGTTTGGGCTATTGCCGGGATAAGAGGATCGAGAACATTACGTCCGCGGGAATAGAGGACCCTATGGGAAGTCACGACCATTCTCTATCCAAACTACGAGGGGAACGTCGACCTCACCGGCAGGGGGGTCACTTTCAGATGATTATTACGCTGGTATAACCAGTGCAGGCACAGTACCTGAGCTAAAAAGGCTAGACTGGTCTAAAGATACCAGCGCCACGACAGGATCGTGTGGGTCACCCATGATGTGCCTTGAATGGCGACGACGGAGAGGCGAATCTGTCGTGTCTGTAAAGTATCTTGACGCTTAGTCCAAGCGAAAGAGTTTGGATGAGCCATCGGTGAGGAAACGGCGCCGCATCGAAATAGCAGCATGGTATGTGGGTACTCCATATTTGCGTTACTAGGTGCTATCATTGAGATAGGATACACATATCCCAATGGGTACTATACTTATTTTTTTTTACGTACACTCACAGAATTGTTCCTCAACTTGTTCGCATTTTTAATTTCAAGTATTATAATTATTTATATTACTTTTTATATAAAATGTCTTTCGACATTACGATATCGATAAGCATGTTTCATATATTCTAAATGATTCTGTTATGCTTATAACTAATCAGACACAGAGTACCTAAAATACTGTAAGGTCAGAGGCTGGCTGGAAACTTGATAAATGAAACAATACCTACATTGCACGAATAGATTAGACGATCCGGATTCAAAAAATTAACATAAGTTAGGTAACCGTGTGAGAATAGGACCAATCCAATCTTTTCCCGCGGATATCAAAAACCGGCTAACTCTTGGCCACATTAGAGTCATCTGCCATGCGGGGTAGTTCTGACAATAAGTACCTCCCAGAACTTAGATTACCACTCCCCAACGAAAAGTCTGTCGGTAACTTTGGTTAGGTTAGAACTTGGCAACTCTTGTCAAGTTCAGTTCCAAATAGTCACCAGTTCGAAGGTCGAAAAGAGATGAACTTGGATGTTTATCACGCTTGTCAGACTAATCGGCAACCCAGCAAGTAATATTACAAACTACCAAGAAACTCATAGGCTGCCACAGAAAACAGCATTCACTTTCAAAAGAATCTCACACCATGGTTAGAAGAAACCTCGAACCATGCAACAGCTTCAGAGCATAAAATTAATAATGACAATTATAATAAAACTGTAACGTGGCTAAATCGGTACACTAAATTTTTTTTTCAATATTATTTTAATTTAAAAATACACAGCCAAGCAGGTGCTGTATTTTGGTATAAAGGGCACTGCAGCTAGTGGAATTACTGGGCAAATGAGACTTTATAACCTGATTTCACCGTCTAATAATAGGATGATGTGCACAGTGCAGTGTCAAAAACTTTACATTTTAGAATTCCGGATGACATGCAACTGTTATAGGCATCCGTCAGTTAACATCAGATGAACGACTAGCTCGTCACTTCTTAACATAAGAAAGTACCAACATTCTTGAACGTGTATTATCGTTGCTAGTTGTCCCATTGTGATGGAGTCGGAAATTAGAGCCTACCTACAACGTACCTCCGTTCGTCAAACTGGGACGCAGTGTGTGACGTGGCTGCAGCATCACTCACCTCTATCTTATCCGATTACACCACCTGCCTCAACTCGTGGCGAAATTACCTAAATTTATCTTTTACCGATGCCATATTTGTGACGAAATAACTTCTGATTCTTAAATTAACAATAGAAGAGTACGGACCTCCTGGGCCCGAAGTCTGCTATTTTGCGTCATGTGTAATTGTGTCATAATGGTAGATAGATAGATAGATATTTCTTTATTGTTTCAGCAATGAGATATATAATACACAGGAATACAACGAATCTTACATTCGCAACAATGGGCGGTCTTATCGCTGGCAGCGATCTCTTCCAGACAACCTTTGGATGGAGAGTATCAATAGACAAAGAAAATACGGCGGTGCAAACAACTTTAAAATTACAAAGAAATATAGATTAGTATAAACTATTGACTATTACTCTGCAATTAAATAAACCTACATCCTAATACATAAATATTTTACTATAAAATAAACTAATACATATTTATCACAAAAGCATGGAATAGTAACAGTATAATAATAGATAGCAGCAGTTAACATAATAATAATAATTGTGCACGATATTTTTAAATATGGTCTGAGACTTAGCATGTCTGATTTCTGTAGGAAGAGCATTCCACAGACGAACGGCTTGCACTGTAAAAGATTTGTCGTAGAAGTAGGAGGTGTGGATGGGAGGTTTGAGCTGGAGAGTCTCGGAAGAACGCAGAGACAAGGAGTGGGTCTGGTGCAGGAACTTGAAGCGCTCTTTGAGATAAAGTGGGGTAGATGGGATAAATAATATTGCGTAGAGGAGGGATAGGATACGAGCATTCCGGCGAGAACGAATGGGTAACCACTTCAGCTTTTTGTGAAATTCGGAGACATGTACATATTTACGAAGGCCATATATGAAATTTTGTAGGCGTTCAAGCTTATTTAGCTGCTCTTCGATTAAATCTGGATATGCGGCGTCTGCATAGTCAAGGATTGGAAGTAATAGAGATCGTACCAGAGCAATTTTGGTGGTAGTGGGCAGAAAATTACGCAACCTTCTAAGAGAACCGGCATCGGCAGAGGCAAAAATTTTGCGACTCGTTTCTGCAACCAGGGGTACCCAAGATAGTTGCCTATCAATAAGTAATAATGGTTCATGGAGTTTTTTGGGTTTTAGTCTCTGTGTTCATGAAAACCGTAATGACAGATTTGACACTAATGTTAGTCTACAAACCATAATTAGACTGTCCTTAGTGTCAAAATCTGTCATTATGGCACCATTCATGAACCATTATGACACAATTGAAATAGCAGACTAGACAGCCCAGCCCCCCTATTACGAACGAGCTAGCAGCGCTGCTGAGGAGCGTCTGCCGCTCAACTACTGTCAATTTTCATACAATTTTGACAGCAGTTGACCGGCAGACGCGCTTCAGCAGCGCTGCTAACTCCTTCGTAATAGGGGGGCTGTACTCTTGACGAACTGTATAATACACTGGGTACCTATATTAACTACCTAAATGGGTTTGAAGAGGAATAACTATACCCGAGTTATGCTTCAGATACTTGTATGCCGTGTAACTGTGTAGAAGTGGATAGGCTGGTGTGTTATAAAAATCTACCTATGCAAGTGTTTCGATATACACTACAGATGTTTAGTACCAGAGTGCGAGGGTGAAGGGTCTGGGTTCACCAACTCGACCGTGGCAGCGCTGCTGCCGGCCGCCGCCTGCCAGCGGTACGAGCCGCTCACGGACGAGTCCACCTGCGACCGTGACCACTTCCATCACCAGGACACCATAGACTGCGACCAGTTCGTCTACCAATCAAACGACACTATTTTTGCAGAGGTATTTGTTTCTTTTATTATAATTAGCATAGTAGCAGAAGGGTTCTCGAGTGGCGACCATGAACGAAAGACGCAGCGTAGGCCAGCCTCTCACGAGGTGGACAGACGACCCGGTCAGAACCGCGTGAAGACGATGGAGCAGGACTCCTGCTGCAGGAGGCAAGCAAAGTGTCGCTCTACGTTCAGCAGCGGCCGTCTTCAGGCCTGTTGATGATGACGATCATGATAAGTAGCATATCATTACCATAGTAAGTGACGATGCAATAAAAAGTGTAACAAGTCAATTGAACCCTTGGTAAATTCTGTTTATTTACGATGCTTGATCGTTCTTTTGTCAACCGCTTTCTCGATGAGATACCAGATATGTTTAGACACCACCAAAATCGTGTCACGACTTTATATTCCTTTCTTATTTATAGCTTCGTATAGATGCGCCCAACGCTTCCGTTGTGGCTCAACGACTGGTGTCTATGACAACAGCTGATGGGACTGCTGACGTACCCTCCAGAGCACAGTAGCGCTCAGTACAGTATAAAGCTTTTCAAATTTAGAGCTCCCACAAATTTTCATAAAAAAAAGAAATATATATAATTGGCATATGCTAGGTGGTTAGGGCCCGTACGCTAGTGGCTTGTATGCCTATGGCCTATGAAGGGTACAAATCCAGCCTGCCTGTGTCCGCAGTTCGACCTGGGGTGCCGCGAGTGGCTGCGCACGATGGTCGGCACGGTCCGCAACTGCGCGCTTCCGTTCGCGCTGCTGCTCACGGGGTACATCTCCGACTCGTGAGTATCTGTATACTACCACGACTGGACTGGGTTACAGTAACTTGATCCATGTGTAGCTGGGGCGGGACAGCTTTTAATTAAATTATTTATTCATGCGCCAAACAATAAAACAAATCCACATTTTTTTCCACGACTCTGTAAACAGTCCCGCGTAATAGACGCAATAAAAACGTACTTCGCTTACATACGGCAAAAAAGCGCTCATGCGTAATAGTATTTCCTGTATGGGCCCTCTCATTTACAACAAAATACCCAAATCTATTCGAGAGCTAAACGCTAACATATTTAAAATTAAGCTTAAAACTATTCTAGCAGAAAAATGCTATTACTAAGTAAACGATTTTCTTAATGATAAACAATTGAAATAATATCCTTGTCCGCTTTCTGACTTTTGACTGCCATGTGACGTGCGTTGAGCGAATTTTGTTTATGTAAATAATTTATTATATTTTGTTGTGTGCTATTTATTTGAATGTTTTATACTTGCATGTGACATTAAAAATTTAATTAGTGACTATTTTAAAATTTGGCATCTCTCACCATTTGTACGCCTACTAGGGCAAAACATGTAGAACTTTTTATTTTTTTGTTTTGTAAAATCTGCATGCATTGTGTATGTAACAAACCACATGTTTATACAAATAAAAAAATCTTTATCTCTTTATTTTTGCTATTAATCATAATTGAAGTTGAGGTGTTTCCGGTGAGCTACAACACGGGGCACCTCAAACGTCGGGTAAATGGAGTCCTCAAAGGTAGGCAACGCATCGGCAACGCCCCCGGTGTTGCAGGTGTCAATAGATGACGTTCACTTCTTATCGTCATGGTAGGCCGTCATAATGTTTGTCTGTCTGTCTGAAAAAGTTGAAAGTTGAAACGCACTTATGCCTAAATACCTAAGTACTTAATAAGGCATACCTATATTTGACAGCCTCCGTGGTGTGGTGGTTGAGCAGGTCGGCTCATAACCCGGAGGTAGCGGGTTCGATTCCCACAACAAGACAAGTATTTGTGCCCTAAAAAAAAAGCGCAAATACTTGTTCTGTGTCTGGGTGTTGTGGGACCATGGTCCTCGTAGTTCCTGGGTCCCTAGATACAGGGAATCCTAGTTAGGGTCCAGGATCTATGTATGTGATCGTTGGGCGTTATTTATTTATTTATATACCTACCTAGATGCTTTGTTTCACAGTTGCCTCGCAGCCCCCCTATTACAAACGAGCTAGCAGCGCTGCTGACGAGCGTCTGCCGCTCAACTGCTATCAATTTTCATACAATTTTGACAGCAGTTGAGCGGCAGACGCGCGTCAGCATCGCTGCTAACTCCTTCGTAATAAGGGGCAATTTGCATGCTATTAGTTCTTGGTATTGGAAGTAGATGGCGTCACCATCGTGCCTTATAATTTCTGAATCGCGCAAACGGTCAATGTGTGCCGCAATACCATTTAATTAGGAACTGATTATTACTCTGGCAGGGTCGCCATGTTAATGGCGCTTGTAATACACAGTTATTAAAAGTTTTTGAAAACGTATTGGCGCAAATATCAGCGCTAAAATGTTGATAAAATTATGATAATATACAAAAATAATAATTAGCTCCTATTGCGGCTTAGCTGGGATTCACAATACTTAAATAATAAAAGTTTACCTAAGTATGCGTATATACTTGGGTAGTTTCATGGGCCCCGGTGGGGCGCTTGCCACCCTGGGGCAGAGATATATTTATTATGAGAGCAGGATTAGAGGACCTGCGATTGCAATTTTAGGGAAAAGTACTGAAATAAGTAATTAATGGTATTATTTTAAGCAAAAAAAAATAAAACGTGTTATTATTTACTTAGTAGTTCATTGATATTTTTATCTTTGTTTGTTGTAAGAGTTTAATAGCCACGTTATTTTATTAAATTGCTGTAATACAATTTTATTGCAACTTTAGCATTTCATTCGTGCATTACTGATCTTAGAATAACTACCAGATTTGATTATGTTCTATAATAGTTGCTTATAGCTAGGTAATAGGCAAGGCCGAGTTAGGGCACAAGCCACATTACACTTACTTTAGCTAGTTTTTGCTTACTTCATTCGAGGCTGCTAACTTATTCGCACACGTTCTGCAAAACTGCTTTGGATATTATTTTTTTGTCAAAACTAGTAGTATACTATTATAATATCTGTGTCAAGGATATACTAAGACGATGAGGTAAGTTCAAAAACTTAACAGAATAATCAGGCGCTAAAAAGTATGTAACAGGAAATAATTCACGTTTGCTTGATCGTCCGTGGCTTGATGCGCGAGTGGTGCCTGTTGTGTTCCAGGTTCGGCCGGCGCACGGCGTTCTGCATATTCTCCTCGTTCGCGGGCGTGCTCGGCATCGTGAAGGGCTTCTCCGTCAACTACCAGATGTACCTCGGCATGGAGTTCCTCGAGGCCGCGCTCGGGTACGGCTTCAACAGCGCCGGATATGTTATGAGTAAGGAGGAATCTTTACAATATATTATATCAACTTTATCAACTTTAACTGCTCTCTGTGTCACGGAATCTTTTACTTAATAAGTTTTACAATAAGAAAAAAGAAAGAGAGAGTGTTCCCCCACTAGATGAACTGACGATATGATAAAAACCACGGCGATCCGATGGATACAAGAGGCGAGAAGCCACTCAACGTGGCTTCATGCCCACGCCCAGCCTCCACCAAAGAGTGAGGCTTATGTTCAGCAGTGGAAGCTTTCAGGCTGTGGATGATGAATTAGTTTTAGCACTTAACAAGTCGAGATGAAACATTCCCAAACATAAGTATTACATTCATCTAGCTAGGGCTGAGTGTAAGTAATATAAAATATCAGCTAGCAGAACAGTAAGGTAACCCTTGAATCCAATCCCAATTTCACTAAAATTCTAATCCGAATCAATCACGAATTTAATAATAAAATAATTTGTTTAAAATGCGGATGGTGTAGAAATGAATCGATTACATTTAATTCCATAAAATTCCATAGACAAAGATTCAAATTGTGCGCTAGTGTCGGATTAAAAAGTACGAAATTCCACGATTTTGTTCCAAATCCCAAATTACGATTGAAGTCGAGCGTCAAGAGAGTAACCTGCAGACATCGTTACGAAGGTTATTGCGGTTCGTCCCCAGTGGTGGAGATGGCGCGCCCGTCGCTGCGCGGCACGTTCGCGTGCGCGACGGGCGTGGCGTACGGCGCGGGCGGCGTGGTGTTCGCGTGGGCGGCGCGGCGCGTGCGCTACTGGCGCCACCTGCTGTGGTGCGTGCACGGCGCCGCGCTGCTGCTGCCGCTCTACTGGCTGCTGCTCGACGAGAGCTGGCACTGGCTGCTCGCACGAGGCCGCGCGCGGGACGCCGCCAGGGTGCTGCGGAAGGCTGCCAGGTGGAACAAGGTGCACGCACTATCTGTCATCATCAGTCTGATACCTTCCCACTGGGATACTGGCCTTCTTTTACAGGGAGATAATGTTGGCCGAAATCCACCCATCGTGCTGGTCTACTCGAATTGAGTTTTGAGCATGGTGGTTGGTTCTTAGGAGTTCAGTAAGACTTATTATTCAATTGAAGATTATCTTAATGACAAATTGTAAATTAAATTAAGTATATTTAATAACTAATGATAATAATCTATACATATAATAAAACTGTAGAGATAAAAAAATCTGTAAATGCAAGATATCGAAAAAAAATGACACAGGTTGGCTTGAAATTTTTCGGTGATCACGTTAAGCTACTTTTTAAACATTTTGTCTGTTTGTTTGTTTGTTTGTTTGTTTGTTTGTTTGTTTGTTTGTTTGTTACGGCACAACTCCGAAGATACTGAACGGATTTTCATGCGGTTTTCACTAATAAGCTTAGAAAAACCCGGCGCACAACATAGGATATATTAAATTTTAATATAGTTAATTTTTTTTTTGGTGAAAATGTGTAAGATTTCACTATGAAACGGAACGGAATTTTAACAAGATGGCCGCTTCAAAGGTTCAAGTTAAGTTTTTTTTTCTTATGTTTTGGCTCCACACATAGTGCCTATTTAGCCAGTGTCAAAAGGTAAGTTTTATTTTGGCTACTAATCATAGATGAGGGAAAAAAAATTCTCTCTCTCTCTGATGGTTATTTTATCTCTGGTATATCCGGAGACACAGATTAAAGAAAAAAATATCTGTTACTATTATGGCGCGGCTTCATATACCTTCGCTGTTGAGTTGGCGCGCAATAACATCTCTATTGACTATCCTCGAGGTTTTTGTAGCGAACGAACCCGGACACACAGTCAATTTGTTTGTCTGCTGCGCGACCGACGTGGGCTAAATAAAATGGAGGAAGCAGTAGCGTTATATTGCATGTCGGCGAATAAATATGTTTTACAAACAGTGAGAGTATTATTTGCGATTACAAAAATAAATTTTAATAGTTTTAATTTATAATTCCTTATCAATATGAAGTAAAGCATTTTTTTAATTATTTGTATGTTTATCTGTCCCTTTGAATACGGATCACGGTTGTTATAGCGGCAACAGAAATATGTCATCTGTGAAAAATTCAACTGTCTAACTATAGCGATTCATGAGTAAATCCTGGTGACTGATGGACAGACAGACAGACAGACGGACAGCGGAGGTTTAGTAATAAGGATTTACCCTATGAGCACGGAACCCCAATCATTTTTCTTTCAATCTGAACAATCCCCACTGCACTAAGCAATAAGGAAGTAAATTAATGCATGTTTTTATTTATAACTTAAAAGACAAAAAACAGTAAATAGCAATTGGCACGCCTGCTTTACCGGCAGTGTACAGTGCTTTTCGGGCTACGGCGAAATACATCGCGCGATAACTTCGTCTGAGCTCGATGCAATGCAGATTAGAGAAAAACAATGTGTTTATTATGTAAGTAACTATACCCAAGGAAGTCATATGTATTTACATATAAATAAATTTTTCCGTTAATCTGTGGTCCAAACTAAAAAAGAAGATAGGTATGCGAACCTTCTTGAATATGGGCACGACACAGAGAACAAGGAAACTAGAAAATTAAAAACTTCTAAGACTTTTTTTTATAAGTTTTAAGGCTTCACGCGTTATCATATTTAGCCAATATTGAAATATAACTAAATTATTATTAATGTTTTTGATTTATTGAGTTCTGGCGAGGGCAAAATTCTTTATTGACGATCTAAAAGTAGAAAGAAATAAGTATTTAAAATTGTATTTATAGTACCTATAGCTTATTTTTTTTGTAGTAACATATTCAGTAATCTGTGCCTATTGACTCTTGATTTTGCTACGCATTGTAAACTCTTTTTTATTTTGGCATTAGACAAAATTTGTTTTTAGCCAATGATAGGAAGTATTTTATGAAAACTGTTCAAAAGGGTAGGTACTTAGACTTTTTATAATTATTCATAAGGCTTCACGCGATTATCATACTTAGCCAATATTGAAGCTCACATTTTTATTCAAGTTTTCGATTTATAGGGTTTTAGCGGGAGCAATGTTCTTTATTGGCGATCTGGTAAAATGTATTATTTACATGACCTTACTACACGTTACCATTCTAATTAAGTAGATAAAATTATTTTTGCGCTATTGCTACATTCTTGATCGACCCCAAGGAAGTTTTAACGTACCTGGGGGTCTAGCAATGATCCCAATCGCTAACGCTAATGCCTCACGCTAACTCCAAAATGTATTGGAATGACGTTTCGGAAATCGCTAACTTTTCCGCAGCGAATGTCATTTCAATACATTTTTGGAGTTAGCGTGAGGCGTTAGCATTAGTAGTTGGTATCTTTGCTAAACCCCCTGTAGTATTTATAGCTACTTAAGTTATAGACCCTTACCATTGCTACGCATTAAAACCTTTTTATTTTGGCTTACTTTAATAGCCAGAGGGCGTGCTATTATTTGTATTTAGCCAATGATACGCAATATTTTAGGAAAAATGTTAAAAAAGGGTAGGTACTTAGATATAATAATATGTAGGTATTCATTATGGCAATTGTATCCTCGAATTAACAACAACATGGCGCGTAACGTTCATTTTTGACCTTTTTTTGATTTGTTCTTCTTCTTCTTGCATGTTGAAATAAGTTTTTAATAGGTAAAATATTTTAAATCTGTGGGTTCTATCTTTGGGTGTAAGTAATAATTATGTAATGACGATTTAACCTACTTCCTCACTTTCATCACTAGGTAGGTATGTTAAATGTGCAGTGGTAATGAGACAGCGTGGAAAATAGTGGACATAATAATAATTATAACTTTCGATTCTGTAAGGAGTGGTGGTTTAGTATTTGTAATTCCTAATTAATATTAAGAAAATTAATTATGTACGCATCGTACAGGTAAATGCATATGTTCAGCAATTTATAAACTTATTATTGAAACTGGCCAAATGTAGGTAAGTACACAATTCGTATGGAGTCAAACTTAAGAAGGTAAAAAAATGGAACAAAAAGCGCGCGGATAATATGTAAAACAGCATCATCGTGTGTGATTCTTCCATATTTTTCTAACTGTACCTGCCTGCTTAGGTAACTACTGCCTAAACAAAATTTACTGAAACTTCTGTTAAAGCTAAATAGCTTCCACTCACGGCTATACTTGCGTTATACCTATACCTATGCTAATACAGGTTTACTGTGCTCAGCTTCGAATAGATTTAGTGGATTTTGTTGTTTGGTACGAAATGCATGATCTATTATTAGACTATAACGTAAAAATAACATAACACAAGCGTGCGAAGCCGCGGGCAAAAGCTAGTGACAAATAATAATGTTTATAATTATGCCGAATATTTTGATGACGATTATTATTGATAATTTATGGAATTGGGTTTAAGTAGGTATTTATACTGTCGTCCTCTCCTCTAATAACAACTGTTGTGCTCAACAGGGTCTATAATGATACCAATGCTTGATTACACTATCTAATGTTACATTATGGAACGCAATAAACATTTGTATTTGGGCATAAGATTATCAGTAAAGAAGTGTACCTAATCTAATATTCATAAAATGCAGACCTTCCACTGTATTCTTCAAAATCGTGTAATGGAATAACTTTCTTCAGGAACTGTTCAGGATCAGCATTTGTGACGGTACACTGTCACGATACTGGTCCAAGCAGGACAGTTCCTATTATAAGCAGTCAAGAAAAACTATTATATAGGTACAATACAATGGTTGTTTATTGTTGCAGTAGAGTAGAGGAATGGTAAATGACAACCATTATGTATCTAATATTATCATACACTGTCAAACTTACAGGTGATACTAAACGAAGACACAATGAAAAGGCTGGAAGAAAGCGACCAAACCATAAAGAACTCCGCTCCTCAACAGAACCCCTGGCTAAGTCTAATAAAGTCACGGGTCTTGCTAGGACGGTTCGCGATTTGCGCGTGGTGCTGGATAGCCGTAGCTTTTGTGTACTACGGGCTGACGATAAACTCCGTGGCTCTAGACGGCGACAAGTACGTGAACTTTGCACTGAACATGGCGATGGAGATCGTGGCGTCGTTGCTTCTGATGATGGCTATCGAACGGTTCGGACGCAAGTGGAGTATCTTCTCCGCGTTTGTGCTCTGCGGGGTGGCTTGTGTCACACCCTACTTCATCTGTGAGTAACTACATCATTTGTAAACCTATCATATTCTTGTATCTTTGACTTAACACTAATAAATTGTAACACCAAGTACCTGACGACCGCACATTCGTCAACATAATGTATCCTCCCGCAGCTCACTCCGGCACAGACCTTGGCCTGTTCTTCGTGGGCAAGCTGGCCATCACGTTCGCGTTCAACTCCATGTACGTGTTCACGGCGGAGCTGTTCCCGACCCGCGCGCGCTCCTCCGCGCTCGCCGCCTGCTCGCTCGTCGGCCGGCTAGGGTCCGTGCTGGCGCCGCAGACACCGCTACTGGTGCGTATACTACTTCAGGATTCCAGATATTCTCATTCTCCCTTTCAACGGAAAAGATAGGAAAGGAAAAGTGTATGTCCCCCAACATTATAAGTTACGTCCGATATTTATATAATCTTCTAATATAAATAAAGCTACAATTGGACATTGCCAAGGCCTTTGATTGGGTCTGAAATTAGGCACTTTTTAGCTATTTTAGGGCAGACCAGATAAGTTATTCATTTGGATCAATAGTTTCTAGTCTGGGGGGAACTTTTAAATTGTCATCGGATTGCTCCAATACTTAAGCTTTAACACCGGCGTGTCTCAGGGGTCTATACTGTCGCCTATCCTATTTATCCCGCATATCAATGTCAAACGTAAACATACGTAGTAGCTGCCCGGTAGGACCGATGCTACGTAGTATTATATTCTGTGCCACTGCTCCCTTGTCACGTAAAATGATCTAGCAACCCCCACTTGGGCAAAGCAGTGGGTATTCCTACGCTCCCTGTGAGAAGAGGCGTGGTGTACGTATCAACAACGTACCTAACGTAGTATCAGACAGTCCCCCCTTCCTCCACAGAGCACGTCGGTGCAAGCGCTCCTGTACGGCGCGAGCTCGGCGCTAGCGGCGCTGGCGGCGCTGGCGGTGCCGGAGACGCGGCGCGCGCGGCTGCCTGCGGACGTGGCGGGGGCGGAGACGCTGCGCCGGGGCAGGTCGCCCCCGCCCCCGCCTGCACCGGTCCCGGTGGCGCGCGTCATCTCCGCCGACACCTGACGCGCGCGTATCCACTACCTCATGAACTAGTCATTCACCTGAATCCGCCCATAACGGTACAAGTTCGCAGCCGACTCCACCACCACGCAGCAGCCGAAGGCTATGTATCCCCGCACCACTACTGGTTTTTTATCTATGACTAGGCAATCTCACCAGGGCCCGAAGTCTGCTATTTCAATTGTGTCATAATGGTTCATGAATGGTGCCATAATGACAAATTTTGACTCTAATTGTAGTCTATTTATGGTTTGTAGACTAACATTGGTGTCAAAATCTGTCATCGTGATTGATTTTGACACTAATGGTAGGTAGTCTACTTATGGTTTGTAGACTACCATTAGTGTCAAAATCTGTCATTATGGTACCATTCATGAACCATTATGACACAATTATTCATGACACAAAATAGCAGACTTCGGGCCCTGATTGCCTAGTCATAGATGCGACGATGGACGAGGGTGTAGCACGCTTGTCTAGTAAATAGGTATAGGTACCTATTATAAATTAGCAAAAGCATGGAACACCTTACCAGCGTCATTGTTTCCTGACAAATATAATCTAGGAGTTTTTGTCTACAATGAATCGGCATTTTCCAGCCAAGTATGCTCCATCATCGACAGAGTCGTCACTTACCATTAAGTAAGTGAGACTGTGGTAAAATGTTAGCCTATCTAAGTATGATAAATGTTAGCCTGTCCATTTCATACAAAAACATAAAAACCAGTAGTGTCGCCTACTGCTGCGGTCTGCTGGCATGAACTTGTACCCACTTGAACAGTTGCAGTGCCACTTGGAACTTTATCTAGTTTCGTATGTCACGTCATCATGACAATTTCAAAATAAGATTTTTAGAGGGCCGTAAGTCTCATTTGACCAGTCGTTGTTTATTGGATTAATTTTACCATAACTCAGTGCCCTTTAAAATGGAACATAACCTTAGTAGTGTTTGCTATCAAATCGTATTACGTGCTCTCTCAGGCATGAACTTATTGGGGCTCTCAGGTGCTCTTAAGGATTTTATTTATTTTTTTAGTACAATTAGAACGGATTAATTACTGAATTACTCTAATCATACAATTACCACAGATCCTATTAATTACATCAAAAAATCAATACGCAGAATACAGATAAAACAATAAACAATAACTCGTTTTGATGGCTAACCAGCTGCTATTTTGATCGTTACAACCATAACCACAAAAACCACAGAAAAAGTTCCTAAAACATCTTAATTTCAAGCACAAAATTCGTAACCTCGATTATGCGGACAGTTGTATTCATCACCACTTAGTCCCCCTTTTCAAGAGAAGAGAAGCGGCAGATCTCACTTTTCTGCACAGTATTGTCTTGAACTTGTTTGACTCTCCATCCTTACTTTCAAAAATCAAACTTGTAACTCCGACTAAAAAAACTTGTCGTAGAAATTATCTGAAGCTGTACACTCCTTTTTGTTCTACTAACTACCGTCAAAACGCTTTTTAATTCTAATTATTCTGAGATTGTTGATATGTTTACAATGAGGCGGAATTTCTTCAAATCACTGATCAATAATCAATTCTTTATTAATAATTAACAATTCTGTTCAATCCTGTTGCAATCATTATACTCTCGTTCTAATATAATTTATATGGCTTTGTATTGTACTCAAGATGTGTTAAGATGTGTTATTATCTATTACCGTTATCTGTTAGTATTTTTACCTGTTAGGGCACTGTTAACTCGATAGCTATAAGCGAAAACTATTTAAGGCTTGCTTATGTTTATAATAATAGTTTTATTAGCTTCTAAGCAGCTGTTGGTTTTCCATGTAGAATAAAATAAAATAACACAGCTCAAAACGCACTTGGAGTGAACTTCAATCAATACAAAAGCACTTTGTTCAAGCAGCTGCTTTGTCCAAATGGACTTTGACTGAGTCAACGCGGCTTTATCATCGTGAGTGCAACGATCTAACATCGTACCTAAGTAGGTACTATAAATTACACGCCATTGTACCCTAATTATTACATCGTAAATAACACGATTGAAATTACTCCCGCCTGTTCCCACAAGTTAGCACGGTCAGCGGTTTACTGCTGGCTGAGGGCACCAGCAGGCAGTGGACCATAAATTACCTATATCATACAGGGTTAATTTAATTTACAAAAACTATGTGATTCCCATAGTAGGTACATGCTGTGTTTAGTTTGGGGCTAGATGGCGCTGTGCGAAATGTCCCACACCCCACGCAATATTATTATTAATTAGGTATTTATATTTTATAATCTTTAATTATACGGTGTAAATTAAATATACCTCCCTAGGTACTTAACTCTTGCTGTGCCTGTGATACATGTACTTCTAATTAACAGATTTGAGCCAATAAAGTTAATTATTATAATATAAATTTGCAGTTTTTATATAACTTTCGGATATTTCATGACCGATTAGCGAAATTAGGTTGCCCCAAAAAAGTATCAAGTCGAAGGAATATTCTCCGCAGCGTGGTCATATTTTAAATAAGAAAACAACGAGAATCATTGACATACATATATAGATCTATGACGAGAACACGATACTTCAATATTTATTCATGTAGGTATGCGTAATTACAGTACCTATATACAAACTTAATTTTATCAGTTACCAATGTTAGATACATTCATAAGAACACTTGAGCATAAACGCAGTTTATCTACTTCGAAACAGCTATATAATTGATATTATGTCGAAACCACAAATACTTATAAATCTAGGCAGGCTACAGTTCACACACAGACACTTCACTTAGGTAACCCTACTTACGTCGGACCACTAAATCAAATAGATTAAACACTTAGCACTATATTTATTATCTTATCAAAAATCTACCACAGTCTGTATCGAAAACATACAACTAAAACTGGCATCTGTACATTTTATCGGCCGGCTCTCGCGGACACTGAATAAAATTCTATGTTGTTCTAGTAGTATAATCATGATATCCGAATCTTTCGGATACCATGATCATTTCGACACGGATGTCACACAAACAAACAAATTTGTGAAAATAGTTTTAGATCCTAAGGATCTGGGCACATCACGCTTAATAAATAGAGATGACAGGCAGTGCTGACAAGTGGAACCACTCACGCCACTCTTCTCTCTCTAAAAAATGACTGTCCCGAGCGATAGAAAAGGGCCGTTCTTTTTCTCCCCACCAGCTCTGTCCCACCAGTGGGGAGAAAAGGAAAAAAAAGTATACTCCTTTTTTCCCCATTATGAAACATAATATTTGACAGTGGAGAGAAAAGAAATAAACGAAGGATTAAATTATGATTCAGTGCTGACATAATGTGAGGTTCAAGTTACAATCCTTATTTTCTTTTTTTATCAACAATAGGCTTATCTGTAGGTAGTTATTTACACACGTAACAATACAACTAGCTACCTAAGTAGGTACCTACCTATGTACACTCAGTCTTATATTTACAAAAGCATCAAAAATACTCAGCAATCTGAATTACAATAAGTAGGTTAACTTATGTACATATAAAATATCCATTGTACACACAACCAGGTGCGATATTATTAGCATACAAAGGTGTTTCACTGTGACTGTGATAAATTTGTACCCGAATGTCAAACAAATGTGATACAGTTTATATTATTTGCTGTGTTAATTTTATTATTATAGGTATATTGTGATTCGAACTCAATGGCGGCTTTAAATTGAGGTGCAAGTCCCGCACGCACGATGCGCTCTCCGCTTAGATTCTGAACCAAATTTAATGGCGGCTGTGAATGCGCTGCAAGTCCCCCGCATGCTGCGCACAACGCTTACCTCTTCCCTCGCACATCTTATTTTTGCTACTGCGCAGCGTTTTGCGAAGACTGCATAGCCGCCATTAGGTTTGGAGCTGACTCTAACAGCATGGGTACCTCTGCCCACGCACACTGTAATATCTAAATGCTACTGCGTTTCGCGCCGACTCCACGGCCGCCATTAATTTGAATCGCACTCCTAGGTTCTTTACTTGGTGTCATTCAGCCGTATATAAAAAGTACCTAAGTACCTATAAGTAGTTAAAAATTAGTTGTTATCATTTCATAGGCACCTATGTATGTAACTGACAAGAACTAAGTAGTTCTAGGTACCTACTCAATTTTAAACTACAAATAAACAAATAGGCATGACGCTATGGGATATTTCCCCACTGTGAACCGCCGGCTTACTTTGCTCGCTAAAGACTGTTATCCATCGAGCATCACGGGTGTTCTCCCCACCATGAAACAGTGCGGGGAAGAGAAAAGGAACAATTCCTCTTATAAATATGTACCACTATGGCTTGGTATTATGTAGGCACCAATGTATTCTATAATAACAATCAATTGTTGGAAATTTTCTGGTAAACATTTTCAGTTTCGGACGTCATACGGTCGGCCGCATCCTCGTGACAATGAGGCATTGTCACTGGTTTTCCTTGCCTACTTTAATGTGTTATTTAAACTTTAATTCCACAAAACTCGACGTAGACTTAATACTTGGTATATACACAAATATAATACTTATCTTACATAATTTGACGTAATTATACTTAGCTTGTTATATTATTATCATCTATCTATCTTACAGTACACAATTACTATTAACTATATTCACTACATTGCTACATAGGTCTACATTGTCTCCATGAAGAAAATTACAAATAAAGAAGGCCACACCATTTTTTGCTATGTTTTTTAAACTTGCACACACATATAAGTTTCCATCAAACATTTGCCTTTGAACAATCCATAATATTTATTGTCGCGTTTCTAGTTTATGTTCGTCACGACATGAGCGACTGTAGCGAGCGTTCACTCGTCATGAGTTGATCCACCTGTCACGACTCGACGGTAGCGAGCGGTGCGCGCGGCGTGGCATCCTCCGCATCTTTCTCTGCGGGCTGCAGGCACTGCATCTCTATCGGCGGTGGCAGCTCGGGCGGCACGAGCCGCGAGTACAACAGCCGGAGCGCGGCCAGAGCCGCGAAGGTGAGCGCGGCGGTGGCCCCGAAGGTGGCGGCGGGCCCGCGCCGCGCGTACACCGCCGCCACGAACGCCGGGCCCAGCGCGCGCGCCAGGCACCCCGCGCCCGTCAGCACGCCCATCCACACGCCCTGCGGCCGGGGACCTAGCACCTGCACACACACACACACACACACACACCCCGTCAGCACGCAGCATGGTGACAGACGGACAGACAGATGACGATCCTTAGTAATGGGATTCGCTTTATCCTATGGGTACGGACCCTTAAAACTTACACAATTTATTTACATCGATTGAAGAAGTGGGGAACAATAGCTATTGGAATAGAATAGCTCATTATAAAGTTTGTAGCACTCAAAGTAAGTAAGCTCAATACACTAGCTTTTGTAGTCATTACATCCACAACTGCAGAGCTTAACTAAAGTAGGTAATTAGGTATTACTATTCCCGTTTAAAAAAATGGGCTAAAATACAACATATTGACAGCGGTGGGATTCGAACCTACGCCCTTTCGGACTGGTGCCTAAAACCAGCGCCTTAGACCACTCGGCCACGCTGCCTTGTGAATATTGTTACGATAATGTGCTGCACATGATTAACCGGAAGACGACCACTGCTGAACCATAGCTGAACATAAGCCTCACATAAGTAAAAGCGGATACCATTAAAGGTTTGACTTTGCCACACTTAACCATCATGTTTGGCAGGCGTATTCGTGATCGCAATAAACTATAATGCAGACCAAGAAAAATGAATCCCTGGATATTTTCTTAGCCGGCTTTTACCTACGGTTGGGCAACAGCGGGAAGAGATATATACGTGGTCCTATTCTTACACTTAAACCACACTGTTAATATACATTTCACTCTACAAAAATACAATAATTTAAATACTGTGTCGCGAGTCACTACATCGCTTTGTCGTGATGTCGACTTGTAAGTAGTCAGTACAATGAAACACGCTCGCGGGACTAATTACCATTCTCTAATTAAGAAGTTGTCCCCGTGCAAACAATAGTAGGCTTAGAGTAAGTACCATGGTAGGTTTGTTCTTGCAGCTTCACTCATCATTGGACAATCGTATGGTGACTGTGGCAAATACTGGTGAAAAAATCAGGCAAGCATACTAAACAGTAGCAGTAGCAAACAAGTTGAGCACTTGATCTGCGCTGCTCACTGGACGTTTAGCCGTACACCAGAGAAGAGGATATTTTATCAGATGTGCAAGCCACGTGGTTTTTATTAATATATTTATCTCCCTCGTACCTTGGAGAAGATGGTCTGTATGAGCGTGACGCCGAGCGGGTACCCGACGGAGATGCAGGCGTACCCGAGCAGGAACTGCGGCAGCGTGAGGCGGCGCGAGGCGGCGCACCACGGCTGCGCGTCCCCCGGGCACCCCCCGCCCGCCTCCCCCGCGCCCCCCGCGGCCAGCGGCGGGGGCCCGGGTCCCCACGGGATGCACACCACCGACGCCACGCCCGTCAGCAGGAACCCGCCCCACACCAGGAGGGCGCTGCGCAACAACCGTCATCATCACACCGTGAACACTGCTGAACGTACGCCTCGTTTTTTGGCGGGAACGCGGAAAAGTTCATATCTTTTGCATTGTATTTTCAAAACTTTTTCCAGGGGTAATGCGGTGCGGTGATCTATTAAAAAATGTCACCAACAGGAGCAAAAGCACGAAATTTGCATTCACTCTCATAGTATAATACAAACACAGAATTCCCTGATAAAAAGTCTTTGAATACAAATGAAAAATAGCCCGAATGGGAAAAAAATGTGATCGTGTCGTGAGCGTTACTAGTTAGTGTCCAGTGTATTCACTTGGCCCAATACTTCGCCAACACGCAATAAATGTAGCTTGAAAATCTTGCGTCATGCAGAAATAAATTATTTCGTAAAATAGCCCGAGTTATTTCGTTGTATGGGATGAGGCATCTGTACTGTAGGTATTATATTATCGGGGCGGTTATTCTCTATGGAAACACAGATTCCACACGATACGAAACCAAGTCGTTATCGTGTCTTGTTCAAATCGTATTACAGCGTTAAATATACCTTCACTTTACATTAAAGTTATCTTTATTTTGAATAAAATATATTGTCATAAGTGATCTTTTGGTGTGTTGATGTTTCGGAACGCATCTCGGTAAAATATATGATTTTTGACAGTTCAAATCGCGCCAATTCCAAATTCATTACGCGCGGTATTGTTTTCGTTTCATAGAGAATACACTTTTGCAGGTTTCTTATGTAAGACAAGGAATTCGCGTGGTTTCGAAGTAAGGAATCGATAGAGAATAATCGCCCTGGGGTACACGTAAGTAACACGCGTGGCAACGCCGCGGGCAGTAGCTAGTTTCATTAATAAAACAGCATCATGATAACTTGTTGAAGCTCTCCGTAAAAGCTCAACAAACAGTCACTAGTATATACTGTATAGAGTTGTAGAGTTGTGACTGACCGTTCCTCGATGCGTCTTGTGAGCGGTCCGATGGCGGCAAATGTCGCGCATGCGATGAGCGCGCCGGCCGACATGAGCGCGCCGAGGTACTCGAGCGCCTGCCGCTTGCTCCACGCGAACTGATCCATGGCGAGCGACGCGGCCAGCGTCTCCAGCAGGACGAAGTTGAACACCAGCACGAAGAACGCGCACACCAGCGCCCAGCTGCTCACCAGCGACGGCTGCAGCAGCGATATCGCTTCCTCCTCTGGAACCGAGCAACCCCACCACCGCTGTTTCTTTACTGTCCTATCGAACCTGAGTTATATTCGGTCGAATTCATTTCATTCACGGGCCAGGCTGAGCTGGATTGAAACCAAGGCTTTTGATGTTAGGTGTACGTTTAAACGGTGAAGGAAAACCTCATACAGTCAGCACATTCTAAAGTCGGTACTCAGGGAAGGCGCAAGTTAATTTCAAAATTAAGTTCCAACATTGCTTATGGCGTTTGCTTATTGTCTTGAATCCTGTGGAAGTAACTGCGTTATGGAACTTTCAGTGATAAACTGTAGTTCACGCAAAATAGCATATAGCAGTGATAACTCAGGTAGGCAGGTATATACCGGTTTGTTTCCCGTGCGCTAGCATGGCCTCCCTGGCAGCGACGTGCCTCTCCTTGAAGCAGCAGGGCAGGAAGAGCGCCAGGTTGAGCGCGCCGAGCGCCGCGTTGAGCCAGCCAGGCGCCGTGTACATGTCCACCAGCGCCGGCCCCGGGCCCAGCGGCGCCGCCGCCGCCTGCAGCGCCGGACCCACCACGAAACCTAGCAC
Organism: Ennomos erosarius; assembly: GCA_963580505.1. Taxonomy (NCBI): domain Eukaryota; kingdom Metazoa; phylum Arthropoda; class Insecta; order Lepidoptera; family Geometridae; genus Ennomos; species Ennomos erosarius. Next base: position 14,459,584 of record OY756991.1, read on the forward strand.
CTGGCGGGGAACAGTCACCTCAACCTCACTTCTATACTTGTTGGTTCTCACATAGCAGCCGCGTGGGATTAAGGGTACATGGATGATTCTAGACTGAATGGCTGCTATAGCAGTCGCCATTTAGTCTAGACTCGACTCGTTGAAACAGCGTCGCCACGTTCCAGATATAGGAGCCTACTTGATTGAGACTCACGTACTTGGTGAGAAATTCTCAACTTGAATTGACTATTGAGGATGCAGTAGATACCTTGGTTGTGTATTACAAAGTTTTCGAACCGATTCACGGAAGGTTGATGAATTGTGAAGTCGATCAGCTGAATCAGCGCTTCTAAGAACATGCACGCTTCTGCTGGAGTCTGCATGAAGGAATAAAATACCTGTGCAAGTGAGACCGCCGCGACGCACCGCGTGCGCTCGCTCACCAACGTCGCTGCCGAGAGATAGGAGCGGGCCACCGCGATGTTGGCTGGCAACACAAACAGACACGCGTTACTATTGTGTAGTAGTTATAGGAGTAGCCACAGTTTTGCTCGCACACTCCTTTAGCAGCCGGCAGGGTGGCACGGTAAGTCAAGCTGTGAGGTGACGTACCTGAGCTAACGCCGACGAGGAACCTGGCGATGACCATCCAGTACTTGGCGTACGGTCGCGTGAGGTGTAGCTGCGCGTACAGAGCGCTCGCCATCACGAAGAGCGCCAGCGTGGCGAGCATGGGCGCGCGCGCGGAGCCCGAGCGGTTCGCCCACAGTCCCACCAGTGGGGAGAACACCAGCTGTCCCAGCGGGTTCGCGCCCACCGCTAGGCCCAGCACCTCCTTCTTCGACCCCGGCTCCAGCTGTCACACACCAACACTACTGTACCGTACCTACATATTATACCTATTAGATAGATAGATAAATACTTTATTGCACCCAAATAATGATACAATTAAGAAGGATAACAAATTTTACAGAAACGTGTTACAATGGACGACCTTATCGCTAAAAGCGATCTCTTCCAGGCAACCTTTGGATGGAGAGGATTTGTCGAAGCGGTATTAGATAGTTATCATTATTATCAACACATTGCATTTTGGATCGTCTCGTCTGTTGATCCAAAATGCAATGTTTTGTCGTGATGTTGCCTAAAGACGTCCACTCGCAGATACTAAGTTTATTACAGGATATGTGCGTCCACTGCTGAATATAGCTTCCCCCGTAGAGCGCTATTTTCACCGGCTGCTCCTTCCGCCTGCATCCATCGGCTCCCCGCTGTTTTAACGTCGTAGGGTCAACTTGTGGGGGACCACCTAAGCTGCGTCTTCCAATTCGTAATTACCACTCGAGAACCTTTCTTCATCAACGGGTAGCCAAGCCGCTTTTACAACTTTTCATCTGTTCATTCAATTCAATTCAGTTTATTAAAAGAAATGCAACATAACAGGGTCCAAATCGTTATATTCTTAAGAGCTAAAGACAATCAGTAAAAACACAGAATAAAACAATATGAAAACAGAAAAAATAATTCCATTATAAGTTGTACACAATCAGTTAAGTTAAATCATTATAAAGTGTGTTGCTCAGAGTAGAGCATGCTGTACTTAAATAATTTACCAAAGGAGTCCGTAAATACGTCCACCTCCGGATACAGAACAACCATTGCGTTGAGATGGCGCTGAGCGCGGTAGATGGGGGACTCTTGGCGCGCCACAGTACGCGCTGGAGTTGGTGCAAAAAGTGGAACGCGTCCTTTGCGGAATTTGGCTCGCTGCTCTGGAACGCAGAGGCGAGTAGCTTCTGCGACCAAGGATGGGCTGTCCAAAATCCCATGTAGCACGCGGAATATTATCCCTAGCTGATCGTTTAATCTACGCGATTCTAATGAATTTATGCCTAACATGCCTTGTAGGTATTTGGTAGGGTACATGAACGGATAGTACTGGTATGTTCTTTTATACAGATAACGTAAGAACCGCTTTTGGACCTTCTCGAGCATAAGTGCATATGTTTTCTCGTGGGGGTTCCAGACGCAAGAACTAGCTTCGATTTTGGCCAAGATAAGAGCGTTATATAGAAGCTTTGCAGCGTTGAGGTTATTGAAATTGCTACAGTTCCTGGTTACAAAACCTAACCTCTTGAAACATTCCGCAGAAAGATTGCGCACGTGTGTGTGGAAAGTCAGCTTAGGGTCAAAGATTACACCGAGATCTTTAACATACTCCTTATGCTCAATTGGTTTATTGTAGTATATTGCTGATAGATCGGGTGTGATGAACGGGTGAAGCTCATAACTTGGCACTTATTTATGTTAAGGAAGAGTTTATTTTTTTCACTCCAGTTCTGGATATTGTCACGTTACATCCGTTCCTTTCGTGAAAAAGGTAGAATGGAACGCTACAAGTTAATGAGCAGCTCCTCCCCTACCTAAACAGTGCCTAGGTTGACAGGATCCTAAGAGCTGAAGAGAAAAAAAGGAATTGGTAACAGATATTTATTTTCGTAAATTTTACAAGCTTTGTAGAAAGCAAAAAAAAAAAAGTCTCTAGATGATGCGGAAGTACGCGAAATTCAAGTTGTTTACGGCCTACAAGTTATCACGGTAGAATTAGAATGTTATTGGATCCAAACAAGGCCCACTTCTGGGTCTTCAGATAAACAAAGCCCGCTTCCGGTCTTCAACGAGGCCCACTTCCGGGTCTTCAAACAAACAAGGCCCACTTCCGGGTCTTTATTCAAACAAGGCCCACTGTCGTTATAGAGACTGAGGAATTCGTTGCCTTTAGTTTGTCCGACTTCCAGAGTTCAGCGGCTAGCTCATTCAGTTATTAGCTTCTGGATCCAGAAGAAGATTCTCGTCCTTCCACCGTCGATGAAGTATTATTACGCAGCTCAGATTCAAGATGCAGGAGCAGGAGACACGCAGGTATTAGTCGTCAAAGCTTTGACGGACGACGGGCCGGAACATGGTGATGAAGGTATATTGCCACTCAATGTTTGAAAAAGGCAAGCCGGTCGTCTCACTGGTTGACGCTCGGCGATAGATTCGTCGTGGTAGATACGGCGGCCGACGGTGACAACAGATGTAGCTCGGCGATCGGCGATTTGACAATGGATATGTCGTGGCGCAGCGATTGACGTAGATGGAGATTCACTTCACAATTTTGGTGTTGGATAGCCAAAGATGGTTTTTGAAGGCGTTCTTGAGTTCCCGGGCCTTGCCTGGCCCGGGAATGGCCTTATATCAATTTAGTGTTCCTCGTTCGAGGAGTAAATTGAGACTGCCATTCCATAGCGACAGCTTTTCTAAAGAAACCTCGCTAGCATTCCAAGGTTCTAGATTTTTGCAGTTTTCAAAATTTTGAATACAGAATAGTAAAAAAATAAATCTAGAGTCAAAATACATACAATCATGGCCAAACTATAAAATACCTCACTGAAATTGACAGTAGAAAAAGAAAAATATGAATTTGAAGAGAAACTAAATTCGAAACAAAAAAAACAGTTTCAAAACAACTGCCATCCGAGCAGTCGTGTCTAGAAATCGGGCCCGTGACCCGCGCGCAAAATCGATAAAGTGATGTAAAATTTTGAGGAAAATCAAGTTTTTTTGTGCTTAAATTACTGTGAAAAGGACTGTCAAGTGCTGTGATGTGAAAGTTGTGAATGAATAATAGAAACCAGGTAATATATTATGATATATACATACATGTAGCATTACATATTTCCCCCACGACCCCAGAAAATTTTCAACTCCATTGAAAATTTTGAAGGTTAGGAATAAAACCTTGCTCTTTCATACTTAAATCTTGCACTTCTTCTTTTACTCGCTCACAAACATACTTAGGGGATATGGTTCACATATTTGATGACGCATACTCCACAAGGAACTATTCATTATACATAACGAAGGCTTATTTTTTTTAATTAGGTGTCGTTATCCGCACCTTTTTGAAAACCCGAGTAAAGATAATAAGTATTTACAATTAAGAAAATGTACAACACAAAGGCTTATTTAACGAGTTGTGTACCGCTCTTTAAGAATATTACACACACCCTTGGGTATTGAAGACGTCAAGGAAATTAATATTCAAGAACCTTGTATTTAAGAAATTGCAAGGAAATTAAGATTAGAGTAACAACATGTGCAACTAAGAAAGTATAAAAAAAAATGAGTAAACACAATGGCTTCTTACCCACACGATTCGTGTTAAAGGATAAAACAAAAAGAGTGAAAAAAAATAACGTTTGTAAAATGGATTTAAAAAAAATAAGCCGAAAGGGTCTAGTTTCCTTGTACAATACAAAAATAATATACGCTAAAGCTATTTACAGAATAAGTATACAATTTAGAGAAAAAAACAGAATACAACCGCTACACTATTTACACTTTAAAATCTTTTACATGCCACTTTCCTCTTAAGCCGTTAGGATCCTCTAAAATAAAGACGAGAGGTGAGAGCTTCTCAACAACTGTGCATTTGACATATTTGGGAGCCAACTTTGAACTGAAATATGCACCAGCGTTACTCTGGACGTAATTTTTACGCCAGACTGTGTCGCCAACGTTGAACTCTTTAAAGGTGTGTCTCGTGTTGTAATGAGCAGCATTTTTTGTGTGTGCAGTGTGTAATGCAACCTGTACTTTATCGAAGATGTTAGATAATAATCCTAAATTAGCGGCGTAGATGTCACGAGGAAGAAAAATGAAATTATCAAGGTTGGAGCAGTTAGTGTATAGTGAACCACATGGTATGGTTTCACGTCCAAAGACCAGAAAGGATGGAGAAAACCCAGTTGTAGAATTTACAGAACTGTTGAGTGCATATTGGATTTTCTGCAAATGTTTGTCCCATGAACGGTGATCATCTCCGACCAACTGTGAAAGTGCGGTGATAATTGTTCTATTATACCGTTCTGTGGGGTTTACTTGAGGGCAGTATCGAGGTGAATAAAATATAAAAGGAATTTTATACTTATTCAGAAAACTTTGAAACTCATTAGATTGAAATTGTGAACCATTGTCCATGATGATGGTTTGTGGCACACCGTGTACCAGAAACACATTATTTTCCAAATACATGATGATATTGGAAGATGTAGCGCGCTTGATAGGGAAAATAAGGCAATACTTTGAAAAAGAACATGTAACCACTAGTATGAATTGATTACGTTGTCTTGTGAGTGGAAAAGGGCCCATTAGATCTAATGAGAGGCTTTGAAAAGGTCTTGAACAAATTTTTGGTTTACCCATAGGACCATATGGAGAATGATTCGAATGCTTATAAGAGAGGCATGTTTCACAAGAAGAACACATTTTAGCCACATCTTTAAACATACCAGACCAATAGTATCTTAAAGAAAGCTTCTTGTATGTTTTGAAAATGCCAGTATGGGGATTACTTTCTGAGTCACCGTGGCAAGTTTTGATGAGATTCATTCTCTCAGAGGGAAGTGGAACTTCTTTCCAAGCAAAATCTTCATTTAGATAATCAGGTGAGTTATTAAAACGGTATAAATTATTGTTGAGAATTTTGTAATTTGGATAAGCATCAGGATTATCTCGACAGTTAGTAAAAAGTCTATTATATAGTTCCAATTGTGATGCATTGTCTCTAGATATGGGTTCAACACCACCAATAATAGCAGTATCGGGTATTTTATGACGCGACAGAAGGTCTGGGACAACATTTTCTTTTCCTTTTTTATGTTTTAGGTCGAAGTTAAAACAAGACAGACGAAGACTCCATCGTGCCAATCTGCCAGAAGGATTAGACAAATTTTGGAACCACTTTAATGCTGCATGGTCAGTGTATACTGTAAATCGTTTACCGTTATCAAGATAACAACGCCAATGCTCAAGTGCAGTAATGACAGCTAAAGTCTCACGTTCTGTAGTTGAATAATTCTGCTCATGCTTGTTTAGAGATCTACTCATATATGCAATAACAACTTCTTTATTGTCTTTTTCCTGAGTCAGCATAGCACCTATCCCAAAGTTAGAAGCGTCGCAGTGAACGGAAAATGGATAGTCAAAGTCAGGGCAAGATAGTATTGGTGTTGTAGTCAAGCATTCTTTTAATTTAGCAAAAGCAGAGTCAGCCTCAGCATTCCAGACAAATTTTTTTGGAGATTTTTTTCCAGATGACGTTAATTTACAGAGTGGTGAAGCAATAGTACTGAAATTAGGTATGAATCGGCGAAACCAACTGCATGTACCTAAAAATTTTCTTACTTCTTTTTTAGAGGTAGGAGCAGCGTAAGCTAGAATCGCTTCAATTTTACTGGGATCAGCCCGCAATCCTTGCTCATCTACTATGTAGCCAAGATATTTCAGTTCTTTGCGAAAGAATTGACTCTTTTCAAAGTTAATGGTTAGACCAGCATAAGAAAGTTTCTGATGAACTTTAAGTAGGAGTGAAATATGTTCCTCAAATGTCGCACCTATGATTATTATGTCATCTAAGTAACAGAACACTTTATTCTCAAACTCTGGAGTGAATAAACTGTCCATGAGTCTTTGTTGAGTTGCTGGAGCGTTTGTCAATCCGAAGGGCATAACAGTGAATCTATACATTCCTCTACCAGGTACGTAAAAACCAGTTTTATCTCTGTCTTTGGGATGTAATGGAATTTCCCAAAAAGCCTTTGCTATATCGATACTAGACAAATATTTAGCATTTTTGAGGTTATCTAGTATCTCAGAAACAAAAGGGAGGCTGTAGGCATCTTTACGAGTAATTGCATTCAGCTTTCTGCTGTCGACGCAGAAACGCCATTCTCCGTTCTTTTTTGGAGTGATAAGTACTGGAGATAACCAAGGACTCTCACATTTTTCTATAACTTTTAATTCTAGCATTTTATCGACCTCATTGATGAGTGCTTTTTGCTTTTCTGGAGAGAGACGATAACAACGTTGTTTTATAGGTAAAGCATCACCAGTATTGATCCGATGACTAACTAAACTAGTACGGCCTAATTTACCTCGTTGTTCAAAAGAAATACTTTTGAAACGCTTGATTATGTCATTAGCAATTTCTACTTGATTCCCAGACAGATGATCAAATGTTGATATTTGATTTTCAACAGCACAAGTTGTATGATCTTTAGATTCGAGATTGAGTTCAAGAGAAAGTATCTTTGGGGAGAGTTCGAATTCTTTCCAGAAATCCCACCCAAGTATCAAAGAAGGATAAATATCAGGGAAAACATAAGCTTTGATAACATGTGTCTGATTATGAAATCTCAATGGCAAATGAAAATAACCAGAAGACATTGCTTTTTGTTTATTAGCAACCATAACTTGAGTTGGAGACTTGAATAGTTTAAAGCCTAACTTTTGGATATCTTTATGAGAGTTATTACCTAAAATAGTTATACAACTTCCACTATCTAAAAGACCGGAAAAAGGTATATTGTTTATAGACACGTTAATAAAAGGTCTGTTAAAGTCTTTTTCTTTGTCGTAGAAAACAGAAGTTGTTTTGTAGCAAAACATAAAATTTCGAATAGTATTTAACCATTGATTCCAGTCGTTAAGATCAAAATTATTGTTATGTGATTTAGTGAAACCATTCAAGTCGTCAGCTAGTTTTTTTGTTGATTTGATGGAGCACATTTTGGACATTCGCTGATTCTCACGCCTTTACGACCACATTTAAAACAAATGAGGTATCTAGGCTTAGTACAAGTTTGTAAAGAATGGCCTGTGATACGACAGCGATAACAGAATTCTTCTTTAGAAATGTCATTAGTTTGAGATGACGAGCGTGGATGTTTATCTTCCTGCACTGCATTAGTGTACCTTACGTTTGGAGACGCTTTAGGAAATAAAGCTTTAGAAAATGAAGGAAGATAGGCAAATTCAGCAGCACAAGAAGTGTCTTCAGATCTAGGCTCATGAAAATTTTTGTCTCGTTCAGAAATGCGTTCGTAACTTTGACAAGTAGAAATTAAAGAATCTACCGTTTTAATATCTTTAAGTGCAACAAAAACTGAATAGCACGGTCTTATATTATGGAGTAAAATCTCTAATTGTTCGCTCTCGCTAAGTTTCTTTGAAAGACGAGCAAACATACCGAACATAATTGAGACGTAAACGATAATGGTCTCAGTTGCTCCTTGCGTTCTATTCCTTATAGCTTCCAACAGCTTATAATCGTAATCATGTATACCAAAATCTCGAATCAGCAATGTGCAAATATCTTTCCACGATAAGGTAGGATTTCGATTATACTGAAAACGAAACCAATGAAGGGCATCACCTGTGAAAATCTCAAAGGCGTGCTTGCAAAGCATACCTTCCGGAATGTTTCGAGAAATCCTAAACTCGTCCAATCTTTGAAGAAATGATCTAGGGCACGATTTTCCATTGAAAGAAAACGTTTTGAGCTCCTTCACAAAATTATCCGAAGTGTGATAGTTTTGTACAGACTCGGAAGCCAGTGGTATACTAGTCAGAATGCTTGAAGGTAAAGTGGGTTGAGGAGTACTCAGTACTTCCAAAGTTTGATTGGTTCCAGTCATAGGTAGTAATTGATAAATCGAGGGAGGGCTAGGCTGAGTCTGAGGACAAGGATTGTGAATGTCAACTAACACTTCTTCAGAAGATCCTGAATAATCTGAAGTTAAGACTTCAAACCGTTTTTGGAGCGTGAAGAAGCGAGATCGTATGTTTGAGCATGACTCAACAAATGGTGGAACGGCGTTAAAGCGTTCGAGGCGATAATGAAGATGATTTACGAAAGATTCAACTTTCCTCAGGTTACTTTTATCATCCGTGGCTTCGAGGTGCGAGATTTTACCCTCGACGTAATTAAACGTGATCTCTGCTTGGGAGAGGTCATGTTTGAGAGGTATTGGAGAAGATTTTATGTCCTCAGGTTGAATGTGACTCAATTTTGCCAGCTGCTCCTTAAGAGTTGTCAAAGTGTCAGCTGGTTTTTCACCTCTGATAGTCACTTCATATTCCAGTTCAAGTTTGTTTAGAAACGAGTATTTAATTGGTCTCGCCATAGTCACAAGTTGAAGTCAATAGTCAAGGATAAAATCAAGTCAAGTTTAAGTTCGTTTAAGTATTAAGTACTATGCGAGTGTTGTAGAATGTAAGTGTGATGTTCCGCGTGTCCTGCCTGTATAAAAATAAATTAAGCAAGTACCTAAGATATTACGTTAGAGCCAAAAGTCAATATCAAATTTTAGCCTACTTGAGTAAGTATTATTTTAGAATTTAGAAGAATGTTTTAGAGGGTTCATTTTAGTTGGGCGCCAAACTGTCACGTTACATCCGTTCCTTTCGTGAAAAAGGTAGAATGGAACGCTACAAGTTAATGAGCAGCTCCTCCCCTACCTAAACAGTGCCTAGGTTGACAGGATCCTAAGAGCTGAAGAGAAAAAAAGGAATTGGTAACAGATATTTATTTTCGTAAATTTTACAAGCTTTGTAGAAAGCAAAAAAAAAAAAGTCTCTAGATGATGCGGAAGTACGCGAAATTCAAGTTGTTTACGGCCTACAAGTTATCACGGTAGAATTAGAATGTTATTGGATCCAAACAAGGCCCACTTCTGGGTCTTCAGATAAACAAAGCCCGCTTCCGGTCTTCAACGAGGCCCACTTCCGGGTCTTCAAACAAACAAGGCCCACTTCCGGGTCTTTATTCAAACAAGGCCCACTGTCGTTATAGAGACTGAGGAATTCGTTGCCTTTAGTTTGTCCGACTTCCAGAGTTCAGCGGCTAGCTCATTCAGTTATTAGCTTCTGGATCCAGAAGAAGATTCTCGTCCTTCCACCGTCGATGAAGTATTATTACGCAGCTCAGATTCAAGATGCAGGAGCAGGAGACACGCAGGTATTAGTCGTCAAAGCTTTGACGGACGACGGGCCGGAACATGGTGATGAAGGTATATTGCCACTCAATGTTTGAAAAAGGCAAGCCGGTCGTCTCACTGGTTGACGCTCGGCGATAGATTCGTCGTGGTAGATACGGCGGCCGACGGTGACAACAGATGTAGCTCGGCGATCGGCGATTTGACAATGGATATGTCGTGGCGCAGCGATTGACGTAGATGGAGATTCACTTCACAATTTTGGTGTTGGATAGCCAAAGATGGTTTTTGAAGGCGTTCTTGAGTTCCCGGGCCTTGCCTGGCCCGGGAATGGCCTTATATCAATTTAGTGTTCCTCGTTCGAGGAGTAAATTGAGACTGCCATTCCATAGCGACAGCTTTTCTAAAGAAACCTCGCTAGCATTCCAAGGTTCTAGATTTTTGCAGTTTTCAAAATTTTGAATACAGAATAGTAAAAAAATAAATCTAGAGTCAAAATACATACAATCATGGCCAAACTATAAAATACCTCACTGAAATTGACAGTAGAAAAAGAAAAATATGAATTTGAAGAGAAACTAAATTCGAAACAAAAAAAACAGTTTCAAAACAACTGCCATCCGAGCAGTCGTGTCTAGAAATCGGGCCCGTGACCCGCGCGCAAAATCGATAAAGTGATGTAAAATTTTGAGGAAAATCAAGTTTTTTTGTGCTTAAATTACTGTGAAAAGGACTGTCAAGTGCTGTGATGTGAAAGTTGTGAATGAATAATAGAAACCAGGTAATATATTATGATATATACATACATGTAGCATTACATATTTCCCCCACGACCCCAGAAAATTTTCAACTCCATTGAAAATTTTGAAGGTTAGGAATAAAACCTTGCTCTTTCATACTTAAATCTTGCACTTCTTCTTTTACTCGCTCACAAACATACTTAGGGGATATGGTTCACATATTTGATGACGCATACTCCACAAGGAACTATTCATTATACATAACGAAGGCTTATTTTTTTTAATTAGGTGTCGTTATCCGCACCTTTTTGAAAACCCGAGTAAAGATAATAAGTATTTACAATTAAGAAAATGTACAACACAAAGGCTTATTTAACGAGTTGTGTACCGCTCTTTAAGAATATTACACACACCCTTGGGTATTGAAGACGTCAAGGAAATTAATATTCAAGAACCTTGTATTTAAGAAATTGCAAGGAAATTAAGATTAGAGTAACAACATGTGCAACTAAGAAAGTATAAAAAAAAATGAGTAAACACAATGGCTTCTTACCCACACGATTCGTGTTAAAGGATAAAACAAAAAGAGTGAAAAAAAATAACGTTTGTAAAATGGATTTAAAAAAAATAAGCCGAAAGGGTCTAGTTTCCTTGTACAATACAAAAATAATATACGCTAAAGCTATTTACAGAATAAGTATACAATTTAGAGAAAAAAACAGAATACAACCGCTACACTATTTACACTTTAAAATCTTTTACATGCCACTTTCCTCTTAAGCCGTTAGGATCCTCTAAAATAAAGACGAGAGGTGAGAGCTTCTCAACAACTGTGCATTTGACATATTTGGGAGCCAACTTTGAACTGAAATATGCACCAGCGTTACTCTGGACGTAATTTTTACGCCAGACTGTGTCGCCAACGTTGAACTCTTTAAAGGTGTGTCTCGTGTTGTAATGAGCAGCATTTTTTGTGTGTGCAGTGTGTAATGCAACCTGTACTTTATCGAAGATGTTAGATAATAATCCTAAATTAGCGGCGTAGATGTCACGAGGAAGAAAAATGAAATTATCAAGGTTGGAGCAGTTAGTGTATAGTGAACCACATGGTATGGTTTCACGTCCAAAGACCAGAAAGGATGGAGAAAACCCAGTTGTAGAATTTACAGAACTGTTGAGTGCATATTGGATTTTCTGCAAATGTTTGTCCCATGAACGGTGATCATCTCCGACCAACTGTGAAAGTGCGGTGATAATTGTTCTATTATACCGTTCTGTGGGGTTTACTTGAGGGCAGTATCGAGGTGAATAAAATATAAAAGGAATTTTATACTTATTCAGAAAACTTTGAAACTCATTAGATTGAAATTGTGAACCATTGTCCATGATGATGGTTTGTGGCACACCGTGTACCAGAAACACATTATTTTCCAAATACATGATGATATTGGAAGATGTAGCGCGCTTGATAGGGAAAATAAGGCAATACTTTGAAAAAGAACATGTAACCACTAGTATGAATTGATTACGTTGTCTTGTGAGTGGAAAAGGGCCCATTAGATCTAATGAGAGGCTTTGAAAAGGTCTTGAACAAATTTTTGGTTTACCCATAGGACCATATGGAGAATGATTCGAATGCTTATAAGAGAGGCATGTTTCACAAGAAGAACACATTTTAGCCACATCTTTAAACATACCAGACCAATAGTATCTTAAAGAAAGCTTCTTGTATGTTTTGAAAATGCCAGTATGGGGATTACTTTCTGAGTCACCGTGGCAAGTTTTGATGAGATTCATTCTCTCAGAGGGAAGTGGAACTTCTTTCCAAGCAAAATCTTCATTTAGATAATCAGGTGAGTTATTAAAACGGTATAAATTATTGTTGAGAATTTTGTAATTTGGATAAGCATCAGGATTATCTCGACAGTTAGTAAAAAGTCTATTATATAGTTCCAATTGTGATGCATTGTCTCTAGATATGGGTTCAACACCACCAATAATAGCAGTATCGGGTATTTTATGACGCGACAGAAGGTCTGGGACAACATTTTCTTTTCCTTTTTTATGTTTTAGGTCGAAGTTAAAACAAGACAGACGAAGACTCCATCGTGCCAATCTGCCAGAAGGATTAGACAAATTTTGGAACCACTTTAATGCTGCATGGTCAGTGTATACTGTAAATCGTTTACCGTTATCAAGATAACAACGCCAATGCTCAAGTGCAGTAATGACAGCTAAAGTCTCACGTTCTGTAGTTGAATAATTCTGCTCATGCTTGTTTAGAGATCTACTCATATATGCAATAACAACTTCTTTATTGTCTTTTTCCTGAGTCAGCATAGCACCTATCCCAAAGTTAGAAGCGTCGCAGTGAACGGAAAATGGATAGTCAAAGTCAGGGCAAGATAGTATTGGTGTTGTAGTCAAGCATTCTTTTAATTTAGCAAAAGCAGAGTCAGCCTCAGCATTCCAGACAAATTTTTTTGGAGATTTTTTTCCAGATGACGTTAATTTACAGAGTGGTGAAGCAATAGTACTGAAATTAGGTATGAATCGGCGAAACCAACTGCATGTACCTAAAAATTTTCTTACTTCTTTTTTAGAGGTAGGAGCAGCGTAAGCTAGAATCGCTTCAATTTTACTGGGATCAGCCCGCAATCCTTGCTCATCTACTATGTAGCCAAGATATTTCAGTTCTTTGCGAAAGAATTGACTCTTTTCAAAGTTAATGGTTAGACCAGCATAAGAAAGTTTCTGATGAACTTTAAGTAGGAGTGAAATATGTTCCTCAAATGTCGCACCTATGATTATTATGTCATCTAAGTAACAGAACACTTTATTCTCAAACTCTGGAGTGAATAAACTGTCCATGAGTCTTTGTTGAGTTGCTGGAGCGTTTGTCAATCCGAAGGGCATAACAGTGAATCTATACATTCCTCTACCAGGTACGTAAAAACCAGTTTTATCTCTGTCTTTGGGATGTAATGGAATTTCCCAAAAAGCCTTTGCTATATCGATACTAGACAAATATTTAGCATTTTTGAGGTTATCTAGTATCTCAGAAACAAAAGGGAGGCTGTAGGCATCTTTACGAGTAATTGCATTCAGCTTTCTGCTGTCGACGCAGAAACGCCATTCTCCGTTCTTTTTTGGAGTGATAAGTACTGGAGATAACCAAGGACTCTCACATTTTTCTATAACTTTTAATTCTAGCATTTTATCGACCTCATTGATGAGTGCTTTTTGCTTTTCTGGAGAGAGACGATAACAACGTTGTTTTATAGGTAAAGCATCACCAGTATTGATCCGATGACTAACTAAACTAGTACGGCCTAATTTACCTCGTTGTTCAAAAGAAATACTTTTGAAACGCTTGATTATGTCATTAGCAATTTCTACTTGATTCCCAGACAGATGATCAAATGTTGATATTTGATTTTCAACAGCACAAGTTGTATGATCTTTAGATTCGAGATTGAGTTCAAGAGAAAGTATCTTTGGGGAGAGTTCGAATTCTTTCCAGAAATCCCACCCAAGTATCAAAGAAGGATAAATATCAGGGAAAACATAAGCTTTGATAACATGTGTCTGATTATGAAATCTCAATGGCAAATGAAAATAACCAGAAGACATTGCTTTTTGTTTATTAGCAACCATAACTTGAGTTGGAGACTTGAATAGTTTAAAGCCTAACTTTTGGATATCTTTATGAGAGTTATTACCTAAAATAGTTATACAACTTCCACTATCTAAAAGACCGGAAAAAGGTATATTGTTTATAGACACGTTAATAAAAGGTCTGTTAAAGTCTTTTTCTTTGTCGTAGAAAACAGAAGTTGTTTTGTAGCAAAACATAAAATTTCGAATAGTATTTAACCATTGATTCCAGTCGTTAAGATCAAAATTATTGTTATGTGATTTAGTGAAACCATTCAAGTCGTCAGCTAGTTTTTTTGTTGATTTGATGGAGCACATTTTGGACATTCGCTGATTCTCACGCCTTTACGACCACATTTAAAACAAATGAGGTATCTAGGCTTAGTACAAGTTTGTAAAGAATGGCCTGTGATACGACAGCGATAACAGAATTCTTCTTTAGAAATGTCATTAGTTTGAGATGACGAGCGTGGATGTTTATCTTCCTGCACTGCATTAGTGTACCTTACGTTTGGAGACGCTTTAGGAAATAAAGCTTTAGAAAATGAAGGAAGATAGGCAAATTCAGCAGCACAAGAAGTGTCTTCAGATCTAGGCTCATGAAAATTTTTGTCTCGTTCAGAAATGCGTTCGTAACTTTGACAAGTAGAAATTAAAGAATCTACCGTTTTAATATCTTTAAGTGCAACAAAAACTGAATAGCACGGTCTTATATTATGGAGTAAAATCTCTAATTGTTCGCTCTCGCTAAGTTTCTTTGAAAGACGAGCAAACATACCGAACATAATTGAGACGTAAACGATAATGGTCTCAGTTGCTCCTTGCGTTCTATTCCTTATAGCTTCCAACAGCTTATAATCGTAATCATGTATACCAAAATCTCGAATCAGCAATGTGCAAATATCTTTCCACGATAAGGTAGGATTTCGATTATACTGAAAACGAAACCAATGAAGGGCATCACCTGTGAAAATCTCAAAGGCGTGCTTGCAAAGCATACCTTCCGGAATGTTTCGAGAAATCCTAAACTCGTCCAATCTTTGAAGAAATGATCTAGGGCACGATTTTCCATTGAAAGAAAACGTTTTGAGCTCCTTCACAAAATTATCCGAAGTGTGATAGTTTTGTACAGACTCGGAAGCCAGTGGTATACTAGTCAGAATGCTTGAAGGTAAAGTGGGTTGAGGAGTACTCAGTACTTCCAAAGTTTGATTGGTTCCAGTCATAGGTAGTAATTGATAAATCGAGGGAGGGCTAGGCTGAGTCTGAGGACAAGGATTGTGAATGTCAACTAACACTTCTTCAGAAGATCCTGAATAATCTGAAGTTAAGACTTCAAACCGTTTTTGGAGCGTGAAGAAGCGAGATCGTATGTTTGAGCATGACTCAACAAATGGTGGAACGGCGTTAAAGCGTTCGAGGCGATAATGAAGATGATTTACGAAAGATTCAACTTTCCTCAGGTTACTTTTATCATCCGTGGCTTCGAGGTGCGAGATTTTACCCTCGACGTAATTAAACGTGATCTCTGCTTGGGAGAGGTCATGTTTGAGAGGTATTGGAGAAGATTTTATGTCCTCAGGTTGAATGTGACTCAATTTTGCCAGCTGCTCCTTAAGAGTTGTCAAAGTGTCAGCTGGTTTTTCACCTCTGATAGTCACTTCATATTCCAGTTCAAGTTTGTTTAGAAACGAGTATTTAATTGGTCTCGCCATAGTCACAAGTTGAAGTCAATAGTCAAGGATAAAATCAAGTCAAGTTTAAGTTCGTTTAAGTATTAAGTACTATGCGAGTGTTGTAGAATGTAAGTGTGATGTTCCGCGTGTCCTGCCTGTATAAAAATAAATTAAGCAAGTACCTAAGATATTACGTTAGAGCCAAAAGTCAATATCAAATTTTAGCCTACTTGAGTAAGTATTATTTTAGAATTTAGAAGAATGTTTTAGAGGGTTCATTTTAGTTGGGCGCCAAACTGTCACGTTACATCCGTTCCTTTCGTGAAAAAGGTAGAATGGAACGCTACAAGTTAATGAGCAGCTCCTCCCCTACCTAAACAGTGCCTAGGTTGACAGGATCCTAAGAGCTGAAGAGAAAAAAAGGAATTGGTAACAGATATTTATTTTCGTAAATTTTACAAGCTTTGTAGAAAGCAAAAAAAAAAAAGTCTCTAGATGATGCGGAAGTACGCGAAATTCAAGTTGTTTACGGCCTACAAGTTATCACGGTAGAATTAGAATGTTATTGGATCCAAACAAGGCCCACTTCTGGGTCTTCAGATAAACAAAGCCCGCTTCCGGTCTTCAACGAGGCCCACTTCCGGGTCTTCAAACAAACAAGGCCCACTTCCGGGTCTTTATTCAAACAAGGCCCACTGTCGTTATAGAGACTGAGGAATTCGTTGCCTTTAGTTTGTCCGACTTCCAGAGTTCAGCGGCTAGCTCATTCAGTTATTAGCTTCTGGATCCAGAAGAAGATTCTCGTCCTTCCACCGTCGATGAAGTATTATTACGCAGCTCAGATTCAAGATGCAGGAGCAGGAGACACGCAGGTATTAGTCGTCAAAGCTTTGACGGACGACGGGCCGGAACATGGTGATGAAGGTATATTGCCACTCAATGTTTGAAAAAGGCAAGCCGGTCGTCTCACTGGTTGACGCTCGGCGATAGATTCGTCGTGGTAGATACGGCGGCCGACGGTGACAACAGATGTAGCTCGGCGATCGGCGATTTGACAATGGATATGTCGTGGCGCAGCGATTGACGTAGATGGAGATTCACTTCACAATTTTGGTGTTGGATAGCCAAAGATGGTTTTTGAAGGCGTTCTTGAGTTCCCGGGCCTTGCCTGGCCCGGGAATGGCCTTATATCAATTTAGTGTTCCTCGTTCGAGGAGTAAATTGAGACTGCCATTCCATAGCGACAGCTTTTCTAAAGAAACCTCGCTAGCATTCCAAGGTTCTAGATTTTTGCAGTTTTCAAAATTTTGAATACAGAATAGTAAAAAAATAAATCTAGAGTCAAAATACATACAATCATGGCCAAACTATAAAATACCTCACTGAAATTGACAGTAGAAAAAGAAAAATATGAATTTGAAGAGAAACTAAATTCGAAACAAAAAAAACAGTTTCAAAACAACTGCCATCCGAGCAGTCGTGTCTAGAAATCGGGCCCGTGACCCGCGCGCAAAATCGATAAAGTGATGTAAAATTTTGAGGAAAATCAAGTTTTTTTGTGCTTAAATTACTGTGAAAAGGACTGTCAAGTGCTGTGATGTGAAAGTTGTGAATGAATAATAGAAACCAGGTAATATATTATGATATATACATACATGTAGCATTACATAATGATCAAGATCTTTTTGAAGGTTTTTACAATCATCTATAGAATTTACAGTCATGACTATTTTTAAATCATCTGCGTATAGCAAACTACTGCTAAACCTAAGACATTGGTCAATATCGTTTATCATGATTGAAAACAAGTGGGCCAAGTGAAGAACCTTGGCTCACCCCTGAGGATGTATAGTACGGCGCAGAGTCATAGCAACCTAAGCGAACAAACTGCTTTTGATCTCGAAAGTACTCGGCGAGAAGTTTTAATAGTTTAGGAGCAAAACCCATAGAGTGAAACTTTTCCAGCAGTATGTCATTATCAACTTGGTCGAAAGCTTTCCTGAAGTCGAGGTAGACAACGTCTACCTGTAAGCCTTCGTCCAATTTTTGTGAAATGTAATCCACGAGCGATAACAAGTTTGTGTTAACTGAACGTCCCTTTCTAAAGGCGTGTTGAGTATCGCTGAAAAATGGCTTTACCTGTTTATAAATATTGGTATGAAAGTATTAATATTGGTATACCTTCAAAGACTTTAGCAAATGATGAAAGAATAGCAATGGGTCTGTAATTGTTGGCTAAGGTTTTGTCACCAGATTTAAGAATGGGTGTAACTCTGGACACTTTCCAACGATCAGGGTAGATTCCACATTCTAGTGATAAGTTAAAGATATAGGCCAGCGGAGCACTAAATAGGTCTTTAAAAGCTTTTAGTATATAAGGGGGTACATTGTCGGGGCCAACTGAGCTTTTTGGTTTGAGTTTATTTATTTGTGTCTGTACTTCAAGCTCACTAATACTGCAAACATTAATTAACTGACTATTGGCAGCGTTAGAATTATATGTGCGGTTTGCGTCAAGGATAGGAGGCTGAGTTAAAAACACACTGCTGAAGTATTCTGCAAACTTTTCTGCAGTAGGTTGACCAGTGTAATGTTGACCTTCATACATTATGCTTGGATCGAATCCTCCCTTAGTCTTAAGACTTGAAACGTGTTTCCAGAAACTGGTAGGGTTTCGTGACAGATCATCTTGTATGCGGTCTATATATTTGTCATATTCAGCCGATACCCTTTGTTTGATGTCGGCTCGAAGGGCACTGAAAAAACTGTACATGTGGAGGTCATTGCTATTTTTCCATACTTTATGAATCTGGTATTTTAGTTTTAGGTCGAAGATTACATCTTTTGTGTACCATGTTGGATACCTTCTTGATGACTTAGAGTGCCGAGTCTTTTTTGGAACATATTGGTTAAAACCGTGGTATAAAAGGTGGTACAGAGACTCAACTGCACTGTTTGTATTAACTTTAACCATTACATCTTCCCAGTTTATTTCGGAAATGTATTCGTACAGAGAAATGAAATCCGCCTTACTAAAATTCCAGTCAGTAGCATCGTCTATATTGCTTGCTTCTATGAATTTATCATGATCTTTTATACTGATGCCAATAGTGATATTTAATGGAGGGTGGTATTTATCGGCCCGTTCCACAAGTCCCACATCTGCCGCGCATACTTTAACCTCACCTAACTTTCCACTTACAAACACAACGTCCAGTTTACTACCTGAATCGTTTACAACATCATTGTGATCAAAAAGGTGACAATAAGTTAAGAAAAATCCCATATAGTTGTTAACATTAAGATTAGCACTATTTAAATTTAAGTCCCCTAATATAATTATCTGAGCATTCATTAATGAGGTAGGCACATGTTCCTCTACATTAGAGCAAAAACTTAAATAATCCTCTTCTTTAGCAGAGGGTTTAATGTAGACTACACATACGTAGTATTCTCGACCACGGAATGTTAAGGAAGCCCAAAGATCTTCACCAAGAGTTGTCTCCAGCTCAGTTCGACGATGAATTTCGAGCCCTGGTCTGGCAGCTAGGAGTACCCCACCACCTCTGGATCCTCGATCTCGTCTCAGAATACTCCATCCATATGGCGATACTTCTGCGTCCGTTACTGAGTCATCAAGATATGTTTCGGTTACTGCAATAAGGTCGACTACAAGAAGAGATGTGGTTTCTCTCCAGAACTGCAGTTTAGTCTTTAATCCTCTGACGTTTTGATAGATAGCATAGAGGTGATCCGTATTGCGGATTTGTCGATTAGTTAGTAATGGTTGACCCCTTAGTGGTTGACCCCTTAGTGGTTGTCTCGCCGGGGGTGTGGGGGCGACTATGATGTGACGCACGCCCGGCGTTTCTGGGAAACCATTCACAGATCTCCGTACCGGCCGGCCAAGCTTCCGGTGCCATGAACTGCTGCACGATGCTTTCTGGAACTGTTAGCACAAAAGAAGCATACCGTTCATGCTTGAGCTTTAATTTTATGACTTGGTAATCGGTTCCTTTATTGATGCTTTCCATATGTTTGATAATGGCGTCCGTAGTAGTTTGCGGCTTAAAAAAACATGCGTGTATTTTTTTTGACCTTTCCACTGTCTGCAGTTGTTCATTAAGTTGGCCTTTACCTCTTACTACACCAAGACGGGGGCGTTTGGACCTAACTATTTGCCACTGGCTTTCTTGGTTTTCCTGGTCCAGCGTCTCACTATCATTTACGGGTGGACTGTTGTCACCGATCGGTATACATTTTTGGGGAGGAGAGAGGGGTGCAGATCTATTAAGGACAGGCTCTTGACGGGGGGGGGCTAGCAACAGGTGTATTCTTTCGAGAACCTACATGTTTTATAGCTTGTGGACTTGCATTTTGTTCAGTTGTCAAAGCCAGTTTGATGACTTTCGGTTTTTGTTTTATGCTGTGTGAGCTAACAACATCACTATAGCTGATTGAGACGTTCTTAGGTGTGTTGGGTGGGCTGCTGGTGGTATAAAGCCCCTCTGAACAAGTTATTTTGGGTATCCAGTTCTTGATAATGTTGGTGTTGCTGTGGCTGCCTTGGATATCTAGAACTTTATTTTCCAGCGCATCAAGCTTTAGTTTCGTGGAAGTTATATCTTGCCCTACAGAAAGAGTGTCTGCTCCCAGTTTGTTCAGACGCTCGCTATTTATCTGGCTGGTGGTTTTAAGAACGCTATTATCATCTATTGTATTTTCAAGGGCTTTAGCAAGAGAGTCGCTATCTATTCTCAGTGTCTTGTATTTATTGGTCAAATCTATAAATCCTGTCTGAAGTTCCTTGAAGGCTTGGGATATGCTGTCTATTTTGGCGGTCTGAATTTGAAAGTGCTTAGACATGTCACTTCGGAGGGCTTGAATTTCGCCGTACAGTATATCGTTGGTAACAACGATTGCTAACGAGGTTGCAGGCGTATCAGCAGCATTATTTGCACGGTTCTTGTCCAGGGAAAGTATTTTGTTACACTGCTCATCCCGAATGTCTTTTTGTCCGTGTTCGTGATCATCAGCGCGGGGGCTGTTAGGGGAGCCCGAGTCTGGGGGGTCGGGATGGTTTTTGGTGGTGTAGCTCTTTTTTCCCGAGGATATGCATGGCACACATGCCCATTCAAGCTTTCGTTCAGGAGACATCAGGTAATAACGTTTAAACGGCACTCGACCGCATTCGAGGTCAAATGTGCGGTTACATATGGAACATGTTAGATGTTGTCTCGTTTTTATGGCCACAGAGCATATATCACAAGTGTAGGTCATCTTGATATACTTCACCAATTTTCCTCTGAAGATGACACTAGCAACTATTATTTTACAGATAACTTGGCACTTTTTAAATTTTGCACAGGCCCCACTTTCATTAGTTCGAGAATCACACAAAAGGCGCTAGTTGTCGTTTCATTTACGATGGTCAACGTAATTAATGAACAAAACTCGTATTTTTCGCGCTAAAAACACAAAAGTATTTTAAAACATTGCGAACTCATACCGTACCACAACAGTCATATCGAACCATTTGTCCATAATCCCAAACAATTTCAGTCGTTGAAAAGTTCGTTGAATGGAGTACGAAATTCAAAACGTTTGAGCGGCAACTTACTTTTAAGCTATATTCCACTTATAACCGCACAATGTGGTTGAATAACACTCACACATATTTTATTGCACTTTATCTATTAGAATATGCTCACGGCAGGTCTGACTATCCTTTTAAAACATTTTAATTTATTATTTTAACATAGGAAAAACAACAACGCGTGATATTAGCTGCAAATTGGGGTGTTCATAATGTACATGTGATACAGCATAATACGAGATTAATGTTCCGGCGGTTGCGTGCTTTTATCAAGGTCTTTGTTAATACTTAAACCGGCGAAACATCCATCGAAATGAAATACGTACATATTACTGTAGCAAATCTCAAGCTAGGCTAGGTGTACGACGACACAAATTAGATTTCTAAAGTGGTATAAGTATCTACTCCATCCGTTGTATCGTCACGTCACAAACCGGTAGCCGGCTCGGTCGAGCACCGGCAGAGGGCAAGGTCAGGGCTGCTGCGGCCGACGACCGGCTCCCGGCTTACATTCACAATCACTCATATTATTTTCTTTCATACACACACTATACTAAAACAGATGTTAAGCTTCCTAAAAATATTAGCTTCATTTAACTCTAAGCATCCGACCTGCCAAAGTGCGTTACATTGGCAGGTCGGCGGAATAGAGCGCCTCACGCGTGCATTTGTTTTATTAGTTTGGAAACCAGCCAGCGGAATGTTATCAATCATAACTAGTTTGATCACTTATTTATCTTTGTTGTGTCACAACTTACAGTATCTTATCATTCTGTTCTGCTATTTCATTTACTGCTTAATATCCCACAGTTACCACTTGAATTTTATTGGGTAGGTAAGGAACTAATAAAGAGTGTGTCAGGGTTTCATTCTCAGTAAATCCATGGGTATATCCATGATGGATCTAGTGAGATTATGTTTTCGCGTGTATGTAGAGCTAATTAACAGCTATTAGGCATTTATTGGTCACGTTATAGATTTTATATCTTGAAGATACTTCTTGTTGCTTCTTGTCCGCAGCATCAGCTGTTGCATTGTATCGTAATATGATCGTAATAGTGTAGTCAACATTTTATTTTGTAATGATTCATCTTATAGATGAAAACGTTACACGAAATCGAGGATTGCGTTTTACGTTCACAATTCACATAGTAATAGAATAGATAGGTATTAGGAGCAACTTGTTATCTATCCTGATAAATAAAGAAGTAGGTGGGTACTAACAGCTATATGTAGAGTAGAGACCTTTCTAAATGTATGCGGCAGTAATTAAGTAATAATTGTTATTTGGTAGGCTTATTTAAAAATATGTAACCATCTACGTTAGAGAGTGATTTGTCGTGTAGATCCATTGATCAGCATGGTGTGGCCAGTGCAAGTGCATATCGTCCGTACTTCCGTAGACCACCCATAGCTATCGGTAGCCTGCTTATCAGTACCAGTATCATTTTTTTTTTCTAAATCTTTCAAAGATACCCGGCTGCAATGGGGCTGTAGCCGGGTTATGTGAGATTTCTACTCACTAAAACCCCCCCGGTGGCCTGCCTCGATGCATGGCAGAGGGCTCCGGGATCTCCTACGGAACGCACCGGTGCCCTCCTCGTACTTGCCAAGGTACATCCCGAGGATGACTGATGGGCTGTCACCCCCAAAAATAAACCTCACGGCGCTAACGGAGATGCACGCCACATGCGTCCTTCCGGGACTCATTTGAGCGGATTGTTGGAGTCCCCATTCCAACCATCCGAGAGTCAAAAGGTCCCCTTCTAAGTAAGAGAACAAAGGCAGCCCCTTCATGGGGCAGACGGCACGGAGTGGCTGTTACCAGCACCCCGGCATCGTCTTCTCCGAGTTTGATCGGCCCTATCTCGATCTCGCTCCGCGGTCTCTTTTTGGGTCATTATGTTCTCACAAAAGGAGACAACCTCCTGCCTCGTGCTTTCATCTGCGAGCATAGCTGCCACTACGCTCGGCAGAGAAAGGTCCTCTCCGATTTTGTTTGCCAGGACCCGCCGCTCTCAGCTCCACGCTGGGCACTCCTCAAGCGTGTGCTGACCATCTCCGCAATGGTGACATTGGGGTGTTGCTTCCCTTCCGATCTTGTTAAGGTATTCACCGAAACAACCATGCCCAGTAAGCACCTGAGTCAGTGGGTACGACGTCACTGTCATTCGCCTCTTCCGCCTCTGCCAGGCTTCAAAGACTGGCAGGATAGCACCAACAATCCGTTGGCGCGTGTACCGCGGCTCTTGGAGCCGCTGCCGCCACTGTCGTAGAGCACGTTGGTGCTCCCGCCGTCTAATAATACCCATCGTGTCAGCTGGTACCGTCTCTTCGCCTAGACCATGAAATTGGTCGTACACCCTCGCATCCATCTCAGACAGGATGTCTAGAGGTGGGAACCGCGCCAGCAATGTTGCCGCCTCGAAGGATATCGTGCGGTATCCTCTTGCGATCCGAATGGCTATGGTGCGCTGCAGGCTGCATTGAACATGTCCTGTGACGCCTGACACCCGTCAGTCTTTCCGACCAGACGGATGCTCCATATAAAGCCATGGATCGCACTACTCCCGCATAGAGGCGGCGCACTCCTTCCTCAGGTCCTCCAAGATTAGACAACAGTCTATACAGAGCACCCGCTACGTTTTTGATGCGGGGGACTATACGTCTGAAATGCTCGCCAAAATCCCAACGACTGTCCAAGGTAAGGCCCAGGTACTTTAAGTACGGCCCTACTCGTACGTCTACTTCCCCTACCCATCAGTACCAGTATCAGTGCTATGGTTACCTAGCATGACATGTAGGTAATCATAGAGATAGAGTATATAGATAAATAAAATTCTATTAGCTACAAAACATTCGCATCTGAAGTTCGTACCTAATGGATATTGGGCGTAGGCCGGCACTAGGTGGACCGACTATCTGGGGAAAGCAGCGGGGAGCCGATGGATGCAGGAGGCGAGCAGCCACTCAAAGTGGCTCCTTGGGGGAGGCCTATGTTTGATGATGGTTATTGGATTTGGATAATACTTACCAGCCATTAATTATAAACAGTAGTTAGGTACCTAAGTACTTTACCTACCTAACTAGGTCCTACTAAGTAGGTAATCATTTTTATTCCTAGAAACAAGTTGAGTGGGAGACAGTCAGTATCCTAGCAAACCAGACAGTAGATCTATATAGTACCAAAAACACGCAGTTTTACCTAGGTAATAAGTTCATTATACTGCATACTGTGAGTAGAGTATGCACCTACAAAGTGAAAGCGCATTCGCATAGCAGAGAAATTCCACCGAGTGACGTCTTCGACGGCAGCAGCGGCCGACCGCGGACCGACGGGAAACGTCGCGAGTATTTTTAGTCAAGCGATGTTGTATTGTGTCACCGATGGATCGCGTCATGGTCTAATGGGATTATAACTCGATTCTATTGTCATTCATATTTTTCTTTTTACTCCTTTTTACTAATGAGCGGAAAGCCGGTTTCTTTGAGACAAATTGTTCACAGTCACACAGTGTATGGCGCTCTCAGAACAATAAAACTGCGGTAGGTATAAAGTTCTAATAAGGGTAGAGTAGAGCCACAAAACATTTTGGTAGAGCCATTGTAGAGCTCCTGCACTTTTTATGTGAATGAATGACGTGACAAGCTAGTCGTTCTAGCTAATGATAAGCGACACGGCCGCCCATAACAGTTGCAGTGTCACTCGGAACTTTAAAATAATAAAGTCTCCACTGCGCACGTCTCCAGAGACATCCCATCACACAGTAATCCGTAAAATCGGATTACTAGACTGGTCAAATAAAGTCTTATATGCCCAGTAATTTCACTAGCTAGAATGCCCTTTAAACCAGAACACAGTAGTGCTTGCACACTACTGTTTGGCGGCAGAATAATTGGTAAAGCTGTGGTAGGTAAGTAGTAAGTACCTACCTAGACGAACTATGCAGAAGAAAAGTCCTACCACCTAGTAAGAGGTGGTACCTACTTAGTTTTTTTTTTATGGCATGGGCACGTTTAAAATATTATAAGTAAATGTAATATTTTCTAACAATTCGTAGGTGCCTATTATATACAATATCGCAGACTATCTAAACACCATATCATCGCTCTCTATACTTACATAACTATTTATTTTCCCTTATTTCAGTTAATATATATTTTAAATGCCGCTGCCTTGCCTTTGTTTCGGCGACCTTTGCAGTGAGCATTGCAGCCTTATGCAGCGAGTGGACGCGGTCCCGGCGACCGCGGCTGATGCACGCGCAGCTGTGAGATAAGTTATCGGAAGGAATGCAAGTGTGCAACGAGGAACGCGGTCAATACGAGTATTAGCGGTGGCAATTAATGCGATTTTGCGTAAATTTCATAAACATGCTAATTCATGAGTCTCAGCATGCTAATTGCTATTGCTATGCTATTTGCTAAAATGAAATGAAATGGAAATGAAAAATGAAATGAAAATTGAAATGAAAAATGAAATGAAAAATTGTATAAAAAATGAAATGAAAAAGAAGTGAAAAATAAAACGAAACATGAAATGAAACTTAAATTTATATTAAAAATTAAATTCAAAATGAACTAAATTAATTGGAATGAAATTTCACATTTCACAGAATTTCACAACTAAATTTAGTTTGCGAAATGCTAATTGAGTTTTAACATGCTAAAAATGAATGCGAATGCTAATTAATCCATCACTAACGAGTATGTACCATATCGAGGTAGGGCCAGACGCCGGTGAGCACGATGCTGAACCCGAGCGACATCTGGAACATGGTGAAGTAGATGATGTAGACGCTCCGCCAGCGCTCGCGGCGCTCCTGCGGCGTCTCCAGCGGCGGCTGGGGCGCGAGGCCCTCCTCGCAGGGCGCCGGTTCACTGCCGCCGTCACCGCCGCACACTCGCCGCTTCAACCACTCCATGTTGTACCACTACCACACACTCACATTGTTTACAAGCGGGGGACTTAAGCGAATGCTCGTAAACAAAATAACGCGGGCGTGGCGAGTGCGCGTGCGCCGTCTCGGGTGTCGCGCCGCTCGCTTCGGCGCTGACTGAGTGGAG
This sequence comes from Ennomos erosarius, assembly GCA_963580505.1. NCBI lineage: Eukaryota > Metazoa > Arthropoda > Insecta > Lepidoptera > Geometridae > Ennomos > Ennomos erosarius. Next base: position 14,486,120 of record OY756991.1, read on the forward strand.
GCCACCTTTCACAAGTGTCATGTTTGTCTTGTTGATAATGCGTTGCGCCCGCGGCCTCGGTGTTGGTTCGTTGGCATGCCATCGCTCCCCCCGCGCGGTGACGTGACGGTGACGGACGGATTCTATCTCAACGCGCTGATAGTAAACGTAGGCAGGCACATAAATGGGCTTAAGAGCTGGGGACTACGTGACGCATTGGCAGTCCACAGCCCAGCGACACTGCTAGTCAATAGTCATAGTCACAGAACTGCTGATTTGCTAGGTAGTCATCGTAAGTAGAATAAGTGAAAATGACCAGCTATTCTATTATCGATACTTAATTACTTACTTATTTACGATGACTCTTAGATTACTTATGTACATCGCACGATACTTATACAGTATAAGTTTAGTATCGCGTGTAGTACATATTATATCTAATCTAAACAATACTTGACCTTGGCTAAATACACTATGCGTGGAGCCAAAATACAAGAAAAAAAAGTGGTATAATAACAGATAAATACAAGCTTTGAATATGGACTTCTTTCTTACTTGTTTAATCTTGGTGTGTTGACTGTTTGTAAATAATAGAAATATCATCCGTGTTATTGTAAGACAGATTGTCAGTTTACAATAAATCGACAGTTTATAAATAACCGGTTTTAATTTAGTTTTTTTTATAACCAAACGATTTTTACAATACGACGCCAACGGTGACATATATACATATCAGCAGGAAAAAATATATATGGGCAGAATTTGTAATTTACAGCTGGTCACACTAATATTTTTGGCAGACCTATTTCTCTAAGCAGGTAGAGTCTGGCTAATGAAAGTAGAGACTGAAAATCGCGCGGCAAATTTAAAAATCATTACCATGCCAGCCCCAAACTAAGATAAAACTTGTTAATATTTATGCAAAACGGTAAAACATAACGTTTATTGAGGAATCAAAGTGAGTTGTTCCAAGGTTTCTTCTTAGTTTGGGCTGCGATGCTGATATTTTTTTAAATTTGCCGCACTTTTTTAGTCTCTACTTTCATTAGCCAGACTCTAGTTCGTATGAGAATCAGTGGCTGTTTTTTTTGTGGCTATAACATCAATATAAAAGGCTATAAGCTACGTGTCGTATAATCTGTGGCTATAAGTAGAAAATGCACCGAAAAAGTAATTCTGTTAGGGATGTGACCTCAGGAGGAAAAATTGAATTTTTAATAATCGATTTATTTTTGGTCTAAGTAAAGCGATTTTTTAAGGAAAATAAACGATTTATTTAAAAATCCATTTTTTGTACTGTTTTTTAATCAATTTTATTTACAGCAGAGAGCATAATTAACCACTACGTCATAGAGTACATTTAAATATGAACCGATGGAGCTGAAGCCTAAGATATTTTCTAAGTTGCGCAAGCGTTAATATTTACTCACATAATCAGCGCTATTTAGACGACTACAACAATATGTAGAAATAAGGCCGGGCAACAAGGCACAAACTAATTTAAAAAGCGCGAGCAGTTCAAGCGCGATAATTTTTCAATTATATAGTGTAAAATAATTTTAGGAAGAACTCAGATGCTTTTAGATCTAGCTTGAGCCTCTTAGCCCCCTGAAATAATGTGCAATTTTGTAGTCTCTTAAGTATTTTTTATGAGTTTCATAATCGTAACAGCTCCTGTGTAGTTATTTATCTGAACCCTATATTAAGCAAGGGTGGATCCAGACACCTGTGATTTACGATATTACGCTGAACCCCCATGAACTTGGTATCAGTTTTGCCTTATTATTTTTAATACCCTTAGAGCATCTATAACTGCCTGAAAACAAAGGTTTTAGCCAGTGATGACATATGGAACTGAAACATTGTCTCTTACTGTTGGCCTCATTAGTAAGTTCAAAGTCGTGCAGCGAGCTCTGGAGAGAGCTATGCTCGGTGTTTCCCTGCGAGATAGGATCGGGAACGAGAAAATCCGCAGAAGGACTAAAGTGGCCGATATAGCCCTTAAAGTAAGCAAGTTGAAATGGCAATGGGCAGGCCACATCTCTCGCAGAACTGACAACCAATGGGGAAGAAAGATTCTCGAGTGGCGACCACGAACCGGAAGGCGCAGCGTAGGCAGACCCCCACTTGGTGGACCGATGACCTGGTGAAAAGCGGGGAGCCGATGGATGCAGGAGGCAAACAGCCGCTCAAAGTGGCACTCTCTGGGGGAGGCATATGTTCAGCAGTGGACATCTACGGGTTGATGATGATGACGATGATCTATAACTGGAGATGTTAACGTTATTATCCGAAAGCACCATTTTCTGCCAATTTCTATGGGGGACGAGGTAGACACGCATAGCACACGCGCATACGGTGCGTGTAAACGCACGCCGTACACCATCTTAAAACACGAACACCGATATATAATCTAGCGTAGTCACGCAGTGTCTACACGCACACTATGATATTGTAGATGACCAAATAGCGCCACATGAACGGCAGAGGAGAACGCCTTGCCTTGCCACCTCCTTTTATATAAAATATGCTCCATATTACAAGTTAATAGCAGTCAAAAAATCGAAACCAAAATAATAAAATCGATTTTTATAAATAATAATCGATTATTTTTAACATTCCTAAATTCTGTCTTTGGTTCTTGACTTGAAATAATTATTCTCTATTGAACTTTCAAAATTATTTATTATCTTATCTAAATAGACTAGATCTAGGTTTTACATATATAAGATATTAATTAAATTGAGTTAAAATGCTGAGTGCGCGTCCTATTATGTCCAGGCTGCTTCAACAAACCGGTAAGAAATTAAATTTCAGAATCGATCGTTAATTTTTTATGTATCCTAAAACAGGCACTTACGTATTTTTTGTTTTTATTGATTACCTACGTGATGGTAAACGTAATTTCAGCCAGTTATTATCAGCCAGTAATAATTTCAGCTGGTTTTTAAAATTCGAAATGTTACATAATAACCACAAAGATAACCTTATTCATGGTAGTCATCAGGGCATTTAGTACATTTCAGTCATTAAGTGGTGCTTACACTACGGATAAGTGTTATAGAGAACATTTTCCAATTCAAGTGGACACCACACACAACCTTAACCAACATCTTGCAACATACCAGTTTTATGGTTCTTATCATTATCTGCCTACATAATAATGTGTATGGCTTAATTTCAGCTTGTCTGGTTCCATGTTAATATTTGACTGACAGGTTTGTTGCTTGTTTGGTATATGTACATAATGTGATTTTAGTATCAAAAGCACTCACTCGAAGGGCTAGTTCCTGAGAGTGTTGTATCTGTAACACTCCAAGTGATACTGCAATCTGTTATGGGGTGCCATAACTTTTAACATCAGGCGAATGACTACCTTGTCATATCATTTGTTTACATAAAATAAAATCGGTGGTGTAGGTTTTATAGCATTGGTACTTGGTGCACGCGCTGTTCTTCAAATTCGGGCTGGGCTGGCCTATTTTGCATGATGCATCAATTGTCGAGTGACCCAAAAGTAATGGTGTCGTTCCCCACAGCTCGGCGCTACCACGGCGAGGGCCACGTGAAGCCCCCCACCATGGACGAGCTGCCGGTGCCCTCCGGATCCTGGCAGGCGCACCACGATGCGAAGCAGCGCCGGTACAACACCGCTCTCTTCATCGGGCTCACATTCGCCACCTTCACTCTCATTGTGGTATGTCTTCTACTATAACTGACATCGATACAAGTAGACCATATAACCCACTCTATTTAATATGATGTTATGTCTAAAACTAGAATAATGCAATAAGGTGTACATCAAGAATTAAATTTTTTGTGGTCCACTATTGTTTGATACTATAATCTGATTATTAGCTTTGTCAATACATAGTCATGCACATTTATATGTCCCAACCAATTATTTGTGAACTAGAAAAACACTGTGGCAAACTTTAGTTAAGAGTGTAAGTAAGGAAAAAGGAAGCAGAACACATTGATTTCTAACATTTTCCAGGTTTGTTGTGTTTGTTGTGTGGTCTGTACTTGTCAACTTGTGTTATTGTTACAGGGCAAGACCTCCGGCCTGATCTACTTAAACTACTCTCCCCCCAAGTCGCTGGACTGAGTTCCGCTCGCTGCTTGCTAGACGCTGTAAAGTAAACTGTCACACCAAGCTGATGTCAAATCCATTCCACCATAAAACTGCACATTTTACTTTGCAAATTGTAAGCTATCATTATTTATGTTAGTGTATGTATTAAATCTAGACTAATTATTATATTGTTTTCATAATCAGTTTGGTTACTGAAATAAACAAACGTTTAAAAAACAATTGTTTTATTTTCTAATATTCATAATAACAGTATGTACATTGATATAAATAAACAATGATAATATTTACAGCATATTAATATTTAGAATATAATATAATCTAATAATACCAATTAATAATGTACCATTCTGGACCACCGGCGACCTCTGGTAGTGGAAAGGCACTGCAAGAAAAATTTGTTTTTGTGAATACAATTTGCAACAAGTAATAGTGGAGCAAAGTAGCCCTCACCAGGAAACATCACAGTCCCACTAGTGCAGCGGATGGAACTAGTGATTGATTCTGCAGGGGTGAGAAATAGGGTAATTTTTTTAAGTATTCTTAATGACCAGCATTTGAGAAAGGTGGCGACAAATGGGTCATTCCCATTTGTCGCCACTTTGGAAAAGGATGGTTTTTTTTATTGGTTTACCAACAGATTGATACATTTTATGTAAAGTCTTATTAACTAGGTGGTAGTATTATAGTGTTATGTAACAACCCACTAAGAGGCAGACACAGCATGAATATAATAAACAGACTTGTCTACAACCTGACTCTTCATTAAATAAACGAAGTAACAAAAAGCTTTTACAATTATTCTCCAAATTAACATAAAGAAACAAAAAAATATGAAAATAAAAACAAAATGAAACAAGAATATCTAGTGTAATTCCGCTAAAATAAAAACGATTAGATTATCTATATTGGGAAAGCAGTAAAAAAAACCTTTCCCACCTGAGAGGAAACGAACACTAAAACAGTAAAAATTTAAAAGCACAGGAGTCTCACGACTCCAGGGTTACAGAAACCTTTTTTTAAAAACACGAAGTGAATTTTCAAATATATCTATCCCGCGATCCAACCAAGGTTTCAAAGTTTTGACATTCTTGTAAGTGGACTATGTTTTTCCAATTTGGGTTCTATGACGCTTTATAAAAAGAAAGTTGTAATTACAACAACGGTAGCTGGGGCGCGGGATAGTAAATTTAATAAGTGCTAAAATATCTGGAATCATGAAATGTCCATTCAGTAGTTTATACAAAAAAGTGAAGTCTGCTACGCGACGTCGATCAGCCAAGTTTGTTAATTTAAAATACTTCAACCTATCTTTGTAATGTAACAGCTCACTTCTCTTGCCTACCGATCTTGTCATAAGGTGTAAAAATCGTTTTGTATTCTTTCAATTCCTTGTAAATGACTATCGTAAAGAGGATTCCAAAAGCTGGGACAATATTCGAAATGACTACGAACTAGTGTCTTGATAAGGGTAGTTTTTACAAGAGGACTTTTAAATTTCCTACTATTACGCCAAATAAATCCAAGTGCTCTACTAGCCTTTTTAATTATATGATCGTAGTGAGGTTTAAAAGCACCCAGGTCCCTAATCTCTTCAACTTCCTCCAGCACTTGTCTTCCCAATAAATAGTGACTAGAAATTAGGTTATGTTTCTTAGCAAATTTAATGTGTTTACATTTCCCTACATTTAGTGGCAGTCTGTTATCCTGGCACCAGTTATTCAAGCTATCTAGATCGCTTTGCATCCTCTCCCAGTCATTCACATTGTCAATTTTATGGTAAATTTTTAAATCGTCAGCAAATAATGAATATTCAATAAAGTTACATTTGTCAGGCAAATCATTAATATATGCTAAAAATAATATAGGCCCTAAATGTGAGCCCTGGGGCACTCCAGAAGGCACATAAAAACTCTCGGATTCATGCCCACAGACGACCACTTTTTGATATCTCAGGGTAAGATAACTTAGTAGCCACCTCAACAAACGGCCACCAACACCCAGAGCAGATAGTTTGGCCACAAGAATCTCATGATCCACTCTGTCAAAAACTTTACTAATGTCTGTATAAATGACGTCGATTCGTTTACCTTGGTCAATGAGGGATGAGATGTTCACTGTAGAGGAGTAAATTTGATAGAGTGGACTTACCTTTCTGGAAACCATGCTGATGATCAGCCAATAATGGTTTTAGATGAAATGAATCGGGCATATTAGACTTCCATTACTTTGGCAAAACATGGTAATATAGAAATGGGTCTGTAATTTGCTACATTATGTAATTAAATAATATTAATTAAGATTAAATGTTTTTTTTAAATTTACGAAAGTCAAAATAATTTGGGCACAAAAGGTATTTTTTTTATTTTTGTTGTAAAGTAAGGAATTAGGTATTTTGGATACTAAGTTTTCGGGTTGTTTTTATTGTTCCCCCTATCTGTCCTCTTGGTGGCAGCTAGCTCAGTGCCGTGGGTATATTATGTCTAGTGGTTCATTATGCAAATGTAGTATCGACGTTGATTTTGTTGGATGATAGGATAGGGCCTACTACTTGCCTTGCTATTAATATGTTAGCAAACGCTGCCTTCTAGTGATGTGGGTAGCGAGTGCGGGCGGTCAGTGCTCGCGGGCGATGTCCGAGAAGGCGGCCAGGATGTCTTCCGTGGTGAGCGGCATGGAGAGCCCGGTCGCCGGGTAGCATGCCGCGATACGGGCCTGCGACACAACGGTTCTACAACGGTGAGTCGAGGGCCTCAACGAGTACCGTCGGCGGCGTGAAGCGACACACTCACCTCGAGCGCGCGGTGCTGCGCGAGGAAGTCCTCCTGCATGGCGCGCCAGACGACCTGCAGCAGCGGGCTGTCCTCCCCGAGGTGCCGCTCCACGGTCCGGTAGAGGCGGTGCAGCGCGCGGCGCACCTCGCGCGGCGGGTACAGCGCCAGCACGCGGCGCAGCTCGTGCTTGCTGTAGGCGGCGCGGTAGCACACCTCCTCCTCCGGGCAGCCGGCCGCCACCGCCTCCGCCACGCCCTCCAGGAAGTGTGCGAGCCGCTCGAGCGGGCGGCCGAGCTGCGCCGCCACGTACGCGCGCAGCGCCTCCCCGTAGCGCGCGCGGCACTCGCGGCGCGCCGGCTCCAGCGCGGGCACGCGCAGCGCGGCCAGCGCGCCGCCCAGCGCGTGGTAGGTCTCCAGCTGCGCGCGGCGGTCGGCGGCGCGCGCGCCCGCCAGCGCGGCGGCGGCCAGCGCGCCGTACCAGCGGTCCAGGTCGGCGCGCCGGCCGCCCGCGAACATGCGCTCGCAGGCCGCCACCAGCGCCTCCAGCTCGCGCACGCAGGGCGGCGGCCGGCCGCGCCCGCGCCGCGCCAGCTCGCCGAGCGCGGCGGCCCGCTCGCCGGCGGCGCGGTCCGCCCCGCGCTTGGCCGCCACGGCCGCGCCGGCGAGCGCCCAGTGCGCCCAGCGCGGCTCCTGCTCCCCGCCGCCCTCGGCGAGCACGCGGCGCCCGACGCTCGCCATCACGCGGAAGGCCCCGTACGGCTCGTGCTTCTCGACGTGGTGCGTGAGCGCGAGCAGCGCGGGCTCGAGTCCCGCCAGCAGCGCGCGCATGCAGCGCCGCGCCTCCGCCCCCGCGCGCGCGCCGCGCCCCCCCGCGCCGCCCTCCCCGTCGCTGCCCTCGCCCTGCGACCGCACCGAGTAACCTTACCCTCCGCGACGACCATCACACACAGGTTCTGAGAGTTTGGTTTGCAACGACGTGTGCCGAATCGCTGCTCCATGAAAACGCTTAAGGTCCTTGCGAGCGTTCGTGCGATTTTAAAGAGATCAGTGCGTAAGGAAAATGTATCGATGATTGTGACCCACATACTTATGCTTAGATTTATTAGTAATAATATTCTCATAAAGTTAACCCGTTTAAGCACGATGACGCTGGGCTAGTTTATGAGCGAGCGAGTGTCGCTAATACAAAAACTTTCCAATCGCTCAATAGCGATAATTCCTTTAAATTTTAGCTAGGTTAAACTGCCAAAACGCATAAAAGCTCGCCTAGTTCACTAGCAGCAATGATGACACACTTCTGGTTAACTAGCTTACAGACGAACGCGCCAGCGAATGATGAGTAAATTAGCCTGTCTTTCTGTTTTTCAAGCAGCTTTTTTACAATCGGATACTCAAAAACAGGTTGTTAAAAAAACTCAATGACACGGAGCGAGTTTACATGCTGTTCGCGAACTCGGTAGCTTGTAGCTTGTTGTCAACTAGCCCAGTGTGTTGAAGTCATGAGCCTTTTACACGTAGTGACGTGACTAGTAATGTATAGAAATTACGATTACGTCATCTACATATGCAAAATCTGGAGATTAAACTAAAAACACGAAATTGTCAATCCGCTGTAACATACCTAACTGAAATATTCGTGAAAGCGGCTCTTTTGAAATGAAAGGTTCGCTCGGGACATAAAATGCCATCTTATCGCGATTCGCGATCCCCCCTGACATATGGGAAGTATCGGACCTGCCAATAAGCTCTGAATAAGTCGACAGCCGAGAGACAACGAGTATAATTATTAACATCCAGAATTTATAAAATGTATTATGGTAGTTTATAGACGTCGCGCTTGGTGACCGAATTTAATAAAAGCTTGTCTATCAGGTGGGGCAAAACTGCCATTGGCCGTCTTTGTTATTACTAAATAGGGTGATGACCACCCACGCTCGCAGGCCTCGATCACTTCAAGTGAAAGAAAAAAAATACGATTGACTCAGGAGTGAAGCATTTCATATTATAGTAACATTAGTGACTGTGATTAAGCTCAAATGAGTGGAGAAAAGATTTTTATCATTTTATGCTTTAGCTACCTTTTTCTCATTTACGCTTTTTTTTCGTAGTGAAAGGAGGAATTTGTTTCAAAACATAAAATATTCGATAATCGTGCATCGACCCTCCAGCAGTATTTTTCTAATAAAATCATAGGTTTACCTTAACATCCACGTCCAAGAAAAAGAATTGAGTGCAGAAATCTTGTTCGGCGTTGCAGAGCGACTCGAGCAGCGCGAGCACGCCGTCGAGTATCTCGTCCGCGCGGTCCGGGTCCGGTGCCGGCGCCGGCACCGCCAGCGCGGCGCGCGCTCCCTCGCACGCGGCGCGCGCCTCCCGCTCCAGCGCGCGCGCGCGGCCCGCCGTGTACACGCGCACGAGCGCGGAGTGCGCCCGCTCGTCCATCTCCTTCAGCCAGCGCACGAAGGGCGCCAGCGGCAGCAGGTCGGCGCGGTGGCGCGCCGCGTCCCCGCCCGCCGCCGCCTCGTTCCCGAGGTGGATCAGCAGGTTGTTCACGTGCCGCGCCACCGCCGCCGCCAGCTGGTCGCGCGCGCGCGCCAGCCGGCGCAGGCGCTCGCGCACGGCGCCCAGCCGCCGCACGGGCGCCGGCGCCGCGCCCTCCGCCCGCAGCGCCGCCCGCAGCGCGCCCGCCGCCGCCAGCGCGCGCGCGCGCCCCTCCGCGCTCGCCAGCGGCACCTCGTCCAGGTCGTCCAGCGCGCGCAGCGGCGGCGCGTCCAGCCAGTCGAACAGGGCGTGCAGGTCGCGCAGCAGCGCGCGCGCGTTGGCGTCGGCCTGCGCGGCGGCCGAGCGCGCGTGCACGGCGGCGGGCGCGGCGGGCTGCGCGAGCGCGAGCAGGGCGGCGCGGCGGCGCGCGAGCGCGGCGGCCGCCTCGAGCGCGCGCTGCAGGCGCGCGGCCAGCTCGGCGCCGCCCCCGTCGGCGGCGGCGCCGAGCATGCCGCCCACGTTGAGCGCGTCGAGCCGCGCGAGCTGCCCGCCGAGCCGCTGCACGCGCCGCTCGGGGTCCGCGTCCGCCGCGCCCTCCAGCAGCGCGCCGAGCGCCGCCGAGCTCGCATCTACGCCCGCATCCGACCTCTACACCCCCACCCGATATTTATTCATTTATTCAAACAAATTATTACTTAAAAGGTAGAAATCATGAGAGATTTGGGTGTGCTGCAGGATTCTAAGCTAATGTATATTCAGCATATAGATAACATCGTCACAAGATCTTTGCAAGCCCTTTGGTTTATCATGAGAGTATCCACACCATTCAATAGTATCAAAACGTTAAAGATTCTGTACTGTGCGTACGTCCGCAGTATCCTAGAGTACTGCTCTCAGGTGTGGAACCCACACTATGAGTGCCATATTTTGCGCATAGAAAGAGTACAGCGGTACAGCGGTTTCTAAAATTTTTGCAATTTCGCTCAAAAACATTTGACATCAGTTATGAGCAGCGCTGCAGACGGCATTATTTTCTGCCACTTAAGACAAGGCGGACTATAGCAGATGTGACATACTATTTGAATATCTTAAATAATAAAGTTGATAGTTCTGAGTTACTTAACAAAATTTCCCTTCGTACTCCAACATTTAATTCACGCCATACGCCACTTCTTTCTGTTCCGTTAGCCAGGACAAATTACATGCAAAATACTTTCTTCTGGAGAACATCTTCATTTCTTAATGACTATTTAAAGACTAATAGTGATATTGACGTTTTCTTTGATGGGGTGCGTTCTATAAGGCAAAAACTGGCAGCTGATTTCTTCGGTTCTCAAACTTAGATGTCAAGCTTAGATGTACTGTTTCATTTAATTACACTATCGGTAGGTTTATTTATCTGCTTCATGTTGACTTCTCTAGCTATCTACTACGGATTTCTTTTATATGATTTTTCTATAGGTGGAAACTTGTAATTGGCCTAGTTTATTTTCTATAATTATGTTACGTTCTATTGTTTATTTGGCTGTAAGTTTTCCTATGATGAAATAAATAAATAAATTACTTGGAAAACAAACAGTGTAACACTATGAACAATTTTTAACAAAAAACACCATTACGTTCAGCGTCCATCCTAAAACTAGAGTAACACAGCATGCAACACTGATTGCCTAAAGGTTCCTACAAAGCTTATACAGTGAAACACAAGTCAATACTAAGTACTGATGGCATGTAGTAAATAGAAAAAAAAATTAGAAAGTTAGGACAATTTAAACAACTTAAACTTGACAACTGGCTACCAACTAATCAAACACAATTACTGCAGAAATGACCATTATGACCTTCCAACGCTGTGGTAAACTGTGCATATAATTATCATAAATATGATAATAACAGCTATAACAACATAATATATAACATATGAATATTTAAATAATAATAATAATATAGAAAAATAAAATAAAATATAGAACATAAAATATATAAATATCCTAACTACTCATATAAAAACCAAAATGAGTTATATTAATATTAATATAATAGCAAAATAAAGGAATACTTACATAAGAATAGTAATAAAAATAATACTTTCAATTATTTAATAATTTCAACTAAATTAGCTTAGCTTACTGTCGCCGATCCATTTTTGCCATAATTGATTAAAGTCTGATTGATCTATTTCGCTTCGAAACTTGTTGGTTTTTTGTTTGAGATGCATTATAACAAGACAATCTAGGTTTTTTCATGATAATATAAATTCAACAAAGTCTTCCGGTATAGAGTTAAATATTCTAGGAGCAAGTGCAGTAAAATGTTTCCGCGTGAAAACTGAACTTTTATAAGGAACCTGAAATACCATTTGAGCAACTACTTTCCGTCTGGGCCAAAGTTAAGTTACATATCAGCAGGAATGCTGCTCGTCTATTATCAAATAATAATAATAATAATAACTTAAATTAAATAACTTATATGATTAATACTTAACTTCAAATGAAAACGATAATAAATTAAAAAAAATAATTTTGTAAATGTCTTGTCTTGTCTGAAAATCTTCTTTTCTCAGCTCAGTCTGTCAATTTAAAATTTTTGTAAGTTTGGCCTTAGGTAAGGCCAAAGAACCATCGAAAATATCTAAGAATGAGGTTTTTTTATTGAAAAATATACAAATTTTTAATCTACTTTATGAAAATAAATTATATACTTTCCTACCTGCTACCTTTAATAAGGTAACAGGTACATGTGTTGAAGGTACACACCTAAGTGACTAGTTTTTAACAGGAATCAGGATAGTATGAGACCGCAGCACACCTCTAGTAGCTAGAGTTTTTATGGCAAAAAGCTATTCTAAGTTACCCCTACTGTTTTAGTTTAGCGTTATATTTTAAATATGGAAAACGAAATGTGGCCTTTATAATTTATGATGTAGATAGGTAACCATCTTGCTAAGAATATTCTAGCAGACTTACCAGCATTAATTCTAGCGGCTCTTTATCACCTTCCCACTCCTTTTGCAGTGTAGATTCTTCGAACTTCATCTCGTCACTTCAAGCTGTACCTACTGAGCTGAGCTGTAATTACTAATCAAAGATGCCAGGCACTCTGCACACACTGAATTCCTAAAACACTTATACTTAATTAACGTGCTCGATGGTTTAATAAGGGTTGTTCAAAGAATTCGCCCTATTACATACACAGATTAGTAGTATGTAGCAATTACATAGCTTGTATTATCTACTTAGTTTGTGTTAAATAGGTCTGTTATGGGCACAAACTATATTTACCATCAATATTTATTGTGATAAATTTTATAAGTTTTTTGACAGCTCATCGACTGACAATTTAGTGATGTTCTAAAGAATCGGAACGCTGAATAATCAACGTGAGCGTTGAATGATTATAGAGATTACAGCGTGAATCGGAATACAGGGCTAGTTTGGTCGATCCTTTGTGGAGAGATGACCACAATTTTGTGACCACAATTTTGCCAATGTCACGGAAGATAGCTAGACCCCTTGATTCGAATCGATAATCGATACGATACCACGTACCTAGTATTTTCCTTCCGATACCAAAGTAGGTATCGCAAGAATCAAGAATGGTTTGATGTATGAGTATGTACTAAACTCTCAACATGGTTTACAATGCATGCGTACCACTTTTACGAACACTTGGTGTTCTTTTAATCCTACCAATTTAAAATGTCAGGCGGGATGGATAGGCCCTTATTGGATGTCTATTGCATGCGAACCATAATGGGCCTAATGGGTAGAATAGATAACCAAAAATGCTACTACCATTTTTGTGTCAATCCTACAAACGACATCAACAGTCTTAGTATTGGTTTTGGTCCAAATGCCCAGAAAAAGGAGTACCGTTTTTAGACTCTCCACATATATAAATACTTACTCACAAAATATTTTCAAAATCTGACCATGGAAAAAAAGAGTTTATACAGGCTGGGTTTTAAAGACCGGACAGCAAGGGCAGGGGGTCTAGCAAAAATACCAACCGCTAACGCTAACGCCAAACGCTAACTCCAAAAATGTATTGAAATTACATAAGCTGCGGAAAAGTTAGCGATTTCCGAAATGTCATATCAGTACATTTTGTAGTTAGTGGTTGGTATCTTTGCTAGACCCCCAGGTACCTTAACGGTTATGTTTACACGAAAACGTTCTGAGGAGACGATCCATAACTTTTAGTGATATTATGAACTGTATTCCACAGAATTCCCCCTATTACATAGGTCTAGAACCGAAGTCTCCATACTTAACCTTGTTTCAACATGAATCAAACCATAGCACATTTTTTTTTTCTTCTTATGTCAGTTCCTCTTTCAATATACCATATAAATAGTATTACCCGATTTAGTCGGGTACCTAAATAAAAATCTAGCTAGGTGTAAAATGTAAATAATAAAAATTATATAATGCCTACATTAAAAAAATATAAAATAATAAAAATAATTACCATCATACTACTATCTATAGACAAGAAAAAGGTCTATAGATAGCTCATGCAATCTTTTAATAAAAAGGATTCAAATTAAGTATAACCAGCAGTTTATTCAACATCTTTTTTAATAACTCACGAGTTTTTCAATATTACCAAGTTAAAGGGATTAAAGAACAACAGTTATGTAGGCACAAGGGGTCTAGCAAAGATACCAACCACTAACGCTAACGCCAAACGCTAACTCCAAAATGTACTGAAATGACATTTCGGAAATCGCTAACTTTTCCGTAGCGAATGTCATTTCGATACATTTTTGGAGTAAGCGTGAGGCGTTAGCGTTAGCGATTGTTCTTGTTTCCTGAGTCTGGTTGCTCGGAAACCCAGCAGCTGCGCCGCATAGTCGTAGGTGAAGAGAGTTCTGTGGGGAGGTGGCGTGTCTCACTCAGCAGTAAAATACAACTTGCGATTGACCAGTTTATTATCTTACGATAAACATAGAGCAATGCGCACACAAACTTATAAAAGATTACTGCAATAATATATGGTTTAACTTTATGGAAAAATAACATCTTACTTCGATGACGGATACACCGGAAAGAGAAAGAGTGACACAGACACATATAATCAAAGATTAGAATACATTCCGAGCACAGACTATACAATGAAAATGTTGCCCGTTAGAACGGCTACAAAAGCACCCCGAGATACAGTAGTCCGTCATGGCATCGACCATTTGAGGCATACGTACAATATATTTAACAATTGTGATCTTTGCTAGACCCCCTGGGCCTCAACCAAAATAATGTTTCACATTTTAGGATAAAAAAAATAACCTTAAAAATGGGAAAACAGTGGGCGCGTGGAACGTTTATAGTTGACAATAAAACTATTTTCAGTAATTGCACTTCTGTGTTCTGTGTGTTCTTTACTATAGAAATGCGCTGAACATATTGTTGAGCGAGTATTAGGTTTTCACCAATCTTCATTTCGACTTTTTCGAACTACTTTTATCCAACGATCAGCTAGACATGGATCTGTTAGAAATCTATACAAAAGAAATCGGGTAATTATTCAGATGTCGTGTGGCAATACTGATTTTGACATGTCAACTTTTTATTGTGAAAATGGCTCTAACTCTTCGTCAAATAGAAATAATTAAAATAATCTTATAAAAATACATGATTAAGGCCACTTACAAGTGAAATGTGATCGTGTGCTTTTGTGATTCGTGCCTCGAGTGATTTCGGCACAGTTTTATCACACAAGACGGCATTTTTTTGGTATGTATTCAAAAGCACACCCAAGTAACGACTGATTTTGATTTTGACAGCTGAGAATTAATCGCACCCAAAGTGGTGTGTACAGTTTTGCCCTGCTTTAATTTCGTATTAGTGGACTGGATAAAAAGTCTTTGCTGTATTCACAGATTTTGTAAAAGTGTACAGTGGGCAAAAAAGACGGTTTTTTTTGCTCATCCATCCTATTTCATGTAGGAATCAAAATACTCTATGGACTACATAAAATAGATTTGCAAAACATTTTTTTTTGACCTTATCTTGTCAATAGAATAGAATAGAATAACTCTTTATTGCACATACCAACATAAAAGAAATTTGAACATTAAAGTACTTATAGTTAGTTAGTACAATGGGCGGCCTTATCACTAAGAGTGATCTCTTCCAGGCAACCTTTGGATGGATAGAATTCCAGGAATAAGGAGTAGTCAGCGGTGCGCATTATAAACAAAAATGTCCTTTAAATAGTCTTAAATCAGGCGGAACATGGTTGTTGCATGCTCCGAGTAATTTCGGTGGGTTGTAATGCGTCTGACAGATTTGTAAAGGACTCGAGTCGAAAAAAGGTACCTACGGTGCTTATCGAAAGCGTAGCTAATTACTGTATAATAATGTTTGTTTCTTTCCTTCGCCAGCGTCACTGACGTAGCGACACCGTTACCGATAGGTGTGATTAGTACAAATATAATATATTCCGGATGCAGAAACATACCTTACGGGCCCTTGTGTGGGTGCCTCAAGACACCTCCGGGAGACCATACGTCAGGAAACTGGGGGTCCACTCTCACAGTGTACTGCCACCTGATAGATGATAGATAGATGTGCGATGTACAAAAGGTATGGGACATCCAATCCTGTAACACGCGAAACGCACACAAGGTCCTAGCTATCCCGCGCAAGTAGCAAGTTCAAATTCAAAATTCAAATTCAAAATTGTTTATTTCGTATAAGGTACTACACTGACAATATGGCTCTAACCACACCAAACTGGGTTAAAATACCCGTGTCTTGGGGGCTAGCTCCTTCCCTATTTGAAGCATTGCTTATGTACAACTCCAAGTCCATACAAAATTATTTACATCTAGTACAGGAGAAACAGTAGCTAATATAGATAAAAACATCTTCCTTAAACTATTAATATTAATGTTGGTTTTAAGCTAATCTGCGACATGTTGTGATGATTATTAAGTTTACAATTGCTATAAATACAAAAATTTATGTCATGAATGGGTATTACTTCAGAATAAAATACAATTTACGATAAAGTTCAGACACACACAGTTGACACACGTTATGGGACCAACTGCGTACAACCAGCTACCGGATAGTATCACTGATGCTCTAAGCCTGGCATGCTTTAGATCAAGATACTTATCGAGCAAACGTTTTATACTTTTGACGAATTTTCGAAATAAGCATATAACTACTAATTTATTTTTTCTTGTAAATATTTGTATACAGAGATTATACAATTTAGATTACATTATAATTATTATTGATTTACTGAACTTCACAACACGGGATTTATCCTAGTGTGGAGTTCAGGGATCTGCCAGTCAATTTCACAATGTTAAAATATTTAGCTTTCCATATTTATAACAGTATTGTTGCAAATAAGATTATTAGTTTGTAAGTTTATAATATAGTCAAGAACTTTTGTGTGAAGTGCCATTTGTAAAGTGTACAAGGAAAATAAATTTTCATTTTCATTGATTTTATATAATATTATTATGAATTACCATTTTGACTTGTAAATTGTTATTGTTTATGAATATGTTATAAGCAAATAGATGTAGCCATCTGATTACGCACTGTACGCCTCTGTTAAACCTTTTAGATCTGGGCTGAAAAGAATGCTACTTGTTGGCATTTTGCCCAATACCTAGGCGTGTCTTATAGGTAGATGGTGAGAGGCTAGTGGTGACCATGAAATAATATTCGCAGCAATAGCACATATTTAATTTATTAGATTTTTGGAATAAGTACAAGTGTACATACAGCGCGTGCGTAAGCTGACGACTGAGTGTCGTCGATATTATACGAAAAGTACAAAAATGGAAAGTGCATTGGTAGGCACAGTATGAACTGATCTTTTGTTGCGCACAGTAATTTTAAAATATTCTGCCGGCTGGACGGATAAAAAGTCGCAGCGGGCCATGGGTTGCCCACAATGCTTTAGTTAGTACATATGCTTAAGGTTTGATGCTAAAAATACTTGGTATCAAAAGAAAAGTATAGAATACTTACTCGTATCTGATTTAGTAGTATTGGAACATCCCTAACTGTATTTTTTATTTTGTTGAGGAAAAAAATCTAATTGTTTGATACGTAGTATCTCTTAGTAGTCTCAGCACAGAGTACATTGGTATATATAGAAATAGAGGCCAATCTTCGGTCTCTAAATGGGTAACATCGTTGGTCTGTGGGTATACGTAGCGCCACCTGGTGCCGAAAGTATGCAACGTATTATGAATATATATAATTTTATCTATAGCTATACTTGCCTACATATATAGGTACTAGTTAGTACTTTAAAAATAAAAAACATGTATTTAATCTATTTTCATTTATTTATTACCGAATAAAAAGTAATACAATAAAGTGTTTGTGTAACACTAAGTAATGATTATGAATGAAGTAATTACATTTATAGATTTAATCAAGATTCAACTTAACTAGACATGGATGTTACATATACATGATATCAAATTAAATTCATACCTTGTAGAACTATTTCTATTCTTTATGATCTCTGCCATCTAGTACCGCAAGTTAAAAAAACTAGCAAGATTAACACTGCAAAATTAAAGCTCATTAGGTATATTCTATAGTGCTTTAACCCAATGTGCTTTTCAATTTATTCGTGTTGTATACTTCGAGTTACTCGGTCCGTAGAACTAAGATTGACGTGCCTGAGTCTCAGTCTGTGATTGTTTGTTTTGTGAGATTGTTTGTTGTTGTGTATAAAAATGAGTCTTCGTTACATTAATAATAAATTAAATTGCGTATTGCGTACTACACAGCCCGATGTGAAACTACATGCAAATGTCACAAATATGCTGCAGCAGCAGGTCGCAAGATTTTATAATGAGGCAAGTGCAGTTCTTATAGCAATTATTACAAAAATATTGTGGCTTGTTCACAGAATTCCCCCTATTACATAGGTCTTGATAAAAAGTCTTTGGGCTTGTTAGAGATGTTTCTGAATTGAATTGTATTTGCAGGGTCAGGGAGGTACGACTGCGGAAGTTGACGCTGCGGCCGCCCACCCGCCCTTGGTCGACCTGCACGGGCGGCGACATGACTACTTGCGTATCTCGCTCACGGAGCGATGCAACTTGCGATGTAAGTGGAATGCGCAGCGGTAACCATCGTACTTGTCTGTTTCTAAGTTTCTGAGGGGCAGGATGTGGTCGAGTTGTGTAATACTGTACAGTGGTGTTGTGCACTTGCGGCAAGTGAACTTACTTGACCTTCGACCGCTTATCTACTCATTGTGCTCATACGCAGCTATTAAGTCGAAACATGCTTAATGATTGATTACTACATAATCAATATAATTATGTCGACATAATGCTTAGATTGTTTTTTTTTGTTCTTTTGTCATCTGCGATCAGTGGCATCACTTTTAGCAGATTTGGTGGGATGTTGTTTTATTCTATTCAATTTGTAGAGTTCTCCAGTGAGAATCTACATTATTTTTATTTCTTATGTCACTATTCCCTTCTCTTGGGGCAAGATTTGCTTTCTTTTAAGGCGTGGTGTATAGCTTGGTGCTGTTAGCTGTGAAGCTAGAGCATTGGGATGCCTCTCGAGCTTCTGTTTATATTTTTCTGCTGTCTCATTAATTTCTTCCACCACGGTGTTGATTTTTAATATTTCATATAGTTCACTGTTGCGTATGAACCATGGTGCGTTTGTAATGGTTTTAAGCAGACTGTTTTGGAACCTCTGAATAGTGTTTATGTTTGAAATGCAAGCCGAGCCCCACAACTCGATACCATATGTCCATATTGGCTTCAGTACTGACTTATAGATGAGCAGCTTGTTGTCGACTGAAAGTGTTGAGTTTCTGTCCAGTAGCCAGTAAAGCCCTTAGATTGTTATATAAAAAAACATAACGCTTGAAAGCATACTCATAGGTTGAAAATAGTTATAACATTGGAACATTGTGCTGTACTGTAAGCACACGTTGCTATTAATTTTTTTTATCTAACTGGCTTGATGACTTTGTGTTTCACCTTCACATTTTAAGCATCACAACCACTCATAATGTATTGCCACTCGGAAACTACAATCTAAAGGTTTTTATAACCATGCCCAGTCATCATAATGCAGAATAGTCTAGTAATATAATAAGTAGTGACTGTCAAGGCCAGGCCACAGTATTTAAGTTGAGTAATGCCAAATGTTCAGGAGTGGATACCACAAACCGGACAGCGTAGTGTAGGCTGCCCCCTTACTAGGTAGATCAGAGTGAATCTTGTGCATGTGTAGTATGAATAAACGAGTGTGTGTATGTGCGCAGGCAAGTACTGCATGCCGGCGGAGGGCGTGACGCTGTCGGCGCGCGCGGCGCTGCTCTCGCGGGAGGAGCTGGCGCGGCTCGTGCGGCTCTTCGCGGGGCTCGGCGTGCGCAAGGTGCGCCTCACGGGCGGCGAGCCCACGCTGCGACCCGACCTCGCCGACCTCGTGCGTGAGTACTCGGCACTGCCCCCGCAGCCACTACGCTCACCTCCCCGTCAACCCGAGCGAGCTAACCTCGCTGACATAACACAGACACATCGCGGTTGTTTAATAACGATCATGAAATTCGTAACGTAAGCCCTGCCTGTGTCAACGTGATGATGAGTGTAGATGTTGAGACAGTGACCCCCGCATGTTACAGAGGAGATGTCGGCGGTGGCCGGTATCTCGACGGTTGCTATGACGACCAACGGGCTGGTGCTGACGCGGCGGCTGCCCGCGCTGCAGCGCGCCGGCCTCACGCACCTCAACGTGTCGCTCGACTCGCTGCAACCTCACCGGTACGAGGCCATGGCGAGACGTCCGGTGAGTGATGGCTCCCCTCCCTGTGTCGGTGAGTGCTGGCTCCCCTCCCTCTCCCGGTGAGTGGTGGCTCCCCTCCCTATCCCGGTGAGTTTTGGCTCCCTTCCCTATCCCGGTGAGTGGTGGCTCCCCTCGAGTGACAGCTCCCCGCATGTTGCAGGGCCTGCCGCGCGTGCTGGCGGGCCTGGACCTGGCGCTGCAGCTCGGCTACCGGCCCAAGGTCAACGTTGTACTTATCAAAGGTAATGAACATACTACGGTGTTATATATCTGTAGCATTGTTTAATTCTCACTTCACTAATACGAACTTAAATTTTTTTATCTTTTAAATTTTTATATTTAGAGAATGAGATGCAGTGGGAGCCGTTGATACTAATCTTTAACGATAGTTTATTCACGAGCAGTGTAACCGACATCGCGTTGTATCCTTAGGATTCAACGACGACGAGATCGGAGACTTCGTGGAGTACACGCGCGAGCGGGACCTGGAGGTGCGGTGAGTGGACGCTACACGACGGCCCGGCAGCCGGCTGGTAGTAGTGCACCGCTTCGTTAACCGTCGGCTCGCATGTGCAGGTTCATAGAGTACATGCCGTTCGGCGGCAACCGATGGTCGGAGTCCCGGCTGGTGCCGCACGCGGCGGCGGTGGCGGCGGCGCGCGCGCGGGCGCCGGGCCTGGCGCCCGCGCGCCACCTGGCCGCGCCGCACGACACGGCCCGCGTGTGGCGCGCGCCCGGCCACGCGGGCCGCGTCGGGTTCGTCTCCTCGCTCACGCGGCCCTTCTGCGCGGGCTGCAACCGGCTGCGGCTGACGGCGGACGGCAGCCTCAAGGTGTGCCTGTTCGGGCGCGCGGAGGTCTCGCTGCGGGACGCGCTGCGGGCCGGCGCCGCGGACGGCGAGCTGCGGGACCTGGTGCGGGACGCGCTGCGCAGGAAGCTGCCGCAACATGCCGGTCCGTGCCCGCTATCGTTCTTTTGTAACTGACTCATCTTGTCCGGGTCTCTTTGATCATGTTTTAGGGGTTTTCCAGGTGGCCTCCAATATCTCTTCCATGCCTCGCAACGGTTGGCGAGGATTGTAGTGTGCACGTAGCTGACACGCCAACCGTTCGTTGGCTTCTTGGCAAAGTATCCAACTAACCACCTTACTATAATAATATGTTATATTGTGTTGTGTGGGTAAGCGGGCGCGATTTGCGTTGCTGGGAATTGTAGGCTTTCACATTTGTATTTTGTTTGCTTTAGTAGCTAATAATAGTTTTTAAATTATGATACCTATACCTTGTTACTTTTTAAAACTTGACGGTAGTCGATCAAGTGCTTCTTCATGTGTAATTTACATACAAACATGAGCGAAAAAACGTAAATACCGCGAGAGGCCTACTCCACTAGGCTCCTAGGCCTACCGAAGCCTAACTCACAAGACTTTCTACAGATGCAATCACAATTATCCCAAAAGATAGTGTCGATGTGAAAGTGTACAATGTCCCCAGCAGGCGCCGGTCCCCCGCTGACGCGCGCTCCGGTCGGCAGGCATGCGGCGGCTCGCGCGCCAGGACAACCGGCCCATGATCCTCATCGGTGGGTAGCGTGGGGCGGCGTGGGTCGCGTGGGGCGGGCGGTGGCGGTGGCGGTGGCGCGCGGCATGTGCTCGCTCCCGCACGTGGACGGGGCGGGCGGCGCGCGCATGGTGGACGTGGGCGACAAGCCGGTGACGTCACGCACGGCGGAGGCCGAGTGCCGGCTGGAGGCGGGGCGCGGCGTGCTGGCGCTGCTGGCGGCGGGCCGGCTGCCCAAGGGGGACGCGCTGGGCGTGGCGCGCGTGGCGGGCCTGCAGGCCTGCAAGCGCGCCGCCGACCTGCTGCCGCTGTGCCACCCGCTGCCGCTGGACGCCGCGCGCGTGCGCCTCGCGCTGGAGGCCGGCGGCGTGCGCGTCACGTGCGCCGTGCGAGCGACGGCCCGCACGGGCGCCGAGATGGAGGCGCTCACCGGGTGCGCCGTCGCCGCGCTCGCACTCTACGACATGTGCAAGGCGGTCGACAAGGACATGCGGGTCACCGGACTCCGCCTGCTCAGCAAGACCGGCGGACGCAGCGACTGGCCCCACCCGCGACCCGACACGCCGCCGTCACAGTCACCGCCGTCACCGTCACAGTCACCGCCGTCACCGTCACAGTCACCGCCGTCACCGTCACAGTCACCGCCGTCACAGTCTCAGTCACCGCCGCGGTCGCCGAGCACCGAGCCGGCCGCCGCTACCGAGACATACGCCCCGACCAACTTCATGAACTTCTAATGCTGCATGATGCATCTTCTTACCGATGGTAAATGATATTGTGAATCTCTCGGTTGATATTTAGTCATTGTTGATTGAAAATTTTAATCTAAATTTATATTTTGCCCCTTATCGTTGTTGCTGTTTGGAAGGCTGGTCAGCTTTGTGCCAACATTCCGTGGGGAAGCAGAAGCTATTACTTAGTAAGTCTAAAATTATGAAATATGCCTCCCATCATATTATTGTACTTAGTAAAATCTAAAGGGGACCAATGTAGTTTAGAAATTAAAAAATATCCCACTGGGAATAAAGCATATTATATTTACTGTTAATCATTTTTAGATATAAATCATTGTTGATGATCTTGAAAACTTTATTTTTATACTTTTTGTATGTTGTATATTAATCTTTAATTACATAAGCAAATAAATACTTAGTTAAGCAAAAATAAAAAGCATTTTATAATCATCAATGGGAATTCATACCAAATTACATTTTATTATAATGATAATTCCACAAAATACCCTGAGTCTGTCATCATGATAATGTGGAGACACAAAGGAAGAACCAGAATTACACAAATTAAATGTAATATCCTCTTCAAAAAGGGGGTTAGACCAGCTTCAATTGCCTTCACACAGAGAAGAGTCAAGTATACCACAAATGGGCTTGGCACTGTGGTTAATGGTAGATAACACTACTGGAATACTACTAATGCAGTCGGTAGTGATGTCGGTAAAATACTTCTTTTTTCCAGTTAAAGGCAAACCACTGAACTGACATTCATGAAATTTCCCATGAGCCTGATTTGAGTATCTTCAAATCAGTTTTTTAATAGCAAAGTTCAGAGATATAATTTTTTAGATCACTACCAAATTGAGAACCTCCTCCTTTTCGATGATAAAACTTAAAACTTACTATTATTGTTATTATTCATATAGAACATAAGTTATTGTTAAGTATTTGACTACAATCATCCCACTCTACTCAATACTTGATATTATCAAACGCAGTGATATACATTCAAATAACCGAAACTGTTTGAGGCAGGTGATGTCACATACACACAACCAGACTTAAGCTTAAGAGTTTCACTCTAGCATATTTATTTAAAACTGTTTAATAAATTAAGGTCCGAAGTAGGCTTCAATGTGTGACCAAAAAATCTTGCCATGACAGGACATTTTAATATGAAGATCAACACAAAACGAGCGGCCGGGCCTTGTTAGATGAGTGCAATAACCTAAGCATAGAGCGAGCAGCGAGCTATGGTTGCGGTCAGGCTGTGGGCACGAGCACGTTGGGCTTGGCGGGCTGGTCGAGTGCGGCGGCGGGCGCGGCGGGCGGGCGGTCGAGGCGCTGCACGCGGATGTCGTGCCGCTGGATGTACGCGTTGATCTCCTCGCCCTTGGCGGCCAGCTGCGCCTCGAGCGCGCGCATCGCCCGCGGCAGCTGCTCGCATGTGCCCTGCAGCTCGGGCAGCACGGCGCCCACCGTGCGCTCCAGCAGCACGCCGCCCACCATGCGGAAACACTTGCGCTCCGCCTCCACGCCACGCAGCGTCTCGATAACGATCCTGCAACACGCACGGGTTCACCTTCGCGGTCTCCACTCCGGCGCAGGCCAGTCCGGGGGATCGACAACTCACTTGTGCTCGTTTAGGTCCATTCCCAGCTCCGAGAGCTTGTTGGCGAGCAGTCTCTGCTCACCGCGAAGCTCCTGGAACTGTGCAAAGATTTCTTCATTGGTCTTTCCTTTGCCGCTTTTCGTCGTAGTTTTAGACATTATGAAGAGAGTTTTGATTGGTGGCTTTTGCGGCAATGTCTTGATTATACTTTCTTTGATTATTTTTCGCGTGATTCTATAATTATTTTTTTTTGGCACACGTTAATCAAAGAGTGTATAATGTACTAAGAAATCTATACCAATGTACTCTGTGCTAAGAAACACTAACCAAAGAGTATGTATGTAAGAAATAATATGTAAGCAAAGAAGTTTCACTTAGAAATACTTACAGTATATAACTTTCAAAGAGAGATCAACAAAATGATAATATATTTGTACTGCTCACACCTATTGCCACGTCAGTGGCGAAGAAAAGAAACAAACATATAGTAATTAGCTACGCATGCGATAAGCACCGTACCATTTTTTCAACTCGTTTTATTTCTGTCTTTTCTATACAAATCTGTCAGTCTTATTCACTTCAAAATGTTCACCTCCAAACAAAAAGCGTTCAAATGGTTCAAAAAAAGTGGTTAAAGTGGTACGCTTGACACATAATTAAGTTCTCTCTGGGGAGTTGACGGGAACACGGAAAAGTTTACGTCGTTGCATTGTATTATTCCTTAAAACTTGTACCTTTTTCAGTAATGTTTAAAATTGGTGGGGTTTTACACATTAAGTGCTGAATTACGAGCATGAGTGTGGGCAAGTGATATAATGTGGTGAAACGTGATTTTCCATGTTGCTTCCACCATAGAAGCTTCCAGTAAAGTTGCCACCACTTTACTGGAGCATGACTGAGACTGGAATATGACTACCTGACATAGACTGGACTATGACTATGACTAAGACTTGACTTCACGTGAAATATTCTATTAACATAATGAATAACACATTTTTTTTCTCTAATCTGTGATGGAAAATTACAATACTTGACACGATACAATAGTTGAGCAGTGGGGAAGTAGTGTACCCTACAAGTTGTGAGAGCGTTACTTCAAACTGAGTCTGACATTCAGAGACAATGCATCGAGTTTACTCCGATCGATCTCACGTGAGTCACGTCTTGCAGAACGATTTAAACAATAATGCATTTATATTTCAAATATTGTATTATTTGAACTGGCAAATACAGATGAAGGCCATGAAAAAAGTCGACAGTTTATCTAGGTCCACCACAGACCAACCACAGAATAAAAATTACAAATAATTCAATTGAACCTTTACCTTACCTGGAGTTTTGGCGGGAACGCGGAAGAGTTCACGTCGTTGCATTGTATTATTTTTCAAAACTTTTGCTTTTTCCAGTGTTAATGTTTAAAATTGGTGGCGTTTTACGCATTAAGTGCTGAATTACGAGCAGGAGTGAGGGCAAGTGATATAATGTGGTGAAACGTGACTTTTCGTGTTGCTTCCAAAACTCCATAGAAGCTTCTAGTAATGTTGCCACCACTTTGCTGGAGCATGACTTAGACTGGACTATGACTATGACTAGGACATGACTTTACGTGAAATATTTTATAACACGATGAAAATATAATACTTGACACTGGCTAAATACACTATGTGTGGAGCCAAAATATTAAAAAAAAAAAAATACCTTACCATCGATCTTAGGAACCATTATAAATTAGAGTGCGTTTCATCATATAGTTCCTATGCTGTCATGTTGGCAGCAATGCTAATAGGTGTTGCCTAAACTAAACGCCCTGAACTCACGGAGTTTTGTTTTTTACTTTTAATTCCACTTAATAATTTTTATCTTCATTCACGAATGAGCATGAAAGAATATTAAATAATAGAATGTAGATAGCCCCTACTTGGTAACTATTTACTATTTATTTATAATATTTGTAAGATGGTGAACAAGGAAGGATAAGAAAAATTTAGTTAAAAAACACATTGTACAATTAATAATAAAAACAATATTTATAATTTTTTACAATAACTGTGTTCGTCTAACATATCTACATCTGACAGTTCTTCATCTTCGCTGTCATCAGAAGTATCACTATCATCTCCTATTTCAATAACGAATCTGTCAATCTCATCATCTATAGCTGGGCCATCGGCGTAGTATTTTTCTTCAATTTTGATAACGTGTTCGCATTCTTTCTTCCATTCTTCTTTAGTGATTGTAGCGAAAGCTTCTTCTGTAATTTTTACTATTTTATTAGCTGCTTGAGCCACATTTTTTTCAGAAATCCGTCTTTTTAATATACTCCATATGAGCTCTATGGGATTCAAATCGCAATGATAAGGCGGTAGCCTTAACACTTTATGCCCATTCGCTTCCAACATCACATCAGCTTCATATTTGGGTGGCTGTTTGTGCTCTTTAATAATTTCATACAGCTGAGCTTTTAACATAGTTGGCAAATATGAAAGTCCTTTATTTGTGATCCAGGATTGCATTTCTGATTTTGTGCTTGACATCGTAGGTGCCTTATCAATCTGCACGGTATGATAAGACGCATTATCCATGACAACAATTGACCGTGGAGGTAGATTTGGTATCAACTTTTCACTAATCCACTTATTAAAATTAACTTTATTCATTTCATCATGATAATCGGCTGCTTTCGACTGTGATCTAAAAATCAGTTGAGCATTAGGTATAAAGCCCATGACGCCACCTGCGTGAACGATAATCCACCGTGGTCCTTTGGAATCTGAAGATAAGACACCTTCTTCAGATTCGCTTTGCCAGCATTTTCCAGCGCAATATGTGGCGTGTATATATGTCTCGTCTAAATACACGACTGGCCGCTGATCTCCAAGGCGATTGGTTCGTAATTCAGCCAGGTATCGATGACGCCAGGCAGTGATGTCATATCTCTCCATTAACACCTTTCTTTTGGATTTGCATTTTTTGAAATAAAATCCCATATTTTTTATGATTCTCCACAAAGTTGTGCGGCTCCCTTTATAACCTATTTCATTTCGCATTTCATGCAACAACTTCGTCAATGTAGGCAATTCCTTTTTTACGGAATAAAATTCGTGAATTTTATGCCTTATAGCACACCGATCGAAGTCATCCAATTCGTGGATTTTTCGTCGAGGACCATTTTTTCGCGGTGTTGTAATTTTTTTCGACGTTGAAGCTGCCACTGTACCCTCTTTAGTAATTTTGGATACCGTTTTCTCAGAAATGCCTTTAACAAAAAATCTATGTTTATTATTACTATTCATTAACTGACATCATAGCCTACTAGAAATCAAGAATTTAAAAAAAATTGTAGCTTTCTAGGTTATTGATTATAAACAAACAGTTAAACCTTTTAATAATAAATACTATCATAGATTTATTAGAAAACCATAATAAAATAAATACTTACAATATAGACATAAAAAATACCTACAGAGAGGCTTCTCAAACTGAAGCTGGTAACCCTTTTTGACTAACCTGTAATGGCGGCGACACGAGCTTGTACACATCTTAATGGAACCAGTGGGGCCTCGTTACGTTTTTCACGTTCACAAAAGTCCTTCACTTTCAACACCATCATTCTTTCGCCACTTTTTAATGTTTTCGGCATGATTTTCGCAAGAAATACAATTAAAACTTAGTAAAATCCCCAGATACTTCTTCGCGTGTCGATAACTTTGACAGACAGGGGAGCCAACATAACGGCATAGGAACTATTCAATGAAACGCACTCTAGAAATGTTGAATTTATTTGAACTCCCCCCACTAGGGATTTTGGGATGGGCGATTTCACGCCTCTCGAATAGTGATGTACCTACACTGTCTGTCCATTACATTTTGTCGATATTCGTAAATCTTCATACATTTGCACAAAATTACTTTGGTTTTGGGGAGATTAAAAAGTAGAAAATCTCGTTCCCTAAAAGTGACTGAATGGATTTAGATCAAAGTGCAAACAGAATGAAAAAGTAGGTGCAAATCTGGCAATTTAAAAATAGGCACCTAACCTACTTTTATAAAATACAGTAGGTAGGCCAGTGTCGTCTGGCTTCAATATGAGTTATGAAATTTATAATAAACTAGCTGACCCGCCCCGGTTTCGCACGGATTTATTAGTTTTATGCCCTTACTCTGTTTATGGGTAAGAGAGAAGCAAAAGTGAAAAATATAGGGAAAAAGGATGAATAGATGGGACGGCGAAGGGAGACAGGCGCAGCCGTCCCATCCATTTATCCTTTTCCCCTATATTTTTCCCTAAAATAAATATAGAGGCCTCAATACAACAAACGTGATTTTTTGCTCGTTTTTATAGGTAATGGTACGGAACACTTTTTACAAATTTAACCATCATTTTAATGAAAAGAATAAGAAAAGAGTGAATGTAAATTAAAAACTAACTATTATGGAAAAATGTTATTTGAACAGCCTGAAGACGTCCACTGCTGATCATAGGCCTCCCCCAGGGAGCGCCACTTAGAGCGGCTGCTGATCACTGGCAACACACATATAAAAATGTTACTTACAAACGTTATTTCATATAATGTGTTTCAATATACTTTTACTAGGATGGGTCATCATCATCATCATCATCATTAACAGCCCGAAGACGTCAACTGCTGAACATAGGCCTTCCCCATAGAGTGCCACCTTGAGTGGCCACTGGCCTCCTGCATCCATCAGCTCCCCGTGGTTTTCACCAGATCGTCGTTGGTCCACCAAGTGGCGGCCGGCCTAAGCTGCGTCTTCTGGTTCTACGAATATCTCATTTTTCTTTTATTGTATTAAAACTAAAAAGTATCGAAACTCTGCAGCACTGTTTGGTTAGGTTTATTATATATCGATATATTGTGTAATAGGGGTCATTTCCCTACTCACGCATACTAATGCATATTTAAATACTCACACCAACAGAAAATGGACAGGCATTTTGTGAATGTCCGCCGTCCATATGTTTCTATGTTGATGATAATTACAATACTTGACACTGGCTAAATACACTATGTGTGGAGACAAAATATAAGAATAAAAAAAAACACGATGAAAATATAATACTTGACACCCAGTGCTGCCAATTGCGGGGAAAATCCCCGATTTGCGGGGAACTAAGGGTTGCAGCGGGGAGAGCGCGGGGAATGACAAAAATCGGGGAATTCAGACCTTGTTTTCGGTGGGTAATATATATAATAATATTTTTTTGTTGGTCATTCGCATATAAAAAGTGTTTCGCGCTCGCTTCGCTCGCGCTTTTATTGTTTCTATACATACATTATTTTAATCTGAAACCAGCGCGCTTGTACTGACATAATAATTCTGTAAAATTAATTATAACACTGGTTTGGTGCCAGCAGCGCAGCACTGTTAAGCCTAAATGCCAGTTTAAATTAAATTCCTTAACTATTGAATTTTATTTATATTATTCGAGAATTGGTATATAATTATTATTGATTTACCCAAAATTTAAACACAAATTACTTAAGGCGTTTTATTGCACATGGGCACTGTGGAATCAATCGCTCAAATGGCCATACTTATTTTTTGGATTATAAAATGTGGCAAATACAGAAATTTCTCGCGCTCGCTTCGCTCGCGTTTTCATGTTGCACTGTCATTGCTGCTTACAAAACATCGCTGGCGTCACCATACTACCATCGCGCTGCGCCACCGAAAAGTTGCCTTAAGTTAGGACTTGGCTCTAAGTCGCGTCGTGTAGTTGTAGGGAAAAATAATCAGATGGATCTGGCGTGAGAAATTCCGGATCTGGTCCAGGGAGGGCAAAGAGTGTGTAAACTAACAAACAAACAAACAATAAACAAAAACAAAAAAAAACAACTGCAATTAATTTATTGAAAATGAAACTATAATGCAGGGGGGCAAATCTGTGAATAGTAAGACTACGGATCTAGTCTAGATGTAAGTTGTATATAGTAGTATATTAAACAAATCATGTATAAAACGTAAAGTAAAACGTAAAGTGTTTTTGTTCCAAAAATGTCGTTTCGGTAAATTAATCATAAGATGCGGGGAATTTCGGGGAATTGGCGAAACTGACGCGGGGAATGAATTTTTTTTAATTGGCAGCATTGTTGACACCTTGAAAAGTATCTCTTAACAATGGAATCTTAGTCTGTGCTTGACACTGGCTAAATACACTATGTGTGGAGCCAACTCAGCGTTGCCATATATACAGATTTATCTGTATTAGTACAGATTTTAGGGTACCAATGCAGATGACAGATTTAACTCTACTTTTATACAGATTTTTTGATTTGAAGATTTTTAATTATTTCAAATATTGATTCTTATTTTTATACTTTGTAGGTACTCGTTTTAGTTTTGCATGCACTTTTTTCATGTTTGGTTGGGTCTTGATACGATTGAAGAAAATTTTGCCCATTCAAATTAAGAAAAACGAAAAATACATTACGTTATTTCAAAGCCCACAGTTTCATCAAATGACAGCTAATACTTAGATGATGATTCTACCCTGTGATTTCAAACACAATACCTTAATTCCTCTACATGACCTACCTACTTTTAGTTAATGAGTTTCTAACTTCACAATTGGGTAGGTGAGCACTGATAGGTTTCTAAAGCTCTTATACGAGTATACAAAAAAACTGCTAACTATGCTGTCATCGACTGAACAATTTTCACAAGTGTTAGTCTACTCTATCATCTAAAATATGAGATCTGCCTAGAAGTTGATAGAATAGAAAGAAAATTTACAAAAATCGGTGCACAAAACAATGTAATGGTATACAAGATTTCATACGGATTTTGGTTTGTTGATCTCGTACAGATTTATACAGATTTCTAGACTCTTCAGTACAGATTCTTAAATTTGGGAGGTGGCAACACTGAGCCAACTAATAACAAAAAAAATTATAAATAAATAACATGAATGAATTTGTTTGACTATTTATTTGCAAGTTGCAAAGAAATTCACTACAAACGCTATATAGCAAAGTTCTCTGTGACCGCTACATAGAAACACATGTAAACATGTCTTTGTTTCCTGCCTACGCTCCTGATTCCACGAAAGGTCTTGGAGAAAGAGAAAAAGAGTCTCATGTCCGTGTCGGTGCTGCTTCGCCTCGAGAGCCTTTCAATGATGTTGAAGAATCAAGTGAGCATCGTTACGTTATAGTATAGCAGACAATATTATTAATTTAATAATACTACGTTGGAGCAGATAATGATATCTATTAGGGATGCGCCGAATATTCGGTGTACCGAATATTCTTATATATTATTATTATTATTATGTTTTTTCATGTTCGGTATTCGGCCGAATATTCGGTTGAAGTGCCGAATAATAACAGAATATTTTATTAAATACTTTCCTTTGAATCTTTTACTTCTAATATTTTGTAATTATCTATTTTGGGATGGGAACTCACTATATGAGATAATCAAGAACACTTAAACACTTTTTAATGGTTTTTCTAAATAATAAAATGCTCTAAGCTAGGCTCTTAATCATCATCGGAAAACTGTATGTTAATTTTTAGGGTTCCGTACCCACGGGGTAAAGCGAACCCTATTACGAAAGGCTACGCTGTCCGTCTGCCTGTCAGTCTATTTCTGTTGCTGCTATAACAACAATAATAAAATAACTATTTTATTTTTGTTTTTCTATACAACAAAGGTGACTCTGTACATTTTTAAACTTAATGGTACGAAACCTTTAGTGTGCGAGTCTGATTTGCATTTGGCCGGCTATTGTTGTACAGGTGCTACCGACCTATAGGGTGTGCAATTTTTGTCCAATATCTAATCTAAATAATTATTTTAGGTTATTGAATTTACAATACAAAAAGGTGCAAATGTTTCACTCGTTTCTAAAAAATCCTGTTTGTTTTTCTGTTGTTCAAGTGGGTATGTTTTATTAGTGTTCACAACAATACAGATTTTTCTAATAAAATTAAAATGGTTTCCCATTGTAGTTTGTAGTGGGGCTTTTAATGAAGTTTTACTGCAACATAATGGTTTGTTAAGCGCTATACTGAATAATAATGTTAGTTATTCAGTTTGGTTCAAAAACCCATGTTTGGCGCATTCCTAATTTTGGTTGAGTCCGTTCCATCCTGTGTTGTGTGGTTTGGTTTGCGGCTGGGAGGTTGGTGTCGGTAAACCATGAAGTGAGTTGTTTGGTTGCAGCGAGCGGGTCGGAGGGCGCCCGCGAGAGCGCGCTGCTGGCGAGCGACGAGGAGGTGCCCGTCCCGCCCGCGCCGGTAGTAGTGCGCGAGCGGCCAGCACCGAGCGACCACTTCTACTGCGACACAAGCATGGACTGCGGCAACCTGCGCGTCTCCACGCTCTACTACCCCGGCAGGCCAGAGTAGGTTCCTCCACCCTGTTTCTACAGGGCTCGTGACCCCTCCTTTCGCAGCACCGCGATATGGGCTTTCACTTACAGGAGAATGCATATCATAACCTACCCCTCGTCACAACCCACTTTGACTGGCCAAGCAGAGTACGCTGATGACATGTGGCCTTGGTATTTTGTGATGTTCTCCTTCTCTGTTTAAGAAGAAGTTCAAACTTGAATAGTCGGTAGTTGACGTAGAACTTGCATTTGGAGCACCTGAAGGATGACTTTCAGGTGCTCCAAATGCAAGGTGGTTATCGGTTTTAATATACAGGGTGTCCCAAAACTCAACGATAACCTGGTACCGGGCGAGAGGCCAAGGTATACCAGTTATGAAAAAAATAAGAAAAAAAATCTATGTCACTTAGCGATGATAGACATTTTTCGAAAATGTTAAAAATTTGACACCCTTTGTCGCATTTTTAGGTACTGTGATCGCAATTTTCACAATTTTACAGTGATTTTTTTAATAATGTTATCTCAAATAACAGTGCTATTAATGGTAACCACAAATGAAAGTAATAATCATTGTTAACTAAGGCTGAGTTGCACCATAATCACAGTTAAAGTTAGTGTCAAATTTTGACATTAGCCCGCCCGGCGAAGCGTGGACGGTGACAGTTAGCAGTTAAAGTTAGCGTTAAAGTAAGCTGGTGCAACTCAGCCTAAGTAAAATAAATTAAATTTTGACGAGTTATGGTTTATAAAATTTATGTCAGTCAACTTTGACACTCTACGTTGGAAAAAAAATGTACTACACTACCAAGTTTTTTTAAAAGATGGCCCATTTAGTCTACATTTCAAAATAGTACAACACTTGCCCCTTTTCTTGCCAATAAAACTGCTATTTCGTATTTTTTGCGAAAGGAACTCATGGAAAATTTAATCAAAATAAAACGGTAAATTATCGTAACACTTTATTATCCTCCTAAAATTAAAGCAGATGCTCAAATTGTTTCCCTCCAGCACGAATACTCTGCATCGCCTCAGAAATGACCTGTTCACCAGTCTTGCAAATCTCCTCGCATTGATTTCTTCTGATGCTGCATCAATTTTTTGGCGCAATTCTGTTACATTTTGAATTGGTTTTGAGTAGACCTTTTCTTTTATGCATCCCCAGTAAAAAAAAAATCTACTGGATTCAGGTCTGGGGACCGAGGGGGCCATGAAATTGGTCCAAGGCGTCCGATCCATTTACCGGCATATAATTCGTTTAAATATTCTCTTACAGGCCGGGCATAATGTGCTGGGCAACCATCTTGTTGATACCATATTTCTCTGTAGATGTTGAGTGGTACATCTTCTAGCAATGTCGGCAAATCATTTTGAAGAAAATGCAAGTAGGTGGCGCCATCGAAATTTTCAGTCAATTCAAATGGTCCAATTATTTGACCATTTAATATTCCTGTCCACATGTTGACTTTAAATTGGTATTGGGATCTATCCTCACGCATCAAATGCGGGTTTTCCGTATGCCAACCATGAAGGTTATGTAAGTTTAAATAACCATCTCTTTTAAATGTCGATTCGTCAGTCCACAAAACTTTATTTAGAAAATCCGAATCTTCACGAATTTTCGCTAACATGGTTCTGCAGAAATCAACTCTGGGTGCGTGATCACGTGGTAACAAGCTCTGCACACGTCGTACATGGTAAGGATGAAAATCGTATCGTTTTAAAATTCGATGTGCGGTACTCTTCGCCACACCCGTTGCAATTTCAATCGCACGTACTGAGGTACTGGGGTCATTTTCAGCTTCATTCAAAACTTCAGCGTCGTAGTTTCCTTGAGGTCTCCCACCAGATGTACGAGCACTGGGCAGTCGTCCTCCCGAGTGTGATGCGCGCACATTTTGGAAGACACGATAATCTGGGTGCCGCTCCACATTCGGGCACCTCTCCCGATACAGTCGAGCTGCCGCAGAGGCATTACAATGGCACTCACCGTAGATAAGATGCATATTTGCATATTCTTGCGGTGTGTACAAATGTGGCATGTTGTTCACACACAGTTTGCACAGCACAAAGTCCAAAAAACAAAGCCAAGTACGGATAGAGTATCAAGTCCAGGGTAACACAAGCCAAAGTCGATAGTACGAAAGTAACACGATTACGAGAGATGCGCAGTAAACGAAGAAACGATTCGTACTAAATGTTATTGTTTAAATTTTATTATGAACGACTGCTGAGTCGTTGTGAGTGAGACGGATAGTGACGTCTCGTTTTGACAAATACCATACCTCATATACCATACCATACCATATATCACAGTACCTAAAAATGCGACCAAGGGTGTCAAATTTTTAACTTTTCTGAAAAATGTCTATCATAGCTTGACTAAGTGACATAGATTTTTTTTCTTATATTTTTCATAACTGGTATACCTTGGCCTCTCGCCCGGTACCAGGTTATCGTTGAGTTTTGGGATACCCTGTATAAACTAGTAAATGAGAGTAAAATGAAATAAGCGTTTCGTGAGTAACTGCACCGCGATCGAGACTATCACATGCGAAAGCAGATCAACGCTTACGGTGCAGGTACCACGCGCGCAAGGAGACGCGGGCGCTGGGCGGCGTGCGGCGCGCGGCCCGCCGCGGCCCGCCGCGCTACTGGCAGGCGCGGCGGGCCGGCGGGGACGAGCGGCCCGCCGGCCCGCCCGGCGCGGGGGCCGCCGCGCTTCGGGCCGCCCTGGCCGCGCGGCCCGGGGACGAGCGCCTGTGGCTGCGGTACGTGGCCTTCCAGGAGGAGTGGGGCTCCGGCGAGGCAGCAGTGGAGGCGGCGGGCGAGGCGGCGCGCGCCGGCGGGGAGCGCGCGCGCGCCGCGCTGCACCGCCTGCGCGCGCGGCACCTGCCGCCCGAGCGCGCGCTCGCCGCGCTGCGGGCCGAGCTGGCGGCGGCGCGGGCCGGCGCCGAGCGCGCCGATCTGTGCGCGCGGCTGCTGGAGGCGGCGGGCGCGGCGCGCGCGGAGGGCGCGGCGCGAGCGGCGCTGGGCGCGCTGGGCGCGGGGCCGGAGTGGGTGCGCGCGCTGTACGCGCACGGCTGCGTGCTGCGCGCGGCGGGGCTGTGGGAGCGGCTCGTGCTGACGGTGGAGCTGGCGGCCGCCATCAACTTCCCGCCGGCGCCCGCCTTCCCGCCCGCGCCGGACCCCGCCGCCGACCGCCGCCGCGACGCCCTCGCCGCCCGTCTGGAGGACGAGGTGACCTACTCCACTACCGCTACGTCTGACCTCTACCCCTAGTACGTGAATACGCGCGAATCTATTTGAAATTCATACTGCCGTTTTTAGTTCATCAACGTGTCCGCTAGAGGCGCTGCAGAGAAATGTATGGGAGAAAACGTAAACGAATCAAGTATTAGTAAACTATCGAAACTCGTACTAGGGGTACTGATAAACCCTTCACGGAACTGTCTTTCTCTACCCTTCACGAGCCGCTGATCTGCCCCGGGTGGCCTCCCGACCTCCCCTATAGCCACCCCATGCCTTGCAACTGAACACTGAAGTCTCTGAATTTGAACACTAGGCACTAACGCCTAAAGACAACTAGGCAACGAAGCGTTTACTGTAAACGGCATAAAACAATGGCAGGCGTAGACAAAATGTTTATGATTATGCAGATGTTTTTATCTGTTAGGACACTTTAAACTTTGAACTTGATAACCATAAACGAAAACTGGTTAAAACTAAAATAATAGCGCGTTACATCGAGACTAACGGTAGCACGGTACAGTAGTGAGTGTGTCGCATGCGCAGGCGTGTCGCAGCGGGCTGCCGCTGGGCAGCGTGTGGGCGCGCGTGGAGCGCGTGCGCGCGGCGGCGCACTGGCGCGCGTGCGCGGGCGCGGGGGACGCGGACCCGCAGCGCGCGCCCGAGCCCGCCGCCGCCGCCGAGCTCGTGCGCGGCGTGCGCGGGGAGCGCGCGCAGGCCGCGCTGTGCGTGGCGCTGCTGCGGCTCGGCAAGGTGCCGCTGCTGCCGGGCAGCGAGCGGCTCGCGCGCGCCGCCGGGCCCGAGGGGCGCGCCGGCGAGCCCGCGCTCGGCGAGGCGCTGGCCGGCGTGCTGCGCGCCGCGCGCCGCCTGCCGCCCGCGCACCGCGCGCGCCCGCCGCGCCCCGCCGCCGCGCGCGCCGCGCTCGCGCCCCTGCTCGACCCGCCGCACTACTTCAGCGACGACTCCGGTCAGTACTGCCATCTCGGATTCGGAATAAAAATGTTCTAAAACGGCTTGCGATAGCGGTCGTTCGTATCGAATACGTTCACGTTTAAAATGTTAATTGACAACTTGAACCGTTAGGATCGCGAGTGTGTAACGGTCGGGTGCGGCCGCTTGCAGGGTACCTGCGGTGGTGCTGCGCGCTGTGGGAGGCGTGCTGCGGGTGGGCGCGCGGGTGGCGGCGGCTCGCGCTCGAGTGCTGGCGGCTGCGGTGGCTGCACGCGCTCGCGCTGCTGGCCGAGCCGCCCGCCGCGCGCCGCCTGCGCCACGAGGCGCGCGCTGCGGTCAAGCGGCTCGCGCCTGCCGAGCCGCTCGCCTTCGCGCACTTTGCGCGCCTCGAGGCGCACGTGCAGGGCGCGGAGGCGGGCCGCCGCGCCGCGCGACACGCCGTGCGCGCCGCGCTGCGGGACCGCGCCGCGCCGCCCGAGCGCGCGCTCTTCGCCGCGCGCGTGCTCGCCGAGCTGGACGCGCCCGCGCCCGCGCGCTGGGCGCTCTGCTGCGCCGTGCTGCGCCGCGACCTGCCGCCCGACGACCGCCTCGAGTGCGAGCCGCCGCCGGACGTGCGCGCGGAGGCGCTGCGGTGCGCCGCCGACCGCTGCGCGCGCCTCGAGGCCGAGGGCGAGGGGGAGGAGGAGGAGGAGGAGGAGTGCGCGGCCATGCTGCCGGGGCGCGGCGAGTGGGCGGCGGCGCGCGCGGCGCTCGCCCCGCCCGCCGAGCGCGCGCGCCTGCTCGCCGCGCTCGCCGCCGGGGGGCGCGCGGGGGGCGCGGGGGGCGCGGGGTACCGGGAGGCGGGCGCGTGCGCGCTGGCGCTCGCCGCCACGGGGAGCGCGCGCCGCGCCGCCGCAAGACAGCTGCTGCCGCTGTTCCCGAGGAACACGCTGCTCGCGCTCAGTACGTACCGGGCGTGCCTGCGCGTATGTACAGTGCACGGACGGTGGAGGGACGTGACCGACGCTCGCCTGTTGCAGTGTGCAGCGGCGCGGGCGCGTGGGCGGGCGGCGAGGCGGAGTGGGCGGCGGAGAGCGAGCGCGCCGCGCTGGCCTCGCTGCTGCCGCTGCTGCTGCGCGCGCCGCTGGCCGCGGACGCGGACCCCGCCGGTACGTACGGGGTGGAGGCGCGCGCGGCGGCAGGGCGCGCGTGACGGCCGGTGTCGTGTTGCAGAGGCGGCGCGCGTGTCGCGGCGGTGCGCGGCGGCGATGCGGCGCGCGGCGGGCGCGGCCGGGAGCGCGCTGGTGGCGGCGCTGCGCGTGGAGGCGGCGGGCGCGGCCGGCGAGGGCGCGCTGCTCGCCGCGCTCGCGGACTACCCGGACCACAAGGTGCGGGGAGGCGCGGAGAGGGGCGGGAGCGGGCGGGTCGCACGGACTGTAGGCGCGCGTGTTGCAGTGGCTGTACGTGCGCGGCGCGGCGTGGTGCGGGCCGGGCGCGGGCGCGCTGCCGGACGCGCTGCTGGAGCGCGGCCTGCGCCTGCACGCGCTGCCGGAGGAGCTGCGCGCGCCGCCACCGCCGCCCGGGGGGACACCCGGGGAGACACCCGGGGACACGCCCGGGGACACGCCCGGGGAGACACCCGGGGACACGCCCGGGGACACACCCGGGGATACACCCGCATGCACCGACACGTAGCGCTGGGTGCAGTCGCCGGGTGATCGGCTTAGAGATAAGGTCAAATTAAAATAAATAAAAAATAAAATAAAAATATATGCGGTAGAATTAAAGAAGTATTTAAAAAAACTTAAATATCCTTTCCAGCTGTTCAGCTATTCTGATCGTAGATGCTAGTGATGGATTAATTAGCATTCGCATTCATTTTTAGCATGTGAAAACTCAATTAGCATTTTTATTACTCAAAGTATACAAAAAAAAAAAAACTGGAAATATGCATTATACAAGATGTAATAATGCAGTTGGTACGGATGATTTTTATACACTTAAACGTTTTTAGACCTTGTATGTACTTATTATAAACAGTAATTCATTATTTTAATTAAATTTTGTATTGTAGCATTTGATTAAGTAAGTTATTCCATATTTTGGAGTTATTATTATTACCAAACCAATGTGTTAGAATTCAAAAATTTTGGTCCACACATGATAGGTATCAGGAGTAGGTATCTAGTTTCAAACGATGCTAATGAATTCAATTACACCCAGTATACTACTTAAAAAAATAACATTATCTACTAAAATCGTGCGGTGGACATTTCGCAAATAAAATGTAATTGCGAAATTCTGTGAAATATGAAGTTTTATTTCAGTTCATTTACAATTTTTTTAATTTGTTTATTTATTTATTTTTCATTTCCATTTCATTTCATTTTAACAAATAGCATAGCAATACCTCGTGAATTAGCATGTTTATGAATTTACGCAAAATCGCATTAATTTCCATCGCTAGTAGATACTTAACTGGTCCAATTTTGTAATACACCTAACGTTTTGATAAATGTAATGATCTTTATGTAAGCGAAAATGAAAATATACCTATTTCGAACTTAAGCTACGCATTTTTATTTTAACAACTACACACTATAGTTCGAGAGCTTTTAAACGCATGTTGTGTTCGCATCGAGTAGGTTGTTTGCCAGTGTTATTTTTTAATTAGTATATCGTTTATTAAGTAAGCAAGGCAATACAGCCAGTTTTGTGAACCATTAATAAAAAAAATTAATAAAAAATGTTACAATCGGCTATGCCGGATTAATTTTTATTTTTTTATGATTGTGTCGATTATTATATTGAAAGATGATAAAGCAGCTGATGATCTGGATGTCAGTGGTCTGGAATATGCTTAAGCTTTTTGTTCTACTAATTACTAGCCAAGGTTTGCAGAAAGTGGTCCATGGCCATGACCATGCGCCTCGTAAACGCAATTTTTCGCGACAAGATTGTTTTTTTAAAGGAAGATCTAAGTACAACTATTAACATGGTTTCATTCATTGATGCGGTAACTGCTGGCATGGAGGCGGGAAACAGGATGACACAGTCTCCACAGACCACAGTAAAGCTTTTGATTCAGTTGATAGTATGATTCTTCCTGTAGAACTATTCACGGCTGGCATGAGAGGTGATCTGTACAGGTGGTTCACTTCCTACGTCAGTTTATTGCCAAATCATGGTCTGCAATAAATTTTCGCCAGCCTCGTCGCCTATTCCATCAACAGCGTGCCCCAGGGATCTATACTGGGTCCATTGCTGTTCATAATGTTTGTTGGTGTTTTAACGGGACTAGAATAGGTTAATTATGATGACTAAGATATGTTCGATGGTTCTTTGGCCTCAGTTAAAGCCAAACTTATAAAAGTTTCAATTGACAAGCTGTGCAAATGGTTTTCTAAGCCTATTTTTCTCTTACATTTATTTTCGTTTTTATTTAAAGTTTAGTTTTTTTTTTGTATTGTTCGTATAAGTTGCTTAATTTAATTTAAGTTGTTTAAACTATACCTACTAACTGCCTATTTTTTTTTCCTATTTGCCACACGCAGTCAGTACCTTAGTACTGACTTGTGTTTTGTTTTTTTCACTGTATAAGCTTTATAGGAACCTTTAGGCAATTTAGCACGGTCAGTGTTGCATGCTGTGTTCACTAGTTTTAGGATGGAAGCTGAAAGTTATGGTGTTTTTTGTAAAAAAAATTGTTCATAGTGTTACGTTCAAATTAAGAAGCAAAGAAATAATAATAAAAAAAAATAACAAAATTATTAAGACTGAGTTGCACCATAATCACGGTTAAAGTTACGGTCAAATTTTGACATTAGCCCGCCCTGCAAAGCGTGGAACGGTTATAGTTAACGTTAAAGTTAGAGTTAAAGTAAGCTGGTGCAACTCAGCCTAAGCAAT
Organism: Ennomos erosarius; assembly: GCA_963580505.1. Taxonomy (NCBI): domain Eukaryota; kingdom Metazoa; phylum Arthropoda; class Insecta; order Lepidoptera; family Geometridae; genus Ennomos; species Ennomos erosarius. The sequence continues at coordinate 14,526,592 of OY756991.1, forward strand.
ATAAATGTACAAAAATAAAATAATTCTTTATTGACACCAACATCATAAAAAAAATTATGATAAATCACTTATAGGTAGGTACCTACCTTTTTCTTTTCCAATATTTATTAGAGATATTGGATCCTTCGGCATCACCATCTACAGCCTGAAGACGGCCACTGTTGAACATAGGTTCCTCAGAGAGCGCCACTTTAAGCGGCTGCTCGCCTCTTTTATCTATCGCCCCCCGCAGTTTTGTTGCACCACATCGTCGTCCACCTTACTGAAGAGTCTCCCGGTTGGATTCTTATGGCCGACTTTTTCATTCGGTATAGGTATCGTAAAATACTGAGTGTTATTTTGTACATGTGGCGAGTTCTACACCCGGCTCTGGCAAGTAAGTATAGTTTAAAAAAGCTATGAAAGCAACTTGCTAACTTTAATATCTAGGGCAATTTCCCTCCAGGGCGACACATGTTTGGTCTACCTTGTGTAACTAGATAGGTACATTCAAATACCTAGTCTTAGATGATGTACCTGTACCAAGTACATTACCTACTAACCGCAATAAAGGCCGAGATCGAAGGTCGACGAGGTATCTCGATAAAATTTGCGGTGCTACTTTTCATTTATTTTATTTTATTTTATTTTATTTTATTTTATTAGGACAACCAACAGCTTTCTTATTAAATAATCTAAGAACAGGAGAACGAATACACATAAGCCAAATACAGGTTATCACTCTTAGAATTAAATAAATAGGTGATTACAATATATGGTTTAACATTAACGCAACATTAAAAGTGTGACATTGCACAAGAAATGGAAAAATAAAATATATATAGGTATATAAATGAAGTGAAAACTATTATACAAAGCCATACAAATATTAAGTAGATATAATGTTTTACACGTAAGTATAAAGTTTTAAAATATATATATATATGAAGTGAAAACTATTATACAAAGCCATACAAATATTAAGTATATAATCTTTTACACGTAAGTATAAAGTGTCTAACTAACTAGTCGATTGTATCAGGTTGTATGCTGTAACAACGAATCTAGTCAAAGAAATCCTTTGAAATTAAATTTGCGAAAGAATTCTGCCTCGTCGAAAATAAGTCAACTAGCTCGGAAAATTTGCAATTAAAACTTTTACAAGTGCGCGGAATGAAAGTATTTCTACGGTAGTTTGCACGGCTGTGAGGGATACATAATTGAAGATGGCAAACGCGAGATGAGAAACACGGCGCCACAAGTTTGATCTCAGCCAGCAGGGAAGGACAGTCAATCCTACTCGACACTAAATTATAAAGGAAGGAGAGGTCAGCAGCCTCTCTCCTTCTTTGGAGAGGTAGCAGGTGGTGATGCTTACAACTCTTTTCATAGTCAAAGTAACGATTAGAGATTTTAGTCTTGAAGTTGATAAAGCGCAGGAATTTTCTTTGGGGCTTTTCAAGCAGAGCTATGTATTTATCGTACCTGGGATTCCAAACCTGGGAGGCATATTCAAGTTGACTACGAACCAAGGAGCAAAATAGTATCTTAAAGGTTTTAATGGTCTTGAAGTCTTTGGTTACCCGTAAGACGAAGCCTAGAGTCCTCATAGCTTTACATGTAATGTTTTCAATGTGCTTGTCAAAAAGAAGCTTAGAGTCGAGAGTCACGCCGAGGTCAACAACAGAATCAGTTCTCACGAGGGACTGTTCATTAATTTTGTAGTCATATTTTAGATAATTGGTAGATCTACTAAAGGTGATACAACAGCATTTAGATATGTTAAGGTCAAGTTGGTTCCTTGTGCAGTAGTTATGAAGATTATTTAGATCCATCTGAAGCAGTTCACTGTCTCGTTGATTTCTAATAACTTTATAGATTTTCATATCGTCGGCAAACAACAAGAACCGGGAATAGTTAAAGCGCTCACTAATATCACTAACAAAGACAATGAACAGCAACGGACCAAGTATCGACCCTTGGGGTACTCCGGATGGAATGGGTGACGAGGCCGACGAGAATCCATTCAGAACCACGGTTTGGCAGCGATCTTTGACATAAGAGGTGAACCACCTGTGTAGATCACCTCTTATTCCAGCTGCGTATAGCTTTGCAAGAAGAATCATATGATCGATGCGATCAAATGCCTTGCTATAGTCCGTGTAGACCACGTCGACCTGCCCCCCACCCTCCATGCCAGCAGTCACCTCATCAATGAATGAAACCAGGTTAGTTGTTGTCGACCTTCCTTTTAAAAAACCATGCTGTTGTGGCGGAAAATAGTGTTTAAGAGCAGCGCATAACTGGTTTAAACTCCCTCTGGAAGCCCTAGGGGTACTCCCTATTATAAGTATTAAAATTTGAACTGATGGCATTAATGGGTTGATGGACTATGATTCCTGATTCAACCTCTACTTGGTTTGTCGATTCAATCTTCTTGCAATTTTAGTTTAAGAAGATACTGACCTGCATACCTCGTTGCTTAATTCTTGCACGCGCTGCTCGTTACAGTTGTCAGTAGGTATTGTCACAAAAGTATTTCTGTCATTGTTCTGTCCACAGAGTACATTTGGTTCTGTCAGACAAGATGAGTAACGTCAAACTGCGAAACATATTCACCGATGTAATGGTGGTTGTAAATAATGCAAGAACGTAAGCATTGATATTGTAGCACGCGCAGACTCGGAGACTGGCAGTCCTGTCCGGTGGGAGTCAGGCTGGGAGGCAGGAGGCAGGAGGTGGGAGGCAGCAGGCAGGAGGTGGGAGGCAGGAGGCAGGCGAGCAGGGTGCGGCGCGGAGAGGGAATGTGGCTCGCGGCGGCGGCGGTGGCGCTGGTGGCGCTGGCCGCCCGTACTGGTACCGGCGCTATACCTTCCTATACCACGTACCCTACCCATACATTAGCATCGTCTACTGAGGGTCGGCCCTGCGTCCGCACCAATAGGCTGCGTTTTCTGGTAGTTGTATTTCGCCGTTTCATACAGTGCGGTTGGCAATTCTGATCTTCAAAAATGATTTCGTATGTCAAAAAAAGTTCGTCCAGCGGATGTTTGACTGTTCTACTTCTACAGATCGCATTATTACATCTACGAAAAGAAATTATTTTTGCTTTAGCTGAAATGGAGTCGTTTCACTCGGGTTTGGCGTTCACTCGGCCAATGCACGATTAAAAATCTTGTACTTTTAATTCAGCAATTCAAATGACCTGATCGGAACTAGTGCGTAATATTTGGTAACGTTAGTCGCAGATAACGAGACGACGACGGCGACAGCGTTGGCTGAGGACGGAGACTACGACGAGAGCGACTCGGCGCCCTTCATGGTGAGCGTAGTGTAGGTGCGTGCGCACTAGGGGCCGGTGTACCTACACGTGTGTGTGTGTGTGTGTGTGTGTGTGTGTGTGTGTGGGTGCAGGTGGTGGTGGTGCACGGCGACGGGCGGTGGTGCGGCGCGGCGCTCGTGTCGCTGCGCACGGCGCTCACCTCGGCGGGCTGCGCGCGGGTCTCCCGCGACCCCTGGGCCGTGGCCCCCGGGGGCGCCGCGCGCCGCGTGCTGCGGGCGGTGCTGGCCGAGCCCCCCGCCGGCGCCGGGGCCGGCGTGGCCGGGGACCCGTGGGCCGGCGCCGCGGGGGACCTGGCGCTGCTGGAGCTGGGCGAGCCGCTGCCCGCCGCCACGCCCATACTGATGGCGACCGACCCCGCCGACTGCGCGCCGCCCGCGCGCTGCAACCTCGTGCGCGCGCTCCGACACGCCGACCGCACGCACCGGTCAGTGACACCGCTATACTCTTTTTTTTATTAATAGTTTACAAAACTGGAAATATGCATTATATACTACTTAAAAAAAATAACAATATGTACTAAAATCATGCGGTGGACATATTCCCTTCTAGATGTAAACCTAACATGCGTTAATATAGCTAACAAAATGACGCTATCTCTAGGTGCTAGAGTGCTAAACACGACCAATATAATTAATTTTTAACACAAATAAATATAAATACCTAAGTAATGAAAGTTGCTAAATAGAGTGTAACTAAGTAATGACAAACGTAATGAAATGAATGTACCCAATAACAAAGAAGGAGAAACTAATACCAATTGTTACAGATTACGACGTGACAATATTTCAGTAATACGTCGCCTAACTGAGGTTAGCGAACTACTCGCGTAGGTATACATGACCTTCCGGACCGTAACGTTACTAGAATGATACGAGTCGCGGTGCGTGTTGCAGGTCGGCGGGCGGGGGCGCTCGGCTGCGCATAGTGGACGCGCGGCTGGAGCCGGGCGCGGCGTGCGCGGCGCGCGGCCCGCGCTGGCCGGCGCTGCGCGCGCGCACGCTGTGCCTCGCCGGGCCCGCGCTGTGCCAGGTGAGCGCGCCGCCCGCTCGCACTCGGCCCGCACACCGCGCGCTACTCACGCGGGCGCTATGCTTGCAGAGCGACCGGGGCACCGGCGTCGTGTGCGGCGGCAAGCTGTGCGGCGTGCTGTCGCGCTCCACGGGCGCGGGGGGCGCGGGGGGCGCGGGCGGGGAGCGCTGCGGGGACGTGCACGCGGCGCCGAGCGTGCCGCGCTGGCGCCGGTTCCTGCACTGCGCGCATACGCGCGGCGCCTGCGGACGGTACGGACGACACCGCATACAGATACCTCTGGTTCCTCCCGCCCGCGATGTTGCTTGGTCTATTGATTTTGGAATATGATCACTTCTTTAGCAGGTACTCCTGGTAGGTAGCTTTCTGGTCGATAACTTTTGTTTGTTTGTTCGCCTGCAGGGACGGCGACTGCGCCACGCTGTGTACGGAGTCTTGGCTGGAGGGGAGCGCGCTGAACTCCACGGAGAAGGGTGCGAGGGCAGGGGTGGGGGCAGACTCCCCCGCCCTTGCCCCCGAGCCGCCCCTGTCTCCGCCGAGACGCACGCTCTCAGGAGAAATCGATGAATCCACGTTTGCGAGTAAATACGATTCAGACTACTTCAAACTTACCATCATTACCTATCCCGGTTGTTTGGTGATCTATTTGGTGATAAATTGGTGGTCTATTGTTTGTTTACGGGATACAGAGTATAATATGTTCAACAATGGGATCTTAAGGCTAAGCTTTTCATTGCAATCAGGTTTTATTCTTAGAATAAATAAGAAAAAAAAAATTTATAAGTTCAGTAAAAAATTGTAACATTACGGCAAACTAGAAACAAATATAGATAGGTAGATGTACAGCCAGCCTAAGAATGACAATTACTGACCGAGTGAACGAAGTGAGTGAAAGTCTGTTTCACCTTGCATAACTCTGCAAATACCGGCGTAAAAATTACGAAAAAAATTTACATAATTCGTGTAGGTTCAGGGAATTAAAAACAATAATAATAAATAAATAAATAAATGCAATAAAAAAACTTGACGTAACGTGATATAACCGCTTTAGCAGTTGGATTGTCGAATAAATATTAAATAATGCTCACTAATTGCAAATTTTTTCCTGTTACTTATATCTACATATTTATTATAATAATTCAAATAATAGACCAATAATGCTACAACTGTACGTTCTCAATCTGCATGTTATGATACTTCCAGCTAGCGTGTCGAGTTCCCCCGCGCCCGAGCCCCGCGCCACTCGCACGTCGGCCCCCGCACCTGCCCCCGCCCTTGCCCCCGCCCCTGCCCCCGCCCCTGCAGCCGTCCCCCCCACCCGCGCACCACTCGCCGAGCAGGACGCGACCGTCTCGCTCGCACCCGCGATGCGGTTGGCGCATGAGTTCGAGCCGAACCGCGCCGACTTTACCGTGAGTTCCTGTTCACCACCGTCACTTGACCGCAGCGCAGTAGATGATGCACTCGCGCTGACTCGCCGCGCGGCCGTTGGTTGTAGATGTCGGGCGCGAGATCCACCCGCGTCTTGTTGAAGGCGGGCGAGTACGGCGACAACGCGGCCGAGTACGCGGCGGGCGGCGAGGAGGGCGCGTCCACCCCGGCCGGCGCGTCCACCCCGGCCGGCGCGTCCACCCCGGCCAGCGCGTCCACCCAGGCCCGCGCGCCCACCCGCACCGCCCCCGCCCCCGCGCGGACCCCACTCGCGGACCCGAGCGCGGGTCCCGCGCCGGCCGCGCGCGTGTCCCCCGCCGGTGCCGCCGCGTCCACTCCGAACTTCGCGTGTGCCCACCTGCGGCGCACTCCGCTGCTGTGGCTGCTTTGTTTCGTGTGCTCTTGTTACTTATCAATAAAATAGAACTGTCATAGTACTAGAAGTCGTATTATTTCTACGTCAGATGCTTAAATATAGGCCTTGCAGGGCCGTTATTGTAGACATAATCGGTCTTATTACAAAACGCGGTCTAACGATAGTTCTAGGTTTAAACTAAGGTTTAACGTAATTTCATATTACAAAACGTAGTTTATTTCTTATTCTTGGCTTAATTATGGTGCAAAAGTATTTTCTGGAACCGTGGTTTTAGTAGTTACGTGTCAACAATGAACATAGGCCTCCCCTCGAACATCATATCACTCCCCCACTGGACATACCCCCCCTCTCCCCTCTAAATAGGTAGGTCTCCCTCATATACACCCCTCCCCTGACTCCCAAATATAGGCCTAATTTGAGCCATTGCATAAGTGAGGCCTAAGTAGTCTTGACTTTTTTTGGCTTTTGTAATATAGTCTAGTTTAAACCTTGTTGTAAATATTAGTTCAGACTAGGCCTGGACTTGTTAGTCCTGGCTGCTTTGAAGTAGAGTTTATCAAGCTTTTTGTATAATAATTATGTGATAATATAGAAACCGTATAATTCTTTAAATTAAAATGAATATTGTGACGAGCTGGTCGTTCAACTGATGTTAAGCGAAACGGGTGCCCATAACAGTTGCAGTGTCACTCGGAAATTGAAAATAATACAGTTTCGCGTGACGCTGCACTGCGCATATCATCCTGAGAGGTCTCAGAATGAAAAAAATACTAGGCAAATGGGACTTAATGATGTGATCTCACAGTCAGTCAACAGTTTCGCGTGACGCTACACTGCGCATGTCATCCTAAAAGAAGCATCAAAATGAAAAAAAAATACTGGGCAAATGAGACTATAATCTGATCTCATAGCTTTATAATCTTATTACCAAACAGTCTAGTTATTAGATTACTAAGCAGTGAGATCGGTTCTGAAAGTCTCATTTGCCCAGTTTTTTTTAATTATGCGTTTTACGTTGCTTTATCTATAGTTAATAAATGTAATTCATTTGCCGCCATCTCAGATGTAACATAAACAAATACCAGTGATGGTAAATTGAGACTGAATGGTTCCACAAGTACCATTGATGGAACAACTGGTACTGGATTTCTCACCCCTTCCTAGATGTATCAATAACAAATACCACTGATGGTGCAATCGGGAATAATAATAATAGCTTCTGTAGGGAACTAGTGGGATAATTCAGTCTCAATTGTACCATCTAAAAAAAACCATGCAACAAAACACCTCAAAACAACGCGAACGCAAAATATAACTTCCAAAATGCAAAATCCACGGTTCAAGATAATAAACTAGGTGTCTATCGGGTTTAACTTTAGTACCATAGATAAACCAAGAATGAGAGATAAACTACGTTTTGTAATATGAAACTAAACTTAAACCTTAGTTTAAAATTAAAACTATCGTTTATCGGCGTTTTGTGATAAAACGGTCATAATTTAATTTTGATACTAATTAGTTAAGACTAAGCCTGGACTTTGTAGTCCTGGTTTAAACTAGAGTTTAGCGGGGTTTTTGTAATAAGACCGAATGAGTTTACTCAAAAATGCTCGTAATATGGCTATTATTTTTGCAAACTTCTTTGAGAAAAGTAGGCGTTGCTGTGCTACTCGAAAAGGCGCCAGCAAAGTTGTATGGAATTTCATTGCTGGTGAGTTTGGCCACTAGCTGCTGACCGCGCTGTGATGGCCTGGACCTGCCAGGTTCAGCATTGCAGCCCTTGATGGACAAGGTCGAGGCCTTTATAGCGCGGACAGCAAAAGCTGCAATGATGACCAAGCTTGAATGCTGGGGCAGAGATATTTTTTTGTATTAAATATAAAACGCATTTAATAGTTCTCATACATTTCATACATTCATACTTTTTTTTTTATTTTCATACATTTCCATACATTTTCATGCATTTTCTTGAATTTTCATACTATTTCATCAATTTAGCCTATTTTCATTCATTTCAATCCATTTTATTATAATTTTTATTCATTTTCATCCATTTTTTTAACTCGCATACTACAAAGTAAAATATCTTTTTTTTGTTTTGTAAGTTAGGTTCAGGTTAGGTTAGGTTCGGGTTAGGTTAGGTTAGGTTCGGGTTAGGTTAGGTTCGGGTTAGGTTAGGTTCGGGTTAGGTTAGGTTCGGGTTAGGTTAGGTTCTGGTTAGGTTAGGTTCTGGTTAGGTTAGGTTCTGGTTAGGTTAGGTTCTGGTTAGGTTAGGTTCGGGTTAGGTTAGGTTAGGTTAGGTTAGGTTAGGTTAGGTTAGGTTAGGTTAGGTTAGGTTAGGTTTTTTTTTTTTTTTTTTTTTTTTTTTTTTACTCCCGAGAGAGGGGGGAATCCTCATGGATACCGCAGGGCTCGGGCCCCGCGGTTATGTCCGACTCCGCCTTTCGGCGACCTACGGACTAAACCACCCCTCCCTTTTGTCAATGTGTTCCTCCGATGTATTTCGGAGACCTTGTTTAGGTTATTATTTCTAGTACAATCGTTATTAAATAATCAATAATATAATAATTTTTAAGTCGTCAGAAGTTGTATAATATTAATAAAAGGAATGCAATGCAATTAAATTATAATTATCTAGTTCTAAAATAAATTCAAATCATAATAAAATTTTTGTCATCATATTGTATATAATTGTATTATTGTAATAATAAATATTTGAAATAGTAGTTTAATTGTTGTTGTTTTTATTCGTAATTACTTTTTGTCCAATAATTCTATTTTGATTTGTTTTCATGTGTTGACTGATTTATTTATTTATCCGATACAATGGTTTTATTCTTTGAGTATTAGGCTATTTTTTGTTCATATACACAGACTGCGTTAATCAAAATTAACGCAGGGTGTATATTTGTTTAATACCTAATTTTTCACGAGGAATAATCCGGGATAACAGCTTTGTCATCTCGTTTTATTCCTCTGGATGGCGTTACTTGCGATCCGAATGCAAAACGCTTTCAGATACGGCCTGGAGTCTTTTTCCGACAACATTTCTGACAATGTTGTTACGGTCAACTTTTTGTTTGTTGCGGATTCCAGGTCGTACCTGGCTGCGTCGTGTTGTGGGCATTCGAACAGCAAGTGTTGTATCGACTCTTCTTTTTCAGCGTCGCAGACACATGACGGACTCTCCTTGCATTTAAACCTATTGAGATAAGCCGCGAAGCCGCCATGGCCGGTCAACACTTGCGTCAGGACTGGAGTAAGGGTAAGTTTCTTCACTGTCTTGTATGCGTTTACTACGTTTGGCAGGAAGAGCTTTGTCACTTCGGCTGTACCTTCGTCTACATACCGGCGTCCCCAGATATATATGGTCTTTCTCCTGATTTCTTGTTTCATGTGTGAAACTGGGCATAGGTCATAATGGGCTTTAACCTTTGAGTACAAAGCTGCCTCTTTGGCCAGCTCGTCCGCTCTCTCGTTGCCTGGAACACCTACGTGCGCCTTAATCCAGCACCACTTGATGGTAGATCCCTTCGCAGCCAGACTTGCGACATTCTGTCTTACCGCGAAAGCCAGAGGATGGAAGGTGTCGGGGTTTCGGATTGTCTCCAGAGCCGACCTCGAGTCGCTCAGCACAGCTACCTCCTTGTGTTTACCTTTATGAAGGAGTTCTGTGGCTTGGTATAAAGCATAGAGCTCTGCCTGGTAAACTGTGCAGAACGGCTCGAGTCTCATCTTCTTCTTGCTGGTTTCAATCCCGTTTGTCCAACAGGCGTACGCCGCTCCGACTTTCTCCTGGATTTTGCTCCCATCAGTGTATATGTGTGTATCGGGTAGTTTGTGTTCCAGGAGGGTTTCGGGCAGCGTATCACTGAGGCAATCAAACTCTATTTCCGTCTCTCTGGCTGGATGTGGTGCTTTCATGAAACACACGCGTTTCTCTACTTGCAAGTCGCATAGCTCTTCGATGAGCTTGCCTCTCTTTGCTTCGTATAACTGAGCTGCTTCCTGGATCCTTAGATCCAACGGAAGCAGCCCCGTTAGTACGAGTGCCGCATTAAGAGAGACCGTTCGATACGACTTGCAAATCTTTTGGGCAAAACCTCTTTGCACTGCGTTTAACTGCTTCTGGACCATTATCTTCCTAGCGGCCTGTGCCCAAACGCTAGAGGCGTACATGATGATCGGCTCTATTACCGCAACGTATATCGTTCTGATGATTCCCGGACTCAGACCCCACTCTATTTTCGCAGTTTTTGCAAGCTGCTTATAGATGTTTATGGCCTTACGACAGACGATGGACACATGGCTGTTAAATGTCAGTTTTTTGTCTATCGTAAGGCCAAGCAGCTTGATTTCATCCACGGTTTGGATGTCTTTGCCACCCATGTGCATGCGTGGGGCATCAAACTTCAACTTTTTTGTTATAATCATCGCATTGGTTTTGTGCGCTGCGAATTTCAGTTTATTCTTGATGCCCCACTCATGCACATAAGCAAGGGTTTGGTTGGCATTCTGTTCAATTTTTGAGACTGATTGCCCGGAAAACATCAGAACGACATCGTCAGCAAACGCCTGCACGTACACCCCACGTGCGTCCAGGTCATCCAAAAGTGGATCCAGAAGCAGATTCCAGAAAGTTGGTCCTGCTATCGAGCCTTGAACACAGCCTATGCTGGTCTCTTTTGCGTGTGTTTTGCCCGCGTATCTAACCACTACTTTTCTGTCCTCAAAGTAATCGTTTGTTAGACGCCTCAGGTTTAGTGGGCACTTCTTCTCGATGAGCTGCTTTTTTATGGCCGGCCACCATGCACTGTCGAAGGCACCTTCAATGTCCAGAGATACCATTGCTGTTATCTCTTTCTTTCTTAGACTGCCTTCGACATGTTCCATGAGGTCATAAAGTGCGTCCTCTGTACTGCGTTGTGGAACGAAACCATACTGGCGGGGATTTGCCTTGGGAAGTAGGTGCCATTTTATTCTGCGCACTAACATCTTCTCCAAAATTTTGCCCAGTATCGACAAGAGACCAATCGGTCGATACGACTTCGCCTGGGTGTAGTCGGATTTCCCAGGCTTCCTCAACACTACTACAGCAGCCTCCTTCCAGGGCGATGGGAAACAAGACAGAGCGAGACATTTGTTTAGAATCTCCAGGAAGACTGGTTTTCCGGCGTTTATTGCTCGTAAACAAATATCCGCCGTAAAGCTGTCCGGCCCGGGTGCTTTTTTGGGATTCAGGTCGTTCAATGTCCTATTTAATTCTCCTTCCGTAAATGGCGGATCGTTGATATCGTCCTCGGTCGAATTGCCCAGTGTTTCAGCCTTTACTCTAATAGCTTTGTGGATATTATTATCTTCGCCACTATTATCGTCAGGGAAAAATGTTCTAGTAAGCAATTCGACCGATTCTTCAGGACTCAAAACGGCTCCGTTATCCATAAGAAGTTGGTCTTCGTGTCGCCCCGTCTTGCTTCTGATCACCCTGTATATAGAGTCCCAGAAGCTCTCTTTGTCTTGTTTGGTACACTGTTCCTTCCAGCTCTCTGTCTGTGCTTTCGCTGCTGCTTCCTCATATTTCCTTTTTTGTTCCAGGTATTCGTCGACGACGTGTTGCCGCCGACGGGGTGCTGCGCAGGATATTCTCCGTCTCATCGTGACTGCACTCCTCTTCATGCGTTCCAGCTCGTTGGTCCACCAAGGTAAGTAGCTTTTGTCTTTTGATATTTTCTTTATCGGTATGGTTTCTGTGCATGCTTTATTAATACAATCAATGTAGGTTTTGACTGTAGCTTCTAAATTCAGTTTTGATTCTATGGTTAAAATATTTTCTGTTGTAAGCTGTTTTTGTTTTAAAAGGTTTTGTAGTACCTCGGTGAACCGACCCCAGTCCGCTTTCTTAGTGCAGTATTTTCGGGTTGAGTTATTTAGGTTCCGCACTTCAGGAGGTCTCTCCAGTCGTATGTCGAACGTGATTGCGTTGTGGTCAGAGCTGGTTACCGACTTATCGACCCTCCAGTTCGAGACGTACGGTAGCAGGTTTGTTGAGGTGACTGTGATGTCTACATTGCTTGTCAGAATTCGTCCGCCTCGAACTGTATCAAAGGTAGGGTCATTGCCCTCGTTGATTATGTGCAAATCACTTTCGTCTAGGAAACCTCTGAGTGTTTCGCCCCTTTGGTCCTCAGCGACGCTTCCCCACCACGTGCTCCACGCGTTGACATCGCCCCCTATGAGGATTTTGTCAGTTCGCATTGAGTTCAGGATATCCTTAAGTCTGTCTAGGTACGGCTCAAGAGGTTCAGTATCCTCGAAATAGACCGACACTAATCCTACAGTCCATTTGTCGGTTTTAATACGTGCTGCGACAATATTTTCCGTGATCAAAGTCTGGTCGTTGAGGATTTCGATGCTCTGATCGAGGACAATGATAGCCGCTTTCACTGGTTTTGATCTGGGTGGGCCGCACTGAATTATTCTCGTACTACCGTACCTCTTGAGCTCCCCCACAGATCCTACGTAGGGTTCCTGAACCAAGGCAAAACCGACTTTCCTTTTCTGTGCTTCGAGGAACAGTTCTTGGGTGGCTAACCTCTTTCGTTGCAGGTTTGCTTGGAGGCCTCGATATCTGGAGGTCAGTCCCGGTGTCGCGTTTTGAGAGTCAAGTAAAGTTGAGGTGCCCGTATCGTTAGCAGTATGCTACACTTGACCTAGCAGTTTCCTCCCATCTCTTGCGTATTGGACAGTCTCCGCTGAATGCGTTGTGGCTGGTCTCACTGTATTTGGCCAATTTGCAGTTACGGCATGATGGTGGTTCGCCAACTTGGTGAATTGAACACTCGACTTGGTGGTGGGTGCCACCGCAGTGGCTGCATAAATCCGCCTGCTCTTTGCACAGCCTGCGGCCATGCCCATAGCCGAGACACCTAGTGCATTGCACCAGCGGAGACTGATCCTGCACCGTTACGCGCTGCAGGTCAATGTGGACTTGGCTGGCTGACGTTAATCTTTGCCATACGACGGGAGACACCTGAAGTACCACATGGTTGGCCAAAGGGTTTCTGGCTCGTCTACGGTATCTCACCACAGCTCGAAAATGTTCGCCGGCCACGTCACCCAGCAGTCCTACATTTTGTTTCCTGAGAGAAGTGACTATATCGTCATCCGTATTATAGCTGAGGAGGTCCTTAATGATTACCAGAGGGTCTTTATTCTTGGCCTCCTCAACTTTAAGAGTCCGGTCTGACGATATTTTCTGGGCCATTCTCTGCATCTCCTCTCGGCTATTGCAACTCAGTACGACCTTTTGGTTTCTAACTTTCCTGACCCTCTGAACCTGCAACCCGGATGCTCTAGCGTCCAGAACGTTCCTCACTTTGCCGAGTACCTCGTCACTGGTGTCCTTCTCTACGTCCGACGACACTATGATGGAGTGCTTAGGTATGGGGGTTTTAGGAGACCTGCTGCTGGTCAGGGCCTCGGCGTAAGAGGGTGATGCCTCTTTAAGAGACTCCACTCTTTTACCCGTCTCCACTGTGACCTGGCGCAGCTCTCTCACCTCTCCCAGTAGCTTCTCGATGTTTTGCCCTCCATCATTTGACGACGCACTCGGCGGGACTCGAGCTGTCCTCGCTACTGCTTGCGCATAGGTTTTCACCTCTTCCTGCATTCCTTTTTGATGCTTAATCATGGTCTCTTGTAATCCAGTCATTTTACTAAATCCTTCCCTTATTAATTTCGTATGTTGTTCCAGAACTTTCATAACTTCACAGTCATTAACTCGTTCAGCCTCCGTTGCGGCCAAGGAGGTGACCTCGCTTTCTTGTCCCTTATATCCCTTTCCCTTCTCCATCTCTGCTTCCTTCACTAGCTGAAAAAGTCGCTCTATCGCATGGGAGACCTCTGTTTTTATTTCGGTCTTTAAGTTGCGCGAGTTGTTTAGGTGCAACTTTGCCTTGCTTAGGCAAGCTCTAGCTTCTACTAACCTATTTGCGTATTTCGACTTTCCCGGAAGCGGTGGGCTGCTCACAGTACCTACTGGGATCCCGCGCACTGCCGAAACAACCTCTTGCGAGAGTGTATTCAGCTTCGGTTTAGAGGGGCCGGCAAGACAGACATCCTTTGCGGAGCTGGTCTTTAGACATAAGTCCTGCTTGCCTGCTTCCCACTCTCCGATGCTACGTCTTACGGTTGAAGGTACCATTTTTACTTCCTGCGTTGCCACTGCTGACATAGTTGGGGATTTTTGACCATCCTCAGAGACGTCCACTAGAGGGAATGTCGTATCCATTGGAGGGGCCTCCTTTACCACTTGGGGCTTTTTGATGGGTGTGTGTATTCCAAACATGCGCAAAAAATTGATTTTTGAACTGTTTTTTGACTCTAATTTGCGATTTTTGTATGGGAGGGTACCCAGATTTTCACGGTTTCGGGTGCAGGACGCGCACGCGGATCTATCGAGACCCGTGACGCCGCAATAAGGTGCAGGTTTGCTTAGCACCCGAAAATGACCGTGAAAATTGGTTTTTTCCCAAAAATTTTGGTTTTTTGTACTAACGTGTGCTTTTTTTGTTGCAGGTGCAGCTGGTGCTCGCGAAGACGCGTCTATTGATGTATCACACTTGTATATAGGACCTGGGTAAGTACTTAAAAAAGTTACGGTTAGGTTAGGTTAGGTTAGGTTAGGTTAGGTTAGGTTAGGTTAGGTTAGGTTAGGTTAGGTTAGGTTAGGTTAGGTTAGGTTAGGTTAGGTTAGGTTAGGTTAGGTTAGGTTAGGTTAGGTTAGGTTAGGTTAGGTTAGGTTAGGTTAGGTTAGGTTAGGTTAGGTTAGGTTAGGTTAGGTTAGGTTAGGTTAGGTTAGGTTAGGTTAGGTTAGGTTAGGTTAGGTTAGGTTAGGTTTTTTTTTTTTTTTGGGGGGAGCGGAGGTATGCATTGGTGGGGGTCCGATGCTATTGTATACTTCTTTCCCCCACCGCATGGATGTTGGGTGGGAGTGGGGTAAGGATGTTAGGATGGGGTTGCGGGCAGGAGGGTAGGGGGGGGTTGTGTTACGTGGTCTAGTCTACAAGACTGGGGATTTGGTGGTGGGGGTGTGTTGGGTTGGTTGGGTGGTCTGGAGAGATGTTGGGTTGGGTGGGAGTGTGGGGAGGTGTTGGGGGAGGATGTTTAGAGAAATTAAATAAATACATGTCATAATATATATATCATAATATAATATATATGGGTATATACGTAAGCTATATATTGTTACTTGTGACGTACTTGGTATGTACTTGGGGCGTACATAAACATTACATAAACATTATATTACATAGGTATAGATACATAATATGTGATAGGGATTATACGTTTTTACATGTGTGTGTGTGCATGTGTACGTGCATTGTGACGTACGGCCCGTGCATACATGTTTCCATGCACACACACACTGGTATATATATATACATAAGATATCATAGACATACATATGTGTACTCAGTAATACTTGGGCGTGTAACATTTTGACATTAATTTACATATTTGTTACCTTAACTACATTAAGTTTAAACATTACTTTATATAGTCATAACGCTACCTATGCTACTATTATATAGTATTTACAATATATATGTGCTTTCCTTTTTACATTAATTTATATATTTCTTACTTCAAATGCGATATGTTTCAGACGTTATATACGACTTAACTTAACACTACCTAAATATATATATTTATTTACTGTTTTTTTTTTTTTTTTTTTTTTTTTTTTTTTTTTTTTTTTTTTTATTATTTATTTATTTATTTTTTTTTTTTTTTTATGTTTACATGATATGTGATGGGGATTATACACTATTACATGTGTGTGTGTGTATGTGTACTTGTATTATGACGTACAGGCCCTTGCATACATGTTTCCATGCACACACACATTGGTATATATATATATACTTAAGATATCATAGACATACATATGCACTCAGTAATACTTGGGCGTGTATCATATTGACATTAATTTACATATTTGTTAGCTTAGCTACGTTAAGTTTAAACATTACATTATATAGTCATAACGCTACCTATACTACTATTATATAGTATGTACAATATATATGTACTTTCCTTTTTTTACATTAATTTATATATTTCTTACTTCTAATGCGATATGTTTCAGACGTTATATACGTCTTAACTTAACACTATATTTTTATATAACTCACTATATAACTCACTATATTTATATATAACTTTTATATTTTACATATTTGTTACCTCTAGTACATTATGCTCAAACATTACATTATATAGTTTTAACTCTATTCATACGGCTATTATATAGTATTTACAATACATATGTACTTTGTTAGTGCTTATTTCTATTTTACGTTAATTTATTTTTACCTCTAATACCTCATGTTATGTCTGGAACCCAACTTTGGTAACATAAATGAAGTACTAGTAAGTGCCTAATATTACATAATATATTATATAACAT